>OX344764.1:18421316-19791569 GCA_947034895.1 Rhytidiadelphus loreus
ACTGCGGGTTTGGGGAGGGCGACCTCGGGTCTTACGTGGGCAACTTTGGATACAAGTGGGGCGACAGCGGGTCCAAATGTGGCGACTTTGGATCCACCACCGGGTCTGGGTACCTTTTGCGCACCCGCGGTCGCCCACCTGAGACCACTTCCTGAACCCGCGGTCTCCCTCCTCCACCCGCAGTCGCCTATCCGCTGTCGCCCTCCTCTACCCACAGTCGCCCACCCGCAGTCTCCCTCCTCCACCCGCAGTCGCCTATCCGTTGTCGCCCACCTCCACCCGTAGTCGCCCCTACCCGCAGTCTCCTATTCGTACGCACCTTCCAGTTTGCCAACTAGATGCCATGTGGCATCCACCTAGAGGGGGGTAATTTCCTGTAAAGTCAAAGGTAAATTTGACTTTTCGTGACGTCGCGTGGACTCTACTAGACATCACGCGACGTCTGTCTGTCGCGCTGTCGCAACGAACAACCTTGCATACAAGTATAATTTACTTTTTTAAAATGTGGATTTTAGGCTTTAGAATTGGGAATTTAGAGTTAAGGGTTTAGGATTTAGGAATTTTGAAGTCTTGTTGCATTGAAGCAAGCAATAATTCACAATTGGCATACTACTCCTTCACTTATACCTCATAGGTATCATTCAATACATGATCACATGACACAATTGTAAGTTATCCAGAAACATTCTATAATTTGATCCATCAGTGCTCTATCATACTGCAATCATGTGGAACTAACTCTCAAATGGTAATGTAGGGGCGACCGTAGGTGAGGGAAACATACTCGCTCTTCTCATTTGGCATGATAGTAGGGATCATTGGCAATAGCAGGTGTTGGACAGCATCTGGTATGGGCAATTGCGCTTGTGGAACAACTGCATGTCCAAAAATTGGTATAACTCATCCTTTGCCCAATTTGAACTTTAGTATGTGGCGATTGCGGGTCAAGGTGACCGCATGATGGAAAGAGGCAAGTTTGGCAAGAGCAATAGAGCCTTGCCAACATTGGGTGTGGGCAACCATGGGTCCAAAAAGGAGGGAAATGAAGTGTTTGTAATTCCCTCTTTGGGGGGATTGGGCAACCGTGGATCCAGAACGGGGGCTGTGAATGCGTGTTGGGCAACTAAAGGTATTGGAAAGCAGTGCAGAATCAAACTAAAAAAGAATAAAGATGGAAAGAATAAGGAGTGCAACATCAAAGGCAATAGCAAATGTGACCAATGTGGACTTCAAGTAGCTAGAGGGATTGTCTCTAAGTGGTTGACTTCTTAGAACTCAATTGGTTTCCGTGAGGTCTAGAATTTGATTCCCAACCCCGTATGAACTCTCCTTGTGTGCATGATGTGTGGGTTTTGGTTTAGTCACAGTAGCCAACCATATGAAAAAGAAAAAAAGGAAATAAAACATCTTGTGATTCCTTTATGAATGTGGATTCAAAGATGATTTGATAATCAAGGCCAAAGAGATGGTCTTCAAGGGTTTGAGCAAGGCCTACTTTGAATTTGGGAGCAAAATGTTTGAGTCCAATTGCGTACCCCAAACATTTCGCTCCCAAATTCAAAGTTGACTAGTGTTCCAACCCTCGAAGCACATTACCCGGTCTGTGATAATTAGATGATCTTCGGTAATCCCGTATACAGAGGTCTTCACGGGTAGTTTTGCAATTTTAGAATAATCCATTAGCAATGGTATAGAGTCTTTCATAAGCCGAGTGTGCTAAATCTTCATTCAATGAGAGTCATCGGTCACCATTGACAACAACAAACAAGTACTTGAGAAAGAAGTTTGATTTGATGAGAGGGGTGCATCAACAATCTATATAGAATCGGAAAATTAGGTTGCCTTAACAATTATGGTGCCTTAGTGCTTAATAGTGACTTCCAATTTAATTTCAATCTTCATATATATTAGAAACATATTTATTTGGAATTTATGGAGTGAAAAATAAAAAAGTCAAAATTATGAGGTCAAATTTCAATCAATCAAAATCCAAAATTCATGTAACTTGTAATATGTGATTCTAGTGAAGATGTACATTTTTCCTATAAAAAAAATGAAATATTCTAGCTTTTCATAAAAAGTTCAACTTTACATTGAAATTTCATTCAAATAATAATAGGTATAAATATAGTCCATTCTAAGTGAAATTGCACATGAGGGTAGAATCACAAGATTTTGTACATGTTTCATTTTGTAACTTCAATTTCTCAATTTATGAGAGCAATTTATATGGAAGCCAAGTACTTTTGGGAATTACCGTACATTAACCCAGAAAGGTCCATGCATCCCCAAAGAGGATGTGCCTTGATCAACCTCAATTGCAACTTTCAAGATAATTACTTTTTGAATTTGATTTACACTAAGAAAACAAAACTTGACAAGTTTTTGTTTCTACTCCATCTGAAAATTTTGAATTTTTTTGAAAAATGAAAGAGTTATTGCAATTGAAAGTTCCGTGTTTTACAATCCAAATATCATAGTATGGTGTGTTTTTCATTCATATTTTTTTTTAAACTATTTATTATTTAAATTGTAAAATTATCTTTTTCATTTTGCCCTTCATTTATGGAAAAATTTATATATGATTCTAAAGAATATTTATTTGATATAATTTGGTTTCCTCATTTAGCTTTAGAAAATCACAATAATTTGTTGATTACATTAAAAGTATTGGAAAAAAAACATAAATAGAATATGCGTTTTCTTACTAGCAAAAAATACCAAAATTTTATACATGTATTTCAAAAAAGGATAAATGAGATTTGATAGTCAAATTTGACTTTGAGGTCTTTGTTGGGTTTGTTTTTAGTGTAAAAAATAAAATAACGTATTGAATATTTTTTTCATTCATCTCCATTGCTACGTGTACCTCATGAGAAAATTTCAACTCATTTGGATTCTTTTTGCTATTTTTACTTATTTATGTTCAATTTTTGCAATAATAATAATTACAATTATAGTTTATTACAAAACAAATTGAAATTCCTCCCAGTGGTATACAATTCATAGTTTCAAGTAATAAAAATACAAGATTTTGGTTTGAACAAAATGTAAAAGGCTAACTCTAGATGAGACATGAAGTTTGACCAATTGAGAATGAATCAAGTCCTTTAGGGGTTAAGACTAAAGTCAACAAACTTTTTTTAAAACATTTTCATTCCTACACATGGAAGATCATGAGTCCCTATTACAAAAAATTTAACTCATAACTCGTGCATTCTTGTACAATCATTGAAAATAATTAGATAGTGTCAAATGGAGAAAAAATATTGTAGAGCAACCTAACTTCACAATTTCTATAGACTATAATTTGAAGCAACTAAGTGGACTCTCTTGTTTGACAAATTTGTTCCAATGAGTATACTAATCATACAAAGTACCTACTTGGTCCATTCATGCAATATTGTATAACATAGATTGTAATTGGTATATTTTGTTGAGCCTGACAATGAGTGCATTCTTACATAATATCTATGGAACTGGGAAATTGTGCACTGTACCTAAACCAAAAGTCCATTTTTGGTTCAATCAAGGGGTGACAAAGTGTAGGGTACAAATGGACCTACACCTATGCTAGACGTCATTTTGCAAGTAAAAGTAAGGACCAGAGAAATGAAAAAAACTTCAAAATTTTGGATCAAAATTACATAAAACGTTCAACTCAAGAAACAAAAAAAACACAACCCACAATTACAAAGACTCACATACTGGTGCATCATAATTATTGCTTGAACTGCAATAGACAAAGAAAAACTTGTTGTAGATTGATTGTAGTTGAAAAAGAAAAGCTATTGGTTGTATTCAAGATGACCATAAAAGGTGGTAGATGCATTAGTTGTTAGTATTTATCTTATCTCTAAAGATGACTATTGTCGTGAAGTTTGCAGTTGATCCAGAGAAGCACAAGGCTTCTAGCTGTAGTGGATATTTAGAACACTTCTATCACTTTGTAACTTTCTTTTATCCAAAAGCTACAAAATTTGGCCGGAGGCTGCAAACAATAACCCTTTCCCTTTTTCAATGGCGAGTTCTCCCAGATGTAAGTTTCCAACTCTTGGTGTACAATTATGTGTACAATGGCCCCCTATAGCCTGATTTTGGGAATTCATTGGAGGCGCTGAGGGATTAAGGTTGTTTAAATGCAAAATGGAATAAATAATGAACTAATTACAAACATAGGTAATTCTTTAAGAAAATAAACCTAGAATTTTTTTGGAAATATTCATGATATGTTCTTAGAATATTCTTCAAAATGTTCCAAAATTCAAAGAATATTCTAAAAAATATATGTATTACTTCATTTTCCCCTTCTAAATACCTTCTAAATTCACACTCAAGGGTGTGTGAATTTTACATTGAAGTGCTCTTCCAAGAAGCTTTATAATTTTTCATGTGCATGCCATAACTAAAGCTACAACTTGTTTTGCAATCATTTTTGTCTACCCTTCTATCTACATTTTGGCCTTGAATAGTCACTTGCATTGTCAAGAATTATGGCTATACTTTTTCAAATCAATCAATGGGAGTTGAAGATTTTTACGGGACACAATTTTTTTTTATTTGGTCAATTTTAGATACAGGGCTTAGGAATGCGTATTTTTCACTTTTTCTTTGAATGTGAATTTTATACAAATTATGAGGTGGAAAAAATCTTCAAGTTTTAAATAAAGATTATCATGTAGCTATGGCAAAAATGAAGCAAATTCTCTTGTGATAATTTTGGTGCATAAAATGTGTGACTTAGTGCAAAACTCAAGCAAATGAAGTGCTTGATGCATAAGATGGTACATGTTGGGAATTGGTACACGGTAGTGTGCAATTACCCCCAAGGTTGTGTGCCTAGAGGATGAGTGTCGCAAGCATATGGATGTGATTGATATGCAAACATGTTCTTCTACTTCTATACACAAATACTTTGATTAGCCAACTTGGAACCTATTACCATGATTATTTATTCTCTAATTATAAAAAGGCACGAGAATTTGATTCACCATGATGTTCACCCATGGAGAAGTTTTCAGAGTTTTAAAGCTTGTTTTGTATTACACTTGGATTTTTCTTCACTTTTTCTTCAAAAATTCATAATAATTTCAAATTTTCACAAAAAAAAATTGAAATTTTTATGACTTAGAATAGATATGCAATCACATCTCTGAAAAATTAAAATTTTTAAAAATTCATATCAAATCCAGTCACAAAATGAACCATACAGATTCAAAGATTCAAAGGGTTTTGAAGTTTGATCGCAAGTTCATGTCTGAAGCGCAATAGACTTGGCATCACTTCACTCTCGATGAATATTTAAACTAAGCATTGCTCAAAAATCGTCCACCCCCTTCAAATGTGGTATCAGCCTGCCAAATGGATGCTTTATGAGCCTTCTACCTACCTTGGGTGGGATGGAAAACTTGACAGAATGCAGTCTAACAGCACAGTGCTAATGCAAGAGACATCAGAGTCAACCACTGATAGACAGTATTACATCAATGTTGAGGGTTGAACTCATTTGCCTCTCTTCACGGAAAGACGTGTGATAGTAAGCTAGATTGATTTTGAGATTGCAAGGGGGTAGTGCACGCATTTTTCAGTCCCTGCCCCCTAGCGAAGTTACTACCCAAACCACTATTCCTTTGCAAGTTCCATTGCTCAAAACGCTAACCCCAGTGAAAATCTCCAGGGTTGCCAATCTTGTCCGTTTCAATTGAGTAAATTTACCTCCAATAGGCACTTCACACCTATTGCAGGACACGATGCAACACACCCTAAATGTACATCCTTTTACATTCACAAATCTTTCCCCTCGCCTACAAAATGGTCTCCTCTACCCTATTATGTACGATCAACTTCACTCCCGTCTCTATCTGCACATCATCAACCCACATGGGTCGCACTTCCGTAGATAACCACCTCGCCACAACGCATAGATTCATCACCTGAAAACACATAAACGCATACCTTAGCGACCAGCACCACGCGAGAATACCATCTACATACGTTTGGCAAGCACCACTTCCGATCAACATCAACGCTCGACTCCACTCTTCCACCACCATCTTCACTTTGGCCCAAACCCCTCGACATCCAAGTGCAACCCTGATTCCACGCTTTCGCGCAAACTTGACGACTCATCAAGCTGCCTGAATTACAGGTAATCAAACAAAATACAAGCGAAAGGAGGTTTACAATCAACCTGTCCGCGCACACCGCCGCTCCATTCCACAATAGGGTAAATCCGCTCCGACTGACCCCAGTAGACATCGTCTCCGCCACGCGACCCATGGATCCTCCCAGGTCTAAGTGGAACAAAAAACAGATGCTCTACTGTCCGAACCCAACTCCCCCGACGGCCGTGATCTTAAATAGAAGACCTCCATCCGAAACATGGTTCTCCACCCACTCACTGTTGCACAACACTGGTCGTCGGCTGAGGGCCCAGCACCGCTGCTGGACCACTGGGCACCACAGCTGGGCCTGTCATAGCCAGGGATGACGCTGCTTGAATCTGGCCCTGCCCCGAACCTCCCACATGCAATGAACCTCCGCTGAATCCAGGCCTCCCGTTTCCTACGCTCTGTACATTCGTGCCGCTGCCACTCATACCACCAACACTCCCAGAAACGCTCCCCGAGTTCGACATCATACCCGGACGAAGCTGACCGACGTCCCCAAAACCATTATACTGGCCACCGCCACCGCCACCGGCTTTCGTCGGACCGGCAACACCACCGGGGCCCGGGCCGGGACCGGAACCACCGCTCGGGGCTCGCTGGGACGAACCCGGCGCACCAGGGGACGCTGCCATCGGAGCAACGCCTCTTGCTTGCGCAGAACCTGGCGCCATACGCATGCCATTCACTTGCTCTTGGCCACCATCTGCCATGTCCCATCCCAAACACCCAAGGGCCGTCAGAAACAAAAGACAACACAAATCCCAACACGACCTCCAACGCCCCACGAATCACATTCACACTCCAATACCCAAACCGACAACAAAATGGCTACCCTCCAACGACTGCTCACCAGGAAAGCTCTTGCCATCGCCGGTTCTTCCACCCGCACTGGAGATCGCGTTCCCCTGGGACTGCGAGTAACCGGATGCATTTCCACCGCGAGGGCTGCCCGACTGCTGCTGGCCCGACGACACCGCCACAGACGATCCAAACTGTTGCAGAAATACAGGGCCTGCACCAGGTCCACCACCCCGCTGACCCACGCCATTCAAAGCAGGATTACTCCCGCTTCCGGACGGCTTCACAGACTGAAGCGGCCTCACATTCAGAGCACCGCCCGCGGACTCCGAATAGCTGCTCCGCCCAACGCCAACGCCGCCTCCACTGACGCTGTTCCCAGCGCCCATGGAAAGACCCGAACTGAAGGCCAAACTACCGTTCCCAGAGGGACCGACAAACTGCTGCTGAGGCTGCGATGATTGCTGCTGGAGGTGCGCGTGCGCCGCCTGCTGCTGGTTTTGTTGGTTAACAGAAACCTGCTGCGCCTGCGCTGACGGACTAGGCGGTGGCGGCGGCGGCGGCGGCTGGTGACCACCCTGCTGTTGATGAGATGCTTGCTTGGGAGCTTGCAAATGGGGAGGGCCGCTTTGGGAGCCCTGTATGTGGGGAGACTGTTGCAACTGATGCTGTTGTTGCTGATGCTGCAAACACAACCATTACGCACTCAGTACAAACGCCCCGCTCACGTCAACGACCAACGAATGTGCCAACGCAAATTGCGCACGACCCAGCCCCGACGACGCCATCAAACAACACTCTCTTCCGATCACATTAACGCTCCTTCTCTGGATCGGGGATGCAACACAGACTCACGATGTCCGCAAAGACACCACGTTGCCACAAAAACGGACAACAACAAGAATGAACGGAAATCGAAATAATCAGACGACACGTCAAACCCATACTACCACGGTCTCACACCGTGACATCCAATACCCCAATCCACATCGCCACACAAGCCAAGCCCGCAACTAATACAAACTAACACATCCAAAACCCACACCACCCGAAACACCAATCTAAACCACGTACATGTTGCTGATACATCTGCTGCTGCATCATTTGCTGCTGCTGCCGCATCATCTGCTGATGCTGATGGTGAAACTGCTGTTGTTGCAGCAACTGAGGAGGCGTCAATTGTCCCTCCCACTGCCCTGGCCCTTGCATCTGCACCTGGGGTTGCTGAGAGCTCTTGCTCGGCATGTTCTGCGCCAGAGGACTCGGCCCCAATATCGATGGAACGTGACCACCCGACGAAGGCGACGATGCCCGCTTTCCACCACCACCGCCACCACCCGCACCGCCCTTACCAGACGCTGGGAACGATGACTTCCCAGACGAACTGCTCTTCGCTGCGTTCGACCCTGAACTCTTCACCGGTGGAGCGGTGGAGGCCAACGGAGCTGCACCCGACGATGCAGGAGGACCTGCCGTCCCCGCGCCAGGACGCGCACTCGACCCCACGGTGGCATTAGCATTCGAATTGGCATTTGCACTCGCGTTCACACTCGAACGTTGCGTCTGCTGACCCTGGGAATTCTTCGCCATCGCAGCCGCAAGCACCGCTTGCAAGTTCGTCCCCGGAGCTGTTGGAGTCGCAGTCGCGCCGGAAACCAGGGCCGCCCTCCCACTCTGGCTCTGGCTCGCTTTCGCTCCCGCATGCTGACCGACAGGACCTTGCCTCCCAACCGGACCCGGCACCATGTTCTGACCACCCAGGCTCAAACCTCTCGGAGGGGACGACTTTCCGCCCACGCCCGCTGACCCTCCCGAAACGGAAGGAACACGCTCGGAAAAGGAAGCCTGCGTACCCACCATATGAGCACCCCCGGACACTGACCCACCAGTTGGACCCAGGCCAGGACCACCGCTACCTTTCGGCCGACCGGCTACCGACTTCGACCCTGCCATCGCACCCGCCTGCACCTGCGCCTGCGCCTGCATGGGAGACCCCACACTCAACGCCACACCCGCCGGACCACTCGAACGAACGCCCATACCGGCATTAATCGGAGCCATCAGATTCAACGTCGTGCCCACGCTACGAGAAACATCTCCGACACCCCCCGGAGACGACTGCATCCCACCACCACCTTCCACGTCACGAGACAAAGGAGATGCTCCGCCCGACGAGGACGACACCCTCTTGCCCTGCAACTTACGATCCTCCACAACCTCACGCTCACGAACACGACCAACACCACTCGAATAGCTCCCATCGGCCCCACCGCGGCTTTCCTCCACACCCACCCCTGCACTGCTTCGCGCATTCGGCGCACCACGCTGCTGCTGCTGTTGCTGACCTTGAACGGACTGCTGCTGGAGACGCTGATCACAACACAACAAACACAGTCAGACAAACAAACAAAAACGGAGGTTCAATACGCTCCCGAAACCCAAAACACAACATCCACAACATTCCCTACCCTCAAAACATACACTCTCACTCAAAACGACACGAACTCAACTCTCAACACTCGTCGACGCTGCACCTCCTCCACTACAACACCCCACTATAATCAAGAACACCCCTACCTGCTGCTGCTGCTGCTGCAGTGCCTGCTGAGATTGAGATTGAGATTGAAAATGCTGCTGCTGCTGCTGCAGCGCCTGCTGAGCTTGAGCTTGAGATTGAAAATGCTGCTGCTGCTGCTGCGCGTGCTGCAACTGCATCAGCTGCTGATGACCCTGCTGCATCATGCTGGAGTGACCCGCACCTCCACCCATCTGTGCGTGCGCATGACCACTCCCAACACCCTGAGGGTGAACTCGACCACTCTCGGACATGCTCTGAATCATCGCATGACCCTGCGGGGCCATCACGGCAGCCACCGGGGCCAGACCCAAAGGGCCAGGACCCACAGACGCACCACGGCTATTCATCGCAGCCGCCATGTTCATGTTCACAGAAAAACCCTGACTCGTCGTACCCTCCGTACCCTTCCCGACTCCCACACCCCCAAGGTGCGCGCCCGAACCCCCATGATAGTGATGCTGATGCGGACCCTGGCCCTGCAACGGCGCCGAGCTCACTCCCTGAGACCCGATACTCGGACCAGGCTCACGAGACTTCGACTGCTTACCCAAACCGGACATCAGATTGTACTCCGACGCGCCGGAACCGCCGCTGTGCAACGACATCCCTCCGGAACCGCCAGCGCCCAACGCAGATCCACGCGGCATCGGAAACTTGCCCTCACCCGACGAACCGTTCTCTCCCACCGCAGAACCCTCCCTCTCTCCCGACCTACCAACCGCGTGCGCAGAATGCGAAGGGGACTGAGGGGGCACAGAAACTCCACCACCAAAGCTACGGCTACCACCTTGCTGCTGCTGCTGCTGCTGCAGTTTGGAGACCGGACCACCGCCCGCACTGCCACTCGGCGGAGGCACCAGATGTTGGGCGAAGTACGGACCACCAGCATAAAACTGCGCAGCTGCCTGCACATTCCAAAAAAAAGAAACCGCAGATCAGAACTCACTCCAAAAATCCACTCCAAAAAACAAACACACGAACACTCCAACACCAAAACACGGTCTCACCTGTTGGGCACCCATGTGTGGCGCAGGACCGCTGAACGTCGCCGCACCAAAATGAGGAGGAAACTGGGCGAACGGAAAACTCCCCGACTGTGCCTGGTGCATCATCGCCTGCTGCATCATCACTTGTTGCGCTTGTTGCAAGGCCGCAGATGCAGAGGCCGCCGCGCCGCTGCTACCGACAGATGACAACCCGCCCACCGGACCGCCAGGACCCAGCACCAACGCCGAGCTGCTACCCCCACCGGAACTCAGGGCGACACCAGGACCGGGACCTGGCGGAAGATTCAGATTCGTGCCTCCCATCGCACCGCCACCGCCACCCGAAACCCCGCCGACGACCCCACCCGACGGGCTGCCGCTCCCCGCGGACGGAAACCCGAACATCGCACCGCTCTGCACACATCCATGCACACACTCACCATCAGACCACACCAGCGGACGCCTTCACATCCTCCTCACTCACTCCAAAACCACACTCGCAACTCAAGGCATCCTCACTCTCCCAACCTCGAAGAACCCACTACACCCACACACGACAGATAAACCAACCAACACCGGAAACCGGAACACGGCACAACCCTACACAATCCTCCGCTGCACTCAACTCCCAAGCAAATCATACCTGCAGCGAAAAAGACGGAACCCCTTGACCGCTCCCCTGATGCTGACCTGGAGACTTCCGACTCACCATGTCCATGCTGTACGCCGCACGCTCCTTCACTCCCTGCATGCTCGCGGCTGCTGCGGCCGCCATCACCGCCGCATTCAGACCACGCTCCGTCGCCTCCAAACTCGCAGACACGGAACCGGAACCTCCCGTCGAACCGCTCGCCGACGCTCCGCCCACAACGCCCACGGAACCGCCACCGCCCGCGCCTCCGAACAAAGACTCCGAAGGAGCCAGAGGCACGTTCAAATTGTAAGACTTCGGGTACGCCTGGGTACCGCCCGCGAAGAAAGATCGGTGATGCCGGTTCACCTGCTGCTGCATGTCGATGAAACGCGCAATGTACACGTGCATCGCGCAACGCTTCCACGTTGCACGGCCTCCCATCATGTAGGGGGGCACCTGCACAACAAATCAAACGCATCAAACACAAAAGCACCAGAACCAAATAACGACTCGGCTCCGCCCTACCCAAAACCCAAAACCACAAACCAAACGAAACCATCCATGCGCCCATGCCCTCTCCTCACACCACTACCTGCGCAGCAGGAGAGCTGTCTTCGACTGCTGCAGATGACACCGCAGCAGCGCCGGGAAAGTACCTGCGGAAACCACAGAACACACCCTTCAGCGCGACGCACACATCCACAACAACCCACCAGAAAATCCCAGCAACCCAAACAAAAAACTCCAAAACACACAACACTCAGGCCTCACCCCAAGCCACCCGCCATTCCTGCCGGCCAGCTCAGCATGCCCACAGACATCGGCAGAACCGCAACGTTCCCGCCCACGCCGGCGCCAACACTCCCAACACCCGGAGCGACCGAACCCAGCATTGGCGATGCACCACTCGCGGCACCCGACCCTGGACAATCCACCCAAAAAACATCAGATCTCACTCCAACATCACGGAGCATTCCACACAAAGCCTCCGTCTTCGCACCGTCAACAAGGCAAAGCATGCATTCCAACCAGGCAAAGAAAACAAGCAGCGGAAAACGACCAACACACAAACAGACGCTACTGGAGCTGCCTCACAAACGCCTCACAACATGGGCGTCGTAGGCACAAACTCAAAAACGTCCAGCTCAGGGACTCGGGAAAACCAACACTGACCACCAACGCTACCACTCCATCGCAGCAAACCCAAAACGGATGGCCAATCCAACACAACCAGGAAAACCCTCCACACAAAGGAGACACGCCGGAACACACCGTGCGCACTGCATACCTGCTCGCTCGGACGCCTTCGGAGCCCTCCCGTTCTCGGACTTCCCGCTCTTCCCCGACCTCTGCACGGCCAGACCCGCCTTGCTCAACTCCGCACGCTCCCTTTCCTTCTCCCTCTCACGCTCTTTCACAGCCTCCTTCGCCAACTCGCGCGCACTATCCGCCTCACGACGACGATCGCGCTCCACGAGCTCGCGTTCCAACTCCCGTTCTCTCTCTTTCTCTCGAACCCTCTCCAGCTCCGAACGCTCCTTCTCCTCCCTCTCGCGATCCCTCTCAGCCCGAATCCTGTCCTCCGACAACGACACGGACGACGCATCCACCTGACAACACAACCAACAAAAACACTCGTCACATCGCCAACACCATCCAAAACAAATAAAACACGGACAAATGGACACGACGCTCCAACACCAACCACCGCCCCCAAGCCTTGCACTACACTCCCACTTACCAGGCGTTTCTCACTCGCGCCTCCAACATCCCCCTCCACGCCGTAACCGTCCTTCTCAACACTCGACAAACCAACCGCTTTGCTTGGAGCCACCTGAAAACAACGCACAAAACCAACAAGTCAGAACAGGCTCCTCCAACTCCCAGAGACACCTCAGACCACGCGAGAAAACGCACAACACCAACTGGACGACACCAAAACCCTCGGGAAACCTACCATCAGGTCGATGTCCCGCTTCGGCACGTGATCCACATCGCTCGGACCTGCTGCCGCCTCGGGAGACCTGCCACAGACACGGACAACCAGTCAGCAGTGCAACCAGAGCCACACATCAAGCCAGCCTCCAACCAAACAACAAGACGAACTGCACTCCAAGAAGGCAAACGACACAATGCAGCGCAATCACCACCTCTTGTCCACTTCCATCTTCGTCGCCACTGCGCCCACACCCAAGCTCGGGATCGGCGCGGAAGGAACGTCGGCAGCCGCAGGCAAAACTGCGGCTTCCACACTCACAGACTTCTTCTCACGAACCGGCGAACCCGAAACTCGCTTCTCCGCGGAATTGGAGATCGGCAACTCCGGCTTACCGACCACGCTCCCGATCTTCTTCTCCGATGGCACGCCCTTCTTATCCACGACCAGCTTCTCCACACGAACCACGGAAACGCCCACGGAAACGCCGGGGACCGCAGACACCAACCCGACCATCCCACTCGAGGCGACACCCGCACCGGACGCGATCAGCGCCGGGACGGACACATTCGGCGCAACCGCAACCGCGCCAACTGGCACAGAAACGCTGCCCTCCACTTTCACGCCACTCCTCTCCGCAGTCGACGGACGGCTCGTCACCAGATCCGCATCTTTCAATGGAGCTACAACACTTCCAGCAGCGCTCGCGGGGATGGGAGCCATCCTAGACTGAACCACCACACCTTCTTCGGTACGAGTTCGCACAGTCTTAGGTCGCTTCTTTTTCGAGACTGCACGACAAACACAACACTCACATCAGCAGAAGAACAGGCACGCACAACTCCGACAAACGACATCAGCTACGCGGGATCGTGCGCATCACATCCGACCGCGGCCTACCAGCTCCGAAAGTCCACACTCGAAACCCACGTACAGACTGCCATCGCTCGGGTTCTCTTGGAACGCAACACCAAAGAGCACTTAACAGGCCCAAAACGACCACACAACAGCACCACACCAACAGCGAGAAAAAACAATCCATACCGTCTGCAACGGAAGCCGCGGCTGCAGCTGGAGGAGAGGGTGCGGGAGAAGCCGCCGAAGCCACGCCAGGGGAGTTGCTCCGAACACTCCCACCCGCGACGGAAGCAACCCCCGCGCTCGTTCCCGAAGGAACCGCGGAGTGGCCATTCGGGGCGTGCGGGGGGAGGCTGCTCACAACCACTTTAGGCTCCTGCTTCGCTTCGGATTTCACCTCGGTCACAGACGACCGGGACTCCTTCTTCGCTTCCACTGCGGAGGCGGACGGAGGGGGCTGGGTGCACATTCTCGCCAGGTCGAACAGAGCCTCCGCGACCTCCACCTCTTGCTCGGACACCAGAGATGGGGTCGAAACCTGTCAAGACCGACAATAGCAACAACGCTTCAGACGCATGGCAAGCCCCCACGACTCCCAACCATGCAACGCCGACCAACACGACTGACATAGAATCCTCCACACATTCGAAATCCACGAATTCCGCAGCGCCGACGGACAGAAACAAAACCATCCCCGACAATGGAGCAGGAATGGACCCACGTTCAACGCTCAGAGAGGCCGCATCACGCCTACGCCGAGCAACACTCCAACAAAACCCTCACCTCACAATGTCACGCTCTCACGACTCGGTCACACACTCTGGCCCTAGCGCCTCACCCTCGCCTCCAACACCACAACGGGGCTGGACCAATCAAGCTCGCACATCGAACCAACATTCCCCCGATACAGCTCTCAACCGCACTCTCGCCCAAAATTCACACACACACACTCACACTCCACACGGCATTCATTCCCGATCATCAGCCCTCATCCATGCACTCCCTAACGCGACTCCACAGTACCTTCGCAAGCTTATGACCACGAGGTTTCGATCCGCTCGGCTTCTGCAAAAAGAAACACAAGACACACGTCAATATTCACCACACAAACAAAAATATTCGACAAAAAAAAACGCACACTCCACCTCACAGACCAAGGGCCGCCCTCTTCTTACCGTCCGTCTGCCGGGTTTCAACGACGCGATCGAGGAAGACGAAGGGGTGCTCGACGGAGCTGGCGTCGACGCTGCCACTGCGCCGGCTCCGTGAGCAGGAGACTCGGCCACCGAGGCCGACGCCGACTCCTGCGGACGCTTCCCCATCGCTGCAACAACAACAACAGGACACAAGTCAGACACCACGCTTCGGCAATAAACCCTCACCCCACTCTCCTCAATCCAACACACGCCAGCGCTCCACTCTCAACTACGAAACCACTCTCCAATCCCACACTGCCAAAGGCGCACTGAAGATTGCGGAATCGTCCACCAACCTGTGCGCGCTTTCCGAGGCACCGCTGGGAGATCCACCGCAATGCCATCTTCCGCAAACTGCCACACACCTCACAACAGCAATCAAGTGAGATCACTGCTCCCTGCAGAACCCGGCGACCAAAGACAAGACTCGCAACATCTCCGACCACCTCAAGCCCTCCACTCCTCAACCTGGACGCATCGACCACCCTCACCTTGGACTGAGGCCGCGGCTTGCCGGGACGCCGGGAAATGATCGGAGGCGGAGGGTCGTCGTCATCTTCCGACACGCCCATCTCCGTGTCTTCAGTCGTCTCCTCCACCTCATCGACCGGACTGTTCCGGGCGTGCACCTGGATCTCCTGCGAACCCTGGCGCTTCCTCTTGTTTCGAGAGCTCGGACCGACGATGCTCGTCGCCACACCGTGGCCCCCGATCACCCCACTCCCATCTTTCTTCGTTCTCTCACGCAATCGAGAATTGTGCACATCGTCCATCATGTCCTCCGCGTCGTCGCCAACTGCACAACATCCAAAACCCAAAACTTCGGTCAGCATCACCTCCCGAAACCATCATCTTCCACTCGGCACTCGGGACACGCACCAATTCACAACCCTCCTCACTGCTCGCCTGGACTGACCTGCCCTACTCGGCCCAAGGGCAGCACCACTTCCACCACAAAATCCATTCCAAAATGCTGGAAACGGAATACAAACGCCACATTGTCACAACGCTGCCGACTCCACTCAATCGCCCGCTGCATTGTCACCCCCAGACCCAAAGGGGACACCGAAACTGCATTCTCGACGACCACGACCGAAACGGACACTCCAGAACGCCAGGCCTCATCAAACTCTCGTAATCCTCCACAATTCAATGCAACGCAACGCAACGCGAACACTAGCGCTCCACAAAAAGGCGCAATCCAAAACGACAATTTCCACCTCGAAGATCGGTAGCAACGCTAATGTTCAATCAACAACGCCACCGACGGGACTCCTGTTTCGATTCCAGACCAGACCAAATCAGCCAGTGCCGGCAATCTACGCACCCATCACTTTCGCTCGAGCTCATGGGAAGGGCACCTGAGAACAACACTCAGCGGTGTCCAATACAGGGGACTCCACCTCCGGACTTCATCGAAACGCAATCGGGGGATTCATACGTAGCAGCTTGCGCTTACGCAAAACAGAGCATTTCACGCCAGGCGCAACTGCGAGGAAACGACCTAGCCAGGATTGGAAAAGTCAAGAGTCAACTCCAACACACTCTCATACTCGTCGTCGCTCCACGAATGGGAACTTCAACAAAGCGAGGAACGATCAATGTTCCTTGGCCTGCCGTCGAGTCCTCTAATCCCCAAAATACAGACCCATTCGACATTTCGCACTCCTCTTCTCGCACTCGTGGCGTACCGCACAACTACCTCTCACCACCTGATCCCTACCGAATTCTGCAAAACACTGCCTATCTCTCCACTCCACCGCCAACTTTCGAATCCAGGCTCTCGCAGCAAAGCGCAACAAAGGCGATTGCTGCATCGCAGACAAACATCGCAAACAACCGCTGCGAAAACGGACACGCACTACACTCTCACGACGCCAGCCATCGAGCTGGCACGCCAATTCTCAACGCGACCACGCCCAAGGCAGACCGGGGACCCCGAGCCTGACGCGGCAACCTCGCTCGGTTATCGGGCACCGCGGGGGCTCCTGCAAAATTAAGCGATCACAGAGGTCGAAGCTCCTAAGACTACCACGAAGGACTTGCTCTCCTGCACACTTGCTCAAGGAAATCATTCGGGATCTGACAGCCGCGGCGGCGGACTGGAACCAGGAGCAGCAGCCGACACCAAGACTCCGCCCAAGGAATGGCAAGAACAGGAGTACGGAAGTCAAGATGTGCGAAGAGGGAGAGGCGACGAGCAGCAGCAGCGTGCGTGCAACAAGATCAGGATTTCTAATGCAACCAGGGCAATCGAGGAACAAAGAACCAAGGGACCGCACCTGCAGCGTCTTTGAAGCCCGTGCGTGGTCGCCGGGGTGCATGAACGAGGCCGCCCCCTCCACCTCCACGCCGACCCTCGCGACCGCGCTCCATGAGGGCTGCCGAGGAGCGAATCGCCTGCTGTCTTCCCTGTTTCTCCTTACCCTTGGGACTGTGTCGTCTGCGCGAGCCAGAATGACCTCCCGGAGCGCCAGTGACTTTCAACGGGAAGGATGGCAACGCCTGTCCGCGCAGTCCCTGAGACCAATCTCCAAGTACCGCCCTGAACAGAGCAAAAAGATGGCGAGAAGCAAGACGTAAAGCGCTGAACAACGCGGCAAGTGCAACCGCCCGACCGTGGGATTCATCAACTTCCAGTGTCGCCGGGAGGAAGGCCGCCTGTCACAAAAGATTTGCTCAAACCCCAGAGCTGACGCACTCTCTAGAGTCGGAGTCGAGAGAAAGGTCCGCGCAAGAAGGGACGCCACCGAATCAAATGTCAACCAACCGTAATCAGCAAATCGCCCGTCACCTCCACGCGTCCCGGAATCTCCCCTCCCGACCAAGGCAAGGGAACCTACGAAACATTATGCAGACGACCATAATAGCCACGGCGCCACCATCGCATCCCCCCGAGCGCTACCCACGCAATCCCGTGGTCCAGTCACGGAAACGCAACAAAACAATCCCGACACAACACTGAGGCCTCCGAACAACACCGCCATCGCAGCTGCTGCTCTTCGGCGTACTTCGTCAACTCTCTCCTCGCGTTGCCTGCAATCTGCGCACTCCTCTCCTCATGCCTCCCCCTCTCTGCCACTCTTCCTCTCCGCTTGCATCCCACCAATCACGGCTCCCTCCTGCTTCCAGGCCACCAAACCACTCCCGTTTTCAAGTAGCGAGAGGAACGAAGCGACAACGACGCCGAAACTCGCCCGCATATTCACCACACTCGTCTCTCCTGAACTGAAAAAATGCGCATTCACAACAACGCCGTCGTCCACCCCTCCGTGGGAGTGCGCGGCAGTAGTGAGCAGCGTCTCATTTGTTGCAACAATGGCCGGGCCGTCGCGCAAACGCCAACACAAAGGCCTGCCTCCACCCAGCCCTTGATTTGCTTCGGATCCCGAACCTCCGCACCCACCATGATCCCCATCCCTATCAAGCGCCAATGGGCGTTGCGCCACAGCATTTGCCCCCGCCCTGTGGCTAGGTTCGACGGGTCTACCAGTCCTCGCCCGCGGGGTCAGTAACTCCAGGTGCGTACTTTTACCCTGACGGGCCCCCCTTCCAGCCATGGCCATGTGATCATTGTCATGACCCATGACCCCCCATCCATGCCGTGCTTCACACGGGCTGCCCGTCACTGGCTTCTACTTCATTCTTTCCACCAACGCAAAAAAGCCATCTCCACGGGAGTCAAAATGCTCTTTACATCCCTTGACAAACATAAAATACTCCAAAAAAATGTTTCAAAAAAGAAAGAAAGAAAGAAAGAAAAAAATCCCGAAAGATAGATAATTCCTAAACAAGCAGTCTTCTAAGCACACATATATTCATCCAAAATGGAGCACTCTTTTCGAATGTTTTCTTTTCAATTTTCTTTTCAATTTCCCGATTTCATCCATGGCAAATGGGAATATATATATATGTATATATTTTTTGTTTTTTGTTTGTTTTGTTTTGTTTTTTGCCAAAAATTCCTCCAAAAAATGCATTAGAACAGTAAATGGCAGTGACCAAAGTCTATGCTGCCCCTTACAAGGGGGGGTTGTTGGGTCCGCTTTGTGACTGGGTGGAGGAAGTTCGGGGGGGGGAGGTGGGGGCCCGCCCGTCCGTCCGTCCAAGAGAAAAAGGGTCATGCGTGGCGATGAATGCATTTCTATTTATTGTGTGCCAGCGTCATCCTGGGTCCTATCACGGTCCTACCTGACTGACTTCCGAGCCTCAGCCCTGGTTCTAGGTTCGGAAACTCAGCCAGGTCTGGGGAGACATCCATTGTGCATCTGCGGCATGTGCGGCCCATTTCTGAAGTGGGGTCCGTCCCGTCCTCCTCCTGCCTGCAGGCACTGAGCAGTTCCGTTCCGTCAGCACTACTGACTCTCCCCTGACTGGCTGGGGTAATTTCTCCCCGTCTATTTATTTAAATGATATAAAATAAATATTTTAAAAAATGACTCGACCACGTAGTTCGTGCTGCTCCTGAGTGGTTGTACTGTACGATTCGAAGTTTTTTGAGTTGGCGTGAAGTGGGGTTAATAAGTTAAGTTAAATGGAAGGGGCGCCCGGCCCGGCCCTGCTGGCGGGGATGGAACTGACTGACGGAATTGCCCGGCTGTTTACTCGGGGTGGGATTCAGTGGAAAGAATTTTTGACTTTTATTCCTTCCATAATTTTTGGGTTGTTCTCAGTTCGTGGTGTTTTGGTCCATTAGGGTTATTGATTTTTCTAGTGGTTTTTGCAACAGTAGATCAGATCTAATGGGGCTATCTTCCTCTAATTGCTGGATATGGGGTCATGTGCAATTGGGGGCATGTGGGTTGGGCCAGGGAGAACTGACCCCCTCGCTCGGCCCTGCGGGCAAACCCTGGAATTATTTATTTTCTGCACATGAATTTTTTTCCAAATTTTGAATTCATTTTTGCGATCAGAAACCCCAAATTAGCTAGGTGAGGTCAAGAGTATACCTTAGAACGGCCCAAAATAGTTTTTTTTTTTTTTACTTGCACCCCCGGTAAGGCCGAGTGAGGGGGTCAATCCACCCTAATCGTGAGTTAGGGGTGAACCGCCCGCTTCGTCCCCAATTTTTACCCACGGGAAAAACATTGGAATTATTTATTTGCCACCCATGATAAAATTTGGAAGTTTGGAATTTGTATTAGTATTCAGAGGCCTCAAATTTGTTTGGAGAGATTTTGAAGATAAATTAATCAAGCAAAAAAAATAGGGAGTCATTTTTTTCCATGCATCTTGGAATGACTTTGGGAGGACAAGCGAGGGGGTCGGTTCACCCAAGCCAGTCAACAGATGGTGTTCCCTTGTTCCACATTGAGAGCATAAATTGCAACTACCAATTTTAGAAATAAATTTAGTGCCACATGGATCATTTAGGGATGACATAGGTCCTGAATTTTGTAGGATTTTTTATGTTTGATGGAGAATGAGATTATTAAATATTATTTGTAACCGTATTGTTTATTTGAAAAAATTAGGCAAATTCATTAGAATAGCTAAAAAATTTAATTTTGTATTAACAAATAACGAACTAGAAAACCCATTTTAGGCTTCTGCATTTTCTTAGACAGTCTATATAGTACAAAAATGGAATTTCCAACAATTATTTAATATTACTTATAAACCTTATAGTTTATAAGATTTTAAAGTGTCGAAACAATACAAACATGCCAAATTAAAAAAATTAAAAAATGACATATTTTTTCTTAAAAAGAAAAATAAAAAAATTAACAAAAACACAAGGGTAATCATAAACCAAAAAACATGGCAAAACAAAGTATAATATCAATTCAAGAAGACTTAATTATTCTCCATATTTCTTTCGTCATTTGTTTTATTCTAGAAAGGAACATCTTTGACAAAAAAATTCATAGAACATACATTTCTTGTTTGGGGTAATTAATGCATACATTCAAAAAATCATAACCATAAGGACTCTTTCAAGAGAAAAAAAAAAAAAAAAAAAAAAAACATTTAAGGATTTGGGAAGCAAGGTACAAGATTAAACTTTGGTTGATGGTATATTTCTACTCATAAGATAAAAAATGAAACTAATTTTTTAATTCTACATTCATAGAAAGGTATTCTTCAATTGTATTCCAATGTGTTGCAAATATAGTAAATTTGGTAATAAAAGTAAAGGGTGATACAATTGACTTCCCAATAAAAAATCATAATCTTTAAATTTATAGGAATTTTTTCAATTTTAATTCTAAAATATGTAAAAATTGTGTCTTTTATATATATATAAGATCTTGTGGTTACTTCCCAAAGAAGCAACGGCATATTTTGCAAAGAATTTATCAAAAAATTCCATTTTCTAATGTACCGAAAATAAATGATAAAAAATTGCACTCAATTATGTAACTATGGGAATGTGTGGAATTCTTTTTTAATCCTTTAATTGAGTAGATTGCAAGATTATTGCCCTTAAAGGTAGAGGAATGATTTTTGCCCTATTGACAAGGACAAACAGAATTTACTCTTCTTATAGTGATTTTTTTCATGATATGTATTTTATTATTATTGCTCAATATAACATCTAAGCTACAATTAATGTTGGCAAGTTTTAAAAGTAATTAAAAAAAATTTGTACATTGTCTCTAAAGTTGCCCACCTTTTTGGAAAAAAATTGGATGCATAACTTTTGATCCATGCATTTGATTGGACTAGACTTTATTTATAAACTTTATATTATGTGTTTTCTTCAATGTAAAAGAAAATTTAAAAATCAAATCCATATTCACAAATCCATATCCATGTAGCAAAAAATATTCCACTATATCTTTACATCGGTATATATCTTTGTGTCTCTACATATATCTTTCTATACATGTGCATCATTTAATTGAAACACAAGCCTTGTAAAATCAAAATGTGATTGATATGATTTAAATTTAACTCAATAACATGAATATTCTACATGCAAAGTGTCACAACAAAGATTAGATGAAATTCATCCTTCTAAATGTGTAGACAAAATTTATTTGACCAAACATAAGCCACTTTGGGACTCAAGCAACTAACCTATGGCTTTACTTTGAAGGTTGAAGGCCATACCACTTAATGAAGCAGTCCACCTATCTTCTAATTGTTCACTAGTTTACCTGTTTTGAAAGTGCTAGACTAACTAAAAAGAATATCCTAATTGTAGACATTTTTCTATCTTGGAAAGGATATTCTACTTGTAGTCTATTTTTTGTCTTGCAACTTCCAAGTAAAAAATACTTGTTTGTAAACCTTTGAAAGCAATGTTTTTTACTAGAGACCATTATATTGGAAAAGACAACATGACTTTTAATTTGCAGGCTGTAGGGTATTGTACCACACAATCATATCATAATTGATTCAAGTGACTTTATTAGTTTTTCCTACAATTAATCATAATGATTTGATTGTTGTGTCAATTCAGCTTTCATCTTAATGAAAATACACCTAATTGAGTCCAAATTATCAATTGTACAATAATTTGATTATTAGATTATCTGGCTTGTGTTGGAAGTAAAAATAATGTTGAAGATTTTTTTTGTCATGCATTTTTAGATTTTCAATGATTGAACTATGAATATTTTTAATGCAAAAAAATAAGTGTGCGAAAAACCATCTCTAGATTTCATGAATAGAAATAGTATATTGTAAATAAGAATTTATAGGGATTGGTTCCAGAAAAGGATCACATTTAGTTTCAAAAATACTTTTACATTAGAGGAGATTTCAGCCCCCCGGAGGGCTGTGAGTTCCCAGACTGCGGGAACTGGTTTGCAGGGGGCCACAGCAGCTTGCAGACGTGGAATGGCGACTTCCACGTCGGAAAAAAATAATTTTTTTTTTCAAAAAAAAAATGAATTTTTTTTTTTGTTTCTTTTTTTGCATTTCAAGAATAAAACTTTTTTTTTTTTTTTTTTTTTAAATTTTTTTATCGGGAACAGCCGTTCCCCGAAAACTGCAGGGGGACAGTTCCCCCGCAGCTGCTTGAAACGGCCCTCCAAGGGTCCGAAAACTCCTCTAATGATCCTCTCATTTTGGAAGGGTGAGAACTAAACTTTTATTTTGAAAGAAGATAAACCAATGTGATCAATTGATCTCCTTGCATGCAATCATACCTTCTTGTCAAATTGCAAAATTGCAAAATTGCAATCTTTTTTAGAAGCAAACTTAGGCCCAAAGATAGAATGACTTTCAAGACTTGGGAGGCACCACATAAACAAGAGGGGGACATAACAATACAATTAACTCTACTAAGGCTTGAGTTACATCCAATTGATAAATGGGGAGTGAGATGTTTGAAGGTTTTTTTATTGGTTGTAATTGAAAAGTCCTTGAAAAATGATTTTACATCATGAAATAAGAGGTCATGGGTCTTCTAAAAGATCCAATTTTTTGAAGCACAATTTTTCCTATCTAGCTGCAAAAGTCCTCAAATTTTGACTCCTCTAATTATATAGTCAAGAACCATGTCCTTGATATGAGTCTATCTATAATTCCATGGTCCTTATTGATAAGCATTTGAAGCCAAAAAAATTCAATATTTTTAAATATTTTTTGCCCTACTTTAGAAATATATTAAAAAAATTGGTGGTGCATTTCATGCCTTTTGTGGTTTACACTGATCCAAAGAAGGACTTCTCAATGGCAACTAAGGGGATTTATTAGAATGGAAGACTTCGAGTCAATTTTTCTAGCACCCTCATTTTGGGTGTAAACCAAGATTAAAGTACAACTAACTGATATTGTTAGCCCCCATTTTTTATCAAATAGGTGTCTAGTAAAGTGTCACCAAGATAACTTCAAACCATTCACTTGAATGGTAGCTCATGATCGTAAAATAAGAAGCTTTCAGTGAATGGTTTGGGTTTTTCTCAAGGCACTTCAAACATGTACCTACTGAACACTTTGAAGTATCTTCCAGTCTTGGCTTTGAAAATTTATGAAAAAGTATCTTTCTAATTTTTGATTCCGTGTACACACACCATCTTAAATAAACGGAGTGGGTGTTCTTACCTTAAATCTAGAAAGCTCCCTTGTCAAGGTGTGTTCTCATTACTAAAGCTTATGCAATTTTTCACAACTCAATAGAAATCACAATTTTGACCAATAAAAAAATTTCAAATGCTAAGATAGAAATTGTATTTTTGATAAATTTTTAAAGTTATATCTTTGAAATTAATTTGAAGAGAATCTAAAAATATTTTTACTGACTGTATAGATACTTTCTACTTTTCATACTTCATTATCTTCTTTGATGCAAAGTTCAAAAAAATTATAGAGCTTATATTTTATGACACATTTGTTTTTTAGCCAAACCCCTTGGGCTTTTAGGGGTTAAGGTAACTACACCTAAAATCACACAAATAAACAATTAAGCATGGTTTACATTGTAACATTGAAAATCTTTTTTTGTGGGGTCTTATTGGTAGTCAAAAAGGAAATTCTAGATTCTCTTAGAATGTATTTTTGGACCCCATATGAATAAACTATAAATTTTCAAAGTGTTGAAAATACTTGCGTTGTTTTCTAAAACTGCCCCTCAACTCTCATGAATAGCGGGGAGTACATTTTAGGTAGGAGTCTATAGTGGTCGGTTTTAGAGAATAGCCAAAGTTAGGTGTAGTACCTCATTGGACCAATTTGTACATTCTTTGTTTTGACAATTAACATGGAAGTCATCCATCATACCTTCTAGGTCCCCAACATCCTTAGAGGGTTAATATCTTCTAGACTTTAAATGGGGCTTTTTGTTTTGCTTTGTTTGTTATGGTGAGATCTTTTGGATTGCACATCCCCGGTCATGTTCTTCGTTGGAAAGCTCACCAAGGAGGGGGTGCAAGAGCTTTGTCTCGTAGCATTCCAACTCATGGCTGAAAAGATATTGAATTTCCAAGTTTTTATGAATTAAAAAATTAGAAAATTACATTCACTTTTATTTTGGCTGTGGCACCGGCACAGCGCACACTAGTAATCAAATAAGCTTATTACATTGAAGTTTGTTCAGATTATTTCTTGTTCTACAGTAAGTTAGGCAAAAATAGAGTCTGCAACACCAACGTTTTTCTCTCTCTCTCTCTCCCTGTGTGGCCCCAGCATGAGTCTCGCCCCAACTTCCCAAACCCTAACTTATATAATAATTCCCACTTGGGGCCCCATGATCCAAAGTTCCGAACCGGATCACAGAACCCTGCACCCCCAAAATCACAATCAGAAATAGTAACATAAAGGCGCAAGGAAAGCGAAAACCCACTCTCCACCCCAACCCAAAAGGGCCAGAGTGAGGGCCTACTGTAACTTCCGCCACTCAGGGACCCGCCAGTCTACGAACCAGCCTCCCTCCCACCAAGGCGGTACCACGGCCTGACACAACAGGTGTAAGACGAACGACCCGGATGGACCCACTGATGCCATGCGGGTGGAATCAACGACCCAGATGAGCCCACCGAAAAAAGAGCTGCAACATTCGACCCTATCCGACAAGCATGTGATTGATATATGTATTTGATCTCGCTATCCACACGTCACTCGCCAGGACCTTCGTCAGTCAGTCTCGTCGGCCCGGGCCCCATTGATCTGACCTAGACTGTACAGTGAGTTACTAGTAAGTTTGTGGCCCCCACCTCTCCTTTTTGGCCTTTTCCCGGCCCTCGATGAGTGCCCCGTGCAGAGTCACCCATGTGCGCTCCTGCGCTTAGGGTTTCGGACCTTTCGGTTCACTTTTGTAGAGTCCGTGAGGAGACGTTGTTCTTGTAAGGTAGTGACGGTGATGTTGTGCGTTTTGGTGCGGAGTCCTTTGGAGGAATGGATTCTGAAGTGTCGCTGGTCTTTTTAACGGGATCGGAATGTTCTCTCGTGTGCTTTGGAAAGTTGGAAATCGTTCAGTGCGGTAATAGTCAGTCTCTGTAGCAATGGGGGCGAGTTCTTTGTCGTTCTCTCGATCACTGTGATGTGCATTTTGGTTGCAGAGTCTTGGAGGAATGGATTCTTTAAGTCTCGCTGGTCTTTAACAGGATCGGAATATTCTCTCCTGTGCTTGGAAGTCGTGTAGTGTGGTAACAGTCAGAGTCTGTAGCAATGGTGGCTAGCTAGTTCTTGTTGTTCTCTCACTATGGTGTGCATTCTGGTGTGGAGTCTTGAACAACCGGATTCTTAATTCAGGCTGGTTCT
Source organism: Rhytidiadelphus loreus (assembly GCA_947034895.1). NCBI lineage: Eukaryota > Viridiplantae > Streptophyta > Bryopsida > Hypnales > Hylocomiaceae > Rhytidiadelphus > Rhytidiadelphus loreus. The sequence goes on from OX344764.1 coordinate 18,447,624, forward strand.
TAGCAGGACCGAAGTGCTCTCTCCTGAATTTGGCAATTGTAGTATGGGAATACTCGGCACCTCTAGAATAGATGGTTAGTTCTTGTACTTGTGGTGCTGCGCGTTTTGGTGTGGAGTTTTGAAGAAATGTATTCTTGATACACGTCGATCCTTATCAGGATCGGAATCCTCTCTCTTTTGCACTTGACAGTCATGTAGTATGGCAGTACTTAGTGTCTACAGCAACGACGGTTAGTTCTTGTCCTTTTCTGTAGCAAACATGTTTAGTGTTTCTGCTCCTCAAGGTTCTCTTCTTGTGTCTGTTGTTTATGAAACTGATTCACCTGGACTAGGGGAGTTGTCGTCATGAACAACACGATGCGAAGGATAATCAGTCACAGCCGTGGCCTCGTGTAGACTAGGCCTACGGCGTAGCGTTCGTCTAGGGTTACGGGGTTTTGATGCTCAAGCGACGCTTTCTTTCCTTCGAAGGTCTTAGCAAGTCGTCCCTAAGTCTAGGCACGCGGAAATAAATGCAAATTTCTAAGATTTCTTTAATTCTAGAGGCTTAAGTTAAGTATGTCTGACTTGGAAGGTACTGGTCTACTGGAAATTGGGGGATTCTATTTGGTAATTTGAAGCATTTCCGTTATGTATTTGATTATGTAGGACTTTTTTTCTGGGAGAGGTATGGATCTGTGGAGAGATTCTTGGGTACGATAGCAAAGTTTGTTGAAATCAAATTTTTATCACTGTGTCTGAATTTCTTATGCAATTTCAAAGCGAACGATTGTAGACTACTATAAATGACATTTGAGAATCCCATTTCCATTCAAGATTAGTAGCGACAAACGTTTATTCAAGTTTACTCCACTTGCTAATATGTCCAACCAAGTGGATGAATAGATGAGTTGTTGTCGGTAACGGGTCAATCAATTCGAAACTGGATCCAGTTCCTGAAGGTTTTGTATCCTGTAATTTACTCTAGCATTTCTCAATTTGGTCGACCATAAGTTTTTCTGCTGAAGGATAACCTCAGAACAAATGCAGAGATTGAAGAACGCTGCTCTGGGTGGTCTTAGCAATTTTTCATAGACTTCAGTACTCCTTTTGCATGTTTTGTTCTGGTATGAGGCGCTGGGGAGGCTGTATTGTGATAGGAGTTTGTTGCTCTCAAATTGTGAAAGTTGTCTGCAGAAATTTGTTTGTGCAAGAATTGAAGGTTTAATGCAAGGTACCACTATCCCACCCTTCAATTTCAGAGTATGCCATGGATTTTTCTGAAGATAGATTTATTTTGGAGGTCAGTTTGGATCCCAGGAAAACAATCGATGTTGAATACCATGTTATCCATAGGAGAGGCTCACGTATCAAAAGGCCCAGGGGTACTGTCAATAGAAGTGGCTCATTTATCAAGAGTTCTCCCAGGGGTTGGTTTAGCTTCATAAGATGACATTTTGCAATTACAAATTCCGCAAATCATTATGCCAATTTGGAATTTGGAAGCAATTGTGTCACTTTCCTAGTGGCTGGCCATAGGAAGGTTTTAACTTTCAACCCTTTTGCTCAATGTGAGCCCCTTTCGATCTATCGAACAGTACCAACCCTTTTGCTCAATGTGATCCCTTTGATCAGCCGGAAAGTACAGATCTGGACATTCAAGATTCAACAAAATGACTTCGCATATTGACCATTCTGGCTCTCAAAGGTTATCCAAGTCATCTCAGACAATGGAGGATGGAGCGCAATGAAGGAATCATGCCTTGTTGGACTCTGTGGTCAATATACAGCCTTCAATTTGGAATATAATCGTACAGACGAAACACAACCAGCACTGGTGTAATTGAGGATGGAAAAATGTGATATTTCTGAAAAGACTCGGATCATGATTTCTCAGTGCACAACTGAATCGTGTTTGACATTCATGAAAGTAAAAAAAGAGTTTTCTGCTACCGTATTTAGTCTGGCTTCATTGTTCAAGTGAGTTTTTGATGATGAGGCAATTCTACAGGGCCCCATCTTCTTCTTTTTTATAAATTTGGACAGTAGCGAGCAACTGACTGTGTTCCACTTCCATCTTTAAATCGCAGAACGTGAGAGGTCGGCCACTCCCCCAAATAGTGGCAGAATATTCAAGCTCTGGGGCTCACTAGTCGACGTGTCACCCCCACCCTGCTGCATTCTCCGTGCTGTACAGCATATACCTTTGGCGAAGCTAAAAATAACAGAAAAGTCAATCGAGAAGTAGAGCCAAGACTACTACAGTCAGTTGAAAAAATGCACGTACTTCTATGGATCTAAGTTCTGTGCGCTTTGTCCAATAATGGGGCTTTTGCACATGAGGCTCACAAAGATCCTTGAACCGCCTTTTGGAAGCCCTTCCCCATGCATTATGGCATGCGTTTTCAAAGATGGGATTGCAGGAGGCTTTTTCCCATTGGTATCCTTGGCTGGAGAAATCACCGGCTTGGGAAAAAAAGGTCGGGTCTCTCTGGAACAAGGGTTATGGGGAATATCCTACTGATGAGATTATAATTGATCAGAAATGTTCAAGGCGTTCCCAACAGCGTTCCCCCCACTCTTTGAGGAACAGATTCGTAAGCGAATTTTTACATACACGGGCCTTTGGGTCTGTTATTTAATGCCGCTATTAATTTTATATTACACATTACCTGTGGAAGTCTTACAGTACTAACCCGGAAGGGACCCGGTGAGTGATCTTTCAATGACTGACCTAACGGAAATTTGGGTAGGCTAACAAAAAGTCAATTTGGAATGGACCTTTTTGAAAGTTTGACACACAGCAGGGTTTTTTTATTTCGTTTATTTTAGGCAGTGCAGAAAGTGATAATCACTCGAAGGATGAAGCTATTTACATCCATGGAAGTGGATGAAACTTGTGATCTATGGATGAAATTTCATTTATTCATCCAAAATAATGTACACTTATCCAAAATAGAGCAATACTATCCCAAATTTGGTAGCAAATTAGCAATTTCATCCATTGAAAAGCAAGAATATTTTGTCCAGGATTCCCTACCAAAGAAAACATCACTTTTTAGTGAAAAATTGCACAAATAAAAAACCTTGACACACAATGTGGACAAGTATGAAGTTGATGAGAATACATTTTTTTATTGATGGATCCTTTTGTTATGTTGCTTGAAGTTTTGGGGGATAGGCGGACAACTTCGGGCAACATATGCAAAACTCCTCCATTACTTCTAAAAATTTTGGTGAGTATGTAACTAATGTAATACAAGATGTAATTGCCAAAAAAAAAAATCCATGCATAGAGCAAAAACTTAACTCTAGGAATTAAAGTCAAATGATTTGTTAGGTAGGGTTAAAAAAAACATTTTTTTCTAACTTCAAAGGCTGTAATCATTCAATCTTGTAATAAACTTTTCTATATAAAAAATTTCACACATTCCCAGAGTAGTTTAGTACTCCGTATAAAATTGTACTATTGAATTTCAAGAATAAAAAAATCATTATTTCTTCACTATCATGAATTTTTTCTTTTTTGACAATTTTTACATGGAACCTGCCTTGGGCCTTTAGGAGTTAAGATAACTACACTTAAATTTTTTGGAGTAAATTAAGTGTTTGAGCATTTTTGTTGTCATTAAACTTTCTAAATTGTTTTGGGATTTTGTTGGAAGTGAGAAGAGAATTTAAAATTTTCTTATCATAAATCAACTATGTACTCTCAAATTCCCAAAACATGTGTATCCAAAATTGACCTTAAACTCTCACGAGTAGAGACTATAGGTTTTAAATATAAATCTTAAGAGTTTAATCTTTGAAACATGTCTATCTGATTTGACAAAGCTTTTAGACTCACAACTAGTCTAACTCACATGATGACATGACAAGTAGACCAATTGTGGATCTTAAAGTTGAGTCTAATTATGTAGACATTCTACTCATGTAATACATATCCAAAAATGCACCTATCATAATTGCACATGCATTATATGTCAATCTAAAGAACTTAAAATTCTTAGGACAAGTATAAATATGAGGTGCAATTACAAAAGGTACTTTCTAGGTATGTCTACTTTACCTACCATTGCAATCAATAAAAGTGTTCCAAACATGTGAAACCATCACATCCTTTAAAATACATGAGAACCCACTTTAACTTATGTTTTTTACCCTTCCCAAAAGTTGAAACATATGTTTCAAAGGATAAGCCTTGACATGGAAAATCATTCACAAATATAGGCCTTTTAAAAGATGTCACATAGTCACAAGAGATTAGTCTTGAATTTTCTATTATGGAAGATTGGTTAATTGATGACTTTAATATTGAAAAATAAGATATCCTTCAAATATTTTTATGTGTATCTACTACAGTAACATTTAAAGATCAACGTGCAACTTATTTTAAAGGCCTATTAAAAAAATCTTAGTCGAGATTGCAAAAAATGTACCAATGTGGTTGATTGAAAATTGATAGTTGTCCTAAAAAGATTTGAGTGTTACCATATATATCACAATATAAGATATTTCAACATGTATATGGTAGTACTTGCTGTAAAGTGGTTTTATACTATCAATTCTTTTTTGAAAGTCTCCAAACTTCTTCATAGAAATGGTTATTGATCTTGATTTTTTTAATAATGTATTGCCTTCTTATCAACAATTTAATTATCTAAGTTTGCTTCAAATTTCTTTTATCTTGAATTAATATTTTTTAATTTTTTGCACATTTTTAATCCCCACTATTCCCTTTAGAGAAGGGAATATAGATTTGGAGCTACATAAACAAAATAAACTATTGCCTAAGAAGGATCTAGATATAAAATCTTCATCTTTGCAAGATTTTTGTTTCTTCCCCTCTCAACATGAAAGATTTTGAACCTTGCAAAAAATTATGAAGCACCAAATAACCATGCTAGCCACATTGTTGATGGATAGACCAAAATTACTTTATTAATATTTTGGACATTAATTATTTTGTTTATTTCCCAAATTTTCTACAATTCATTATCTACCTGATGTACACCAACATTCTTAGGTAGGGTGTAGATAGAAGCTAACAAGTAGGTTTTCACAATAGAATTGTTGATACTAAATGATAAAGGTTACTTCTTCTACTCGAAAAGAGAATCAATCAAAATACAAATGAATTATTTCATTATCCATGTATAATTGAATGTAGTGTGGATAGGTTTTAGGTGTGTGTGTGTGGAGAAATGAAGAGGTTGTTGGTTATTTTCTAATTTTTGTTTATTGAGTAGTATATAGGCAGAGTATTTGATTGCAATATGATTGATGGTATTAGGTATTGTTCTTATGGGGTTGTTGGATATATAGATAGTGTTTGTCAAGATTTGTATTGTGATTTTACGAGTATGTATATTGATTTGTAGTGTTGGCATTTGTGGATAGTGATAGGGTAGAGAGTTGGTATGGAAGTAAGCTAGTGTATGGATATCAGAAAATGGTGTAGACAATAGCGTTGGTTTGTTGTACCATTGAGTTTCTAGGGTAATGAGTATTGTAATATCATTTGGATTTGTTTATGTGGCTAGTCTTTCCTAATAAAGAGTTTTTTGGAAGTTGAAGTTTTTGGATGGATGTGCTAATCCTATTCCAACCCATTGAGAGGAATAGTCTATGCCAATCTATGAGATCCAAAATTTTGTTTTGTTCAAGTGAGTGGGGATGAGAACTAGGAGTTTGTAATGTGGAAGTATTCTATGATATGATGTGGTTGATTATTTGTGTTGAGAGAATATATTGTGTGTTATATGCTTGGTTATTCTTTGATATAGTATTTTTATTATTGTATTATTGGTGAAGTCAAAGAACTCCTTGTTCAAATGATTGAGAAGGTGGGTCCATATATAGTTGTGTTTATTTTGTGTGTATGAGTGGTATTGTTGCCATAACCATTGTAGTCTTGCTTTGTCAAGGTTGGCCAATGTGTGTGTTTGTTTCATCGTAAATTGAGATATGTAACTGTTGGAATTGAATTGTGGGTGTTTTTGTGATGATGTTTGTGTTTGGATTATAGTTTCTAGAGTTTATATAGACAAGGCGGAGTTGAAAGGATGGTGGAGTAATTTGTTGTTAAGCTGTTGAGATTGGAAGAAGAACTTGTGTAGTAATGTGTATATTAGTCGATTTGTTTTTGTTTGTAGTATTGGGGCACTAAGTTCAAATTGTGATTAGTGATCGAATGATTTTGTAATGGGAATAGACCATCTAATGGCATCCATTTTATGTAAATCATGGGAGCTTGCATATTTCATAGACTTGGCATTGAATAGTAATTTTGTTTATAAGATTTGTGGTATATTAGTTGATGTGTTTGAGTGCGATAATTTTATGTATGAAGTTTTGTGCATTTTGTTAGAGATTGTTTTTGGTGTTGATAAATTGTGATTTGGCATTTGATTAGGGAGGTTTAGAGTGGATGGTGTTACATCATTTGTTAATGCTAGAGGTTGTAGAGAGTCTTAGTGAGTATAAGGTAAATCAGCTCATTGTGGTCGAAATTTGAAGTCTGCCCTCATGCCATTATTGAAAATTTTCAAATTTTTTCTCACACAAAGATAAGTGTGAGAATTAGTTAGAGCAATTGAAATTTTATTTTTCAGACAAAGTGTGAATTAGTAATGTATTTCTGAAGTGATCTTCCCAACATGGTCTATAAGTTGCCCCATAACAAACAAAAAGTGTACCCAATATGCTTATCTTAACCACCTAAAGTGGTCACAATAATTTCTAATGTAGAATGCCATGAAAAGTAACTTCTAACAATGATTTAGAACATCCCCACAACAGGGCACCAAAGGGAGCCAACATCAGAAGTAGGCTTCCTACCATGGGGCAAACTTGCAGTTAGTAATACATTATCAATTAAAATTGAGTTTTAGAGGAGAGGAAGAGTTCATTATATACACGTGAGGTAGTAGGATGTAGAACAACCTATGTGGGATAATGTAAATTAAAATTAGTAGGAACTCAACCGCTCATAGTTAAGTCAAATGTAGGTTTTTGTTTCTTAATAGATTTTCAAACCTCATTTAGGCATAGTAGGAAAAAAAAAATTTAAACACTTTGAACTAAAAGAAGTTGTTTAATGAAGAGAAATTTCATTTCCAAAAATCCGTTTGAGATTTAGAATCTCCAATCAAAAGTTATAGACAAATTTGAGAGAGGGGTTGGAAGGGAATTATTTTTTACAATTTCAAACTTCCTCTCTCAAATCTGTCCATATATTTTAGTTGGATGTTCTAAATCTCAAACGGATTTTTGGAAATGAAATTTATCTTCATTTACCAAATTTTCTTAGTTCAAAGTGTTTTGAAAAAAGAAATTCTACCATGCCTAAATGAGGTTTGAAATTCTATTGAAAAACAAAACCTACTTTTGACTTACCTATGAGCGGTTGAGCTCCTACTAATTCTAATTTACATTATCCCACATGGGTTGTTCTACATCCTACCACTTCATATGTATATAAAGAGTTTCTCTATTCAATTCTAATCTCAAGGTAAGATGGAGATATTTTTCAACAAACGTGAGATGGTTGGTGAATTTAATTCATTTTTTAAAATGAAAGTAGTTTTTTGTGATTTGGCACCCCTGTTTGGCGAGTTTGCAATGAGAATGCTCTTACATTGGAAAAGTTGGGTGTTCCAAATGCGGTCACTAATTACTCCATGAGCATCAGGTTAGATACTGATTGTGGTTTGAGAAAACCGTCATGGGGTCATAAGGTGTCCACTATGGGCGATCTGACCGTAATGGGCTGTTTTACCTTATAAGTAGATGGATGATGATATGTGGTTTGGCAGAATGTCATGTAAACAAAGATTGTAGCATACAATAGATCGAGTGCATCAAATATGCTACCAAAAACTAAACAAGAATGCATAACAAACACACCCTCAAAAAGTATTTTCTCACTTGACAACAATGTCAAATCAAGGAGCTTTCTCCACCTAAATATTCAAACCCTAAGATGGATGAACTCTACAATTTGGATGAAACTTATCCAAAACTAAGGTGAAAGTCCATCTAACACTAAAAATTGATGTGGAGTGGCCCCCATGTCACTTTAGATAATAAGGAGATGCAAAATAGTTGAGATGTGATTTGGAGTGTACTATTTCACAAAACCTTCAAGTAATGACTAAGTTTTACTAAAGATTAAAATTTAAAATCTTTCCATCATCATTTAACATAACCATATTATCAATTACAAAGTTATATTTCAAGCTGTCAATGTACTAACTTATTCATCACATTGACATAGAAAGTGACAGTCAACTACAACCTGTTTTATTTATTGATGGATAACGTAATTATCAGTATACCTTGAAATTCATTTTGAATCCTCACAAAATTACTCCCTCAATCTCAAAATAAATCCATGGTTTCTAGTACCACAGATTAATTTTGAAACAGAGGGAGTATAATTTACGAAGATATCTCAAAATCCTTAGGTGGACTTTGAGAGTATTTTCGAAAACTGTCTTTCAAGGGGTTAACAGTAATACTGTAGTGGTTGTTACAAAACAAACTGAGAAAAGTGAAAAACGACTTGGAAATGAAGAAGAGAAATAGACTACAATTGTTGAACTCTTTTCACACGTATATTACACCTCCACACTCGAGAAGAAGAAACTGAAAATCATAATATCCAATTTGGATGTAAATACTCTCCTAGCCAAGTCAAGTCAGTAAGCAGGCTGCACTCATCCCTAACTAAGAATTTTCTAAGAAGCTATCACCAATTCACCATCACTCCACTGTGGTCTATCACTTACAAGTAACAAAATTGTGATCATGCAAGTCACAGGTTTACAGTTGCTGTGATTCTCAAGTTGCTGTGATTTTCACTCAACTCAAAGAAGGTGTACATATGCTTCTATTTGGAAATCTTCAACTCTTTTTAAGAGAAAGAGCTCCACTAGCAAATAAGTTTGCATCTGACTTCGTTGTTCCCGAGACAAAAGAATCAAAAAGGTTGCTGGGTATTTCAGCTATGGTATTGCCTTGACCCAGACAGAAGCTCTCTGAGTGGTCCCAAAACTGAAGATAGTTGGTAAGCTTTTGAATCTTTATACAACATACCCCCTGCAGATTAAAAAACAACCACCACCAGATACTTCAGCTAAAAGTAACAAGAGTTTATAGATAAGATCAAACATTTTGGCAATGCAGAGAAAATCATAATTGAGATTTGGAAACTCAGGAGAAAATTCAAGCCACTCAAGGTGTTTTAGAATGGAAGTTAACAACGTCCATACTTTATGGCGAAGCAAAAGAAATTACCTAGGAAGGAAACGTAGCCTGCTGAGACAGTCCAAAACAACAGAGCGCTGACACAATTATTTCTGCAAATTTTTGCACAAATTGAAACACTAGTCAGAAATCATAGACATAAAACAGGCATTAAAGATTGAAACTGCGCGCCTTACAAACACGTGATCAAAACGTTACACAGGTGAAGGAGACGGAGGAACTTACATGTACATGCTGATCAGAATGCCCTCACCAGCTAACGAGCATCCCCAAAATGAGCCAGTAAACCTGCAATTGTTTGCAGTTCATCAGGCCGTGCAATTGATTGACACACATTTATGAAACAGTGTTATGTGATCAAAAGAGAAAGAAGTTACAGGTGACACGCACCGAAATTCCATAACACAATTAAGTTACCATCACTAAGCTTTTCTGAGCAGTTACCATTGGAAGAACTCCACGATTTTCAAAAGATATTCAAAAACCTTTTCCAAAGATTTAAAGAAACCTTCACAAAATGTAAAACTCATCCTGACTGCGCACTCTTTGTACTAGAAGTCGTGTCTCGTGACAGCCATGGAACTCACCTAATTTTGCGCAAATTGGGGTGGAACAAGACATGGTTTCCACGAGTACACACAAATGAAGAGAGAAACTGGACTTTAGCTTACCACATAAAGTCCCGGATGAAAAGAGCTCTAGGCAGCAACAAACCGTTGCCAACCATAGCCAGCAGCACAGTTTGTGAAGAGAGTCCCTTGATGTTGGCAGGTCTCAGAAAGTTTGTCCACTGGTTCAAAAGAAACAAAATTGTCAGTCCAAAGTACATGCGATCTTTCCAATCCAACCTCCCCTACATCACACACCAATCATCAAGAAAATAAGCTGAATATACACAAAAATTAATTACCATTTGTGCAACTGGTCCCCACATGAAGAGGAGGGTGGCCGTCCACGCTGAAACACAGCCCATACTCAATAATACTTTCTCGGGGAGCTTCCCTATTCGAGCCTGCCCAATTGCCAGGAATTGATAAGATATCAGCCAGCCTTCTTACAGCTTATTGCAAAAACTTCACACGAATCGAGAAACTCTGAATGCAGCTAACTGTCTCCCAAACAAATGTTTCCGTAAACCAAAATAGCAAAACCTACTTAGTGAACTATCCGTAGCATGGAAACGGATTGTCACAAACTAAGATTCTGTGAAACCAAATTGGGAACGGAACATACCAGAGTAACAATGGAGACAATTGCAGTTCCAAATAATATGGAAGGCAACATTGAATGAGGCAAGATGGGCTCAAATGTTGACCACATAACCTGCAACCACCAGGACATACCACTATCAACAAAAACTTGCTGACCTTTTAGTGTAAAGATATACAGTTGCAAAGAAGGTTCAATCAATCGTTTAGTACCCTAATTTATAAATGCTAATGAAAATTTACCCTAATTTACAAAAAGCATACCTGAGGAAGTACCGTCACGCCACCAATAGTAACAGCTTCCTCCCACACAAGCCAAATCGATAGTCTTAGAAGCCCCTGGTAGTTGAGCAAGTTGAGGATGAAACCGAGAACCACTGCCATGGCCGTGGCCGCAAAAGCAGGGAGTGGCATTGCCCCGGCAATGGCTAATTGCATCAAGACAACGAGAGTTGTAGCCGCACCCACACCTTGAACAACCATAGCACCCCTCTCCCTCTTGTTTGCAAAATATGACAAGAGAGATAGGTTCCCTAGAAGCTGTGTGAGTTGCCCCTGCAAACCCAGAAACACACTACTCAGATTAAGTCACCCACACTTAAACCACTTTAATCCGACTGCTTGACTGTCATTTAGAGATGGTTATAATAAGTACATTAATTTTGAGTTGAACAACAGAGATGTCCGGCCAAAATGTCACAAATGTCAGTTAATGAAAGCTATGAGTGTGCAAGTGGTATAATGAAAATGAAAATGCATACATACCAACCATGGAACTGCAAAGAGTGCGTCATAATCTCCAGCGAAGAGGTTCCTGGTGTTGAGAACAATTTGAGGCATTTGCAAAAACAAAAAAGCCAGTGTTGCAGATTCCGCCAAGCGAGCAGTAGTATGGCTCCACCGACTGAAGGCCACATCTTTCTCATCCTCGGAGGGTTTCCATGAGTCCAAGACCACCTTTGCTTCCGATTTCGCAAATGTGCCGTACTCTCCTCTCTGAATCAAAACCAACGAATTCAAACATTCAACACCACCGCTCTAAAATCTCCGAATGTGGAAAAATACCAACCGCAGTACTTTCAAATTTGGACTAGACCAGTCCTAGCCATAATGATCTTGCCAGGTACTTCAAAGCGAAATTTGCCCCAAAACTGCATTCATTACAGGAAATCATGCCCTGTTCCAATCAGAGTGGGAACCAGAGTCTCTATCCAACTTCGGCTAGAACTGATCATCAGTTACCAATCAATTCGAATTCGCTAGAAGAACACATGATTGAATGATCCGATCCAAACTGAATAGTCTTGATTCAAGACCATCAAAACCTCCCCTGCTCAATGGACTACACTGCCATCGATCTCAACTCACCGACAAAAGTCACAAAAGGAATCAAAAACAACGTTCAAAACTCATTTCGGAAATAATTGAAAATAATAATTATAATAAGTACCTCAAGATCTCTGTCGTCCACGAGAGCCTGCGACTCAGGTGCAGAGTCTCCAACTAGACCATGGGGCACTGCAATGGAAGCCATGCTTGAAAGGCAAGCTCCAGACAGTCGCAAGTAAAGTTTGAATGATCCTCTTCCCCCCAACCCCGAAGAATTTTTTTTTTCAAAACCTCGGTGATTCCAGGGATCCAACCCCTGGCCGGTCGACTTGAATGAGTATCAGTTGTTGCAGCGTAGTGAGGAAGCTTGCATTTTGAAGAGACTGAGAGTATCAACGTCGCGTTTTGAAGAGACTGAGAGTATCAAGGTTGCAGTTTTGAAGAGACTGAGAGGATCAACGTCGCGTTTTGAAGAGACCGAAAGTATCAAGGCTGCAGCTTGGAGAGACTGATCGCTAGAGTACTATCAACGTTGCGATTTCAAAGAGACTGAGATCGAGACCCAAACTTTGCAGTTCCAGCTGAAGGTGGAATACGAATGAAAGAGCTACGTTAGATCGAGGCGGCCGGGTTGTTATGATGTGGGCAATGAGAAAATTCCATAATTCTTTTTAATTTTATAAAAGTTTATTTGTTAATTTTGTTTTTTTCTGATGGATGGTTGGGAGCTTCATGCAAATGAGCGGAGCCCAGGCGAGGAGCTCTGAGGACCGTCCATGCACAACTTCTCTGGTCCTCAGTCCTTGCTTTTGTCAGCACCGAACTGACGTGCGTGTAAAGATCTGTTAAGGTATAAAAAAAGATATCATTTCGGGAGCTATGTTGGAATTTCCTCCGTCCGTACTGCAAGATGTGGCGCTTGTTTGGAGTGCCGTCTGTTACATTTTGTTGGACGAGCTCTGGACCACTTTGAATTCCAATTCCCTCGAGCGAACGAAGGAAGGAAGGATAGGCGAGGACCATCAGAATCTATCTTTTCGATCTGATGGTGAGAATTCACTTTCTCAGGGACTTGCTAATGCTGAACTGCCAGCTCCCTTGTTGAATGATCTTGTATTCTATTTAGGTTTTAGGTGTAACCCCTTTAACGCCTTGATCCTTTTTCTAATTTTGGCACATTTTTGCTTATATCTTTCTACAGAAATATCATTTATTGCAATTTCATGAAATTGATCATTAAGGAAGGTTGGCTTTTCAAGATTCAAGTGTTACATTAGATGAATGAAAAGTTAGTTGGACCACACAAACCCTTGAAGCCCTCTGTTCATTGTTTAGAATATGGACGTCGGAGCGCTTAAGGGTTAACACTAACACTAAAACTTTGCAATGAAATTATGTTTCATTTGTATCAAAAAAAAAAAACATTAAGTACTCTATTTTAGTGTTAATGTTTTTGTTTTTGTGTTTTGTGTTTTTGTTAAACATTGAGTACATGGATTCCGTTTGTGAAATTATGTAAGGTAGGCGACCTCTTTCCAACCACAACCTATTTTCGCTAGTTAGACTGCTCTGTTTCTGATTAGTTGTAATAGCTCATGTAGTTAGGTGACAAGACTGATAACTCATGCAGCTCACAATGTTGAGGATGTGTACATTGAATGCATACAATGATCACGAGATGTACATTTGAAGCTACAGTGATCACCTACTTTGAAGCATGGCCAATTTCATAATCAGCCTACGGTTGGAAATGCAGTGCTCTATATAACAAGAATGGTTTGAAATGGAATCTTTGCAAAAGAAATTCATAATTATTTCGTTTTTGAGGGAAAAAGAAGAACAATTTCTGGAACCCTCCTTGCATCTATTTTTTTACGGGGAGATTTTTCTCTTCACCAAATGCATACTAAAATGAAAATACGGTAATTACTTAAGTGGTTGGAATGAAGTTGGCTACCTTAAGTTAAGTTTACCTTGGGATCACCACCTTCAAGTTTTTGGTGGGCTCTCATAAGCTTAGTACCAGTTTGTGGATGGTTTTACCCATACACTTCGCCCTTTGTCAGAGTCTCCAAGAAAAAACTTGCCCTCTATTTTGTAGGAGGTTAATAGTTTGTAGTTTTTGTAACCTCTTCCATATAACCGCATTCATGAACTTTGAGGAAGGCAAGAGGTCCTTTTACTTCACAAGAATCAAGGCTCTTTTCATTGTAGAAAATCTTGAATGCAAGTTTGTTCATGAATTGTAGGCCATTGTAACAAGAATTATTATTCTTATTACAATGATGTTGTAGAAGGAGGCCCCTCATAACATTCAATAGCCTTCAATGAGGCTGCCTTTTCCTCTTTGGAGCCTCATCCACAAGATTCATCCTCACATCATTAATTTAAGCTTTGGTACCAAGATGGTTGTAGTACATTTACGGTATGCTTCATTATTTTTGGCTAATTCTAAGACTAAAATACAATTCAACGAATAATTGTAGAGAAAATGGTTTGTCAAAACTCTATAGAATATTACACCAATGCATTTCATCATCTTCCACCAAAAATACATTTACAAGGTAACATGAATGGATAGCTATATTGACTTCTGTAGGGGTGGAAGGTAGAGACGTCATTTTATATTGAATTCCATTATTCATCATGAGTCCTCAAAGGATATGGGATAAATTGAAGATGAGAGCTCCACCACTAATCATCAAAACAAAAAATTATATTTGGAGTAGAACATATTAGAATAAATTTTTTCAAAAAAAATTGAATTAAAAAAAGTTTTAAAATCAATCTAAATTTCATCTCCAAAAATCCGTTTGAGATTTCAATCCTCCAAACAAAAGTTATGGACAAATTTCAGAGAGAATGTTTGAAAATTTAAAAAGTATGTCCCTTCCAACCCCTCTCTGAAAATTGTCCATAACTTTTGATTGAAGGATTGACCTCTCAAATGGATTTTTGGAGATAAAAAATTTAATTAATTTCCCAACTTTATTTAGTTCAAAGTTTTTTGAAAAAAATAGTCCTACTATGCCTAAATGAGGTTTAAAATTCTACTTCAAACACAATTCATGCTTTTAACTTAATTATGAGTAGCAACACCTTTGTCCTAGATCACAACAATGGCATTTATTGTGAGTTAGACCATAAAATTCATCTAATAATTCTTTTGTTGGAGACACTGACAATTTGAGTTCACATTTTTTAAGTCTGATAATTGCGTAAATTTTTGCACCCACAGTCAATGCATGACTACAATCCACAGTAGTATCCTCCCCATAGTAAGTTGAGCTTCTGCTCATTCTAATTTACATATCCCACATGAATTGTGTTACCTCCTACCACCCCAAATTTATATATAGAGAGCTTCTCTTCTCTTTTTGGAATTCAAATTTTAATTAGCTTCTATATCAGTGCAACTTGCTTCTTTGGTTCATTGTTTTCAATGAATAAGGAGTGTTGATTGTCTATATGTTTTTAATGTATTAGAACTTCAATGTGCAATGTGCAATTGGGACCAAGCAAACTTACTTCAATTCTCTGACAAATATCGACGTGTGTAATTTAGCTAATGTTGGGTGTGGAATATTTCACATCATTTGTCAAAAGAAAGGTAGTGCACATCATTGCGATGGAATGTTATGTACCTTGGGACCACCAACCTCGAGTATTTTAAAGCTTAAGATGTTGTTCATACCAATTAGTGGAAATTTGTAGATGGTTTGGGTGAACTAGCCTATAGGTTGGCCTTGGAGCCTTCCCATGCCTATACACTAGTAGAAAATCTAATTTTTTTGTTATTTTGGTCACGATGATTTGGGTCAGTTTTTTGCTGATTTTGACAGAAATTTGTTGAAAATAACTGATTTCTGTCAAAATCAGCAAAAAAGTGACCAAAATCAACACAACCAAAACTACAAAAAATTTAGATTTTCTAGTAGTGATAACCAAGGTGTCCAAATTGACATGTCCCTTATTTTGCAAATATTAAGTAGTTTGTACTTTGTGGCTTCTCCTACATAATATTCTTGAACTTCAATGGGGGAATCCTTTGCTTCCTATGAATATATATAGGCTTCTTTCATGGTTTAAATCTTAAATGCAAGTTTGTCCATGACTTTTGGACCACTATAACACAAAATAACTAGTTATAATATCACTATAGAAGACTATCAAGTCCCCTATTCAAGAATATTATGAAGTCCCATCATGAAGGTATTTGGGAGTCTACTACTTCAAATTTCTATCCGTGGTAAAAATAATCAAAGTTCATCTGGTTTTTGAGGCCTCTAAGAGACTGCGGGTTCCCCTGCTGCGAGAACGCAAGGAACCGGACAGTTGGCCTGCCACCTCAGTGTCCTACGTGGTCGAGAGGCGGCCATGTCATTTCCGGAAAAAAAAAAAAAAAAAATTCAACTTCTTTTATCATTTGAAGAATTAAATTTTTTTTTTTTTTTTTAATTTTTTTTCGACTGTCGACTGTCCTTCACTGCGGGGAATAGTGAAGGGAACAGCCTTGAAACGGGATCACCCTGACCTCAAAAAACATGTAATGCACTCTGCAAATTTGACTCCAGCTAGGATTGCGAGATCTCACAAGAGTTGAAGATTAGAACCTTTGAAAAAGTGGTCAATGATCTTGTAGTGCTTTCATAGTGATGGAGGTGAAAGGTTAGACTACAACCAATCTTATTCTCTGTGAACCTATCTCCAACTAGGAATGAAAGATCTCACAAAATGTAAAGATTGAGACCTTTAAAAAAGCTATCATGATCTTGTAGTACTCTCATAGCAATGGAAGTAGAAAGTGTAGACTACAATTAGTCGTATCCTTTGCAAACTTGTCTCCAACTAGGAGCAAGAGATCTCAATGTATGTAGACATGTATCAATCACTATTGATATAGTCCTTGAGCTACCCAATAATTCTCATGTGAGCTTGTATCTACACTATAATACAAAATGGCAATGTGAAAAGGACCAATAGCATGATGAAATTGAGATGGGTTTGCTAAAGTTCAAAGGTAAAATAAAAATCCTAAAAATCAACATAACTAGAAGTTAACATTTGAAACTTCAAGGAAATAAATTCTTGTAAAAGTTGCAAATGTTCAATTTTAAATCATTTTTAGGAGGAATTTTATATTTTATAGATAAATATTATATATTGCAGTAGTAAGATTCAATTGTATTTATACGATATATGGATCATGTTTTATAATTTTTGTTGAAAAATCACCATAAATTATTATTTAAAGTTACATTTTATAGTTAGTCCGACTCCATTGTTCTCTATACTACTAATGGCGTCCAAATGGAGGGGATTTGTGGGCTTTTTTTTTCCGGTTCCACAAACTTTTGGGGATCTTTTTTTATGCAAATATTGGAGTATAGAATGAAGCCTTGCTAGGGCTAGCTCTAGAAAACTACATGAGCCTTTTAATGTTGATGTAGTTTCACTTGTGCACCCTCATCATGGAGACAACTTAAATGTGACATAAACCTAGGATTATGCTTGCTTGTTCTATCCCTTGCATAATATGATAGGTTTACCAATGTACTCTATGTTAAGAAAATTAATCCTTAAAGAAAAATGAAAACCAACAACAAAATGATATACACCATGCAAACTAAGGATAAAATAATCCAAATGGTCCCTAAATACACCAAGCATGACATGTATATTTTACAAACCCTAAAGGTTTGAAATTAGATCTTAGGGTTTAGACTAAAAGAATAATGTGCATTTGAACTTTGAAAAGAATCCCTTGAATACTCATTTGTAGAAGATCAGAGCTAGAAGGCTGAAAGTAGCCAATCCAAATCATAGAAATGCCACTATTATATTACAATTGAAGCATTGATCTTTCTAATATTCTCAGTTGTAATCAAATCAAGTCAAATCACTCTTATCCTTGCTCATGCACCTTCTTTATATTCTCTTTGCTATTGCCACTATTCTTGTTTTAGAAGATTCTTGCCCGGGCCTTTTGATGTCAATGTACCATCTTTTGCCATTCATTCCTCTCTTCGTGTAGGCATGTACTAGAAATTGTTTGTGGTTACTAACAAAACTTTTCATTGAGATAACAACTTGTGAACGCAATTGCGAGGAACATTGAGCTTGTTACCAGAGCAAGGGTCTATGAATGTAAGCAAGACACGAAGGAGAAATTAGAAGGAGGATGAAGAAAAACTTAAGTTTGAAAATAGTGGATTTTTACTTGGTGCTCTGTTACCTTGAAAATGGCTTCTATTCATAGCAACGAAGAAAATGCCAAAGCTATCCATTTACAATTGTCAGAGTTGCTCAATAAAGCTTGATGAAAGTAGATGAATGTTGATAGAATTGGATGAAATTAAGATGGAAATTAGTGCATAATATGCAAGTAGTAAGATAAAAATTATTAATTTATTTAATACTTGGATCATATTTTTTAAAAAGAACATTCTTAAGACTAAATTCATGACTAAAGAATAAAGCACTAGAAGCCTTCCATATCCACTGCAAAGCCAAATATCCAAAAGTGATCAGATGAAAAGGTGGAACGATATTGAGGATGAAATGACATTTGTAAAAGACTGAAAAAACTTCAAAACAATTATGCTTGTAGTGGTGTTAATTAAGTTTAACTGTATTCTGGAGGAGGACAGTGAGCGATAGCAATAGAAAACTATGTGCGAACAAATGATAGGGTGCCTAAAAAACATTTGAGATAAAAATTATAATTTGTTTTTATATACTATAGGGTACAAAAATGCCATGCCATGTCTTCAAACTACTATAGGGTATAGAAAAATAGGCTCAATTAGAAAAAAATTAAACCTAAGATACCTCCTTTTTATACTTTTTTTTTACCAAAAGTATTAAATGTTTTTGCCTTGTCAGTGCATATTCAAAGTGTTCAATAATTTTATAGACTAAACTAATTTCTATAGTAGACGTTGGTTGGCTTTAGGTGGCTATCATTTAATTTTGGAAATTGGCGGTTTCTATTCTGGTCTCTTTGTTTGTTGTTCCAACTATTCAAAGTTCAAAGTCTACTCAGGAATTTGGAGATTGTCCATTAGTGGGGGGAAGAAAAAAAGTTTGAAAGAAATTTAATTTGGGACAAAAATTATAGTAGAATTCTTTTTTTAATCTAAATTACCATATCATTTATTCATATCAATTTAGAATTACAAGTAATGCAAGCCCCTTTTCTAATAACCCAAAGTAGGAAATTATATAATGATAGCATGTTTTAAAAATAAATAAATAAAATAATACCCCCCTTAAAAATAAATGGTGTTCGCACCTATCTTCTTAGTTTTTTTACACACTGCCCCCATGTTGTATTTAAGATGAAAAATGGCAAAGTCCTCAAAATAGTAGTGGCTTTAGTCGTATAGCCTCAAAATTCCATGGCTTGGTCATTTGACTTCCCAATGATTGTTCAATTGCACCCTATATTTGTCAATAAAAAACCCTTTAAAGGTCATTACTAAATATTAGTTAAACTAGTTTTGACATAAAAGGTTATTACTTGAATATATATTTTCACAATTTTGGAAATTTGGACTTGCCCCAATTTGGCATGAAGGGCCTAAATATTGTACTTTTTCATTGTCTTTATATCAAATGGTGTAATAGCCTTGGGTAGTGAAAATAAAATTCACCTATAATTAAGTGCACATGTGACTAGTCATAGACTATATAATGCTTGAGAGCAATGATGCTAGAATGGTAGTAGGGAGCAATGAGCAGTGAGCATTTATTTATTTTAAATGTCTAAAAAATAAATTTATTTCTAAAAATAAATCTATTCAATATTAAAATAATTACATTTAAAAAATTGAATTGACATAAAAGGGAGCCTCAGGAGTGTTCGAATCAATACAACAATGCTACTATGTGAGCATGAAAATGTGAGCATATGAGCCTTGAGTATATACATAAGTAGATATCCTACAACCATTGAAGGTGCTTATAGTATAAAGATCTATAATATAGGTATCTATAACATATTTCCACTATAACCATTGAAGGTTTCTATAATATAGACACCTATAACATAGGTGTATAGTCTTCTAAGCTCATGGGTTCATGTTCCTAAGCTCACACATTACTTTGTATAATATTAAATTCCATTGTAAAGTACTTGTATTTCAACTCAACATTTTTACATTCTAATATACTATTAATAAACAATAAAAGTCATCCATGTACATTTGTCCAAATCATTATTTTTAGTTTGGTGTAGGGTCTTTGAAATTCATAATTTTGGTCATTTTCTTCTCACATGCTACCTTGAGAGAGTCTTCCAAACTCGAGTGATTTTATTATCAACAAAGGTAATGTTACATTTCCATGAATTCTCCACTTCTCCATTTTTTCATTGCACTTTTTTATAATTACATACATTATTGAACAATCCTTAACTTGCTTAAAGTGATTAAATGTGATCCATGAGTTTTCTAGTTCTATTTCTAGTTGTACGTGCCTCTTCAATCTATCAAATTGTTTCATGGTCTTTGACTCTTTGTTAGACATCTTGAATAGGCAAATCTTATTTAAGACATTGTCCTTTATGTAGGCAAAGTAGAATTTTTCATCTTCAAATTAGAATCATAATATAGTCTATTGACTCTATGCTCATACTAGTATATAACAAAGTAGATCGAATCCTTCATACTAGACAAACTATGTATACAAAATATCTTTTTAAGTGCAACCTCAACCTCCTATAAAGAGCATTCCATGCCCCTCAATTTGACTAAAATCCAACGATGCCAAGAGTTTTTAGTTTGTTATAACAATAATATTTGGCAAGAAACTTAGAGCTATTGGGGTTAGGAGTTTTAGGCACTTTTTGACATTAAACTCCATGACCTTTTCTACAAATTTGCTATAGTATTTAGTAGACATTATTTGTTGGTGACTACCAATGCAAATGCAAGACTAGGACAACTCCACGACAATTTGAAATACTTATGTGCAATATCGGTGTTAATGCTAATACATATTGCTTTGAAACTAACACAAAATTAGCACAACCATTTTAGCCCATAGTAGAGTTGTATTAATGTCAAGGTTTCTTTTTTATAGCCTAGATAGTCTTTTTCAATGAATGCTTCTTTTCTAAGGCCTTATATATAGTAAAGATCAAAATTATAGAAATAGAAGGAATTGGTAGAAAAAATAACCTTTGGAAAAGCCATGATTCACAAACATCTCTTCTATTGGTAGTGAATATTTATAGATCCTATGTAGGGCACTTTAAAAGTCTAAACAATCACTTGTTTTAAATAAATATTGTAGGCACTATTTAAAGCCAAATTGGTTAACCCCTAAAGTTCCTTAACTATGTTCTCACCAAAAACACTCAAAACTATCATTTCTAATATAAGTACCAAAAATTTGAAAAATATCATTTTTGGATACATGTAACCATAGGATCTTGTAATAAGCTAGATTGAAAAGATGAGGAAAAAATTTCAGAAATTTCCACCTTGTAGATTGCAAGATATTAGCATTTGGAGTTACAACAATCCTTTTCTAGGCCCTCTGAAAAACCAGGCAGCTGCACTTCATAAGGTCACGTTTGTATGAAAAAATGTCCAAAATGGTTGTGCTTCTTTGGATTCATTCTTCAAAGCAGTTTGTCTAGATGCTTGAAAAAATTCAAATCATTTGGAATTGTACGACATATAGGAAAAAAACAATAAGTAGAAAGATGTAGAAAATGATTCAAAATTCAAAATTGTTAACAATTTATTTATGGAATTGAAAATTACCAATCCCAATGGTTTTGATGTTGTAATAAACAATCCACACCTTATGATTTTTTTTTTTTTCAAAAATATTGAAAATAGAATTAAATAAAGGACTTCAAAGTTTATTTTAGAGAAGAGAATCCATACTGACTAAAACTGCTTGCAAGCTAAAACTCCTCATAACTTTTGACTCATTGATCAAAATGAAATAATTCAAAACTTTATATATATAGAAAACCAATTTCAAATTTTAGTTTTTGAAAGAAGTGATTCTTCCAAATCTGTCCAGACTGCTCAAGTTGAGAAACAAATTACATATTAGGTCATAACTTTTGACTCATATTTTCAAATGTCTTGAAATTTAGTGAATATGAAAGATATTCCTTGTCCAGATCGTCTATTAAAATTTGGGCAAAAAATATGGAAATCTCTAGTTACATGTACCTATCCAAAATTTCTATGTTGCCAAAAAATGCAATTTGGTCCTTTATGGGTTAAAAAAACTTCTAAAAAACAAGATTTTTATTTAAAAATATATATAAAATATCTGAAGAAAGAATAACTTTTTTGTAGATCCAAAATTGGGGAATCTTTGGTATGGGAGTGAACTAGTTTGGATCTAAAATTAGTCACATGTAGGACTTGAAAGGCATTAAGGAACCTATAGATCCATTGTAGGCCTTTTTGTGGTGTGTTGTATTGTAAGAATAATATTGGGACTTTGGTGAATGGATGTTAATTGGCTCAGATCTCACATAGACTTCTAAATGCCTTAGAGAGACTCCATGAGCTGAGAGTCAATATTGAATCTCTGTATCTATCCTATTGTAAGAACCTTCAAAAAGGAGCTTTTGTGTTTGAATGAAGTTAGGACTTTGGGGGATCATAGGGATGAGCTCTTTTAGATCCACTGTGAATGTTTAGTGGTATGTAGTCTAGCTTTTCTCTACCTTGCAAACACCTAGGACTAATCGTATAGGGGTTTAAGATCTAGGGAATGGTCAAACCGTTTATCGAATTGTGACTAAAGTCACTTGCACTATAAAGTAATATAGGATATATGGTTATATGGTATGCAAATTCACAACTTGTACATAGATCATCCAATTTCTACTTTTATTCTCTAGGTTATTCACCACAAGTGACAAAAAACACCCCTAGAGTTGGCCAATGGGGAGTGTATAGGACTCTAATCTAGATTGCCTTCCAAATAATGAACTTCATAATGATTTTTTGGTCAATTTTTAATTAATGGAACAAGGAAAGTACTTCTAAATCCCCCCAATGTGTGTCCTAAAAATCCCAAAATTCTCTTAACACATATTTTAGAAGTTTATGCTAGCCTCCTAGACTAAAATCCCTACCAAAACTTCAAATTTGAACCCCAAATGGGCCAAATAGGATCCTACAAATAAATCACAACACACCACATCTCACCAAAACCCATTCATATGCATTTGCCCCTATTTATCCTTCAATTTATTTTCTAAATTCAATATTTAAACATTCACCTATTTTTAAGCAATTAAAACGGTCCCTTCTTTTTGGTCACTTAACCCACAAATCCTAATTTTTGCCTCAGTTGGAAAATGCTTCTGCATTTGCTTTAAAACCATAAAAAATGTAATTGCTCGTCATGCACTCTCAATCACACAAAGCACCCTAAATTCAACATGCATGCACCTACAACATTTTTCATAACAATGTGCAACGAAAATTGCAACTACTCAATTACAATCACTATAAGAAACCCATGTTTTTTGTGACGAGCCCTGATTTTTTCTGACGGATTTTTTTTGATGTCTAAGTTGACATTTAGCTGTTTTTACGTTTTTAATTATATTCATTAGATCAATTGGATGTCATGAAAAACATAAAAAAAGCTAAATGTCAACTTAGACATCAAAAAAAATCCGTCAGAAAAAATCAGGGCTCGTCACAAAAAACGTGGGTTTCTTATAGTGAATGGTAAGAAACTACAAAAACCTGACATCGTGCATCCCCTTTGGGACAGAAGACCCTCTTCCACAAAAATAGTCGTCAATACCTCGTCTAAGCTCCAAATGGGGGTGAGCTCAGGCTTGTTGAAAAGTCAGTTTTAAGGCGCACCACCCCTCAAAAATTCAGCATCTTCCAACTTGTCGTTCTTCCGCTATTGCTTGCCAAAGTTGGCAGTTCCCAATTTAAGCGGCAATTCATTTCTTTGCACAAAATTGTCCACCCCAACTTTGTCCTTGCTTCAAATTGGGCAAGCCATAATTTTTTGAAAAGCAAACTCTTGAAGATACATCTTCTCCAAATTTCAACTTCATCCCCCTTGTCATTCTTTTGTTGTTGTTTACCAAAGTTGGCAACCCCTTCCAATCTAAAAAAAACAATTCTTTTGCATTATAAATGTAACCTAGAAAACCTCCTTTTTCACCCATTTTCCTATAGATAGTATTGGAACCTAATTGGATTTACCCAACAAATAGTTATGTTCGTTCCAAGGGAGGTAATTCTAATAGGATTGTTTCTAAATGTACCTATTTGGCCTAAACAAACACCAAGAAAAGACAATTGATCCTACATTTAGTCTCTAATTACTAAAATAATTATTTAATTTTTCTCTTATTATTTATCATTTGTTTTTAATTTATTAATTATGGATAATTAAGCTTATCTTCCCAAATTGGATTCAGCATCTTCTCTTCCAATTTGGCTCCAGGATTTTCTCCAAATCGTCCTTTCTTTTGCAGCTGCTCTTTAACCACCGACTTGGCTAACCAGAATGCTTAGCTTCATCCGAATTGAGCTTGCACACTCACTGCTTCTTCCCTAATTTGCTACTTTTTACTCTCAACTAGGGAACACTCTCCAACTTGATTAACTTTGTCTCCCATCTTCCCAGCATTAACATTTTCACCAACCAACTGGAAATTTTTCTTCACAGCTTCACAACTTGGTCTCTCAAAATTCTGACAATTCCAGAACTTGCAATCTTTTCTACCCAACTTGGGTATTTTCTTACTCTCCATTATTATATTTCCTCTTTCTCAATCACTCATGAATTAACTTCTCATTTTAGACCAATTGCATACTCTTAAAATACCAAATTGGATTTCTTCTCAAACAACATTCAGGCATCAATCATTTCTATCTCTTATTTGGCCTTGTTGTCATACAGCCTCCCAACTTGGCAAAACCTCGCCTTCACTCACGCTCATAGACCGAATAGGGAATCAACCAGGTTGCACACAGCATCATATGCCAAAACCCATCTATACTTGCATACATACCAATTTGGACTCCAAGCACACAATTCCAAATTGATGTAAAACAATCAATTCCAAACATAAACAAAAGCATCAACACCAACTCGATTAAATCAACATTGTATAAATCCGAGTTGGTGAATAAATCACCGTTTACACTTTATATCTTTTCTATCACAATTGGTTCATATAAAAACTCTCCAACTTAGACTTAAGATTCTACAATCCCACTGCCCTCATCCTACAACTTGGAAATATTTCTCCATCAAAACCTCTTACTTCATCACAGTTTCTCCTACACTGATTTACTCAGCATACATTCCAAATTGGAAATCAATTGCACTCTAATGATATTCTTTGAACTTCAGCATTAAAACTCCAATTAGGATCTTCTTCCTCTTCTCTCCACGAGAATCACCTAGACATCCTTTATCCATAACTCCCGAATAGGACTACAGACATTATGATAGACATTTTTCCCAAGTGGGAAACACAGAAGTCATCTCCGACTTGACACAAACACTTCCAAAGCATAAAACACACACAAACACAGAAATACACAACCAACTTGGACTGGGACTCGCAACGGACTCACTCAACAGTGGGTAGCTTCCAATTCGGAAAGCTCAACTTTTAAAACCTCAAGCCAAGCGGTTTCCTAACCAACTTGGACGTCACTTCAAAATCCACAAACTTCCAACTAGGAACCTAAAAAATAACTGCATTAAAACCCACAAGCACGAACTTCCCAATTGGCATTCACTGCACACAAAACAAAACTTCAACCCTAACTGCTCACCGCAGACCAAATTGGAACACAACCGCAAGTCCAATTAGGTAACACCAAGACAATTCCGATTAGAAATAACACACACAACATTCCAAATTGGAAATCACACCCTGCTCTGACAACTTGGACTCCGACTTCCAACTTGGCTGACTCCGCCATCAGTTCAGCGGCTGACGCTTGACTGCTCCGATTTGGAATTAAACACACAAAAATAGAAACACCAAAAATAACAAAAACTTAAATTTGAATAGGTTATTTACATTTCCTCATGGAACAAATGAATTTTGACAATGAGGCCAATAGTGGCAGTCACTCCTAGCTAGCCATTAATTAGCCTGGCCCCCTTAGTTGGAAAAAAATAATAACCCTTGATTTAAAAAATAAATAAAATTTGAACTTTCCTTCCAGCCGTTGATCTCCCAAAATACGAATATACAGATATGGATACGCAGATATATGGATACAAATACTTGAATATGTGGATATTGTACATATATACGTACATGTATACATACAAATATAAATACATGTATACGTACATGTATTTTTATAGATATGTATATAGATATACATACATGTATACAAATAGGTATACATATATAGATATGGATACAGATACATATGATATGGGATTTGTTCCATATTAATTGTCACCCCACCCTCCCCTTAAATTTATAAAGTGTGGAAGGGAGTTGAAAATATACAAATTTAAATAAATAAATAAAAAATAAATCCCGTGGTATATAAAAAAAGTATTACAAAACTTTTGAGCTCATTGTGTGCTCAATGGCACAATGACAATGAGCTCAAAAGTGGCAGTCACTGCCATAATGACTTATGTAATGACAAATTGTGCTACATGGTTTCTTCCCATAATTTCTTCCAATTCATGCTTAACCCCTAAGCGCACAATTGATCATTTTTTGGTTGTTGCCTAATTTTACATTCATTTTTAGAAATAACATAAAAATTAAAAATTAGTGCATCCACCACCTTTTATGGTCATCTTGAATAGAACTGATAGCTTTTCCATTTTTCTTTTTCAACTACAATTTTAGTTGATTTTTCCTTTTCAATTGTAGTGTCTATGGCGAGTTTTTTTTATCTATTGCAATACAAGCAATAATTCTGATGTACCAATATGTGAGCCTTTGTAATTGGAAGGTGTATCTATTTTGTTTCTTGAGTTGAATGTTTTATATAGTTTTGATCCAAAATTTTGAAGCTTTTGTTGTTTCTTTGGTCCTTACCTTTACTTGTATGATGACGTCCAGTATAAGCACAAGTCTAGCTAGATAAGAAGTCTTAGGGTTTTAGCTTATAGAAACTTGGTTGGAGGAATTTTTGCTCACACATATGTCAGGTACAGACGTTATTGGTACTATAATAGATAGTTTTGTATTTGGCTTCCCTATAGAGATTGAGCGTTTGAACCAATTGTTCATGGTGAGAGAGTTAAGGAACATGGTTTAGAATTGTGACTAGTTGATAGATGTACCCAAGACCCTAGAATACCTAGATGGTTAGAAAAGTTGCTCAAGGAGATCATTCTTTGTAATTTAAGGTATACACTTGAGTTAAAAGGGTATTTGATGTGGGACTATTTACCTTAATTATTGCATTTAAAATGACCATATTTTTACATAAAAAGTTGCAAGGGGCATAATTATTTCTAGTACCCTATAATATTTATAAATTCACTCATATGTTTTTTTAAATGGGGCTATCTTACATATAAAATTTAAGTGTTTAATTTTTTTCCATTTCTGTTGATTTGGACAGACAAGTTGTCAATGGGCTATTCAGACTATTCCAAAAGATCTATAAATATATATTTAAGACGGCATATCCGTCCAAGTTGACGGACATGTTGTTTAGTCTATCAATTTTTTTTAGATCTTAATAGACATTGGGGTTAAAGAATCTTGATGTTTCATTAGTCTAACAAATGTCTAGACATGATGCGATGCTAAAAATCCTAGTCTACATCTATATTCATTGTATTGTGAAATTTTTGAATGGCCCCTATCTATTAAGGCTAATTTATTAATAAAAATTTCTACTATATAATATTTTTATACAACCTAATTTATATATTTAGAATATGTAGCATTTCATGAACCCTATTGTAGCCCTACATATAATTTAAAATTTTCCTACTTCAAATTAAATGGCTCCTATCTTTTAATTCATGTAGTTTCTAAAAACTTTATAGTGATTTCCCCGGAAAAAGTTGTCTTGTTTGAAGTGATAGAGCTAATGACCAACAATCTAGGTAGGATCCATGTTTCAATCAACAAACATTAGAGTCCAAGGTATAGTGGGAGCTAATTGATGAGTTGAGTGCACAAATCATGAGTTTGGAGAGATAGGAGGGTAGTGCAAAACATAACAGGAAGATTAGACAACTTTTGTCAGACTTCATTGGATGTATTTGGGATCTATTTGGAATCGTAGCCTTGGATTGAATTTGTGAAGATGTTGTGTCTCCAAGTAGTAGAACATTGTTGGCCAAGCCACGTGCTTCTTTAGATGTGCAAATGGAAAAACTGGTGAGGTTCATGGCGACTCTTGAAGGACTGAGTGAATAGTATGTTGGGCTACAAAAGCTACTCAATGAGCAAAAGGAATTATATGACGGAGTTTAGCAAATACTCCTAGATATAATTCCTCTTGCTCATTGAGTAACTTTTGCAATCCAACGTATTATTCACGTAGTCCTTCAAGAGCCGCCTTGAACCTCACCAATTTCTCCATTTGCACGTCTAAAGAAGCATGTGGCCTAGCTATCGATGCTCTATTGTCTGGAGACACAACATCTTCACAAATTCAATCCAAGGTCAAGGCTACACTTCTATCACTTTGTAACTCTTTTTTATCCACAACCCTAATGTTCATATTCAACCTTTAATGCCTTTTAGTTACAATAGTACCTGAAATCCACTAAAGTTTGTCTATTGCAACATCTCAAGTTTTAAGTTTAATTCTTATAATTTAAAAACACAAAAAATAGAATAAATTTTTATAAGAATATAAAAAGTAAAAGTAACTCTCAGTACAACATAACCACAATATCCAATAATAAATATATTTCTCTAAAACAAAAGAATAATATAAACTAATCCTAAGATAAAAAGGTAACCAAAAGAAAAAAGCCAAGTCCTTTAAGTACCCATAGGAAAGACTCATGGCTACAAACAATATGGTATAAATGCTCTATTTTCCTTCCAATGAGTCAAATAGTCCCCAAACTTCTTCTACCACTCAACAAGCCTAACCACCTTCTATTTGGAATCAACATAGATATAATAAGATGCCTATCTTAGAACTAGTAAATGGACCACATCATGACACCATAAAAGGTGGTGGATGCACTCATTCTTAGTATACATCTTATCCCCCTAAAATGACCATCACAGGTGGTTCATCCATTGTACAAGGAATGTAACTATAAACTATCCCAAAAAATATCTATCTCTAATAGAGCTAATTTACAAACACCATGGTATGGTGAAATTCACTAATGTTTTGATGTTCACAAGAGTTTGGTGTGTCCTTTGGAATGTATAAATTGTCTAATTCTTTATTAATGGAACTTTGATTGTATGGACTTCCAAGTCGCACCTTTCCTATGTCATTTGCTACTTGATTGTAATATTCATTTGGTACTCCTTGCAAAACTACCCTCTTTTTGTATACAATAATCTTTCATCTCATCTGAGAAAGTTGCAATTCCTTCCGTGTAGAGAATAATATTTTTTCCCTTTTTTTCCTCTTCCTCTCATACAGTGAGGGCCACCTTCCAATATTTTCCCTACCACATGTATGAAAAATGAACAATGTATTATATTCCAACAACACAATGAATTGAATCCTTTCTAAAAGGGCAGTGCAATAGTGCCTCAAAAACAGAAATAAAAACATAAAATGACCACAACTATTTTTTACTCTTCTTCTATTGTCATTCCTAACTAGGAGATCATGCTTTGCAAGAATTCACCATATATAGTTATTAGATTCATAGATTTTCCATGAGCTCAAATACAGCAATGTCCTACTTGATTTCTTCTCCAATTTTCACAAAGTGCCCCTAGAAATGGTAGAGAATTCCCATAGGTGCCAAATTCAAGTTTTTACTATTAGCCTGAAGGGTATCATAAATATCTTTGTGATCTAATCATTTATGAGTCATATCCTTGCAATGACTACAATCACTACATGACATCAATACAACAAGGGTAAATGGCTCCACACTATTACTATATATAATCCACAAATGAATATTGTCTTCAGGTTGTCTTCTGTTTAGGAACAAAAGACATACTATTTGAAATTCATATTACTGCAATTGATAAGTTAGGTTGGCTAAAAGGCACGCTTGTTTATAATACTATTATAATAGACATTTAGATGGCGGTTGTAGATACACTAGATTTCTATTAGATGATCACATTTCATTTTGACATCTTCTGTTAGCACTATAGTTCTATCCTTTGCGAGTCTAATTGTCATGACTTGAAGGCACTTATATATTTTCATCTGAATTTTCTTGGCATCAATTTTAAGGTGGAAAAAAAAAATTCATTTTTTTTTCCTTCAAAGTTTGGGTTGTCTTTCAATATCCATAAGATGAGATTTGGGGGGTTTGGAAGACCACGAGTTATCATGCAGTGGAAACAAGCAAACTTCACTGCTGCAGCGACACTACAACAGATCTACATGGCCAAGAGGTTGCCACCTAATTTATCAAAAAAAAACTTGATTAACTTTTTTTTATTTCAACTTTTTTTTTCATTTTCAGATGTGTAGTTTTTTTGTTTTTGTTTTTGAAGAAAGAAAATTTTGACAGCCACCCGTTCCTTCACTATAGGGAGAATAATGAAGGGAATAGGCCTGAAATAGTCTCTTACAGGTCTCAAATCTCATGCAATGCTATATCCAAAACTAAGATCACTGTGGTCAAACAAAAGTTATAACAAAAATAGCACAAAGTGTTTAGAATTTGCCTAGTGCTGAAAAACTTACTATTTGGGAAAAATGCTAGTGATATCATTATTCGATCTTATGCATTTTTTTTACAAATCGATAGAAACCATAATTTTGACCAATAAAAAAATCAAATGCTAAAAATAGAAATTGTGTTTTTGATGAATTTTTGAAGTTATATTTTCAAAATTTATTTGAAGAGAATTTAAAATAATTTTTTTATTTTAACTGTATGGATACTTTCTACTTTTCATACTTCAAATAATCTTCTTTGATGCAAACTTCAAAAAAAACATTGAACTTATATTTTATAATACATTTGTATTTTGTCTGAAACCCTTCAACTTTTAGGGGTTAAAACACCTACAAATTCCTCACAATTGTCCAAAAAAAACATGCTTTCCAAAAACACACCAAAAACACACACCAAAAACTTGTGAAAGATGAGAGCTTTAAACCCTAATTTTGCATATATCAAAGTTCTCAAGAGAGTATTTTTCCTAACTACTTTCATCCTACCTTATTTAATTGTTAATTTGCTAAATTAGTGCAAAACGCACCAAATTAATGAAAATCGCATTAAATTACTGTATATGCGCTAATTTAGTGTTAAACCCCTAAATTACTATAAACCCCGTATTTTGATGTTTCTTTCATTAGTTTAATGTTTCCTTCACTATTTTAGTATTCTAGTAGTAGTTTTGGTTTTACTTACTTCTTTTTGTTTTTTCTTATTTCTTATTTTTGTGGTTTTCAATTTATTTTTATTTTTATTTCTTACTTCTAGTCTTCGTTTTTACAGTGACAGACAAAATTGAATACAAAGTTTAAATGTTTTCATTCAAACAACCACACCATAAGCATCAGGGGACAAAGTCCAAAACTACATACATGAAAGTTGTAGTGAGCAATATACTACATGTTACTATGGAAGTTTGAAGAAAAAATTAGTTGTGATTTGAAAGAAAATCAATTTCAAAGTTAGCCATGTCAAAAACTCAATTTTGTTCCATATGATTTGGAATTACTTTATCTTTTGCCAATTTTTTCTTAGAACTCCAAAAAAACTTTTTGTGCCTTAGCATGTTGGTATACATCATATCATATTGTTGTACACAAAATTGAAGGAAATTTGCATTTATAGAATTAAAAATAAGAATAGTTTGATAAACATGCAAATGATGTTGGTTCTCACAATATTTGAATTTTTTTTGGAATTGAGAGCATGGAATAGCATTAGTTATTGTAGAGAGAGTATAGGTTACAATATAGACCATTGTTACATTTTAATGCCCTTGCATTTGAAACATTTGTTGAATTGGGCAATGCATTCAATTTATATTTCACAACCATATAATGTGTTTTTAATTTCAATCTTTTTGTCCAAAGACTAATTCATGATGCACACAATCGATCCAAAAAATTAAGAAAAAAAATTATCATTGTCAATATTGTCAAAAAATTAAAAAACTAATGGAAGTGAATGTTATTTTTGGCAATATTTTTGGAAATGGAATTCCAACACACTTCTACCTTAATATTTGCAACAAAAAACAAAAAACCTCAAGGTACAACTACCTCTCTGTCACTCCTAATAGAAAGTTAGTGAAACTTGGTGTCTAGTTCCTCCATACCAAAGCTTTCAAAGTTTTTGAATAAAAATTCAAAATTTGGGACTCAAGTTTGGTATTATCCCGTTTTGATGTTTAATCAGATGATGCATGTGAGCATTGGTAGCTAAGTCAATCACAAGACCCACCGGCTGTATGCCTACTATTCTAACCTTTTGACCTAGTTGGGTGGCTGGCGGGTTTTGATTGGCTGGAGGGGTCGGGGATGGTTGGCCAATTTTTGGTCCTTTGTTTTGGACTCACAAAATCTTGGCCGTTGCTCGCTAATCTTTGATTTTTTGTAATTTTCAAAATTCAGGATTAAAACCAACACTTGAATCTCTTGTTTAAAGTAGAGGCGAAGCTTTGCCATCCGAGGGATTTAGGCCTAAATTTCTAAATACTTTTTGAAAGAAGTTTGTTAAACATGCATAGGAGAGATAACACATAGGATGATAGCTTTGCCATATTGGAGGTTTTAGCCTCAACTTCAAGAACAATTTTGCAAGAGTTCCGTTATATGTATGACTTTAAGAGTCTTGGTTTCAACCCAAGATCTCTCCAAATGACACAACAATACTTTTGACCATTAATTCCAACATCTAGGCTTTAGGGGGGATTTACTACAACCCAGTTGTGAAATTTCTCTCTAAAGAAAAGCTCAATTATGAATTTGTTAAAAGACAAAGACACTTAAAGACCACAAAAACAAACAATTGTTAGTGCACAAACTTAAGGGGGATGTTCTCAAACCAATGGTTGGAAATCTCACACAATAGCTTGCCACGTGGTTAGCAACGAAAGTTTTGAAAGAAAAATAGAATTTTTTAGTTGGAAATGCCAAAACACATCAATAATTGCCAAACTCTTCAAAGGGACCCCAATACCTTTTGAATGGGCTTTGAAAGGAAACACAAGAAATTTAAAAGCAATGAAATAGAAGTAAATCTTTTGCATGTGATTCAAAAATAAGAATTTTTGGCCAAATGGCCAAAATTCCAACAACGTTGCTGGGTGATTGCAGGAAACACTTGTCCTATTTTTTGTCCCCTTGCCCTTAAAAATTGACTTTTTGCTCATAACGCTTGCATTGTTTGTCCATTTGACATGAAACTTAGAATGAAGGTAGATGCTAAAGTTATAGACCTTGAGTGATTTTTTAAATTCTTAAAAAAATAGTTTACTATTTTTAACCCGATCCCAATTGGGTGTCTACCTTGGTCATTTTGGGGGATTTTAGTCCTATTTTGACCCAAAAATGCGATTTAGAAGCTACAAATTGGACATGTTGGAGGTCTACTAACACTAAAAGGGCTGACGATGAATATTTATGAAAATAGCATCATGTCAATTGCACACATGGGGTCAAAGTGACCTTCCTTTGCGCGAAAGCTATGAAGAGGGAAAAAATTTCCTTCATGATTTTTTTGGTGCAATGCAAGCGCAATCTTCTCTAGCAAAATAGCTTCTTCTATAGAATTTTTTTGAATTTTTTTTGAAATTCCAGAAACTGAAAATCTCTACAGACCCCTTTTCTGCTATTTTCTGCTCCTAGTGGCTTCTGCAGAATTTCGTAGTAGTCCGTAGTACTGCATATTACAACATAGTACTAAATCAATAGTGTAGATCTGTAGGCGCCTTCAATCAACGATGCAGATTTGTCAAGGCGCTTCTAAAACGGAGTATTAGTAGTATTGCATAGTATTGCCAGTCCTATGGCCAAAAAACGCAGTTTTGAACGAAAAACAAGAAGTGTTTCTTGCAACTACCCTACTACATTTTGTCAAAAGTTTACCAAAAAAAACGGGGTGCAAAGAGAGAGGAGGAGGGGGGCCGTTTATACTCATCCAAGGCCCCCAATCCTTCTCAATTTACCTACATCTTCTCCTAGGTAAATCAAATTTAAAGTCAATTTGGGATTCTACACTATTGCTATGATTGCTCTAACTTTTAGAGAAATTTTCCAAATGCAAAACTAATTGTGCTATTATCTTTAAAAGACCCAAATTAGTCTACTAAACTCCTCTACTTCTAGACGATTTTGCAAGTAGAAACTAATATTTAGCAAAGTAGTGAAAAAAGTTCAAAACAACAAATGTTGGAGTTTGCTTTTTCTCAAAGTTTTGACTATCTTGAGTGAATCAAAAGGTTTGAGAAAGTAAGAAAAGATTCCAAATTGACTTCATTTGGACATTCTACGATCTTGGTACGCCAATGAACTTGCCGCAAATCTTATAAATTTGTTAAAATTTGTTGTCACTATTAGTTCTGATACTTGTCGATGACGTATTGTTATGAAATTTGATCGGGTGCTTATTTATGCTAAAACACACTATCCTAATTTTTAGTGCAATTTTACCACTACTTGGGTAATTTATACAAATTTTCTAATGCCAAAGATATGATTGACTTCCTAGGGAGTCATCTTTTGATACTTTGAAAATTATAAAACTTTTAGAGTAACTTCCAAAAAGCCCTAAATGCTAAGTGAAAGTCTTCATTTGAACTTAGCACTAATAATAGTAGGATCTAATTTCCTACTTCTTGATTTTAATTCTCCTGGGGAGGAATCATTCCCGTAACATGAAATCTCGGCAATTTGCCTTTACTGTTAATATGCTCATGGCATGTTTTTTAGTCAAAAAATCCTTTTATTATTTTTCTATTTCCCACAAATCGGATTCTCGAATTTTACTTGCAATGTCATCCATCATGGCATTTTTCTTCCAATTTTTGCAAATTGGTCATGCTTTTCTATAAATTCCTATCAAGGTTTCCAAGACCTTAGAGACTTTATGAGAATCCTAACCTCTCATGCTTTAGCCTATCTTGGTCACATACACTCCTATCGTCAAATCCTTCAAAAGTCTATTTTTTGGTGTTTTCACTACTTTAGCCATCAGGGCTCAAAACTATTCCAATTCCTTAAACAACTTCTCAAACACCTATTTAGACATAAAGATTAGCAAATGGAAGTACTTAAGCACTTCCAAATTTCTTGGACATAAAACCTCATATTTGTAGGAACTTCTATCGAACATGATGTTATTACACTTTTATGACTTTTTGAATAGAAATACTCATAAAAATGAACATAAGGCAAAAAAAAGAAAATTTTGAGACCCAAGTGATTGCTATAGGGCTCACAACCACGTTAGAGAATATTATTTACCGAGGGATAAGAAAAAACTAAAGCTTAATGCAACGACTTTTGTCACGCTGTTGTGTAGAGAGGAGCGCACTTTGAGGAATATTCAGGGTATCTGGCTGCAATTGAGAATAATCTGCTAAGAAGTTTGTTGAATCTTCTGTCTTCTATCTTCAGTCTTCAAACTTGTCCCCGTTGGCCTATCCTGTGGTGGCTCTATAGGGCCAAGGGTAGAGGTGTGCGATAAGAAACAAGGCCTCGGACGGGTAAAACGGAATGGCCAAATCGTCCGAAAGATTGGTTCTTAAACTTCAAACCCACAATGATCAGGAAACGCCTTTCATTAGTGGAAACAACATAGAAGATCGACCATGTGGGTGATCAATTCCACTTTGTCGCCACAAACATAAAACATGGCTATTATTGAATATCCACATGGCCCACAATAATGTTTAGGATGCAAAAAATTTAAAAACAATAAGCCTCCAAAACTGGCTAGGAATAACAATAAAACACAATGAGACTTCAAAACGGCTAGGAATAACAAGCCACAAGCCACAAGCCACAAGCCACAAGCCACAAGCCACAATACACGAATCTTCAATCTTGGAGTCTTGAAGTCTTGAATTCTTCAAATCTCTTCAAATCTCCTCCAACTTCAATTTTTTCTCCTTGATTGAACTTTGGTGCAGTGCCACAGATGCTTTACAACCTCAAATGAGATGTGTAATAACTTTTTGAAAATCTTACACAAATCTCTATTTTTTCTCTTAAACTCAACTCAAATTAACACTTAGTTCATTTTTTATGGCCACTCAAAGTTTCGGCCTCAAAATTTGAGGGCAATAGACCCTCCTTCACTTTCACGCTCACAATTCAATAAAAAATGCTTCAAATACAATGAATGATAACTTCATAGAAAGTCAACAAAAAACTTCACATCCTCTGCAAATTTCATTGCAAACTAACACTCTATCCATCTTTTGTGGCCACTCAAAGTTTTGGCCTCAAGAATTTGAAGGCAGGTGACCCTCCTTTACTTTCACACTCATAACTCACTCATAAATGCTTCAAATACAACAAATGATAGCTTCATGGAAAGCTCATAAAATTTTCAACATCCTCTCCAAATTTCATTGCAAATTATAGACCTTTCCATCTTTTATGGTCGGTCGAAGTCTCTGCCCCTTTAATTGAGAGGCAATAGACCTTCCTCCACTCAAACTAGCACAAATCTCAACTCACAACTTCAATTCAAACAAGAGAGTTTTTTTTGGAAAGACAACAATATGATACCAAAACCACCCTTTTTCAATCCAAAATTTGTAAGACTCCACACACAAAATCACCCCAAACATCCAGGTCCTTCCAAACTACAACAAGAGAAAAGATGAATAGTGTCCACATTTTTTCCTACCTTATCAACAATTCTCTACCATATAAGCAAGTGACAATCAACCCTTAATTTGCTTCTAAGGCTAACTTTCAACTATTAGCCTTCATATTTGGCCCCACAACTATTCATTTATATAAAACTAAGAAGAAAAATCACTTCAAAGTTCACATAGAAGGCAAACTACTTCCATCTTTTCCTTTCACATATGTAACCACACAAAATTATTTCTATAAAAAAAGCTCTAAATATGAATATAAGCACTAACATAAAATGAATGCCTATTAGAGGTAAAAAACTAGAATTTCAAGACAAATTTCACTCTATCTGTAAGAACTTGAGAATGTGCTTGATGGTCGTAGTGACATATTCAACACAATCCGCTTTCATTAAGGGATTGACCGGCCCCTCTAACCATCGTTAGTGGCCACGACTCTCTTTGATTAGCTTGACCATACAATAATATTGGTCGTTATTTAAATCCTCAAAACACCCTTCAAATGTCACTTCACGGCTAATGGGTGAACAACATGTCCAATTTGTAATAAGATTACCAATGTACAAGCATCCCATTGAAGGTTTCCGTGCCATCGATGCTCAATACGTGGCTGCTTTGGTAGTCGAGAAGGTCCAGCTTCATCTTGTGAACGCATAAATGGAGATGGCAAATCTCATGGCAGAAACAATTCATCTAGTAATTGCAACAATGAAAGTTTAAATTCAGCCTCTGGTTGAGGCTCTTCATGTTGAGACTCAAAAAAATCCCTCTAGTTCGACAATCTAAATCTAAAGTGAAAAACAAATGACAATATCTCAATTCGATGCAGCTCTCATGTAGATCCCCTTTCTTATACAGATGACTTATACCTTCACAAGAAGACATCACCTTGAAACTACACGAATAACGTATAATAAATATTTTTTTATATTATGTACGTATGTACAACACGACACTAAAACCCAAAAATACATTTGACAAAATAAGTCTATCATGTGGGATTATTATTTTTCTTTTAAATTTCACATCGTATTATTGTATTTATTAGGTTAAATTTCCAAAATAGAGTGTTATACCATAATATATTACGTACATACTAAAATCTAAGTTAATACCATATAAATATTAGTTTAAACTACAACTAGCACCTCTACTACAAGTGCATGTGGTAATCTTGACTAAAATAGGAGTAAATTTCTTTTAGCCTTAGATTTAGTTGTGAGAGATGAAAATTTAAGTTGCCAACCATTTTGAAATCTAGATACAATTACAAATTGTTAGCCTTGTAAGTAAAAAATACAAGTATTATGAAGAAAAGAACATCTGAAGACTTCGGGAAGTGTTTTGATAGTAAAAACACATCTAGGGTCCAATAGTGCAATCAATTCATCAAATTTCCTCTCCAATCAAAAGATTCCCAAACCGCTTAAAATCATATAAGGTAATAAAATTGTAAACCTTCACGGGACAAGTGTAGAGTAAAAATGAGTCTACATTAAGTGTGTACGACCTTCAAAAGGTCAACCATCAAATTTGGGATTTTTTTGGATAGCAAAAGTGTGAATTTTGGAAGGTCAACAACTTAAATCAACCATGGTAAATTCTTAGAAAATATCCTAGTTGCAATAAAATTTCAAAAAAAGTTAACCCCTAAAATTTCAAGACATTTTCTAGGATTTCCTGCCTCAAAAAACACTGAAAACTACCATTTCTAATGCATTGACCGAAAAAAAAAATGATTTAAAAAAAATGTAACCATAGGATCTTGTACTAAATTTATATGAGATTATATGGGAAAATTTTCATGAAATTTGATCATACGGATCAAAAGATAATTCATTTCAAAGTGACAAGTTGTTGTTTTGGGGGCCTTATCCAAAAAATTTGAGATGGCATTGACCGACTCTTGTGGTAGATTTTTACACTATGAACTTCAAATTTAATTTTTTTTTCATAATCAATATAATGTTAGGCACATGTATACCAATTTTCAAGTCAATCCAAGACATGGAGCATATCCAAAAAATCTTGCAATGTGATTGTGTCTCAAGATTTGACAATACACTGACCAATTTTTGCATACATTTTACCAACATATATTTCAAAAACCTAGTAATCCGAACAGTAGATTGAAGTAGATAATTATAATGAACAAGCCAAAAAAAATTTAAAAATTTAAAAATCTCTAATTTCTATGTCAATTTGTAGTTCAATGTGAGCTCCAAGACAATTGCATAATGGATTTTCCACTACTCCCAAGATGTTCCCTTACGTTCCCAAGATGTTCCCATGTTCTCAATGTTCCGTTGCTTCCCTCTATGTTCCTTTGAGTTCCCGTAAGTAGCCCTAGTCCCTTGCAAGGGCAGCAACTCCCTCCTTCATAATTGAGTGCATGTGGTCATAGTGTTCTCAGAGATTGATTTGAGATAAGTTAACTTATTCCTATTTCCTATACCTTGCATTGCCAAAACTCATTATTTGGTTTCATAATGCCTAATTTGTAAATGCAATTGGATGACTATAAATGAAAGTGAATTCCTAATGGCTAAGTGAATTACAAATGAATTATATTGAAGGCTTTCAAACTTTATAGGACTCTCATTCTATATCCTAAAATTGAACTATTTGAAAATTCCACAAATTAGTTGTTACTACCAATAATATATTCTTGCAACATCTTCTAACTAATGACATGAACCATATTCAAATCCATTCTACAAAAATTGAATTCAATATTTTTTTGAACACTTCAAAAAAAATTGGAAAAACAAATGAAAGAATTTGGGGGAAAATACCTCACAATATGAATGGATAATCATTAAAGACGTTCATGTAAGCGACATAAGCAACCCTTTTTCCAATACATAAATTTGTTGCCATGAGATGAACAATAGGTTTTGTCAATTTAGACAACCAATTGTCAATTTTCTATTAAAGTAGTGTCGGGAGATTTTAGGGTTTGAGAAGGCATTTCCAACCTGATATTCAACCACATTGTGAAGAACCCAATTTTGAATCCAATTTGAATTTCTTTTAATTTCCAACACCGAACCCAAAAACCAATCCAAACTCAAACGCCAATCTACACTCATACCATACTTACTCCTCCACCCCGTTTTGTAATTTTAGAATGATTATGCTTTGACAATTGAAATGGAACAATGGATTTGTATAGACAACAAAAATTGGACACTTTGAATGGATCAACGGCTGACGATTTTTGTTCCAATATTTTATTTGATGGCAAAGTAGGAGCCAGTTTTTTTTCCCAATTCAATTTGACGATAGAGGATTTCCCAATGGGGGTGGGGGGAACCTCATAGTTTGACTTTTTTTTCATTGGATAGTTAAGAAAATTGATGATTTTTTGGTTCAAATTGTTTCTAAATAACGAATTAATTAAGCTTTACCACTTAAAAATATTATTAATCAAAATTTGGCTTCACATTCAAATCTACCTTCTAAAGCCTTTGACTACAAATGAATTGAGAAGAGAAGACAAGTCCTTTATACAAGAAGAATAGTAGTAGGTAAAATAATTCATGTAGGAGATATATGAATTGGGATTAGTAGGATCTCAACTGTTTATATTTAACTCAAAAGCAGGAATTTTGTTCAAAGTGGAATTTCAGACCTCATTTAGGCATAGTAGAATATTTTTGTTCAAAAAACTTTAAACTAAGAAAATTTGGGAAATAAATTTAAGTTTCACCTCTAAAAATCCATTTTAGATTTGGATCCTTAAATCAAAAGTTATGAATAAAACTCATAGAGGATTTGGAAGGGACATTATTTTTTTACATTGTTTCTGAATTTTGTCTGTACTTTTTATTGGAGTATCTAAATCTGAAAAGAATTTTTGGAGATGAAACTTTAATTTATTTCCCAACTTTTTTTAGTCTAAAGTTTTATGAAAAATAAGTATTCTACTATGCCTAAATGAGGTCTAAAATTCCACTTTGAACAAAATTCGTATGCTTTGATATCGAGCGGTCAAGCTCTCACCTTCAAATTATCCCATAGTTTTTGAGAATTCTTGATGGATAATACATTTCACTATAAAAACAACCTCTCTACCCTCCAATATCACTAATTTATTTGCCTAATTTTTTTTAGTTGGCATTTGTACATTGCCTACACATGCCTATTGTCAATTTAGACAATTTAGTGTTAAAATCTTATTTTTTCAAACCTATTTCTCTTGTAGCATGTCTAAATTGACAAGAAATGATAGATAATTGACATTACTTTGACAAAAAAAAGGAAATTTATAATATCGTGTTGCTTACTGTCATTTTAGACAGTTTCGTGTCAAAATTGTGTCATTTCGGACATGTTTTCCTCGTAGTACTAGCACCCTTTTCTAAATCCTTGACTGACCAATTCAAAAATATTATAAAGAAAGCATCAATCCAAACCCTACTTAGAGCAATACTAACAACCTATATTAAAAACAAAGCATTTGTTGAACCACCCAACTTTGATATCCTAGTCCAATATCCAACCAAATGGCCATTCGTGGGTTCTAGATAAGTTCTCAAAAGACTATTGAATCTCAAGAGGACTATAGACTCTCGAAATATCGTGGCTCTCAAGGAGACTATGGACTCTCGCAAAGATTGTGGGCTCTTTTGGAGAATTGCCTTGTAATTCAAAATTTAAAAGATACAAGATGATGTTTAGTCAAGCAAAGAAGATTTGTGTTTGAATATTCACTTATGTCCATATGAAAATTACTAAATTAGAAAATCACAACATAGAACTCACAAAACACACTCAATAGGCTAGGAGAGGAAAAAGAGAAGAGAGGAGAAATTATAAATTCAAGAGCAAGCCTCTCTAATTGATGTAGCAATATCATTGAAGGTGATTACAAGGAAGTAAGGACTTCTAATATGCATTGACATTATAGCATTAAAAAACAAAAGAAACAAAAATAAAAGGTGTTGACTTAGAAGAAACCATTAGAATATGTTGAAGAAATGGTTGACAATTAGGACAATGGTGTTTTAGTCAAGAAGAAGAGAATTAGTAGTATTTTAGTCAATGCTTTGACATTAAAGAAAAATACTACAAAAAGTATAAATAGAAAACAAAAACAAAAAGAGAAGGAAATAGAAGGGAGAAAGAAAAACAAACAAATAATAGAAAGGGGTAGTTTAAATTGTGAATAAGAACAACATTTTCTAAATAGGCCATTAATTAAAGGTCAAAGCTTTGAAGTAGGGTTGTCTTCTTGAACATGGCGACATGACATCTAATATGACATCTAATACAATGTCTACTAAATCCCCCATCTATCTAATAGAATCAACTTTATGTTTGGCTTTCAAAAAAGTTACCACCTGAATTCTCATTTCATCACTTGGGACTCATTATTATTAAAAAAAATCCGCAATTTTGAGTGTAGTTTTATGTACAAAAAGTTTAAAAAAGAGTGTAAAACCAAAATATGTATGTCACATGCCAATATAATATTTGGTCATATTTACAGTGTTTTTAACCAAGCAAAACAAAATCCCTCTTGTGAATAGGTTAGAAACCACGAATTAGTACAAATTGGAAATATTAAGTAAAAATATCCTAAATGTCCTAAACCTACCACTACATGACAAAACCAAGCCAAATTGTTATGAGAGAACCCTAGTAAGAACTCTAAGCCAATTTCCAAGGATAGATTTTAGTTCCCCAATTAAAATCCAAATTTAGTAGAAATTCCAATTAATAGCTTATAAGTGGAAAAAAATCATGACGGACTACTAGAGGGTATGTATAGCCAAAAGATTATATTCTAGGGTTGAAATCAGAGTAGGAACTTAATAGCAAAATTGGTTTGCTAAAATTTCTCTCCGTATGAAAGATTCCCTACACTATGAAAACCCCTTGTTTTGTGTGACGTTTTTAAAAAAATTGTGATGGATTTTATTGGATGTCCATTAAATCAACTTGTATTTTTATGTCAATAATAATGTCCAATATAACATGAGATTTTGAAGATGGAAAAAGGGTGGGAGTTCCATCAGACTAAAAATGTCCTTGTGAAACCAATGGTGCAATCCATTTGTGATTTGAAGTCTTTCTCCAAAAGTTAAAGTTATAGACCAATGTAAAAAAGTCAAAATTGAAAAATTAGGATGAAAATCCTAAGTGATAAACTTACCATTTGAAAATGAAAGGAGGTGGGTACCCTTGGAAGAGTATAAAAGGGCACTCATTTTCCTCTCAAAACTACATAACACACTTTGTAGCTATGTGAGTCCCGATTTCGTCACCCGGGACTCATGCTTTGTTTTTTTTGGAATTTCATTGTTTTGAGTGTACTTTTATATACACAAAAAAACTAAAAAGAGTGTAGAACCAAAATAGGTATGTCACATGCCAATATAGCATTTGGTCATAATTCTAGTATTTCCTACAAATAACGACCTAATCCCGCATGTAAATAGGGTAGAAACCCAGAAATTGTAAATATTAAACCTAAAATGTAGAAATTATCCAAATTGCCTAAACTTGCTATGCATGAGGCATAGACTTGCTAAATTGGTCCAAGGGAACTATGTGAGAATCCTAGCAATGATTCCCAAAGAGAGGTTTCAGTTTTTCCATTCCATCGACGAAATAGTAGAAACCCCAAATGTTAGCCTGCAGGTGAAGAAAACTCAAGATGGACCGGCAAAGGGCATCTACGACATAAGTACGGTGATTTGAAGAGGAAATCATGCCAGGAGTCCAGCGGCGCAATTGATTTGCCAAGATTCCCCTTTATGTGGAAGATTCCATGTTCACCGAAATTTAAAGGAGATAACGGGATTTGATTCTCCTTGTTCAAATGTGCAAAGTAAGAATATGAATTTGCACATCTTTTG
Source organism: Rhytidiadelphus loreus (assembly GCA_947034895.1). Lineage (NCBI taxonomy): Eukaryota > Viridiplantae > Streptophyta > Bryopsida > Hypnales > Hylocomiaceae > Rhytidiadelphus > Rhytidiadelphus loreus. Next base: position 18,491,207 of record OX344764.1, read on the forward strand.
AGGAACTCCATGAGAGGTTCCCCAAAAATTCTCGATTTTTTCTGATCATCCAAAGATCTTTTTCCAGGCAGTCAACCGTCAGTTTTTACAACGGGAAATTCATGGGAATTATCCAAAGTGCGGTAAAATCTCATTAAAAATTATCATAGCTTCTTTTATGTTAATAATGCGCTCCAACAAGTCTCAAGATTTTTTGATAGTTGGAAGTATCAAAATTAAGAAGATCCTTCTATAAATCGGTGAAATTAAAGATTAAATGCGGAGTTGACCGGCGTATCGGGAGCATGCGACATCGGAATGAAGTCAACTTAGGGTCTTTTCTTACTCCCTTATATCTACTTAGAAGCCTAGGCTAGTTACTTTTCACAAAAGAAATGAACTCCGAAAGTTGGGTTTTTACCCCATCTTTTGTACAAGTTGTACGCTAAAATTCCTTAGGTTTTTGAGGTAGGATTAAGGGGTGAGGGTTCTCTTAGCCTAAAAATGGCCTTCTGAAGCCATTGGCACAATCCGTTTGTGATTTGGAACATTTCTCCAAAAGTTAGAGTTTTGGACCAGCGTAGAAAGTCAAAAATTGGAGATTAGGATGAAAATCTTAGTTGATAAGATTACGGCTTAGGAATTGAGAGGGGGTGAGCCACCTTGAAAGAGTATATAAGGGCACCCATTCTCCTCTCAAACCAACCCTTAGGCTCATTTGAAGCCGCCCCATTCTCGTTTGGGTCCATTAATTTGGATTTTGACCAATTTTCGGTCACGTTGCCAAGCTCTTGTGGTTTTGGAGCATTTTTTGCTCCATTGTTGTTGTTTTTGAAGCTTCTTGAAGGACTTTGGGTCCCCTTCAAGCCAAGCTCTTGGTTATTTGTATCTTTTGGTTGAATTTCTTTTGTATTTGGTTGTTTTTTGAAGGATTCTTGAATTGTTAAAGTTTTTGGAGGTCTTTTTGTACTAACTTGTACTAATCCTAGAGATCTTGCTCCTCCTAAGACTGGCAATGCCGCTTGGGGAGCCCTCTAGTGTCTTTTGAAGTTGTTTTATACTAACACATGTGCTAAATTGGTGTTTTGTTGGCTTATATTGCACTAACACATGTTCTAGTGATTTCTCTTGTACTAACAAGGTTATTTTTGTTGTTTCCAAATTTCCTTGTCCCATTCGGGACGGCGAAGCTTTGACTTTTCTTAGAGTAATTTTCGTTAGTTTTTGTGGATTTTGTGAACTACGGCGAAGCTTTGACTTTGGCCCTTGTGGATTTTCTAGAGTTTTTTGAGAGTTTGTGAAAGACGGCAAAGCTTTGACTTCATGGGTAGTGAATTTGTTAGAAATTTCGTGATTTACCAAAAGACGGCGAAGCTCTGACTTTGCCATCTCTCCCAAAACAATCTAGCAAGAAATAGAACAAGTGAAGTAGAAATCTCACCTTCCAAACATAAGTTGCAAATGAACAAGTAGGGCTTTGAAGGGGAATTGAGATTTGTCAAGAGATTAGGTGGAAATCTTAGGAGTTCAATAGAAATCATTAGAATTTGGATAGAATAATAATTGACCAAGATAGGATTAGGAGTTCAAAGGTCAATTATTTTCTTGGAATTTGAATTCAATTATTATTCCAAAGTCAAGTGAACTAATGGAATAAATAAAAAATAATTGAATTTAAATAGTGTAGAAGGGAAAGAAAGGAAGTAGAAGAGAAAGATGGAGAAGACTTAGGGACATTAGTATTGTATTTTCAGACTTTTTTAAGCCGTAGGTAAAAAATACTTAACTATTTCAAAATATAGCGAATGACCGAGAATTCGTAGGAGTGATGGACCACCTACTCGCCGAGTTTCAACCCGAGGTATGAATTTGAGTTCTTGAATTTCCTTTTTAACTTTCAAAAGTAGTATGTAGACATAGGAACCGAATTAGAGGATCAAGTCAGTCAGACTAGACTATTTCAATTCCAAATTTTTAGAGTAGTATCTTAAAGCCTATGTCCATATCTTTCTAAGAAGGTATCATACGACTAATTTGGATCAAAATTGAAGAAGTTATGAATGGATGAAAAATAGGTAAGAATTTGGGTGACACAGAGTAGAAATCATCCAAATGACTTGAAATTAAAATAATAAATAGTAAATAGTAACTTAAGACAGTAGGTAAAATTTCAGAATTAATTGAATTAGGGAAGTATTTTAAAACACTGGATGAAGTTTTCAGGGTCTTTTTAGGACAAAACTTCATCCGCTCATAACTTTGGCTAGGAAGGTTGGATTTCGATGAATTTTATTTTTTTATAAATGGAATAGCATGTACTTTAACTTGGGATAGCTAAATTTAAACTTTCTTTCACTTTGTCCAAAACCGCCGTAGCCAAGACCTTAGCAAGAATTCCAAGTTAGTAGCAATTTAGACACTTTCAATTTGACTAGGTTTCAAAGATTAATTTCAAAGTAGGAAATAGTAGAATTTAGGGAAAAAGATCCATTGCTTGGAAGGCACAATGGATTACCGCTAGTCACCCAAAGTCGAAATTAACCAGAGAAACTAAGAGCCTGGTTGTGCTCGCAATTTTACCAAGGGTGGGTAAAAAAGCGCTTACAAGCTATATTTTTGCGTGTTTACTCCGTTTGGTCCATTTACTTGAATTTGGGCCATTTTTTAGCCAAATCATCAAACGGTGTTTTGGGAGCCTTTGTTGCTTTGTTGTAGTTGGTTTTGTAGCTTTCTTAGAAGGACATCGGGGGCCCTTCAAAGTTGGTCTTTCTTGCTTGTTCTAACATTTTTTTGAGTAATTCTTAATTTTAGACATGTTTGGTATTAATCCTAGAGCCATTTCCCTTGTATCTAGTAAGGCCGTTTTGGAAATTTCTCTACTTTCCTTCCTTTTGTTACCAAGTTCATATAAGCCTTTTAAGTGGGAATTCGATTATGTGAGAATTCCCTTAGTAGGTGTGGAATTGGAAGTGTTGTGGCTAACCTTCTTGATGGTTATGTTCGGATGTACTAACTTGTGTTATACACTCTCCAACTTATGTTACTAACTTTGTCTAAGTTTTTGTTTGTTTGGATTTTCTTTTCTATATTTTTTCCATTTATGGCAAAGCTTTGAATTTAGGGGAATTGATGTAGTTGGGGTTTACAATTGGATGGCAAAGCTATCGCTTATTGTGTCTAATTGTTTAGATCTAAGTAATAACCAAGTTGATTTTAAATTTGTTTAAAAATTTGGGCCTATGGATGGCAAAGCTTTGCTCTTAAAACAAACTTTAGTACTATTTTTTGTGATTTTTTTCAAGAGAAAGTTAAAAAATCCTTACTTATTTTTGTGTTAGTCATTTTAGTATCCAAAAAATCCATTTAAACCAAAAAAAAGAACTAGTCAAAGGACCAACCCATCACCCAACAGTTAGTTGGTCAGGTCGGAAGTAGGGGGTCAGCTAGTCCATCGGCTAGCTATAGCCGCTAAAGGAGGTTTGATTAAAGCCAAGTCAAGTCTGATTAGCCAAAATCAGGTCTGATGATTATCCAAAGAAGGTTTGATTTAACCCCTTAACGCCTCAATTCTTTTCAAATTTTGGCACATTTTTGCTTATATCTTTGTAGAGTAATACCATTTACCAAAATTTCATGAAATTGGGTATAAAAAAAGGTCATCTTTTCAAGATTCAAGTGTTACATTGGATGAATGAGAAGGTAGTTGGATGAAACAACATCTGCAAGCCCTTTGTTCATCATCTAGAATATGGACGTCAAAGAGCTTAAGTGTTAAGCCCAAGTTGGGTCTGAATTAGCCAAGGGGAGGTTTGATTAGCCAAAAGGGGTCTAACTAAGCCCAAGGAGGTCTAATTGATCAATTGTACAATTGAAAGGCCATTAGGTTTCAATTTGCATTGAAGTCACTTTAGAGCTTGTTAACCAATAAAGGACAAAGGGTGACCTTGGAAATCATCCCTTTTTGTTACCATGTGAATCATTGGCTTAAGAAATAGCAAAAGCACTCATTGGAAGTCTAACTAATGTAGAAGACCTCTCCTTTTCACAACAAAATTCCAAGGATGAATAGTTGCACTTTTGTCCTACTAGAAGAATTCCATGTCATTCATTGGACACCAAACATTTGGGTCAATGTTTAAGGGTTAACAAGCTCTGAAGCTAGCATACTCAATTTGCGGCTGAGTTTACACTCTAGCTTACATCTCGCTCACAATCTGATTCTAAATCAATTTCGAAACTCTTTGTCAAGCTCTCCACATACAACAACAAGCAAATTCAAACAAGTATATAAAAACTAGACTTGAAGTTTGGGAACTTTGATAGTTATAAGTGTTCATTTCAAGTTGAGTGAACGTAGTCCATACATTAGGAATAGTTTGACTTTCTTAATCATAGTTTGAATTTGATTAGAGAACAAAAGGAAAAAACAAATAAAAGAATAGTTTGACTTTGGAAAGCTCTAGAGTTTTGGTATTAGTGAGAAAAGGTTACATGAACTTGTCTTGAGTTGGTTTGACTTTTAAAATCATTTAGCAAAAGTTTGTTAGAATAGATTTGATAAAATTTGGTTTGACAAAAATGTCTCAAAAGACAAAGACAAAGACAAAGAAGAGAAGTTGGAAGGAGGAGTTTGGAAGAAATAGAGCTAGTTAGAAGTTGGATTTCCCATCACTTGTAACAAAATCAAAACTTATAACAAAAAATAGCGGTGAGCAAAATTTCAAAATTTGGGAAGTATGATGGCACAAGAAGAGGAGTTTGAGTGTGTATTCAACCACCTAATTGATGAAGCACAATTAGAGGTACGTTCATAAATACTTCCTTCACTTTAATTATTCAAATCAATAGATTTTCATTTGGGCCAAAGCCTAGAGCAAAGTCAGACCCTTAGGAATAAAATTCAGGTCAAATTTGAGTTTAGAATATTATAGTAGAAGTCTTGAGGTTTTCAAAAATATAATATACATAAAAATTGGAGTTAAAACAAAAAAGATATAGATGGATGAAGTTTAGAGGTAAAATTGGATGGAACTTAGACAAAAATAGAAAACTAGGGAGTAGTAAAGATCTGGAAGTCAAAAGTAAAGTTAAAAGTTAGTTTCAATCGGTGAGTTAGGAAAAAATGGTGGGTGAAGTTTGAGAAACCATTTAGTAGTCAAACTTCATCTATCCATCACTTTCACTAAGAAAGTCCAAATTTTAAGTGCCTTAGAGTTTTAGAAAGCTAGAGTTAGCCCCTACAAATAAACATGATCAAAGTTCTAAAAATAATAATTGCTAAAAGGAGCGCCAAGACATAGAACCAAAGAAGAGTAACATTAGGAGAGATTCCAGGGCAAGGGAGGGCTGTTTTGGGCCTATTCCTTGTCTTGGAAATAGTCAAAATTTTTAAATATTAAAAACTTATTTAAAAATTAAAAAAATTAAAAGATTAAAAAAATTAATTTAAAAATTAAAAACTTATTTTAAAATTAATATTTTTTATTTAAATTATTATTATTATTTATTTATTTATTTATAGCAGCTAACGTGGCATAGCCGTGGCCACATCAGATTGTTGTTGTGCCACAGTTCCCAGCATTCCCCACTATTTGGGAATGCTTGGGAACTCACAATCTTGTTTTGGCTTGAAAAATCTTCTAATGTCCAAAAACTTAATAAATGAGTCAAAGGAAAAAGTTAAAATTGTAAACCCTTATAAGAAGTCCAAAGGAATCCAACCATAATTCAAACTTTAGAAAAGACTACAAATTCCACAAAAAAAAGATGAAGTTTTGGTGAGAATTTGGATGAAAATCATAAGGAAGTCTTCATCCAAGTCCAAACTTTGGGATTAGGAAGTAATCTATAACCTAAGAAGGTGTTCCAAATTATAAGTCTAATTGAAATTAGGAACTAGGGTAAATGAGTGAATGAAGTTTATAAAGCCCTCCAAGGGCTACATTTCATCCAACCATATCTTTTACTAGGAATGTTGAATTGATTTGAGTTTTATAATTTTGAAAATGGCATGACATTCTCCTTTATAAATTTAGACTAAATTTAGATTGAAATTGAAATTGAAATTTAGATTGCTAAATTTAGACTAAAGAATTTTTTGATAGAAACCATAGTAGCCTAGTTAATTCGGCCATTCACCTAGAAATTAGATATTGAGGTTAGAATTTGGCAAAGCCTTGTACATTTTAATAGTCACCTTAAACCACATAAAAGATCCATTTCTTGGAAGGCATAATTGACCAACGTTAGACACCTATTAGCAAAAAAATCACACTTATAAATTAGAACCTTATTGTGCTTACTACAACAAAAGAAGTGTTTTGTGACAGCAAAATATAATTGCATTGAGTCATAAAATCAAAAAATATGACTCATGCAAAAATCACTGTAGATGATTCCGAGCATGACTGGGTCCAATCATTATCGATGAGTCACTTCAGACATCAATCATGTTTTGAGTCATATGGGTTGGGGGTATAATTAGCCCTCGGGGGGATCACTCCTTGTAATTTAAGGTATACACTTGAGTTAAGAGGATATTTGATGTGGGGCTATTTACCTTAATTATTGCATTTAAGATGACCATACTTTTACATAAAATGCTAAAAAGGGCTTATTTTCAATACCCTATAGTTTTTATAAATTCATTCATGCAAGTTTTTAAGTGTGGCTATCTTACATATAAAATTTAAGTGTCCAATTTTCTCCCACCCCCACAATTCTTCACAAATTTTCTCTTCCATCTATTGCATCTATGTATGGAGTATTCATTGTGAAACCAACAATAATCAATTGAATTCAAGTGGCAATTTTTAACCCCTAAAGGCCAATTGTCCATTGAATGAACAATTGAAACTCCGAGTAGGTCCCTATAAAGTCAATTTTGGTCAAATGTTTATAAAATTTTGATACAAGATGTGAACATGTATCCTTTTAGTGGAAATATAATTTTTTTCTGGCCTAAACTTTTTTGGCACCCCTTGCAATTTGGGCATCTTTGAGGCGTCTTTTGCAAAAACTCTCATCAACTATTGAAATTTGGCATTTATGTTACTCATAAAATATGGCATGCAATTATCAAAAATAATTTAGTCCTCAAATCACATTCTTAGAGGAGTCAAACAGTATTAGCTATGTTAGGGTGGCTTCAAGAAAAAACCTTTTTCTTCTAACCTCAAGCCCTATTATCTTGCAATATGCAAAGTCAAAGTTCTTGAAATTTTTTCCAAATATTCTAAACGTTTGTCTCTAATTTTTAACCATTTACATTTCAAATTAAAAAATATCTCATTGCACAAGAAATCATCAAAAAAAGACTAGTGTATTGTCAATGCACTTAACCTCTTTGCATTCATTTGCAGGTTGATTCAGATCACTATAAGAAACCCATGTTTTTTGTGACGAGCCTTGATTTTTTCTAACGGACTTTTTTTGATGTCTAAGTTGACATTTAGCTGTTTTTATGTTTTTCATGACATCCAATTGATCTAATGAATATAATTAAAAACGTAAAAACAGCTAAATGTCAATTTAGACATAAAAAAAATCCGTCAGAAAAAATCAGGGCTCGTTACAAAAAACATGGGTTTCTTATAGTGGATTTTTCATCAATAAATCTAACATCATATATTTATTAATAGTCAAAATTCTCATTTTTGTGTAGACCAAAATTTTACTCTAAGAAGGCTTGAAGTTTGTTGATTTTATTTCGCAAGAATGAAAATAAAGATTTTTTTTTCTCACTTCAAACATTCTAATCTTTCAATCCACATGGTCAAATGGGTTGAAATTGTTTCCACACATTGTTATAACTATATAATACACTTTTATATAGTTGGATTTTTCTTAAATAATTTTTTATTTTATACAATGCATCAAAAATTGGCAATTTTGGTTTTTTCCTCTTCCAAAACACCCTCTAGTCTTTAGGGGTTAATGACATTGAACACTTTAGAATTACTAATGAAACTATCCCATGAAAATTTCATTTAATATGAGTGTGATTAACACATATGGCTTCAAAGATTAGAGTTAAATGAACTATAAATTCCATCCTCATATTGTACAAATTTTAGTTTGTTGAATCTACTAAGATAAACCTCCCTATTCATACAATGTGATAATTTTTTCACTTTTAGTTGATGTCTTACATTTATATTTAATTTTTTTTATATGTACAGTACAAGTACCATGGCACAATTTTAGTCGATCACCCTTCATTGTAGATTTTCTTGAATATGTCCATTTTATCATCCATAAGAAATTATTTGTCCACATTTATACTCATCATACTTTGAAAAATTTGCATAGCTTCTATTTGTCAAGGCTAATTTATTAATAAAAATTCCTATTATATGATGTTTTTATATACCCTAATTTATATATAATAGAGTGTGTAGCATTTCATGAACCCTATAGTAGTTCTACAAATTATATAAAATTTGTCCCCTTTGAATTAAATGAACCCTATCTTTTAATTCACATAGTTTTCTAAAAATCATGAGTGTTCCCCCCGGGAATTAGCCACAATTAGCCTTTTTTTTGCCAACATGGCGTATACGTTGACTATCCTTTGGGGTCTTGATTTTTTCTTGAGCTACCTGGGCAAAGAAAAAAAATCTTACATGGCATATGACTCCATTCAGTCATATTTTTGGTTGACATGGAATGTGACTGCGATGAGTCATATTTTGACTAATATGGAATATGACTGTGATGAGTGATATTTTTTGTTGATGTGAATTATGGAATATCACTCTTGTAAGTCATATTTTATGCTATGTGAAAAATAACTTTTATGAGTCATATTTTTTGATGATGTGGAATATGAATGTGACTCTTGTGAATCGTATTCTTTGCTAATGTGAAATATGACTCTTGTAAGTCATATTTTTGGTTGATATGGTAGTTAATGTGGATGTCATTAGTAATTTTATGATTGATTGTAGTCATATTTTGGGATGTGTAAGGTTACATTTTGACACACATAAGTATGAGCATTATATGACTACAACTACATCACAAAGTTTAGACCCTACAATTTGGCAACAATTATCGTGTGGTTATCGTTGTTTCATGGATTCGTACCATAATCGCATAGAGTCAGTGTATTTTAACGCACTAAATCAGTGCAAAAACAATGAATATCAATAGTATACGATTTATGTATTTTAACTATACAATTGTTGTGCCCAAACTGCACAACAATCATATCGTTAAAGTACATAAACCGTACACTATTGATATTCATTGTTTTCGCACTGATTTAGTGCATAAAAATACACTGACTCAATGCGATTATGGTACGAACCCATGAAACAACGATAACCGCACGATAATTGTCAACAATTTGTCTATCCTTAAGTTTGAGATGTAGTTACATTTTGGCCAATATATTGTGAAATGTAACTCAAGCAAGTGATATTTTGGATAATTAAGAGTGGTATTTTTAAAAATTTGTGTGTAATTTGTGATTGGGGTGATTGAGGTCCAAAATAGCTTTAACCCCTAAAGTCCTATTGTCCCCTCGAGGGACAATTTGGAATTCGGGTAGGTTTCTATGGGATGAAATTTTACCCTAATTTTTTGAAACTTTTTTTGAAGACAGAAAATCTGATAAGCTTTGTGGGAATATAATTTTTATTTCAATCAGTGCCCGGAAGCAAAAGTTATACCACAAAAAGTCTGAAACTGAACTCGGCGGGCAGCACAAAAAATATTGCAAAAATTAAAAATAATTAAAAAAAAATCCCCTCAAAGATAATGTTTTTGTCTACATCTAAAGCTTTGATTCATTCTACTTTGATTAGTGATGTGAAAGTTATGAACAATCTTATTTTTTAGGCAATCTAAGCATCTTTTTGGAAAAAAAAACTTGTAGGATTCATCTTAGAATGCAATTCTCAAATTTTTTCAAATTTTTTTTTTGAAAAGGTTAAATTTGCTTGTTAGAATAATCTCACCATTGGGATTATTGTATTTCAATCCCATCTAAGAGCTATTATCAATTTAGTTTTTCTTTCAATCTTGGAGCTACTTCTACTTGACAATTTTTTGAAGTATGAAAATCAAGTTGTTATTTTTTGAATTTTTTTTCCTAGACTCCCAACTCAATTATTTAACACAATAAATTATAAATTCAAGCTCCACAGTGTAATTTATTTCCACAAATAGAGATCAAAGTCATCTAAAATTGTAGTCCAATGTTCAAGAAAACTTGTTTTCTCAACTTTGAATGCTCATATCTCTCAATCTGTACAGTCAAACTTCATGAAATTTTTACCACATGATCTAAAACAAGTAAAGTTTAAGATCCTATGGTTTAGTTCAAAAAAAAAAAAAAAAAAAAATTTGACTCACGCAGTAGAAATGACAGTTTTGAGTGTTTTTTGACAGAAAAATGGCCTTGGGACTTTAGGGGTTAAGTACAAACTACAATTATATTTTTCATGCATTTTAAATGGACATGAAACATTGCAATTATACATCAAGATGATTGAAAAATCCCCTTCATGAAGTTAAAAAAACATACACATGATTTTAGAGATATACATTAGACAATCATATTGGAGAGGGAGAATGCAAGAAGGAATGCAACTTTCTTTGTTGACATTTATTAGCCAACAATATAAAACATATATATATCACAATGAATCATTCACAAAATCCAATAGGGCCTATATTCCTTATAATAATGTGAAGATGGCTATATTGGGTTGCAAATAACCTCCAACAACTTTGTTTCAACTTTTGATGCCTACATATACAATTAAAGAAATGAGAGGTCAATTCTTAGTAAATGAACAATAATGCTCAACCTTCTAAGGTTTACAACAACACAAAATATGTAGCACAAGTTTAAAGTAGGAAGAACAAAAATGGTGATGAAGGAAAGAAAAAGAAAAAGTGGCAAGTGCTAAAAGATAACCACAAATAAAAGTTAAGATGCAACAAGAAATAACAAGAAGCAACAACTAAGAGGCAATAAGAAACAATAAGAAATAAGTGTTAAGAGACAACAAAAATAAATAAGAAGTAAGAACTAAAAAGTAATAAGAGGAAACAAAAAGTAAGAACTGAGAAGAAGAAAGAGTTAAAATGCAAGAAGAAGAAACAAGATTCATAAACTAAAAAAAACAAGAAATAAGAGCTAAGGTGCAACAAGAACTAAAATGCAACATAAACCAACAACTAAGAAGCAAAAAACAACAAGTAACAGCAAGGAAGAGCTAAGAGACAATAAGAAGTAACAACTAAGAAGCAAAAAATAAGAAGTAACAAGTATGAGCTAAGAGAAAACAAAAGGCAAGGAAGAAGAGCCAAGAGAAGTGGCAGCTAGGGTTTCAAAACCCTAAAAAAGTGGCGCCTAGGATTTCAAAACTCTAAAGAAGTGACAGCTAAGGGTTCAAAACTCTTAAAAAGTGGTGATTAGGTTTGAAAATCTAAAAAAAAAATGGCTAGGATTTCAAAATTTTAACCTCTAAAGGACTGAGCCATTTTCTGGGTCCAAAATCACTGAAAACTGCCTTTTCTGCTGCGATCATTCACGAAGTTTTGAAAATGTTTTTTTTTAAATGTAACCGTAAGATCTTGAAGTGAACTTGTATGAGAGGGTGTGGTAAAAATTTTGTGAGGTTTCACCGAACGGATAGAGAGATATTTTCATTCAAAATAATTTTTTAATTTATTTTTCACTGTGCCTCAGAATTTCAGATGCCTTTGACCCCCTCATGCTCAATTTTTTTGCACTACACAGCATAAAGTTAAAAAAAATTCTTATAGGTATTGAAGTTAGGCATACGCATACCAATTTTCAAAGCAATCCAACACACCTAACACTTCCAAAAAAATCTTGCAATGCCACAATGTCCCAGAAATTGACAATGCACTAGATCATCTTTGAATCAGTTTTCCCACCACATACTTTGAGATATTGAAAATCTAAATGGTAGATAGAAAGACATACTTATATTTGACAAGTAGAAAAAGAAAAATTTGAAAAATATGAAAATCTGAGATTTCTATGACCTTCCGAAGTTTGCAGCTGCCTGCAAAGAAGTTCACAGACTGGACAGCACTTGTAGAAAGGGACCCAAGATGGCCCCAACGGCTCAACCCCCAACGTCAAAGCCCAACTTTCCAAGACCCAGGTTTCTACTTCAAACCCGCTGCCCTCTCCTCTCCTATCTTCTTGCCCACTTGTGCTGCCCCTGCACAATCAAACACATATTCCCTTGCCCTAGCTGCCCAACGAACAACTTTTGGCGGAAAGATGGCCATAACATCTACAGAACAACTCAGATTTCTATGAAATTTTTATGTACATGAAGCTTGTGACTAACTGCACGCACTCAAAAAGTTTCAAAAAATCAGACCCCAAAACCAACTTGAATGAGCCTGCCCCAAATCCCAAAAGTCCTCCAAGGGGACTTTGGTCCTTAAGGGGTTAAACAATGACTTGTCCATATTTTTTTTGGATTGCCCATATTTGGGGGGGCTACCCAGAAATTAAAAATGTCATCCTCATGAAAATATAACTAGAAATATGACTCAACATTCCCCAAACATGTTCCCTACATTCTCTATGAAATACTTTGGTGTTCCCAATCGGGATATAGTATATGATTGTGAAGTGCAAGGCCCAAAAATGACTAGCAGTCATATTTTACAGTTATATTTTTTTCCAAGGTGTTGGCATCTAAGAATATAACTGTGGGTAGTCGCCAGTCATCTCCAATCATATTTTTATAGTCATAAAACATTATTTTTGTTGTAATGGCTCCACTTATATGTCAAGGGTGGACATAAAGGCACTCACACACACCATTTATCTAAACCCATGTAGATGGTATGTGGCATATGAATGGCACATTAGAGGGCCCTAAACCCCCATGTTGGCATCCATGTGGCACAATAGGGGGCTCAAAATCCTAAAATCTAATTCAACAAAAATGTTATGCATACTTAACATTTGGCTAACATAATATGTGACGTTAAATGTCCAATACAACGTCTACAATAATTTATTTGTCAAACAAGACAACCCTACTTTAAAGCTACAATGAGGACTATTTTAATTTTTATAAGGAAGATTTCAATATTTGAAGAATCATGTTCAATTAGGTCCCTCATTCCCAAGGTACCCTTGATAAAACTAATGAAGTGACAAAAATATAATATGTCATTGTTGAGTGCCTTTAGTGTTGCTAAATCAAAAATGATTTTTGTTCAAGATTAGAATCCTTACTACCAAAGCCCTATTCATGTTAGATGATTCCAGGCAGGGCTTTTTTTTTGGACTTGTGTCCTCTGTGCTGGCTTCATTACAGAGGCTAGTTTTTGGAGGGATGAAGCCAGAGAGGTCAGATTTCTGACAATGTGGCGAAATTTTGCCCAAAAAGAAAGCCCTGATTCTAGGAGGCTCAATGAAGCTCAATGAAGACTTTTGACATATAAGAATTGAAGTCCATTGTTTGACTCAAATAAAGAAGATTGAATAAAAAGAAGGTGACCCCCAAATTTGGGCCAATGAATTTTTAGGAAAGGTGACATGACTAGTATACTTCCATTTTTATTTTGAAGGGTCTTTGGGAGTATGCTAATCATGACATAGTTTACATATAATTCCTTAATTGCTAAAAAGACTGATTCACCCACTATTTATCAAGCTAAATTTAACTCACAATGGGCAATGGGGTTGAGCAATGTGCAACTTGATTTGCACTAGAAATAGTTTGAACATTTTCTAATATTGACAAAACTTGGTTACTTTTGTGTGGATAGTTTTTTGTAGCTATTGGGTTGATTTTGCAATAATGTAAGAACACCTACATTCATTCAAATAAGGTTATTGAATATGATTCATATAATTGAACTCAAAAGCTTTTGTTGGATCTTGTTGGTAGTCAAAAGAGGATTTTAGATTCTCCTAGAATGCATTTTGGAGACTTTGTTTCAATAAACACTAAATTTCCAAGGTGTTGAACATAAGTGCATCCAAAATTGATTCTTGGCTCTCATGTATGGAAGCCATTGTATATTTAGGCCAAATATTAGATGAGACATTTCGCAAACACATCACAAAGTAGGTGCATCTCCATTGATCTATCAAAAATCAATCTAGACAAAATACTATACTTTAAATTTGGAGTTGAATAGATCACTTGTGTACCCCACCTTTTGCTTTTTTCTTAGGCATTTAAATGACTTAAATGACCAAAAATAATTGGGAAGTACCAAGCCTTAAGGAAAAATTTGAAAAAAATTGGATGATGATGATGTAAAGTTTTTCTGATTTTTGAAAATAATTCATATGGAATTGTCAATTTTAAATGAAACTCATCCAATGTAATATGCATCTTTATGCTACATTGGATGTCATTGTTGACATAAACACATGAAGATGTTACATTGGATGCTTAAGAAAATCCATCAACTTTGACGCAAGAACATCCAATTAAACAAGACTTTCTTCTAGTGGTGGAACTTGGTGGCAATTACTATCTCCACTTTAGTGTGCAAAAGCAAAAAAGAATCTCATCATTGATGATGTCAATATATTGGTTTGAAGATGAATAGTGGCATTTCACACAATTGCAATTTTGTCATGCCAAAGAGAATATTTGGGTAAATCATTCCTAACTTTTCATCTTAAAAACATTAAAGTGGACTTAAAAAGCTCGGGGAGGTCACTTAGTTCTACTACAACAAACCACGTGCAAACAAGTGGTTTCTAATAAACTATAATTTCAATCTAAAATTTTGACCATTGTTTAATTATGACTATAGATTTCTATTGCCAAAATTTCCAACTCAAATCAAATATGAAATGATTTCTAGAAGAGGTTGAAAATGAACTAAAATGGCATGTTTTTCAACTCAAATAATAATAGAGAACACATTTAGATGACCATTGAATCAATATTGAACTCAAAATAAGCTTTCAATAGAGAGTTATTTTTAAGAATTTTTTGTTCATTTTTTAGACAATTTTTTCTTATATAATATAGGGGTGTAAAAGTTATTTTTCAGTTCTGCAGTGTATCTTTTTACTTCAAAAATTTGTAACTAATTATTATTAACAAATAAAAATATCAATAATTCAAAACATAAACTTTCAAAGTAGAAAAATCTATTCATATTTTTCTTATTTTGTTTTATTTAAAATTCAAAAAGTATATAGGGGGTCCAAAGTTTTGTTCGCACGTGGTTTCAAATGGACACTCTAAGTGACCTCCCCGAGTTAAAAAGTCAGACTTTAACCCTAAAACAACCTTGAAGACCAAACATTTTAATGACTATCTTGGTCATAGGAGTTGCATCCTTCCAAGGTTAACCCTTGAATGCCTAGCTAGTGTCTGTCGAAATCATCCCTTCTGACATTGTATCACACCATCTACTTAAAAAAGAATCAAAAGTGTTCATTGGAGTTCAAATTACTGTACATGATTTCCCCTTCTTGCACAAAATTCCAAAGATGAACAATTGCACTTTTGTCCTACATACAAAGATTTCTTGTCATTCATCGACCAAAAAACAAATGCAGTGTCCTTACAAGTTACTTCTAACTTCTACTTCCACTTCCAAATGAATTTCTTTCAATTTGAACTGAAAATGAAAAAAAAATGAAAAAAAATAAAAATTGGACCAATGAAATTTGAACCCAATGAAAACTCCACCATGAACGAATGAAAAGAACCATAATGACCACCGACAATGAATCTTTACAAATTCCAAAACATACATGTCGTCATCTCCGTCTCGCCATCGCCATCGCCATCGCCCTCTTCTCTTTGTCTTGCTCTTTGTCTCCGCCCCAGGGTTGCTAGCGTGTGAGCCTGTGAGCATGAGCCTGTGAGCTTGTGAGCTTGTGAGCGGGAATTTTTTTTGTAGTATAAACAAGTTGGGACCTATGACCGTGGGTTTATTACATTATAAATTTCAGGAAATGTGAAGTCATTTTAATGAAATTTGACGCACTTGCAAATGTATTTTGAAGATATTTTTTGCCACAAGCAAATGCAGTTATGTTTTATAGACATTGTGATGAAAAAAATCCAAATGAAAATAGCAAATGTCCAAAATGTAGCCATAAAATACACAAATCCACTCATAATTCTAAAATCCACACATTATAGTTTGACTCAAGAGATATGTCAATCTCAAGAGTCTAAGTCGTAGTGGATTTGGTTATAGAACCTTCAATTGTTGATGGCTTTAAAGTCTCTCTACCCTTGGAGGCACTGCCATCTATAAATCCAAAATTTTCAAAGCATAAATATCTTTATGGCGTTTTGGTTTAGAGCAACCAAAGCCCGCAAATGTTGATGCCATCTGCTCGATAGACACAAGAAGGTGAAAATTCTTCTCTAGACTGAAGAAAAGACTTTGTGACTTTATCATCCTATCTATTGATGTCAGTTCCATATGGCTAAAAATAGATGTAAAACAATGTTAAACTTACAAGCTTAAAACTTGACATGAAGAAAAAGGATATGAAAAATTGCTAGCTTACTTGCAAAATTTTGATTTCTAAGCAAACTTAAGAGGTGCCATAGTCGTAGTGTCTAGATCTTGGAATATCACAACTAATAGTGGCGGTCATGTTATTGCTACAACTGAGGTGCATTTCTTCATGCGTTTGACAATGGCGTAAAAAAGGTTCTTGTCCTCTTCCAATGCTACAATGTGGTAGCCTATGCCATAACAAACAATAATAGATACACTTGAAATTAATATTATATACATTAGTTCAAAGATTCACTTTGTAAATTAGACTTAGAATCCATAATAATTGAATTCAATAGTCACCTATAGTTGCGATGCAGTCTAAAATTCTAAAGTGTGTGTCAGCCTCTTCTAAAAACTCAAGACCGTGAGCAGAGTTACCCACCATGACTAACTTGATCATCTTCAAGTACAACTTGGTGGACTTTTGCTTAGCTCTCAATCTCATGGCATTTGCAATGATGAGTTTAGGGTTCTTTTTGAAACGGGATTGTCTCATTACACTTTCATTTTGTAGCATCTGTTGCAAGTACAATATGTTGTTGCACGATTCAAGTGACTTTTCAATTAGAAAATAATATAAATTAATCAAACCACAAAATACAAAATAATAATTTGAAAAACAACAATCCTACATAATCTAAATCTCACCTGGAACATGAAAGTTAGAAAAATATCAATTGGCATCCAGTGTCAAGTTTTTCTAGATGTATGGAAAACATATTTCTTCACATTTAATGTCCTCAACATCTTTATAAACTTGGACAAGGATAGAAGATTGTACTTTTGCACTCAATATAATATGTGAACCAATTTGGTCTTTATATGGGAGTCCTCAATGGATTTGAATTTCAATGTGGTGATGAAAAATCTTTTTATATACCTTGAATAACAAATAAATTGTAGACGAGTAAAATCCAAATGGGTTTGCAAAAGAAGTCACTCACTTGTTTATGCCATGCATAACCTGCATGATCAATTTGATCTTGTCTTTGGTATTGAGAACAATACAATTCACTGTAATAGGCCAAGACATCTTTGTTGGATGAAGCCTAGAAATATGACTCATTCACGCCAATAGACAATGAATTTTGTTCCATACAAAGAACTTCGACTTCTTCAAAGAATAGAATGGAGCATGACTTCAGTAGCTTTCTTAGTTGACTTGTTACTAGATATCTCGATGTTTGCATTTGTCGAAGTCATTGTTATAATGGACTTGCCACATCCGCAACAAGAACTATGTTATGATGCACCTTTGAGGTTGAAGCTTGACCCACATCTCCTCATTGCACTTGAACAATTGAATCTACACGAGACAACAAGACAATGTTAACAATTGAACTCTAAACAAAACAAAACAAATTCTTACAAAGTACAAAATGAAATGTATAATTTTTAAAAAGAAAATTAAAATAATTTATAAAACAAAATCTCTAAGCTATGTTTCTCATCAAATAATCTTGGTTTAATATACAGTCACTATAAAGATCATCAATAATATATGCAAAGATGTCACATTAAATGAATTTAAGAAAATCCGAGAATTAATCAATGTCAACAAAAACTATCTTAGTACCAGAAACTTCTCAAATTTGCATATAACTAGAAAAAATTAATGAATGAAACCATCCTTGGCCCACAAAAGTATCACTAAATAGTAATTCAAATTCAAAAGCATGACGCACCACATGTGTGATGTACCATGCTTATAGCCCCCCCGCCATGTCTTGCCAATTGACTCCAACATTGAAAATTCCTAAATTCTTGAAACAGGAATCAATTTTAGGAGATTTAGCAAAGGCTTGTCCAAAATTAGTCGGAGGCGATTGACCTAAGAAGAGACTACAAAGCCCCCCTAAGAATCGGTAACTAATTGGTTTTTATTTAAATTTCATCCATCCATTACATTTCATTTTCAAAAACATATTAAACTTTAATCCAAAGTTACTAAACTTCATACACTTCAATCCAAACCACAATCACTAATTTGAACAAAAATTTAAAACTAGTAATTCAAATTCCACTAGCCTTGAAGCAAAACAAAGAGACATTTCTTTCTTTTTTTGACCAAAAATAGGGGGTCCGGCTAGTAGCTCAAAAACCTCAGTCGGACCCGACGGGGTTCTTCGAGCTACCAGGTGCTACCCTGTTTTTGGAGCTCGAAAAAAAAAATTCCAAAAAAAAAAAAAAAAAATTTTTTTATTTTTTTTGAACAAAAATAGGGGGTACGGCTGGTAGCTCAAAAACCTCAGTCGGACCCGATAGGGTTCCTTGAGCTACCTGGTGCTACCCCCGTTTTTGGTACTCGAAAAAAAAAAAATTAAAAAAGAAAAAAAAAAAATTAAAAAAGAAAAAAAAAAAATTAAAAAAGAAAAAAAAAAAATTTTTTTTTTTTTTTTTTTTTTGACCGAAAATAGGGGGTCCGGCTGGTAGCTCGAAAACCTCAGTCGGACCCGATGGGGTTCCTCGAGCTACCTGGTGCTACCCCCGTTTTTGGTACTCGAAAAAAGAAAATTAAAAAAAAAAAAAAAAAAAATTTTTTTTTTTTTTTTTTTTTTTTGACCGAATGTAGGAGGTCGGGCTGGTAGCTCGAAAACCTTAGTCGGACCCGACGGGGTTCCTCGAGCTACCTGGTGCTACCCCCGTTTATGGTACTCGAAAAAAAAATTAAAAAAAAGATTGGAAATAATAATAATAATTATTATATATATATATATATTTTTTAACGGAAAATAGGGGGTTCTGTTGGGAGCTAAAAAAACTCAGTCGAGTGTAAGGTAGCAATGTTTAAATCTAGTTTGTTTGTCAATGCTAGATGGGTTGTCTGTTTTGGGTAGAATGACAAACCACAACCATTTTCCATCTCTACAGATTGTGTGTGAACAATAGTGCTATATCTTTTAATCTTCATAATCTCACTTTTCAAAATTTGAATATTTCATTCTACTTTGAGCTATTGTATTTCAGTGTCTTGATATAAGTCTTCACCTTAAGTTTGATTGCCCTCTCTCAATTTAACTTTAGTACTCATTGAGAACCATCCAACTTTCTTTCAAGATATTGTATATTGCCTCCGACTTTTTGTGCTCATCATAGCCTTTAGAAATTTCAATAGCTTATTTATGAATCAACAATGCAATAGTGATTTGCAGAAAAATATTGTTAACCCATTACAAAATTCAAACAATAGAAAGAATCCAAATTTACACACATGGAAAACTATAACAAGTAAATACGAAAACCTACCTTCATCATTTATTCCAGTATTGCCTTTGCAACTCTCTAGAACTCTATTTGGAGTTGTACTACCTTATTTACATTTTCTTTTAATTATTGTATTCGTACAACAATCAACCATGTTAAATTTTAATTCAAGTAAATTGTTTGTGATTTTTATACTCTACTTCTATGGCTCTATACATTTAACTTTACTTATAGCAATCACAAGAATCTCATTTTCAATTTCAGCAACATTCCAAATTAGATGTAAATTACTTTGCAATACCTAGTAATGAAAAAGGTTGTTAAAAAAATCACAAGACCTAGCGCTACTTGGCATAACCTTTATGACTTTTTTCATTACCATTGCTTTCATATTACAAAAGCTAATTCCGCATCATTGAAATGTTAGGTAATTTAGCCTATGACAGGCCAACTTTGGACCAACCTAATGTAGGTGAAATTTTTTTTGTGAAGTAAATTTCAGAAGATACATGTATAGCTAAAGAATTTTTGGACCTGCAATAAGGTGATAAAAAATTGACTTGTCAGAGGTTGAGTTATCTTACAACGATTATGGTTGCCACCCAAAGTTGTTATATCCCCATTAGTAGATTTGAATGCCGAAATATGAGTTGTTGCACTTGATAAGTTTTTTCTAAAGTGGTTGTCCAAACTCTCAATGTCTAATTAACCTTCTTCTTCTTTTCACATTTGTAATGTAGCCCTTCACCAGCCAAACAACAAATTCATCATTGGTAACCTACTTAGATCCATAAATTTTAGAATATAACAGTACAAGAGTACAACTATATGAAAACAAAATTTGCATTGGGATTCAACAATGTATAGGTTGTGCTTGGTTTGGAGCACTTTCCAAACACGTCCTCAATATTTGCGTCACTGATGAAAGCAATATTTTTAGCAAACGTAGGATTAGGTTCATTACTACTCAATGGTGCTAGTATGTGAGCTTATAAGCCTTGAGTCTAAACACATAGGTACTCTACAACTATTGGAGATGTCTATAACATACATATTTATAATATAAACATCCTTAAACTATAGAAAGTGCGTATAACATAGACACCTATAATATAATTAGGCATCTAACCATATGTGGGCGCTTAATTACCCACCCTTGGTAATTAATCGGACACAACCAGGTTCTAGGGGTTAACTAAATTCTAACCTAACGGGTGACTAAGCGTCAGTCCATTGTGCCTTCCAAGCAATGGATCTTCTTTACTAAGTTCCTAGTTTCCGCAGGTGACAATGGAGTTGCCTCCAATTGGCAAGGGAATAGTTCGGGCTAACCGTCCCCTAACGGCAGCCTATGCGAACTACCACCAAATCTATCCTAATCTATGGGAATCTGAGGCTAATTGACCTTTCCTAGACTGAGGAGGGATTACCTAAGTCCCTTCCATGGTTTCCTACGTTGGTTGGGTTTTCTCTTCTAATCTAAGTTATCTTTCTTCCTAATTTAGTTTATCCTTTTCTTTCTAATTTAATTTCCTAATTTAATTTATCTAATTTATCTCCTAATTTACTTTCGAATTTAATTTATCTAATTTACCTCCTAATTTAATCTTCTAATTTGATTTCTCTTTGATCTAATTTATCTCTAATTTAATTTATCTAATTTACCTCCTAATTTAATCTTCTAATTTTAATTTCTCTTTGATCTAATTTATCTCTAATTTAATTTATCTAATTTACCTCCTAATTTAATCTTTTAATTTAATTTCTCTTTTATCTAATTTATCTCCTAATTTAATCTTCTAATTTAATTTATCTTTTATCTAATTTTATTTTCTAATTTAATTGATCTTTTATCTAATTTATCTCCTAATTTAATCTTCTAATTTAATTGATCTTTTATCTAATTTTTCCCCTAATTTAATCTTCTAATTTAATTGATCTTTTATCTACTTTTTTTATTACCTAAGGCAAGGTCCGTTTTGCTAAATTAACCCGAGCTCCTAATTGGATTATTTTGTCTTAATCTAGTGTTCACTTCTTGGTTGAGTGCTAACCTCAACGGTTACTAATTCCTAATCTTATCCTACCCTAGTCTAATTTGGTTGCTCTTATGGTCAACTTCTATGTATGAGATGGGTTTGGATACTTCTAGTCCTATCAATAAACTTCTATGTCTAAACTTAAGGCCCACCCTTAATCCCTCTTTGCTAATCAAAATTAGAAGGGAACAAAATACCGGGGATCTGTTTAATGACTCACCTGGTCGTCGTTAGCATGCGCGGCATTTTCCTCCATACCTCCAGCCGCGTGCTCGTATTCCATAGTGGACAAGTATTTTGAAGTGGTCAAATGCCTACGGCTTAGTGGTGGAAACTGTTACACTCTAGTACCCTACGGCACTCTCTCCCCTCCTTATCTCCCCCTTTTCTTTTGCCTTGGTACTATTCCCACCAACCCCTTAATAGGGGTCTTACGCTATGACGCTAACTCCTTGTAAATTCAACCTCCTCCTCTTACGTTGTCATCTTTGCGTCATTCTAATCTCCCTTCTAATGGCCGTGGAAAGCTTTGGGGATTCCCGTGCACTCTAATCGAAGTAACTATGGATCGTCTCTCTCCTTCTCACTCCTATTTCAACATCTCTTCCTAATCTCCTACCATTCTTGTTTTGTCGTTTTGGTGGTGATGAGAGAGTGAGAGGTGCGTGTTTTGCAGGTGTGGCCGTGGAGATGTCGCCTCTATTCCTTCCTTCCCCTTTTTCTCGTTGACCTTACAGGCCTTAGCTTCCTCCTAAGTCTCTCATAATCTCAACTTTTAGTCATTCCCCCCCCCCTAATTGCGGTTATGGGCTGGGTTTTGTTTTGGGCTACCCCCCTTTCCCAAGCCCTGGACTCCCTGGACTCCCCTTCCCCCCACAGCGACCTTTCCTCCACAGCGACCCCCCCACAACAACCTTCCCCCCAGCAGTCCTGACACCCCAGCAGTCCCGACGCCCCAGCCCGACGCCCAGTCCCGACACCCCAGACCCGGACTCCCCGGTACCCGCAGCCCAGTACCCACAGCCCTAGTCCCGACTCCCCAGTACCGACAGCCCCAGTACCCGGACTCCCAGTACCCGCAGCCCCAGTACCCGCAGCCCCTGGCTGGCTAGTGTTTTGAAGGTGTTGGCTGGTGTTTTGAGGGTGCTGGCTGGTGTTTTAAGGGCTTGGCTAACTTTGTTTCTTGGGGGTGGTCTTCCCCATGACTAGACTTTCTTTTCTAAAAGGAAGGGTTTTTTGTTGTCAAAGTAAGGGAAAAAGACTTCACTACTTCTACTGGGCCCGGGGGCCTGTCAACCACTAAAAAAAAGGAAAATAAACACACTTGTCTTGGGGGCTAAACTTTGGGCTTTCCCAAGAAGGTCTTGGGAACTAAACTTTGGAACTAAAGTACGTAGGAGGTCAAAGCTTCGCCGTAAGGTTGGTTTTGACACCAACTCTAAGACTTGCAATGTCCCTAAGTTCAAAGCTCCGCCGTCTGGGCCTATTTTGACACACACTCTAAGACTGGGGTAAGTTGTAAGTTCAAAGCTTCACCGTCTCACGGGCGGTGGGGTCCACACACAAACAACATGGAAGGAGTGACTATGGTCAGGGTGTACACATGAGGCAACCGTACCCACAAGGTAAGCATAAACCAGACAACACTTTATACACTAAAGGCCCCCCAAAGCGGCATCGCCAAGGTACGGTGGGGGGTAACTTTAGGATTAGTACAAGATGCACAAAAAGCAAGCGAAACCTTCTTGACTCACAACAAGTACAAGGTAAGATGGAAAGACCTCAAAGGACCTTCAAAGAGCTTGAGATAGAACAAGGGGAGCCAAAAGTGCTCCGAAAACACCGTAGAGGTTTCTTGGCTTGAAACGCCAAAAATTCCAAGATAACTTGGACCCACGGACCCAAAACAAGTATTGGGGGTGTTTTGGGAGAGAGAAGGGCCCCCTTTTATAGGTTTCCAAGGGCCCACTCCCCCCCTCGACGAGTAACCTCATCCATCCGGATTTTCATCCAAGGTTGAGATTTTCACCTAATTTTGGGTTTTACGCTGGTCCTAGTTTCTAACTTTTGGAGTTTAGCTCGGAATTGCAAATGGATTGCGCCAATGGCTCCAGAATGCCATTTTTAGCCTTAAAGACCTCCTACCCCCTATTTCTATCACAAAAAAACCATCGGAAACTAGTGCCAACTAGAGCCAATTAAAAGGGTAAAAACCTAACTTTTGGGGTTTACCTCTTTTGGCTTGGGTAACTAGCTAGGGTTGTTGGGGAGGCTCTAGGGAGTAAGAAAAGTCTCCTTGATGTCTTCGTTCCGACTTCGTATGCTCCCGGGACGCCAGTCAACCCCGCAAAGATCCTGCCGTAAATATTAATTGGGGGGATGTTGTCAGTTTCGGCTGCTTCCCGCTATTGGAACTCCATGAATCTTGTCGGGGCACGTTATTAACATAAAAGATGCTAGTCTAATTTTTAGTGAGATTTTACCGCGGCCTGGGTATTTTCTATGAATTTCCCAACGTGGCCTTTGGCGGTTGACTGCTCGGAAAAAGATCCTTTGGAGATCAGAAAAAACCGAGACTTTTGGGGGACCTCTCATGGAGTCCCCCAAGCCATGTGCCAAGTCTTAGACTATTCTGGCACACAGTTGGTGGCGTGGTGAAAATTGACTTTGGTTGAATCACCGGCAGTCAGGGAATCTTTCACATGTGAGGGAATCTTGGCGAATGGGTTTTGCCGTGGATGTCCCGACATGTTCCAGATCCGAGAACACTATCCGGCGGCTGTGGATTCCTCCATGCGGCCTGTCTTGGGACAAGTAACACCTGCAAGCTAACAACTTGGATTTCTAATGTTTCGTCGGTGGAATGGGGAAACTAGAACCTATCTTTGGAGATTTACATGGGGACCCCCCTAACTCTCCTAAGACTAATTTAGCCTATCATGGTCACATGCACTAGGTTTTGGGCTATTTTGGATAAGTTCCCAGTAGCCCTATTGTTTCCCACTAATTACGAGTTCTAACCTATATACAAGTGGGTTTTATGGGTAATCTATGGATAAAAGGCTATTTATGACCAAATGCTATACTGGTACGTGACATACCTATTTTGGTTCTACACTCTTTTTTGGGCTTTTTGTACTACTTTATGCCTTAATTTGTAATAAACTAAAAAAAAGAAAACAATAAGTCCCAAGTGACGAATTTGGGGCTCACACCATATAACCATCTAACCATATTATAGGTGCCTAATGTAAATATCCTATAACCATAAAAGGTGCTTATAACATAAGTATCTACAACATTGACACCTATAATATAAACATCCTATAACTATGAAAGATGCTTAAAACATAGGAGTCTAGGCTTCTATATTCATGGACTCAAGCTCCCTAGGTTCACAAAATAGCAAACGTGATCTACTACCTATTGTAACCCCCCCTTTTTTTTAAAACCTCTTTGTTTGTGCGCTGTGAAAGGCAATCTCTTCTTCACATTGATTGGGACAAATCTTAGATGAGATGAGACATTAGTACATTACTATTGCAACATGTTGGCTTATGTCTGCAAGAATACCTTACTTTGTCCCCATATCGAGTTTTCAATATGATTAACATATTCAAGAATGTGTTGTATATTCAACCACCTCTACATGATGCAAATGTGTATCTAATGGTCCGAAACAATCAAACCATATGACAAATTGCAAATGCACCAACTACAAAACAACATAACAAGTGGGAGAGTGCTGGCTATGTCAAAAAAAATACTAGGAGTAACATTGTTGCCTTTCCTAGGACTAGATACAATTGTTTAATTAGAGATTGGATTTGACCTTAATAAAAACGTGTATTGAATTACAGTGTGTACATAATCCTCATGCACATGCTCAAACTTTACAAACATGACAATTTTAGCCATTGGAGGTTGTCAAAAATACATTAATTGCAAACACACATACTACCTATACTGGTACTTCTGCAAAATGAACATCTATGAAGATAAATTCATTCATGCACCAAATTATAGCTTCAACGAGGTGAAGTTTCTTTTAGTTAAAGTAGGAATCATCACAATTTTAGAGTAGTCTTGGCCATATTTTTTTATGTACTTCTTTTGTATTGTATTAAAATTTAATACGATTGAAATGATTTAAAGTGTATAGAATGCAACAATCCTATGCATCCTTGTTTGTTTCTATTCTTTTTCTTTTATTCCTTTAAAAATCATTATTTTTTATTTTTTTCATTTTTTTCATTTTTTTTTACTATGCTCTCATTTTTTCCCTTCATTCTCCAATTTAGGAGACATAATTATTTTTAATAATGATTCAGATCTTACAATCCACTGCTTAGTCATTTTTTTATTTTATTAGTCTATTATTTGTATTCCAATTTTTTTCTATTTTTTGGAAAAGATGCCTTTTTCCATTTATATATATTTTTTCTTAAATAATGGTCACTACATTAGATTGGAATACATTTGTGAGAGGTTCATGAGACTTGAATGTGGTGATTGAGGTTTGAATCCTATGAGGCCCCAAATTATACTAGTGCATACAATATCTATAATGAGTTGCAAGCAAAGCGTTGATGTAGAGTAGCATTAGTGAATGCTAGGTTATACTTATTATTGTGTTTGTGAGTCACATTAGCCTAATATATTCTATTGTGTTCTCAAAATAACTTGTGAGTACCTCGACATAAAAATTGTAGTAGTTGAATTGAATATTGAATTGTGTACCACAATATAAAGTTGTTTTTTGCTAAAAATGAATAGTGACAATTTTTGAAAAAAAATATTGAAATTCACTGTTATAGGAATAATGGTCATAGGTCCTAAAATTTACTAAAAATAGTATATTTTCTTCTCCATTAAAATTATTTTTCCAAAAAAAATACTTTTTGGTAAAAAAGTTGAAAAAAATAAATTTCAAGGCTCCCCACTCACAAGCTTCCCGCTCGCAGCTCACAAGCTCCCCGCTAGCAAGCTAGCGTCGTTGGTCTCCGCCCTTCATCTTGTTTCAGTAGGTGCTTATTACACTCGCTGCTCCTTCTGCTTGTGTTTTTCCCGGCGTTTCTCTTTTGTTTCTGGTGTTCACAAGTTCTCCTTCGCATTCTGATTGTTATCGAAGCTTAATTAGTTGGATTCGTAATTTTGCATTTCTCCATATTGGTACACTCGGGAATTTCTTGCAAGGATCGAGTGTGCGCTGAAACTCTCAGATCTAGGCGGGGAGAGAAACCCTAAACAACCATGAAGGTCATCGATAAGATCAACAATGGTCTGGCGGGCGGCAATGTGGTGTTTTCTCCTTCGAGTTTTTCCCTCCGAAGACCGAGGAGGGCGTGGAGAATTTGTACGACCGAATGGATCGCATGGTGATGCATCAGCCGGCGTTCTGCGACATCACGTGGGGAGCGGGCGGGTCGACTTCAGCCATCACGCTCGACATTGCCAACAAGATGCAGAACAGGGTGAGTGGGAAAAGAATGTGTACGTCTGGAACATTTTACAAAGAGCCTAGGCTCGTTTTCTAACTCGAAGGGGTTTGTGTGCTAGGAGCATTTGAAAATCTGGTGCTCTTCACTTGGCATCTTTTTTTTTTTTTTGGTTACTGCATAACTGGTAACCTCAATTCTAGAGTTAGCTATTAAATCCCATTGGACCCTCAACATTTTATTACTTGTGGATGCCTTTACAAATAGCCTAGGCTCATCTTTTAAATCAAAGCAATTTGTGTGCTACGAGCATTTGAAAATCTGGTGCTCTTCACTTGGCATTTTTTTGGGGGGTGGGGGTGGGGTTACTGCATAATTGGTAACCTCAAGTCTAGAGTTAGTTATTAAATGGATTGGTCATCCAATGGGAACATACCCTAGTTCTAGTTCTTAAGATTGCGGTACTTGTGGATACCTTTACGAAGAGCCTAGGCTCATTTTTGAACTGCAAGGAGTTGTTCGCTGTGAACATTTGAAGGTCTAGTCCGCTTCACTCATCACTGGGCATTCTCTGTAATTTGGTGTTTGCGGGCAGAATATGCAAGTCTTGAGTTGGATTTCAAAATGAAAGCTATTGCCTCAGCTCATCCAATGAGAACATGCCAACTTCTAATTCTGAAATTGTCATGGCGATTTCTGATTTTGATTTTCGGAGATTTGTTAGTTGTGGAGGTGTTGTAACCTTAAGTGCCGGAGCATAGTTTCTGTCATTAGAATGGTTAGATTTTTAATATATTTGTTCGCAAATCAATGAGGATTCCAACGCAGCCAAGAATGTATGACGTGGGTTTTAAATTATATAGGTAGATGGCCTAATCCACCACGACTTGTGGCGTTGATGTGGAGGTGGTGCACAATCTGAAAATCAATATGAACTCATTGTGCAAGATTTTGGATTGTCGCAATTAGGTTTTATTACTTAGGAGAACTTAAACCTTGCATGCAATTTGGAGTTGCCACCTCACCCCGCACATCCAGGGGAGCCTACAGTAGGTGGGTACCACAAGTTTTGGTTCAATGAAATGAGGTTAACATCTTGGTCCTGAACAGATTTGTGTTGAGACTATGATGCATCTGACCTGCACGAACATGCCGGTGGAGAAGCTCGATGGCGCTCTTGACAACGTCAAAGACAACGTCATCCAGAACATTCTTGCGCTTCGGGGTGATCCTCCACATGGCCAGGTCAAGTTTGTGACGATTGAAGGAGGGTTTTCCTGCGCTTTGGATCTGGTAAGGTGCTCTTCTGCCATAGCGTTCATTATCTGCAGTTTTCTGCTTATCAAAATTCATGTCAATTGAACCATCTCGAAATATCCCCTGTTAGCTTCGCAGAGTTATTACTGTTAAACTAATGGTAATCTAATAGAACATATCAGTATAAAGATAACACTAAATAATGTCAAGTTAATTATTATTAATAATAACTTAATAGTCGCTATTATATTATGAAGTTAATGCCAATGGCACTTAGTGACATTTAGGCAACACCATTCGTGTTCCATTAACATTAATGTAGGGCACCTAGAGTTGCTATTTTTTCTAATGAGCTTCAAATTCCTTTTTGTTTGTTTGCAACTGAAAAAGGATTCCAAAGCACCAAAGAATGGTTCATTTGGATATCATATGCAAAAGTTATGAATGGTCAAAATTATAATAATAGATGTTCTAAAAACCCCACTTGGTCAGATATTATGTTGTACATCCTCTGAATCAGTATGTGTCTATTGTCTAAGATATAAAAGAAATGGTTTTAGGTCACTTGCAACTTTGGGTGTCCCTACCTTGACATGACAGGAGGATTGTGTGATTCTAGTTCCTACAAGGTTAACATTAAGACCTTTGTCAATCTAATGGGGGTTCTTTTGTGATGAATAGTCGCTCCGAATGCGTCTTAAGTGATTTGGAAATGACTTGAAATGATACGTTTGCAGGTGAGGCACATCAAAGCCAAATACGGCGACCACTTTGGAATTACTGTCGCTGGATACCCTGGTATGTCTCGCAGTCGACACCCTTGTGCTTGCAGGGTGCTCAACTTAGACCCTTCGAAATCA
Organism: Rhytidiadelphus loreus; assembly: GCA_947034895.1. NCBI lineage: Eukaryota > Viridiplantae > Streptophyta > Bryopsida > Hypnales > Hylocomiaceae > Rhytidiadelphus > Rhytidiadelphus loreus. The sequence goes on from OX344764.1 coordinate 18,520,493, forward strand.
AAAACCCTATGACCTCTAGACTGTGCAGGGCCGTCCTCCTGAGGGTCTAATAACTCTTGCACAATAGAGGGGTCTCCCTAGGTTGATCTCATTGACCTTTGTTTTTTATGAATACACCAGGGTCTTCTATACTTTGGATAGGATTTCGTTGCCTTGGATACCCTTTAGAACTCCAGATCTGCACAGCGGGTTCTCTCTACTCCTCTTTCGAAAATTTATCAGAGCAGCATGACTTTAAGCTTTAGCGTACGGCATAGTAACTGTCTACATTACTTAATTTGTTGTGCACTAGTGTGCATACGATCCTTTTACAGAGAGTTTCAGTATTGGTGTCATTGCAATGATCTATGGTGTGGGTGAATTGCAGAGGCTCATCCTGAGGTCATTGGTGAAAACGGAGTGGCAACTGAAGAGGTTTACCAGAAGGACCTTGCCTACTTAAAGCAAAAGGTTGGTTTCAGTCACGAGTATGATTTTTATGGTATGTGTTCCTAGTCTTATTTCTTAATAGATATCGATGATGGTTAATGCCCTAGCGCTTTCTACTAACGCTCTACTATCGATGATCAGGTTGATACTGGCGCAGCTGTTCTATGACACCGACATCTATTTGAAGTTTGTGAATGACTGTCGTCAGATTGGCATCAAGGTACCTGTGGTGCCTGGTATCATGCCTATTCAAAACTACAGGGGCTTTGTCCGTATGACCAGCTTGTGTAAGACCAAGGTACTGCATTTGCCTCCTAATCTTACCGCCGTTGTCCAAAACAGAAGTTAGGTTGGGAACCCAGTCCCGTTGCTTTTAGCTGTTTTGAATAGTTTCTCCTATTAGGGTGGAATTTTTTAATGTGCCTTGTCCTCAGTTCTGAGAGTATTCTAACACACTAAAGTACATTATTGTATGGTATTGTATGAAGATAGTATGAATTTTAACAAATAAATTCTCATAGGGTGAGTAAAATTGTGAGCAGGTTTTAACATCTCAGCTGCCTTCCATTGTCATGATCACTAGATCCTGTTCATGTGCTTGTCAGTATAATTGACTCCACTTATGGCCGATGCATGTCTGCCCTCAACAAAAAGTCTTCCGTTAGGATTTGTTCACTATCTCAGAGACCAGTGTTGAACTATAACTGCAATAGTATTCTTGGGCAATGTCTCTGATGTTTAAGTTCTTCATAAGGTGCCAGCTGAAATTATGGCTGCGCTAGAGCCTATCAAGGACAACGACGAAGTAGTGAGAGCGTATGGTATCCATTTGGGTACGGAAATGTGCGAAAAGATCTTGGCGCATGACATCAAGACGTTGCACTTGTACTCTCTGAATCTAGAGAAGTCTGTTCTGGTATCTTACAGGTATTTCATGGCAATGTGGATCGTGTGTCTTGTTAATGTTTAATGTTTCTCCATTTAATTTAGCTTCCTATTTTTATGTTTACCTTGGAGCCTGATGATTCATTGCTCTTGGCAGAATCTGGGGTTAATCGACTTCAGCAAGGTCACTCGTCCTCTACCATGGAGGCCTCCGACTAACAGCAGGCGTACAAAGGAGGATGTGCGTCCTATTTTCTGGTGCGTATTTGAGTTTCTCTCTTTTTATGTGCTGTGCATCACGATATTTTAAGTATCTGCATATTTATTCTGAAAACCGCTTTAATAAGGTAGGGAACTCAATTGCTGGGGTCCCTTGCCTGTGGGTTGAAGGGTGCCCGTTTACAATTCAAGAGTCCTCCAAACACGTCACTGATAAGAAATGAGATACTTCTAGATTCTTTCTGTCAAGGATGCTTCCATGAGGTACATCATAGATGCAATATTCGAGTTTAGTATAAGCTCGATGACTACTGACTTCATACGTTATCCATATTACAACATATTTTAGTATCCTTGAAAATTGGGACAAGATGTACTAAGAATAATTCTATTCTGAGAATGGAAACCACTGATAAACAGTTGAAAGCCACGGGAATGGTTTCCCTACATTATATCGTTCAGCACCGTGCGAATGACCGCGTCTGTAGTGTCCGTCGTGAGTATTTTTTTTATACGAACTAAGATGTATCTGCCTTGCGAGTTATCCCCAACCTGTGGTTTACATATTGCAACTACTGGTCATAGCTGGTAATTACTTTAAATCCCAAGAATCTTGTCGTTACAATCCACAAGCTTGCGATGGCGTCCCTCTTGATGCAATTTTCAGCCGATGCTACAGGATGTTTATTGCGTTGTTTCTGAATGTATCTATAAAAAGAACTCATGTCCTACTTGTGTGTACGAAGTTGCTATTATTGACTTCTTGCTTCCAAAATGGACTTTCTGTATTTTACTTTGATCACTCACGGCTTGAGCAATTGCCCTCTTGTCTTTGCAGGGCAAACCGACCCAGAAGCTATATTTCACGAACTACGAGTTGGGATGAGTTTCCCCGCGGCCGATGGGGAGACACTGGCAACCCTGCTTACGGCAGCTTCAATGATCATCAGGTCAGTTCTTGTTGGGCATATCAAATCCTTTATAGATATACTGCACTGGATAATTCATGTCCCTTTTGTGCATCTTTGTACTAAAATTGATTATTCAGGTTCTTTTGCATTGACTCAGTACCGACATGGGTGGGTTGGAATAGCTCTCAACTGAATTTTTGTGTTACACTTGCAGTTCTTGAGGAAGAAGACACGCAGCAAGAAAATGCAGAAAGAGTGGACGGTGCCGTTGAACTCGTCTGAAGATGTTAATGCGGTAAGAAATGATCAATTTCTCAACTAGCCTCTCATAATTCTTGTTTATTCAGTGAGTCCCTGAATGGCCAAACGTAACTGCTTCCATATCAAGAGTTGAAATGAATTTGATAGGTAGTTTCAAGTATCATACCAAAATGAAGCATAGAAAGAAGAAATCATACCCTAAATTTTTGAGCGGTAAAATATTTTTTGAGCGGTTGGCTTCGAATGTGGATTTTCTATTTTTATCTAGGGCACTTAGAGTTCAAAACTTGGGGTAATTTTATGCGAACACAATTGGGTGGTTTTGTGACCAATGTACACTTCGCAGATTTTTGCGAAGTACTGCCAAGGCGGTTTGAGCACGCACCCATGGTCGGAGCTCGAAGGCCTGCAGCCCGAGACTGTGCAGATCAACGAGAAGCTGGTTGCACTCAACAAGCAAGGGTTCTTAACGATCAACAGTCAGCCTGCCGTCAATGGCGAGAAGTCAGACTCCCCGAGTGTTGGTATGTCATTTCCATTTTTGTAGCTGGCTACTACAATTAGTCGTGGACAGTATTTTGGCAACATCATGTATGTGGAAGTACTTGGCAGTTGATTTTTTTAAACCCCATAATGCTCAATATAACAACAGAAATTTCGCTGTGCAAGCTAATAGTTGATTGTAGTATGACTTCTTCTTTGATTACATTTTTCTCTTTTCTTGAAGCTTCCCAACTGAGTTATTCAACGCCTATCAATATGGAAGCGGTTACTTCTGGTCATTAGGAGTTAACCTGTTATTATGACTGCCTACGTGACCAAACATAGCCACTTTCATATTTATTGGAATTGGAATGAATCATTTAGGAGGCTAGCAGAATATTAATAGAAAGAAGAAACCATGCTCACCATTTTTGAATGGTAGACATGTGTTTTGGAAGTTACTATAATTGGCTGGGATCTTCAGTTTTAATTCAAGCACTAAGGGATTAAATAGTATCTGCGATTTCTATGCTGACATGGGTACTTGAAATGGGGTGTTCAGGATGGGGAGGTCCAGGTGGCTACGTCTACCAGAAAGCATACGTAGAGTTTTTCTGTTCACCTGAGAATCTCCAAGCTGTGATCCAGAAGGCGAAGGCAAACCCATCGTTGACTTACATTGCAGTCAACGCAAAGGGTGAAACACAGTCGAACATTGGACCCACCATTGTCAACGCCGTCACATGGGGTGTTTTCCCTGCCAAGGAGGTGATACAGCCGACTGTAGTGGATCCTGTGAGCTTCATGGTGTGGAAGGACGAGGCTTTCCAGGCTTGGGATCAGGAATGGGCTTCGCTTTATACAGAAGAGGACGCCTCACGCAAGATTCTTTCTGAGGTATGTGCAAGTTGAAGGTCGAATTAAAGCTTGTTTGCATCATTATTTTGTTAATTTACAAATAGCGCTTGTTATTTTGTATATTAGTATCTCTTGGACAGATCCAATTGTCACGTGCTGTGGTGGATCGGTTACATATCCTGAGCTGGAGCTTTTTCACTGTTCAGAACGAAATGGCATTGTCAATATCAACGGCGGTGCGATTTCCTATTTTTCATGTAAATGTCTGACAACACTGATTTGGGACTGTGTGCAGATCAAGAGTTCATACTTCCTGGTCAGCATTGTTGATAATGACTACGTTAACGGCGACCTGTTCTCCGTTTTTCCCTCATTGTAATCTCATCAAGAAGGTGTATACGCTCGCAGTGACAGCCCCTGCTCAGGCAATGTAGCCGACCCCTTGTTTCCTGTTTTGGAACAGGGGCTCGGTGATGTACTCCATCAAAATTGAATACTTGCTGAAGTGGAGCAATACACTTGTCAAATTGGGGTTGGATGGAGAAGGCAAGAATCAGTGTCTTACTTGAATGTAACATATATGCTGCACACTTTTGCTTCGACTTTCAATGACATTGACAGAACAAAATCCCAATGGCCACCCCGATCTACATCAGGGAAGAAGGGGAAATCTGATGGTGTCTGGAGCCTGTAGAGAAGTGATGCGATCTTAGTTTTGTAGAATGTGATTGATCTTAGGATCGATTTTTAATTTTTTTAATTTTTTGAACCCAATTGAACTCTCGGGACTTATTTAAATTTTGAATTAGATGAAGCGCACAGAAGGCCACCACTGCATCCGTCTTTGGTGAGGAGAAAGTGGATGCGAGTACTTTTCCAATCTACAAGTCCCATTGAGACTGACTTGTGTGCATTCATTGCTGCGTGATATCAATGCCTGCAGCACTGTGAGTCCACATTATCGCATCTTGTTAAATTGGTCTCGTGTTCACCGTGGACTGGGAAATGATTAACTTATACGATATAATATTCTAGCGAGCAGAGTTATCCTGAAAGTCTTGAAAGTCATCCTTTCTTTGGTCCTGAGTTTGCTTCCAATCCAAGATTGCCTTTGAATTTTTTAATCAACTTGTATTTTTTGGGAATGACAACAAGGCTGATTGCATGTAATGTGATCACATTGGTTTGTCTTCCTGAATACAGGTTCAGCTCCCTTGCAAAAAGATTGCAAAAAGAGAAGATGGAGTTTCTTTTGCACCACTTGAGGCTCTAATTAGTGTTTGATCCCTCTTTATGCAAGTGTGGAAGCTAAACCTTTGTTTAGGAAGAAGACGGCCTATGTGATTAGACTTGCATGCAATTAGGCCTTGTTGTCATTCCTAAAAAATACAAGTTGATTTAAAATTCAAAGGCAATCTTGGATTAGAAGCAAACTCAAGACCAAAGAAAGGATGACTTTCAAGACTTTTAGGATAATTCTAATGCGTGCCCAACTAGAAAATTGTTTTTGATAGTTGTAGCTTGGATTGCCAATATAACAACATAACATTGTGGCTTTTGAAGCAACACATCATTGTGTGGTTATCCTTTGAAGGACACTTAAGCAAAAAAGTGGTCAATGGATGACTTCATTGTTCAATGTAGAAACAAAGAATGTACCTATTGGTTCAATAATTAGAGCAATTTCGGTGACTACCTTGGTCATTTGGAGGGTTCTTTAAGGGTTAAAGATAGACTTGTCCTCCTTTTACCAATTGTTTCAACAAATCAATAAGCTTAATTATAGGGATGAAATTAGTATGATACTTTGATTGCTCGCTAAACAAGATTTTCCAAATGGAATGAATCAAATCATTCCATATAGAAAAATATAATCTAATATATAATTAATTAACTAATTAATTTTAAATTTCTTTTTCTTGGATTGCCTATTTTTAATTTGAGACTTTGGAGTACATAAGTTTTGCTTCCAATAACCAATGGAAATAAAAATTATACTTCTGAAAAACTAATTTTTTTTTTCTATCTTAAAAAATGTTTGAAAAAATCAAGTCTAAAATTGAGATTATAGGAACTTGCCCAAACCTCCATGCATCCCCTAATGGCCAGAGGAACACATCCTTGGGAGTTTAGAGGTGGATTTAAGGGATAACAAACCACAAAACTCCAAAATCAAATTTCAAGGACTTACAAGTAAGTGCAATTTAGTTGATGATACACCTATTGAACTAGAAGCAAGCTCTATAAGTAGTCAAACTAAGGGAATATCACAACAACAAGAATCTAAGAAAAACAAAAAAAATACAAAAGAAAACCATGTCAAGCCAATAGAAAGAAGGGAAAAAATTAGGCTACATAATTATCACAACTTCACAATTGTCTTTCTTAAACTTGGACATCCCATATTAAGGAAATATTTGAAAATGAAAAAGTTAAAAAAGATTAGTAATTGATCTTTAGTCATTGAAGTTGTAGAATCTTAAAATTTTAGCAATTGAATTTGCTAAAATGTTGGGTATGATGAAGTTTTTGACAAGACCATTTTTGCTCATTCATTTGAAACTTTGCAATATTTCCTTGAAGATGTAGGGTCCAAAATTCCATCATAAAGTAGAATGTATATAAAACACAATGGAAGAGACCAAAATTTGAAGTATTTTTATTAATGAAAGTCTTTGCAAATAAGAAAAGTTAGAAAAGCCTGAGATGGGAATCGATGGCAATGATCCAACTCCTTAAGCCTTTAAGATTAGGTGCTTCTGTTGAGTGCCATTGTTTTAGAGATTGAATTGGGCTAATTTGGCCTTAAATTCAATACATCCAACCTTTTATGAAGCCTCACAAAGAGGGTCAATAGATCTCCTATTAGTAGCAAAATTGTAGGAAATTATAAAATCTTGCATTTCAAAACATTTTCTTCATTTGGAATGCATTTGACCATGAAATGACTTGAATTGATGTAAATGGAATGAAGATCAAATTTCATACAAGTGAAGGGGGATTTTAACTTGAAAATGGATAAAAATTCAATCTAAAAATTGCACTTGAATACTTGAGGGGTGCAAACAATGTAAAGTGCTTGGAAAAAGTGGTTCACTTCAAACTTCTAGAAGCATTTTAATAGTAGTTGGTAAAAAACTAGCAACTTTCAATGAATTTCTATTGTTTTTTATTTTTTATTTTTTCCTTAAATAAGAGTAGGTACTAATACAAACCATTACATCCCCGGGGGGGTTCACTCGATGTATTCTTTGGACATCACGTGCGATTAAGAAAATTTTCTATTCCTATTTACTTTTTAACAAATTTTGATTTAGCTCTAAGTTTTTTTCACTCAACCTTTTGATAGATAGAAGAGTAATTAAGAAAAAACAAGTTTCCATTGCAGTCTTTACAATTTCAGAATATAAGTATGAAATTCAATTTGAAGAAATTAAAGAAGTAGTTTCAATTGAATATCCATAGAAAATGCAATGTGACACAAAAACTTGGAAAGCAATGACCACTCCTTTTTCTTTCCATAATAGTGCATGTATCTTCATTGGCATCTCTCTTCAAAGTAGTCATGGTGCCTAAACTCTCCTCCCTCCAAAGGAATTTGATTGATTCAAAAACTTTTTTTTCAATATGCTTTTGCTCTCTCCATTCTAGAACCCTTGCTAATAATCTATAATAGTGTTGCCTTAATGTATTGGAAGTAGGATCTCTTGGTCAAGGATGTTTACCATGAAGTACCAAGTGTCCACATAGAGCTTCCAACTGCAGAAGGGAATGAAACTTTGCTATATGTATGCTTGAGATATGATAGTAGAGGAGATTTAGCAACTTCTTTTAGGTAGATTGTGAGCAATTTAGATTGCATGCACTGATTATGAGTAAATGTGGGGTGCCAATTGGAATGACAATATAAAATCCTTTGCAAGGTTTTTATTGGCTTTTAGTGGTAGCTTAAGGAAATCTTGGCACTTTATAAATTTTATATGGTATATCTCTCAAGATCTTCTATTGCCTTACCACTATGCTTCAATATTGACAAATTATGATATTGCAAGCCCTTGTCCAAACAATCAAAAAGCTCCATAAAAGTTTATTATCCTTTAGAGGTTAAAAAATGAAAATGAAATGGTAAATATAACCAATATTGTAGTTAACTCATATAGGAACATAATACAAAAAAGTTGTCAAAAACTATGACTTTTGAGTAAGGTTGTGATTTTTTATAAATTTATAAATTTTTTTTTTTTTACATTCAACTATACAAAATTGTAAAAAAAATATTATACACCTTTGAATGTGATACATGTCTACATTTTATATCAAAATTTCACAAGAATCCATTCAAACTTTGTAGGAATAGACCTATATTTCCAATTGATTGTTTTATAACCAACGGTGCTAGATACGTGAGCCTAGATATGCGAGCCTAGATATGTGAGCCTACAAGCCTTGAGCCTATGCACATATGTACTCTACAACTATTGGAGATGTTTATAATATACATACTTATAATATAAATATCCTGTAACCATAGAAAGTACTTGTAACATAGACACCTATAATATAATTAGGCACCTATAATATAAACATCTTATAACCATGAAAGGTGCTTATAATATAGGTACCTACAACATAGATACCTTTAATATAGGTGCCTATAATATAAACACCTATAATATAAATATCCTATAACCATGGAAGGTGCTTATAACATAAACACCTATAATATAAACATCCTATAACTATATAAGGTGCCTATAAAATAGGTTCCTGTGTTCATGGGCTCGAGATCCTAGGCTCACATTATAGCAATCGTGGTTCTACAACCACTTAATACTTTAGAATTTAACTTGATGTTTCTTCTCATAGTATAAATAGCAAATGAAGAATAGTGTGAAAAGTTTCCAAACAATTACTTTCTATTCTACATCCTTAAAACCTTTAGCTACAACTTTTAAGTCAAATTATCACTCTCACTCTAAATTTAGCATTTATTAAAAATTTGGTATTTTTAATATGTAAAAACTATTTTTCTATAAATGCTAATTTCATTGAAATAAAGTGGTAAATTAATCAATTATTTCAAAATTTTATAGCTCATAGCATAAAATAATTATATTAATTATAGTTAATATTGGAATAAATTGAGATCATTACTGAAAATTATGGTATGATGGGAAAAAATAGTAAATTAGATTTAAGCTTTTTAAGATAGAAAATACAATGAAAATACACAATGCTATGTAAATTAGATTCTAGAAAACAAAGCTTATAATGCAATAATTCATTAAACTTTTTAAGGTATTCAAATTTTTAGAATGTTGTAGAATCTACATGTTAGTCTTCAAGTTTTTGTTTAAATTTTTAAAATGGATATTTTGAATGCTACAATAGAATTCAATTAAGGTCTTATTGATTAAAGGTTGATTGAAAAATCTACAAATTCAATTAGTAAAATGGAAATAATAATAATTAATTACACTTGTTGTTTGTGATATTAAAAAAATAAAATTGTGCAAAAAAAATAATGCCAATTTGAGACATATATCACATTAATTATGTTTATAGAATGTCAACCAACATGAAATGATCAATTGGAAAGTATAGTAGGATGAGATTTGAAAATATAAACAAAAATTAAATTAAAAAAATTAGACTCAAAGGATAAGGCATTCTTTTAAATGTTGAATTAAAAGATCACTTTGAACAAACCAAAATTACCCATATAGCCATGGCCCTTGCATTTGAAATCCTTGATCTAAATAAGCCTTTTGTTCCCACTACAAATGAGACAATGGAGGTGAAACAGATAAATTTTGGTAGTACAAAGCAGTTTTTTTTTTTTCATTTTTCATGAAGTGGCGAAGTGGCGATATTAAATGTTACGGTGGTGCTCCAAGTTTCAACATTCATCCACGTACTAGATAGAAAATGTGTTACTACGTATCTATAATTCTGTTTTCATTCACAATGTGGCGATTTCATCCAAGATTTTTCTTGAACTTGGAATTTTTTGGTGATTTCATCCAAAAATTTCCTAAAAATTTCCTATGGTTTGGTGCTAGGAAAAAAAATTTGGTGCAATTTTGCACCAAATCGCCAGAGAAAAAAACCCTGGTACAAAGTAACTAAAAGCTTCCCATGTCATCCTCAATACCAACCTTGCAACTACCATTGGCATTGTTTAGTGAAATTGGAGCAAAAAATCCTCCTCTACGGCATGTGAGATGGCTTATTTGTAGCTCCCACCCACAATATGGCCTACTATTTTTTTAGCCTTGCTATATTTGCAGAAATAATAGAGAGATGCTCTATTTTCCTTTGATTTGAGTTAATGATGTTGATCCAACTACTATTGCTTTGGCTAAGGCTAGTAGTTGTTTCTATACATGGCTTGGACAACCGACTAGAACTAGTAACCACTACATCTGCTTGAGATTCAAGAATAGCTTGGTTTGTGTGTTGTAGTTCAATTGGTGAAGCAAAGAAGTCCTTGATTTTATATTTGCTACAAAACCATTTTGGCTCTCCATAATCCACATTCTAGAACTCATTCTATCTTGAACTACAAAACATATTCTAAAAATGAAACCACACAAAACCGACAATGTAAAGACTCAAGTCAATCAATCTCTAAATATGTAGTCATATTGTATATTATAAGTTACAAACAAATCCATCCTAAAAGACAACATGATAGCGTAACATGATGCATCTACATCCAAATTTGATCCTAGATCTAAAAACTCACCATCAAGAGTGTAGATTGGCACTAATCCAATTAAAATATTGCAATCATTCAATCATCCATAAACTTTTATTGGCATAATATTACCCTAATACCCAACTATGTTGTATACAACCCTCCTACCCTCCTACCTAATAATCATTTAGGTTCCAAGCAACTCCATCCCGTTCCACAAAGCTGGCCCAATAACCTGTTGGCCGCATGTGAGGGGCCGGGGGCGCGGGCTGCAGGAGGAGAGCCACACACAACCCGCGCTTGCCAGGCATGGATGATGGGGGTCATGCCAGGGTCAATGGCCATGCCGGGAGGGGCCCACAGGGTAAAAGTACGCCCCGCCCGAGTTACTGACCCCGCGCGCGATGAGTGGTGGAGGAAGGCGAAGCTACCTACCGGGCGGGGCAGCGCAGCGCTCGACAGGGATGGGGATCACGGTGGGTGCGGAGGTTCGGCATGCCGAAGCCAATGCCAAAGCCAGGGCTGGAGGGAGGGGTTGGCGTTGGTGAGACGGCCCGCCTGTTTTTGTTGCAACAACAGCTGCTTCTGCTTGTTTCTCACTTGTGGACCTTGCTCCTGGACCTGGCGGAAGGTCATGTGATTGTTCTGCAAATGGTTGCGGCATTCCGAGGGAAGTGAAGTCGTGGCCTGAGCGCTCGGGTGGAGGCCGCTGATTCCTGTGCAGGGAACGAAACGAGTGGCAGGAGAGAAGAGGGGTCGCCCTGCGCCAATTGCAGGGGAAGGCGAGGTTTTCTGTATTGAGAGATGTGCTTGAGGGACAAGAGGGAGTGACGGAGAGACGGATTGGTTCCGGCCGATGGTCGTGCGGCGAAGAGCAGCTGCGATGGCCCCTGGTGCTCCGTCGTGCTGGTCCTGTATCGGGATTGTTCTGTTGCGGTACCGGGACGGGACCACGGGATTGCGTGAGTAGCGTGAGTAGCGTTCGGCGTGATGCGATGATGATGTTGTGGTTCTCGCTCTCCTCGTTGTTTCGTAGTTTCCCTTTGCTTGCGTCGGGTGGAGAGATTCCGGGACGCGTGGAGTTGTCGGGCCATTTGCTGATTACGGTTGTCGACATTTGATTCTGTGGTATCCCCTTCTTGCGCGGGTCCTTTCTCTGGCCCCCGACTCCTTCCGTGCCTGTTTATTTAGTCAGCTCTGGGGTTTGAGCGAGTTTCTTGTGAGAGCTGCCTTGCTTTCGGCGACAGGGGAAGTTGATGAATCCCACGGTCGGGCGGTTGGAGTTGCGGTCCCGTTCAGCGCTTTCCATCTTGCCTCTCGCCATCGTTCTTCTCTGTCCCGGTTGGTACTTGGAGATTGGTCTCAGGGACTGCGCGGACAGGCGGGTGCACGTTTCCTCCCATCCCGTTGAAAATCTCTGTCGCGGCAGGAGGTCACTCTGGCTCGCGCAGGCGAGGAAGCGGCAGGGGTAAGGAGAAACAGGGAAGGTAGGAGCGGGCTCGCTCCTCAGTAGCCCTCATGGAGCGCGGTCGCGAGGGTCGGCGTGGAGGTGGAGGGGGCGGCCTCGTTCATGCACCCCGGCGACCACGCACGGGCTTCAAAGACGCTGCAGGTGCGGTCCCTGGTTCTTTGTTCCTCGATTGCCCTGGTTGCATTAGAAATCCTGATCTTGTTGCACGCACGCTGCTGCTGCTCGTCGCCTCATCCTCTTCGCACATCTTGACTTCCGTACTCCTGTTCTTGCCATTCCTTGGGCGGAGTCTTGGTGTCGGCTGCTGCTCCTGGTTCCAGTCCGCCGCCGCGGCTGTCAGATCCCGAATGATTTCCTTGAGCAAGTGTGCAGGAGAGCAAGTCCTTCGTGGTAGTCTTAGGAGCTTCGACCTCTGTGATCGCTTAATTTTGCAGGAGCCCCCGCGGTGCCCGATGACCGAGGGAGGTTGCCGCGTCAGGCTCGGGGTCCTCGGTCTGCCTTGGGCGTGGTCGCGTTGAGAATTGGCGTGCCAGCTCGATGGCTGGCGTCGTGAGAGTGTAGTGCGTGTCCGTTTTCGCAGCGGTTGTTTGCGATGTTTGTCTGCGATGCAGCAATCGCCTTTGTTGCGCTTTGCTGCGAGAGCCTGGATTCGAAAGTTGGCGGTGGAGTGGAGAGACAGGCAGTGCTTTGCAGAATTCGGTAGGGATCAGGTGGTGAGAGGTAGTTGTGCGGTACGCCACGAGTGCGAGAAGAGGAGTGCGAAATGTAGAGTGGGTCTGTATTTTGGGGATTAGAGGACTCGACGGCAGGCCAAGGAACATTTGATCGTTCCTCGCTTTGTTGAAGTTCCCATTCGTGGAGCGACGACGAGTATGAGAGTGTGTTGGAGTTGACTCTTGACTTTTCCAATCCTGGCTAGGTCGTTTCCTCGCAGTTGCGCCTGGCGTGAAATGCTCTGTTTTGCGTAAGCGCGAGCTGCTACGTATGAATCCCCCGATTGCGTTTCGATGAAGTCCGGAGGTGGAGTCCCCTGTATTGGACACCGCTGAGTGTTGTTCTCAGGCGCCCTTCCCATGAGCTCGAGCGAAAGTGATGGGTGCGTAGATTGCCGGCACTGGCTGATTTGGTCTGGTCTGGAATCGAAACAGGAGTCCCGTCGGTGGCGTTGTTGATTGAACATTAGCGTTGCTACCGATCTTCGAGGTGGAAATTGTCGTTTTGGATTGCGCCTTTTTGTGGAGCGCTAGTGTTCGCGTTGCGTTGCGTTGCATTGAATTGTGGAGGATTACGAGAGTTTGATGAGGCCTGGCGTTCTGGAGTGTCCGTTTCGGTCGTGGTCGTCGAGAATGCAGTTTCGGTGTCCCCTTTGGGTCTGGGGGTGACAATGCAGCGGGCGATTGAGTGGAGTCGGCAGCGTTGTGACAATGTGGCGTTTGTATTCCGTTTCCAGCATTTTGGAATGGATTTTGTGGTGGAAGTGGTGCTGCCCTTGGGCCGAGTAGGGCAGGTCAGTCCAGGCGAGCAGTGAGGAGGGTTGTGAATTGGTGCGTGTCCCGAGTGCCGAGTGGAAGATGATGGTTTCGGGAGGTGATGCTGACCGAAGTTTTGGGTTTTGGATGTTGTGCAGTTGGCGACGACGCGGAGGACATGATGGACGATGTGCACAATTCTCGATTGCGTGAGAGAACGAAGAAAGATGGGAGTGGGGTGATCGGGGGCCACGGTGTGGCGACGAGCATCGTCGGTCCGAGCTCTCGAAACAAGAGGAAGCGCCAGGGTTCGCAGGAGATCCAGGTGCACGCCCGGAACAGTCCGGTCGATGAGGTGGAGGAGACGACTGAAGACACGGAGATGGGCGTGTCGGAAGATGACGACGACCCTCCGCCTCCGATCATTTCCCGGCGTCCCGGCAAGCCGCGGCCTCAGTCCAAGGTGAGGGTGGTCGATGCGTCCAGGTTGAGGAGTGGAGGGCTTGAGGTGGTCGGAGATGTTGCGAGTCTTGTCTTTGGTCGCCGGGTTCTGCAGGGAGCAGTGATCTCACTTGATTGCTGTTGTGAGGTGTGTGGCAGTTTGCGGAAGATGGCATTGCGGTGGATCTCCCAGCGGTGCCTCGGAAAGCGCGCACAGGTTGGTGGACGATTCCGCAATCTTCAGTGCGCCTTTGGCAGTGTGGGATTGGAGAGTGGTTTCGTAGTTGAGAGTGGAGCGCTGGCGTGTGTTGGATTGAGGAGAGTGGGGTGAGGGTTTATTGCCGAAGCGTGGTGTCTGACTTGTGTCCTGTTGTTGTTGTTGCAGCGATGGGGAAGCGTCCGCAGGAGTCGGCGTCGGCCTCGGTGGCCGAGTCTCCTGCTCACGGAGCCGGCGCAGTGGCAGCGTCGACGCCAGCTCCGTCGAGCACCCCTTCGTCTTCCTCGATCGCGTCGTTGAAACCCGGCAGACGGACGGTAAGAAGAGGGCGGCCCTTGGTCTGTGAGGTGGAGTGTGCGTTTTTTTTTGTCGAATATTTTTGTTTGTGTGGTGAATATTGACGTGTGTCTTGTGTTTCTTTTTGCAGAAGCCGAGCGGATCGAAACCTCGTGGTCATAAGCTTGCGAAGGTACTGTGGAGTCGCGTTAGGGAGTGCATGGATGAGGGCTGATGATCGGGAATGAATGCCGTGTGGAGTGTGAGTGTGTGTGTGTGAATTTTGGGCGAGAGTGCGGTTGAGAGCTGTATCGGGGGAATGTTGGTTCGATGTGCGAGCTTGATTGGTCCAGCCCCGTTGTGGTGTTGGAGGCGAGGGTGAGGCGCTAGGGCCAGAGTGTGTGACCGAGTCGTGAGAGCGTGACATTGTGAGGTGAGGGTTTTGTTGGAGTGTTGCTCGGCGTAGGCGTGATGCGGCCTCTCTGAGCGTTGAACGTGGGTCCATTCCTGCTCCATTGTCGGGGATGGTTTTGTTTCTGTCCGTCGGCGCTGCGGAATTCGTGGATTTCGAATGTGTGGAGGATTCTATGTCAGTCGTGTTGGTCGGCGTTGCATGGTTGGGAGTCGTGGGGGCTTGCCATGCGTCTGAAGCGTTGTTGCTATTGTCGGTCTTGACAGGTTTCGACCCCATCTCTGGTGTCCGAGCAAGAGGTGGAGGTCGCGGAGGCTCTGTTCGACCTGGCGAGAATGTGCACCCAGCCCCCTCCGTCCGCCTCCGCAGTGGAAGCGAAGAAGGAGTCCCGGTCGTCTGTGACCGAGGTGAAATCCGAAGCGAAGCAGGAGCCTAAAGTGGTTGTGAGCAGCCTCCCCCCGCACGCCCCGAATGGCCACTCCGCGGTTCCTTCGGGAACGAGCGCGGGGGTTGCTTCCGTCGCGGGTGGGAGTGTTCGGAGCAACTCCCCTGGCGTGGCTTCGGCGGCTTCTCCCGCACCCTCTCCTCCAGCTGCAGCCGCGGCTTCCGTTGCAGACGGTATGGATTGTTTTTTCTCGCTGTTGGTGTGGTGCTGTTGTGTGGTCGTTTTGGGCCTGTTAAGTGCTCTTTGGTGTTGCGTTCCAAGAGAACCCGAGCGATGGCAGTCTGTACGTGGGTTTCGAGTGTGGACTTTCGGAGCTGGTAGGCCGCGGTCGGATGTGATGCGCACGATCCCGCGTAGCTGATGTCGTTTGTCGGAGTTGTGCGTGCCTGTTCTTCTGCTGATGTGAGTGTTGTGTTTGTCGTGCAGTCTCGAAAAAGAAGCGACCTAAGACTGTGCGAACTCGTACCGAAGAAGGTGTGGTGGTTCAGTCTAGGATGGCTCCCATCCCCGCGAGCGCTGCTGGAAGTGTTGTAGCTCCATTGAAAGATGCGGATCTGGTGACGAGCCGTCCGTCGACTGCGGAGAGGAGTGGCGTGAAAGTGGAGGGCAGCGTTTCTGTGCCAGTTGGCGCGGTTGCGGTTGCGCCGAATGTGTCCGTCCCGGCGCTGATCGCGTCCGGTGCGGGTGTCGCCTCGAGTGGGATGGTCGGGTTGGTGTCTGCGGTCCCCGGCGTTTCCGTGGGCGTTTCCGTGGTTCGTGTGGAGAAGCTGGTCGTGGATAAGAAGGGCGTGCCATCGGAGAAGAAGATCGGGAGCGTGGTCGGTAAGCCGGAGTTGCCGATCTCCAATTCCGCGGAGAAGCGAGTTTCGGGTTCGCCGGTTCGTGAGAAGAAGTCTGTGAGTGTGGAAGCCGCAGTTTTGCCTGCGGCTGCCGACGTTCCTTCCGCGCCGATCCCGAGCTTGGGTGTGGGCGCAGTGGCGACGAAGATGGAAGTGGACAAGAGGTGGTGATTGCGCTGCATTGTGTCGTTTGCCTTCTTGGAGTGCAGTTCGTCTTGTTGTTTGGTTGGAGGCTGGCTTGATGTGTGGCTCTGGTTGCACTGCTGACTGGTTGTCCGTGTCTGTGGCAGGTCTCCCGAGGCGGCAGCAGGTCCGAGCGATGTGGATCACGTGCCGAAGCGGGACATCGACCTGATGGTAGGTTTCCCGAGGGTTTTGGTGTCGTCCAGTTGGTGTTGTGCGTTTTCTCGCGTGGTCTGAGGTGTCTCTGGGAGTTGGAGGAGCCTGTTCTGACTTGTTGGTTTTGTGCGTTGTTTTCAGGTGGCTCCAAGCAAAGCGGTTGGTTTGTCGAGTGTTGAGAAGGACGGTTACGGCGTGGAGGGGGATGTTGGAGGCGCGAGTGAGAAACGCCTGGTAAGTGGGAGTGTAGTGCAAGGCTTGGGGGCGGTGGTTGGTGTTGGAGCGTCGTGTCCATTTGTCCGTGTTTTATTTGTTTTGGATGGTGTTGGCGATGTGACGAGTGTTTTTGTTGGTTGTGTTGTCAGGTGGATGCGTCGTCCGTGTCGTTGTCGGAGGACAGGATTCGGGCTGAGAGGGATCGCGAGAGGGAGGAGAAGGAGCGTTCGGAGCTGGAGAGGGTTCGAGAGAAAGAGAGAGAACGGGAGTTGGAACGCGAGCTCGTGGAGCGCGATCGTCGTCGTGAGGCGGATAGTGCGCGCGAGTTGGCGAAGGAGGCTGTGAAAGAGCGTGAGAGGGAGAAGGAAAGGGAGCGTGCGGAGTTGAGCAAGGCGGGTCTGGCCGTGCAGAGGTCGGGGAAGAGCGGGAAGTCCGAGAACGGGAGGGCTCCGAAGGCGTCCGAGCGAGCAGGTATGCAGTGCGCACGGTGTGTTCCGGCGTGTCTCCTTTGTGTGGAGGGTTTTCCTGGTTGTGTTGGATTGGCCATCCGTTTTGGGTTTGCTGCGATGGAGTGGTAGCGTTGGTGGTCAGTGTTGGTTTTCCCGAGTCCCTGAGCTGGACGTTTTTGAGTTTGTGCCTACGACGCCCATGTTGTGAGGCGTTTGTGAGGCAGCTCCAGTAGCGTCTGTTTGTGTGTTGGTCGTTTTCCGCTGCTTGTTTTCTTTGCCTGGTTGGAATGCATGCTTTGCCTTGTTGACGGTGCGAAGACGGAGGCTTTGTGTGGAATGCTCCGTGATGTTGGAGTGAGATCTGATGTTTTTTGGGTGGATTGTCCAGGGTCGGGTGCCGCGAGTGGTGCATCGCCAATGCTGGGTTCGGTCGCTCCGGGTGTTGGGAGTGTTGGCGCCGGCGTGGGCGGGAACGTTGCGGTTCTGCCGATGTCTGTGGGCATGCTGAGCTGGCCGGCAGGAATGGCGGGTGGCTTGGGGTGAGGCCTGAGTGTTGTGTGTTTTGGAGTTTTTTGTTTGGGTTGCTGGGATTTTCTGGTGGGTTGTTGTGGATGTGTGCGTCGCGCTGAAGGGTGTGTTCTGTGGTTTCCGCAGGTACTTTCCCGGCGCTGCTGCGGTGTCATCTGCAGCAGTCGAAGACAGCTCTCCTGCTGCGCAGGTAGTGGTGTGAGGAGAGGGCATGGGCGCATGGATGGTTTCGTTTGGTTTGTGGTTTTGGGTTTTGGGTAGGGCGGAGCCGAGTCGTTATTTGGTTCTGGTGCTTTTGTGTTTGATGCGTTTGATTTGTTGTGCAGGTGCCCCCCTACATGATGGGAGGCCGTGCAACGTGGAAGCGTTGCGCGATGCACGTGTACATTGCGCGTTTCATCGACATGCAGCAGCAGGTGAACCGGCATCACCGATCTTTCTTCGCGGGCGGTACCCAGGCGTACCCGAAGTCTTACAATTTGAACGTGCCTCTGGCTCCTTCGGAGTCTTTGTTCGGAGGCGCGGGCGGTGGCGGTTCCGTGGGCGTTGTGGGCGGAGCGTCGGCGAGCGGTTCGACGGGAGGTTCCGGTTCCGTGTCTGCGAGTTTGGAGGCGACGGAGCGTGGTCTGAATGCGGCGGTGATGGCGGCCGCAGCAGCCGCGAGCATGCAGGGAGTGAAGGAGCGTGCGGCGTACAGCATGGACATGGTGAGTCGGAAGTCTCCAGGTCAGCATCAGGGGAGCGGTCAAGGGGTTCCGTCTTTTTCGCTGCAGGTATGATTTGCTTGGGAGTTGAGTGCAGCGGAGGATTGTGTAGGGTTGTGCCGTGTTCCGGTTTCCGGTGTTGGTTGGTTTATCTGTCGTGTGTGGGTGTAGTGGGTTCTTCGAGGTTGGGAGAGTGAGGATGCCTTGAGTTGCGAGTGTGGTTTTGGAGTGAGTGAGGAGGATGTGAAGGCGTCCGCTGGTGTGGTCTGATGGTGAGTGTGTGCATGGATGTGTGCAGAGCGGTGCGATGTTCGGGTTTCCGTCCGCGGGGAGCGGCAGCCCGTCGGGTGGGGTCGTCGGCGGGGTTTCGGGTGGCGGTGCGATGGGAGGCACGAATCTGAATCTTCCGCCAGGTCCCGGTCCTGGTGTCGCCCTGAGTTCCGGTGGGGGTAGCAGCTCGGCGTTGGTGCTGGGTCCTGGCGGTCCGGTGGGCGGGTTGTCATCTGTCGGTAGCAGCGGCGCGGCGGCCTCTGCATCTGCGGCCTTGCAACAAGCGCAACAAGTGATGATGCAGCAGGCGATGATGCACCAGGCACAGTCGGGGAGTTTTCCGTTCGCCCAGTTTCCTCCTCATTTTGGTGCGGCGACGTTCAGCGGTCCTGCGCCACACATGGGTGCCCAACAGGTGAGACCGTGTTTTGGTGTTGGAGTGTTCGTGTGTTTGTTTTTTGGAGTGGATTTTTGGAGTGAGTTCTGATCTGCGGTTTCTTTTTTTTGGAATGTGCAGGCAGCTGCGCAGTTTTATGCTGGTGGTCCGTACTTCGCCCAACATCTGGTGCCTCCGCCGAGTGGCAGTGCGGGCGGTGGTCCGGTCTCCAAACTGCAGCAGCAGCAGCAGCAGCAGCAGCACAGTGGTAGCCGTAGCTTTAGTGGTGGAGTTTCTGTGCCCCCTCAGTCCCCTTCGCATTCTGCGCACGCGGTTGGTAGGTCGGGAGAGAGGGAGGGTTCTGCGGTGGGAGAGAACGGTTCGTCGGGTGAGGGCAAGTTTCCGATGCCGCGTGGATCTGCGTTGGGCGCTGGCGGTTCCGGTGGGATGTCGTTGCACAGCGGCGGTTCCGGCGCGTCGGAGTACAATCTGATGTCCGGTTTGGGTAAGCAGTCGAAGTCTCGTGAGCCTGGTCCGAGTATCGGGTCTCAGGGAGTGAGCTCGGCGCCGTTGCAGGGCCAGGGTCCGCATCAGCATCACTATCATGGGGGTTCGGGCGCGCACCTTGGGGGTGTGGGAGTCGGGAAGGGTACGGAGGGTACGACGAGTCAGGGTTTTTCTGTGAACATGAACATGGCGGCTGCGATGAATAGCCGTGGTGCGTCCGTGGGTCCTGGCCCGTTGGGTCTGGCCCCGGTGGCTGCCGTGATGGCCCCGCAGGGTCATGCGATGATTCAGAGCATGTCCGAGAGTGGTCGAGTTCACCCTCAGGGTGTTGGGAGTGGTCATGCGCACGCACAGATGGGTGGAGGTGCGGGTCACTCCAGCATGATGCAGCAGGGTCATCAGCAGCTGATGCAGTTGCAGCACGCGCAGCAGCAGCAGCAGCAGCATTTTCAATCTCAAGCTCAAGCTCAGCAGGCGCTGCAGCAGCAGCAGCAGCAGCAGCAGGTGGGGATGTTGGTTCTTGATTATAGTGGGGTGTTGTAGTGGAGGAGGTGCAGGGTCGACGAGTGTTGAGGGTTGAGTTCGTGTCGTTTTGAGTGAGAGTGTCTGTTTTGAGGGTAGGGAATGTTGTGGATGTTGTGTTTTGGGTTTCGGGAGCGTATTGAACCTCCGTTTTTGTTTGTTTGTCTGACTGTGTTTGTTGTGTTGTGATCAGCGTCTCCAGCAGCAGTCCGTTCAAGGTCAGCAGCAGCAGCAGCAGCAGCAGCGTGGTGCGACGAATGCGCGAAGCAGTGCAGGGGTGGGTGTGGAGGAAAGCCGCGGTGGGGCCGATGGGAGCTATTCGAGTGGTGTTGGTCGTGTTCGTGAGCGCGAGGTTGTGGAGGATCGTAAGTTGCAGGGCAAGAGGGTGTCGTCCTCGTCGGGCGGAGCATCTCCTTTGTCTCGTGACTTGGAAGGTGGTGGTGGGATGCAGTCGTCTCCGGGGGGTGTCGGAGATGTTTCTCGTAGCGTGGGCACGACGCTGAATCTGATGGCTCCGATTAATGCCGGTATGGGTGTTCGTTCGAGTGGTCCGGCGGGTGTGGCGTTGAGTGTGGGGGCTCCCATGCAGGGGCAGGCGGGTGCGATGACAGGGTCGAAGTCGGTAGGCGGTCGACCGAAAGGTAGCAGTGGTCCTGGCCTGGGTCCAACTGGAGGGTCAGTGTCCGGGGGTGCTCATATGGTGGGTACGCAGGCTTCCTTTTCCGAGCGTGTTCCTTCCGTGTCGGGAGGGTCAGCGGGCGTGGGCGGAAAGTCGTCCCCTCCGAGAGGTTTGAGCCTGGGTGGTCAGAACATGGTGCCGGGTCCGGTTGGGAGGCAAGGTCCTGTCGGTCAGCATGCGGGAGCGAAAGCGAGCCAGAGCCAGAGTGGGAGGGCGGCCCTGGTTTCCGGCGCGACTGCGACTCCAACAGCTCCGGGGACGAACTTGCAAGCGGTGCTTGCGGCTGCGATGGCGAAGAATTCCCAGGGTCAGCAGACGCAACGTTCGAGTGTGAACGCGAGTGCAAATGCCAATTCGAATGCTAATGCCACCGCGGGGTCGAGTGCGCGTCCTGGCGCGGGGACGGCAGGTCCTCCTGCATCGTCGGGTGCAGCTCCGTTGGCCTCCACCGCTCCACCGGTGAAGAGTTCAGGGTCGAACGCAGCGAAGAGCAGTTCGTCTGGGAAGTCATCGTTCCCAGCGTCTGGTAAGGGCGGTGCGGGTGGTGGCGGTGGTGGTGGAAAGCGCGCATCGTCGCCTTCGTCGGGTGGTCACGTTCCATCGATATTGGGGCCGAGTCCTCTGGCGCAGAACATGCCGAGCAAGAGCTCTCAGCAACCCCAGGTGCAGATGCAAGGGCCAGGGATGCAGCAGGGACAATTGACGCCTCCTCAGTTGCTGCAACAACAGCAGTTTCACCATCATCAGCATCAGCAGATGATGCGTCAGCAGCAACAACAGCAAATGATGCAGCAGCAGATGTATCAGCAACATGTACGTGGGTTCTGGGTTGTGTGGGTTCTGAGTCTGATCATTTGGGTTTGGCTTGTGTGGCGATGTGGATTGGGGTATTGGATGTCACGGTGTGAGGCCGTGGCGGAATGGGCTTGACTTGTCGTTTGATCATTTGGATTATCGTGCATTTTTGTTTTTGTTGGTGTTGCTTTTGTATTCGTTTTTGTGTCAATGTGGTGTCTTTGCGGACATCGTGCGTCTGTTGTTTCCCCGATTCAGAGAAGGAGCGTTAATGTGATCGGAAGAGAGAGTGTTGTTTGATGGCGTCGTCGGGGCTGGGTCGTGTGCAATTTGCGTTGGCACATTCGTTGGTCGTTGACGTGAGCGGGGCGTTTGTACTGAGTGCGTAATGGTCGTGTTTGCAGCATCAGCAACAACAGCATCAGTTGCAACAGTCTCCCCACATACAGGGCTCCCAAAGCGGCCCTCCCCATTTGCAAGCTCCCAAGCAAGCATCTCATCAACAGCAGGGTGGTCACCAGCCGCCGCCGCCGCCGTCTAGTCCGTCAGCGCAGGCGCAGCAGATTTCTGTTAACCAACAAAACCAGCAGCAGGCGGCGCACGCGCACCTCCAGCAGCAATCATCGCAGCCTCAGCAGCAGTTTGTCGGTCCCTCTGGGAACGGTAGTTTGGCCTTCAGTTCGGGTCTTTCCATGGGCGCTGGGAACAGCGTCAGTGGAGGCGGCGTTGGCGTTGGGCGGAGCAGCTACCCGGAGTCCGCGGGCGGTGCTCTGAATGTGAGGCCGCTTCAGTCTGTGAAGCCGTCCGGAAGCGGGAGTAATCCTGCTTTGAATGGCGTGGGTCAGCGGGGTGGTGGACCTGGTGCGGGCCCTGTATTTCTGCAACAGTTTGGATCGTCTGTGGCGGTGTCGTCGGGCCAGCAGCAGTCGGGCAGCCCTCGCGGTGGAAATGCATCCGGTTACTCGCAGTCCCAGGGGAACGCGATCTCCAGTGCGGGTGGAAGAACCGGCGATGGCAAGAGCTTTCCTGGTGAGCAGTCGTTGGAGGGTAGCCATTTTGTTGTCGGTTTGGGTATTGGAGTGTGAATGTGATTCGTGGGGCGTTGGAGGTCGTGTTGGGATTTGTGTTGTCTTTTGTTTCTGACGGCCCTTGGGTGTTTGGGATGGGACATGGCAGATGGTGGCCAAGAGCAAGTGAATGGCATGCGTATGGCGCCAGGTTCTGCGCAAGCAAGAGGCGTTGCTCCGATGGCAGCGTCCCCTGGTGCGCCGGGTTCGTCCCAGCGAGCCCCGAGCGGTGGTTCCGGTCCCGGCCCGGGCCCCGGTGGTGTTGCCGGTCCGACGAAAGCCGGTGGCGGTGGCGGTGGCCAGTATAATGGTTTTGGGGACGTCGGTCAGCTTCGTCCGGGTATGATGTCGAACTCGGGGAGCGTTTCTGGGAGTGTTGGTGGTATGAGTGGCAGCGGCACGAATGTACAGAGCGTAGGAAACGGGAGGCCTGGATTCAGCGGAGGTTCATTGCATGTGGGAGGTTCGGGGCAGGGCCAGATTCAAGCAGCGTCATCCCTGGCTATGACAGGCCCAGCTGTGGTGCCCAGTGGCCCAGCAGCGGTGCTGGGCTCTCAGCCGACGACCAGTGTTGTGCAGAATTGATCTTTTTTCTTGGTTCATTTGGTTAAGCGCGGAGATGTCATCAGTTTTATATGCATGATTCTCTGTAATTATTTGGGTCCCCTGAGGAGCGATTGTTTCTTATTCCACGATTGATGTTCCGGCAATTGGCAGTCAGGAGATACTGTGGGGCTTTTGCGACACTGTGGTTCTATGACATTTGACGTAAGTTTTGAAATCCTTAGGGTTTGGGTCATGTTTTTTGTGTCCTTATGCTTTTGATCTTTCGTGTAGTTGATTGTGCATGTGTATTTTTTTCTTTTATGCGGATTTATTGGTAGGTTGCCTCGTGCTGTGTTGTTTGGTTTGGTGGAGTTGGTATTTTTAAAGTTTCCCTGGTTTGTGGTGGACCCTGAATATTGGAAATGTATTGTTTTGATCTTTTAGTAATACTGTGTTTTAGTTTTGAGGCTGGCCGAGTTTGTATTTATGGATTTGGATCCTTTTTTGCATTCAGTTTTAGTTGTGCTGTACGCTTGTAACGGTTTTCTTGTGACCTATTAGATTCTGAGTGAAATTGTTGGTATGATCTTATTAGGTTACCTGTGCGTTCTGGCAAGGGTGAATCAGCTTCATGTCGATGCGGAGGGTAATTATCAGAAGTGAGAAGCTGTGGATGCCCATTACTGTGCTGAGTGACGATGATTGTTTTTAAATGGGTAGATGTTGTCATTTTGTATAAGTGGGAAGAATCATTATTTGTAAAGGGTTGTACATTGAGGGTATGCTTCATGTCCTGTAATGGGCGTGAATTTCCCATTTGAGGTAATTTTACTCAAATCGAAGCGGACAACGTGATGAACATCCCAGTGGAGAGTTTCACCGTAGTCGAGCATTTTAGAGCAGATGAATTTGTACTGTACTGGTCAGGGTTGCTGGAGTTATCACATTGATCGACGCATTTGAATATGGCTCTGCCTTGTGACATTTTCTTGTATTTTGCCTGGTGCGAGTTATTTCTTTTTTTGTTCGGTTTTTTCTCCTGGGTAATTTGAAACTACTGAAATGCATCAGATTTATTTACTTTTGAAATCTCCTTATTACGTTTGCATCAGATTGTAAATGCAGAAGTTTCTTACAATTTCAGGAACGCAATCATTGGCCTTACAATCACAGATTTATAGTGTAGGCAGACAAATAAAACCAATTTGCTTTTGTAATTCTCAGGGACCCAAAAGTGTGCTTTGATTGGTTGAATAGCTGTTTTCATGTTGAACATCTGATGATTTTCATCCACTTTTTGTGCGGAACTTTATTAATGGCTTATCCACATTTGCAAGTCTACTCGTTTTTAATTTTGTATAGGTTAGTTTATCAAAAAATGCTGTAGGTATTCTTTGACCTTTTTTAAAATCTTAATCTTGAGTTTGACATTCAAAATGATTTTTTTGTTTTTGAGTGGAACCAACAAAATTAAATTTCTAAATTTATATAACTCCAAATTATAAATATGAAGCAGATATTTTGTTGAAAGTCTTTAAATATGAAACACAATTGAATGTTACAATGATATATAACTCTATTGAAATTCATGTGTATTTTGGGCACCTAGGTTGTTGTGACATCAAATATGTTTGTATATAAGGTAGGAAGTGTTATAGTATTCCCATTTCAAAAGTATTTAGATAAATGTTCTAATGTACTATTGTGGTAGTGAAAATAATTTTTGAGGCACACTCCTCTCCAACTTTAGAGTGAGAAGGATTTAGATTAAAAAAATCTTTTTTTGATGCAAGTTTTTTCTTTTCTTTTCTTTCCATCCCTGTATGAATTGATATTGTACAAAAAAACATAAAAATACCAAGTCACCAAATTATTACAATGCTAAAGAATAAGATAAAAATTACTTTTCCAACATGCTTCAATCATACTTCACATGTTTTGTATAGCTCCGACAATAATCTCTTAAAAACATTCATAATCCCTTTAATGGATTTGGGATCTCTTAGAACATTTCTCGTTGTTTGAGTATTGAGTATTTGGGAGATGAAAAGTAATATATGAATTCATAGCTTGCAAAAGTATTTCATACATTTTTGTTGTCGCTTTGCAACTGCAACAAAGGCTACTGCATCCACCTTCAAAATAATACATTGACATCATCAATGATGAGATTCTTTTTGCTTTTGCATAGTAGGACAGTTTCCATTCATTCCAAGTAAACATCACAAGTTGCACCAGGGGGACACACAAGTGATCCACTCTACAAATTTTGAATGTTTCGCCAAGATGAACTTGTGACGGTCCCCTTATGACGGTCCCCACTGGAGATGCTCTTACAGGTTAGAATGGTCGCTTTCTTAGTTCATTCATCCGTGGATGGAAATCGTCGTTGACAGAATACCAATACTGTCTGAACTAGGACCTTATCCTCACATGCTCTCACTCCCAAGCACCCTGCAATCCATCACTCGGAAGTTCATTCAGGGTTTTGGGTTTTAGGATCACTCCACCAATTCTTCATGTTCCCTTTCTTTTTCTCTTCTCTCCACTGCACATTCAGTTTTCCTTATGGAAGAGATTTGGAAGAGATCACACACACGGCTGCCTCCCCTTCTTGTAGCAACCATCCACCAAATCAAACAATTCTTACCCTTCTCCCCCTTTCATCTCCCTTAAGAATTCGATACCTGGAGATGACCACAAAGCTTCCTAGTTTTGTAGGTTTCAAGGTTTAGATCGAGACTCTGTCTCAAATTCCCAGTTCTGTGACCTCTGCTTAGGGTTAGTGGAGAGCTCCCCACGAGTTGTTGCAGGTTTTAGCACCAGATTGCGAGGTAGCCATGGCGTTACGTCAATCTAGTCACGTCGCAATAGGATCCACGCCCAATGGCAGCACCGAGTTTAAGAGCGCATTCCTCTCGGAGCGTTTGACGATGCCCAGCAATCTCTGTTGCGCATGCTCACGTGGAGGCGTCTCAATTGTGTCTGAAGTTGCTTCACAATCCTCAATTGTGGACGAAAACTCCCGTGCAAGCTCCGGACCTAAGAAGGTATTCTCCAGGACGAAGCGTCCGTTCACACCCAAGCCCGCTCCCGCCATCCCCGTCCCGAAGCTCGACAAATTCGGCCGCCTCCGCACACCACGTGCAGCCCGTGAGCTCGCGTTATCAGTCTTGTACTCCGCTTTCGTCTCCGGCGTCCACCCGCTTAAGGTCTTCGACGAGCGCGTGAAGCAGCGAGCCGTGGCGCATTCGTTCGACAAGACGCAACTGCTTGGGTACGAGCATTGTCCCGACGTCGGGGAGAATCTCGTCGTGGAAGACGAAGCCACGGCCACTGCTTTGGAACAAGCGCTCGAAGCGGAAGCTTCTTTGGAAGCGTATGTACTCACCGCGCCCCCGCCCTTGGTGTACAACAGCTTCGTGATTCGGATGGCGAGGAGCCTCGTGAAAGAGACAGCGGAGAGGTGGTTGCTGCAGGAGAGAGTGTTGATGGAGATCATTCCTGCGAAATGGAAGCAGCAGCCGAAAGGGGCGTTGTTGCAGATTTGTATTCTGCAGATGGCGCTCGCGGAGATTGAGACCTCGGAAACACCGCCGGGGGTGGTGGTGAACGAGACCGTGGAGCTTGCGAAGAGGTTTTGTGACTTAGCTGCGCCGAGGATTGTTAACGGATGCTTGGGGAGCTATATTCGGAGAAGAAAGATTCAAGGGAAGGCGCCGGCCGTGTCGGTGGCGGAGAAGCTGGAGAGAGAGCTCGGGAAGGAGCCCTTGCAACCTGAAGATTTGGGATTCGCAGACGAGTACTCCGATTAGGGTTTCGGTTAGAGTTTCAGGGCTACTGATCAAGCATATTGTCAGGCCTGCTGGTGAGATTGCTACTTGCAACAGGCAACTGGCAAATTTCAGAACGGGCCGTGAATTCTCAGGCGGTGCAATGGCGACGATCAGAAATTGTGAGCGTTTGAGCATATAGAACGTGATTCTACGGATCATCGTAGTGTGATTATGATCGTATGAGATATTATTTTACTCACAGAAGGGTGAATTCTTAGACAGGCATGCAATGAAGCATGCTCATTCTTCGTATGCTACTGATAAAGCCCTCTTGTTACCTTCTGTGCGTTGGCTTTTGAATTGTTGTGACAAATGCTTACATCAAATCTTCT
This sequence comes from Rhytidiadelphus loreus, assembly GCA_947034895.1. Classification (NCBI taxonomy): domain Eukaryota; kingdom Viridiplantae; phylum Streptophyta; class Bryopsida; order Hypnales; family Hylocomiaceae; genus Rhytidiadelphus; species Rhytidiadelphus loreus. The sequence goes on from OX344764.1 coordinate 18,547,975, forward strand.
GGCATACCCAAGTTATCACATTCTACTAAGTGTTAGAACAGTGATTAGTCGGCAATAAACTCTAGACTTTCACACGATCAAGGAGCAGATTCCCTCCAAGTTCGCATTCAAATTTGCATGTGTGGCTTTGCACTGATGCCATTATAACGTCAAGAATTTTTCTGCAGAAGTCGTTTGGAATTCAAATTTATGTTATCTTTTCGTGGCACCAAAAACTAGTGGGAGAATAATTGTTTTTCTTCATGCTACCGCTAATCTTTTCACATGATTTGAAGAGTTTCTCGCGATGTTGCGAAGTTCCAAGTCCGGGAGCAACCATACATCGAAATTTTCCCGAAGTGGCCCAACAGGCACGAATGTGTTTATTACTGTGTAGGTCTGGTACCCGGATGCATGCGAACCCGTATACCCGGTTTCCAAACACAGAATATTGAACTACGCATCCTGCGTGAAATTCAACAACTGGAGAATTCTGAATGTGATAAATTTTTGGTGCGCCACCAGAGGCCGGGAGATGATGGAAATACCGACTTTGCGAATTAATTAGGGTTTAGTTACGTTTTGAGTGACGGATTTCTCGGCATCTGTTGCACTCGTTAAAGAATTGCTGGCGTTACTAGAGGATTTTGGGTTTCGGAGGTTGTGGAAATGGACAACATGGTGCACAAGCGGCCCTTGGCGGAGCAAATTGCCTTTCCTGGGGTCAGCCCTCTTCACTCTAAACCCTATTTGCATGGTGTGTTTCGAGGTTTTTGCTTGAGGTTTATGGTTGGGAAACACAGTAAATAACTGCTTAAGGCGTTTTGTGGCTAGTTTATGCGATTCTTTGAAGTATATTTTCCAAATTAGCTTCCAGACGACTAGGTTGTGTCATTATTGGCTTTACCGTTTTCTATGACATCGAATGTATGTAGTTCAAATTTTAACCGAAAATCGGGTTGGGTTGTGCGCTCTGTTGGTAGCTGGTGGAGCATTACATGTCGCGCATTTGGCAACACGATGGTGAGATAAACTCTGTAGTGGAATCGTGTGCCTGCGATCCCGAAGTCTCATTTCCTGATAACCAGACCAGGCCCCGCGCTCTTGAAGGACTACCGTTTCTAGTCAAAGGTTGACCTAATTCTCTCACACTCTTCGTTTTCTTGTCGAATTTCCCAATGATTTTGTTTTTTTGTAATTCCTTTCGAGGATGTAGGATGGCATATGATATTAGTAGCCTTTTCTTAGATGGCATTCGTAGAGATTGGATCGATAGGCACTTCGTGAATGTTCTTTGCAATTAGGGGTTAATGGCTGTTTTTCGGAGTTGCTGAATTAGTATAAGGTAGGGGATACTCTTTCAGAATACATTAATCATTCAGTGTAGGAGTGTGGTTTCATTGGGAGATAGCTCTGTAGAGCTCACTGGAGAGATCTCTTTTGGATATCACAAGAGCCACACTCTCTTGAGATCGATTTGTTTTCTCACTCAATGTCTTGGATGATTTCTTATGCATTCATCCAATGAGTGGGAGGTATAGTGAAATTATCCTGATTTCCATTCAAAGATGACTGGTCGTAGATATTTATAGCCAAGTCTTCTTACACCCAAATTGCTAATTGAAGTTCAACTGAGTGTATTGGAAGAGATGATTTGCTGTTGGTAACAGGGTACAGTCAATAGTAGATGGGGGCAGGTCCCTGCTGGTTTTAATATCCTTGATCTTATTGAGCAGATAATGTGGATGTCAAAGGCTTTCATACGGTCTGTGGAGGCCTTGAGTTTGTTGGAAATCCTCCAGCAGACAAGGATAGCAAGCATGTGACTCTGCTGAGGCAACTGGGAGCCATTCCGATTGGCAAGACCAATGTTCCTTACGTGAGTATTATTATCCCGCAGTATTGTTCAACTTGATTTTAAGATGACCATTTCGATTGATCATATTGTGAAAATTCAATAGTCCAGAACTACTTGATGGGGCCGAATTTTAAATCAGAAGATCAGTGAAGAACCTCGGATGTGTTGGGAAAAAATTTAATGGACTTGGACAAAAGATATTCCCCATGTGACATATTCAATACTCCTAAGAAACGCACGAGGCCCACTTTGGGCTTCTTGGTTCTTTGGAGTGTAAGTATATGGCAAATCACGTTGTGACAGAATTACCGTGAGGTTTGGGTTGATGCAGCTTGCGCTTGATGTACAAACATTCAATGAAGTCTATGGGCCTACTTGCAACCCATACAACCCGGAACTCTCCGCTGGAGGCAGTTCAGGAGGTTGTCATGAACCCTAGCCCGTATTGAGCTGTGTTTAACATTAAGGTTCAAGAGGTCTGTCAACTCTCTGAACAGCATCCTGGAATATCTTTCAGATGGACCTGGAAAGTTAGGATTTGAATTCTTGTCATTTGATATAGGAGCTGAACAACATTATTGGAAGTCCAATTCTAAAATCTCAAAGGATTACAATATTCGGTTAAGTTGAAGTACAAGAGTAGTCCAGAGTAAAATCATTCAACTTTCAATTTCTCAACCGTAGATTGCTACTGTAGTAATTGTGGTGGCGTTCATGCAGGTTCCGCAGCTGCTGTAGCGACAGGGATGACAGCATTTGCTCTTGGATCTGACTGGAATGGCTCTTTGCGCATTCCGGTAAGTGTTACCAGTTTCAAAATTGGATCCAGTTGAAAACATGCATTGAGTCTTGGCGTGTGAGTGCAACTGGTCTCAAAGAACCCCTTTCAACTTAAGAAGTCACAAAATCGTGCTTTCTGTTTTTCTTCTTAAAGAGTTCATCTCTTTTGCTTCAGGTCTTCGTCCCTACAGATTGCATACCTGAATCAACTTCGGAGTATGATTTTAGGGGTGAAGGAATGAGGTGTAAGTTGGTTTTGGCAAGTCAAGGTGTTACAACGTGGAAATATAGTATTTTCAAAGGATGTTGTTCTGCAATTTGAATGTGGTCATTCCTACTTTATAATGACAACGAGCAAGCTCATGTTGTGTAGGCAGCATTCTGTGGTGTGAGCTCGCTGAGAGCATCAAGGGGAAGGATGGGGTATGAAGTAGGTGATGGCATAGTACCTCCCATTCCGACTCATGGGCCTGACATTACTGGCCATGTTCTGGTCACAGGTGTCTTTGCAGTAAGTCTGCTGACACTTCTATACTCTGCCCTGGAATGTGATTTGTAATTTGGACGCTGAATGGACTTGGTTTCACTTTTAACGCTAGCAATTCCTGCACTAGTATTGCTGTTACGGTAGAAGATACTATTTGCGTCACTTCAAGCATTTTAACCAATATGCAAGCGTTTGTTTTCATTGGAAGATCACTCCACAGTGCTCACTGGAGAGATCACTACGGATACAAGAATTGAGCTTTCTTGAGACGAAATTTTATCTATGTGAATTTCTTATTCAATCATTCAAAGTAGGTCACTATTGGAGGGACAGTAGGTAACCGCATTTTCATTCAAAGATTAGTGGCCATAGACAATTTTGGCTGAAGTCATGCTTGCTCCAAACTTGCTAATTGAAGTTCATCCCAGTGTATGAATAGCTGAGTTTGCTGCTGGTTTAGTATTACGAGATTAGGTCCCTAACGGTTTTAGTATCCTCTACCTTAGCTACTGTTTTGCGTGACTAGTCTGCAGAGATTTGGATGACTATTCAAACAATTGAATGCTGTTACGGTGTGGTGTGTGCAGAAAACGGTCGCCGATCTGCAGCTTGTAATGGATGCTGTCTTCCCATTAGTGCCAGGCGAGAAAATTCATGATAGAAGGCTTCCTTCATTGCCAACAGAGTCTTGTACCGTTGGTGTGTGGACATCGTTCCCTGGTGTTCCTCTTGATGAGAGGATACGAGAGCGTATGGAGGCCATTCCCAGACGGCTCGAATGCACTAATAGCGAACCACAACTAACTGCATGTCTAAGTCCAGGACCCTCTCTAAGCATGGCTCGCCTCCACAAAGCTTTGCAAGTATGGCGGCAAACTCAAAATCTGCACAGAATTTGACTTCATTAACAATAACACTTTTTCAAGGCTAGCATTGATGCTGTATCGATTATTTTTGCAGGCGTTTACCCGGGGTTTAAGCTTTGGGGATAAGGAATTGACTGACAAGTTCAGAGAAACAATCTATGAGGCCACAAATGCACAGAAGGAAGGAGGAGATATCATTGACTCCTTCCTTGCCGAGGCCGGATTTTCTGCCCTTGTTACTCCAGGTGATACTCCCTACTCAACATCTGTTGGTTTCTTATATGTTGATATTGCAGGTGTCTACAAGGTAATTTTGTATTCTAATTGGATACATTAAATTGCCGGTATATGAGTGGTTCCTCTAGCCCAGGACATGTGACTAGAAGTCAACAGTTCCGGTAGTAATTTGTGTAGTCATTGTGGGGAGAAAACCAAGTGGGCCGATATATGCAGAAAAGCCAACTGCTCCTAATTAAGACACTTACCCAAAAGCAATCCCCGCAGATTCTTTGCATAAAATACACATTGTCTGACAATGAGAGACTAGGGTCGCTTTCAGGTATACATGTAATTAGTACATTAAACATCCATGATTTGTTCATCCAATATGCATGGAAATCATATTTAAGGCAGTCTAATAGTTGGAAACAGCTCAAATGTTTATGTGGAAACTTTTAGGTCTCGTACCTTGATGTGAATGGACGGCTGAGGAGGTGTGGAAACTACTCTACGCTTATCATTTTACTGAAGGGGTTGTACTTGTTGCAGTTTGTGCTATTTTACCACATGAACATAACTACGATCACCATCCATTTCACGTCAACGGGGCGAAGGTCCCCTACTGGAGAGCTCTCACAGGTTACGTGGCACCGTTCTCGGTTACAGGCAACCCAGTTGTAACTATGCCTCTCTGTACAGTTGATGGCAAGCCCCTTGGCATTCAGGTACGATTTTTTGTGACTGCCCCAATGTTTGCTAGTGATTTTTGGATCATCGTTTGTGTCATACAAGTCTGGCGTTTAAGTGATAATGGACTATGTAACCAGCGGGAGCAAGCAGATTAATAGAGATAGTGAAGCCGTGTCAGCAATGAGACTTACCAAAACTCTAGCGGCTCTCGCAAGTTACCGGACATATTATACATCAAAAGCGTCAGGCTAGCTCATAACTTGCCCGTAGATGGAAGAAAAAGAGAGAACTCTACAGTATGAACATTATCAACTGTGAGTGAATGATTTTGTGACTTTTTATAGTGACAAGTTCTTTATCCAGATGAGAGACAAATTGTGGCATGTAATTCAAAAATGGAGAATGCAGACATCTCAGCGAGACCCTTGTTGATGCAAACGATGACTTCGAGAGCTTCATGCTCGGGAGAGTTTTAATTTGTTGATTGTAATTGAGAATCTTAATCATATGCAGGTGGTGGGTCGACGACAGGAAGACGAGGAGCTCTTGAGAATCTGTGCATTACTGGAGCACCAACTGGGCCCAATACCAAACCTTTTGCAGTACACTTAGAAGCGAATGGTTTATAACAACAAAAGAGAATAACTCATTCCTCTTATCATTACATAAATGCTGTGGGTCAGGATTATGCCAAGTAATTTGGAAGCTGTTGGTCATTAGTGGCTTTTGAGCTGAAATCATCAATTCCTGTTTCGACAGATGAAGTTGCTTATTTCCCAGCTACTAAGCTGAACGCTGTAGTAATAGCGAGGGCATGTTCTCAATCGATAAACTAGGCTATTACTACAACCGTTCTACAATGATTGTTTACTTTATTTTTGTTTCTAGTGATTTTCATCTTTACTCGACTTCTGCCACTCCTGTCCAGGTCCGTGTCAGCTGCAAATTTGCCTTGCCTTCATTATTTACTGTAAGGTGTAAGAACAGATGTCTATTGTCTGTTGTTGCAACCAAAATGATGTGCAGGAACATGAGTGCGTGACTACACATATCTTGGCTTGCAGAAAGAACACTTGTCATGGCAACTTGTTGCAGGTGAGTGAACTTAAAACCATTCCATCACACCTCTGTTGTGAAAATGTGCCTCCCTATATGCGTCCATGGAGAAAGCGATGTGTCAATATCAAGGCCAGATGCAACCACCATCAGAAGAGTTACAATTGCAAATGAGTTTGTTGCTGCGTCCAGAGTCATGGATCTGAGGGTGTCTTCTTTAGGAAGGACAGTCAGATATTGTCACTGCTCTTTTATCTGTAGGTAGAAAGTCATCAAAGGGATTGGTTGAGAAGGTTGAATAAAAGGCGTTTGTAGTGCAACAGGTGGAAATTTGACGTGGAAAGGGTATCTTCTGGACAATAGTTGAACAGTGGGCCATCCATTTTTTATGATTGAATTTGTCGGGTGGTGGTACATGAACCTATGTGCACCACAATGAACTTGAAAATATTGCATGAAACATTTAGCTAAAATCTGGCTCACTTTTATTGTGTGAAATTTGTAGGAGTGATATTATCCTCCAGTTAACCCTGTAACGTCGCGTCACACAGTAAGTGACGAGTGATGATAGAGAATCCCTTCTATGTAAGATAGAAGTGCAAATGTTCATCCTTGGAATTTTGTGTGAAAGGAGAGGTCTTGTACAATAGTTTGACCTCCAATGAGTGCTCTTGGGGTTTTTTAAGCAAATGATTCACACAATACATACCAAAAAGGATGATTTTTACGATGACAAGTTTGGTGTTCTAAGGTTAAAGAAAATTCCATTATAATGGAATTGACAATCTAACCCAAGTTGTTTCATGTTTTTTGAACCTTCATGGAATTAATTACAAATGCTTGGAGTTGAAACATAGTGGTCACTAAAAGCGTCCACCCCTGAAAATGTACACACTTGGTACATTGAAGAAAGCAAAATGTACATGTGTCATGTCCGCTTTTAGAGCACACTTGCTTTCAGAGTATACTACCTTAACCCTTTAGGGCCTAGCATGCCAATTTTGGTTCTTTTAAATTGAATTTTGGGAATTGGAACACTCTCTTGGCCTTAATTGCTCTTAAGGTATGAACGAGATGTGAGGGCACGGGTATTCCGCTTCCAATGAGCCATTGGCCATCAAATTTGGAGCAATGATGATTAGTCTATGGCAATTTGAAGTTGGGAATTTTAGAGTTTCAAAATGCACTGTGGAACATGTTTCTCTATTGAATTTATTTGTGTATAACTAAAGAGAGCATGCCAACTTCATCATAATGTTCAATATAATGAATTCTATTTTCCATAAGAATTTCACAGTAAAGGGAGCTTTTTTGTAATTATTATGATTTTTCAAAGACATAAGCTTTAAAAAATTATATAAATTTCATTTTTTTTCTCAAAAATAATTAAAAATCATATTAGATAGAAGATATGAATGCTTATTTGTGGAAAAATAATAATTTTAATTCAATCATAAAATTTTAATATGCAAATTTGATTCTAGAAGAATTCAAGAGGTTGCTTGGGGCTCTTTAGGCCCTAAAGGGTTAATGCTACACACACGAATGTCAGTTAGGAATTTCAATCAGTGTTTGTGAATTCAAGGTTGCACGTGCAAACTTCTGACTCATGGGGCAAAAAGTCAGTATGTTAGTCGAATCTGATCTATTCATAAGTGACTTAATGCTGTGTAATAACATAATCAATGTCCATGTCCCACTGATTTCAACAATGGAACAAAACTCCTAGACTTCCAAACATAAGGGGAAAAAAGCCCATTAACATGACGTAAATGAGCCCACTGTGGATGCATATGGGAGCAAGCTCATTGGAGACAAAATTGTAATGGCAGTGTACCATACATTCAAGTTCTGAAATGAACATCACTAAAGTAATATAACTTAATTTTGTGTGCAATGGGCTTGCTCCCATTTGGCCCACCACTGGCTCGTTTACCTTACTTCACAATCAATGACAACATTTCTGCAGTACATTTCTGCAGTACATTTTTTCCATTCCTGATAACGTGGGATGTACCTTACAACATTTATTTTCCCGTTTGTGTCATGATTCAAACCTATCTTACACCAGATGAGATCACATAGTAAAATTTTTGGTTCATCAGCCTTGACCAGATATTTGACTCCGTCATACCCATCTTTTGGACCGAGGGTGAGCCCATTCACTCAGGGGCACCGTGAGATTTCCCCCCAAAACGACAGACCCAACATTGATATTCATGGCATTTGTATCATTCCCATGGATCATGACTTCACATCTACCCCAGAAACACGTGGCAACAACCCGATGTACTCAACCCCCTTGCACAGGAAGTTGGTGCCCTAAAGTGCACATCGGATACTGTTTTAGGGGAGGGTCAGATTTGGGAGAGAGGTGCCAAAATGGAATTTCCACATCAGAATTTGACAAGCCCATGTCACCTTGCACCAATCACCAAATGCCATGCGGCACTTTTTTTTATAAAAGAAACGACTTGATTTATGTCGAATTTGACCTTCACATAGGCACTCCGACGGTCATTTGTGCTCCTCTTCATGTCACTTGATATGTCACCCGAATCTCTTGATGATGAGGAAGTGAGGACCACTTTGAACAATAGTTTTGTTAGGAAAGTAGAGCTCATTTCCAATTCTACTAGTAAAAAAACTATTCACCATGATTCTTGCCTAAAATATAAGACTTATGAACATGTGAATTTAGGATTGATTTTGAATACATATGTAATCAACACTTTGAATGTTTATAGCTGATTCTTCCAACTACGTACAAGATTCCATGAAAAGTTAAGGTTGTGTCAAAATCAGTAGAACCATTGATATTCAAATGCTTATTTGGAAGGGTTTTAGGTTACTATCTATCATGTGGATGCAAAGTTGTCAAATGTTAATAAAAAGATTCTTGTTTCATATTGTCCCTTGAAACAACTTTGATATGATTTCTAAAACAACGTCATGGGATACTTGTCAAATCATCATCTGAGTCTTCTATTCACTATTAAAAAAAAAATCAGTAAAACCCTGGGGGAACACTCACGGTTTTTAGAAAACTATGTGAGTTAAAAGATAGGGTTCATTTAATTCAAAGGGGGAAAATTTTATATAATTTGTAGAGCTACTATAGGGTTCGTGAAATGCTACACACTCTAATATATATAAATTAGGGTATGTAAAAACATCATATAATAGGAATTTTTATTAACAAGTTAGCTAGAAGTCGAGCAAATTTTTCATAGTATAATGAGTATAGATGTGGACAAATAATTTCATATGGATGATAAAATGGACATAGTCAAGAAAATCTACAATAATGGGTGGTCGACTAAAATTGTGCCATGGTACTTATAGTGTATATATAAAAAAAATAGTATTCTTTAATGTAAATGTAAAACATAAACTAAAAGTGGAAAAATTGTCACATTGTATGAATAGGGAGGTTTACCTTAGTGGGTTCAACAAATCAAAAATTGTACAATATGAAGATAGAATTTATAGTCTATTTAACTCTAATCTTTGAAGCCATACGTGTTGATCATACTTGTATTGAATGAGATTTTCATGGGATAGTTTCATTAGGAATTCTAAAGTGTTCAATGTTATTAACCCCTAAAGACTAGAGGGGGTTTTGGAAGAGGAAAAATCCAAAATTGTCAGTTTTTGATGCATTGCTTAAAATAAAAAAATATTTAAAAAAATTCCAATTGTATAAAAGTGTATTATATAATTATGGAAATGTGTGGAAACAATTTCAGCCCATTTGATCAAGTGGATTGAAAAATTATAATGTTTGAATAAAATAAAAAAACTTTATTCTCATTCTTGCAAACTATGATCAGCAGACCTCAAACCCTCTTAGAGTAAAATTTTTGGTCTACACAAAAATGAGGATTTTGACTATTCATAAATATATGATGTTAACCCCTAAGTGCCTAAGCCTTTCCAAGTGTGTTTTTCCCATGAAAAAAGAACATGGGCTTATAGTTATCTCCATTGAAAAAAAAAAAAAAAAATTCAAAATCTAACCGTATGGATGTTTAAAGAGCTTGCTTATTAGTATGCACACCAATTTTGAGTGAAAAATTCTATAGGAGTTGTGAGATTATAATAAGAGAAATGTACGCTTTCTATTTTTAATATGTTGTCCCTCTCCACAATGTTTCAGAAATTTGCACATAAAAGCTTTTTGGGATTAGAAGTGACATGAACAACTACAAATTGTGTTAGCACACTAAAATACCCTTTCAAAAAACTTAATATCACTTGAAAAGCTATTAAACTCATTACACAATCCACCTTGCAATTGTTGAGATGCAATTTTTTTAATAAGTATAATTCACAAATAACTCCAAATCAACACTTGCTTGTTTAAATTTTCAATGGTGAAAATTATGAAAACACTTTACTCTTTCGATTGGGACCATTTTCAAAGCAAATAAATAAGTGGAAGTTTTTAGATCTCAAATCAAGTGAAATTGCTCAAAGTTGAAAAATGAAATAAAATTAGCAAGCTTTACTCTTCCATTAACGGACATAAATGGCTTTGGAGACCTCTCAACACTCAAATATGTACCTTTTTCAGTGAAAAATGAAAGTTTTGAATAGTTAACCCTAAAAACTGCCCAATTTTTTTTTTAAACGGGCAAACGAATTTAACTGCCCACTTCAAAATGAGCCTGAAATTTCAGATCGACCATATATGGTCGACGAGTCAGTTAGGGGTTAAGTTCACTCGTGAAAATTTTGAATCAACTTGCAATGCAAAGACGTTAAATGCATTGGCAATACATTAGTCTTTTTTTGATGATTTCTCGTGCAATGAGATTTTTTTAATTCCAAATGGTTAAAAATTAGAGACAAACTTTTAGAATATTTGGGAAAACTTTCAAGAACTTTGACTTCACATATTGCAAGATAATAGGACTTGCGGTAAGAAGAAAAGTTGTTTCCTTAAGCCATCCTAATATAGCTAATAAAGTTTGACTCATTTGAGGATGTGATTTGAAAACTAAATTATTTTTTACAATTGTATGACATATTTTATTAGTATCATAAATGCCAAATTTCAATAGTTGATGAGAGTTTTTGCAAAGATGCCTCAAAGATGCCCAAATTGCAAGGGCTGCCAAAAAAATTTAGGGTAGAAAAAAATTATATTTTCACTAAGAAGATACATGTTCACATCTTGTATCAAAATTTTATGAACATTTGACCAAAATTGACTTTATAGGGACCTACCCAGAGTTTCAATTGTTCATTCAATGGACAATTGGCCTTTAGGGGTTAAAAATTGCCACTTGAATTCAATTGATTATTGTTGGTTTCACAATATATACCCCATACATAGATTCAGTAGATGGAAGAGAAAATTTGTGAAGAAGGGTGGGGGTGGGAGAAAATTGGACATTCAAATTTTATATGTAAAATAGCCCCACTTAAAAACTTGCATGAATGAATTTATAAAAACCATAGGGTATTGGAAATATGCCCTTTTTAGCTTTTTATGTAAAAATACGGTCATCTTAAATGCAATGATTAAGGTAAATAGCCCCACATCAAATACCCTCTTAACTCAAGTGTATACCTTAAATTACAAGGAGTGATCCCCCCGAGCAGTAAACCTAATAGAGTCTATTCATTTGGGATCCCACATCCAACAAAACAATGAGATAACATTTTTCACATTTACAAGGAGGCCCTTTTTTCTTCCATGACACGCAGGCCCTCCTTGGACATTCTATTTCAATTTTATAATATGGCCTCAATCTTCAACTAAAGACTTCCCAAGCATCTTAGGAAAATATTGCATGTAAACCCGCTCCTGAAGAATTTTTTTTTTAAAGCATTTCCAAGACTCGCAATGACCTTTTCCTTGCATCAACTTGTTTTGCAATACACCTGCTCAGTGGTATCCCAAACACCAGCACGGGCACAAAATTGGTACACACACTAAGGGACGCTTTACACCTAGAGTTCGGGCCGATTCCCATTGAGGCCAATTGCACAAATTTGAGCCTTTTGTCCAATCACAAGTGAGGATTTCAGGCCTCTTACGCAACACATTGGCCCAACCTCTAGATGTCAAGCATCCCCAAGTTATATAGACAATCTACAAGTCTTTGCATTTGCATTGATCCACACGTACATTAACTTCTCCCGTGAATCGAGACTTCCATCCATCAGAGTTTTAACTTAACCCTGCACCCCTGCAAATGGGAGGATGGATTTTTTTTTCTTCCCTTTTTTTTTCTCATACACAAATGAAACAAAATTTCATTGCAAAAAACAGATGGAGTACAAACCTGCCAGCCACAAGTGTGGAGAGATGGAAGAATGAAACCCCTGCGATGGATGGATTTTTCAATCGGAAACTCTAACGTATTTTACACACAATGGCAGTTGGCTGTACGATACTAACTTAACAACAGTCAGTCCACTCAACTCACGGGTGGTCAGATGGAGTAAGTAGGATGCATGATCCAATGAATGCAATGAAAATCCATGGGAAAAAAACAATCCTTTCCATTTGTTAAAAAAAGAAAAAATTTAAATTTAAAAAAAATCTTTTCAATTCCAACCGTATATGAGTTAACCCCTAAAGTCCCAAGGCCATTTTTCTGCCAAAATCACTCAAAACTACCACTTTTGCTATGTTCACCTATAAAATAATAATTTTTTTTTTATAGATTCTAACCGTATGATCTTGTTCTACACTTGTCTTAGATCACTTGATAAAAAATTTTGTGATGTTTGTCCATATAGATTGAAAGATATTAGCATTCAAAGTGGAAGAAAAAAAATTCTTTCAAGAAGTTGCTATGATTGCCTGCAAAACAATAATCTCCATAACTTTCACATCACTAATCCAAATGGAATGAATCAAAGATTATTAATTTAGAAGAAAAATATAATCTACAAGAAAAAAAATATTTAAAATTTTATTTCAATTTTTTGTAGAATTTTTTGGCTGCCCAGTTTCCCCCATTTTGGGGTTATTGTGGCATAACTTTTGCCCCCAAGCACCAATTGGAGTAAAAATTATATTCCTAGAAAGCTCTTAAGTTTATCTATCTTATGAGAATTTTTTTTAAAAATTCAGTAAAAATTGAGATTATAGGAGCCTGCCTGAAATCCATTTTGTCCCCTATAGGGACAACATGACTTTAGGGGTCAATAGCCTTCATGCCTACGGCCTTTTTCCTCCATGGACCATGCTCATCACACTGACATTCAACCTCCACTTCTGAGTTGTCCACTCAACTACTAATGGGTGTAAAATATTCCACAATATCTACTGGAGAATCAAGGCATTGACTATGGGTAATATTAAATGTTATGAACAATCTCACCACATTAAGGTAAAAACATCCCATTGTGGTCAAAATTCAGAGTTTGGCTTCATGCTGCAAATTTTTGAAAGTGTTTAGTGCATTGTGACCCAAAAGAGTCTTTGGACTACCCCGTAACCAACAAAATCTAAATTCACGATGCTCATCTTACTCACCTGAAGCAAGTCACAATATTTTCTAACATGGAAGGTTTAAAAAATCAATTCATAGTGAGTTCACACTAAAAAGCTAAAAGTTTCTAATGAGGTGACTAATCACTTCATTACTATCATGTAAGATATTAATTGTGGTCCAAATCTCACATATTGAAAAAAAATTCCAATTGGGTCATTTGACTACAATGGGCTATTCTACCTTACACAGATTTGTATCTTCACCATTTTTGTAAAATTGTCCTACTGCCAAAGGCAATTACATCCATCTCAAATGAGTGACTGACCATTAGAAGAGTTTTCAAGCTTTTGGAAGACCATGAGTTCCCCCAAGTTTCTGGATTGTGGGAATTTGGCTACAACAATAGTTTGGTGTAATTTGACGTGGCTAAGAGATTGCTATGTCGAATGATATTAATTAATTAATTTTTCAAATTTTTCATACTTTGAGTGGTTCTTAAATATAGGAATAAACCCGAAACAATTTCTCGAAGGCCCCAAATCTCCCCTGATGGTACAAATCATCTAAGCTTCTCCTATCTTTCATTTTCTCCCTTTTTATTCTTTAGTTTTTTCTTTGACATATTTTTTTGGTGGTACTTGAAATGAAGTTGATTTCAAGGACAAGGTGGTGGTTGAAATTTGGATAGGTTTGTATAAAATCAAATTTTTATGGATTTTATGAAATTTTGAAACTAGATGTGGACATCCGATGAAATGTAATGTTTTTACGTATTGCATATAGTTTCTTGTATTTTTTCACTTTTAAAATTTGGCATGCATGTAATTAACATGACATGGGATGCAATTGTCAAAAAAAATGTGTAATGCAAAAAAATCATTGCAAGAGGAATCATTGACTATCGAATTTTTGGAGTGAGGATGAAAAGACCAATTCCTTCCAACTTCAAACACTATTATAATCTTGTAATCGACTTGGTCAAAGTTTTTGCAATTTATTCTACACATTTTTCATATTAGTCTTACTATTTTAGCTTGAATTTCTCCTTTTTCATAAACTCACTCTCTTAAAATGTTTTTTTGGACAAATCCTAGCAATTTATGTCCAAATTTTACCATGATTTGTTGGGGGGAGGTGGACTTCTCAAAGACCCAAGTACATCAATAGAAAAAATTGTGAAAAACTCAAGTCTCAAATTGCCCCTTTAACCCTATAAGGATGGATTTATCACCATATCTTTTTAGGTGGTGTATGACCATGGATATGTAGTTTAGAGTGATCCATGACACATATAAAGGGAAACCATGAAGGATAATGTTGGCTATGTGTGACATATTAAATTGCTTGTTAAATCCACTTTTCTTTCTTTCCTTTAGATATGACAGGCCATGGCATCTACACCTTCAACTTCACCAATAAATCTGCCAATAGTAAGCTTCTATGCAAATATATATATGCCTCCTCCCTTGAAGCAAGTGTGGGAACATACAACACCTTCAACATTGTTTTCCCTTCCTTATGATGGCCCTTAGGATAATTTGAAGCAAAAATAGGTTGCCGCCAATGTGTTGCTAGTTTTGAAATGTAGTCGTCTTCATGATTTGTTGCACCCTACTAATCTTGGGTTTTTCCTTTACTACATGATGAAGAAGTTAGAGTTGTCATGGGATTGAGACTTCCAACTATTGTCAATCCCAACTAAAAACAGAAGTTGTGTACCAAATGACAATGGGAGTAGAAAAAGTAGTTGCCCAACTAAATTTTAATGTGTTTGGTAAATGTCTGAGGTGGATGATTATTAGGACAACTTGTGATCCACGCATAAAAAAGCATCGTCATGCATAACTATCTATTGTGATTACAAATTCATGTGGTTTGGTGTCCTCTTCCCCTCCAAGAAAATCCCCTACCATTGATTATAGGAAAACGAAATAAATTACGACCTCCTCTATCGTTGATCTAAACAAAAATTGAAAGCAAGTTCTCATGAACCCCTAACTGGCTTCCTCCTTGATCATGACATTAGGGTTCCAGACCCCTCATTGGAAAAAAGTGAGAGTCATTGATTTTGAGAAAATAATTTCCCCTCCCCCCCTCTCACACCATGATTGATCTTGAAAATAATAAATATGGATACGAATACATGTCCGAGATAAGAATACATGTCTAGGATATGGATATGGTACAGATACGGGATACAATCAAATGGACATATTCCATATTGTTTGGAACTGTGAAGTACTCCCTCAAATTCAAATAGGAAGAAGGGGTGGGAGGATAATTAAAAAAATTAATCACAAAATGGGAGAGGGGGGATAAAAAATATTTCAAAAGAAGTTCTAATAATAAAATGGGAGAGGGAAGGAAGTAATAAATATATTTTCTTAAAGTCTTAATCACAAAAATTGGGGAGGTAATAAAAAAAATTCAAATTTTTTTAACAAGGATCTTTTGAGTGGATGGAAGGGGGTGCATTAATTGAAATGCACCTTTGCCTCACTATCCACTCAAAAGATGGGACACATGACTTTCACAATGTTTTTCTTCTACAGTGGCTATCGTGTTTTGACATTAACACCTTCTTAAAAAAAAGATGATAATATGGACAATTTCTTTTACAAGCCTTGTTGATTTATACTATCATCTAGCTCTAAAATAAATATGGATGAAAAAAGTGATTCTTGTGCTCATGGTAGCTATTCATTTTCATCAAATGGCCCCTAATGGTCCACGTTGAAATACAAGGTTAAGAGGCACTTGTCCTTTTGAAACTTGAAAAACTTGATACTTCTTAAATTAGAACTCCACCCCCTCACTTCATCCTCTTGCACTCACATACAATAAATATGAATTTAAGCATTGTATAGTTGGTCATGCCAACGAACATTGTGTGTACAATTTAAAAATCCTAAGTATATATATAGACGCTCAAACCCCTAGATCTCTACTTGTAAACTTTAGAGTTGCACATTCCAAATGTATCCCTGAGATTTTATATATAAATTGGATTGAACAAAACATTCATGTGTAAAGTTACACACACATGTGAGACTGCATTTTGAAACCCATTTGTCTTTTTACAACATGATAGCAATTAACCCTTGAATGCTTAGCTGGTGACTGTGGATATCATCCCGTTTGGTTTTGTATGTCATCATCTACTTTAGAAAAGACAAAAGTGACCATTAAAGGTTAAACTACTATTCACAATCTCCCGTTTTTGTCCAAATTCCAAGGATGAACAATTACACCTTTGTCCTACATAGAAAAATTCTTTGTCATTCATCAACCGAAAAATGTCCACGGGGTCATTGTGTAAGGATTAACCCATGAAGGGACTAAAAGACCTTTGCGGTTGTATAAGGTAATTAGCTCTGAAATGGAGCGAGCATCAAGAATGGACCCTATAAATGGCTATGAAATGGACAAACGGTAGTTCATAAATTGACCTCCATACTCATTGAATGAATCAAGGAAAAAAAGCATTATTAATTGCAAGAGACAATCATTCTCTTTGCTTTCCCATTTTTTTTTAGAAGTTGCAAGTGAATAGTTTATGGAAGACCTAGGGACCTATGATACAACTCTTTTGAAAATCCATAAATAATTCAAAAATGCTTCAAAAAATATGAAACCACTTGTGTCAAATTCCTCCTCTATTTTTCTTTGTCTGAAAAATGAGCTAAAAATATTTCCATTTAAAAAAATACATTGAAAAGGGTGGATCAGCCCTTAGATGAGCCATTTCTGAGCCTCCTACCTTAGTATATTCTGAATTTTGTAATATTTGATTAGAAGAACATTGACCAAACACTTTTCGGTACAAAATAAAAATTAATGATCATGCTAGTACATAGATAACAATGTATCACAATTCGTATAATAAACCACAATTCAAGAGTTATAAGGCTAAGTACAGGCCGTATAGAGGGGCTCCAAGGGCCTTTCAAGGATTAATAAGTTAAGTTTAGAGAAGGGTTTGTTTTTTTGTTTTTGTTTTTTTGAACAAATGGAAAAACCCATTGCATTAAAAGAAAAAGAACACAAACAAACGACTTCCAAGCCACATGCGGCTGGACATTGAAGAGATAAGAGCAAAAACAGAGAGAAGGAACCGAAAACAAAGAACAACCCCAGAGGGAAGAGAGCCAAACCACTAAAGAGAAACAAGACTAAAAAAAACCCCTAAAGGAAGTCACAAAGGGGGGGGGGCCCTTAGTGCTCCAAGTAACATGAGAGCCTTGTCTATAAGCGAGGACGGGTGATTGGAGCCAGATCTGATCAAAACAATCCCAAATATCGGCGGCATGTTGGGGGCGCTTTTGGGCAGCACATCTCGCTTTGAGTTCTGCAGACCGGCCGGAATCGAGTAAGGCGTTCCAGAGCATGTCCTGTATAATCTCCTTGGGCCAAAGATTCTGAGCGAATACTTTGCTGTTACGTGCCACCCAGATGATCCAGAGCGAGGAGCCCCGTAAGAGAGACCAGATAGTGCGGAGGTTAGAGAACCTTCTTGGAATAAGGTAGGATGCTCTAAAAGCGACCCTTTAAGAGCTGATTGCATTTTGGAGGATGCTAACATTCATGAAACAAATTTCAGTAAATTTTCATAAGAAGAAAAATGGAATTGGCATCCAACCCAAGTCGTTTCATATTTTTTGGATCTCTGTGGAATTAGTTATGAATTTTTGAAGTTTGAAATGCAGTGGTTCTAAAAGCGACCCCCTTGTGAAATGTACGTCTTTGGTACATCGAAGAAAGCAGAATGTACCTCTGTAGCCAGATCGCTTTTAGAGACGGGTCTGTTTTAGAGCCACCTACCTTAGAAGATCCAAAAACGCATAGAGCAAAGTCGAGCCGGGGGAAAGGACCTAAGGGATGAGGGGCGTCCTGAAGGCTGTAGATGATTGACAAGGCATAGTCCCATACTTCTTGAGCTCGTGGGCAAAAAAAGAAACGATGTGCCGGACGAGTTTAGAGAAGGTTGAGTGTAGTGAGGTTTGGTTTCCTGCCATTGGGATACAAACTCCTCCTATATATGCCCCAGCCACGTCATCATTGTCATGAGTGACGTGGCAAATTGATGTCCCCCATCAAGTAGTACTGAATACTGGACTGACAATTTGTCCAGTTTTCTTGGGGCTCATAATAATATCCACTGTGTAAGTTATTCCACCAATAGAAAAAGGATTTAAAGTTCAAACCACTTGAGGTTTTTATTATATGTGAACTTGTGAAGGGTGGGACACGTCATCGTTGTCAGGAAATCAATTACCATAAATATACTGGTGAGCATTCCAAGGCAACGTGGAAAATCTAAAGGAGGTAACTCCACCAATTAATGAGTTCCATGCCACTCTGTTGCAAACCTGACCTTCACATGGACCCGTACTACAGATTCGAACCTAAAATGTACACCTTCTGAACATGAGAGCGTAATGTTCATCTTGGGTACACTTGGCACATCAATAACCTGAAATGTACACTTTCTGAACATGAGGGCCTAGTGTTAATTTTGGGCACACTTGACACATCAATAATTGAAAATGTACACTTTCTTGAATATGAGAGCCTAATGTTAATTTTGGGTACACTTAACACATCAACACTTTGGAAATTTGTAGTTTATTTGTGCAGTGAGTGTTGAAAAATCATAAGCTAAACAACATAGACTTTGGGAGGATCCATAAAATGCCTACAAAACTCTAAACAATTTAATAGTTGTATAATATCCACACAAAAATCTTAGTCGTAAGTTTCATTTTAGGTGTATTATGAAAAAATTGCAAAAGAAAAGGATTAAAAAAAATTCAATTGTGTGAATTTATACAAGACTACTATGGAAATGCATGGAATTTTTTTCACAAACTTTTACTATATAGATTGACAGATTATAGTGTTTGAAGTTAGAAGAAAAAAAGATTTTTCAACTTTGCCCAATATGGCTAGTATACTTTGACTCCTTTAGAGTGAATTTTTTGCACTACACATGTTTCTTTTTTGACAATTGCATCCTATATCAAATTAATTAAGGTAACTCTTCCTATGACAAACAAAATGGGGGGGGGAGCCCATCACAAACAAAATTATTCTTGTGGTGCACATTTCAGAACTGAAATGTACACCACTAATATAATTTTGTTTGTGATGGGATGACTTCCATTTTGTCTGTCATAGGTAAAGTTACCTTACATACGTGGCAAAATTGTAGAATTAGTAGGGGAGTTTTGCGTATGCTTCCTCAAAAATGCCTAGTTGTCCCAAAAGGTTAGGACATAACTTTTGATCTAAGCACCTGATCTCCAAAAATTTACATCTTTACATTTGGTATCAAACTTTTGTGAACATTTGACCAAATTGACTTTGTGGACAACTACCCAAGATTTCTTATGTATGTTGAACAATCACATTGGTCCTATAGGAGTTAATAGACATTGGCCATTCATAATCCTTACTTGCTTGGAGCTTCATTGCACTTTCCAAGCAATGCATAACACAGTTACCACCTTTGTTTGAGTAGCTGATTGACCATCAAAAGATCTCCAAATGAATCATTCTTGAACGATTTGTACCCAATTTTGAAATCATAAATTTTCAAATAGAGTTAATCGTAAAGTGCGTGCAATTAATGAAGGGACTAGGAGCCAGAATTTGAAAGAAACACATGACAAAACTCACCTTGAAGCACCCAAACTAGGGATCTAATGGAGTTTGGTGTTGTGTTTGTTTTGTACTATTTTTAATTAAGCCTTCCTCCTAACACACCTAGTAACTTACAAACTAGGAAAAACTTGACGATTAACTCTAGTATCTTCTTTCTATTTAGCTTAACTATGCTTCATTAATTATGCATCGTGGTAACTTAGGTGTGATGAATCCTTGGCATTGATTCTCTTTAACCCCTAAATGTCCAAGGCACCAAATTCTTGTTTTAACAATACTTTGAAATTAACCCTAAAGTCTCATTGTCCCCTCAGGGGACAATTTGGAATTCGGGCAGGCTCCTATGGGCTGAAATTTTACCCTATTTTTTTGAGACTTTTTTTGAAGATAGAAAATCTGATAAGCTTTGTGGGAATATAATTTTTATTTCAATCGGTACCCAGAAGCAAAAGTTATACCACAAAAAGCCTGAAACTGAACTCGGTGGGCAGCACAAAAAATATTGCAAAAATTCAAAATAAATTAATTTTTTTTTTTCTCAAAGATAATGTTTTTGTCTACATCTAAAGCTTTGATTCATTCCACTTTGATTAGTGATGTGAAAGTTATGAACAATCTTATTTTTCGGGCAATCTAAGCATCTTTTTAGAAAAAAAAACTTGTAGGATTCATCTCAGAATGCAATTTTCATATTTTTTCAATTTTGTTTTTGAAAAGGTTAAATTTGCTTATAAGAACAATCTCACCGTTGGGATTATTGTATTTCAATCCCATCTAAGAGCTATTAACAATTTAGTTTTTCTTTCAATCTTGGACCTACTTCTACTTGACAATTTTTTTGAAGTATGAAAATGAAGTTTTTATTTTTTGAATTTTTTTCCTAGACTCCCAACTCAACTCTTCAACACAATAAATTTTAAATTCAAACTCAAGAGTGTAATTTTTTTCCACAAATAGAGATCAAAGTCATCTAAAATTGCAGTCCAGTGTTCAGAAAAACTTGTTTTTTCAACTTTGAATGCTCATATCTCTCAATCTGTACGGTCAAACTTCATGAAATTTTTACCACATAATCTAAAACAAATAAAGTTTAAGATCCTACGGTTCAATTCCAAAAGTATTTTTTTTTGTTTTTTTGGACTAACACAGTAGAAATGGCAGTTTTGAGTGGTTTTTGACAGAAAAATGGCCTTGGGACTTTAGGGGTTAAATAAAACCTTACCAAGTTACTATTTTTAGTAGTTTATATATTTTTTTAAATACTTTTTGAAGTCTTGTTTTAGCGTCAAAAAATTGATTTTGAAAATGAATGATTATGATTTTCTTATTGAAGATTTTGTGTAAAGGTGGCCATTGCAAATCTCAATCTTTTAGTTTTGAGGGCTTTTGGAAATGAGACTCAAATACACCTGAGCTTGGAGAAAAAATCACATTACAAGTTCATTTAAAAAACTCTTAGAATACATTTTTTGGGAAAGAACGGTGACCATTAAAAATAAAAAAACTCGTTTTGGGGGGGAGGGGGGAAGAAAGAACAACAACTAATCAGGCACTCTTGGCCTATTCATCTTGGGTAGTAGACTAAGAGAAAGATGCCACTTGAGCTTGTATAGGGTACCGGAGAAAAACACATCGTTCTTGTACCATGAATCAATGAAGTATTGTTTGAGTAATTCTTGTGTACTCTCATTGCACTTATCGTAGAAGGAGATGATATGAGACCTTTGGGCCATGCCCTCAAGAACAATGTCCCTCCAAAAAAGTAGATTTTGAGAAGCTATAAATTGATTGGGGTTATGTATGTTATGCCCTTTAACCTCATACTTTTTTGGTGACTAGTTTTTTAGGAATGACACGTGAAAAGAGAACTAAAAGACTTCAAATCATTTTCACAATTCACACCCCATGATCAAACATTATAATCTTCCAATCCATAAGTGATATTAGAATTAATCGTAAAGTTTGTCATGTGTTTGAGAATCTGTGTCAAAGGAAGGTCTAACTAAGAATAGAACAAAATAAACATGGCACCAAACTCAATGAGACATGAGTTTGGGTGCTCCAAGGAGTTTAGTCCTGTGTTATTTCCAAACTCCAGCTCTTGTTCTTACCTTGTACATACTTTACGATTAATTCTATTCCCGGGGAGGACACTCCCCACGTTTTAGCAACCCACGTGCGGTGGAAGAAGTAATACATGTAATACACCTTAAATTTTTAATTTTTTCAAAAACAAAATTATGGATAGATTTTACTACTTTAAAAGTTTATGTTTTGAATTATTGGTATTTTTTTATGCTAATAGTAATTAGTTATAAATTTTTTAAGAAAAAAGATACATTGTAATTCTGTAAAGCTAAAAATAACTTTCACACCTCTATATTATATAAGAAAAAAAAATGAAAAAAATGAAAAAAAAAATCTATAGAATAGCTTTCTATTGAAAGTTTATTTTGGTTGAATATTGATGCAATAGTCATCTTCATGTGAGCTCTATAAATATTTTAGTTGGAAAACATGCCATTTTAGTTCATTTTTCAACTCTTTCTAGACAATATATCTTATGTTATTTGGAATTGAAATTTTTGTCAATAGAAACCTTTAGTCATTGTTAAACAAAGCTAAAAAAATTTAGGATGAAATTATAGTTTATTCAAAAGTAAATAGGGGGTCAAAAAATCACTCCGCCACACATGGGTACCCCAAATGTAGTGAGAGTGTCCTCCCCTAGATTCTATTGTTGTATTTTCTTTTCCTATGTGATCTTTAACATGTCTAGTTACAATTTGTATGGTTACAATTTTTTTTAAATTCATAAAACTTATCAAAATGTTGGTTTTTTTCCTTCAATTTAGAGCATATCCCAAGAAGCTCAAAAAAGGCCTTGCACATTTAGGGGTTAACCCCTAATGCCCAAATTGCGTTTTTTGGCAACATAGCGATTTTGGAGAGCTCACTATGAATGATTTTTTTCTTTTTTTTCTTTTCAATTTTCATACAACATGTGCCCGAGGAGTAGCTTTTAGGCTTAACAATTTTCATAACTTTCGACGACATGGTTAAAAAGTTATTGTATGATATGTGGTTTTCATTGCTTGGCTAGCAACCTGGATAGCAAAAAAAACTCATCAAAAACTACTTTTTTAAGAGATAAAAATTTGGAATTAGTTCTTTAGATTTATATATATGTGGAAAGATTTGAATCATTCCATTTTGATGAATGAGATGAAAGTTATGAGGATTTAGCATGGGGGTTGGCCACTATGGCAGCACCACATTTCATGGGGTAGTAAGTTACCTCACCCCCTACACTAAACCCGTCTCACAAAGTGAACCATTTGGGATAGTTTGGGATAGTTATGGAATTTGTACTCTAAGACAAACTTTGAAGTTGTTTATTTAATTTAATTTTAAATATTTTCGAAAAAAATGTAAAAGCATTAGGTGTAAATTTTTTATTACAACACATTAGATGGGATTCTGGTGAAGTAGAGGGCTACGAGTTCCCATACGTTCCCAAATGTTGGGAACTCCGCCACACAAGATGCTGATGTAGTCGAGAGACGACTACATCAACAATTATTAAAAAATTATTTTTTAAATATTTTCTTTATAAATTATTTTTTACAAATTATATTTTTAATATTTTATTTTATTTTATATATATGTATATATATTTTTTTAAATATTTTTTTCTGGCAGCAGAGGCTAGTTCCCAACAACGGGAACCAGCCTGAAACGGCCCTCCCCAAGGCTGAATCCTATGTAATGTTACAACCATTGGAATTGGCATTTTCCAATTCCATAAATAAATTGTTAACAATTTAGTATTTTGAATCATTCTCTACTTCTTTCTACTAATTATTTTTTTCCTATATATTGTATAATTTCAAATGATCTAAAATTTTGCAAGCATGTAGCCAACTTGCTTTGAAGAAGTATTCCAAAGAGTAACCACCATTTTGGACATTTTTTCATACAAATGTGACCTTGTGAAGTGCAGCTGACCGTTTTTTTGCAAGGCCCCCAAAAGGATTTTTGTCACTTCAAACATTAATTATCTTGCAATTTACATGGCGAAAATTTCTGAAATTTTTTCCATATCTTCTCAAACCAGTGTACTACAAGATCCTACAACTACATGTATCTAAAATTGATTTTTTTTCTTCTAAAGTTTGGTACTTGTCCTAGAGATGGCAGTTTTGGAGTGGTTTTAGTGAAAACATAGTTCAAATCATTTAGGGTTAAAATTGTGTATCATGGGCCACCAAGTATTTTGGTCGGTCCTATGTTAAATTAATTCCTTGCTGGACTTCTAAAGATCTCGTTTCGAAGGAAGTTCAAATGGATAATTAATTAAATCATTTGTGTCGAAAAAAAAAAAAAAAAGATAATTAATTTGGATGTCAGTCCAGACAGACCTTTTAGTTCTCTCCGGATTTTTGGGAAGTGTCGGCTGAAGTGGGAATCCACGTGTCAAAACAGGAGTTCAGATTAGAAGAAGATATTTCATACTAGCCGGTGTTCTACAAGATTTGGAATGCAGGACGTTAAGGTAAGAGGCTCTAATGTTGGAGGGTCATTTAGAACCGCTCATTTCAGGGATTTTTTTTGGGTTTGGGGACAAATGGCTATGTGGCCTTTCTGCAAATAAGGTTTTGAGTTCTTTGGCTCCTTAGTTACTTTGGACAGGGATTGAAGGTGGATTTTTTGTAAGCAATTTTGAGGCGTGGTGGTTATATTTTTCCTAATTATGAAGAAACAATTGGCATTAACATGTTATTGTAGGGAATGAAAATAGGGAACGATTTCCAAATTTTTGTTGTAACATAGGCAATGATAATATTTTTCAAAGTAGTTAGGAGGCTACTACAATAAGAGAAAAAAGTGCAATTGGACTTCATTGACAGTCTTCATTGACAAAAAATATTGTCTAAGGCAAATTCCAAAACCATGCATAGATGATGGAAACAAAAGGGCCAATTTTGAAACTAAATAAGTGAATAGTAATCCAATCACCATGCAAGGATGATCATTGCATGAGTAAGGGGAACTACATCCAAACAATGCTAGCTAGAAAAATTTACTACTTTGTAACACCATAACAGTACCGCTCACCTGAGTGAACCTACTATTGAAAACATTCTTCATATGGGAAATTCTTGATTGTGTACACTTGTTGTGCCTTCATGCCAACTACCGCTCTCAAATTGGCATCCAACCTATTCCAAAGTTGGTCCTTCAAGAATGGCAAGGAAGAAAAACAACATTCAACAAAGAAAAACAACAATGTTGGCAACATGATAGCTCACCTACTCCAATTAAAGGAATCCTAGCATCATCTACTAATAAATGGAGATGGATGGGGCTTTATGAAGATGTGTGGATAAGAGTGACTAGGCAACAACAACAATAAAAATTATTCATAATTAGCTTTCAAATGTGCATTAAATTTAGAATCTTCATTAGACTAGCATAATCTTCATTTTTAGTGGTGCTTTCACATTTGGATGTTGGCATTGTTTTTTTCATTGAAGTAGGATTTGTGAACCCCTTTGGCTATCAACATGGCAAGATAATTCCGCTTTGGCATTTTTGGGGTCATTTACCCCATTTTTTTTACAAAGGTTTGAAGCTTACCTTTTTTTTTGAGGAAATTGGGTATTAAATTGCCTAAAAAAAACCCTGGCTCATTTAGACTCACTTGTAATGGACTTGAGGTGGTCTTCAAATGGACCTTCAACTTTCATTGAATGGATCAATAAAAAAATATTATTTATTGTAAGAGCCAATCATTCACTTTGTTTTCTCTCTAAAAGCTGTAAGTTAACGATTTATGGAAGACCTATGGTCAGAAATAGGGACCTATGACTCATCTTGTTTGAAAATTCATAAGCAATTCAAAAATGCTTCAAAAAATACAAAACGACTTGGATTAGAATCAGAATCTATTTTTCTTTATCTGAAAAATGAACTAAAAATAATCCCATACAAGAAACGACATGGAAAAAGCGAACCAGCCCTTAAGTGCACGCTTTAAGAGCCTCCTACCTTAACCCCTAAGTGACTAAGCCTTTCCAAGTGTGTTTTTCCCATGAAAAAAGAACATTGGATTATAGTTATTTCCATTGAAGCAAAATGATTTTTTTTCAAAATCTAACCGTATGGATGTTTAAAGAGCTTGCTTATTAGCATGGACACCAATTTTGAGTGCAAAATTGCATAAGAGTTGTGAGATTATAATAAGAAAAATGTACGTTTTCTATTTTTAATATGTTGTCCCTCTCCACAATGTTTCAAAAATTTGCACATAAAAGCTTTCTGGGATTGGAGGTGACATTAACAACTACAATTTGTGTTAGCACACTAAAATATCCTTTCAAAAACTTAATATCACTTGAAAAACTATTAAATTCATTACACAATCCACCTTGCAATTGTTGAGATGCAATTTTCTTTTATAAGTATAAATCACAAATAACTCCAAATCAACACTTTTTGGTTTAAATTTTCAATGGCGAAAATGATGAAAACACTTTACTCTTTCCATTGGGACCATTTTCAAAGCAAACAAATAAATACAAGTTTTTAGATCTCAAATCAAGTGAAATTGCTCAAAGTTGGAAAATGAAGTAAAATTAGCAAGCTTTACTCTTCCACTAATGGACATATATGGCTTTGGAGACCTCTCAGCAATCAAATATGTACCTTTTTCAATGAAAAATGAAAGTTTTCAATAGTTAACTCTAAAAACTGCTTGAATTTTTTTTTAAACCGGTCCAACAAATTTAACTGCCCGCTACAAAATGAGCCTGGGATTTCAGATCGACCATATTTGGTTGTCCATGCATTTAGGGGTTAAAGTGGTCATACATGAGGTGGGCCCCGCAGGGTGAATTTACCATAGAAAACGCAGGGATTTTTTGTTTGAATTCATGTTTGGAATCAAAGGCCTCGTATTAACTATTGTAGGAGAAGTAAAGGCACAAAATTAACACGGCATAAAAGAGGGGGGAATTTTTTTTACAATTACTTTGTAGCACACGCAATTCACCTTGCGAGGCCTACTTCATATGACCACATTAACCTCTTCCATTTGGATGAAACTTACTAACTATTTGGACATTCCAAAATGAGTAGTAGTATTGTTTGGGTTTACAAATCATTCATTCTCCCCATCTAAGGTTTGCTTTACACCTAGAGGTTAGGCCAATTTCCTATATTAGAGACCAAAATCCTCATTTGTGATTGGATAAAACCTTGAAATCAATCCCAACCCGTTTACACATAAAGGCCGGGCCAATTTGGTGGAATGAATTTTTTATTCAAAAAAGATATGATCTGACATGGCATGAGCTCGTTGAATTGGATGCACCAAAAATGGGAGGTCAATTCTTGGCCTAGGGGACAATGTCAAATTTCAATTAAAGACCTTTTTTGAATAAAATATTATTAAATTTAACAAATCAAATCCATTGGATGTTGTGTAATTGGCCCAAATTTTGGGTGTGAAGCGACCTCAAAAATTTCAGCCCTTCTCTCTTTCTTTTCTAGGTTTTATTGAATCAGTATGGCTTCTTGGCTCCAAGGTCTTTACATATGGGAGAATTGGCCATGATTATAATCTTATTCTAATGAGTAGTTGAAGATGGCTTCCAGCCCCAAAGGGGCTGAAATTTTATGTAATTGGCCATTGGAAAATGGATAATTAGCCTAGCCTCTAGGCGTGAAGCAACCCTAAGTTACTAGAAGGGCAAAAGTTGGCCGGTTAGAGCATCTCCACCGGTTCACGCTACAGTGACCCTGCAAAGCCTGTGGCGTGACCGGAAGGAGAACTTCGACCCAACGCTTGCAGCCGGAAGCGTTTTTCAACGCCGGGACCACTAAAATTTTGGCTCGACACGGAATGTTGCAGGGGCTCGCACGATTGACTTGGGCCATGCTACTGGCAAACACAATTAATTAGGTGTTGTTTTCGATGGCGCCGGGAGGTGGAGGACGTTTGGGCAGGAGGAGGTATTTTGCATATTATGCACTATATATTGCATTGTTCAAGTCTTCCTAAAAACATTCCACTTATTCCTCAACTCATAAAAGCTCTTCCAAACTTCTTTTTTATTTATTTAGATTTGTTTTCCTATTTGTTCTTTTATATAAAAAAACAAGGTAATAACCTTTTTAAATGAGTTAAATATACCAATAGGAAACATACATCCATCACATACAAAACAACCTATGCATTGAAAACAAAGTGAAAATAATAGAGGCCCTATACATAAGACATCTTTTAGTATCACAGCCCAAGAATTTTGGGCATCAAATTTTAATTCTTGGGTCCCAAAATTAAGAACTTATTACTCCAAAGTTTTTCTATTAGAGCCCAAGCATTATGAAATTTTTTAATCCAATCCCAAGCAGTTTAGGGCAAACTCAAAAAAATTGAGCCCCAATGTTTTTCTATTTAAGCCCCCAATTTAAGAAAGTTTGGGCCCAAGGTAAATAAGCTTGGGCCCTAAACTGAAGAAATTTGGGCCCAAATTGGAGAAGTTTCGGCCCCAAACTCTAAAAGTTTGGGTCCAAGTTAGAGAAGCTTCGGCCCCAAACTCTAAAAGTTTGGGTCGAAGTAAAAGTTTGGGCCCAAAATAGAGAAGTTTGGATCTCTAATACATCTAGTTTCTATATAAAGATCGTAAACTTGCAGTTCAAATCCTTTTTTTTAATCATTAGAAATCTTACTCAAAGTGATTTCTATAATTAGAATTAGACTACTATTATCAAAAATTTATATTATTCTAGAAATAAAATTGATATATTTATAAATTAATTTTTATTATTACAAATGAAATTCAAATAAAAAACTATCAATAACTTAGGACATGTTAATTTCTTTATTACACAACGATCTTTTGAACTATGGATCCTTTGGCTACATTCTTGATACCGTTGGAAAGCTCTTCAAAAGGAGGGGCACATAGATTTAATTTGGTGGTTTTTGGACCTACAAAGTGATAGTTATTGATTTTCAAAATTTTCATTGAATTAAAAAATTAGAGAAAATACTTTTACTTTCATTTTAAACCAATCAATTGCTTGATATTGAATTTGTGAGGGATTTATTGCTCTCATTGCACTCAATTCTTTTTCTTCGTAACTGCCCGCCTCTATCTATTGCAGTTAATGGACGGCCTGCACTTACATCTTTTACTTTCCCCGAGACCAACTCCTCGGGAAGCATGTTCGCGTGCCTAGTTTACAGAGCATCGTTGGCCGGCCGGGAAGGAGAAACGACAGTCAATCACGGTACATGGTCTGTGGCGCGCCCCTTTTCCTGGTCGCCGCTGGAGATGCTCTTACAGTCCAAACCTGCGTGCACTCACCATCTTCACAAATGCGCCCATTTCTTCCATGAGCTTGAATTTAAGGCGGACACCAATAAGAGCCTCACCATCTTCACATCTTCTTTAATTGTCTCTTGTTGTTTATTCTCGATTATGCTTGTAACTTATTGAGTAATGATGGCATGCCCTCAAGAGCCTAAATGAATAATAATATTTCTAGCACTTTTTGGAAATAAAATATTTGAACATTTCATATAGGTGAGAGGCGCAGGGTTTGCATGGTGAAGATGGGTGGGGTCTAACCAAATCTGGGCCAAATTCAACAAAACTAAGCTTTGCCAAGTAGACTTGTTTTGAGCACAATATCACCTTGTTGCAAAATTATAGCATTTAGGGTAGTAAAGCATAAATCATTCATTGCAATTTCCCCCTCCAAATATAATTCATACATGGGAATTTAACCTATAATTTGTTGCAAGGTCATCTATAATTTTTTCTTGCTATTTTGCCTTATACATTGATGATGCTCTAAGAGCATTGCAACTATGGTCTAGTTGGCTATCCATGCCAAAAATCATACAATGGGTTTTGGTTTTATACGAGTCAACACCAACACCACCATATATTAGATAGCCCCACCATATCTTGATTTAAAACAAAACTAACCAAATTATAGGGGGGTAAAAGCATTACCATTGAGTCTTGCCAATGTCCTCGGCAACTGTACTCTAGTCCTTGCCATGCTTGTCCATCACAAAGGCTCTACACCAACACCCCTTCATAGTATAAGTTCTATAGTTCTTCCCGTCACT
Organism: Rhytidiadelphus loreus; assembly: GCA_947034895.1. Taxonomy (NCBI): domain Eukaryota; kingdom Viridiplantae; phylum Streptophyta; class Bryopsida; order Hypnales; family Hylocomiaceae; genus Rhytidiadelphus; species Rhytidiadelphus loreus. The sequence goes on from OX344764.1 coordinate 18,578,180, forward strand.
TCTACATTTGTTTAGTAAAAGAGGCCCTTCGCAGAGGGTAGTTTTATACTCATGCTAATTGGGTCAACATTGACTATCAATGGCCTCAATGGAAGCAAATCTAATTTTAATCCCTTAGCATTCTGACATTTGGATGATGAACAGAGAAGTTCCAAGGTTTTTCTAGACCACAAAAATTCTCATTCATCCAAACCAATGCTTGAACTTTTGAGAAAAATTACTCTATGTGTATGATGAATTTGATTAAATTGAGGTAGATTTACAAAGATATAAGCAAAAAAATATACAAAAATTTGAGAAAAAATTGAGACATTGAGGATTAAAGGGTGTTTGGTGTGGAGCATGGGGGGGGGGGCACTATGGCAACACCACATCTCATGGGGTAGTAAGTTACCTCAACCCCCCCACTAAACCCGTCTCACAAAGTGAACCATGCAAGGTGAATTTTGTATCTTGTAAAAAAGAAAGCCCCCTCATGTGTGATGTATTCATATTCTTCACCTTGACTACGGTAGTCTATTGTAATTCCAACCATGTTCTTAAGACCATCCCTAGCCAGGATCTGAAATGGACATTAAGAGTTTGGAAAATGGATATGTTGTAAGCATTGAATGTTTTGTGAATGTTATCAGAGCGGTTAAGCATTTGCCAAATGTTCCTTTATACTTTGCTAGTGGATGGAATAAGAGCCAAGGTGGATCTATTTCTAAAATGTTTACTTGAATTCAAAAAAGTTTTTCCCCTACAACTTCGAATGCTAGTATCTTCCAATCTGTATGGTCAAACTTCATGAAATTTTTATCACATGATTTTATCCAAGTATAGTACAAGATCCTATGGTTAGATTTTTAATTGTAACTTTTTTTTCCCTAGATGAAGGCAGCCAAAATGGCAATTTCAAGTGATTTTTGTCCCAAAAAAGAGGACTTGACCCTTTAGGAGTTAAGTTCAGTAAAGGTTGTATTTTGGAACTTTATCTATTACTTTTTGCATGCCACAATGCCTGTTTTTGGTGAAGCCATATCCTATGATCAAAAAATAGTTACCTATGACAGAATTCTTTAGAAATTCATAAGTATTTCAAAAATGTTCCAAAAAATATGAAACCACTTGGGTTAGATTCCACATCAATTTTTCTTCAAGTGAAAAATAAGGAAAAATAATTTCGTGCATCTAGGAACCATCGGAAAGGCCGACCAGCCCTTAAATGGGCGCTTTAAGAGCAGACTACCATAGCTCCATTTGGATCAGGGTGGATTGACCCCCTCACTCGGCCTTACCAGGGGTGCAAGTAAAAAAAATGTCCCCTATTTTGGGCCGTTCTAGGGTATACTCTTGACCTCACCTAGCTAATTTGGGGTTTGTGATTGCAAAAATGAATTCAAAATTTGCAAAAAAATTCATGTGTAGAAAATAAATAATTTGAGGGTTTGCCCGCAGGGCCGAGCGAGGGGTCAATCCACCCCATCCCTCAATTTGGGACCTCTGATTGCAAATATGAATTAAAAAAATTTGCAAATTTTATCATGTGTGACAAATTTTTAAAAATTGTGTTTTTCCCCAAGTAGATTCATCCTGCTGGTCCCATTTCGTGGGACAGGTTTAGCATCCCGCCCCTTTCCTGCCGTGGTCAATTGCAGTGCAACTGGTGGCGATGCTCTAAAGGCCACGAGGCAGGGATCTCAGTTGCCCTAACCTAAGTTTTAGAATCCGGCCTCAACTCGGTAGTCACTCCATGTGAAGGGAGGTGGAATCTCGCTCTTCATTAGCTGCTTGGAGTCCTTGGCAGAACACACAGCATGGGCTGCATCATGGCGGCCTTTTTTCACTGGCCTCCGCCCATGTTGTTTATGCAAATGGGTGTGGGTGAAATCCCCTTTCATTTGTTTAAATTTTTTTATATAAATGAAAAAATGAAAAAAATGAAAAAACGGATGTGGGTGAAATCCCATTTAAAAAAAAATTAAATTTAAAATGGATGTGGGTATTTTTACTAATATGTCTGACAAAATGAGTACCAAGGGAATGGTGGAGTCAAAAATGGACAACTACTTCACCATTGACTAAATTTCGACGTACATACCAGGCTCTCTCATATCGCGTGTCACATGTGGTGATGATCAGGACTCAGAACTGGGGACAGATTCTGCCCACACCAGTTTCTTTGTGGACAATGGGTGCCCAACTCCCCAAAAAATCACCGCTTTGTTTGGGGAGGAAAGGAACTTAAGACCAAAATATGATCGGATTTGGAAAATTTGAAATTTGGAGGGACGGATGGACTTCAATTCGTCGAAATTAGGTGGAGGAGGTTGCGGGGACAAATTTATTGGCTTCGAATTGTAAAGAACGGAAGGCTTTGCGTTGATTGAAGTTGCATGTGAAGAAGTTTGAGTAGGTACTTTACTTGAAAAGTGTGCCTGAGGCTTTGCATCAACTGAAGCTCCATGCAAAGAAGTTTGAGTAGGTACCTTACTCAAAAAGTGTGCTAATGTTATAGGGACAAAGCCAATCCTGTTGTAGATGCTTGTTCTAGTACTAGATAAGGGTAGACTTTTACATTGAAGGTAATTGTACCTAATTGTGACCTTTTTCTAAAATTGACCCCTACAAAGATTTTTGCTTAAGTTGTACAAGAGTGATCTAAAAGAGTACAAATTAATTTTGGATAGACCTTTGTTAAAAAAAAATTGTAAACTCATTGTTTATTCATTCAATGTCCAAAAGATTCATGATAAGCAAATAACATAGAATTTCCTTTTGATTCTAAATGAGGTTTAAAAAAAAACTTAAAAAATGCATTTAAAATTGATTGTATGAATTGTTGTACGTTTGATGTATGCACATTTATAATTCTAGACCCCTCAAACAACTTTTAGTAGAATTTTAGTCAAATCCAATTTGTTTCATATTCTTGAACCTTTGCAAAATTAATTATGAATTTCCAAAGTAAAGAGAATTATTTTTGGCAACTTTTTTGACATTAATATTGACACTTTTTTCAACTCTCATTCAGACACTTTAGTGTCTAAAAGAATGTAAAATGGTCTGAATCTCATGACATCTCATTTTTTGACATTTTAGTCATTGGAGGGTGTTGGAAATGTTTAAAACAACACCTACTTTTTAGTATTGGGCCTCTAATCATGATGAACTAGCTTTAGTGGAAAAGAATTCACACAGCCATAGAGTTTGGTGTCGTAAGTTCCAAATTAGGTTGGATGACTAATTGTCATTCCTTTTATCATTGCACATACTTATACTTAGCATATTCATAAATTTTCTATTGCGAATGAATGGCAAATTTAAGGAATTTTTTACAATACCTCGCAAGAGATATAAAAGACATTAGATCTTGGATGAGAATTTGAATCATTCTTGCATAGGGAATGGATGGTGGCGATCATGGCTCAATGAGGGGGGGTCTTCAAACCCTGAGATTACATGGAGAAGAAAAGACAAAGTTATGCAATGTTATGGTTTTCAATACATAAAATTGCAATCTAGAGCGAAGTTGGATATATGAGTAGGGGTTACAATTGGACTAGGGTCCATTTTGGATCTATCTACCTAAATTTGAGTTAATGGCACCTCAAATCGTCAATGTAAGCTTTTTAGTGTCCTATATGTGGATACATTGTAAAGATTCTATTCCAACTAGATTAACAAATTGTACTAAAGGATGTTGCAAGTAGAATCTAAATTTATTATTGCTCAATAAATAAGTTATAAATTTTCAAAAGTAACATGTTGTAGGCTCTTCAATTGGTCATTCCTACACTCTAAAAAACAACACATTCAAACAACACCCTACCATGCTTGAATAGTGGCATATATGAATAGCCCCACTTTAACCACCTACTTCAAGTTCTAAATAGGAGATTGTAGGTTTCTCAAGTAGATTTAATATGCTATTAGACTGTAAAATAGGAATTTATTTTAGGCACTTAATAAGTTAGAGTGCCACTATCTAAATGAAAGAATGAATTAAAGTCTTCCATGCGTTTTTAGTTTTGGAATGAATATACTATCAACATTTCTATTGTTAAATCCCAAAGCTATTTTGGTTGGAATAAAATATAGAAAAAATCTTTAGCAGATGCAGGATTATTAAGGATAGAAGATTCAAAGTGAAAAAAATAACCGTACCAAATCGGAGAATCAATGATAGACAATAGGTGTGCAAAAAATTAGAGCAATTCATTGATGGTATTGCAAGACTTCAGAGTTTCTTGATAGTCTATTAAGCTTTGTTGATGTGGACATATGAAAAATGCACAAATATAGACTTACAACACTAGCAAACTCATAAAAGACTCACTTTGAGGACCTTTGGATTCAATAGACATTGTTTTCATGAGTTCTACAAAGCAATCAACACTAAAAAATATACCTTCTATGTATGAAAATACAAGTTTAATATGATAATCACTCGATATGAGCATATACAAAATCTTCTACTCAAATTTGACACATGTTTAGTTGTGCTTCTTTCATGACTAATCAATATTTACATAGGGGTAGTTGAAGCTAATGTCTACAACAAAAGATGGAATTAAAAACTTGAAAAAAAGCACATTGTTGACCACTATACCTAAAAGTATTGAAAACATTGCTATACACAATATCATATTCTTATTTTTTTAGCGACCTTGATTCTTTCCAAAAGAATGCCTATCCAATTGTGCACTTCCATCTTTGTGTTTGCTTTCCTTCCCCAAACAATGTCAATGTTTTTCAATACACCCAAGGGACACATCTTTTGCAATTTTTTCCACGTATTTCATGTATTATATAGAGATTGGAAAAAATACTCATGTGCAAATGCACATAATTGTTGCATGCAATTGTATTTTTTAGATCCGATTGCTCCAATTCATTTTCTATCAAATAAACCAATGACCTTCATTTCCAACTCACTTCTAATTCCTTGTAAGTTTTCACTTCATGAGCAAGAGCAAATCTAATAGATTTTTTACTACTATAAGTTTTCTACCCTTTAGGAAGGGTGAGCAAGGATAAACGAGCTTGCTTCTACTTTGAAAGTGGAAGCACACAAGAGCAAACATGAGCTAGAGTAAATTACAACAATGTAGGAACTTGGTATGTTCTGCCATGTATTCCAAAGTAACTTTGACCCTTCACTTTACCACCTACTCACTATAAGCAACACGGCTTGGAGGGCATATACAAAGGCAATATTGATTCTTCTTGGATCCATGTACTCTAGAAATGGTTTGTGATGACTTGAAATCATCAACAGGCTTGTTCTTCATCAATAATGCAAATAAATGACATTTGTCTTGTATTTCACATTAGTTCATCTATTATATTAAGTACGTAGTGTTATGATTCTTGTCACAAAAATCATCAAGTTTTCATCTTGGAGAAATATCATCCAATCATTTCATCCAATGTTCACAATGAAAACCTAGAACACGATGAGCATTCCTATGATTCATTCGGGAATTCATAACACACATGTTTTCCTTGTTTCTTGCCCGCTCACACACCTCTCTATGCAAATACTATGTTTCTAATGCAAAGGGTCTAATGCAATGGTTGTTCTTATAGTTTTAGTATGATTGTAATTGTTCAATTCTTTGAAAAAATTGAAGTAAAATTCTCATTCAAAATTAGAACATGATTACTTTTGAAAATATTTTTGTAAATAATGTAAAGTTTGCACATTTTGCATAGTATATTTAGAACTTTTCATAAAATTTTAAAAGAATTTTATAATTTCTAAAATTTCTAAATTTTTATCAAGTAAAATACTACTAACCAAAATATGGCTCCAAATATTTATGATGTTTTTAATTTACTCCAAAAATATCCCAAAGTGGTGAAAATTAACTATTTTATACACTTTCCAAAGTTTTCACCACTTTGGGATATTTTTGGAGTAAATTAAAAACTACATAAATATTTGGAGTTATATTTTAGTTAGTAATATTTCACTCAATAAAATTTTAAAAGTTGTGAAATTCTTATGAAAAAAATCAAAAAATAATTCTCATTCCACTTACTAAAGGATCTTAAAATATTTTACTTGTATTAAAAAAAATTGCAATAATAAATTTGATTAAATTCTTTAAAAATCCAAAAATAAATAAAATTTTAAGAATAATTCTATAAAATTGTGTTACTTGTACCTCAACATGTCTAAAATTTGTTGAAAAAAAAAATCTAATTTCTCAATTAGTTATAGCAATTTTTGAAGTGTACAAGAAATTAATAAGAGCCACTATAGTTAAACCATTTCAATTTGTAAATGTTAGTTTGCTCATCAATCATGATGCAATAGTAGTACAAAATGAATTAGGTTACTATATAACCTCACACTTACCTTCAAAGTCATTGGAGTGTGAGCAAGAGGGATAAACAAGAAAGAGTGAGTGTGAGCATGGGTGATGAGCACAAACAAAATAAATTGATTCCACTTCCACTCCCAAGGTGTAAATGAGCCTTCAAATTATGAGTTATAATTTGTGTTTCTTTCACCCTGGAAACAAATTGGTGATTCCCTGGAATCTCAACCGTGAATTCACTACATAACATTATATAACCCCTGAACAATTGAAGGTGCAAAAAATCGTGTTGTAGAAGTCACTTGGTAGCCTTATTGTCCTTTATTAGGGGATAACCATGCAATGATTCTCCCCCCATGTTGGGAACGTATTATGCTTTGCTATATGTCTAGAAGGGACTTATCAATTACTTCAAGGATTGGAGAGGCATACAATACAATTGTGTTCATCCTACAGGTCCTCTTTTCAAAGATGCAAAAAGGACCCTACCTCATTGGTAAACAATGATGAAGAATTTAATTAAAATGGCGGTATTCCGTGTGCCATTTTCATACTACCCAATATGAACCGTAAAAGTGACATCTAAGATAGGTATAGATTTCAAAAATCTTGAATTTATATAGATTTCAGATATCTAGGACTTATATAGATTTTAGACTGCATGATTTTAAATATGAAAGTGACATCTATGACACATGTAGATTTTAGACATCTAAGAATGATTTAGATTTAAGAAATATAGGATAATCATACATTTCATATTGCCCGGTTTGAACTATAAAAATTGTCAAAGTTATGGAATTTTGCCATTTTAATGAAATAGCCCATAATGTTATTATACGGATGAGAACTTTTGTATCAGGAATTTTTGCACTTTGTATGTCACTTTTGTAGGAAGTAATACTTTTTCACCACCATATTGGATGAAGAATTGCCACTCTGTTCAAGCCAACTAATATTTTGTGGATACCCACCAACAGGAGAATCGAACTGAACCTGGGCCACATTATCATGTGGAGCCAGATTTTTCTACTAAGTTAAATATAAACAATGAGACAAGAGGGGTCCACGTAGGATCTTTTGGACTTTAATGAAGTGTAACTTATCTTATAAGTTATTGGGGACCTAAAAGTATGGATGACTGATGGTCAAAGATTTTTTCTGTTATCGAATTCCATTGAACAAGCGGAAGAATGTTCCTTCAAAGTGCAACATTTCATCGTTGATCCAAAAAAATTGTCCCTTGTCAACCGTTGATTTCAGTTTTATTGGAGCTCGCATTCATTCATTCATTCACCTGGTCATGATCTTGGAAAGGGAACACAATTCTATCTACTGTAGGACAGAATAAAACCTGGAGAACTCAAAAAAAAGAATACTTTTGAAACATACATTCCCTTGGTTTCTAAATAACAAGGTAGCTGACCTCATTCCGACCATTTAAGCAATTTAGTGTAGTTCCAGTATGCATGTGGTGAGGAGAAAAATCCCCCATGTAGAGAAATAGATTTGAAGCGGGTTCCAATTTTTTTTTTTCCTTTTTTCCCCTCAAAAACGAAATAATTATGTATTTTTTTCGTAAAGATTCCTTTCAATCCATTTTTGTTACATAGGGTACCGCATTTCCAACCATAGGTTGATTACAAAATCAACCATGCTTCAAAGTAGGTGATAATTGTGGCTTCAAATGTACATCTTGTGATCATGAAATGAAGTCCATGTACACCTCTCCGACATTTGTGTTGCATGAGCTATTACAAGTGATTGGAACCAAAGCAATCTAACTAGCGAAAATAGGTCAGTGGTTGGAAAGAGGTTGGCTATCTTACCAGTGTATCTTTTCTAAAACACAAAATAAACATTGATAATAAGCTTAGAGTTAATTGTAAAATTAGTCCATTAGAAAAATTCTGAACCGCCTCGGAAAGGCTGTTAAGATTTCATTTTCAGCACCCGCGTGGTGCAAATACAAACCATTAAATTTATTTTATTTTTTGAAATACTTTTATTTCTTAATATTTAAAAAGTTTTTAGTGTGACATGGCGCATATGTGGTACAAGTAGTGTCATGTCAAATTTTGCAAAATAAATTTAAAAAATACAATTTTTCACTGTAAATGCACCAACACACATACACCCAAAAAAAACTCGTGCCCTTCTTGAGGGCTTGTATTTCTTATAATGTTGTGTTTGTGAATCTGTCAAGGAAGGTTTAATTAAGAATTGAACAAAACAAACACAGCACCAAACTCAATTAAACTTGGGTTTGGGTGCTCCAGGGAGTTTGGTCTTGTGTTTTTTCTCAACACTCTTTACGATTAACTCTATTATTAAAAAACATAGGGAGTATGAGTTAACCTCTTAGGATAAGATAACATCCTCCTAGCTAAGCTTTTATAGTTTAGATAATAGAACTATCTCTAAAAAATTCTTCAATCACATTTGTCATGATAGTACCCAATATAATTCAATGGTTCTTATTCTAATTAGATACTTGAATCAAAAGTTATGGGGATAAAAAATTTAGAGGCAATTTGGGCAACATGCTAATAGAGTAATAAAGTTTAGGGCAAGTAGTCATGCAAGAATGGACTAAAAATTTTCCACACATTCTTACAATAGTATAAGTAAATAATGTGTAGTTGAAAATGATTTTTTTTCTCAATTTTCAGTCTTCGCACTAAAGATAACAAATTTTGAACGATTTTAGAAGCATTAGCTCAAATTCTAATGTAAATTCAAGAGATTCATTTTTTCATTTTAAAAGCTTTTAAAAGCTTTATTTAGAGAAGGAGAGATTTTTGTTGACCATTGGGATTTTGATTTTTCCAAATAATGAATTCCTCCAAAACCATTGAAGTCTTGCTCATATACTTCTTTTTCTTTTTTCAATGCAAGAATGATGACATTGGGTGTGAAACACCTCTACCATCTTTGAAAATTGGCATGCAAAATAACTAACACAACTACCTATCCAATGGTTCTAATTCCCAAAGTAAGATAATGCCACCTTTTTTACAAAGTTTAGTCAAACTATGCTACTAAATCATATTCCACATTAATAGAAAATATGACTCATGAGAGTCATTTTTCACATCACGAGAAAATGTGACTTAAAAAAAGTCATATTCCACATCATTAAAAATGTGACTACACAAAGTCATATTTTGTGTAGTCATGACAACAAAAATATGACTCACCATAGTCATATTCCATATTGGTTGAAAAAATGACTATACGGAGTCACATGCCATATAGGCTTTTTTTTTCCTTCACTCAAGCAGGTCAAGCCTCCAAGGATAGTCAACATATATGTCACATTGGCAAAATATGGCCAATTATACCCTCAAATACAAATGATTTCTACATGCGTCATATTTTGCACTCATACAACACCCATTTTGTTGTAGTGATTGTGTTGGATAGGACCCAAATTTTTTATTCTTCTAACTTGAGACTTTATAATCTTGTAATCTATATAGTCAAATGAGCTAAAAAAAATTCTATATATTTCCAGGGAACTCTAGTAAAAATCTGTATGGTTAAAAGTTTGAAGAATATTTTTATATTTCAATTATGCTCAATGCACTAGGAAGTTGCAATTTGGAATACTTTTAGTGAAAAACACACTTGGTCATGTATAAGGGACTTCTTAGAGCGTCATCAAACCAACACAAAAATTGACTCGCTATTGTATTACTATCTTTTGATTAGTATGCAATTAAATCTTTAGATTATTGTCTTAGGAAGCATATCAAAAATTCACTTCAAATAGACAAAATATTATTTGGATCTAAACTTTAAACTACATACTTTGAGTCCATAAGAAGCAACCTAAGAGACAAAAATTAATATAATGTTACACATCAAAGCACACTCAGGAAATGAAACTATAGAATTTATACATTAGATTTTTAAAATGAAACTATTAGATGAAACTATTAGATTTTTAAAATTGTAACTAATTGTGGCTTGTTTGTAAAAACATCCCATCTAGATTCTTGCCTAAAGAGTAAATCCTTTTAGTATGAAAGCCTATGGATGATTTTGGATACACTTATATTCAACACCTTGAAAATTTATTGTTTTTTGGTATAGTGTCCCAAAATGTATGCTTAGGGAATTTTAAATATCTTTTCAACTCTCAGCAAGATCCCCAAAAAAATTTAAACAACCGAATATTAGGAACTTCATGCTCAAATGCTTATTTAGTGGTATTTATGCCTTAGTTTCCTTACAACTTTGTTCATTTTTGCACAACTATGATCTTCATGCCATTTCTATAAATTCCATCTATTTAGTGACCAACACTTTTTGTTTACAACATCTCTATTCTGTTCTAGGCATTCCAATTTTCGCAAATTCAAACACTCTAATAAAACTCAAAATTACACATTTATCTAAAATAACTCCTAAATTTTCTCAAAATCTAGGACATTCTTCCTTTTTAATTCATTAAGGTAGGAAGTTCAAAAAATCATCCCTTCAAACCTATCAACATCACTAATGACAATAATAGATGTTTCAATTCAAACATGTCACTCGTTCTTAGATAGGGGACACATTTAGAATCTGGTCAATATATAGATTTCCTACCACATCAATGATAGGTAATGGATATTTCAACCCAACCATGTCACTCATTCCTAGATAGGGGGCACATTTAGACCCCATCAATTTATGGACTTCCAACCTTATCAGTGACAGTAATAGATATTCCAACCCAAACACGTGCCTCATTCCTAAATAGTGGGCACATTTAAGGGAGAAATCCCATTCCAAATCACACCCCCATTCTGGCAATGCAGTCCGCTCTCTTTCTACAAAAGAGGAGATGAACAATGATTAATTAATGCACAGTTCCTCATGCAGTTGTGGCACATTGTGATTGTTCTACAAGACTCCTAACATTGCCATCAACCCTTGGTTGGAAATAGGAAGGTCTACATGACTACATTGGGAGGGATGGAATCTTCCACTCAAAAATTTCATAGTAATTATTTTTTGAAGAATAAAAATCTGGAAAATTATGGAAACCTTCCAAACTCTATTTTTGCACTGACGTAACCCAACTTGTAGACATGCGGAATTGCTTAAGTGGTCAGGAATGGGATTTCTCCCTTAGACCCAGTCAATTTATGAACTTCCTACCTCATCAATGATTGTAATAGGTATTTGAACCCAAACATGTACCTCATTCCTAGATACGGGACACATTTAGACCCCGGTCAATTTATGGACTTTCCACCTATGGAGGGAGGCTATTCAAAGATGAAATAGTAATGAAATAGTAGGTATTATATCCTAATGTGAAATATCAGGCCAACTCACATGCGACCCCTGAATCCCAAATCCACGAGCGAGTAAGGAGCCAGGAGAGACGTGTGTGGGGAATTGAGGCCCATCACGGATTCTGCCAACTGTGCATGCCAACTGTACACATATAGAGTCCTACTGGGCACACCCTGAATATCTGGACTCGGGAGTCTGGAGGAATAGGAATAGAAGGAGGAACAGAAGAAGAAGATGGAAACCAACCAACCAACTACAGTAAAAGTTACGTTACGTTACTGAAGATCAGCGGGAATGGAGGGTCTACGTATATGGAATTGAATTACTCCTACCCATTTTTTAATCCCTAAATAAAAGGTTACTCTAAATAGTGAAATTAGGTTGGCCCACACTAATTTCTGGACATTTGGCACTATGTAAAAATATTTATTGTTATTGAAAGAAAATGCACTACTTTGGGGTTAATTTTGAATTAAGGTTAGGCAACCCATTTGCAACTACTATCTAGGGACCTATACCCAACTTGTAGACTGCACATACTCAACCTGTAGAGTGCAACTATTTCCAACTCAATTTTGGAATGTTTTCTTTTTCCACTTTTTCAAGGTTGGGATTCATTGGGTCATGACACGTATCTCAAAATGCACGGAAACAACAAGGCTTAAGAAAAGGAGGAAGTAGTGATTGAGTGGGAAAGTAGTTCTTGAATGATCGGAATTGGAAGAGTCTAGGCATTGGCTGTGCATTTGGAGCACTTTCAGGTTCCCAAAATTCATAGTACTTTCAATTTTGGGAAGGAAAAAAAAATTCAATAAAATGAATGAATATGTAGTATCAAAATTTAATGAAACTTGTTTTAGTTCAAGAAACTACAAACATCTTGAAGATTTTGATTTTATTATCAAATGTGGTTTGCCACGTGTAGGGAAATGGACAAACAAGTGTCAAAATTTAATGAAACTTGTCATGCTTGTCTAGTATTGAACCTAATTATCATAAACTTGGTGCAAGAATGAAATTGAAGTTTTAAAGGTCAAAACATCTCTTGGTCACATTTAGAATAGTCTCCAATGTATTCAATATTTCTGTCAAAGACTTAATTAATCAATAAATTAACTACACTACATGTGCATCATACCCCAATTTTAGGTTTCAAAATATCATAAAACAAAATAGTGAACAATCTTCTATTGTATCATCATGTTTATTAACAAAGAACATCATATAATGAATGAAGATTTCAAAGGAATATTATATCAAATATTATATTAATGGAGCTTCCAGTTGCAATAAACTATTAGATTTTCTTATGAATTCTAAATTTTCCAAACACAATAGAAATAAATAATTTCAAACTTCACTTCTCAATTTGAATCAAATACCCCAAATGTATATTTCAAAAGTTAGAATCGAATTTGATGAAGGTGAATCGAATTTTTGGATGCATGGACCTCAAGGAGTTTACTATTGCAAAATTAAATTTTTTATTAGTGCGTGAAGCCCAAGTAGTGCAACTCCCACTAACTTCCAAATAACTTAGTGTGCATTTATGTCAAACCTCAAGACAATTCAATAGAAACACGTGGGGTTATGTTGACAACAAGGCTAAGTTTGCGCTCAGATTTCAAAACATAGGGAATAATACCAACGTACAACACACAATGTGAGATGTTTTGGGATTTGAATCAACAACATCACCGTGGAGCATGGTCACCCAAAACTACGGTACCTTGAGTTGAAAAGAATGTGATTCATAAACTCCGGTTTCAAAAAAGAAAAGAAAAGAATGTGATTCCTCAGTTACAAGATACAATACTTAGATATAACAACACAAAAGCTGTATGACATCTTTTGTGATCTCCAGAGCCAAAATGCCCACACAACATGACCAAAAAGGGTATTGTTTTTCAACACTATTTTCAACATTGTAATGCCAAAAATCTGGTAACCTAAAATTGCAGTAGTTGAAAAAAATGAGCATGATTTGCAGTGCCTAAATGCTCATGCTGACACCAAGAGGGTATCATTTTTGACACTTTTTCCAACATTGTATTGCCAAAAATCTGGTTTTCGACATTAAAATACATTCTTTGCTCTCCAATGGTGTTGGTATCTGAAACTTGATGTAAGGGGACTCTTGAAAGAAAGACTTTTGCACAACATGATGCATCTATTTTGTCATGCCTTTGTAGTACAAGCCAACAACTTCGTTGAGTATCATTATACTAACCCCTAAAGGATTGTGACCAGGGCTTTTATTTTCATTTTTTAAGAATAGTCACAATGGCGATTTAAAATGTTATAGTGGTGCTTCAAATTTCAACATTCATCCACATATTCGATAGAAAATATCACATTAGTACATATTACATGTCAATTTGACAATTTTCATCCAAGTTTCTTTTTAATGTGAAATTTTATGACGATTTCATCCAAGTTTTTTGGCATTTTTTTAGGTGTTTTTTAGGCAGATTTTTTTTCCTGGTGCAAACTGGCACTAGAAAGCCCAAAAAAAAGCCTTGATTGTGACTATGTTTTCAACAAAAACATTCCAAAACTGTCATTTTTAGTACAAGTACCAAATTTTGGAAAAAATCAACATTTTTGGACACATGTAACTGTAGTGGAAAATGAAAGATATTTCTTGTCCACACATTCTATTAAAATTTCAGCCTAAAACATGCAAATCTCCAATCACACTTACTTGCCCAAAATTTCTATATTGCCCCAAAATGCAGTTTGGTCCTTTAGAAGTTAATTCATAAATAAACGGTTCAAAGTCTTTATTTTGAATGATGAATAGAGCGCTTCATGTTGATATTTCTTACAAATACATTCACATTCATCTAGAGCAATACTTAAACCTCTAAAAATTAACCTTTCTTTGTTACAAATTTGATGTTATCCAAGTAATTGGTGTATTTGTACAAAAATATTAAGAAAAATGTATTGAAATTTGAGAAAAGGATTGAGATGTTAAAGGACTACCGCCATTTTGGTTCTTAACCCCTAAAGTCCTATTGTTTCGCTAAAGGGGACAAAATGGATTGTAGGTAGGCTACAATAGTCTCAATTCTCATCATGATTTTTGGAACTTTTTCTTAAGGTAGAGAAACACATTAGCTTTGGAAAAATATATAATTTATTTCAATTGGTGTATGGGAGCAATAGTTATGTCATCCCAAGTACAAAATGGAACTTGCCAAGCAGCAAGAAAAATCTACAAAAATTTGAAAAAAATAAAAATAAAATGGAGAGTTCTGATTCATTCCACTTGGGATTAGTGATGTGAAAATTATGGAGTTTCTTGTTTTGTGGGCAATCATAGCATCTTCTTGAGAAAATAATCTATTGGATTCAATTTTGAACTCAATTTTCAAAAAATCCAATTCTATAAGGTTTATTATGCTTGCTAAAATAATCTCACCATCAAAATTAGTGTGTCTTGATTTTACCTAAAAGCTTTTACAATTTAGTTTTTCATCCATTCTTGTGCCTACTTCTCCGTAATATTTTCTTAAAGAATGAAAATCATGGTGTTTTTTTAGAAAAAAAATTCTAAACTTTCAACTTGATTCTTCAACACAATTTTAATAAATAAAATTATGATAGTGCAAAAATTTTAAGCTATAAAGATTTAAAGTCTTATAACCTATCAAACAAAATGCAAAGAAATAACATTTTCTTCACTTTGAACACTAATATCTTGCAATCTATGGGGTCAAAATTTCTAAAATTTCTTCCACATATTCTTGCATTTGTCTACTACAAGGTCCTGTGGTTTAATATGCCAAAAGAAAATCAATCTTTACAATTTTTGCTCTTTGCAATAGAAATGGTAGATTTTAGTATTTTTTGATGAAAAAGGCCTTGGGTCTTCATGGTTCACTTCCCCTTTGCACCATTGTGTGTGCAACTATCCATGCCCTGAGTCAAGAGATTCCTCGGGGGGGCATTTAGAGTGTCTATTAGAAACCACGTGCAAACAAAACTTTGGACCCCCGATATACTTTTTGAATTTTAAATAAAACAAAATTAAAAAAATATGAATAGATTTTCCTACTTTGAAAGTTTATGTTTTGAATTATTTGGTATTTTTATTTATTAATAATAATCATTTACAAATTTTTGAAGTAAAAAGATACACTGTAGAATTGAAAAATAACTTTCACATCCCTATATTATATAAGAAAAAATTGTCTAAAAAATGAACCAAAAATTCCTAAAAATAACTCATTATTGAAAGCTCATTTTGAGTTGAATATTGACTCAATGGTCATCTAAATGTGTCCTCTATAATTATTTGAGTTGAAAAACATGCCATTTTAGTTCATTTTCAACCTCTTTTAGAAACCATTTCATATTTTATTTGAGTTGGAAATTTTGGCAATAGAAAGCTATAGTCATTATTAAACAATGTTCAAAATTTTAGTTTGAAATTATAGTTTATTAGAAACCACTTGTTCGCATGTGGTTTGTTATAATAGAACTAAGTGCACACCCCGAGAGAGATTCATAAAGTGCTCATTTAAGAGCTGGAAATTAATTTGAGGATGTTAAACTTCTTCAAAGATTTTTCAGTAAGGTAGCCAACCTCTTTCCAACCACTAAGGTAGGAATACCATAAACGGTTAAAATAAGCATTTTAGCCTATAAGATATGGGAAATTCATTGAGAAATCCAGCTCAATGTGTGCACAAATAAGGATGAGGAAGAATGAAAAAAATAAAAAATAAAAATCTTCAAAAATGAATATTTTATTGAATATAAATGTGGATTTCTCATATAGATCCTATTCCTGTCTCATAGCTTCACCTAAAACGGTTTCCCTTGGAATTGTTCCTAATAAAGTCTAAGCCAATCAAATTTCAGCAAATCGAATCTTTTCAAATCAACATCAAAGCTAGCTATTGTTGGTTTTAGAACACCCTATTGTGCCATTAGGAGGGGCGGTGCCATTTATGGTATTCCTACCTTAACCTATTTTCGCTAGTTAGACTGCTTTGTTTCCGATCACTTGTAACTGTTCACGTGGTTAGGTGACAGCTTACACAACACAAATGTTAGAGAGGTGTACATTGAATTCATACAATGATCACAAGATGTACATTTGAAGCCGCAATTATCACCTACTTTGAAGTGTGGTCGATTTTATAATCAGCCTATGGTTGGAAATGTGGTACCCTATATAACAAAATAGATTGAAAGGAATCTTTACGAAAAAAATTCATAATTATTTCGTTTTTGAGGAGAAAAAAGGAAAAAAATTTGGAACCCTCATCAATTCTATTTCTCTACATGGGGGATTTTTCTCCTCACCAAATTCATACTGAAACTATACTAAATTGCTTAAATGGTGGGAATGAGTTCAGCTACCTCATATTTTTGTTCGAAAGACAAGTGGACCATGAAGACCCAAGTCATTTTATATTTTTTTTGAGCTTTGTGGAACTAGTTATGAATTTTTGAAGTTGAAGTGCAATGGGCACTAAAAGCATCTGCCTACCTCGTGAAGTGTACATTATTTGCATATTTATACATTGCTAGTACAACAAGAAAGAAAAATGTACAAATTGTGTACATTTCAGGAGTGGAGACTTCTAGAGACTGAGCTCTTTCTGTACCTCCTACCCTAACAAGGGTCAAACTTTTATGGTTTCCTCATGAAGTCTGCCTCTGGAGTCAGGAATAGTTTGTCCTTCACTCCTCCCCCTCTGCCGTCATGTGGCCAATGAACATCCAGAATATTTAGAGCATAATTGAAATCATCATTTGAGAGTGGCAATAAATAATTGGATATAACTTAGTTGTGATCTCACTTTGAGGTCTAAATTAATGTCATTGAAGATGACAATGAACCAGGTGACCTGAATAAAGTACCCCCCAAAAATACTCCGATTAGAGTATGCATATCCATTAAGGTAGGAATACCATAAATGGCACCCCCCCTCCTAATGGCACAATAGGGTGTTCTAAAACCAACAATAGCTAGCTTTGATGTTGATTTGAAAAGATTCGATTTGCTGAAATTTGATTGGCTTAGATTTTATTAGGAACAAGTTCCAAGGGAAACTGTTTCAGGTGAAGCTATGAGACAAGAATGGGGTCTGTATGAGAAATCCACATTTATATTCAATAAAATATTCATTTTTGAAGATTTTTATTTTTTTCATTCTTCCTCATCCTTATTTGTGCACACATTGAGCTGAATTTCTCAATGAATTTCCCATATCTTATAGGCTAAAATGCTTATTTTAACCGTTTATGGTATTCCTACCTTAAGGACCTTCAAGCCAATTGTGTCCATATAAGTCCAACAATTTAGTCAAGTGTAGGACAAGTTTAGATAGGGATACAATTAAGTTGAGAGTCCATAATGGATGTGCACACCCTTGTATGAATATCACCCATTACAAAGATATACATGTGAATAATTATTCGAGTTTATATGTTTGGAAGAAAATCATACATTCTGAAAATGGTGAAATGATTTGAAGGTATTGCAAATATATAAACTTGTAGAAATCTTGGTTGAGTAATCCAAAGATCTATACATTCTCAAAAAGATCCACGAGTAGTCTAGTTTATCATGTAGGGCACCTATAGTCTTGGTTAAGTGGCTTTGGCCTTGGCACAATAATGAGGTGATTATGAATTCAAATTTGGGCATTGGTGAGGTACTTATCACCATAGTCCACCCAATTATGTTGGATGGTAGTGCAAAACCTACCTTGTTGTCATATGAATTTCCTGGGGGAAGGAATGTGTTGGTTCTTTACAGACTACATGGAGGCTACCTCCTAATGAAGGCATCAAGAATGGAATTTGCCATCTAAGTCTGCAAGGTTTAAATACTTCAACCATTTCCAACAAATGCTTCATTCACACCAATCTTTCAAACTGGAGTTACCTTTCTTTTTATCATGTTGAATCTTCTCGTGGATAATTTTTCTAGTCCACATAATCAACATTTATATTATTATAGTGTTAGGTTGTCTAAAGAAAAGTTTAAAATAGTCTACAATAGGAAATTTTATTGCATTTATTTATAGTAAAATCATGGTTTATTTTCATGCTTTTCATTATAAAAAAACTTTACAAAGTGGTTTGAAATTCTCATGACAAATTTATGTAGAGACAAGATCCCCGTAAAAGAATACAACAATACATTATTTTGAGCACACCCACAATACCTCCTATTTGATCAACTACCCTTTCTAGTTTTGTATATAAGATAGTGTGCCATATTCATTGGCTTTGGGATTATTATGTGATTATTTTTTTTCTGATTACTATTTTTATTTTATTTTTCCTCAAACCATAAAACTGTGAATTTTGTGAGCAATTGATTACAGGTAATGAATAACTGATCTCTCAATGTTTAGGAATTGGTCACCTGCTACACACCTCAAACCTCTGTAAACTCTAAACCAGTGTAAAAACCCTAGTGTAAACCTTCAAAGCAACTCAGTTCCCAGCTCCCTCATGAATTTTTTTTGAAAGAACGGGCTGCATTGTTTTTAAGAAGTAAAAGCGTTAAGTGTTACACAGACTTGTTATGTTTGAGATGTATCAAAAAGGTTATATTAAGTACACAGTGTCACAACCCTGCTACAACCTTGTCTCAACTCCTATTACAAGCTCTATTGCATTTTCATCCTAGAAAAAACATCATCCAATTATTTCATTTGATGTTTCCAAAGAAAACCTAGAGCACGATGAGTGGGCGTTCTTCCTCAACATGAGCACAACAATTCAGTCGTTGCAATTTGAAGTTCCCAGTAGCTATTATGGACGGTCTAAGGCTAATAAACGGATGTGGTTCATTACATGTTGGTTCAAGTTGTTTTAGTTGCGAACAAATGCTTGTTCGAACAAGTTGCAAGTGAACTTTAGACAACAAAAAAAAAAGAGGTGCTCAGTTTCAAATATGAAACTCGTGCTTTTCAAAACATTCATCAAATAGGATTCGGGTGGTCTGCCACTTGATTTTGGAACCTTTTTTTGAAGATGGCCATAACCTCCACCTACTGACAATTTTCTATTTTTGCACCAAACATTTTTGAAAATTTGCATCAATTCTAGTTCTTATCGGATTTTACATGATTCCACTTGTATTAGAGTCCACTCTTGAGCTAATTCTTTCTCTAGGAAACACAAGATACCCAGATGTGTGATCATACGCTGTTTTCTACCTTCCAAGCAGTGCGGCTACTCCACAAAAGAGACTCCGGCTTGTTAAGTTATTTCCATTTCGGAGGAAAAAAATGTACTCCGTATGAATCTGTGCTCTAGATCCACTGGATCTTGGCAGTGCGTCACTTCCAACAAGCATGGAAGAAACTCCTTTCCTAATCGATCCAAGACCGCATGTTTCCAGCGACATTCATTGTACAGTACACTCTGACATGCTCGAGCTGATCCAGGTTGCTCATAAATGTCTTTTTTTTAATGTTGTTGCCCATTGGATTGTGTATTTGAGGCAATCATCACCACGGTGAACAACACATCTGCTGACCTCACGACCCATTCCGTACTGAGATTGTATGCCCAAGGAAAATCAGCCTGCCCCAATATCTTGAACCCCATCGATCACTGTAGCTGTTACAATCTATTGATATCTTCAAAAGGAGATAATACAAACACTCCATACGAGGGCCAGAGCATCTCCAGTGGCCCGGCAATCTAACTTACTACTCTCCCAGGACGGTGGAATCATGTTTTTCGGGGACAAAATCGAAGTGCAGTAGCACAGGATCCAGAAAGGTGTCGGTTTCTTCGGGTCCGGTGTCCGATCTTTCGCTTGGCAAAATCGCAAAGTAAGTTTGCGAGGTTGTGACAACCTTGTCCTGTTCTTTTGCAAGGTGTTTTTATTGTATGTATGCGGTTTATGTTTTTGTAAGTACCCAGGGTGTGACTACTACTGTGAGCACAAAAGCGCCGCAGTGGAGGGAGAGCATCCTAATAAACCTTCCTGCAACAATAGGGGGAGGAAAAAATTGGGAGGAGCCACTGTTCTTCTGCAATTTGGAGAGTACTGTACCTGATAATGATGAACCAATGACGCGTCGATTTAGGCGACGCAACGACGACCACTGCACCCCGCCATTGTTTGAGAAGTGTAGAAGAATTACCCAACTGGAAACGCACCTTTCTGCGCACTTCCATCCGTCCACGGCACAACCACCGAAGTCTACGGACAGTAAAAAGCACTCCTTAAAATAATAAGTCGTGATCGAAGGTAATAACATGTTCTCCAGAGTTCATCACTCAAGTTCGGGGAAGCTTGTAGTAATCAGCCATGGAGTCGAGTAGAACTGAGTCACCGAACTCGATGAAGTCTGTCTCGCGCCAAAACCTCCGCAAAGAAGGTTCATCGAGTTCGATTTATTGCGTCTGCAACTGTGATCGACTCCCCCTAACTATGGTTTGCAGTTGAGATTCATTCAAGAAACTGTGGGGCAACTCTCATGTTTTTTCATAGACGGAAGAATTGGACATAAAGTGTAATCAGGGGGGGTCCATCAAGGTCTGAATTTTACTGTGAATTTTCAGAAAATTCCGTGAGTATGTGGGTCATTTCTTTGACCGAAATACCCAAACTGCGTCATAAACTACTGTAGTTTCCACCCATCGAGAGTTGCGCACTAAAAGTAAGTTATTCCGGTTCTCCAGTAACAAAAAACTGCCTAAGATTACTTGTCCATTCAGTTACAATTACACCCTTGATTCCGCATGAAAAAACCTGATTCCACTTGCAAATGCTTCGCATGATGATGTCTAGTTTTGACGAAATTGGGTTACAGTTGATTTTACAGCAACCCCGCCTGTAGAACACCCTCGCAACATGTACATTTAAAAAGTTGTAGATTTCTCCAATTGATGAGAAGATCCTAGATTCCAGATTCTTTCCAACTGAATCCAAGTATCACAAAGTTCATAACTAATAAATCTAATGAAAAGTAATGCCTGCAATATCTTCAGCATCTGTAGACTATTCCTGTTTGTGCAATCTACATCTCAATACGTAGATTTTCTTAGAAAACTGAAAACTTCCTAGATTCTACCTGGGAATCAATGAACAGAATGCCCATGCTGCCGTACTGTTGTTCTTCCACCTTCCGAAGATCTGAAGAAGTGGAAATCTACCATTAGTCCCTTAGATATTACTCAAATGTACTACTTGTGTAGATTTCAGGGTAAGAACTTGTCATCTTCTAGTTCGATCAACCAATGCATGTTCTAAACTTGGACCCAATGGCGCCCTCGCCAGCCCCACGTGACAGGTGATATCCGGACCTTGATACGTATCTACCCGGCGAGAACCCTATGTATTCGTACCTTTTTACGTATCATACATGAACATACGAATACATACTCTCCCCTGCGGATAGAGCTTAAGAGGGCCTGGTTTCCTCATTCTCCGAACCTTTTCCATCGCCTCTTGCAGCAATTCCTCCCTCGTTTCTCTCCGGCGCTTCTGGCTGGCCGCATTCATGCGTAGATCGTCCCTTCCGGCAAACGTTTGTTTGGAGCTTCTTGCGCCGAATTTCTCCTTTAGGATCGGCGAAGTTCGAGTTTGTTTTGCACCTGGTTGGTTCTAATTTGTAAAGGCGAGGGTTCCTGGCTTCGGCTTGCCTGTGTTTGTACTGTACGAGACTGTTGTAGCGTTAGGATTTTGAGTTTTGTAGAGAGCAGACGAATTTGGAGCTCGTTCTGGAGAGAGATCGGGGTCAGCGTGTGGAGCTTTTTCGTTCTCGTGTCTGTGAATTTTGGGAAATGGGGCTTTTGGACAAACTCTGGGACGATGTGCTGGCGGGACCTCAACCAGAGCAGGGGTTGAAGAAACTGCGGAAGGAGCGCTTGGCTGCCGGTGGCTTGTCGGATGTATTCCAAGACGGTGAGTGTTCATGTTTTGCATTTTCTTGTTAATTTCGTAGAAGCGGAACCTCTGAACGTGGTTCTTTATTCTTGTTGGAGTGTATGCTTAGATGTTTTGTAGATCTGTGAATGTCGGTGTGTGGACGCAAGTGAGGTGGGGGGAGTGTGTTGTGGAGAGTAATGTAATGCGCTCTTTTCTTACTTTGGCTTGTACGGGGTTTACAGAGAACGATGATTTTGTACTGCGGATGATGAACCGCCGTAGAAGCGCAGAATTTCAGTCTGCGCAAGCAGAGGCTCGCCGTGTGACGCAGAGCATTTCGATCAAGAAGCCGCCTATGCTGCGCCCCTTGGACACCGACTCTCCGGTGAATTCTCCCGGAAGCTATGGATCCAGTCCCCCGGCATCGCCTTCTTTGGCTTCACCGTCTCCCAGCAGTAAGTTCTGCACCGCGAATGTACTGTTTTAGATGTCACTAGTCTCTTCTTTTCGGGTGGAGTGCTGTTCCGAAGTCGCCAGGTGTATGTTCTGTGTGGAGAATGTTCCGGAGCTGCACGTTTGAGAGGGTTGTGACCTGATGAGCGCCTTATCTTTCTTGGTTGATTTTCTTGTTTCACATGCACACAACGTTGTGATGAATTAGGATGAATTAGGACATGCGTCAGGATCATTTTTCGATGGTGCTGTCCTCTATGGCCTGCATTGCATGGGTTTTTTAATGATGTTTGTGCTTACGTAAACGTTCTTGTCGGTGCAGTGTTTAGGGAGAAGGACAGAAGGTGGCGTAGTGTTTTTCATCCTGACGGGAGAGAGATGTCACGAAGCTGCTCTGCTAAGTTTGAGCATGTACCCCCGCCCACTTCACCCACAGTGTATGACTGGTAAGTAATGATATATGCATGCATCGGATTCCCTGAAGTTTTTTCCGTGCACATGGGGGATAATTTTATGATGAATACGTTGCATGTTCTCTACCTTAAAGGATGCATGTCTCATATGTGTTTCTGATGTACGATGTGCAATTTCTTGCGCAGGGTGGTGATTTCTGCTTTAGATCGCTGAATGTTGCCAGATCTGCAGCTTTTGGTTCGACTTGGTCATAGATGGAGGTCTCTTTTTTATGACCTTTTGACCTGCGAGAACTGTGGACTTATGAGTGTGTTCTAAAGAAGACTGGTGTTTCTAGTAAGTGTTGTGAGCAGCGTCATCAAAAGGGAGATGGGAGTTACGTGACGTTGTTCGCGTCGGCATAAGCGAGGTGCAAGCTTTGTATTACAAACTTGGTGGGGCAGTGGTGCTAATAGAAGAGGCCTGTCCCTCACCCGCTGATGTAGTACTTACGTAAGTGGTCAGAGAGGTAATAGTAGGATAGCATATCTCAACACCGGTTTTTATATTGCACCTTACATCTCTTGAGCAGGGATGTCACGAGAATCTTGATCGCTAAGTGTTCTCTGTCGTCTTTTGAAACGGGAACATGAAAACTTCAGATGATGATGAAATTGGTAGGAAGAGAGTGGGCATCCAGATCCATGTGCATGGATTATAGAGTAAGGATGCTGATGGAGTTTATAGCCTGCAGCAGATTGGGCCTGGGTGGTGTTAAATCTATGATGGGTGTGGGAGGGTGCACATATTTTGTATAGTGCTGGGTGAGGTCCTTAAAAATGCTCAAGGTTGGCTGTCAGTGCAGTCGACGTATTTTGCAGGAAATAGGCGTCGCGAGGCTTTTGTATATTGATTATTGATTTCTAGGAAGCTTCTGTAAAGGAGGGTAGTTTGCAGTGGCAGCAGACGTTGTAGATGACGATCTGTACTATCTCAGCTTTGATTGACGGGTGGAGAACTGGAGATTAGAAGGAAGGCACGTTATGTGTTTAGGTTGGATTTTAGAATCTTTCATATATATATATACATATATATGTATCAATTGTTATTTGATATGAGAATCTGTGATTAGAGTGCATAAATATTCACTTCGTACAGCTTTTCCTTTGTCTTCAGGCTGAAACTTGATAGTGGGTTGCAACTTGCAAAACTTGTGGAATGGGATGTTGAAAACGAATGTGCTTGGACTTTGCTAAGGCAGAACATTCAGCTTCATCGCACTAATATAGAAGTTTATGAGGATCGAAAGGGGCACTTCCTACACTTTAATAGCTTGACACTTTTTCTTCCTGCAATTACTGTGGGTTGCACTGCAATTTAAATCATGCAATTTACATCTTGTGTCTTCTCGTCGCGAGTGCCTTAGCCCTGGCCCTTCTCTGCTCGTAGCCATCTGGTTGGTGACTAGTATCTGGTCGGAGCTGTGTCTTCTTGCTTCTTGTCGTCTCGTTCATAACCGGTGTCAGCTCCTGCATAGGTACACTATCTTGGTACCAGTGGGTTTTTTTGGTTTTTGGACCAATGGTTATGTGCCCTTTCTTTCAAGAAGGTTCTGAGTTTTCTGGCTCCATTTATGGGGCTCAGATTGAAGGTGGCCAATTTTGAGTATGCAATTTTTGTATTTGTTGGCTGTGCACGACAGATGAAATGAGGTTTTGGAAACATTGTGGCAGCATTGTGTAGGCTCATGATTACAATGGCATTTTAAAATACATTTACCCTCTTTTTTATTTTTGTAGGCTTGAAGCCAATTACTTTTTTTTGGTAGGCAATTGGGCATTAAATTGCCTAAAAGAGACACTACTTGGTCCCCTTGTAAACTCATATTTGTATTTTTCTTGAAATTTTTGTTGTTGGTGCTTTTAATGGTTGTATCAATATTGCAATGTAAGAACGTGTGATGAATATTGTGGAGCAAGGTATGTTTTACAAATTTGATTTATTTAACTTAATCTCAAAGAGTTTTTTAACCCTTAAAGGATGGACTAGTAATTGTGGAAATCATCCCTTTGGTTACCATGTAAATCATTCATTTAAAAAACTGCAAAAGTATTCATTGGAAGTCAAACTATTATAGAAGACCTCCATTTTTTATAATGAAATTCCAAGGATGAATAGTTGCACTTTTGTCCTACTAGAAGGATTCTCTGTTATCCATCAGACAAAAAATGTCCTCGTTGGTGTTTAGGATTAACATGATAATATAAATTTAGATTTACTAAGGAAAAAACCCCGGGTTTAACCCCTAAATGATTTTGACTATGTTTTCACCAAAAACGCTCCAAAACTGCCATTTCTAAGATAAATACCAAACTTCTGAAAAATATCATTTTTAAATACATCTAACCGTAAGATCTTGTAGTATACTAGTTTGAAAAGATGTGGAAAAAATTCCAGAAATTTCCACCGTGTAGATTGCAAGATATTAGCATTTGAAGTAACAAAAATCCTTTTCTTGGCCCTACAAAAAATCGGTCAACTGCACTTTACAAAGTCATATTTGTATGAAAAAATGTCCAAAATGGTGGTTATTCTTCAAATTCTTACTTCAAGGCAAGTTAGCAATATGCTTGAAAACTTTTAGATCATTTGGAATTGTACAACATATAGGAAAAAAATAATAAGTAGAAAGAAGTAGAGAATGATTCAAAATACTAAACCGTTAACAATTTATTTATGGAATTGAAAAATGACAATTCTAATGGTTATAATGTTTTAATAAACAATATACACCTAATGCTTTTATTTTTTTTCCAAAAATATTTAAAATTGAGTTAAATAAAGGACTTCAAAGTTTGTCTTAGAGTAGAGATTCTATAACTACCTGCAAACTACCTGCAAACTAAAACTCTTTGTAACTTTCATCTCATTAATAAAAATGGAATGATTCAAAAATTTACATGTACACATTTGGATGGATGCTTCAAGGGTGCAATTACTTCTAAATTTTGATGAATTGAAGTTTTAAAATTCTTTTTGTATCTACAAGTGCAATATGTCATAAGTCTTGTTTATTCAAGGACATCTCAAACCGGCATTGTGCTTATAAAGTTAGACTACAATTTTGTTCATTGTCTTATTTCTTCTCTATGTAATGAATTTCATCCTATTATGCTAAGCCACTAATTTTCTTTTGTTGACAAGGTTTACAATATGATTTGAATGAAGTCAGATGATTCCAAGAAGAAAAGTGTTTTATCTTGAACTAAATCACAATCCAAACAAACAAAGATTCCAATAGTCTACAAAGCCAATGTAGATTTCTTTGTTATTGACTTTGACCACATTTCATTAGGATACACTTCTTCAACTTCCTTATCTATAGGATTATTATTATTATATTATAATATTTTTTTCATAATATATCATTTTAAAGGTAAAAATGCTTGTGATTTTTAATGTTTATAAAGTCTATCATTGGACCATTGACTTGTTGTTGAAGTGGAACAAATAGTAGAAAACTTGTACGTTTTAGAATACAAAGTTGATGGGACATTAAAGAAGTTAAGAAGTGTGACATGCAAATTAGTGATGACAAAGATGATGAAGACACATGTGTAGTTTGATGTGGCCGAAGTTTGGCCACATCAGATTTTAATATTTTTTATTTTTTATTTTTTTTAAAAGATTAATTTAAATTTAAAATTTAAAATTTAAAATTTAAAATTTAAAATTTAAAATTTAATTTAATTTAAAATTTAAAATTTAAAATTTAAAATTTAATTTAATTTAAATTTTTTAAATTTTTAAATTTTTAAATATATTCTGATTGCATATGTTTGGTTCATAGCCAAGGGAACAGGCCTGAAATGGTCTTCCCCTGGCCCAAAATCTCTTCTAATGACTACTTCCAACTTTGACACCCTCCCAAAGACTGAAATTTTTTTTTCCCTATGAATTTTTTGTCATAGGACCATCTATATGTTGATTACATATGCAAAAATTTCAAGTCCAAAAGACCCCCACAAAAATAGATATTCAAAATCTCTCAAACATGTGTAGTTGTGAGAATCAAATAAGGAAACCATTTCACTACTGCCAACTTTGACACCCTCCCTATGGGTGAAAAATTGTTAATTTACCATTAAAATTTTGGTAAAGGATCATCTCTATGTTGATAACATGTATGAAAAATTTCAAGGCCAAAAGATTCACCAAAAAAAATATTCAAAATCTACCAACAAGTGTAACTATGAGAAACAATTTTAAGGTTGCCAACTTCAACACCCTCCCTAGGGCTGAATTTATTTTTTTAATCAATAATTTTTTTGGCATAAGACCATCTCTATATTGATAAAATGTGTGACAAATTTCAAGGCCAAAATATTTACCAAAAAAAAGATATTCTAATTCTACCAACATGTGTAGTTGTAAGAATGACTTTCTACATCTGTGTCAAACTTTATCCAAAAAATGACACTATCCCAAGGGCTGAATTTTTTTTTCTCACAACTGCATATATTGATAGAATTAGCATATCTTTTTTTGTGTGAATCTTTTGACCTTGAAATTAGGCACACATGTTATCAACATAGAGATGACTTGACAATAAAAATTTCATGGTAAAGAAGCAATTTTTCAACCCTTGGGATAGTGTCAAAGTTGATAGTAGTGAAATTATTTTTCACAACTATACATGTTGAGAGATTTTGAATATCTTTTTTTGGAGGGGGTCTTTTGGAATTGAAATTTTTCACACATATAATCAACATATAGATGGTACTATGAAAAAAAATTCATAGGAAAAGAAAAAAAATTTAGTCCTTGGAAGGGTGTCAAAGTTGGAAGTAGTGAAATTTTTCTCACGACTACACATGTTGGTAAATTTTGAATATCTTTTTTTGAGTAAATTTTTGGCCTTGAAATTTGGCACACATATAATTAACTTAAATATGATAGTTCATTAAAAATTTCATGGTCAAAGATCAATTTTGAACCCTTAGGAGACTATCAAAGTTGGCAAATGTGAAATTTCCTTCCTTGCAGTTTTAAAAACACCATTCTGAATGGTACCCCACTGTACACTCACAATGGTTCTACAAATATCTATTCTATTCAATTATTATCTACATTCATTACTCTTTGGAGACTCATTCTATTCAAGGTGTTCTTTTCCTTAAAAGGAAATTTAAATGCTAGATGTTCTTTACATTACAACTAGTTTAATATCAAAAGTCTATCTACGATCTACAATTCATTTCATTTAGGAATTTTTTTCATTTGAAAATCCAAAGTTTATACGTGAGGTATCTATAGAATCACAAGAACAAAAAGTAAAATATTATTTTAACTTCCAAGAAGATGAAACAGAAATTCAACAATTTAATAATAGGAGCAATGTTCAATTACTTTTTCACATACATTCTAATGTACTTCCTTTCCACAAGTAGTTGTCCTTGACGTAATCTTTTGTCCAAACCTTACATTTCATTTTCACATAGTTTTCTCGAATTTTGATATTGCATGTTGTCAAAATTGATTATAATCTGAACAACAAGGTATCATCAATATGAAATATCAAAAAGTTTACAATACCTTCCAATTTTGATATTTTATATTGTCAATACCTTGTTGTTCGGATTATAATCAATTTTCTATTTAATCAATATTTTGTTTAGCATTCAATTTGAGTTTGCTAATAATATTATTAAATACTTTTGGTCACTTGACCTTTGATGTAGTGTGCTTAGAACAAAGTGTTGTTCTTAGGTGTTCTTACATCATATTCTTTACTAACATTCATTTCAATTGGGGCTTAATATGTAGAAGACAACATTGCAATGGAAGGCAAACATTGGAAGATGCAAGATCTTCATTTTCATTTTCTAATTCATGATTATGACAAGAGCTACACTAAAAAGGTCAATCTTAAAATTCATCTTCGTGTCCATTTGTTTGAAGACATCAAAGTGGACAAGTTAGGTAGACTTGAAAGTCATCTAGGTGGAATGCAAATATGGATTCATCTTAAGCTTGAGCACGTTTTGATGTTAAGGCATTGGAGCATTTGAAAAAAACAATGAATGACAATATGCTTCCATGAAAGAATTTAAAGGTTGACATTATCAAACGTTATGCTTCTTCTTGTTAAATTATTTGACAATGAAGTTATGGAATATTTTGGTTAATTTGCCCACTAGGGACACCTTGCTTTGCTTTTTTCAAGAGGAATGCAAAATCCATTGATAAGATTTTCGAGTGTAGAAGCACATATTTGGTAGCTGTCAAAGAATCTTGGCATGGCTTGATGGGGTTTTCCAAACCAAATTGACTACAAAGAGGTGGTTTACAACATGGAGGACTATTTACATTTAGCATTTCTTCATTAAATTTTTTTATTATAGAAGGATGAGGATCATTGCCTCTCATCTTATGTGGAAAGAATGAAGCATGAACATGAAGTTGGGAATGCAACTTGTCTCTTCCATGCTTTGGGCAAAAGCTTGATACACCAGATCAAGTAAAGCATTATTAAGACATGTCCCCAAGGTTCTTCACAAGCGTACTTTGAAGACAACATCAAATTCTAAAAGCAAGCATTTGTGAAAGTTTATGAATACATCTACTCATCAGAATTAGAGTTGTGTGTTTCTAGGTTTTGTGTTTGGTGCTTTGTATTTGATTTTTAGTTTACTTTATTTGGTTTTTGATTTTATAACTTCAATTCCATGTTTTGAATCAAACAAGTAATTGAATACAAATTTATGCACATATAATTTCTCTTTGACTTAAATACATATGTATGTATTTTATGTAAGTCTTCATTGCTTGCATTTCCTTTATTTTCAGTCACATTATTAATACAATGATTTCTTTATCTACATTCTTCGCCATAGTTACAATTTCTTACTTTGAATGAAATTCATATTGATTTTAATAATAAAGAATAAACTTCTTTTCTATGTCTCTCTATGTCTTCTTCTTTTACATTTATTAATGATATTGGAAGGAAACATGCTCATGCACTAACAACACCTAAAAGCAACAATTTCTTTCCAAGACTTTGTTTCAAAGATTGAATGATCCAAAAAAATTATGATATTAATAGCAACCTCAAGAGAAATGCAACCCAAGTGATTTCATAATTTCTCAATCTCTAATAATATGTTAGAAAATTTCAAAGTTAAGAATATAGGGTACATAACACTAGACTCACTTTCAATGAACACCCTTGAAGCACAAAGTGTCAACTTTTCTTGGTTCCTTCCAAAAAACACCTCACCTCTCATTGCTTGCTTTTGAAAGGCTATGATGATTCTCAATCATATGAAATTTCATTCAATGATAGTTATTAGGTGTTGGAGAACAAAATGTTTTGCAATTACATCCTTGGTTCCTTCCAACAAATTCTTGTCCTTATTAACCCCTAAAGGACCATTGTCCCCTCAGGGGACAAAATGGATTTCGAGCAAGTTCCTATGATCTCAATTTTTAGTGAATTTTTTTAAAACTTTCTCATAAGATAGGAAAACTTATGAGCTTTGTGGGAATATAAATTTTATTTCAATTTGTGCCCGGGAGCAAAAGTTATGGCATCTTAAACATAATTTTCACGTCACCGGGCAGAAAAATAAATCTACAAAAATTTGAAATTAATTTTTTAATTTTTTTCTTCTTAAAGATCATATTTTTGTCTACATGTGAAGTTTTGATTCATTCCATTTGGATTAGTAATGTGAAAGTTAAGAACAATCTTGTTTTTCGGGCAATTTGAGCATCTTCTTGAAAAAATAACTTATAGGATTCAATTCTGAATGCAATTTTTACAATTTTTCAACAAATTTTTTTTGACAAGGTTAAGTTTTCTATTTAGAACAATCTCACCGTTGAGATTATTCTATTTCAATCCCATTTTAGAGCTATTAACAATTTAGTTTTTCTTTCAATCTTGGACCTACTTCTACCGAACAATTTTTTAAAGAATAAAAATCAATCGTTTTTTCTTAAATTTTTTTTTCTAGACTTTCAACTCAATTTTTCAACACAAATTTTTTTAAATTCAAGGTCCATGGTGTAAATTTTTTCCCCAAATGGCATTCAAAGTCATCTGGAATTGCAGGCTAGTGTTCAAAAAAAATTTATTTTTTCAACTTTGAATGTTAATATCTTCCAATCTGTCACTACTAAGAAGGGCATATTTTATAATACTTTGCTAATGCAATTTATAATTTCTATATTTCTATACTCTACGTAAATATGTAAGTAGTGGAAAGCAAAGTCAATCCAGTACTTTGCTAGATGTATGAACATTGTCTCTATGTTCTTGATGAAAATTAAAGTGTAGTACATAAAATATATATAGTACTTACTCACTAAGAAATTACGGATTAATGAGCATCATTCTTCACTCTCTTGTATAATACAAAATTTCAAAATTTTGATTCTCATAGAGATATTTTTGTCTACATAGAAAGTTTTGATTCATTCTATTTGAAATTTAGAGTTTAAACATATTTTTTCTTGTACCTTCTTTGGTAAGTGATAGGGGATTTCAACGCATTTAAGCACATATTATTTGGATGCCATATGAATCATTTATGAAATTTCAAAGTATTGTTTACAAATGTACTAAAAATCAACCCTTTAGACCACATGTTTGGTTGTGTACATCTTGTGTTATCAATGTCTAGATTTTAATTGCTTTTGGTCCAAATGTAAGAGGCGCATTTGGGGTAATGATGGTTATGGGTGCATATATTCTTGTTGACTTTTTCAAAAAAAGGTTAGAACTTTCTACACAATGTGAGCCCTTTAATTAATCATTCTCCAAATACAAATCTTGACATTCAAAATTCAATGAAACATTATTTGACATTTAAGTCCAGTAAGGTAGGAGGCCTAGAAAATGTGGTTTTAAGAGCTGATTGCATTTTGGGAAGCTATACTCTTTGAAATACTTTTCAATAAATTTTTATAGAAAGAAAAAACGGAATTGACATTTAACCCAAGTTGTTTCATATTTTTTTGACCTTTGTGGAATTAATTATGGATTTTTGAAGATAATAAACAATGTTCATTAAAAGTGTTCACCTCTTGAAATATACATTGATGGTGCATTGAAGAAAGCAAAATGTACCTTTGCATTATAAGATGCTTTTTGAGCTTGGTCAATTTTAGGACCTCCTACTTTAACCCTGTAAGGACAAGCTAGTCAATATAGAAATCATCCTTTTTGGTACATTGTAAATCATGTACTTTAAAAAACAAATAAGGATACTGATTGGAGGTGAATCCATTGTGCAAGACCTCCCCTTTTTGCACAAAATTCCTAAGATGAATATATGCACTTCAGTCTATCTTATATAGAAGGATTCTATGTCATCCATTTGACCACTTTGGTTTGCAATGCCCTCATAGTATGAACCCATTAGATGGGATTTAGCTGTAGTAGAAGGCTGCGAGTTCCCCAGCATTCCCAAACGTTGGGAACTCCATCACGCAAGATGCTAATGTGGTCGAGAATCGACCACATCAGCAAATATTAAATTATTATTATTATTATTTTAATATTAAAAATAAATAAATTAATTTTAATTTTAATTTTAAATATTTTTTTAATTAATTTTTTTCTAGGCAGTTCAGGCTAGTTCCTAGCAACGTGAACAACTTGAAATGGCCCTCCCGAAAAGCTGAATCCCATATAATGTTGTAAGGATGCTGCAAACCTAAAAGGCCTAATGGATGACGTCACTATAGAAACAAAGAATTCACCTATTGGGTCAATTATTAGAGTTGATTTTGGTGACTACCTTTGTCATGGGAGCCGCACCTTTCAAGGCATGAATCACTCTCAAACCTCATGTCTTTTGTTAAGCGGTAGTATGTTCTTAACCCATAAACGATTCGGAGGACGATTTTTGGCCAATGAATGACAAAGAATCTCTCTACATGGGACAAAAGTGCAACTATTCATCCTCTAAATTTTGTGTGAAAAGGGAATGTAGTTTGACTTCCAATGAGTGCTTTTGCATTTTTTGAAGCCAACAATTCACACAGTTCCAAAACAACTAATTTCCACAGTGACCAGCTTGTTGTTTAAGGGTTAAAGCAACCTCCTAAAAGTTGATTGCCTTCTAGGGGGAAGCTAAAACTCCTTGCAACAATTTTTCATAAAATTTCGTAGGAGAGAAATGGAATTGGCATCTACCCCAAGTTGTTTCATATTCTTTTTTTGGACCTTTTTGGAATTTGTTACAAATTTTTGAAGTTGAAACACAATGTAGTCACTAAATGTGCCCCCCTCTTGAAATAAGATAGGAGGTTCATAAATGGACCATCTAAAGGCTGGAACTGAATTTTGGGGAGGTGAAACATCTTCAAATATTTTTCAATTAATTTTCCTCGAAAGACAAGTAGATTTGACATCTAACCCAAGTCGTTTCATGTTTTTTGGAACTTTCTGGAATTAGTTATAAAATTTTGAAGTTGAAATGGCATAGGGCTCTAAAATGGATCACCTCCTAAAATGAACATTGTTTGTACATTGTTGAAGGCTATGAAAAATAAACATGTACAAATAGTGTACATTTAAGGAGGTGGTCCATTTTAGAGTCCACTCCATTTCAAGACCTCCTACCTTATACATTGTTGGTACATCGATGAAAGCAAAAATGTACCTCCCTATTAGTGGTTGCTTTTAAAACACTACCTTACCTTAACCCCTCACTGTCCAAGGCCTAACCATGACAAAAAACAACCTTGCTTTTTAAGTGTTATAAGTCTAAAGTGTTGTGAGTAAGGTATGAAAATCTCAACCGTACAATCTTGTAGTGTGCATGTTGTAGATGGTGTAAATAAAATTTCGAGTCATTTGATTGCATAGATTGCAAGATTATAATGTTTTAGTGTTGAAAAAAGATGCTGAAATTTTCCTAAAAACACATTTGGAGGTGAAATTTGATTTCTAAACCTACTCAAATGAAAAAACTTTAAAATACAAAGTGATTCAAAACTCAAAGACAAACACTTTGGTGGGGAAAAAAAAATCATTCAATTGACTCATTGCGTTTGCAAAATTGTTTTGAAATTTCAAAAAACAATGAAAAAAGTAGCAGAAAATCACATCTATGGCTGAATCTACTTCTACTAAAATGCTTCTCAATCAATCCTAACTTCTTGGATTGATATGAAATTTAAACCACAAGAACTAGACTAGTGTGCGCAACTTTTCCAACAAAAATTATTGAAAATAAACCTTGTTTGAAGAAGTTATAAGCCATTGAAGTTCACTGTAATGCAAAAATGTCTTGATTTTGAACTTCGAATTGCTCCCAAGCATTCAAAACAGCTTGGATTAACATGAAAATTTTACCACAATAAGTAGACTTTATGGGGAAAAAAATTCAACAAATTTTATTGGAAACTAACATTTGATGAAAAAGATAAAAGCCCCCAAAGTTGCAGCAATCTCAATGTAGTGTGATGAACTCAAATCGAACCTGTGAATTTCGAATGACTTACAAAAACTCAGTACATCTTGGATAGATTTGAAAATTTTACCACAAAAAATAGACTAGTATGTGCAACTTTACCAACAAGTTTGATTGAATTTGGACATTGGATGCAAAAATTACAGCACTTTGAAGTTGACTGCTAGACTGTGTGAAGACACTTTTGGTCCCCTTGGGCGGTGAGGGGTTAAAAGCTCTCCTGAATGCTTTTTGTCCTCCATCTCAAGCTGACTGACTTGCATCCCGAAGGGAAGCTGCGTCAGCTGTGGCACAGGATTTCCAAGAGGTTCTGAACTTCTTCTCATTGGCAGGAGAGATGGTTCCAAAGAGTTCCAACTAAGCTTCGAAGTTCCAAGGGTACCATGGTACATGCATGTAACTTAACCCTTAACCCCTAAAGGACCACATGTGCAAAAAAACGTGTTGTAGAAGACGCTTGTGGGGCAGCCATGAGCACAAGATCCATGACCACCACAAAAGAGAGATTTCAATTGTCAGGGATCTCCACTACTAAAAGAAGGTAATTTGTGCTGTCATTTTGAGATGGTAATTTTGAGTAGATAGTGAGGTAGAGATAGTTTTCAATTAGTTTTTATTACCCCCATTCTTCTAATTCTAGGGATCGGTTTATTCACCCACCCACCCTCTATGCTTGGTTGATCCTCCATCTTTGTATTTTCCATCCTTGTATTTTCCAGATTGACTCTGCTGAGCAATTGATATGGGTTAATGTGTGAAATTATTTCCATATTTGTCTTCTATATATGTATATGTGTAAGTATCCCAAAGTATCCATATCCTAGAGTATCCGTATCCGTATTATTTATTTTTCAAGATCAATGGTGTTAGAAGGGGGGGATTCTTGTATACGAGATCAACGGCTCTCAATTTTTACAAAGAAGGGGGTGGAGGTGATAATTGCAACCTGAACTTGGGTGCATCATCACAAGAGATAGTGACCAATTGGCCATGGGAGCCTTTGGGTCAATTGTGAATAATAAGGTGGGTATACCCAAAATTGCACCCTACCTAAAATTTCCATCATTGCTTTGTGTACATTTCTAGAATAAAAATGTACGTATGTGGAAGAAACGATTGGAGAACGTCAACCAAGAAAAACATGGACAATTCTGGTGTTTGGGGCGTACAAGATCCAAATGTTGTGTTAGTTTTGGAGGGCATTGGAACCCCCTCTCACTTCCCAACAAGAAATTCAATGAAAATTGGACCAATCTAATGAATAGTACTCCCTCCGTCCCATAATGATCTTCTTGTTGGCCTTCTTTTTTTGTCCCAAAATGATCTTCCTATTGCACTTTGTGATGTTGAAATTAGTCAAATTCAGCTTATAATTGTTATTTGAGACTAGCAAAACAACTCTAAGTGGTTGTTTTTGCTCCATCCATGCAAACATCAAGCAAAAGACAAATAAAATGATTGAAAGCTTCAATCCACACTTATAGTTTTTATTTTTTGCATCTCTTTGAGTATTTCCCAATTGAAGTAGATTAAGCTTTGGAAGCCGAAACAAAGGTCTATACATGGTCTTAGGCATATGCTAAATGCCCACAAAATGGCAACCTCACATTCAACAATTAAGTGCTCACTGGTGTTCTTTAAAAACGCCCCAAAATATTCACTTTTCAATATTATGAAACTACACTTTCAAAAGGGCTTCAAAACTCAAACTTTTTAGGATGCAAAGAGAACACCAAACTCTACATACTATACAAATTGAGTTTTTAAAAAGTTATTTTTATCCTTAATCCATAAGATTTAGTCTAATAGGAAGATCATTTGGGGACGGAGGTAGTAGTAACTAGGTACAATAGCAAAAAATGGTAGTTTAGTGGGGCCCACCTTGAGTGCATTTGTATTGTTGAATTTTCAGCATCATCTAGCTAACCTTATCAGTTTGTTGTTGACTACGTGTTCTCTTAAAAGAAAGGAGATATTAGTGGATAAAATCATCAAATGTACATTAAAATAGGAGTACATTAACCTAAAGTTGATTGTTGTGATTGTGATCAAAACTATTTTTGAAATCGATTCCTATAGATTCTTGCCTGAAATGTACAACCAATATTCATGCAAGGTTAGGGTTGATTTGGAGTTCACCTATTTTCAACAATTTGAAAATTCATATTCATACATTTTCCCAAAATGCCTACTAATTAAAGAGAATTTAGAAGCTTCCTTTTGACTTTCAATTAGATTCAAGAAAAACTTAGATAGTTTTTAATAATAGGAGTCATGCACAATTGCTTCTTTGGTCATTTTTAGGTGATGTTCATTTAGATTAAAAAAATTTCACCAATCTTGCTCATTGATGGATTACCTTTGAAATATATCTTGAAAACCATATTAACCATATTATACAATGTTATGTATCGAGCCTAATCAAACTATTCACACTTGATTTTGACCTTTTTATATGATTCACATTGTATTTGAACTTATATAAAACAGGAGTCTAATGAGGTCTGGTCTCTTTAAAAAAATTAATAATAATAATAATAATTATTTTGGAATATTTTCAAACAACAGCAAAAGAGAAAATTCAATGCATTATATTTTGAACTCATTGGATATTACCATGGTTACATTATGGTTTTAAATACACAATAAAATTTCCAAAATTAAAAAGAATATTTGGACAAGTGAGATTGAATGTATTGTTTTATATGTTAAGTTTAATCTTTGATTCAATTTTATTTTTCTATAGAGAATTTTTTTGTCCAAATTATTTACTATTTCAAAAATGATACGACCATTAATCCTGGATGAACGTTGAGGCCAAAGGTAACCAATGGATAACACTTAAGATGAATGTAGAAATGAAAAATGCACCCATTGGTTCAAAAATTGAATCATTTTTGGCAAGTACATTGGTGATACTTGGGTCTTGTCCTTTTAGAATTAAACTATTAATTATGATAGCTGTACTAATAATTAAATTTAGTGTTATGATACCTATAGTATTACTTACCCTATCATATAACTCACTCTAATTCTCATTTAGTTAACAATTAGTATTCATCTTGAATACTAGTTTAATTAGTGCATTGTGAATTATCTCAATACTAATTTAATTTTTTTAGTGGAAATTTAGTTGACAATTAGTGTTCATGTTGCTACATTTAGTATTGGTAAATTAGTGATGTTGACATTTAATGTTAGGGTTTAGGGTTAGTGCCACAAACACTAAATTTCATTACCAGTGTCTTTTGTCTTGAAAGTACAAAACCCCGTTTTAGTTAGGGCGCCGACCTCTGGTCGGTCCCCCCCTCTCGTGGTCGGCGACTCCCTTGCTGCCCACTTTTTTTCTGGTCTCATGACTTTATCGTTTTCCCCACTTTAACTTTTTCGGGGCTTGCCGTTCTCCTGCGCGCCTCCAACTGGGGTTCCTTCTCATTTCGTTTCAAACTGCGGGACTGTCTGTCTCTCGCTCTCTCTTGTAGCAGAGGAGAAGGAGAATAAGGAAAATCTGTGAACTTTGTATTGGACTTCGTTTCCAAAGATGAAGATCGAGGAAGTCCAATCCACGACGAAGAAGCAGAGAGTCGCCTCTCATACGCATATCAAGGGCTTGGGCCTTAAGGTTCTCATGCCCACTTTTTACTGAGTGAGGAATTAGGGTTTGATGAAGGCGTTGTGCTTTAATTGAGCGATCACAGAAATTTGAAATTTCAGGAGGATAGCACGTTGTTGGCTGTCGAAATTATATCCATATAACTTAATAGGCAGTAGATTCATACTTTTCTCATGTTAACTTAATGTTGATGTAATGTACGAGTCTCTTCAAGTTGGTTTGAAATTAGGGTTTGATGGGAGGCGTTCCACTGTAATTGAGCGATTACGGCAATTTGTGGTTCCAGGAGGATAGCACGGCGTTCGTTGTGGGAATTTGATTTATATAACTTAATAGGGAGTAGATTTTATGATTCTCATGTTAAGGTAATGTTGATAGAATGTACGAGTCTCTTCATGTCGGTTTCCCATTAGGGTGTGATGGAGGCGTTCTGCTGTACTTGAGCGATCACGGCACTTTGTGGTTCCAGGAGGATAGCACGGCTTTCGTTGTGGAAATTAGATTCCATATAACCTAACACGCAGTAGATTCATATTATTCTCATTCTAAGGATGTAATGAACGAGTCTCTTTAGGTTGGATTGAAAGTAGGGTTTGATTAAGAGTTTGTGCTGGAATTGATCGAACACGACATTTTGGGGATTCCAGGAGGATGGCACCGCCTTGGACGTGGGCGCGGGGTTCGTTGGCCAAGAACAAGCGCGAGAAGCTGCAGGCCTGGTCGTGGACATGATTCGGCAGAAGAAGATGGCGGGCCGGGCACTGCTCCTCGCCGGGGCTCCAGGAACGGGGAAGACTGCTCTTGCTCTTGGCATTGCGCAGGAGCTCGGAAGCAAGGTAAAGTTTTTTCTTTCGAGTTTAGGGTTGGAAATTTTCTATTTCGTTACCCCCTGGCATAGAGGATTTTCAGTTTTAGGGCTCGCATTTCCCGTCTCGTTGAGGCAGACGTACAGGTTGGTCACGATGTTAGCCCTGATGTCTTCCTGGAAATGTGTGTGTTTCTGATGATCAAATTCGTTAGAATGACATGTTTCGAAGCGGCAAAATTGGCATTCAAATGCACAGTGTTCTTACAACTAGGGCCGGTATAGACCTGACGTTGCAGACGAGTCTGATGAAGTGTTTAAAGATAAATAAATTTGTCAGTTTAACTTATGTGACGATTATTGTTTAAAACATTGATCTTGTGAAAGTGCGGACTTTTTTCTGCTTTATCTTCCCAATCCACAGGGTATAATCTTTAATATTATATCCGTCGTGCTCCTAACATGGTAATTAAAACTGGAGGGGGAAGCTCTGCTCTCCCTCTTTCCCAATATCTTTGAAGGTATTTTTGTGAAATAAGCACTTGATAAGAATTTATGCTTAATGTGCTTTTTTCAAAAGTCACTTGCACTTTTAACTAATCATTGAAACATGTAATCCTTTTCCTTTTGCAGGTTCCATTTTGCCCCATGGTAGGATCCGAAGTTTACTCTTCAGAAGTCAAGAAGACTGAAGTTCTGATGGAGAATTTTCGCCGTGCAATTGGGCTTCGTATTAAAGAGAATAAGGAGGTGTACGAGGGCGAGGTAAGAAGCACTTTGAATCATTACTTTTGTTTTGGTTAATGATATGTAAGTTTTGTATAAGGTAACTACACTTTGGCATTCCAACGCACCAAAGTCAAATGTCGGCAAATTGTTTACACTGGTCAAATTATTCCAGTGCACCAAAGAATTTGTTATTTGGATACTGTATGTAATAGTATACGAGGATTCCAAGTTTTATTGGTAGATGACCTAAAACCTACATGAGTTCTTTTGTGTAAGTGCTGCACATTCAACGTCAATATTTACTCTTTGGGCAAAATTTTAGGTGTCGCATATAGGTTCGTGGCTCAATTGGGTACCTCTACCTCAGTTTATTTAGATTTAACGTTGGATTTCTATAAACTCAGTGAGGGATGTGCAAATTAAGAACAGGTTCATCATGTAGTGGAAGCTATTAGTTGATTATAATAACTTTCAAGTCAAATTCCTCTTGTTCAAAATGTAGGGTATGATTTTTTCTCTCTATTGATTTATTTTTATCTTCCTTGAGCTTCTGAATGCTTTATTTGAACTTCTATAACATGGAAGTGTTCATTTAGGCATTCTAGGGTTAAAAAGTGACATGCCGGCAAGTTGTTTATAATACATGTTTTTCTCCTGTGCAGGTGACAGAGCTCAGCCCCGAAGAAACTGAAAGCACTACGGGAGGCTATGGCAAGAGCATTAGCCATGTTGTCATAGGGCTGAAAACAGTGAAGGGGACCAAGCAGCTCAAGCTGGATCCAACTATTTACGATGCTCTAATCAAAGAGAAGGTGGGGTTTTATCGTGATCAATGCGAGAACTGAAAATTCCATAGAGAATTTACAAGATTTTTTCTTCAAGCGTTTCCAGGAAGTTATTGCATGCACGTTTGCTTCCATAAACGCCAA
The DNA here is from genome assembly GCA_947034895.1 of Rhytidiadelphus loreus. Lineage (NCBI taxonomy): Eukaryota > Viridiplantae > Streptophyta > Bryopsida > Hypnales > Hylocomiaceae > Rhytidiadelphus > Rhytidiadelphus loreus. Next base: position 18,619,058 of record OX344764.1, read on the forward strand.
TTTGCTCATACTTGTGCAGGTGCTAGTTGGTGATGTGATCTACATTGAGGCCAACAGTGGAGCAGTGAAGAGGGTGGGCAGAAGTGATGCATTTGCCACTGAGTTTGACTTGGAGGCAGAGGAATATGTCCCTCTACCAAAAGGAGAGGTTCACAAAAAGAAAGAGATTGTTCAGGTTAGTGTTATTGTCACTTTGCACGTGTACATATAACTTTCTTCTATTTTCTTCAATATGTTTTTTCTTAACTCTCTCCTATAGAGCATAGGGTTATGGCAATGAGTTTTGGAAGGTGGTGTTAATTGGGAGGTGTTTGTTAGTTAGGTGTGTTTCCTAAAGAGATTTGGCCAAGCATGTGATGTGGGGTTTGGAGGTTTTTATTTCTTATTCTAAAGCAGAACTTTCCCAAAACTATCCCAAAACTTTTCATCTTAGGTTACCACTTCAATTTAAATCAAAGCTTAGCATATTTGAAGCATCAAGCAAAGAAGGTCCACTTTTAACCTCAGCACTTCATGCACAAAAGACTTAGAAATAGTGTCATTTGACAACGGAGGGAAGACAACTTTCCTTCTTATTTCTGAGGGTTTACATAACGTGATCTATCTGAATATCGCAATTTACATCTTCATAAATCATTCATATGATGTTTAAAAATACATGCTAAGATGTGTTGGTACCCTCTTTCAATTGCCAGCAAGACCCTGCAAATAATTAATGTAGTTTAATGATAGGAACCATGTTCAGATTCTGATTTGGATGTTGTCTGGACGTGATCTATCTGAATATCGCAATTTGGGTCATCGTACATAATATATGCGGTTTAAGAAAAAAATTGATGTATTCTCATACCCGTTGCGTTGTTGTGGTATACAGGATGTCACCCTCCATGACCTGGATGCTGCAAATGCTCGACCTCAAGGAGGCCAAGATATATTATCCATGATGGGCCAGATGATGAAACCCCGTAAGACTGAAATTACTGACAAACTACGACAAGAGATTAACAAGGTAAGAGTTCTGACTCTGGTTTCATGCAATCTTATGCATATTTGTGTTTTCGCTAGATTATATTATCAAGTAAGGGATATTATTAAGGAAAGTGAGTAGCAGTGGGTTGAGCTATGTATTTGTGGTGCATTTATGGTGCAGGTTGTTAACAGATATATCGATCAAGGTGTGGCTGAGCTTGTTCCGGGTGTTCTCTTTGTTGATGAGGTACAATTTATTTTAGCACATCTTATGTGACGGGCCTTCTTCTAGTTAGACAGACCGCACATTTTGTTTTGCTCTTCAATGTTTACTTATTCTTCAGGAATGTTGGCATCATGTCTTTGCCATAAACCTATATTTTAGACTTTGGGGCTGGGCATTTGCCAGTTATAGAAACATGTTGCTATGGTTGAAAGTCAAGATCTTAAATTGGAGAGGTTTTGGAACTCACAGAAATAGATCCTACTTGTGCAAGTGTCTTGTAATGCTCTTAAATTTGTCGAATTTCTTTTTTAATTCCTCATCATATGGTTCGTAGTCACGATGGAATGTTGTAGCACTAATCTAGGTTCATGGTTTGTTGCAGGTCCACATGTTAGACATGGAATGCTTTACATATTTGAATCGTGCTCTAGAAAGCTCATTGGCACCAATTGTCATATTTGCTACTAATCGAGGCATCTGCCACATCAAGTATGTTCTATGTTCTCATCCTGGTGCTTTTCTATTTCGTTCAACCCAGGGTTAAATGAGTTAGACCCACTGAAGCTTAGCTCCGAGATGCTCGCTTGGCGCAATGTTTAGGAAGTGTTTTCTGACCTGCCTTGTCGAGCTGATATTTTTTGTTAAGGAAACTTGTGATTGATTTTGCGTGTTGTGATTTGCAGGGGTACCGATATTAGTAGTCCACATGGCATTCCTGTTGACTTGTTAGATCGTCTAGTAATTATCAGAACTCTACCTTATACGCCTGCAGAAATTGTTCAGGTATGCTCTCATTTCTCTGGATGAAGAAATGCATGTTTGACAACTATGTTGCAGCATATGGTCTGTTGCTTGGTCTGTGCTAGTTTTGTATTTGAAGTATAGTCATTGAATACCATGAGGAGCACTTGCTTTAAACATGGTGTCTTAGCAATATCCCCTCTCCCATCTACATTGGAACTATAAGCTCTCTGTGGTTTTGTATTTTAGATCTTGGCTATCCGAGCAACTGTGGAAAGCTTGTCTCTGGATGAAGAGTCTCTTGCTTATCTGGGAGAAATTGGAGAGCGTACATCTCTTAGGTGATTACTAGTCTTACCCTTTCAATTCTTACGATTTGAGAATTGAGTATTTACTTATCTGATTTCTACTTCTTCATGCTTGCATAGCTTGTTCTATTACTTCTTTTTCTATTACTTAAAAAGGATCTTTAGGGTTCAGATTGATTTAGCACCTCTAAGTGGATCATGTGTGAACTTCATTTGTTCAATTTTGATTAAAATTTTGATCCCCATATGCAATGTTCTGCACTGATTCTGGTGATAACGTACAGCTTCGAATGTTCAAAGTCGAGTGGCAATGTAAATACTTATTGCCATCAGGGGATTAGGGGTTACGAAGCTGATTGTGATTGGAGTTCTAACTATGACGTACATTTGATCTTGGGGCAGACACGCTGTTCAGCTGCTAACACCTGCGAGTATTGTGGCGAAAACTAATGGCCGGGAGCAGATTAGCAAGGTAGGCTCACCTTCCTAAAGTGGTACATAATTGATGATTTGTCGCTTGACTCTTCTGCACCAGTTCAATTTATGCCGTGATACACGATAACGACTAACGCTAGTATGCACTTGGCACTATCAACCTGGAATAGATTGGGTTCTGATAAGCTGATAACACAATGTTGCAGGGAGATCTGGAAGATATTGCAATGCTTTTCCTGGATGCCAAAGCTTCAGCACGACTTCTACAAGAGCAGCCTGACAAATACGTCTCCCAATAATTTAGTAGTTTCCATCTGCGAGTACTGATACATCGGAATAGGTGTTTGTTTGATCTCGAATTTTTAAATGAACTGGACCAAGCTGCACCTGATAATTATCTTTAGGCTGGGGTAATCAAGGGTTATGTTTCCTAGATAGGACTGCTTGAGGAAGTCAACGAACGAGGTCTTTAAATACGTGTTCTTTAAAGGAGAAACAGATTAGACTCACTCAAGTTTATGAACACGATGAATAGCTGGAGAGACATAGGCACTAGATTTCAAGATCAAACTGGATGGGTATTTTACATTCCTCCATGAGTTTTTCTGCTCTACCTGAATTTATTTGTCCTTGAGGATTTTCGATCAGTTCATCTTACCGCAACTGCAGAGCTTCTTGCTGGCCTTTTACTTTTGCCTCATTTTTTTCGTCAATAATTCAGTATACATATAACCCTGAAACGCTGCAGAGCACGAGAAGTTTTGCATAAGTGACTTTCAAGGTCACCGATAGTCAAGAAAAGCAGAAAGTTCTAGCTTGTCAAGGTTATGAAGGCAATTCAATTTGCATTAAGGGTAGTTTGTTAAGGTTTGTACAATAGAGATATCCTTCAACTGTGAAATGGTGTGGAGGAGTTTTAGGGCTACTTTAGAAATAACAAAAATGCACTTATGTGCAAGCAAAGTTGAGTGTATGTTTTGCAAGTTTGTGGTTGAAAATGTATGCATTACCTATACTGTATGAAATTACAAAAAGAAATTTTAGTAAAAAAGCTTTGAAAGAAATCAACAAGTATTAGCAAAACTTCTTGATGAACAATAGTTTATGTTGACAAAAATGAATTCTGAAATTGAGGTTACTCATTGACTCAATTTTGCCCAGGCCTCTCCACCAACCTTTGGATTGAATTTGCAACTCTAACCCTACTTTCACACCCTAAACCACCTTAAGCAAGGCCCTTGTTGAATCACAATTTTTGTAGTATATTTGTAGAAATTGTCTAAAAATATCAAAGATGTAATTAGTTCAAAACTTAATCATAAATTCAAGTGCTTGTGTTGTAGCCAAAGAGTTACCAACTTCTCAATCTTGTGTCCAAAGGGTAAGGGCAAAGTGGTTGTGTGGTTTAAATTGCCCTCATAGAGGTAGACCAAGAGCTTTGTCATCCAAACAAAAAAGAGTCTTTGTTTGTGTTGTGATTGTGGGAGGTCACAATAATGTTGTAGGGGTAGAGAGGATGTAAGACAAAAGGAAGTAGTGAATGTAAGTGGTTGGACTAAGTGTAGAGTTTTCAAACAAGCAACATTGTCATCAAGAGTGAAGCAAAAGAAACCAAAATTTTCTAAAAAGCACATCAAAGATTGTATAGATTTTACAAAGAGACATTGATATTGGACTTCAAGCAATTGGGAGAGGATCATATTTTTAGATGAAAGAAAAATTAACTTGTTTTAATTAGGATGAACAATAGTAGTGTTGGATTATGTGATGGCCAATCAAGTTCATATGTGCAAGAAATAGTGAAGCATGGTGGTAAATTGATTATGGTATTGGAGGTATATGACTATTCATTGCTACAAGCCCCTCATGAAGATTAGTAGTAAGATGAATCAATTCTTGTATATGCAGATTTTAGAGATTGTCTCTTCAAAAATTTGTTACAAAGAATTGGACCTAGAACACCTTATCCTTCAATAGGATTATGTGTAATTCACACTACAAAAACAATGAAGCAATGGTTCAAATGACAACCTTACAACTTGATCAATAGCTTGATCTTATTCCCCAAGAACAATTGAAGGCATTGATCAAAAGGTGATTGAATCACTATGAAAGTGCACCGTTTGATATATTAAAATTGTAGGACAATATGCAAAAAGTTTGATTACAATTTCTATTGAGGTGCAAACTAGTATGCCTAGACAAATTGAAATTCTAACCTCTAAAAGAAGATGGATCTAGTGTTGAATGTTAGTTGATACCATATATAAAGATAAGAACCTCTATCTTTCAATCAAGAAATTATCTTTCAGTACTTCTTTACCATACTTAGAACATTATTACAATATTCTCTCTACTATACTCTTCCAATTAATTTTCATTCTCAATATAGTTCTTCAATCTTTGACATAAAAATTTCAAACCCTACACTCAACATAACACATGAGTATACCTATTCATTTGACAATTTTTAAAATTACTACCTTCATGATAGGCATTCACATCCTAGGGTTGAATCCATCATTGTTTTTCATGTAAATTCTTCTAATTGAACCATTGAGGATTCAATTTTTTAATCATCATTACTATAGAATAAGACGTTCAATGTTGACCACAAGTTCATCCAACTTTAAAAGTTGTATTCTTCAGGAACTGCGAGAACTACGAGAGATTTGCTTTTTCTAGGAAGGTAGCTAATCAAACTTCCTCCGGGTCAGTAGCACCAGTGATCCCAGAATGGGTTCATAGTAGTTAGCCAAATGTTCATTTTCGGAAGATTTTTCTTGAATTTACATTAAGGGCATGCAGAAATTAAGTAGCAACCGAGCGAAATTTCGCCAGTTTGGGGATCGCTGAGTAGCACTGACTCGCTTTTATGGTAAGATAGTTAATCAAACTTCCTCAAGGTACTTAGTTTCTGCAAACAACCCATACACACCACATGTGACCTGTTCTCCAGATATTACCTCGGTGCTCCCAATCCCCTCTACCTTGGAGGAACCACAGTTCTAATCACAAATTTCCAGGTCAGATGTAAACTATTTAAAAATAATTCCTGAATGAGTACACTGCAGACCTCCATGATGTCAATGCATCTAAAGAAACTTTATTATCACATGGTAAGGGATAGAGATCTTCGCGTGTGTTAGATACATCATAGCTAGTCATCGTTTCTGCTGAATCAACATACTAGAAGAAAGTCCATTCAGAAAATAACAAAGAGAACGATGTCGCTTAGAAAAAGCCAGTGCCAGAAATCAAAATCATTCATGCCGGGACCCAAACCATGCTCCAAACGTGGGAATTAATTCAGAGGCAGTTTTGCCATAGTAAAAACACGATCAATCACTTCACATTGATACTTCCAAGTTATGAAGGCCTGCAGCCTAGTCTACAACGTATGCTCACATGATCCTCGCCGAATTTCTGCGCGTCCAAAGAATATAATTAGAACACTATGTGACTTTACCCTAAGATCTGACAATAAATGTTCTAGGTGTCACTACTACACAATATGTACCGGAATTGTCTAACAAAATGAACCAAGTTTGTCCACACTGTTGCATTAAGCATGAGATCCTCCAATAACCAATGGGCTATAATTTGGTCAGCTGGATTTTCTAATTGGTCGCTTCACCACTATCTAATAGAAATCATTTCCAAATTTCCTTGAAGACACGCTACCACAGATATTGAATTAAATAGGGTAGACAACAACGATGGAGAAACAAAAACCGGACGATTAAGGTACATACACCTAATTGTGATCCATACCAAGACGTGCCTCCTGCAGAGTCTTAAACACAATCTGAATATCAGAGCTCAGGTTCGATGTACTGCCCACCCACCTCCCACTACATACAAACATATATGGGAATCTGTTTTCTCAATCAAGACCTACAAAACTTTAGTCAGTGTGATAGAATGCTCAGATGCTTAGTTAGGTGTTGATAACTTACGCAGAGGTGATGATATACTTCACCGCTCTCTACTTCTCAGATGAGTTGGGACCCCTCTTCTTGCCGAAGCCGACCACTGAAACGCCATTCCGAACGAATCAAAATCAGCACAAGCCTCAATACAAAATCAAAAGTAGGGACACCTCCAAAACCCACCCCAAAATATTAGACAAGAAGTACATTGATGAAAGGTATCTACACCTTAACACCTGAACAAGTGGTAGATTTATGTCATCTAGTTTTACAGTTCATAACTGCATGTCGTATCCGGATAACACATTCTCTGGTGCGTTCGAACCCTCTTTCATTCCCCCCCAAAAGAAAATACAGAAATTTCACCGGTCCACTAAGCTCAGCAGCAAAAGAGGCGATTTCGGGTGTCCAGGCCTTACGAGAGACTTTCATAATAAGACCTAAATGGAACCATCAAAACTTTGACACCTCAAAGTTTTTCCAATTAATAAATATATTTGGAGCGATATAAGCCCTATTCAATTGCCAAGAACATACTGAAAAAAAATTCCAGTCTAACAATATTAGGTTTCCCTACCTTTCAAAAGCGCTTCTGGACACGACCTAATTGGAACCATAAACTCATTTTCAAAAACGCACCTGCGGTCACGAATCGGCGGTTGTATTGCATCCTCTTGTGCGCACGGCCCTTCGGCTTCTTCTTCTTGTCCTGCTTGGCAACCTTGGGCGTCTGGCCACGCACCTTTCCGGCACGGGCCAAGGATCCGTGAACCTTACCTGGCACACCATACGACAAGCACTATCAAACTAGGGTTTCGCAAACCCTCCATGAAAATTTGCATGACACAAAGGATGTGAAATGTCGTGAAATTAAGAGAGTGAGGAAACGCACTCATGGCGAGTAAGCGGAGATTGCTGCGTCAGACGCGTGAATAAGCGGAAGCTGAAGCGTGAACGCGGGCGCTGGTGAAGTGTCGCGATGGCGAGCGAAAGAGAGCTTTTGAAAGTGGCTGCGCTGCTTTCTAGTCCCTGAAACCCTAATTCTCATATGTAGAGACGAGGCGAACTTCATCCATGCTTAGGGGATGTACACAGTTGGATGAGTTCTACATTTGGATGAATAACTCGGTGTTGTACTTGAGTGTAGTGCTCAAGAAGTCCATATTCTAGATTCTCATGAAGAAAGTACTTGGGGGAATGTTTTGTCCAAATAATTTTTTATTCATCCAAAGTAATGCTTGAATCCTTACAAGACAACCTTCCGTTATATTATGACCAATTTGATGAAATTGTAGCAAATAATATAATTGTACAATGATAGAAGCATCAATAGGGTTGCTATTTTGTGAGCCTGGGAGCATGTGACTGTGAGTCTCAGAGTTTGCGAGTATATATTTTTGCGGTTTTAAAATTGATGAAGTACCCATGACCGTGGACTTTAGAATAATGACGGGACCATAGAATGTAAGGTGGAAAAAAAAATGGTCAAGTATATTTTTTTATTAAAGAGTTTAGGACATGCAAAGTGAAATTCATTTTGAATTCCATTGTTACGAATTAGAGTAATTCTAAATCATCCATAAATTACCTTTTTAGTGTATGTTGGCCAATATTGGCGTATACAGGGTGTCGGGGTAGTTTCAACCATTAACCCCTAAAGGACCATTGTCCCTTCGGGGGACAAATGCGTTTTTGGGCAGGTACCTACGGGCTGAAATTTTCTCCTGATTTTTTGAAATTTTTTTTGGAGGTAGAAAAGTTGATGAGCTTAGTGGGAATAGAACTTTTTTCAAAATCGGTGCCCGGGAACAATAGTTATGACCAAATAAGCTCAAACGAGGGGACGGCGGGCAGCTCGGGCAGCCAGAAAAAAATGGAAAAAATTTTGAATTTTATTTTTGATATTATTTTTTCTCATAGATTATATTTTTGTCTATCCGGAAAGCTTTTATTCATTTCATTTGGATATGTTATGAGAAAGTTATGGACATTCTTGGTTTTCGGGCAGTTAGAGCATCTTCTTGAAAAAAATAACTTGTAGGATTCATTTCTAAATGCAATTTTTCAAATTTTTAAATTTTTTTTTTGGTGAATGGTCTGATTTACTTGCTAGAACAATCTCACCATTGGGATTAGTGCATTTTAATTCCATCTAAAATATATGAATATTTTAGATTTTCCTTCTATCTCATACCTACTTCTACTTAACAATTTTTTTAAGAATGATAATTTAATTTTTTTTTATAATTTTTTTTTTACCTAGACTCTCAACTCAATTCTCCACTATAAAGATTTAAAGCTCAAAACTCTGTAGTGCAAAAATTTGAAGTTAAAAATGTTCAAAGTCAAAAAATCTAGTCCCGCAATGTGCTGAAAAACTTGTTTTTCCCACTTTAAACGCAGTTATCTTGCAATCTGAGCGGTCAAAAATTCTGAAATTTTTTCCACACACTTTCATACTAGTTAGGTGTAAGATCTTGCGGTTAGACATGAAAAAAAAACATTTTTTCAATTTTTTTTACTCCTTGCTATAGGTATGGCAGTTTTGAGTGTTTTCTGGCAGAAAAAAGGCCTTGGTCCTTTAGGGGTTAAAATGTAGATTACAAACTGCCATTAGGACTCCAATTCCAAAATTACTTAGAAGGTTCAAATTGAAATACTTCTAACAAATATAAAGTTATATTTGTAACCATTTTGCACTAATGAAATAAGGGATAAAAGAGGGTTTTAAGGGTTTATAACATGACATACAATGATTTATGACAATAGAATAATATAACAAGATAAAGGGTTATTTAGAAGACATTTGTTTCATTGTCCATGCATTGGGACGGAGGAAGACATCTACATTGGAAAACTCTTCATTTTGAATGTTCGTGATTTAGGATAACTTTAGGATTATAGTCTTCACAAATGTATTATGCCAAAATTGTGTTTAGACATATGATGTCACATATATACAACAAGGACTGTTATTTTATTATCATGGGTTCAGAATGAAATGGAATGAATTACAATGATTATTATTCATCTTAGAAATCAGTGGTTATATTAAACCACTATTAAGGATTATTCAAAATGAGGCGTACATTCTCGAAGTTGTACAAGAAACTAGATCATACAATTTCAAAGAGAAGTTCAAAATTTTAAAAAAGATGTTAAAGTTCGAATACAACATATTGTAGACAATAAAATGAAAGGCAAGTAGTGCAATGCATCCCCAAATCGAATCAAGTAGAAGATGTTGACATAGAGTGAGAGTGATCACTACTATGAGACGATGATGTCTCATTGTCTGATTCTAAGGCTATGACGTCTACAAACTGCAAGACTCGTGGCTCTGTCGACCTAGAATTCTTCTTCACAGAAGCATCTGCTTGACATGCATATGTTGAAGCTAAAGCCTCTACGTATGACGGCAACATGAATGTCTTCTCTGGGCTTGGGAAAAAACTAGTTAAACTAAAGAAAGGGCGATGACCATCTGTCTTAGAAATCATGCTGTAATCCACAAAAAAAATTAGAAATAATATGCAAATCCATTTCACAACGTTGAACAGAATGGACAAATTTGAAAGTGAACCGCATGCAAGGTTTAGGATATGACTTATTTATTTAATGTAAATGCTAGTTCAGAATAGACTTACTTACTGAATTGAGATTTCTTCACAATGTGAGGAACTTCAACTTCCAATGAGTCCTCATCATCAAAATGTTCCACGACTGTTGGGATTGATGTGGGAGCACATAGAGGTACGCGAATCATTGGGGCCAAAATTGCATCGAAGATGCCTTTGTCTTCCTCAAGTGCAACAATGTACCTACTCAAAACCCTATAAGGGCCTCTAATAGCACACACCAGTATGACACCAATGAAGTCAATAAACATAATTGAAAGAATCAAAGACCAAATAGAAAAAAGGTTTGCAAAAAATATGTAGTGAAGGCATTTGATATAATCTGTTGCAGTAGTGCAGTCTAGAACAACGTCATTTGGGAGTGAGCATACATTTGTAGAAATCATGGATCCTTCTTTCGCGCCCCTCTCCAAAGTTTGGAGTTGCTGTCCATACGCAATGTCTCTACTTTCGTGATATTTTGTAGGACATCGTCACGGGCTACATCCACCTCTAATTTCTTCAAGGTTGGGCACCATTGGAATTTGAACTTGGAAGGACCAATCCCAAGGAAGTTCCTCACCAACAATGAAATCCCAAATCGTTGTGTCTGCGTGAATGAACTCAATTAAGAAATAAGCACAAATTAGAGTAGGGCCATGGAAAGTTAGTAATTCGAATGCACAAACTTCAATTAAATTTCACAGTAACTAAAACAAAAGCAAGCATACAATTCCAATACTATATACACAATCATTGGATTTCATTATAATTGCAAGAGTTTTGGAAGACAAATGAAATGCCCATAAGCTATAAGATACATTAAAAAAATGAGATGGAAAAACAATGTACTGTTCTTGAGGGCGAAACCGGTGAGGCCAAATGTAGCTAGTTCATTCCCCACCAGTCCTTCATCTTCTCGAAAGAATAAGTAGTACCATACTTGAGAATAGTGGCTTTCGTAACGGCCCTCAAAGGATAGATAATTATGAGAGCTCCATCGTCATGCAGGTGACCATCTGCAAATTCAAACAATGCCTCTAGCCAGAGAGGGTCATCCACATTCCAGTGCTAGACGAAGCGGCGACCCAAAGAAGATTGTGGAGGCCTTGAATGACCTGCTTGGCTCAAGTGATGTTGGAATACGTATTCCACATTTGAAAGGCAAAGAAGTGTTTGGTAGTAGCAAACGTAAACTTAACCTGCCTATTGGGTCGGATGGTGACTCTCATCGTCCAGACAAGGTCAACTTCTCTCAACCACGAGTACAGATTCGATCTACATGTATACCGACAATGGCTTCTAATGAACCAGCCCCACTTGCTCCATTGCCGCATGTACCGCACGTCTCAACTACAATGGAGAGTAACTGTGACCCTACACAATGGCACATTGCAAGATTGTTTCATAAATCGAGCTGTAAATGTCATGCCCAACAAAGAGGGACAAACATTTGTTACACTGCTAGAATTGCAAAGGGATCTAAAGGTACTCTAGCCCCAACGTATTGTGGTCGCAAAAAGCAATATGGTGGAAACAAGGAGATTATGACCGACTTCTGGTTCTGTCCAGATGACATTGATCGATGTGTAAGAGGCTCCAGACGTCCTTGGGTTATTGATTGGCCTCAAGTACCAGACGTATGGTTAGTGCTCACTAACACTAGTTTAACTCGATACGAAACCCTGCTATTGCAAGAGGCCGACTTTCAACTCCAACAACGACCACCTATGTCACCTCGACGGTTGTTTACAATGTCAAATGTGTTCAAGGCGCACTTTTACAATGAAAGTAGTCTGGTGAATGCGAACACATATCCAACAACTCGAAGGAGCAAGGCCATTCACCGTATTGCAAATGCTCCAACTACAAAGCATCGCAATAAATGGGATAGTACAGACTATTTACTATTTCAATTTTGCTTTTGATATACTCATGTATTTTGACTTTGTAATGTGTACTCCACTATTTAAAGATTCATCCTAAACCACAATAAAAAGTCCCTAGTAATATATCCATAGCGCTCGTTATCCTAAATAGTACAACGGTTATAGGTCCATAGTAATAGGCACCCTAAATTCTAAAAATAGTAACTGACCGCAAAATTTTAAAAATATTGTCTATTTCTAGCCCAAAATTGTCTTTTCTTCAAATTTTTCCATTTCTGAATTCACCGCTCACACAATCCCTCCTCACCGCTTGTAGGCTCATGCTCGCAAGCTCACAATCTAACACTGCTGGAAGCATCAATGTGTGAAATTTCAAAGAGAAAATTTGAGCATTGGATGAAAGTCATCAATTCTTTCATCCAATCTTTTATATACAACTTTGTTGATGAGTGGTTTGTTTATAACATTTCATTAACTTCTAAGTACTCTAACTGAAGGCTTTAAGGCTCATTTTAAGTCATCATAATAAACAATAGTAATCCTTTCAAAATACCAATATCAAGGATTTGTATAGACCATTATTTTGTCTTTTAATTGATATATTACGCACATACATCCTTGAAACTTCTTCGATGAATATTCATTGGATGAATTGCATTTTTTTAGTACTATTCATTTCATATTAAGTAGGTAGATCAATGGGTGGTTTATCATTTAAAAGTTAAGTTCAAGTTATATTATTTATTTTTGTACAAGTTGTTGCATCAATATCATATCTGGGTAGCAACTTTGGTAGAAAATGTTTTCAAAAGTATATGCTTAAAATTTTGGAAAATTTCTTTTCAAATTTTTTAGCATGTGCCAACCTTAATTTTCAAAAAAAATATTTGGCATAAAGTGACATGCTACTACTAAAGTAAAGTACGCATGTAATGGATAATAGAACTTTGACTTTTTGTTCTAAAAAATTGATTTTGTCATCCATTGCAAATATTTTTGCTTTCAAGAAAAAATTACAAACTGTAAGTTCCCGAGGCTAATTCTACTATATTTGAGAACTTAAAAAAAGTTCCTTAAAAAGAGTATTTTATTGTAGTTTGAATTTGAGAGACTATATCCATTTTACTAAATCTAGAATAATATGGAATTTTGGTTTATACAATAATATATATCTTTGGAAAAAAAAATCAAATTTCTAAATATATTTTGCATTAGATAAGATTAATCTTAGATTAATATTTAAAGATTTATGAAAATTTCAAATTTTCACAAAAATTGTCAGTTGTCAATTATGATTTATTGAAGATATGTGATATCATCTTTGATAATTTTGAAAAAAAAAAAATTATTCACATCTATTGGCAAAATGAAGGTTAAGTAGCTCAATGATGCTAACATGCGAGCATGAAAATGCAAGTATATGAGCCTTAAGTTTATATATAAGTACATATCCTACAACCATTGAAGGTGCTTATAACATAAACACCTATAATATAGGTATCTATAATATAAATATCCTATAAATATGAAAGATTTTTATAATATGGACACCTATAACATAGGTGTATAGTCTTCTAGGCTCATGTGCGCATTGATCCTAAGCTTAGACAATAGCAAACTTCTTAAACAACTTACTAAGTTAAGGTTTGTCGTATTGGCCTTTTGTCATTATAAAATTAACCTCTAAAGGAGCAAGGCCTTTTTCCATCAAGCCACTCAAAAGTAGCATCTCTACTACAATTAAGGAAATAAAACAAATTGATGAATTTTTTTAGAATCAAAAGATGTGATCTTGTAAAGCACTTTTATAAAAACATGTGATAGATTTTTGTAAAGTTTGACCATACAAATTGCAAGATATTAGCATTTGAAGTAGGTAAGAAAAGCTTTTTTTGACCTAAACCAAGAATTTCAAATGACTAACAACCTTTTGTAGGAAAAATTTACTCTATAGAATTTGAATATAAAATTTGCCATACTTGAAATCATGTTTGGCGTTTCTCCACCAATTTTTCAAAGGAAGAAAGAGGTAAAAGACATCAAAGAAAATCCTAAATATAATGTGAAGATGCATGTTGTAAGAATTACGCTTGGGTTAGATTTGTTACAAAATATTTCAAATATAAATAAATATGGCATGTAATGAAATTTCAGTCACAAATTATAAATGGCTTAATTGAATAGTGAAGAAATTAATAATGAAAATAATCTGAATCCTCAAAAGAAAAGTGCAGAAATCCATTGAATAGGTACTAGGTGCTAGAAGATTATTTTTGATCAATAAATACTTTCAGGTTTCATCTACAATTCTCAAACTCTACCAAGTTATTTGTTATTGCATCTTTTTATCACATTTAATTTTAGATTAAGTTAAAATAGCATATTTTGGTGAAATGGCTCCTTAGATTAGATAGTAAAACCTAAGCACCACAATAAAGCAAGTGGACCCAGTTGCTAAAGGTAACAAAATATTCCTACTGAAATTCCAAAAATTCTAAATCTAGTTAACAAAAGGAAATTCAACCCCCAAAGAAATGATTTCGTATGGGGTCTAACGAATCTAACTCCAACGTACGGAACTCTACACTTTTTGCAAGCATGTTTGGCACCACACACTTTCAAAACCCATAAATCACAACTATGGATTGAAAGATTTATTGATCCCTCACAAGCCTAAGAGAAATTTAAAATTTAAGTGCTAATCTTTTCATTTCTATAGAAAATAGAAGGCTAAAGTGAACATCCAATAGCCTAAAACATTGGGTATCAATGAATAAAAAGTCTCATCATATTCTCCTTTGTTCCCAACCATAGTACCCCTAATAGAGAACATTTATAAATTTTTACTTGACATTTTTGACTTTGGAGGATTTGTGTATTCTCAATTTTGAATTTAGAAGCAAATTTTATTCTATTACAAGCGTAATTTAAAGACCTTTCCAATCATATAAGAAACTATTCCTAATTGAGATTCTTTTGTAAAACTAGGGCATTTGTATGGTACAATGTACTCACAAATGTACTAGTTTTTAAGTTGCTAAACACTACTTTTTCATTGTTTCTTAAGATTTTCGAATTTTCAAAACATCACCTATTAATTGTGACTTATTACCATACTTGCTATCAACATTGGCATTTCCTACTGAATATTTAATTAAAAAGTTGGAATACCAAATTTGATAGATGCTAAAAATTTGATGAAATATTCCCTCAAAATCCATGTTTTCGCCAATGTAAAAAATGATTTCACTAAAATTCATTTAAGATTTATTTTTAGAAAGATTTATTTTTCAAACTTCACAGTCAGATTAATATTTTTCAAAATTAATTTTTTCCAATTTTTTTTTCCAATTAATTTATATTTCAAAACTAATATATTTTTCAAAATTAATATATTTTTCAAAATCAATATATTTCAAAATCAATATTTTTCAAAACTGATATGTTTCAAAACTGATATTTTTCAGAACTGATATTTTCAAAACTGATATGTTTCAAAACTGATATTTTTCAGAACTGATATTTTCAAAACTGATATTTTTCAAAACTGATTTTTTTCAAAATTACTTGTGCAAATTTGAAAAGCGAAGGAAAAATTTATTTACTGTTTCAATGAACCCTTTAGTAAGTGACCAACGCATTGTCATCCTACTTCAATGCACTCCAAAATTTAGAAAGAAACGAAGAAAAAAATGGTTGTGAAAGAAATTTTCAATGCACTCCAAAATTTAGAAAGAAACTAAGAAGAAAAATGGTTGTGAAAGGAATTATTAGCTGTAAAGAAATATATGTGTATTAGTTTCTAATACACATAATTATATGTGAAATTAAATCACCAAATATTTTTTAATATAATCATCAAATATTAATATTTTTAGATGATTCATTATTTCTTTAAGTTAATTTTTTTTTTTTTAATTTTGGTTTTTGAATGTGGTTTTTGTTTCAGTGAATATTTGGTAGAAAAATGTGTAGAATTTGCCATTATTTATGGTAGTTTGCATGAAAATTTTAACACCTAAATGCCCAAGGCCTTTTTTGAGTCTTTAGAAATTTGTTCTAAATTGAACAAAAAGTCAACATTTTGATAAGTTGTATCAATTCTTTTTGAATTGTAACCATACAATTTCAAACTAGACATGTTAGAGATCACATAGGAAAAACACACACAACAATATCACTTATGAATTGAAAGATTATAATGTTTGATCATGAGGGTGATAAAACTAAGAAAGTGATTTGAAGTCTTTTAATCTTCTTTTCACACGTCAAATCTAAAAAGTTGGTCATACAATGCCTAACATGCACAACCAACAATGCTAGTATGTGAGCCTAGAATTGTGAGCCTACTAGCCTTGAGCCTAGGCACATAGGTTCTCTACAACTATTGGAGATGTCTATAACATACATACTTATAATATAAACATCCTATATCTATAGAAGGTGCCTATAACATAGACATCTATAAGATAAATATCCTATAACCATGGAAGGTGCTTATAACATAAACACCTATAATATAATTAGGCACCTATAATATAAACATTCTATAACCATAGAAGGTGCTTATAACATAGGTATCTTCAATATAAACACCTTTAATATAAGCATCCTATAACCATGAAAGGTGCTTATAACATAGGAACCTACAATATAGACACCTATAATATAAACATCCTATAACTATACAAGGTGTCTATAACATAGGAACCTATGCTCATGGACTCAAAATCCTAGACTTACATAATAGCAACTGTGCTTGCACAACCCCAATCAATTTATAGCTTCTCAAAATTTACTTTGCAATTTTAAGAAAATGAATTTCTAATGTGATTTTTTCTCCAAGATTTAGTGTATTTGAGGCTCATTTCCATTAGAGAAATTCTCAGCCCTCCGGAGGGCCACTCCAGAGCAGCTGAAAGGACCCCAAGATTACATTTAACTTTGCTTAATGATTTTTTTTTCCCCTATAGTCAATCACTAGAAGTCGCGATGTCCGATGATTGTCAATGGTTCAAAATTCAAGTATAAATAGTTAAATAATCAAGGTTCAAGTATTGTAAATTAAGAAAATTCAATGAAATTAAGCAAAATGAAGTGAATTTTTAAGCTAGTTGCCAAAAAAATTAGAAAACTTTGATGTTACCAACTAGCTTCTAAAGCCAATTAATTTAGGGTGTTTAATGATGCGAAGAGAATATCTTTATGTACACATGGGGTGGTAGGAGGTAGAACAACCCATGTGGGATATATAGTTTAGAATTTGTAGTTTCTCAACTGCTCATAGTTTAAGTTTAACCCCTAAGTGCCTAAGCCTTTCCAAGTGTGTTTTTCCCATGAAAAAAAAATGTGCTTATAGTTATCTCCATTGAAGCAAAATGTTTATTTTTCAAAATCTAATCATATGGATGTTTAAAGAGCTTGCTTATTAGTATGCACACCAATTTTGAGTGCAAAATTGCATAAGAGTTGTGAGATTATAATAAGAAAAATGTACGTTTTCTATTTTTAATATGTTGTCCCTCCCCACAATGTTTCAAAAATTTGCACATAAAAGCTTTTGGGGATTGGAGGTGACATGAACAACTACAAATTGTGTTAGCACACTAAAATACCCTTTCAGAAAACTTAATATCACTTGAAAAGCTATTAAACTCATTACACAATCCACCTTGCAATTGTTGAGATGCAATTTTCTTTTATAAGTATAAATCACAAATAACTCCAAACCAACACTTTTTTGTTTAAATTTTCAATGGTGAAAATCATGAAAACACTTTACTCTTTCCATTGGGACCATTTTCAAAGCAAACGGATAAATACCAGTTTTTAGATCTCAAATAAAGTGAAATTGCTCAAAGTTGGAAAATGAAGTAAAATTAGCAAGCCGTTTACTCTTCCACTAATGGACATATATGGCTTTGGAGACCTCTCAACAATCAAATATGTACCTTTTTCAGTGAAAAATGAAAGTTTTCAATAGTTAACCCAAAAAACTACCCAATGTTTTTTTAAACCGGTCAAACGAATTTAACTGCCCGTTGCAAAATGAGCCTGAAATTTCAGATCAACCATATTTGGTCGCCCGGGCATTTAGGGGTTAAAGTAGGAATCATGTTAAAACTAGAATTTTAAACTCCATTTAGGCATAGTAAAATGAATTTTTTTTAAAACCTTTGAACTAAAAAAAGTTGAAAAATCAAACTAGTTTTCATGTCCAAAAATCCATTTGATGTTTAGAGCCTCCAATAAAAAGTTATGGACAAAATTCTAAAAGGGTTGAAAGGGAGATTTTCTTTGACATTTTCAAAAACCTTCTCCAAATTTTGCCCATAACTTTTTATTGGAGGCTCTAAACTTCAAACAGATTTTTGGGCATGAAAACTAGCTTGATTCTCCAACTTTATTTAGTTCAAAGGTTTTTGATGAAAATTATTCTACTATGCCTAATGAGGTCTGAAATTCTAGTTTTAACACAATTCCTATTTTAAACTTAACTATGAGCAGTTGAAAAACTACAAATTCTAAACTACATATCCCACATGGGTTGTTCTACTTCCTACCACCCCATGTGTACATAAAGAGATTCTCTTCTCATCATTAAACATCCTAAACTAAATGATTTTAAAAGCTAGTAGGAAAATGTAAGAGTTTTGTAATTTTTTTGGCAACTAGCTTGAAAATTATCTTCATTTTGCTTAATTTCATTGAATTTGCTTAATTTCCCAATCAATCACCTTGTATGTTCATGCGGTTGATTATTAAACAGACTTCTATTACACTTTCATTATTGGAGTTTTGACGTTTTTTGCAATATTCACCCACTTTGACAATGCACTGCGGCTGTATGCCCCTACTAATTCTTACATGATTAATAGACTAGTTTGGTTACTATGGATCGGCCCTCTGGAGGGTTGAGAATTTCTCTAATGCAAGAGCCCTCAACACTACGGAAAGTCAAAATTGCGATTGATACCCTTGTACAAATTCTTGAATAGAAAAATCATAATCAAATATATTCAAAATCAGATTTTTGATGCTAAAACTAGACTTCAAAAAGAATTTTCCCAAGAATATAAACTACTAAAAATAGAAACTTGGTTAGATTTCAGTTAACTTCAAAATATTGTTGACACCAAAATTTGGTGCCTTAGGCATTTAGGAATTAATCTCTAAACATCTAAGGGGAGCTCCTTTTAAATTCTCTTCTAAACTATTGTTTTAAAGATCACCAAAAAAAGAATTTCTAGAGTAATTTTCTCAAAAATTTGACCACAAGGTCTTTTTCATTACAACCAAATTAGTATGACCCTAAACCAAATTAGTATGACCGTTTTAAATGACCATACGGATTTTAAGATATTTGTGATTAAATTTCAAGTTTTTGAAAAAAATAGATATTTTTCTTGGGTGAAAGGATTTCAAAGGGACGTATTTCAAAGTTCTCACAAATGTAAAGTTTATTTTTAACAAATGCAATAATTAATAGTTGAGAACATGCATGCCAATTTTCACTAATATCAAAGCAATGGAAGATTACTTACAAAGCCTTGTAATTGACTAGTGTAGGTATTCCAAGAAGAACACTAGGAAAACAAAAATTCAATGTCATTGAGCTCATTAGTGATTTACTTGAACCAACTAGCCTTTGCCCACTTGTATTACCCATAGATTTTTTTCTTTCTAAGATGACCTCTCATTGGCTAAGTCTCCCTCTCAAGACTATCTGCAATGAACCTTCCTTGACATGTTTGAGTTTGACAAATCACCAAAGATGGATTTTTAGTTTGTCCAAATCAAGAGTTTTTTTGGCTATAGAAAGATAAGTTGATGGAATAAATGAGAAATATATGAAATTTCAAAAATAAAATAGGGATTTGGACAACCCTTGAAGTTAGACAACAACCATAAAATTGACCGTCATGGGCTTTTAGGAGATATTGCAAAAGACCAAGGTTTTCTAAAACCTTACAAGAGAAATAAAAGTTTGAAAAATTCCTATAATCTCAAATTTTGGTTTTATTTTTAGAAAAAAAATAGCTATTTATGAATACACCTCTTATTTCAATTATGATAAAAAGAAAATTAATGCCCTCATAAATACAAAATGTACAAGTCTTGACACCAAAATAAAAAATATAATTTCTTTTTAAATATGTTTTTCATAGAATGTATTGTCTAAATGGAAAGCTTTGATTCATTGCATTTGGAATAAGTCAATGAAGTGAAAGTTATAAATTTTATTTTTTTTGGCAATCAAAGCAACCTAGAGAAAATTTATATATACATATCATTCATTTTTTAACTCAATTTTCACATCTAACATATGTGTACCTAACAAGATTTAGTACTTGATGGTGTAGAAGCTCAATTTTGTGTAGAACAAAAAAATTTATTCCAAGAAGGATCTTAATCTCACAAGAATAAAAATAAGTTGTTTTTTACACTTTAAATATTATAATTTTTCAATCCACACTAACAAATAGGCTAAAATTTTTTCCACACATTCTCGTAATAGGCTACTACACTTTTATTGCTATTTTTGACAAATGCACTAAAAAATGTTAGTTTTGATAATAATTTCTCTTGAAAAACACATCCATTCTTTCAAGAAGTTATAGAACTAATCCAAGAATATTAAATAGAATTGATGGATGAAGAAATACATTTTGGTGTGCTTGTGATGTGCTTTGCGTCATTTGTTGTTTGATATTTGAATGCATGGTCCTAAAGGAGTTAAGGGGAAAAAATCTTTGGGTTTAGATTGTTTGCTACACCAATCCCAAAGATTATAAGCACAAAGCAAGGAAGCCTATTCATCCTTTGTGTAAGCCAATGAAGTGAATCCACCTCATCCTTTACAAAAACTTTCATTACTTAATACACGGACTCTCTTCAAGTTAAAAAGGAACCCCTCTACAACTGCTCCGCCTTTTTCAAACTTATGTGTCCTCAAATAAGAGGGTGTTGCAAACCCACGAGCAAAGTCAGCTCGGACCCTAGACCCCCAGACCTCATAATAAGTAGCTCGGACCCTGGACCCCAGACCTCCTAAGTAGCTTGGACCTCAGACCCCAGACGGCCAGACCTTGTGCTAAGTAGCTCGGAACCTACCCCAGACCTCCTAAGTAGCTCGGACTTCAGACCCCAGACCTGCTAAGTCAGACCCCAGACCTGCTAAGTAGCTCGGACCTCAGACCCCGTACCTGCTAAGTAGCTTGGACCTCAGACCAAAGCAGCGATTTAGGGTTAGGTCCAAGCCCATCAGTCAACGACCGCGTGCAGCAGCCCTACCACGTGTGCACAGCAGCTCAAAACCCCTAAAAATAGAGAAAATTGTCGTCGGAAACTATCCCACGAAAACACACACAAAAAGGGTTTACTTTTTACGAAGAAATTGTCGTTATGTGAGCAGTTTTCCTAAATATAGAATCCCGTGTTTTCTCGTGGCGACCGCCGTGTGTTTGCTCATGCTGACGCGCTCTCACGACTAACAGTCCCCAAACACGCCGAAGATCATGACTCGCTCCCGATCCATTGCAATTTTATTCCCGTTGATTATAACAGACAATCGATCATCGACGACTTCGGGCAAATGGAGGAAAATAAGTCCAACAAGCTTAAGTTATGTGCCGTGGATTCAAGCTTTTGGCAAAGCGGTAATTACACGATCGATCGATCGAACAAGTGTAACCACGTTAGGAGAGCCTTAACTTTTGTTTGCCTAAAATATCTCTCTGGGACGTTTGTTGAGTCCACTACAAATTATGGACATCACTCTCTTCGATCAAGTTCATATTCATTTGTTAGTGCGTAAGCTGGGCTGGTACTAGCTAGGCGATTGCAGAGTGAATTTCTAGTTGTATTATAACTTGGGGAGCTAGCTAGCTAGACCGACTCTCAAGTACTCTACGTACAAATATTCCTCGATCATTTTCAATTCTAGTTTATGATCGAAGTACTGGAAGTCACTGGATGAGTTCTTTTGCATTTTTTTTTCTTCAATTTCCTGGTCCACGACTTGAAGTTGTGAACTCTGTGTGTAGGACTTGCGTTCTCGCGCGTTATCTGGTTTGACTTGAGGTGGGGAACTCTTTGTATAAGAGTTCGTTGTGTTCAGGTTTCTGGTCTATGACTCTTCAAGTTATGAACTCTCAGAGCTAGATATGCGTGTATAAGATTTGCGTTCTCGTTTTTTGGTTTATGATCGACTTGGAGTTACTGAACGCCAGCTCGCTCGCTCTCTACGAGGTTTGTATTCATTTGATGAGAGTATGAGACTGCTGTCGCAGTATTTCTTTTCTCGAAGGTTGAGCAGAGATTACATTGGTGAGCTAGACTCCAGTCGCGGTTACTAGTTATATTTTGGCTTGATCGAAGAGGGCTGTCGGAACGGGTGTTTGAACGCTTCCTGGAGTCAACAATTCCGGAATGATTTGACTACTATTTACCAGTGCCTACAACAACGTAAGAAGTTGGAAACTTGGAACTAACTGAACTGAATGATTGTTCCAAAGCATTCATTTGGTTTAACGTTATCCTAACTTGCAGTCTCGGGGAGACAAAATCAGTGTCATAGAACTAGTCTACCTCTGAACGAAGACATCAAATTTACAAGCGTAGTAGCACTCGCTACTCGCTAGCTAGCGTAGTTTGTAGTGCTACCCCCATTGATCGATAGACTCTTCATTACTCTTCATTCAGTGCAAGGCGGGTCATTCTCTTATTGATTTCTTCTCCCACAAGTGAGAGTTTTCGCTCATATCAGTTGTCATAAGAATATCTTTCCAAGTTGCTGAGAGTTTTTCTGGTTCGTTCTGAGGTACCCCCACGTACTGCACTAGTGTAGAATTAATTCAAAGGATTGATTGCATTGATGGCGGCGTCAAGCAAGTCACGACAGAGAGTGTCATCGTTGCTGCCCATAGCGGAGCACCGTCAGTCCAAAGTCTGCGACAGCTCCTTTCTGGACGAGGCTACATTCTCTGCTGCTGCATCTGCTCAAGGCAAGTCGAGCTCTGGATATGGCAAGAAGGCGATGAGTCCGCTTGTGAAACTGAAGAAGGCGTTTGTGGAGATGCTGGTGAGCGAGCAAAGGTCGCTTGGCAGTACTGTTGGGAATGGGAGCTCATCTGACAACCCTGCTCACTGGCCCGCGTTCTCAGTGGGCATGGGGATGGTGCCCATGACGTACATGTGACTACGGTGCATGCCAGTTTGTACTTTGGGTGTCGATCACTTATCAAATAGAAACTTTGATTACAACTTACAAGTGGTGTCGGTAACGAGGCCAGCGAGAACCTCTACAGAGCTTAATTAGTGAGCCTGTAGCTCTGTGACAAGATCACAACGTGCCTCGACATAGCTATGATCGAGAGCTTGGAGTGTCTGTAATGAGGCCGGCCGCAATCTCGATCTACAGATTGTGAGCTAAAAGTGAGCTTGCTGTGTCTGTAATGAGGCCACAACTTCTAGAAAGCGAAGTGAGTAGGTTCTTAGTAGATGAGGTTAGAATAGTTGCGAGGCTTTCCCACTGTCTAATAAAAACAACGGCACTTATGTTATGAAAGGCTTCGACACGGTATTGCATTGGCTGACATTTCAAGTACCAACTTACTTACATGTAATTTCTCACCTTTCTTGTAATGTGAGTAGGAGTTGCGTCTCAATAAGCAATTGAACATTGTTCCTATTAATATTAGTACTACTACTATTATAAAATTGCCTTATTTTTTGGTGGATCTTGCTGGAAGATACCCAAAGAGTATTCTAGATACTATGAATTTTCAAAGCTATGAAAACAAGTTTAAAGTAACTACACCTAAAATGCCACAAATAAGGTTCATGGCAAACCAATATGCTCTAGAAAATGAACAACAATTTTTGCACTATGACTATGCACATGACTATGAAATGACATAACTATGAATATGACATGACTATGAGTAATTGACTATGGACATTTTTGCACATGAGTATGACTATGAATCAAAATGCCAAAGTGGTTCCATAATTTTTGGACACATTGTGAATTAGTTACAAGATTTCAAAGATGCAAGGTGTAGGGTGCTAAAAGTGTCATGTAGGTGATGCAAAAATACATTTAATGCATACGAAGAAATGACACTAGTAGTATCAAAACAAGTAGAGAAGAAGTTAAAACAATAGAAGGTGTATCCAAAAGTGACCACTTGTAAGGTTGCCACCTCCACAATACTATAAATAGAGCCACACACTAGTCTTAATAGCCACCAACCAAATTCTTTTATTTCATTTCATTTAGGCAATGCAGAAGGTGATAATCACTGGAAGGATGAAGCTATTTACATCCATGGAAGTGGATGAAACTTGGAATATACACTAGTAGGAATCCATGTTTTTCTAAACAGATTTTTCTGAACATCCACATGTTTTCATATTAACAATGACGTCACTGAAAAGCAAGAGTATTTCACCCAAGATTCCCTTTTTAAAAAAATAATCCCTTTTTAGCAAAAATTCGCTCAAATAAAAAACCCTGCCACCAACTCCACCTTACACTTGTCCTTGTAATGTGAACCATTTTGGGCATCTTCCCTATTCTATTTCCCTTCAAAAATAGGGGTTGATTTTGAAGAGTGATTCATTTTAGATGTTAAAAAATAGGGGTCGATTTTGAGGAGTGATTCATTTTAAATGCAGTTACTATACCTCAAAGCAATCCTATCTATCATGAATTTAGAGACAATACATTTTAGGCAAGAATGTACATGGGTAGGGTACAATGCAACTCTTGCTAATGAAAGTGCTCCTCTCTTACGGTCTGGTGCCAAATATCACGAAAGGGGAGTCCATATAACGGGGGTTGATCCCATTGACCTTTGTTTTTTTATAAATGTATTATTTAGAGTTCCATGTTTGGGGTGATTGATGTCATTTGACCTTATTTTGGTAAACTTATTTGGGTCTCGTATATGGGTTGATCCCATTGACCTTTATTTATATATACACTGTATATGTGGCGAAGTCAGTTGTCTTTGCAAATCGTGAAAGGATCGTCAAGGCTGTTTTTCAGGAGGTGAAAATAAAATCCCATTTGAAACGCAGATCTGAATGCAGATTTGGAGTGATTGCCTGGTACGAGAAGATAGGTAATCTCATTTCAAGGAATTTGCAATTGGTTGACCATTCAGTACTCACCACGAAATGTTTTTTTTAGTCTATAAAATTGTTTTTATCAGATACTCAATAGAACATGAAAATTATCAACTAAATGGTGAGGTAACTTCCTATCACTGAGCTCGTTCTACAGCTGATCATCAGACGAGTCAAGTACTGCTAACCAATTAGTAACGAATCGAAGGTAAAGGATCAAATGTTGGTCTCAAAGGAACATGAAGGTCTACTACTATCGATCTGAATGCAAAACTACTGTTTGATTTCTATAACAGTTAGAGCGTGAGAAAGGATGCTGAAAGATTCAGGTTTAAGCACATTCTGCAGCAACTGCCAGGCTCTTGGATAGGCCTGGACAAGGATCGTCTCCAAAAATACTGCTTACAATAGGTACCAGACATTTTTGCTGCCCAACGCAAGCCTGTACAATCACACATACAAACATTCCATCAGTGATAAGGTATACTTAAGAACCTTTCGCAATAACGTATGGAGGTAAGCCTTTTTTGAGGTTTCAGTTTGTTGAAATTGAAATTCCCCTACAGGACCAAAGATTGGCACTTGTTTAGTTCAATTGATCATATAATGAAGAATAGAATTTAGAAGATCTAAAATTTGTAATCAATATCTGTAGAATCATTGATAAACGTTGTAGATGTTGGTAACGTAGATGATCCATGGCGTTGTTCAACGTTGTACAACGTCATATAGTGACTTTCAACGTCACCAATGACCTAAAGAAAACATAAGCCCCAATTTTGGCTTCTAGGTCTTTGGGGTTAATAACAATTCTGGAAATGTGCTTAGAGGAACTCTTCTGCGAGGATTCCAGAGAGGGTTGTTCTCTAGATAAACGCTCTTCAGAGAGATTTGATTCGATGGCAAGGTCTGTTAGGCTTACCTTGCTCAAAACGTCAAAGGACGTGTTAGCATGGCAAGAGCTGAGCGTGAAACCTCCACAATCACCGGACGGAGTTCCATAACTTGCGAAGCTGATTTGGGAGATTTGTTGTCCGTCAGCACATTCAAGTGACAGGGGAGCGCTTGGTGGCTCTGAGGTCAGGCTGCCTCTCCTATTCCAGGAAGTAAAAGAGAGTGGGAAAGGATGTGATTCTGAAACATGGGAACAGACTTGCAGAGGCATGGAAGTGGCAATGGTGATGGCATCAGGATTTCCTCCCTTTTCTTCAAACAGCACAATCAAATTATGCTTGGAACGCAACCACTGTCGTGGAACATGGTACCTGTGCAGTGGGTACAATGCGGTTGGTCAATTTTCACACATATAAAAAGAGCTGCAAAAAGAAAAGAAGTGGAGCGTTGAAGAAGGTAGGAGAAAATAATACCAACGCTGTGAAGGCTGGCCACACTCGGTGAGACACTTGGTTTGAATAAATGAACCACGATAGTCACAATTGGCTTCACATCCATCTCTCTGTGCAGTGAAGGATGACCAGTATCGTCCCAGGCTCATTCCATTCACCCAAACTTGGCCTTTGCCCATGCTGCCGAGGTCCAGGGCCACACTTCCATTTCCAGCTGGGGCATCAAATTTTGTCTGCACATCATCACCAATTACTCATAATGCGTATTTAATTACAATAGTATCTTCAGTAGACTGAGTGGTTCAGGACTCAGGAGGTTTTAGACAACATCTTCAAGATTATCTTCCTCATGATCCATGGGTACGTCTCCCTACCGTCACAACAAGACATTGAGAGGCTTATGTGACCTCATGAATCATGAAGCCGATCCTCTTTAATATGCTATCTAAAAATTCCTGAATCAGTCCCATTTGCTGAAAACCCTGTTTTATATGTAACGCGTGTATTCCATGCATCACATAGGAACTTCGCCCCAAGTAAATCCTAGCATGTGGTTTTAAGTGGTCTGGAGCTTATCCACAAATTCTCGAGAATATTTAATACTGTAGATTTGGGATCCTAGCTCGCTATGTGCTTCCGGAATTCCATAAAAGAAAACTACACATACCTTCGTTTTAGGCTTAACTTTTTCATCTCACCGGCTTTTAGAAGTCAATGTTGAATTCTCTAAAACATCATACTCCGTATTTCGGTAACGTCAGCGGCAGGAAATGAAATGTGCTGTAAGGTATCAAACCTTCATCCAAGTTAGGAAATTGTGATCACTGAACGACGAAAATCTATCCCAAGCCACAGAGTATGATCCGTTCACTGTGTAAAGCCGTCTGGACTCACCCTGAAGGCCCACCTGAACACAGCACAGCATATTCAGTTATGCTCAAACCCAATCATAATCCTCACCAAAGTTTCCCCACAAATTCATTTTAGGTAACGGTCTCAAATGGGTTTCTTTTCTCAATTGAGTATTTTGTGGAGACATATCCGAGATGAATCGAGTGGCTACTAAGGTTGCAGTGCAGAAAGGCAAGACCTGGTAAGTCCAAGTGTTTCCTCCCAGTTCCTTTGTACCAGAGGGCAAACCCTCTATGCGGAGTCCATATTGAATGCCTGCTTTCTCATTTTCAAGAAATGGTCCATATCCCTACATTCCACACATTCCAATTAAAGATCAGACTTGTAGTGTGCAATTTGGTTACATTAGGAATTACTTCTGGTTCTTCATGTAGTATAACAGGGAAATGTCAAATACAGTGGGTAACCGTCAACAAATATGTCTCGGTACTTCATGAATTATACTTCTTACCTGCAATCCCATTGTCATCGTGAGAATAGCAATACTGTTGGTACCAGGTCGCAAGCTGATCATCTGTGAAGCCTGGTATCCGTTGGCATTTACAGTGCCTAAAATTCACCACTCAAGTTTAGTAGAAGCCAGTATACATTTTCCTGATTACCTGCCTAATACTCATACACACAATTTGGCAAGAAATCGGCGGGTATTTCTTGCAACGTACACGTACTAAATAGTTTAAACGTACAAAGAAGTTTAGGTGACAGAGTGTGTTCATCACCGTGGAGTGAAATATTTATGAATGACGTAGAGTTTAACAAAATTTACAACACGACTCCTCAAATGCACATTCAAGTGAAATCTTTAGCAAAAGGACTGGGGAATGTCCAAATGTAACCCTAACCGGATAAGAAGCTATTCACAAATGTATGGGCAGCATCACGAAGTGAGGACATCACAAGTGTTGCCTGAGCTGAACCATTGGAGACATCGCTCTCTTCAACCTGCACACTGCCCTTTTAAGGCCACTTAAATCTTTCAGTGCGATGCATGACACTGAGGGATGGGTTTTTAGTCCACCAGGTTAAATCTAAATTAAAAGGCACTACACTTTAAAGATCTTCGTGAACAGTACAGCTCTCGTCTGATCCATGCATTTAACAAGTTAACATTTAAGACCTCATATTCTATGGTTGGCTTAATCTCTGAAACTTCATTTTCCTCGACCAATGCGCGGCGCTTTCTTTCCTGAAGTTGTTGAGAAGTCTAAAAACAGTAACCAAAATAACAAGTGACCAATGCAGAAAACTAGGAACTAGTAGGCATTCTCCCAAGAGTGATATTCTAATAAACTTAACCACACCACAGCGTGCCAATTATTACGCAATTTCTACCCCAAACCCTGCCAATTTTATTGCGGCTAGGTTCTTCTAGAATACCTCTTGGGGTGGGTTTTCTACCAGGGATGATTTAGGTCCTGAACCCTTACGTCGTCATGTACCACATATAATCTGTCGTGTCCTTGGTCGAAGAAATTTGTTCTACGAGCGCATTTGTGGAAAAAGTATACCCCCAGGGTCCCAAAGGCTCATTTGATGATACCCAGTTTGTTATAGGGACAGCACCTTGCATGCTCTTTGTCACGCTTTGTGCTCCCACCTGTTAATTGCATTCACGCACACCACGGGGATAGCTGCTCAGTATATGTGTGCATACCCAAACGTCTAAGGTAATATGTTGCCTGCGAAATCAATTTGGAGGTGCTTCAACGTGTAGTCTAATAAACCTTGGTAGCTAAAAAGATGATATGCTGCTTAAGTAAGATCATTCTTTAGAGAAGGGTTCAGATACAAAGCACGCACCTTTGCAGTGTTGAACACAACGGATTTGCAATCGGGAAGAATACTAACAGACCATGCGGGTAGATCATACGACAAGCCTTGGAACACCACAGTACTGTCATTCGTGCCCCAGCTTGCCAAGAATGCTGCACAGGTACCTGAGGGGCCCTGATACACATGAGCCTGCACCCAGGTGCCAGAAAGCTTTAGTAAATTATCGATGGCTATGTCAGAAACTGATATTTGGAAATAAAACAACTATCCAAATTCCTCAAGATCATGTAGTTCCCAAAATCACTGCTGCGTTTGGCTAAATTTTTTGCATTGGTGTGCATCTACCAACAATTTAATGCGGATCACTACATAGGATAATCAAACATGTTTTTCAATTTATGCTTAAAAAATCAAGGCATGTACAAAAAATTCTAGCCCCACCCTAAACCCTAAAAGTTGTGAGGGCCACAAGCATAAGCCCCCGGTTTCCTATAGAAAACACGTGAGTCATTAGAGCTGTGAATATATTTACCTCCTGGTAAGGGCCTAGAGAGATTCCCGGGGGAATGTTGTCGACCGCAACCAAAGCTGGCTCGCATAGTTTCAGAGCAGCATGTAAATCTTTCAAATGCCCCCACTTCGGCTGCCGTGTATCTCCTGCAAGCATAGCCCATGTTCAGATCAGCATTTTCGCATACTCATCTCGACTAATTCCAAACGCAATCAATGTATAAGTACTTCGGAAAGCGAGAAGAAGGTCAAATATCAGGGAGCTGAGGAAAGGGTGTAGAAGTAACCATATTCATCAATAGGGGCATCGTAGTCATAGCTGGTGGTCACGCTTTCTGTTCCAGTACGCTCAAAGTTGGTGCCTCCATGGTACTGCCGACCCCAACAGAGCACCCTTTCTGAGTTTAATGATATGCTAGCTCTAACTTACTCAATAATGTTTTTAGAGGACTTAGCACACTGCTATCACCGAAGTACGTGCTGTCATACCATATAGTAATTCTGGAAACTACCCCCTTTTTGGAAGAACCTAGCCACAGCAAATGCTAGGTCCTCTACTGGCCTAGTTGGCGCACCTCCTCCCCAGCTTTGGAACCTGTACAAGTAAGTAGATTCTTCAAGCTTGTAACTAAGAGATGATTACAAGCCCTGGTTGCAATAAGCCAACTCTGATCTCTTCGAAAATGGAATCTGAATTATCTTCTAAAAGAATATTCAAAGTCACTTGAAACAAGATAGCATCGTAAAGAATTTTCTCGTAATGGCGTGCTTATTAATTACCACCCGGTCCAATTCTCGGTCCAGATGGCGGGCTTCCCATCAGAGTTCGGTCTCCATCCATCACAATAGAAGCCGTTGCAAGTATTGATCTGCGCAGACCAAATCTTCACTTTATCAGATACTTCAGGATCCACGATGAATGGGAGTCACAAATTAAATAGATTACGAGAAGATACAAAAAGACAAGGAGAAGAACGACACTGTCCTATTAATTCCCTTTCCATCATGAAAAGATTTGAGCTTCATTCCTTTACGTACGCAAGGCTGCTTGAAATTGGGCAATTACAAGGGACTGCCGGCAACAGATGTGCAAGCTGATGGGAATTGAAGTGGTGAGTAGGATAAGCTAGACGAAGCAGGTAAAGCCCAACATACAACAGAAAGAGGTGCTTCAGGTTGCTGGCACATGATCCATGGCACGCTCGCATTCGTCGCCACTGCCATATTGGCTATCCAGTTTAAATACCTCTGGCCTGCTTCTCCATAGGATGCATCGATGTTGCCGTACTCATTTTCAATCTGCGCACATGAAGAGCTGGATATTTTTTTTAAATTTAACATATTTAGATCTTGAACAATATATAAAATGAAATTACTACTGCCATGCAGCAATTGGTAAATTTAATAACGTGTCTTCTTCAACGATCGTGTATATTCATATTGAATGGAGTAGAGCATGCCTGGGCTAAGATGATTGGACCTCCTTGCCATGCAAATAGCTTCTCCTTCTTCAACATCGTGACCAAATGATTTACAAATCTCTGAGTTTCAATCTGCAATGCAAAATCGTGAATCACAGAACTGAATTTGTGAACGAAAAAACCTGTTGACCTGGTTATAGTTATGCAGGATTCCATCAAAAGATTGATCGAATTCAGTAAATGAATTGTTGTAGTAGAACAACAAACCACTTGTTGAAACAAGTTGAATATAAACATCAGATAACTTTCAACATTGGGATTGTTCTTCAACCTCCCAGCTGGTTGAAACGACATCACTCGGTTGATATTTTAAAAATTGAAGAACAATCCCAATGTCGAAAGTTATCTGATGTTTATATTCAACTTGTTTCAACAAGTGGTTTGTACTAGTGAACTGAAACGTACAATGACTAGAAGGGTAAAGAATTGAAACTACTCATAGTATTGGCGATTTGAAATGGCGCTTTCATAACAAGGCCAGAAGGATTAAGTACCATGAAGGGCTCATTCGCTGTACGAAACTCGATGCCTGGAACAAAACGCAACCAGGCGGGGAAGCCCCTGCACACAAGAAATGATTGTCATCTCAAAAAAATTCACCCAAATCTTCAGCATCCCCTTAAAGATTCGAGAAACAGGATACAGTACCTAGGTTTGTTGGCAAAACTTCGAGCTCCAACCATAAAGTAGAAAGTTTATTGGACCTCCACTCAGCTAACTAGTTCTTTCTCTCTGTCACTCAAAATTGAGATTTCACGAATGTCTGGATCGATTTGAAGATTCAGACTTGATTTGACGTACCCGGAATTCCACTCTGCACACACATAGGGGCCGATTCGCAGGTTGACATACATGCCAG
The DNA here is from genome assembly GCA_947034895.1 of Rhytidiadelphus loreus. NCBI lineage: Eukaryota > Viridiplantae > Streptophyta > Bryopsida > Hypnales > Hylocomiaceae > Rhytidiadelphus > Rhytidiadelphus loreus. The sequence goes on from OX344764.1 coordinate 18,651,190, forward strand.
CCTCATGAACCATCCTCAAGAACTTGGGCAAGTTATACCTCCCGGCATAATTGAACTACATTCAACCCCCAGTGCATAATTCATTTTCTCAAGCTCAGATGGTCAGTGTTTTAAACAGAGAATATTGACTCTTTTAACTTACCAATCAAGTATAAGCAATAAATTATATTATTTTTAAAGGCTATTATATTCATCATCAATTAGAATATCCATGAAACCACTGATCTAGAATACGAAAGTACCTGTCAATAAAAGCACATATCTTCAAAGGTGAGTCATTTTCTCTAGAGGTGTCAGAAGCATCCGATACGGATATGGAGAGCATGGTTATATCTCATGATCTTGTTTGTTCTCTCTGAGAGTTAGGGTGTCCTATTAACACTCTTAATTTATTGAGGATGATTCAACATGATTCAACATGATTTAACAGTGAGGGTTATGTCCGTTAATCTGAAAATACAGTCTTTATGGAAATAATACACCTCACCACTTGCATTGCCAGGCATGTTATTTCTCATGAGGCTCTACTTTCAAATCACCGTGTCCTTGAGAGTTAGAAGAATCAATTCTATACTAAAAATGAACTAGAAACATATAAACTTGGCCAAAGGTTTTCTCTGAGAACAATTTGTTTCATATTAAAAGTTCCGGTAACATAGAAATTCACCAGGACTCCTGCACCCCAAGTTTAATTCTGTCCATCAGTAAACAGCAGTTAGAAGTGACGAAAGCGTACCACCCCTCTGCTGGGCTCGTGCCCATTCCAGAACACATATGTTTGGATGACATCCAGGCCCCCCTCCTTCGCCTTTGCAATGAGACCTGGCCACATCTGCAACATCCAATTGGTAACAGTCAAAACAAACTTCCAGGTCAAGAAGCAGATAATTTAAGAGCATCTCCATTATTAGATTTGTCATGCAGGGGATCCTCTTATGTTTCTATTGTAAGAACCATAGCCATTCATTATATAACTGCAGCCTAAACTCAATAGAGAACAAGGATTTGAAAAGCCTACCTAGTTGAAAATGAATATTCTAGATTTGTTAGCTAGCAACTGAAAAACAAGGATTACCTGAGTGATGTGAGTTGCATATGGAGTCTAATATTGATAAACAAAACCTAATGAATCCCGCCTCATAGAACCTCGAATGATGCATTTACTTGAATGTCTGGGAAATTCACTCACCATAGGAGTACTGCGCGGGTAATGGATGGAGCCTGATATGAGCATGCGGCGCTGCCCATCCAGCTTCAAAGCTCGCTGATCGTAAGAGACACTCACAGCCCTCGCTTGACTCATCTGAAGCATGGTCAAGCTCAATACTACGAGCAAATGACAAATCCGATTCCCCACCGTAGCCATTCTCAATTGCAACATTCAACCAGATAACTTCGTATTCTCCGCAAGATGCCTTCGATCAAGGACCTCAATGATCAGCTGTTCAAATTTGCTAAGTTGGGTTGCACAGCATCATCTTCAGGATACTCCTCAGGTGTTCGATCTGAACCTTGACGGTGTAATCAATATTAATTACCCTGCAACGAAATTAATTACAGATGAAGATCGAACGAATTGAATTCGGGTGGAGTAAGAACTTGAAAGGCCTGATTCAACCTCAAATTATGATCAGCTGCCAGATTGAGTGTTGATAGAATGTTCCGATCAATCTTTCGACTATATCAAGAACGATCAAACCCTCAGAATAATCACATGTCAATACTGATCTTTCAAACATAGATAGATAAAGATAGATAGATTATATCTCATCCCAAAGTCTCAAAATCTGTAGAATTATATGATATATCTACCAGACAAAACCACACGCTCGTTTCATAAACCTCTTGCAACCATTTCAAGGTTAAGTCACAGTGAGAATTATCATATATAAACATTGATCTCATATATCCAAGACAGACTCATACAGTCTTCTTTGAGCTTGTGGAAAACAAATACAAAGAAAGTGCCATTCACCAACGTACAGTCACCAGAGATTGACAAACTCATCCCATACCAAGATCCAAGCTGCACAATCAGATTGGTATCAACTTGCAGATGATCAAACGAAGCACCTTGTAGAAAACACCAGGAATTTTGAGCTTATATATATATTGGCTTTCGTGTGGAGTCATCTGGTTGACATATTCAGAGCTAGGGCCAAAGAATAGCAAATTGGAGATTGAAGTAGCTAGTCCTTACGAGGTACTTACCAGCAAGAAAGTTGAGTGCCCGAAGTTAGATATATCGAGTGTAATCTTCCCGTGACTTGCAGCTAAGATTAATGCAACAGCAGCAGCAGCAGCAGCAGCAGCTCTACAACTCGCTCTACAATGTCTACAACCTACTTAGCATGCACAAATCGATTGATGTCAATCCAGCTCATGGCGACTCCTGCGCGCAATCGCCATCACTCCTCACGAAACCTTCAAAAGACAGACTAGCTAGGTGCGGTAGCTCAGTAGCGTACGCAAACAGAAACCAAAACTAATCAAATCCACCAAACTGAAAAATCGCCCATGGCAAGTCATCATGCATTCCCGGAACTCAGCCTTTATAATGCACGAAAGATCAACAATCTCATGATCCCTGAACAATGTGAATATATAACTCAAATGTTCCATAACGCTGCAGCTAGCTAGTCAGCAAACAGCTAGTTCGCATTGCATGCTCCGGCCAGTGCGGAATGATCCAAATTAAAAGTCTATAATTAAGCTGTTCAATCACAAATTGATGACAGCATCAAACTAATTGAGGAGCATGTAAGATCACGTACCATCACTTCCTTCTATTCCTCAAACAGTGAACAACTGATCACTATATGTTTTCGAATTCGCCTCTGATATTCTGACAGGGAAAAAAAAGAACAAGAAAGAACAAGATTGAGCAAGAACAGAACCAAAAAAAACAGAGATGAAAACCTTAGAACCTTTTGTAGCACGGTGATCACGGCTGCCTGATCTCTGCCTTGAAGGAGCTCCAGCTCCTGATCCAGTAGCTTCTGGCTCTGCGAATTTCAAATCCATCAATGCGCCTTAGCTGCTTGGCCGGAGTGTGCCACTACTCAATACTTCCTCCGTTGCTTTCTCTTTTACCCCCCTGCACCTCTATAATATCACAGCCATGGCGCTCAAGATGTGTGACTATCAATGGACTTGTGTAATTGTGTAACGTAAGTGAGCCCATTGCGGAAAAAATCATATTAGTGGTGTATATTTTAGAATTTGAATGTATACCACTAATATAATTTTGCTCACGTTGGGCTCACTTCCATTTGGTCTGTAATGGGCTCACTTACCTTATAGGGTAAAGGGTTTTTGTAAGGGAAATTTCAATGTAAGGTTTCGACGCTCGGAGGGCAGACCAAGGAGTTGTAGAAGGTAGAGGACAAAATTTAGAAAGAAAAAGAGTATTTTCAAAGAAAATTCAAACAAAAAATAATTCTTGGGATGATATTAAAGATGTGTCTTGATAATAAACATGGATGAATGTATTACCTGTGAAAAATCTTGTTCAAGGCTTGCCTTACGTAGGTTTCCCGCATAAGGCAACTACCCATCTAAAACAATGAAATTACAAGTATAATATGCCCTATAAAACACAAATAAATCCTCTAAGAAGATCTTTATGTAACAATAGATTGTTGCATGTAAAGTGACATAAAAAAAAATATTGAGGATTGTAAGAGTATATAGTAACTATTGCATGTTTGAACAAAATTCTTTATTACTTTTGTTAGTTAGAGTAGAGATATTATTTTGATTTGTAAATCCCTCACCAATGTGGTAGCATGATATTCAATGAAGTCTTGAATTCAATTTTCTCCAAATATAATAAAGAAAGGAACCCTTTCAAAAATTGCTTTCACTAAAGAGATCCTTTTTGACAATCAAGAATGTTTTGAAGTAGTCTAGAATCTCTAAGATAGTTACTTGTCAAACACCTTATATCATATGTTTATGCAACTTGTTGCATGATAGAATATAATAGTGTACGCATAAAATGAGTTTTGAACTAGGAACGCTAATATTATGTAAGGTACCTACACCTATATGCAACATAATAAGCAATTGAATCTTGGGGGGTGCACTTAGTTCTACTTTAACAAACCACGTGTGAACAAGTAGTTTCTAATAAGCTATAATTTCAACCTAAAATTTTGAGCATTGTTTAATAATGACTATAGGTTTCTATAGCCGAAATTTCTAACTCAAATAAAATATGAAATGATTTCTAGAAGAGGTTGAAAATGAACTAAAATGGCATGTTTTTCAACTCAAATAATAAATTTATAACAAATAAAAATGTCAATAATTCAAAACATAACTTTCAAAGTAGGAAAATCTATTCATATTTTTTTAATTTTGTTTTATTTAAAATTTAAAAAGTATATAGGGGTCTAAAGTTTTGTTCACACGTGGTTTCTAATGGACACTCTAAGTGCCCCCCCCCCTCAAGAATTGAATATTATTGTTCCTATTATTAAATTGCCTAATTTTTTGATTGGATCTTATTGGAAGTCAAATAGAGTATTCTAGAGTTTTTTTCTTATGGAATTTTTGAATACCAAATAAAATAAACAATGAATATTCAAAGTGTTGAAAATAGACATAGTACTTGAAGAGTGATCCTTGACTCTAACTCATGAATAGAAGCAATATCAAGATGACTACCTATTTCCAACCACTTAAGCAATTCAACCTATTTGTGGTATGGGGAAGGTTAAGGAATTTTTTTTCTTATGTAGAGAAATAGAATTAAGAAGGATTTCATAATTTTTTACATTTTTAGCTTCAAAAACAAAATCATCCTAAATTTTTTTCATAAAGATTATATTTGTCCCATTCTTGATCTACAAGGAAACCAATTTCCAACCATAGGCTACTTACAAAACCGATGTAGGTGATCATTGTGGCTTTCAATGTACAGTACATGTTGTGATCATTTTTTGCTTTCAATGTACACCTCCCGGACATGTCTACTACTCCTATAGGTCATGTTGTACGTAAGCTAGCATCCAAAATACAACTGATTAGAAATGGAGTCATCTAAGTTGTGAGAATGGATTTACAATCAGAAATGGATCAACTTCTTTACATTTTAATTAAAGAATTTTGTAGGGATTGATTTTAGAAAAGTGTCAAAAGTAGACATAAGGTAGAATGCTTTAAAAGTGCCCATCTTCTTTGAACTGCCCCTATTTTTAGGTGGAGAATGGAGATGGGGTGATCCTTAAATGGGCCACTATAACAATTGAATGCATCAACAAAAAATTGTTTTTCTATTGCAAGAACCAATCATTGTCTTTGATTTCCGCACATCTCTTTATAAGTTACAATTGGATAGATTTTGGAAGACCTATGGTCACAAATAGATGCCTATGTGTAAAATCTTTGAAATTTTATAACTAATTCAAAAATGCTTGGAAAAATACAGAACCACTTATATTATGTTCCACGTCTATTTTTCTTTCCCTAAAAAATAATTGAAAAATACATATATCCACAGAAGCCTATAAAAAAAAGGCGAACCCGCTCTTAAATGGTTGCTTTTAGAGCATACTACGGTAGTTACCTTCCGTGTCCCCATGGTGGTGATATTAAAGAGTGGCAAACTTTTACAGTTAGTTGAGCAGCAAGTCCACTGAATGATTCTCACCCAGTTGTCTTCAGTGCTTTCCCCAAAAATTGTACCAACCAATTTGAGCCCCTATCAAAACGATGATGATCAAAGCCAGGTGGGCAAGGTGGGGAGCAAAATCTACACCGTTTCTAGATGTGTTTTTCAACTTCTACACGGAGTGAGGATTCCACTTCTGAATTCTATGATTTTCTGAGAGTTGTTTGTCAATGCCATATATAATGTTTGGGTGATGTGCACTTGGCTCATCATCATGGGTTTCTTCCAAATCTATTCTTTCTCTGGATGAGCGGGAGGCATGGATGTCCTTCTTGCCACTGACTCTCACTTTCTTGGTCTGGTCTGCGCTTGCAATGTACAAGTGATGTACATTTCAGTGATGGGCAAGTCTGTCATCAATCCGTCGCAACTTACGGTTCTTTTCATGATTTGTGTCCTTGGTGTACTGGACTTGGGTTTTTAGGGTTTGGCCAGTTGGCCCAACAGCAACAGAGAACCTAATCAATGCATTAAGCCTGTAATTCAAATTGGCATGATGATGAATTAGTTGTTTGATTCAGTTCCATATCCTTCTTGAACTTTTATTAAGGTAAGGTAAGGTAAGGTAGAACTGCCCATTATGTCCATTATCACACAGATTTGCTGTCTAGGTACTTAGGAGAAGTTATTTGTAAGCTCCCATATTTTGACAGAGGTAGAAAAGTTTGAGAGAAGTCAATTGCAAAAAGAATGAAGACATTCCAATGAGAAGTGAATTTTCTATGATTTTTCAAAGCTGAAATGTTAAACTATGAGCAAACCCTTGTTGAAGCATGAGCGGACCCTTGTTAAAGCAATGAGTTGATGTGTCCACTCCCCAAGTGCATTGCCATCATGATAAAGGGTTGTAAAGATTGTGATAATAGATGGGCCTTTGACACAATTAGGAGGATCTTATATGTGACGGAATTGGTGGATGGTAGTATTAGGCAATTCTACCTCATACGACCTATTTTTTGACAATGTTAAGCGTTTTATCATAGGGTGAGTACTCCCTAAATCACCACTTTTTGCTTCTGTGCCTAGATACTAATATTAGATTGGTCATATTTTCATATTTTCTTGTTGGCACTTGAAAGGAGGGTCCAACGCACCAAAGAACATGACATTGGGATACCATATGCAAAAGTTATGAAGGAACAAAGTTTGGTTCTAAGATAGTTTCTTCCACATAGGTTCATAATTGATTTTGGAGGTGTACACATAATAAAGATGGTGGTTTAGGGTCAATGGCGCATTTGAAGGTACCCCCCTTATGTCCATTTGAGTGATGGGGGGGATAATTTTCTTTAGTGATGGAATAGAATAATGAAGATTGCCACTACAACAAAAGCATTGTTTTATGACTGCAAAAAACGACTGCAGTTAGTCGTAAAATAAAAAAATATGACTGGCGCAAAAATCACTATAGATGACTCGGAATATGACTGCAGTAGTCGTTTAGAAGCAGTCTCTTCAGACATCAATCATATTGGCAGTCATATAAGTTGAGGGGTATAAATATCCATAATTAGCCATAGTATGCCAACAAGGCGTATATTTTGACTTCTTTGACTTTTTATTGAGCTGCCCGGGTAAATGAAAAAATCCTACGTGGAATATGACTACGTTGAGTCATATTTTTTGATGACGTAGAATATGATTGGTCAGTCATATTTTGTGGAATATGATTGTGTTGAGTCATATTTTTTGATGACGTGGAATATGATTGGTGAGTCATATTTTGTGATGACGTGGAATATGATTGGTGAGTCATATTTTGTGGAATATGATTGGTGAGTCATATTTTGTGGAATATGATTGGTGAGTCATATTTTGTGGAATATGATTGGTGAGTCATATTTTGTGGAATATGATTGGTGAGTCATATTTTGTGGAATATGATTGGTGAGTCATATTTTGTGGAATATGATTGGTGAGTCATATTTTGTGGAATATGATTGGTGAGTCATATTTTGTGGAATATGATTGGTGAGTCATATTTTGTGGAATATGATTGGTCAATCATATTTCACAAAATATGACTGCGTTGAGTCATATTTTTTGATGACGTGAAATATAACTGTGGTCAGTCATATTTTGCAGTCATGTGGAATATGACTGCGGTGAGTCATATTTTGCAATTATGTGGAATATGACTGCGGTGAATCATATTTTGCAGTCATGTAAAATATGACTGCGATGAGTCATATTTTTTGATGATTTGTAAAACGACTCTTCTCAATCATATTTTTCAGTCATATTGAGAGCACCTAGTCATTTTTTGGAAATTATTATAATCATTTTGTGACTCCAAGTAGTCATTTTTTTATTGATATGTATTTTGAACTATGAATTGAACAAATCATACAACAGTTGTAGGATACCTAAGCATATTTGCAATCATACATTAAAATGATTTAACAATTGAATAAAAAATTTCATGTAGTTAAAAACAAATACATATGATCTTAAAGATATACAAGTTACAATTATATTGGTGAGGAAATGTATAAGAAGGAATGTGACTCCTTTCAATGACATTTATAATTTATTAGTCACAAATACAAAATATGTATATCACAATAAATTATTTACACAAGTCAATAGAGACTATATTTCCTACAATAATATGAAGTGAGTTGCAAGTAACCTCCAACGACTTTGTTCTAATTTTGTTGCCTGCATATATAATTAAAGGAAATAGGAGGTTAATTTTTAATGAACATACAACAAAGCTCAATCTTCAAAACTTTACAACAATAGAAAATATGTAATACAAATTTAAGGTAAGAAGAAAAACAATGGTGATGCAAGGAACAAGAAGAAAAAAGGCAAAAAGTGCTAAAAGATAACAACAAATACAAGTTAAGATGCACAAAAAACAATAAGGAGCAACTACTAAGAGGTAACAAGAAACAACAAAAAAGAGTCAAGATGCAACAAAAAGAAATAAGAAAAAAAAAAAGAGAAAAAAAAGTTTAAAAAAAAGGTCTTTTCTGGAACATCCCTACTAGAGGGCATTATTCTAATCATCACCTATCATATAGTTTCATTTTTTAGAAAAATTCCTTTCCTATAAAAACTAAGAACTTTTTTGACAAGGAAATCAACAATTTTTTTCAAGACAAGATGGGTATTAAGGTTTCCACTTGCTTTGTAAAGTAATTTAAACTACTTTGTATATGTCTCTTTTGCACAAACTATATATTTTTGAAGCACTATCCATAGTCCAAAAGTTCCTAAACTTCTCAAAAAAATATATAAAGGTGTGGAAGAAGTGGAATTGCTAAGTCGTTTTAGATGCTCCAAGAGGTTATGGTCCTCACCTATGCCCATCCCAAAAACATAACAAAGAATGTAATATTAGTGAGGATGCAACGGGTGTCTTCAGACCACAACGCTTGTTATCGCTTTCACAAGTTGCAAAAAAATAAACAAAGCAAAAAAAATCCACAAAACAAGCAATCCACAGTCAAAATATCTCTCTGAACCTGGTTGAAGCTTGCCCGCTGTGACTGAGCCATGATGTATCCGAAAATCAATTTAGGAAGCCAGAAAAGAAACGGGCGTAGAGCTACAGTGTAGACAGCCAACTTTATATTGTATACCAGTGTGAAAGAAAACATACGAATAAGGAACTCCAAAGCTCTGTATAAAAGCAAGTTTTGTAGGAGTTTTATGTTGGTCGGATTGTCAGTCGATCAATGGCTAGGAATGGGCGCTAAAAATTCAAAAAAATGAATTAATTAAAAAACCTGTGGGAAATCACCCAGTTAGGCCGGTGATCATGTGAGATCAGTATATGGCCACCATATTAAGCAGGCACGGGAATCGATCCATTCAATCAGCCCTGCTGGTATGTCCGTTAGTCTAATGAGCTGTTCATCTAATCAGAACTCCATCCTTTGATTTTCCTGGCCATTTAACTGTCTGCACTACTGGCAGAAATATATTTTTGGTCAGTTATACATAGTGTTCAGTACATACCTGATGTGTGTATGCTGAAGGTCTAAGTCATTTTAAGCTATTTCAAGCATTTGATATGTTTTTCTAATATCCATATTTCTTTATGAAAAAATGATAATATGAAAATATCTGAGAATTACATCTTCCTGATTCCCATACTTGGATATGGAATCTTAAAAAAGAAAAAAGAAAAAAGAAAAAGAGTGAAGATGCAACAAAAGACAACAACTCTAAGAAGTAAGAGTAACTCAAAATGCAACAAAAGACAACAACTAAGAAGCAAGAGTGAATTCAAGATGCAACAAAACACAACAACTAAGAAACAAGAGTGAACTCAAGATGCAACAAAACACAACAATTAAGAAACAAGAGTGAACTCAAAATGCAACAAAACACAACAACTAAGAAACAAGAGTGAACTCAAAGAGACAAGAGACAAGAGACAACAAAATGTAAGGAAGAAGAGTAAAAAAAAGTAGTGGCTAGGGTTTCAAAACCCTGAAAAAATGACAGCTAGGATTTCAAAACCCTAAAAAAATGACGGCTAGGGTTTCAAATCCTAAAAAGTGGTAGCTAGGGTTTCAAAATCCTTAAAAAATGGTGATTGGGTTTCAAAATTTTAAACAATGGCTTGCCTATATATTTTTTGATTGCCCAGGTTTCTTTTAGGTTGCCCAAAAACAAAAAAATGTTATTACCATGAAAATATGACCAATAATATAACTCAATGTTCTCAAACGAGTTCCCTACCGTCCCCTATGAAATACTTTGGTGTTCTCAATGGACGTATAATATACGCCCGTGAAGTACAAGACCCAAAAACGACCAATAGTCATATTTTGTAGTCATATTTCTCCTCAAGGTATTGACCTCCAAGAATATGACTACGAGTAGTCGCCAGTCATTCTCAGTCATATTTTTGCAGTCATAAAACACTGCCGTTGTTGGTGCATGCACTTTTTTTGCTAATTGTTCATTCATGTTTGGAATTAATAGTAGAAATTAAGGAAGTGTAGATTATAGCCCGACTTGTTCTTGATGTATTGGCAATCCTATTTCCGAGAAGAGCAAAACTAAAAATTGGTCTTAGCAACTTCATTAGTTGTCATTGTGTTATTTGTCATACAATAATGAAGGCCTTAGTCGACATCATATTCCCCTCATTCATGAAAATAAATCACCTTATCTTGTGCAAATGGGGTCCTAGTCGGAAACAAGTCATATACCTTAGGGTTTTGGTGACTTTTGCCTCGGTGCATTGGGGCCCCTATTTCTTTTTTGAAACTTCTGAATCAAATTTTTTATATTAATATCTAAAGGATTGAAGAACATTTTAGGCATGAATTGTCAAAAACTACTATTTTTTAGAGTAGTGAGAATTTTTTTTTAAAATAAACTTTAAAAGAATTCAACCATTCAAATTTGTACTAGCCTACTCTAGGAAGGAATAGAAATTCCTTCATAAATTTTGACTATATACGTTGAAAGATTATAACATTTGAATTTAGAAGAAAAAGTTTTCTTTTGACCTTGCCCAATAAAGCCAACACACTTTAACTCCTCCTAGAATGAGATTTTTGCACTATACATGGGTTTTCTTTTGACATTTGCATCCTATATAATCATGTTATATATATATACCTGCCAAATTTTAGAAGTAGAAGAGGAAGTTTGCACATGCTTCCCAAAGCTACCTAGGTTGCCTAAAAATTCAAGGTACTAGCATAACTTTTGATCTGGACACCCAATTGGGAAAAAATGATATGCACACCAAATGATACATATTTACACCAAGGGACACACATGTCAAAATTTTATGAACATTCAACCCAAATTGAATTTGTGTGCAACTACTTGAAATTGTCTTGTATACAATGAAGTATCACTTGGTCTTTTAGGCATTAACTTTATAGGATGGTAATTTTGTAGCATGGTAGATGGTTTTTTCTATTTATAGTAGTAGTACTAGAAAATTGACTCGATGAATTAGTTGTTGATTTCTTAACCTTCTTGAACTTTTATTAGGGTTTGGGTGCCTTCTGCATCATTCAATGCATTGTAGCCCTTTCCTTATTTATTGAAATTTTTGAATTAAAATTTTCTATTAATACCTAAAGGATTGAAGAACATTTTAGACAAAAATTGTCAAAAGTTGTCAAAAGTTGTCACTTTTTAGGGCAATGTAGCATAACTTTTGATCTATGCACTTGATTGGAAAAAAAAATTGTATTCCCACCAAGGGATAAATGTTAATACCTTGTATTAAAAATTCACGAACATATGACCAAAATTGACTTTGTATACGACTACCCAAGATTTCTTTTTTACATTGAACAATCACTTGGTCCTTTAGAGATTAACCTTATAGCACGGTAGCCTTTTAGCATGATAGATGGAATTTCTCCATTTATAGCAATAGTAATAGAAAATGGACATTATGACCTTCGTGCTAAAGAATGAATTATTAACCCTTTAAGGATCCAAAGTAGGTATAAATTCCAAAGGTGTAAAGATGTATTATTAAATACAACTTATTATAATAATAATTTAATAAATACTTTCAAATAATGTTGTAAAACATGATTCATAGAATATATCTATACAATTGGATTTAGTATTTCACTAACTAATATTTATCAACAAAAATATAAGCAAAAAATTCAAATTTTCTTCCAAACCAAATTTTAAATTGTATAATTGTAATTTTCAAATTAAATTTTTTCCTTTAAGTTCAAAATTTTAAGCCCTAATTATGGTGATTTTTTAAGGTTTTTATTTCACAAATTTTTTGAAGTCGATCTTGAAGGGTTGTTTCTTGAATTGAAAAAGATGCTTTTTGAGGTGAAACGTATTGGTATGCTTTAAGTTGCTTGATGAAAAATCATGATACTTGTGATCTAATGCAATGTACCTAGCTATATTTTGTGATGGAAAAAAGATCTTATTTTGCACATTCATCAAGTCATTTCAGGATAATGAATATGAAGATGATCCAACATCTCTACCAACAAAATTGCATCCCCATCCCCATATGTATCTTCAATGCTCTTGGACATCAAGAATGAATGACAAATGTTCAAGGGCTTCTCAATGTCCAAGAGCATTGAAGACATGTTCTTTAAAATAAAAGCCCCTCTTGTATCCTTTCATTACAATGTTGTATTTTATTGTCAATATGTTCATGTGTCTCTATCAAGTAAGTATCATCCTTGGACTCTAAAAAACCACTAGAAGATGGCACAAATGATTCTAATAAAGCTTTACAATGAAGAGTGCCAAACAATGATTTTTTATTGGCAGTAAATGACCAGTATCTAACATGGTAAGGCTAGGTTCTCTCATCTATGGAAAATGAAAGAATAATTTTGATTTTTTATCACCATAATTTGGAAGCCATTTGATAGTGGGAGAAAGCTATTGGCCAATTGTGAGTCTCTATTTGCCATTTATACATTATAAAAAATCTGAACCCTACAAAAGGTTGCTAGTTTGCACTAGTAGTGCCACGTCAGCGCCATATCAAACTAGCGACTTTTTTAATATTTAAAAATTAATTAATTAAATTAAATTAAATTTTTATTTTTTCTATACTTGCACTTCGGGGGTGCCAAAAATCAAACATTTGCAACTTTTTACACGGTTCAGATTTTTTGTAGTGAGAGCGAGCTTTTTCTTTCACCCAAGTCATTGGTGCTACTTTCTATGAACAATTGAGATTTTTCCTCAATCTTTTGCCATGGGTTCACACATCTAAGCCACTCTTTTGACTTGCTTCTCTTTTGACTTTGTATTGTTGGTTTTGGTTTGCTTTCAATGTCAAAAGGTTGGGTTTGCCAATTTTTCTTGCAAGATTTCAAATATTGTAGTTTAGCTGCCACTCAATTGTTGTGCCTTGAAGATAGTATTGTAAATTACTTTGTTTTTTTATTTCCCACAAATTCTACTCTTTTTCTATACTTTATTTGCATGCTACCATAAGAAAATTTGAGTGGAGACTATTTTGGGAAGATGCTTTTGAGATTGCCTTAACTTGAAAACAATATTGTGTGTATGCTTTACATCCAATCCTTGATTTTTCTACTTGCGAGCAACAATTTTAATACAATGTAAATTGCCCATGCATTATCCAATAAAACACAAATATTGAAATCCAATATTGAAATCATAATAATTCATAAATCATTCCTAATCCAACATGGCATGGAATTTGGAGACCCTAGATAAGCTTCATTGTAGGTTTGATGTTACAAACCAAAGACCCATGACTCTCAAAGTCATGAGAATAGATATTTGAAAGTTTTGAAAAATGTAGTACGTAAGTTTTATACAATTTCTAAGAAGTTTACTACCCACTTAACAATTAATGGAACATTTATTTATCACAAGCAAATGCATCGCACAAAGGTTTTGAATGCTTAATGTTTAGTATGAATGGTATTAGTAAGTACTCCTCAATCCATGCACTACAAAAAAAACAAGGGTATAAATGACTTGTCCACGATGACTGCAAATACAATAATGACTACAAAATGACTTTTTTGTAGTCATTGTGGACAAGTCATATATACCCTTATTTTTTTGTAGTGATGGACCTAAGCAGAACAAGAAAAAGGGATGGTGCTATAGTCTACATGAAAAATCTCTCTAAAGTGATCCAAAACAAAACAAGAGCTTGATAGTACATTGTGACAAAAGTAAGGGGACAAAAAAAGGAGCACAAAACACCCTAAACTAGAGAATTACATCTCATTGATAGACTTTGTTTTGCAAAACACTAAAGCATCCACTTGTAATACTTACAATGTTCAGTGATGCTAAATTTTTAAAAATTGACCAATTGTAACAATTCAATTTTGAACATCTAATAGAATCAGCTTCAAACCTAATCCCAAACTGTAAAACTCAAGGACCAAACACTCCTCCAATTCCAGCATTAAAAACTCCCGCCCACCCTCAAACCTCCAGTCACCCCCCCATTAACCCTACAAGAGAGTAAAACAAAACCTCCAAGCAAACAACCTAGAAGTCCTCAGAACAGTAGAACAACCCCCCAAAACAAAAACAAAATAAGAAAACCCTTCCACAGTGTGAAACAACTCCGCTTATAAAATGTAGAATTTTAAAAATTTTGAACACCATTGCTCTATACAACTAGGTGAAAATGCATGTGAAGTTAGCCAAAACTCATCTAAAATTCGAAATCTACCACCTATCTACTCAAGTAACTTAGTTAACAAGTAACAATTGCATAATGCAACCCTGTAGTTATGCACTACCTCCTTGATCTAGAGTAGGTGTCATGTAGTCACTACATAATGTTGTTGTTCAATGGCTAGCATCTACTACTTGAAACAATCATCTTACTAGAAATTTTTCAAAGTGAACTTATTTTGACAATGCATGCCCACAACTACACCAAGGTGTTGATTTAGTCTATTATACAACTTATTTATGAGAAATGACAAAGTAGAGAAGGTTTGCTCATCTTCTACACTTCTCAAAACATAGACTATAGCAATTTGAGCAGCTTTGATGTACTTCCTAAAGTTCTTGCCAAGTGAAGAGTTTGCAACTAAGGTCCTCCACAACTTAGTCAGTAGGTTCACCAACTAATATGCATGGGCATTCACTGGTGGTAACTCCATGGCAATGTGTGCTTTTGTAATCATGGCGATCTTGAACAAAGGTTGCTTTGACTCTAAAAGGAATTTGTCAAGCATGATAGGGACAAACCTCTTCTATTCACCTTCACCAATCTACTTGGACTCACCATAGAATTTCCAAAAGTTGGTAGTGCAATCTCTTTATAGACAATACTGCGAGTATACAACACCTAGTGCATCCATCAAATTGTGATCGAGAAACTTTTTCACCATCTTGTCCAACAAAAAACCTACAACCTTTGTACAAAAAGCTAGCATGCCCATTAAAAATCTTAAATCCAAAGTGAACATGCATAGCCACTGAACCGATCACAAACAAAAAAACATTCCAAAAATTCAAAGTCAACCAAATATACAAACTTCACTTCAATTACAAAGATTACAATTGAAAACGGAAAGAGCACAATTGAACTTTGCAATCATTGTATACAAAAGCGATAATGGCAACATATCCCTCATGACACACCATGGTGCTATCATGGATGGCATACCACTAGTAGGAATCCATGTTTTTCTAGACAGATTTTTTTAGACATCCACATGTTTTCATGTTAACAATGACATCAAATAAAACATCTTGATGTTTTATTTGATGTCGTTGTTAACATGAAAACATGTGGATGTCTAAAAAAATCTGTCTAGAAAAACATGGGGTTCTACTAGTCTATAATGTGCCATTGTAGAAGTATGTCCACCAGGAGCACTATCATCACTACTAGAAAATGGTATCCAAGTCAACAAAAAATTAACAATTTTTTTGTTAATTGGCATACTATATTGACCATTTTAACAATTTTTTGTTGATTTGGTATAAGGTAACAAAATGTTAATCGAATTTTTGTTGATTTAGATAGTACAACATCCAAATCAACAAAAAAGTTAACACTTTTTTGTATTAATACAAATAGTTAACACAAGCTCTTTATACAAATGAGGTGGTAGAAGGTAGAATAAACCATATGGGATATGTGAACCACTTATAGTCTTAATTCACATATACCATATGGTTTGTTCTACCTTCTACCATCCCATTTGTATAAAGAGCTTGCCTTCTCCCATCTTCTATCATTGAAGTTACCTCTCTTCTATCACTGAAGTTACCTCTCTTCTATCACCAATTTAAAATGAGCTTGTCTTCTTCTTTATTTGATTTTCCTATCTATGTGGTAATTTTTGCCTATGTGGCATTCTCTATAGGCTTGATTTTTGGTTTCCCATGTGACGGCCATTTATTGAGCAAATCCATAAATGAATTATTATTTTTTGACTTGACCACCACAACTAAATAGACAACAATTTTTTATTAAGTATTATCCAAGACAACGCGACCGAGGATACAAACGACATCAACACTTTTTTTGTAGATTTTTTGTTATAGGTACCAATGCAAAATATGGCCATTGACCTTCTAGAATGATGGGTCAATGACCATATTTTGCATTGGTAACTGTCATTTGCCAAGACCTTTATAATTTCAGATTTTTACCTTGTTTTTAAGTTACTTGTCCAATGTCTAATTTTGATTTTTTTGGGTACCTTTCCCAAGTTCTTTCCGATGCGTTTCCAATGAAACAATTTTCAAGTTCTAATTATTTACTGCTCAAGAGCTGGTTTTACCGATACCGGGCCATATATCGGGTCTGCATTGCAGATGCTCTAGGACCACAATGGTGGATGTTTGTTTGACTTTTAAAAAAAATTATGGCAACAAAGTTGATGAGTTTACAAAGACTGAAGGTTTTTTTTTGGCTTTCTGGTGCAATCTGGCAACAAAAACAATTAATTTGACTAAAAAATGTAAAAAAAAAGCCAAAAAACTTGGATGAAATTGCTAGATTGTGGATGAAAACCAAATTGTAGACATGTGATATGTGCTAATGTGATATTTTACATCCAATATGTGGATGAATGTTGAAATTTGGAGCACCACTAGAACATTTTATATCGCCACTTTGGCACTTCTTAAAAAATGAAAAAAGAAAAGCCCTGCTGCACACTAACTTAGGGCACAAAGTGTGCATGGAATAATTGTCTGCCCATACAAGTTTTTTTTTTTCTACAGTACTACACTTGCTGACAAGATTCGTTTATTGAAATTGTGCCGTGAATGATTCAGACCATGATGATGGTAAGAAGACAATACTGTACAGATACTTACGGCAATTCAAACATTTTCATTACTTGAATACAGTAGTATAATTTCAAGAGGAAAGTTGTGCGATTCATGTAAAAACATAATCAAATAATACTATTCAAACAACCAACACTTGTTTAAAATGAAAAAAAAAAATGGAAAAAACTCTACCCGAGATCTCGCACACAATGATGTTAACTTACGACTATTGTGGACTCCACACATACATTGTGCTTATTAAAATATTTTTCATCAATATTATTCACATTATTCTCTTTCAGAGTCACCAGGCATGTCACTTTTTTCGAATCTTGCTGCTATGGGTGCACTTGAATCAGCGTTTTCCGGGAAAAAAAACATTCCTCAAGGGCGCAACTTATCAACCTAGTTTCCTCAAAAATGGATGAATGGTAAATCTATTCCAATACAGTAGTGAGTTGTGGTCAATTTCTTTCAAAAGTAGACATGTGAGTGCTTAGGGATTACCTTGTAAGACCCCAAAGTGGTCGGTGGATGAGTTTTCAGATCACTATAGAAACAAAAAAAAATACAACTATTGGTCTAAAAATTAAATCATTTCTGAGTGACTACTTTGGTTGTTGGCAGGTGTCCTTCTAGGGTAAACTCTGTAAGAATGCTGCGGACCAAAGTGGTCTGATTCATGACTTCACTGTTAACTGTAGAAAGAGCCAAGAATGCACCTATTGGTCCAATAATTGGAGAATTTTGATGACTATCTTGGTGATGGGGGTTTCAAGTGGGCACGGCAATTTTGTGTCCACCGCGTACCCATGCCCGTGCCACTGTGCCTGATGCATGAGCATTTGCGTATAGCTTCCGTCGTCTTGCCCCGCGGCAGGGTTTAGTCAGTCGCCATTGCATCCATCGCCAGGTCCCCGCCCAATTTTTCCCAATCACGCCATGCCTCCCCTCCAACACTCTCACCCCGCCTCCTCCAGCCATTTTAAAGCAACGACACTCTTTTTGACGAAGAATTTCATCTGAACGCCTCCTTCAACAATCCGAAGCTGTGAGAGCGCGTGGTTATGGCTGCCGCGCAATCGAATCGCTGGTGTGTCTGGTGTGGATCGAAAGAGGCCGATCGCCAACGGTTTCGGACCTAATCGAAATCTTGTTTGCAAGTCAGGTGTGGTTTTGGGCAATCTCTCGAGCTACCGATGGAATTTCTTTGTTGGGGATTGAACTACTTTTTGGGATGGAATTGATTGTTGGTGCAGGAATCGTGGGATGGAGTGTATCCCCAAGAGCGCGTTTTCAGGGTGTCGCGTGGTGCACGGGGAGGGGATCTGCCCCAATAGAAAAATTAGGGTTTAAGGAATCTTCCCTCTGAGGCGTGTTTTGTGCTTCCGTGCTGGCTCGACTTGCACGAGGAGCTTGCTCGTTCTGCTGGAGTCTTTTATATCCAGTGTATCCGTTAATTTCTTACTGTGTCTTCGGCGTTGTTGCAATGTGCTTTTAAATCATTCAAGGGTTAGGGTTTCGAGAATTTTGTGGTAGGGATGATGGCTTAGGTGAGTAGTGTTTTTTGAACTTCAAATACTCAACGTACTTCTTTGGACGTTCCTATTATAGTTGACGTTTCAGTGTTTTGGATTCTCGAATCCCAAAGCTAGTGTTCCGTTTCGTCACCCTGTCTTTGGATTCATTATCGTTATGCTTGGGTCTCATGATTGGATGCTCCGATTGATGGGGTGGATTAGCAGCTGGGATTACGTCTTGGCTTAGATTCAAAGCCAGGATTGAGAGACCATTGAACAAATATAGAGATAATTATGTCGGTAAGGATCTTGTCGTTGCTCTGGAGCTCGAGATACTAGTTCAGTACTTCTGGAATTGCATGGGTTTTGTATTGGTGTGCATCTGAAAGAGCCTTCCTCATTAGATTGATGAACTACTGGATATTATTTTAATAGGCATTAGATTCATGTAGTTCTCATATCGAGTTAATTTAGTGTAACGTAAATGCTGTTAAGTTCATAGGCATTGGATTCATGTCGTCCACTAATTGAGTAGACGTTATTGTAGCGCAAATGGGTGTTAACTGAATGCTACCGTAGTATCGTTGGTATGACCTTGATATTATATTGGCTACCATCAAGTTGACATTAATTGAAGACTAAACTGACATCAATCCAATATTATGTTCATATTGATCCAGTGTCCGATTAGATTAATATTAAATTTACATTTTTAGGGATATCTTGAGATGTGAGTCTTGGTGGACTTGTTCCCTTTTGGGATAAAATGATTGACAAGCATTTTGGGGTTTAGTTTGCAGGTGCAGTGTGGATACAGCACATTGAGGTTGAGAACATTTAGTGGTGCTCATGCACAGTGGGAGCTGATAACTTTTCAAGAATGGGCAAGCGCAGTGCAGGTGCGGGATTGCCTTTGGGAAGCTGTACATTATCAGTATGCTTGATATTATCAGTGTGCTTGACTCGGAGTGGAGTACTTGCACAAAGCAGCCACGCGGATGAGGAATGGGAGGCAGGATTGGGGACTGATATGTGTCCCGAAAAAGCAGACATACCAATAGACTCGGTGTTTCCATCAATTATCGCTGACAGTGATGCTATTGATGACAAAGCGACAATAGTGGAGATGAAACAGTTATTAACAGAACAGGCAGCTCAGATAGAAAAGCTGAGTGAACTCATCACCAAACTAGATAGATCACTCACTGAACTGCCACTGAGCATTCCCCAAGTGGTGACATCTCGGCAGCAGAGTATCGGTAGTGAGAGACTTTCCTCTGCCAGATCTAGCGGCAACTCACAACAGGTACTCATGAAACCTGTTGAAAAGAGTGAGCAACCCCAAACAGGAGAGGCTCCAGCTGAAGTAACGAAAGACTTGGCTTCTGATCCCACCAGGCGCCCTCAGTTTGTAGGGTCTGGATCCGGGGGAGGGATGACAGTGGCCCGGTATAAGCCAGCGTGGGCAGAGCACTTCCAGTTCGTTTCAGCTGTCAAGGTGGACGTCGATGTTTCATGCTTGCACGTACTGCCTCATGAAGGTGACGATGGCATGAGCCGGTATGTGGCAGTTGGGGACGCAGCAGGACGGATCTACATTTTTTTGACCCACGGGGACTTGCTTGTGGACTATGCGACTCTCTCGCAAGCTCCAGTGACTGCCATGCTTTCCTTCACACTGCGCAAAAATGAAACATGGCTGGTGACCGGCCATGCAGATGGCGCTGTACTTGTGCATCGTATTTGGGAAATCATTCACCGTGGGTCGTCTACTAGTGACGAAGCCCACCAGTTGGTTCTCGAGTATGTGCATTCGCTTGTTGCGCCTTCGGAGACCGGAGATTATGATCTGAGGGGCATGTTTGAAACACCGGGAGCTCATACAGAGGGGGCACCTGAAATTAAAAGCAATGTGATAACGCATTTGGAGATGTACAGAGTGGGCAAAATGCGGTACGTGCTAGTGGCAGACTGCAATGGCAGGATGCAAGTGTTTAAAGAAAATGGAACTCTTTTTGGAACAGCGGACTCGTTGAGCCGTCCGCTTGCGTTTCTGCGGACTCCCAACACACAGCGCTTGCTGTTTTTGACAAAAACGGGTGGTGGATCTCTTGACCTGCGGACCATGACAGTGCGGAGCTGCCCCTGTGATGGACTGAATGGATCCACGGTGGTGGCATATGCTTTTGATGCTGCAGGGCGGTCTCGGGCATACGGTTTCACCGAAGAGGGTGACCTGGTGTATGTCATCCTGTCGGGGGATACTCTTCACTTTGAATGCCATGCTAGGACTACCAAGAGAAAACTCGATGTGGAAGGCCCTGTGTCATTACACGGTATCAAGGGCTACTTGTTGGTGGCTAGCCCACGGAACGTGTTTCTATACAACACCACTCTTCAGGTTGGCTTCAGCTATGCCAACATTCGGGGAGGGGCTGGACCTCGCCCTCTCTTCAGTGCTTCCTTGGACGACATCTCCCTTTCGTTTCTGCCCACGCCTATTGTTCCAGGGAATTGGCCCATGATGGCTTGCAATCGTGACAAGCTGGTTGTCGTTGGCTTTGGTGGTGGCTATGTTGGCTTTTATCGATCCACTTTACCGGTTCATAAACTACCCGATTTCAATGCCAAGCTGTGGAGCAGCCCCATATTCATATCTGTAATACTGCTTCTAGTCGCCTGGCAGCTGCTCAGCCGCAAGCGTGATCCAGTGCCCACAGATACTAGCAACCCTATCATGCAAATTGCCCCGAACACTGTGGCGTCTGGATATGGCTTTCGGGACAACCGCGAAGGTGGGTTAGGCCAAACACGAAGCCGCTATGAGTCACCTTCTCGTAGCTACAGCACTAAGCCTGTGCCGTATGGCCAAAACTCCATGAATTACCGGGCCTCCTCATCGGATCCGAACTACTCTTCACGGCGAGAGCCTCTGTTTGCGAATCAGACTGATTTGCGGCATTGACGAACACAAATAATGTGCGTATCTTGTGGCAATTTTTTCTTCCGGCTGTGGCCTTTAATGTGTTGTGTGTTTGAGGAGCATCGTTGTCTTCGTTCGCGCTTTGCTTTTCCTACATGTGAGTTCTAGTGTGGTAGTTTATTTAACCATTGAGTGTCCTATTTGGTCTATTTTTTTTGGAGCATCATCGCGTGGTTCTTCCCTGTGTATTACTATGATGTGTTATGTATTTGGCTTGAAGGTATCATTTCTGGAAACAGGTTTGAGGTACACGTACTCAGCCAGTCTTGGTAGGATTTCTATGGTGGCAACTAATGGAATCGCTTGCACGCTTCGTTTGATCACAGATTTTTGAGGTAGACTTTGATCGCCGAGTGATGGCCTGATGTGCAGACTCTGGTTCTTTCCCTGTGGCTCGTAAGGTACTAATACTCCAACCGTTATTTACGATTATATATTGTGCCATTTCGCTTCCCTTTTGCTAGTTGTCCATGTATCTTGTTTTTGACCTAGTCTACATTGGGGTTTTCTTTCTCACAGGTGATGAGCAGGTGACAGCCGGACCATTTTCCATTGCAATCTTTTCATCTACACCTTCACCAATCTCAAGTCAGCTATGTTGATTCTTAGTCTAGATTCGACATGTGTTCCATTCGACAAAATGAAGTCGTCATACATGTCATAGTAGAGATTTAATATCACATTAAAATATGGGGAGATTAATGCTATTGTTTCTAGAAGATTCCCCGATGTGAAGATCTGTCTTTGTTATTCGGTTCTTTCTCCTTCCTCATCAGAGCTGGTAACTCTTATTTGATGGAGTTCGTGGTCATTGATGGACTTAGTGCTGGGTACTTGAATCTGCGTTTTCAGTTGCCTCCTCAGTTGCCGATCATTGGCAACACGATTCGTGTATTTGTCATGCACTCTAGTTAGCATATTGCAGCCTTGCTACCAAGGTTTGTGAATACGAACTGTTCATAACATGAGACTATTTAAAGTAAATTTCCACTTTTGATGCACTAGGCTTAAATTTGAGGAGTGTACAGCCGGGTCCAATAATCTTACAAACTGTGTATTGTTCCATTCAAAGAATTTTGCATATTATTGAATACAATTGATGTTTTTTGTCTTTGCATAATTAACATTCAATTTTTACAAAATTTCAATCAAGCATACCAAATTTCAATTTCGAAAAAGCAAAACTCAACATTTTTGCTCAATTGTTTCATTCAAAATTCATGAGAATTGATTGAAATTAGATTGAAAACATTGATGATGGATTTTTTATAATTCAATTGCATAGATATGTAGGAAATATCCATATGCACATCTTTCCTTTAACAAGCATCTCCAAAAAGTTTCAAAATTCCTTCTATAGAGATTTCAATATTAGGGTGACAATGCCCAAAGTTTGTAAAATAGATATCTCTATATTTTAACTAGGTTTTGATAAAGTAATTGTAACATCATGCTACATGGTGATATGTGGCTTATGTATCTTCCTATTTAACAATACCAAAAGATATTTTAAAAATTCAACTCTACATCCTTGCAAAAAAGCTCAATTAAGTCCACCAAAAAAATTGAATTAAAAGTTGTTTTTGTCTCCAAGAGGTGCTAAAATGTCATCCTCATGCCATTTGGGGCCTACCAAACATTTTAAAGGTAATTCCTAAGAGAGACAATGTTCATTGGACAAATCATGAATGTTTTCAAGAGCTTATTGTAGTAGTTGGACAAAATGGACGATGTACAGTCATGTACCATAAAGTTACGAACTTTTTCAAAAACTTTACAAAACATATCACTGCTGCCGACTTTGACACCCTCCCGAGGGCTCAAAAATTGTTTTTTTTCCATGAATTTTTTTTGGCAAGAGCATCTATGTGTTAATAACATCTGTGAAAAATTTCAAGGCTAAAAGACTTACACAAAAAAATATATATGAATTCTACCAATGTGTATAGATGTGAAAAAACATTCATTGCTATCAACTTTGACACCCTCCCTAGAGTGAATTTTTTTTCTTTTGCCATGAAATTTTTGTCATGAGATCAACTCTATATTGATAACATTTGGCCCAAATTTCAAGGTCAGAAGATTTACAAAAAAAAGGAATTCGAAATCTACCAACATATGTCATTGAAAGGGACAATTTCACTATTGCCAACTTCCATAAACATATTGTTAGATTTCGAATATCTTATTTTTTTGTGAATCTTTTGAACTTGAAATTTGGTGTACATGTTATCAACATAGATTCAATCTCTTTAAAAAAGAAATTCATGGCAAAAACAAAAAATTTCAATCCTTGGGAGGATGTCAAAGTTGGCAATAGTTAAACTCTCCCTTACAAAAACACATGTTAGTACATATCATATATCTTTTTGGGGGTAAATATTTTGAACTTGAAATTTGGCACACATATTATCAATGTAGAGGTGATCTCAAAACAAAAACTTCATGGCAAAGTTGGGAGAACTGAAAGTCTACAACTACACATGTTGGTAGACTTTCAATATCTTTTTTTTGGTGAATCTTTTGGCCTTGAAATTTGGCACAGATGTTGTTAATATAGTGATGCGCTTGAAAAAAAAATTCATGAAAAAAACCCAATTTTTGAGCCTTCAGGAGGGTGTCAAAGTTGGTAGCAAGTTGGCAAGAATGAAAAAAAGTTTGTAACTTTATGGTACCCAACTGTACAAATAAGGTCCAAATAAAGACACAAACTACCTAAATTGTACCATGCAAAGAATTTTTCATATTGTAGAATTACCATTTTTGGTAAATTTTTAATTAGTATTTCATTTTTATGCAATCTTATCAAGTATGCCAAATTATAATTTCAGAAAAATAAATTTCAATTTTTGGAGAATTTATTTAGTTAAATTTCATGGGTTTATTTGAAAATTTAAATCAATAAGGCATTTTCAAATTTTGATTGTATAAGTATGTAGGAAACATCCATATGTATACTTTTCTTGTTAGAAAAGATGTCATTAAATAACAAAAAAAATTAGTTTAAAGGGAATTCGGTATTTTGGTGTTTCACTACAAAATCTTGTAATTAGTCATATTTGTACAAGGTGTCGTAATTGAAACAGGTGTTGTAGTCATTTCTAGATGAAATGTTATAAATCCTACAAAGTAAACTAAATAATATTGTCAATTTACTCAAACCTCTCAATCATTATGACCTCCAAATGTTAGTGCCTAATATCTCTAATATGTCAATGTCTAGTATTTGTAATATGTCAATGTTCAATGTCTCCAAAATGTCAATGTTCAATGTCTCTGAATGGTTTGAAATGGATGAATTCTTTTTCTAAAGTTCTATTGTCTATTCCATTCTTTTTGCCGTAAACTTCATTGGCAAAACATACACTGTTGTAAAATGAAAACTTGGGGGGTGCACTTAGTTCTACTATAACAAACCATGTGCAAACAAGTGGTTTCTAATAAACTATAATTTCAACCTAAAATTTTGAACATTGTTTAATAATGACTATAGCTTTCTATTGCCAAAATTTCCAACTCAAATAAAATATGAAATGATTTCTACAAGAGGTTGAAAATGAACTAAAATGGCATGTTTTTCAACTCAAATAATTATAGAGGACACATTTAGATTACCATTGAGTCAATATTCAACTCAAAATGAGCTTTCAATAATGAATTATTTTTACGAATTTTTTGTTCATTTTTTAGACAATTTTTTCTTATATAATATAGGGATGTGAAAGTTATTTTTCAGTTCTACAGTGTATTTTTTTTACTTCAAAAATTTGTAACTAATTATTATTAACAAATAAAAACATCAATAATTCAAAACATAAACTTTCAAAGTAGGAAAATCTATTCACATTTTTTTATTTTTGTTTTATTTAAAATTCAAAAAGTATATAGGGGTCCAAAGTTTTGTTCGCACGTGGTTTCTAACGGACACTCTAAATGACCCCCTTGAGAATGAAAAATGAAAATTTATTGGAAGGAACAACTTGCCACACAGAAAATTGTGTAATCCTAGCTTGAAACTTTTGAATGGAGAGGATAATGTGGATGAATGCACATTGGGAGTTTGAAGTTAGTGCCAAATGTCCATTCCAACTATGCTTTTATATACTTTGTGCTTTCTAACATTTACCAAGGATGGATTTATCTTCTCAATTCCAAGCACCACCCTAATGACATCTATAGTGATTGAGGAGTTACATGATAGGGATGGCTCACCAAAGTCTTAATGCATGGGAATACACAATATGGCATGAGATCTTCATCCCTTATTTGCCACTATGTCACTATAAGAAAGCCGCATTTTTTTGGACGTTAGCAATAAACAAGAATGTTTTCTAAAACACAAACACAAAGATGGGATTGCAACCATAGGAGGTAAAATTGAGTTGGATGTTTTAAAAAACATTTGGATATCGTAGATGGAACAAGTTGATGTCCTTTGTGATGGTGATGTTCTAGAAGACATCAAAAAAAACATAGTTGTGTTTTGTACAATATCCAAGAAAGCATAGAAATGCCACCTTGACAAGAGGTTTTGGTTTAACTTTGGGTATATTAGAGAAAATTACTCTGGATTGAGGTAAAATACCAATCAAATGTAAAATGTAGGGAAAGGGCAGCGACTTGACAAGTGTGTTTTTTTAAATTAAAAAAAATTAAAATTAAAAAAATGACCAATTGATGTGGCATTTGATTGACATGGCATCCAACAAGGATGAAGTGGCATGCCACATCAGCATTCTTGGATGTCATTTGAAAATTTGAATTATTTTTTTTAGACATCAATTGAGACATCAATTGAGACATCAATTGAGACATCAATTGAGACATCAATTGAGACATCAATTGAGACATCAATTGAGACGTCTAGATGTTTTTTGCTATATCAACTAAGACGTCAACTTTGACAACTTTGTATAATTTTGAAAATCTATATATTGCATATGGTTGTCATGCCTCCTACCACCACGTTTGTATAAATAGGATGTCTTTTCATGTCAATTTACACACAATAATTGACTTTCAAGTCATGTGATATAAATACCAAATATTGCGTACTATGTATGATGTATTGTATATAATGTATGGTATATTTTGTACACTGTATTATGTATGGGCTATTTTGTATTGTGTATGTTAAAGTTGATATTGCAAAATGTTTGGATGTCGAAGTTGACATCTCAAAAAATGTCTCAAAAGACATTTGAATTGATGTTGCCCAAAACAATATTAAAATTCTTGTTGATGTCTAAGTTGATGTTGCTCAAAACAATATTAATCTTCTTAGACATTGTGACATCAAATACAATGTTAGTTGTCACATCATCTTTAGGTTAGGTGAATAAAATTCCATGTGTTATTGCCCACCCACATTACGCTTACGTGGAGGTGTCATATTTGCCACATGGCGCATTTTGACACTTTCTTTAATCATGTTTGTTTAGACATCACAACAAAAACATGACATTTTTTCTCAGGTTTTCACATGTTTTTGCTACATCATTTCAAATTGATTTTGTTGGACATTGACGATGACATGCTTGACATGAAAAAAAAAGTGTCACCATGTTTTTTAGCACATCCAAAAAATTAGGAGGTTCTTAAAGTGCGTCCACTATTTTATGTTCTTTGCCTTAAAGCATCACCATAGTTACATGAAAATTTTGACTCATCAAATGTCTCATTAAAGACTTCACAAATCTCTTTGTTGATTCTACTTGCCAAGTCCCCACTATGAGGCGGAATATCCAACACACTCAACAATATGTGGGCTATATTTATGAAGTCAAGGATTCTATTTTTGCCCCTATTATTGCTTTTCTAAGGAGTTGTTGGAATGGTGAAATCTCATTAATGAATTCCAAATTGGAGGGCACAAAAAGGTTGATGAACAACACTAAATTAAAGATTCCGTGCCAAGCTCAATTTTGGAAGGGACCGCTCAAGCCAAATTTTATCCTTGCTATGTGAGGGTTGAAGAGCATTTTCAACCCAAGTGCACCAAGAGCCAAAGTAACCAACTCTTCAATGCAATAGTGCAAGTGCTTTTAATATTTGAGGCAATGTTTTGGGAGGGGTCTCATCAGTCTTTCTTCCAATGCAAGTTTTATAAATTTTAATCTAAGTCTTTTAATGAATATTGAATACAATTTTTCAAAGTCAACTTCAGTGTCTTGATGACAAGACTAATTAAGAATTCATTTATTAATTTAAAAATAAAGCAAACCATACTTGACCAAAAAATGACAATCTATCCAAAATAGTCAAGCTTATTTGACTTGGTTTTTCTTTTAAATGTTTCAAATTTCATGGTTATGCAATGTTTGAGAATTGAAGTCAATGTAGTTACTGCATCTCAATAAAAAAGTCAATTCAAGTCAATGCAGTTACTCCATCTCAATCAATGAATAAGTCAATTCAAGTCAATGCAATTACTTCATCTCAATGAAGAAGTGAATTGCAATCAATGAAAAAATTTGTGGTTAATGCAGTTATTGCATCTCAATGAAAAAATTTGTGGTTAATGCAGTTATTGCATCTCAATGAAGAAGTCAATTGCAGTCAATGAAGAAATTTGTGGTTAATGCAGTTATTGCATCTCAATGAAAAAATTTGTGGTTAATGCAGTTATTGCATCTCAATGAAGAAGTCAATTGAAGTCAATGCAATTACTTCATCTCAATCAATGAATAAGTCAATTGAAGTCAATGCAATGACTACATCTCAATGAAGAAGTCAATTCAAGTCAATTGTAGTCAATGAAGAAATTTGTGGTTAATGTAGTTACTGCATCTCAATGAAGAAGTCAATTCAAGTCAATGCAATTACTTCATCTCAATCAATGAATAAGTCAATTGAAGTCAATGCAATGACTACATCTCAATGAAGAAGTCAATTCAAGTCAATTGTAGTCAATGAAGAAATTTGTGGTTAATGTAGTTACTGCATCTCAATGAAGAAGTCAATTGTAGTCAATTGAAGTCAATGAAGAGATTTGTGGTTAATGCAGTTATTGCATCTTTTGAGTTTATTGTCATTGTGACACAATGTCACAATGAGCTAAAAAACAAATCAAAATTTATTTATTCTACACCACCCTCTTCCCCCGGTGAGTTAAAAAAAATTAAAAAATTAATAAAAATTAAAAAATTCCAAAGACCCCACCCACCCAACCTTTTGTAATTTTCAGGTAGTTTGGATTTGGCATTTAATATGGGATATATCCCGTATCAATCCCTGTATCCTCATATTTGTATTTGTATCATATATGTCTTACGTCTCTCTATATTTGTATCCATATGGTATCTGTCTTACATCTCCCTATATTTGTATCCATACTGTATCTTTCTTACGTCTTCTTATATTTGTATCCATACTGTATTTGTCTTACGTCTTCCCATATCCATATTTAAATCTCGTATTCCATATCCTATTTCTAGAATTCCATATTTTGTATTCAAGATCAACGACATTGGATGGGCTTTTAATATTAAGTGGGTTGGATCTGAATTTTTTCCCCCTCTTTTTTGAAACTAACCAAAGCTCATTAGGGCTATGGAGGCACCATGCCCTGGCTAAGAGTTTGCAGTATATAAGTAGCTTAAACTATTGGTGAATGTGTGCACTTTGGTTTACATTTGGCTGCTTGCATTGGAGTTAGAAGGTGGTTAGGAGGATTTGGAATGAGGGAGGCACAGATGGCTTCTTCTCAGGTCCTCTGTTTTTTGCATTTGAATGTCTTGTCTTGCTTTAGCAATCTGTGGGACTTCTCAGGTCCTATTTTGCTTTTAGATGTCATATCTTGCTCTGGCAATTTGTGGGACTATGATATGTCTGCCATTTTCTTATCTGAAGCTTTGAGTTTTTTGCTTGGTATTTTTATTTCTTGCGATTCCTATAATACGCTGCTCTGGACTGAAGATTACGTTCTCTAATTGACTACTTGTTTGTTGAATTGCATGGGTGTAGGTGAGGTTCACAGCCTCTTGGATCAAATCTACCTCTTGCAAAACTCCATCCAAAGTTTTTGGCAAGACTATGACTCATATTGGGAGGCTTCACTAGAAGAAAGTCTTGTTTAATTGGATGTTCTTGCGTCAAAGTTGACGGATTTTCTTAAGCATCCAATGTAACATCTTCATGTGTTTATGTCAACAATGACATCCAATGTAACATCTTTATGCTATATTGGATGTCATTGTTGACATAAACACATGAAGATGTTACATTGGATGCTTAAGAAAATCCGTCAACTTTGACGCAAGAACATCCAATTAAACAAGGCATTCTACTAGTGTTTAATCCTATTGGCTGTAGGATTTAGATTATTGCATTAGTAGTAAGATAGTCTTTGGTGATTTGACATTGTACATAACTAGATTTTGTACCATCATGAATCAGTTGTGATTTGATCCTTACTTGTAAGATCTTATTAGCTTCTTTTGGCTCCCTTTAGAAGTTGATTGATGTCATTTTTTTATTCAAATCTTGGCATAAAAATTATGTCTCTATCTTGAGATTTGTTTGTCATGTTTAGTCTAGGATTTTTACTTATTAGAAAGCTTAGGAAAAGCCCTGTACAGGGATGTCCCTCCCACCCTCTTGGGTTGCCTAAACCCTCTTGCTTTGTGAAGTCTAATAGCGTTCAATGTCTCTAAAATGTCATTAGGACCTTAGGTATAAATGTTTTTATATCAATTTGTCTCTTTCCATTACTCATGCTATAATATAGACCCAATGAATGACGTCACAGTCCTATCTAGTAGAGAATGTGACTTTGTCAAATTGGCATGTATGACCCTCAATTTGAATATGCAAAATGCACTATCACCTATTGTCAAATTGTATAGTATTTATAAATATAAATACAAATATATTTATTTTCCTTAATTATCGTGAAGCTCTTTTACCGATTTAACAAATTATTTCAATCTAGCAATTACTAGCCTAATTGCCAATTAGGATGCTCAAGCAAATCTAAACTAGGTCAATTTGTCTCTATTCTAATAGAAAGTATGGTATGTGAGCAAATTTACCTATCAATTTGATTAGTGACATCCCATTTGTGGCTTTTAGCTTCAGTACAACCTCCACTTGTCAATTTGCTCCATTATTAGCAACAACCAGAAGTCAAACAATTTATTATTTATTCCTTGTCCACACAATCTGCTTTTAAGCTATTCGACCTCCATCACTACATCGAGTACTACCAACCAAATCTGCATCAAATCGATTAATAAACAACAAGCAAACCAAGGATTACAAGATCAATTTGTTAGACAAGTTTTAATCTTCTCAATTGAATCCCAAGGTAAAACAATGCTTCTAAATTCACTCATACTTAATTCCAATCGTTAAAATTTGGTAGAAGCAGGATGGTCACTCAACGTCTCAACTGGTTCAATTTGATTAAAGGAATTCTACATATCATCTATTTGACATAAACCACCTAGGATAAGGGACTTCATATATAACTAGGTTGGACTACAATTAGACCATACCATCTAACGTCTTTCATCTTGAATATAATCACTCACTTAAATAGAATTTTTAGAAACTCATATTATCACTTTTGGAAAGATCTATATTCAATTATTGATCTCGACCAATGCAATTGTTACTCAGTCAATTTGAATAGATTCACCCACTTTCACTATTAAATAAACAATTAGCATGTATGATTGGGAGAATTCAATTTGACTATCACACCATTTTTCTCATAATCTCTCTCAATTTGCTCATCAGTATATTTCCATCATCAACAATTTTATTTAATCTTCCATTGTTTTAATTGATTACAATTTGCATCCGTAACACACTTACTGACTAGTCCAAATCATATGTTTGCAATTTATTCCAACACTAGAAGAAGCCGGCTTTTTTTAAAATTTTCTCATGTCAAAGTTGACGGATTTTGCTAGTCATCATTTATAACAACTTGTGTTTGTATGTCAAAAATGACATCTAATGTAACATCTTGACATTACATTAGATGTCATTGTTGACATAAAAACACAAGTTGTTATAAAAGATGTCTAGCAAAATCCATCAACTTTGATGTCTAAAACATTCAAATAAACACGGTCTTCTTCTAGTGCAAACAACTCAATTCAACTTTTTTCACACACCACTCCAAGACTAAATAATATTCAAACTTATACCACTAGGATATAAGCAATACATTTAGACAAATCCTATCACCCACATTTAATTAACAATTTGATCATCTATTCCAATACAATGACAATTAGCTTAATAGCACGAGTAAACTTCATGTTCACAATATCAATTCAAATCGCCTTCTCCATTCTAGCTTCCCGATGACAACACATTCATAGATTCAATTTGCAATTCAACATTCACTGGATGGTGGACGATTCAAGCACAACACTCACACACATAAATTGATCACAAACACTTAACCACTAACTGCACTTCTTGCAATTCACAATTAGACTTTTAACAATTTAACACTTTTACAATTCCAATTCAATCACACACATAGAATGAGCAACAATTTGAAAATATTATATTCTTATTACAAGTCACATCAAAGTTCACAACTTGAGAGATACAGTTTTCACAAAAGCTGAAGACACACAAAATCAATAATGCTCCTCCTAGAGAGAAGAATTGAAAATCGATTTGACTAAGTATCCACAACCTTCTCTGGAAAGGTGTTCAAGTTACCTTGATTCAAATCTAATTTGAGTCTCTTAAATTCCAGTAATTCTATTTGCCTTCACATTAGCTAATATATGCTAGTTAGTTCTCTATAATGGAATCATTACATCAATTTGCTTGTTTTCACATTGAAGAAGCAATTAGACTAAAAATTAAAAATTATACTTGTCTACAAGCCCTTTTCTTCCTAAACTTCAAACATAAAATTCTTAAAGACATGGACTTAATACCTAAAATATCAATTCAAAAAAACAAATCCAAATTCCTATTCATCTCAAACTTTGTAGGATAGAACGGTTCATATAGATTTTTTTTGAATCACGTTGATAAAAGGGTATCTTTTTTTTAATATAAAATGCATTACAATATAAAAAATTATCAAACTAAATTTGTGCAAAAATGTCACACCATACATTTAAACCTTGAAAGGCCACGGTTATATTACTAATGTCTTGTATAAATAGGTGCATTATTGATTTCTATAGTTTCCCTCAAAGTCAATTAGTGGATATTTTTAGTCTTCAACATCTTAACAAGGTTAAATGGTAAAAAAATTGATATATTTTTTTCTCAAAAACATCTTAAATAGGTCCTTCACATAAGGTAGGAGACCCTATTTGCGCCACAATTTAAAAAGCCCCCTAATATTCATGCCATGACATATCAATAGCATTCATTTTAAACTTTCAAATATGCTTTAGTGATACACAATGATCATGTATTAACACAAATAGTCACGTGGCACAAGTAGGGTGCAAATAGGATCTCCTACCTTATATTTATATATGAAAATTGCACAATTTTCAATGCATTTTTAATATGAAAAACAACAAAACCTCTTACACCCGAAGTCCAATGTCGTCACTAACCCTCAAGATGAACAGACCCTTGCGCATTCATCCCTCTATCAAACTTTACCGTATTCATCCATTGTTCAAATACCTCGAATACACGTACAAATACATACAAAAGCGTAGACCACCTTCTTCACAGAGTCCCACCACCAACAAGGGTAACGATTCCCGGCTCCCCTCCGTCGTCATCAATCCGACGCACTTCATTTGTTTTTTCTCCAAATTCCTTCATCTGATGAGTCACCGTGCAAGAGTTATCCATGGCGACGCTATAACCCAAGTGAATTGCAGCCAAATTTTGCAGGAATGGCGTAACTTATGTCTATGGAAATCCCAATTTGCCGCAACATTGACTGACCTGATCTGCATTCGCTTCCGTCTAATGCTTCCGATCGGTGCATGGTGGGCTCCCACAACAGCTGTAACTTCGATCTGAAGTGAGATTTTGCAACCATGCTTTTGTTAGATTGTTGGGGTGCTGTGCAAATTGAGCTATGTCATGTGTGCTCATGTCGGAAGCGTGGACAGTGGGGCACAGCCGGCATGTGCCCGTGTCGGAATTGAGAAGGAATTAAGCAGTAGAGGAGGAGTATAAGAATTTGCTTTGAGACTGAAGCAATTGGAGTCTAGCTCACATAGTCGGTGACTCTTCGGGTTTGCTCGGTGTTTGTGTGTGTGTGAGTGAAGGCATGATTTGAGGTTTCGCTGCTGTTGCTGTGTAGATGTGGGATTGGACGAACTCTGGAGAGTTTCTTGAGGATTTGACGCTCTTGCCAAGTGTTGATTCTGGGTTTTTGAGGGAATTTTTTTGTCGAGGATTTATTGGATTTATTGAAATTTTGGATTGATTTTTTTGTTGGATTTGCAGAATTGGCGATTCTGATGCGTTTCTTGGTCTGCACATTTGCAGGTGTTTGAATCTTGTTATCTCTTTGGGACGTGGGCGTTGCGATGGCGAGATTAGGCTGGGTGTTGTTGTTGTTGCTAGCAGTTGTGACTTTAGGAAGAGCGAGTGCAGGGAAGCCGATTAACGTCACGTATGATCAACGAGCGCTTGTAATTGATGGCCAGCGGCGAATGCTGATCTCTGCAGGCATTCACTACCCTCGTGCTACTCCGGAGGTGACATTATCCTTCTCTTTCTTTCCCTTTTAAGTTGTAAATCGGAACATGAGTATGTTATTGAATTATCTTGAGCTTGCAGTGGATCCTTTATAATCCAAATGTCCTCATGTTTGTTGCATTGAGTACACCAACACGCCATGTACTGTGAGGGTTTACTTGCAGTGGGTGAAAAACTAATGTGGTTCACAACAGTTATGTTTCCAGCTACCAAAAGTGCCACACTAAATCTGGTATATACATAAAACTGTGGTCTCTTGTAATTAACGTGGTCCAAAGCAGATGGCGTATTTGGTGTAGTGCAATCTTGAAAGTTTTCTTGGCATCTCTGAGTGTGGAATAGAAAGATCTTATACGACTTTGACCCTTGCATCCAAGTTCTGATACAAACTCACTTTGTGTCTTTCTGAAATAGATGTGGCCAAGCATTATAAAAAATTCGAAGGAGGGAGGTTGCAATGTAGTGCAAACGTACGTGTTTTGGAACGGTCATGAGCCCAAGCAAGGCCAGGTTCGAGTGTAACTGATCCTTCAATCTTTTCATTGTTCTAATATATCATGTATAGGGAAAGAGGGCCGACATGGCAGCTTGAAATGCCAAGATGTATGCCATTTCCTTATATAATTTTAGGTTGAAAGGGTGATGTTCAGTCATTGAAAAGCTCGTAAAGTACTGTACAATATCATACCGTAATTGTGATAGGATGTGTTTAGAACGTCAGGCATGAGGTATTTTACTGAGAGTTCTCCATATCTTGAACTGGATCTTGATGCAGTATAATTTCGAGGGCAGATATGATTTGGTCAAGTTCATAAAGCTGGTGCAGGAAGCAGGACTGTTCTTCCATCTTCGCATCGGTCCTTACGTTTGTGCAGAATGGAACTTTGGGTATGAATGCTTTGAAAAGTCTGCTAGTTATCAATCCGTGAGTAGAAAGACTGACTGTAAGAACTTGGCTTCAAGTCTGGAAGGATAAAGAAATATTAAGTTTCATTACTTTGTGTATCTTAACAATGGTGTCGTACATCATTGGATGCAGGGGATTTCCTTATTGGCTGAAAGAGGTTCCAGGAATTGTGTTTCGTACTGATAATGAGCCCTTCAAGGTAAAAACTTACTCTATACAGAGAAATCTGTTTGTTCGTGTATTGTTTTCAGTATGCTATGTATAATTAAATCGCCAGTCTTCTTTTTTGGAGGGTACTTTGATGGTAGATATAAAGCAGGATTCACGTATAGGTCCCTCTTCTACGAAGCCTTTTGAGCTGTTTCACATGTGAACAAACATAAATGTTTATGCGAAATGTAAAGATAAGAGACTATTTCAAGGTAGAAACATGTGTCTTTACTCAAGTACCTTTATTTGTGTTGCCGAAGAAAGTTCTCCTTATGTAGTTTGTATTACGCCAATAAAAGAACCAATTCATTCAGCAAGCATCATTCTAGAGGAGGACAAGGATTTGTAGAAAGTATTTGAAGAATGCTAATAAATTATCTGAACGTTCGTTTTTGGTGCTCCGATTACAGTTGGCGATGCAGGGATTTGTGAGCAAGATTGTGCACTTAATGGAGGAAAATCAACTTTTTGCATGGCAAGGAGGTCCTATTATCATGGCCCAGGTAGGAGGGGAGAATGGAGTATTGTTGGGCCATGAGCTTTCAGTTACATCTTGCGTGTCCATGCGGTTGTTCTTTATGTCTGTGATTGAGACAATTGTGGAGTGCAGATCGAGAACGAGTATGGGAACATTGAATGGCAGTTTGGCGATGGGGGAAAGCGGTATGTTCGGTGGGCAGCCGACCTGGCCCTCAGTCTTGATGATCGTATACCGTGGATTATGTGTCAGCAGGGGGACGCACCTGGAAAAATAGTGAGACCCTGGCTTTACATTGTTGTGTAATAGATGAATATTGGAATTTGTTTATGCAAATGTATTGAATTGAGTGTAAGCACATCTTTCTTTCCTTTTCTGTTTTTGGCACAAAACGGGTGCATTCGAGTGAACCTCTTTTATCAACCGAGCTAAGTAATATACTCGTGTCTTTCTGCATGCCATAGAATATGTAGGATTTACTAGGCTTACTAGTGGTTTAGCCTTTTCGTCTCACTGCTACCTTAGTTCTATGGTGGCTACCTTAGAGTCCATATTCTCTTGGTTGATTAAATTGAAAAATGACATTGGCACCTTTTTCTGTGCTGCTGTGTTCAGATAAATACCTGTAATGGATATTACTGCGATGGATGGACGCCTAACAGTGCTACCAAACCGATCTTTTGGACTGAGGATTGGAATGGCTGGTAATTTTACTATTAACCTTTCCTTAATGCAGATTATACTGAGCAAAATAGGGTCTGTGGAGTAATTTAGAAGCCCACAAGTCGTGAGTCTCAAGATTTTGTTGTTTGCCATTTGCCAATAACCTCGGAAGTGCCCGAATGGCCATAAGTGGTCTCTTCCATGTCTACAAGAGTTGAAATAAATCATTTAGAGAGCTTCAAGAAAGTTAACAAAATGTACCAGCAGAAAGAAAAAATCATACTCTACATTTTATATGATGGAAATATGTTTTAGAAGGTACTAGTCGACTATTAGCTTCCAAAGTGGATTCTCCATTTTTTAGCTTGGGATTACTATTTTCCTTCTTGCCTATGCATATTTTGACGGGTCCTCAAATGGTTGTGTAGGTTCCAAAACTGGGGACAGGCCACTCCACATAGGCCTGTCGAAGACAATGCTTTCGCCGTTGCACGATTTTTCCAGCGCGGGGGAAGCTTTCAAAATTATTACATGGTAAGTCCTAACCCAGCTTTTCATCAGAAATGTTCATTTGACGTGGGCTGACAGTTTACTTTCTCGCTGCGATGTTCTAGGTACCTGTCCATGTCAAAACACATTCTTATTTAAAATTTCAACTTATTCTTGTCTTGATAGTACTTCGGTGGCACCAACTTTGCGCGAACTGCTGGTGGGCCATTTATGACAACAAGTTACGATTATGATGCCCCTATTGATGAATATGGTGCGTCTCTTTTTAAACTGTGGGCCGTTATCGATGACTGCTTTTGATAGAGTGATTCCAAGAACTGGATTTATCTACATAGTCAACTATAAATATGCATATCTCAACTATTCGTGTATGAATTTTTTCTTAAACTTTACTATATTCTGTGTTACTTCATACTTAACAACTTTGGTGTTCAATGGACTGTAATTTTAAGTCTGTTGTTTCAATGATAGACTTGGATTTTTAGCTCACCGTATCATACAAATGTTCTGCGTGGAAAACAAGACAAAAGGGGAAAATAGTATACCGGTAATGGATGAAATTGTGTTTGACAGCTGTGCGCACGACAAATTTTCTGCAGGACTTATCAGGCAACCAAAATGGGGGCATTTGAAAGACCTTCATGCTGCCATCAAACTTTGCGAGCCTGCACTAACTGCTGTTGACATCGTGCCTCGGGCTACGTCGCTTGGTTCGAATCAAGAGGTTTCTCTCTTTCTCTTTTTTAAGATTTTTTAAGATTTTTTTCATTTTTTTCCCTTTTTTTCTCTTCTAATTTTGAGAATTATAATTCTGATCTGTGGAGAATTATTACAATGTTAATCCTCCGCTGTATGAAATTGGGATTTAGGAATTGACCTATGTCTGATCAATACACAAACGACTTCTCCAATACTGCCACTTCTGTGGTTACTCAAATGACTTGTGCTGGAACGTGAAACAGGCACATGTGTATTCAGCAGGTGGACATTGTGCCGCTTTTCTTGCCAATATTGATAGCCATGCTAGTGCCACTGTGGAATTTCAAAACAAGTCATACGTGCTTCCAGCGTGGTCAGTCAGCATCTTACCTGACTGCAAAAACGTCGTGTTCAACTCGGCCCAGGTAATTTTCTCAATTCAGTACTCCTTGCTTTTCTGGTAGCACGTTTGGTGCATAAGTCAGTTGTCATTATTACTCCAAAAAATATTTTTCCTGATATTCTAGATTCGATTGGAAGCAGTTGATTAAATGCCAATTATGATCATAAATTTTCACTACAACTCCATCAATCATCGAATCGCACTTCGCTCTTTTGTCAAGGACAGATCATGCTGAGTGTTCTGTTATGGTTAACCGAGATTTCGTGGTTTTGAAGTATCCGATTTGATTGATCATATTATGAAAAATATAATTCTGAGGACTTTGCGGTGTTGGTCAAACATAGATAAAATTGAACAAAAGGAAACCCCCGTATGACCCACTCAAAAGTATGGAAAGAAACATCGGGTCCTATTTGGGTCTCTTGATCCTTTAGGAGTTTGATATGTAAGTGGCTTTACATGTCAGCTGGATTTTTTGTAGACTTACAACAAGGCAATGCTTGTCCACAGGTAGGAGCTCAGACCGCTCTGACGAGGATGAGAACAACTGCCCCAAAACCAATAGGGGACATTTTAATGCCATCCAATAAGCTGCTTCTCAATCATGTCTCCGACGGCAAAGTGGCCTCGGGTCTGAAATGGAAGGCATCAGTGGAGCCAGTTGGAATTAGAGGAGCTGAAACACTCGTTTCAAACTCCTTGCTTGAACAACTTAATCTTACAAAAGATTCCTCTGATTATCTTTGGTACTCGACCAGGTGAATTTTCTGAACCTTGCATAGTTCGATATACTAATCTTGCTCTTGCAACATGAAATCCATTTGTAGAGAAACCCAGTGCCGAGAGGCGTTCTAGAGAACCTAGTCGTGTTATAATTGGCCAAGTTAACGCTAAAATCTGCCTTTGTGGGAGGTACTGATCTAGTACTGATCATAAATTTATCACATGTTTATGAACTAGAATGTCTGTTTATGGCCTTCTAAGCTGCAATACATTTTCTCTCAATCTCAGTAGCCATCAATTTGACATTGCATTGTTGAGCGTAAATGTCGGGATTCCATTGAAAGTGTTAACTAATAGAAATCCCACCCCCGAGGTATTCTAGGAAATCTAGCCGCATTAAACCTGAGATTAAACCCTGACAATTGTTGAGGGTGTCCTCCTTTAATTTTAGCTATGTTAAGCTTCTGTTCAACTCTAGTACTTTCTATTTTCCCTGATGCATCAATCCCTTGAAAGTTGTTTAACACGATTTTCCCTGGGACACAGTATCACGGTCGCAGACAAGGATGTGACATCTCTATCTGAAACGAATTCGCAAGCAAATCTGGTCCTCGACACTATGCGTGATGCAGTGCACATCTTCGTTAACGGAAAACTTGCAGGTATTAATTTTGTATCAGTACCAATTTCATGTCCCTCACTTTTAGATATCACGTGAATGTGTCTTGAGTTTCAAGATTTTGCATGCAGGCAGTGCAAGGGGATGGAATGTTCAAGTTGTCCAACCAATTAATTTGAAAAAAGGGAAGAACAGCATCGACTTGCTAAGTATGACTATGGGATTACAGGTTCTTAATCTCGAAATCCGTTCAGTTTATTTCTGTGCCTTTTCACAGACAAGTAGAGGACTGTAGCTTTGTATCATGGCCATTAGAAGGTATTACTTGTAGAGTTACCCTTGCAACTTGAAAAGATTTGAGACATCTTGCTATTGATGCCTTTTTCAATAGAGGACATGAAGGGGAAAAAAATCTGAAATTCCTCATACTCTCGGTATTAACGAATTGATACTTGGCAGAATTACGGTGCGTTTCTAGAAACTTGGGGTGCAGGCATTCGAGGGTCTGCGTCTTTAGCAGGGCTGCCCTCTGGGGACCTGGATTTATCGACAGCTAGTTGGTCTTATCAGGTAAGTTACCAGTCATCACAATCGTTCTGTCTTTCCAGATGGAAAAGCAGATATAATGGACTTGGTGGTTTGGTGCACAACGTCGAGGCAAAGGAGCAATTCCACCCCTTGGTGCTCAAGCTTATAATAGAAATTCCACTTTGGAATAATCAATGACTGTAACTTTCGAAGCATATTTCTATTGTTCAGAAATGTAGGACATGATTTCTTCTTTCTATCGGTACGGTTTGTGAACTTGCACGATTTATTTCAACTTCTATAGAAATGGGCCCTCTGGAAACTTAGAGTTAACTACCAAGTCCGTTCTTGTGTGAGCTCTTGGGTTCTTCATTTGTGTTCTACTCAGATTTTCAACTTAGTTGTTCAAAAACATTGCTCAGGTTGGACTTCGAGGAGAGAAAGTTGGACTTTATGAGACTGGCACTGCAGATGGTATTACTTGGGGTTCATCATCTTCATTTTCTAATACTTCTTCCCTTACGTGGTATAAGGTATGTTGAACAACACCAGTTTCTAGGATTTGCATATAATGAAACGTAATACAATGCACGTAGGGATAAATACTGTGCAAGTCATGTTTTTCTTGAGTAGATTTGTATTGCGAAACATAAAATGAAGCGTATAGGGTACGAATTTGAGATAAGGACGAATTCATAACATCGTTTGTTTTTCAACCAAAAGTCAGATTTTCTATTTTAAACTAGTGACTGCCTTTCGCAGACTACATTTGACTCACCTGGAGGTACAGATCCTGTTGCTTTGGACTTGGGCAGCATGGGGAAGGGGCAAGCCTGGGTAAATGGTCATCACCTGGGCCGTTATTGGCTGCTGCTTGCCCCATCATCTGGCTGCTCCTCATGTGACTACAGGGGGGCTTATAGCTCGGACAAATGCCTAACCGATTGTGGACAGCCCTCACAGCGCTGGCAAGTGATTTTGTCTGTCAACTTCTTCTTCTAGCCGCCGTTTTCTAAGCTCTAATTTCTTTGGGTTTCTAATTTCTCCGGTTTCATGAAAATTATAATTTCTCTGTTTTGATGATGGCAATGCAGGTATCATATTCCTCGAGCCTGGTTGAAAGCCACTGGGAATTTGTTGGTTCTCTTTGAAGAGATTGGAGGCGATGTTACGACCATTTCTTTGGCCACACGATCTGCACACGCGGTTTGTGCTCACATTGATGAGTCCCAGCCTCCACCTGTTCAGTCCGTGACCCTGGCCTCACCACACAGCCCCATTGCTGAGGCGCTGCTGGAGTGTGCAGCTGGTCAGCATATCAGCCACATCAAATTTGCCAGCTTTGGGAACCCACGAGGCTCTTGTGGTCACTTCCATCATGGGGAGTGTCACGCCATGGACAGCGCGGAGGCTGTGCACAAGGTATATCTTTTAACAATATCTCGGTACCCTAAACTTCTATATTATTCCGGGGACTGGATCTTTTTGTCCATCAAATCTCATTTGTCTCCTGCGAGGAATTACTCGGTCCCTTTTTTCACTTCATCATTAACGTCAACTTGAGTTCAATGTTTCCTAGTCGCGGTACAATGAATGTATAAAAGATTCAATATTGATTGGACGCGTAGGGTAAGCTACTCCATTGAGTGGCTTCACCAATGTAAGGCAATTGTGCACGGGCGCGTAAGCCCAAGTCTCAGTTGCCTTACCGTGGGACCGTGAAATGAACTAACTTGGTGCTCAAAGCTTAGCTTACACTATCTCTACTCAATGTGGTGGCTTACACTGTATTATCCTAGGTCCAAATCCTAGTAAGCATCACCCTAGTGTTTGGCACAAGTTAAAGCTAGTTCTGACGTTCAACCTTGGGTTCTTCACCAAAGGATACTTCGGTACTTTCCTTGCTGAGCACTAGTACCTGCCTCTTCACATCTGCTGTGATTTTTCTCATTTCCACGTGCCAATACGTTACATTTGTTGCTGTCTTTGACCCTATGTTTAGGTGAGAACTCACACAATTATAACGTTTTGCTTGCAGCTTTGCATAGGAAAGCGGCGATGTCGTGTCCCAGTCGAATGGCGAACGTTTGGACACTCGGATCCTTGCCCTGGCATCAACAAGAGTCTTGCAGTGCAGGCTCACTGCTCTTCCTACACAAGCCCGCATACATTGTCGGAGCCTGGGACACCCACTTACTTCAACTACCACTGGCAGCAGCCCCTCGAAACACATGAAAATCCCAGCCAGAGGAAGCCATCACCCTTACCTCAGTCTCATTGGCCAATGTAAGCAAATCTCTCAGCAAATCAGGTTTACGTACTGTTGATAGCATTACATTAGTGAGTTTGGCACAAAATCTTCCCGATTGTAGCCAAATAGAGGTTTGTGGAAGAAGAATGCAGTTGCGATTCTCTTATTATAGAAAATAAGGAAATCATTCTGGAAACATCAGTGGTTGAATTCAACAGTGCTGTAGAGTTCCCTTTTGAGAAACTGACATGCCTTGTGAATCGTAAGTGCTGCTTCTCGTCAATGAAATGTCAAATTGCGTAACTTCAACTGCAACATTCTCTTCTTTCTTCAAAAATACCAACCCTCGTGTAAAATTTTGAAACTTTTCTGTATGATAGAAGAACTTACTAGCTTATTGGGAATGTGATTTTTATTTCAATTGGTGCCCATGAGCAAAAGTTATACCACAATTGAGTCCAAATTTCAACTCGGTGGGTGGAAAAAAAAATCCTCAGAAACTTGAAATAAAAATAATTTTTTTTTTTGCCTCATAGATTAAATTTTGTCTACATTTTGTCTTTGATTCATTCCATTTGGATTTGTGATGTGAAAGTTATAGAGGATCTTCTTTTGTGGGTAATTAGAGCATCTTTTAGAAAAAATAACATATAGGATTTGTTATTGAGCTCTTTTTGAAAACAGTTACTCCCTCTGTCCCAAAATGATCTTCTTGTTTGAAAAAATGTTCCAGATTAAGGCTAAAAATAAGTTTTTTAAGACCCATTGCGCATGGTAGGTAGAGTTTAGTATACTCTTAGTGTCCTGCAAACATCGACTTTAGAAGCCTTTTTTAAAGTACAGTTTTAAATTATTGAAAAGTAGAATTTTTTGGGCATTTTAAAATAGCACCAATGGACATTTAGTTGTTGAGTGTGAGATTATAATTTTATGAGCATTTAGAATAAGCCAAAGCCCATGTATGGACCTCAATATTGACTCCAAAAGTTCTTTCTCCTTCAATTAGATAGTACTTAAAGAGATGCAAAAATTAGAATTGAACAATGTTGATCGACCCCTTGAATCATTTCATGTGTCTTTTGATTGATGATTGAATGGATGGAGGGGGAGCTATTCCTCAAAATTGTTTTGTTGATCCTAGAGAGTAATCAAAAATTGAATTTGACCAATTTGCAACATCACAAATGCAATAGGAAGATCATTTTGGGACAAAAAATTAGAGCCAACAAGAAGATCATTATGGGACAGAGGGAGTATATTTTAATTCAAAATTTGAAGGGTGAAATTTTTATGTTAAGAAGATTTAGAGAGTTTCATAAATTAGTTTGCCACAATGCCCCAAACCATGATTTGTTCACTTCGAATGCATTTATCTTGCAATCTAGGTTTTGAAATTTCTTCCACACATTCTCATACTAGTCTACTACATGATCCTACAGTTAGATATGCAAAAAATACCATTTTAAAGTTTTTTACTATTTGCATTAGAAGTGACAATTTTGAGCAGTTTTTGACCCCAAAAAATAACAAAAAAAACTTGGAGAATTTAGGGTTCATTTCATCTACAATTCACTGAAAAATTTAGCTGAGAAGATACACAACCAATAAGAATGAGAGATTCACGTTTCACAGAAGATACATTACTCCTTCAATGTCCAAGAATTTTGAAGAATTTTGAAAAAGGAATCCGAGTTCAGTACCGATATCTCCCCAAATT
Source organism: Rhytidiadelphus loreus (assembly GCA_947034895.1). Classification (NCBI taxonomy): domain Eukaryota; kingdom Viridiplantae; phylum Streptophyta; class Bryopsida; order Hypnales; family Hylocomiaceae; genus Rhytidiadelphus; species Rhytidiadelphus loreus. The sequence continues at coordinate 18,695,459 of OX344764.1, forward strand.
GACATCAAAGAAGTGGCACGTTGTTGCACACCATTCTCGATTGCATCCAAATCTTATCCTGTTTTTATTTTTTGATGTTTTCTGTATGTTGTCAATACCCTAAACCCTAAAAACAGAAATAGAAACAGAGATATGTGCACTGACAGAAGAAGTTAAGAATGCATCACCAATTTGATGCGGAGTCGGTTGTGGGGTTGTGTGAACAGCGCGCATGGTGTTGTTTCCCAATGTCTGGTTAAGTTAGATTGAGCGCAGGTGTCGCTGCAAATTGAAATCAAAGCGGATCAGATCGTCCTCATTGATCAGCACCATTGCGCAGACTTGGACATCGAAGGAATTCCACAAACCCACATACAGAGCTCGTAACATTTTCGAAGTCTCCGGAATCAATCACCAGGGCACTTTGTAAATCACGTAAGAAATCTCGTGGAGTCTTCACACACAAATGGCTTGTCAGTAGCACCAAACCCCGCGTACGCTAGACTTACCATAGCTTCTCCAGATGTTGCAATAGTCTTTCTCCTCACAAAAAAGTTGATAACAATGCAAGCATTTGTTCCTGATCCGCCCCTCATTAAGTAGGCCTCATGATTCGGTTGCGTCTCTTCCGCGTCTCTTGCGACCGCAGGAAAGTGCACGCGAAGCTGTCGCAGAGATCCACTTCACAACGTCTCCGAAACCATTGTGAAGGGTTTAGGGCTTAGGGTTAAAAATTCTGTTGCACCGAGCATCCCCAGGACGAGCATCATGATACTAGGAAGAATGCTCCGAAGAGCGCCCCTGTCCGCATCTTCGTCTCTTCCATTAGTGTCCCTACCACTAGTCCAATCTTTGCTTACCTTCGTCACTGCGCATAAGCTAACTTCCCCCGAGCCTCCCCTAACCTGCAACTCTCCGACCAGTCCCTTTGTTTCCAAATTCTCGAACTCCTGGCAGTCCACCATCCACTCCGTTGCTTGCACTCGCCGAACTCTTGGGCTGCGGCGGAATCACCTGATAACGTGCGTTTCGGGAATGGCAGGGTTTAGTACAGATCATCAAGCTGATCCTTCTGCGGACGTGAAGCCTGAGGATGTACTGCGGTACTGGTTCAAGGACGCCGATCTTGAGAATAACAAGATCCCCATGAAGTTCTGGTTCTATGGAGGTGAAGCCATCGATAACGAGGTGAGAACAGAGTCGTGTGTTGCTCAGTGACGTAACCATTTAGCCGATTGAATGTGTAATTCTTTAGAAAATTGCCAATAAGTTTTGCATGTGTCGAGTTGTCAAATTTAAGTTGCAGAATGATTTGCAATAGCACTGCTAGTTTCGATAACGAGGTGAGAACAGAATCTTTTTCTTTCTATCCAAGGAACGGCAAGTGCCAACTCCTTTGTTGCCAAGAGACACTTAGCCTTAGCTGATTGAATTTGTAGATCTTAGACAATTGCGAATAATTTTTACATTGCGAATAATTTCAAATCGTTGTATTGACTCCTGTAAACACAAACCATTTGTGTGCGTGCTTCATTCCTATGGACTTGGGTGTGGGGTCTTTGAATGTAAACTGATTTTTAGAAGGGTCCGCAATCTGAAGGTTTCCTTTGTGTGCTTTAGAGTGTCAATCACACTAATCTTAGAACAAGCATATAGAATGATTTGCAATAGCACGGCTAATTTGCCGAGTGATCTTGATACACTTCCGGGACACTGTTTCTATGGACGTTGCGTTTTGCACTTTCTATTGTGCTTGTACTTTGCACTTGCTCTTGCACTTGGACCTTTGATTCAAGCAGACTGGAATTTTAGATCAAAGACAAGTTCGGTGACTGTTTGGAGCGGGCGATTCGCGGAGAATTCGACAGTTGGAAATCGACCCCACATGGACGAGTGGCGCTTGTTCTGGTGTTCGATCAATTCTCTCGCAACTGCCATCGCGATTCCCATCGCGGCTATGCGCAAGACGAGGTGGCGTTGCAGATTGCCGTGGATTCCATCCACCAGGTCTGTCACCGTGTCTCTTAACCGCATCGTTTCTAGGGTTACTGAAGGAAAACAAATTAGGGTTCTCTGGTTGGGTGCAATCAGTGGGTTTTAGAGTAGTGACAAGGAAAAATAATGCTTAACGTTGAGTGTGTCCAACAGTCCAAGGGTGGGAAGGGAGGACAATAAGAAGAGTCAAAGCTGGTAGGCACTGTGGAATCCCATCTTCTCTCAATGTCTAGTTAGAGGAAGATAAGTCTCCATTGTTGTAATTGGCTACTCTACATTTCACTATTGAACAGCAGGCACTGTGTTGTGGCTATGGCAGGGTGTGGATCAACAATTAAGCAATCCTTTGGAGCGATACTTCCTCTACATGCCACTCATGCACAGTGAGTCCCTGGAAGTCCATAAGGAAGCGAAGGTCGTGTTTCAGAAGCTGGTTGAGGACCACAAAGACAATCCCGAGCTGTACGACTTCTTTCAAAGCGTGGTGAAGTTTCTGGTAAGCTAACTTCGAATCACTTCAGTTGACTGAAAATCTCACTGTTTCCTCCATAGATTCGTCGTTAATATGTGCGTTTAATGTGTAAATCCTCATCACACAAGAATTCATTTGATAATTCTTGATACCACAAGGGGTATTTGAGGGGAATTGACCCCGAGGCCCTCTGTAAACGGGATCAAACGTTAACTTTTCCCGACGGTAACAGCGGTATCCCCATCTCCCATTTGGAGGTGTGGACCACACTCTATTTATACTGTTCTGGAAATCACTGCCGCGGTCTTGGAATATTATGAAACTCGGTGTTCTACAACTCAAGAATGTTATGAAACAGTCTTTTAACCAATTCTTCTCTAGCATAGTAAGTACCCACCAAATTCTACAAGATGATGTGATGAATTAAAAACTGAACATCACAGACAATGTAACATTCCATCAGCCAATTTAGTGAAGTGTATTAAATTTTCCATGATAGATCATCAAAAATTTGCGCTAGAGAAGAGATACTATTGGTTAACTAGGATACTTGGAGCATTAGAGAAGCAGGTTCAAAATGAAGTTTTTTTCAGACTTCGCGGAAGGAATTGCATCACAGTGAAAGCTCTCTTTGCTGATGAGGATGTCCATATGGTGCTTTTCTAGGGTTCAGGGTTTAGGATTTCTATTGGTGAATGCAGGGATTGGTCACTCATGAGGTCATGCTGATTCTCTTTCAGCTGCAATTTCTCAAGGTCTGAAACCTTTTATATTTAGGTGACAACGAATTGTGTGCCTTTCTTGCGTGCAGAAAGCGCATACCTCAGTGCTGGTCAAGTTTGGGAGGTATCCATCACGAAATGCGGTGTTGGGGCGCACGAGCACTCCTGAGGAGGAAGCGTACCTTGCGCGTGGTGAACTTTGGCCCACGAAGGAATAGGGGTCCTGCTATTTCCGAGAGCACACTAATAAATAGGATGGTGAGTTGGCTGTGTGGCCATTTCTAATGTATCAGTTCTGTCTTTCTTCGAATGCAAGCTGAAATTTTCGAATGCAAGCTGTAATCCAATGCAAGCACTGATTGCCGTCAATCATGATTGACGAGACAAGCCTCTCACCGCACACGATTAGACAGCTTTCAAGGTCTATGACCTGATTTTTGAATTGCTATGCATGTGGACACTTTTCACTCTTGTCAAAACAATAAAAACGGTGGAACGGGGCATGTTCATTTTTTGTACAATATCTGTACATTTCATCCCAGCTTGTCGAATTCCAATGACTAGAGAGCTCTCTCTTCCGTACTCAATGTTTTTATCTCATTGTGAAATTGGATTCTAGTGAGAATAAATTAATCACATAAGCATCAAACTGTAACTCCTGGCTGGCAAAAGGAACAAGCTACTGAAATGAGAAGAGAAGCTCACCAGATTTATGAAACAAGCTTGAATTAAATTTGAAGTAAGGAATTTTTTTTTGCCTTCTCCTCAGAACTACTGGCGGTGGTGTTTAAGGTAGTTATTAACTCTAGAAGGACGTTGTGGACACTAAGTGTCCGATGGATGGCAGAGAATTTTTCTATGTAGGACAGAAGTGCAAATGTTCATCTTTGAAATTTTGTGCAGAAAGGGAAGGTCTTGTACAATATTTTGACCTCCAATGAGTGCTCTTGGTTTTTTTTAGGTAAATGCTTCACACCATATCCAAGAGTCTGTCCTTGTGGAGTTATCAAGTGTTCAAAATTATTGATGTAGTGTTGTAATATGTGTACAAGCAATGGGGGGTAGCTGTAAGACTAGGGGCATGACATATTTGTAAGTTGTGCATGTGTTAGTTGTAATTTGGTGGGGGAATGAGTTGAAATAAGGTAGGTACACCTAAAATGGCACCTGACCTAAAAGCACCATCTAGAACAAGTATACATTTTCAAAATCAATCATCTTCACAAGTTGTAGATGGCGCTTTCAGAAATTGACTTTGATTGCTAATAACTTTTGCATACAGTATTCAAATCTTATGTTTTTTGGTGCATTGGAATGTGCTTGTTCTTGCCCACACAACTAAATCAAAATCTAATCAACCTAACAACAGTAACTATACACAATGCCAATAAGTGGCGCTTTTAGGTGTACCCACCTTAGGCATGGAAGCATTGAGTGATCCTTGAAGAATAGACAAAAATTATTTTTTAATATACTTGGATGTCTTTCATTTGTCTCTTGTAGCTCTAGCTTTCAGCTCTTGAAAACATTCATAGTCCAACTAAAGAATGCCATCTCTCTTAGGGATTAAAATCAAAAGGCTAAACTACTTTTGACCTTTTTTTAACTTACTTTTCAAAGATGAAATTACATGCCTTCTTAAAGTAAGTTGTAATCTTCTTAGATTTATTTTAGAAATTTGAAATTACTAGTAATTTTTGAAGAAGAAGTGATGAAAATTCACATCAAGCACATATGTAAAAATCTGAAAATTTCATCATAAGTGTATATTATAGTGTAAACCAAAACACTGTACCATTCTATAATTGGATATAAAAATTAACTATGGTTACTAGCCAAATGTTCGAATTACAATCAAATATGCAATTCTAAAAAAAAATTAAATTTTAAAACTAGAATAGAAACAAGACTTCATAAAATTCATTTCATTAGTTGGGCTGAATTTCAAAAATAATCATTTTAATGGTTAAACTTTTAATCAATCAAAAGTATAGAGCTAGAAGTTGCCAAAATACCTATATATAATACGATGATTCATTTCAACCATTCTTTTAGAGTTAGGCCTTGATGTAAAATAAAAATAACAATCTCAATGACACAATTTTTTTATGATGATGTGGAACATCCTTCAACCAAATGCCAACCAAAAAAATAAGAAAATAATCTAGACTATATTGAAGCTAAAGGGACATCATCATTATCATCATCAAGTATGTATTAAAGTTGAAGGGACATTGTCATTATCAAGTGTGTGTTAAAGATCAAGGAACATTGTCATCAAAGCATCACAAAATGGCTCCTACAATCCTTGTGGGATAAAGGAGATATGCGCAATCTCATTAAAATGGCACCATTCCGCAATGTTGGTAGTTTTACACTTCAGATTGGAAGTGTACAATTGTCTTAAATATTTGAAATCTATTCATTTTCTAGATGTCATAAATCTACAGCTATCCTAACTATCTCTTTTATAGTTTAGACCATGCGGTCTAAAATCTAAATCTTTTGAAATCTATGCAAATCAAAGATTTCTAAAATCTATACCAATCCTAGATGTCACTTTTATAGTTCAGATCAGGCGGTCTGAAAATGACACATAGAATACAACCATTTTAACAAAATTGCCCATAAATTATGCTCTTGAATGCTTGATTGTATTTCTCAATGGGTTTTTTTTCTAGATATGTAGGGAATTATACTCTTCCATCAATACGTTTGTCCTCATGAATTCTAATATTTGATTTGACTTGACCTGACCAATTGCCAAAGAAAAATATATAGTATAATGTTTTCTAATATATTACTTTGCATGTACTGCAATAACTATTACATTTAGCAAAAATGACCGGTTTTCTTTATGACCCAAGGGTCGTATACAAAATTTAAATGTGCTACAAAATATGTTGTTAACAAAAAAAACTTGAGGTCTTTATCAAAAGAAATTGCAAAGTATGTTTTATAATTAGAAATTATCTATCTAGTCAATTTTTTTCTTTAAATTTAATATTTTTAAATTAAACAAGATTACTTTATAAATGCATAAAAATAGGATGATTCCATATACATAAATCGAGAGAATCAAATGAAATTTTTCTTGTTTCAAAAAAATGATTAAATTGTGAGTTGCTCAACTTCCTCCCAATTCAAAACGATGATTTGGGGGGAATTTTTGGAGTGTAAATTTAGAATTTTATATTATAATGGCATAAAAATTAAAGGTCTTAATTAATGATGATAAAAATTACATATCCATCCAAAAATTCAACCAAATTTGCATCCATAGAAATTTGTCCCAAAATGAGATTGGATTTGAAGTTTGAGTTTCATTCTTTAAAAATTAAGTTGGAAAAAATTATGAACTTTTATTTAATTTATTTGAATGATTTTTCTATTTTCTAAAAATAAAAAATTTACAGATCTATTTTCTAAAAATTTCTATTTGCTGAGAATTGACCAATTCAAAATGATCATAAAATTGTGAAAAATTAAGCCAAACTTTATATTACCTAAATCAATGAAGAATATTGCATAATTTGGTCAAGAACTCAAAAAAAATTGAACAAAAGAAAGTCCCCATGTGACATACTCCAAATTGCTAAATGAATTGGTCTTTTAAAGTTGACTAGTATTCTTTCAAATGTCAATTTTGTTAAATTGGTGGTATTTTAATAGTTTGGTACATTTGGGGATGTTGGATTTGAGACATAAATCCAAACAATTCCTACTGTATGGCCTCAAATTAGACCTTTGTGAAGATATATGTCACAATATTTTTACACCATAATTGTGCCAATTTAACAAAATTGATGATTTCAACGTTGTCTCTTTAGTTATCATATTGTAAAAGACTCTTACATCACATTCAGGTGAGTACGTCTAAAGTCACACCATGCCTAAAACCGCCATCATCACTATGTGTAAATCTCCAAAATCAATATGTATATAAGATGAAAAACGATTTTAAAACATCTACCAAATTTTTTTGACCCTTTGTAACTTTTGCATATTGTATCCAAATGTTGCGTTCTTTGGTGCATTAGAACCTCCTTTACTTGCCTACAAGAAAACATGGAAATTTGATCAATCCAATAATAGTAACTAGGTACAATAGCAAAAAGTGGTGGTTTGGGGGTACCCACCTTATCCCTTTGAAGGGATAGTGACTAAATTTACTTCACTACCCACTCACTTAATAAGTGAGTAAAGTAATATGTATATTTTTCATTATCTCTCCATGTATTGATATGTCATACTATATCAATATTCTATATTATGTTGTACCCATATCAAAGTTTCTTTGATTTTGGTTTTGGGGTGTGGGTGTATTTATTTATTTATTTTTGATTTGCAAGGGTGGTTAATTAATTGATAAGATCTGAGTATGTCCCTTTTCAGAGGATACTTTGAAAGGATATTAGTAAAAGACTCTCTATTTCATCTTTCTCATAGCTACCTAACAAAAACAAAGTCACATTGATTCAAGTGAACCTCGACCAATTTATAAAATGACAAAGCACAAAATATGAAAGGTTAGTGATACAATCAGTTTTTTGCTAGAAAAGAGAGCCTTCTACAGTACTAAGAATCGAATGCTGCTAAAATTGCTCTCAAAAACAAATGCTCAACATTTCTAATCCGGGGTCTAATAATCACGGTGTGACATCTTAAGAAGTCAGTGTACAATCCTTCCCACTCCCACTCAGCTTGATTAATTCGACATGATTACCTGACGCCACTTAAGTTTGTTCCAGGTTTTGTTCAATTAAATCACCAAACCTTCATTGTAAATTAATCAATGGCGCTAAGTTAGCTCCATGTCCTATCAATCTCCTGTTGTCATGATGTCTGAACATCATCTTTCTCCAAGTGAACCCCTTAATTTTACTTGCATTGCACGACTTGTATTCCAACCCTTAGCTTCCTTCCTTCCTAATCTGTGGCCAAATATATCCTTCCTTTCATTGTGTGTTAGCTAGCTTGCGCTGCCCTGAACTGCAACACTACTACTATTAATATCCAGATGGAAACGAAACCGCAAGCTCAGAGCTTTCCCATCATGGAGGAAGAAGCTGTAGCATGTGATGAGAGAGTGGCGATTGTAAAACAATGCAAAGAGATGGAGCCCGAAGGTGCAGCAGCAGTTCCAGAAGCGGAAGAGTTAGTGGTAGCATGTGCACAGCTGGGAATGGCGATTGCTGAACAATATTGCAAAGAGATGGAGCCCAATGTCGCAGTTCCAATGGAGGAAGAAGCGGCAGCATGTGACCAGGGAGTGGTGAAAGTCAAACAATGCAAAGAGATGGATCCGGAGCCCAAAGAGGAAGAAGCGGTAGCATGTGCTCAGAGCGTGGTAATTGCTGAACCGTGCAAAGAGATGAAGCCCGAAGTTGTTGCAGTTCCCATGGAGGATGAAGCGGAAGAAGCGGTAGCATGTGATCTGGCGAACACAAAACAATGCAAAGAGATGGAGCCCAAAGGAGCAGTTCCAATGGAGGAAGAAATAGTAGCATGTGATCAGCAAGTGGCGCCCAGAATTGTGAAACTATGCAAGGAGTTGGATCCCGAAGCAGTAATTCTCGAGAACGATGTGTACTTGACGATTGAAGACTGCTCGGGGGGGCAGTTGCCGCTTCCCTTGACAGCAGCAAATGGCAATGGCGATGGCAACGGGGGTAAGAATATTGTGAGCGTTATCATTAACGGCGGCAGCAAGGTCACCGAGCGGGGCTTGATGTCAGAGCCCGTATCAGAGCCTCCTGTGGAAAATCCTGTGGCGCCCGAGCCTTCGTGGGGTGATGTCCCTGATGAGCCAGTTACAGTCCCGGTTGCATTTGAAAAGACTCCACGCGTTCCCAAGCGGCAACGCCCTGCCCCAGAAAACGTGGAAGTCGACGACGTGGTGCAGACGATGCGTAACATTTTGATGGACTTGTAAGCATTCCAGAGAATTGTTTGTTTTCCAGAGAATGTGAAATTCGTGCACTAGTACGGAAGGCCAGCTAGCTGATATTGCAATAGTTTTTGTATTGGTTTTGCAACGACCGTCAGAAATCAATTAACAACATTGTGCAATATATGTATTTGCAACAGTTTAGGCATAGATTTGCATTGGTTCCGTGCCCTAGACTTTTAGAACAAGTTCGCAACACTTTTACAATGGTTTGCAAATAATATAGTATTACCATAATGTTTTAGGAAAGAGCGGAACCACTGCAAAACCATTGCAAACTAATGGTTGGTGTTGCAACTTGCAACTGCTAATTCGTAGCCTGTTATAGTGATTGTTTTCCCAGAGAATTCATGACTCGAGTTTTGATAAGTGAACTAGACTTGAATTTTTCGTGTGCAGGAGGAATGTAGATGACGCTCGGTTACACCCAGACGATGATGCGAAAGTGCGTAGCTTACTGGAGTATCACCCCAAGGCCCAGGAGAAGATGGGCAGTGGCATCGATTATATCAAGGTTACCATCACTCTGGCCTTTCTAGATCACGATCTGAAAGTAATTCGTTTGCAATTTCAGAAATTAATTTGGATGTCATTCGTTCGCAATTCCAAAGATACATGGTGTAGGTATATTCTTTGTAATCAATGGTAGTTTCTGTCAATCAGATCTCCAGGCAAGTCAATCGTCCTTAGAAAACTAGATTTTTGTTTGGATCAATTGCACAAAACATTGTCAGGATCGCTAATAACTTTCAAATATTGAATGAATTGGAATATTATGATCCTCTTGATTTGTAACGTGCTGGTGTTTGTGGAAGCACTGTTGTAGATCAAGAGGCATTCGACTTTCAAGGACGTGCGGTGCTTCTGGGTGGTGCGCACAGACGGCACCGAGACGGATTTCTCCTACCACAAGTGCCTCAAGGAGAAGGTGGCCAAGGACCACCCCAGTTTCGTCGATCGTTATGATGCCGTTTACCGGGCGCCTAAGCGACCACGGCAACCTTAGTTAGTTAGTTCAGCTCTAGATCGAACTAATGAACTCTGTGTGTTTGATGAACTTCAAATGACCTAATTAGGTGGATCTAATTAGCAACGTAAAGGGATATATATACAGAACTAGTTGTTGCAATCAATTCTAAGACTCTAATGTAGTAAGGGCTTGCTTGAGTTGGGAGTATCGAACTAGCTATTTAGAGAATTGTAAGGATATATCTGTATATAGAGTGTACATGAGCATGGTCTTGAGATTTTGAAACACGTTGACTTCGATCTGTACATATGTGACTTTTTAACTGATCATCTGCTCACACAGAACTCTATGGATTCGAAAGGTATGATCAAAAGGGAAGGTTAGCGCTATGTACACTGTTCTGTAATCTTCATGTCTGTGTTCATCCTTTGGAGAGAGTTTTTTCACTAGTGACGAGAGTCACTTAGAACGACAATACTCACAATGACATTGGATGTGCGTTAAACTATAAAATCTGTGTGTTAAAACCAAATGCCAATACACTGTAAAACAATGTTCCGTAGTTACCATTATGGCCATATTTGTGAACATGGTGTGTTCAAAGCTTTAAAGTTGTGACATTTAAGTGCAGAGAGCTATGAAAAAATAGAATACCTTGCCCGCCATTTTAAAGAAATTGAGGTCACAATGGAAAGCACGCAACTGCACTGGAGATTGCAGAGAAAGATCTCCATGTCGCTCTTTTATGAAAAGGATTGGAATGTGCACGTGCATTTCCAAAATTGCTACTGTAGCTTCTCCATGAAGTAGAACTTCAACAAAGTTAAGTGCATACAACAGAGTAATGAGTCCAGCACAAAATAAATTCCTTAATGGAGCCACAATTCTCAAAATGTTGTGAGCCCAACATGTCAAGTCACTGTGTCGCCTATAATTGATTAGTGCCCACCCAGCCTGTGAATCATGAAAGAGCCACAATTCTCAAAATGCTGTGAGCCCAACATGTCAAGTCATGTACGTCGTCTGTAATTGATTAGTGCCCACCGCGAATGTGAATCATGATAGCATATGAACAGCTCTGTGCGTATTGAATGTCGTTTTGAAAAACACTGAGCTCTGTAGCTCATTGTTATACTAAGTCCAAGAGGCTCATTTCACAGATTTTCTTCATTTATTTTGCTCCAAGTGAATACAGCAGGCGATTTGTCAAACCTCACACTGCAGGTATTCCGGTCATGTACTGAGTGTACAATTGGATGTATTGTTCATTGAAAAAGATTTCTCTCTTCTCATCTTCCTGTTCACTTATTTCTCTTCCCACCTATCCAGCCACTAGTTGTTTAATTTAGGTGAAGCTATGAGATGGGGATGGGTCCAGATGAAAAACCCACATAATATTCCCAACAACAACAAAAACTATAACTTATTAAATTTCCTTATTTTTGCATTCTTCCTCATCCTTATTTTCACACACATTAAGCTCAATTTCTCAATGAATTCCCCATATATCCTATAGGCTGAAATGCTTAAATTTTCATTTTTAGGTATCTCTACCTTACCCCTTAGGTTCTTTGACTATGTTTTCACCAAAACTGCTCCAAAACTGCCATTTTTAGTACAAGTACCACATTTTAGAAAAAAAAAACATTTTTGGACACATGTAACCATAGAATCTTGTAGTACAATGGTTTGAGAAGATGTGAGAAAAATTTCAGAAATTTCCATTGTATAGATTGCAAAATATTAGCATTTGAAGTGCCAAAAAAAAAATTTGGCCCTGCAAAAAACATGGCAGCTGCACTTCACAAGGTCACATTCGTATGAAAAAATGTCCAAAATGGTGGTGCTTCTTTGGATTCATTCTTCAATGCAAGTTGGCTACATTCTTGAAAAAATTTAGATCATTTGGAATTGTATAAAATATAGGAATAAAATAGTAAATAGAAAGAAGTAGAGAATGATTCAAAATACTAAATTGTTAAGAATTTAGTTATGGAATTGAAAAATGCCAATTCCAATGGTTGTAATGTTGTAATAAACAATCTACATTCTATGATTCTATTTTTTTCAAAAAATATTGAAAATTGAGTTAAATATAGGACTTCAAAGTTTATTTTAGAGTAAAGAATCCATAATTGCCCATAAATTAAAACTCCTCATAACTTTCATTCCATTAATCAAAATGGAATGATTCAATGTTTACCATATATATAGAGAGAAAACCAATTTCAAATTTTTATTTATGAAAAAAGTGATTTTATTTTTATTTGCCCAAATTACTCAATCGGTGAAAAAACCTACATATCATATAATAACTTTTGAAGTACACCTAATAGATTTCTAGGAGACTATGACAAGCTAAAACCTCACAACCATAAATTTTGTATTTACTTAATTGATCTTGTGGTTGACAATGTAAAATCTACAAATAAATAGATATGGCCCTGCTATGGTTGCTCTTGGGTTTATACCAAGATGGCCCATGCAAGTGCCATTATAGTAAGAGGTCCTTAAATCGAGCAAGCATTAAGAATTGACCCTCAAAAAGGTCCATAAACAGTGTAGGTAGTTGATGAAATGGACCACATTTTATGAGGTAGGAAATTGTGACTGCAAGTGTTTGATTTTAAAACCATGAGTAGTACTTTAAACCTCCTATTATGTGTCATTCATCAATTATAAATGCGTACTTCAATTGTAAACATGAAATTCTCAAGCTTTGCAATAAGCAGGGTACATATTTCTATTGCTCCATTTAAGACACTATTAATCTTCACGCATTTTGGAACTTTCATTAGAGAAATTATGGGGTCTCTAGAAGGTTGCCTCGTAGTAACAGACCAAGCTATTTACATTTTGAGCTTGGTCTGTCACCCCCAAAAGTGCCACACCTTTGGTGTCAGCCAAGGTGAATATCTCAAAATATACGAGTTTTTGCTAGTTTTTTTTAAAGAAAAATTTAAATTTATTTAAATTTATTTCAGCTTGGAATTTTTATTTTTGTTTTTTTAGTCAATTTTTTATTCATTAATTTGATTTCTGCATTGCTGCCACTGCAAATTCAGGCGGGCGGAAATAGGGGGAAAACGATTTTTTTTTCAAAAAAACTCCAAATTTCAGGGTCCCTTGAGAGCTGCAGAGCAGCCCTCTTGAGACTCCTGATTTTCTCTAATGCATGAACATACTCAACAAGCTATTCATCTCTTTTTGGACTATTGTGCTCTTTTCAAAGGCACGTGTTAATTGATTATGCTAAAGTCTACAACCATAAATAGTGACCTATGCAATCCTGACTTTAGAAATTCATATCCAAGTCACTCTAAGTTGGAAAATTACAATTTAAATTGTTGTTCAATTTTTTCTGTATATTTCTCTATCTGCCAAAAGAAATTTAACCCTTAAACGTCGAAGGGGGGACCCTCGAAATCTTCCTTTTCTATTACCGTGTGAATCATTGACCTCCAAAATTGCAAAATTAGTCATTGGAAGTCAAACTACTGTAGAAGATCTTCCCTTTCCAAAACAAATTTAGAGGATGAATAGTTGCACTTCTGTCCTATACAGTTTGATTCCTTGTCATCCATCGGACACAAAATGTCCGCCTCGACGTTCAAGGGTTAAAATCATTCCACTCCATGCTTCTTCCACAGCTTTGATTTCCTCCTTAAATTGACCATTCACAAGCCTCCTACCTTACTAAATTTTTAATCTTGGGCTCTAACTTTACATGATCACATCTAACAAAGTGGGGGTACCCTAGAGTACTTCTAGCCCTTGGTGTAAACCGGCCCTAAGTCTGTGGTTGTTAGCCAGCTGGAACAATGCCGGTTTATTAGGATGAAACAACTCCAAATCAATAAGGATGGAAGGAGTTTTAAAATTTGGGGGGTGCTTTACCGCACAACACGCCCTGATTGGTGCATATAGTTATTATAGTCAATCAAATTGGCTAAATTTTATCTATATGTCTAACAAAAAATTTACAGCAATGATAAATTTGAAATTTTAGGAAATGAAGCAGTATTTTGAATATCTGAACTAACTTTGAAAATCATATTTGGGATCGTTGATCATGGTATAAAGGCCATACTATTTGACAGTTTTCTAAATAAATAAAATTTAAATAAAAATATAATAGAATTAATCATAAAGTGAGAGAAAACTAGGGTTTCTTCAAAGACTTTTTCTTCCATTTTTTTGAAGTGCCAAAGTGGTGATATAAAATGTTATAGTGGTGCTCCAAATTTCAAAATTCATCCACATACTAGATAGAAAATATCACATTACTGCGTATTACATATCTATAATTATGTTTTCATTCACAAATTGGCAATTTCATCCATTTTTTAAAATTTGAAGTTCTTTTGTGAAAAACTTCATAGTTTGTTGTCCTTTTTCTTAGCCAAATTATTTTTTTCTGGTGCAATTTGGCACTCTTTTGTTAAAAGAAAAATCATGGTTTCTTCCCCCTTTGAATAGCAAAAAACAAAGAACTTAGGATCTGACTACTTTTGAGTCCCAAATGGAGCTCTTTTGAGTTTTGTCCCTAGTTTTGCTTTCACCAATGAGAACTTAGGAGCATGCAACATGTAGGACTAGAGGTTGTAACTTAGAATGAGAACCATCCTTTCAAAGCTGGATTGAAATTCATATTTCATTAGAAGATATTTGAGGCCAAAGAAGGGCCGTCTTAGGTCTGTTCCCTTGGCCATTCCTTGCGACTGTGGGGTACAAGCCATTGTTGTCAGGGTAGTAATGACCCAATATTTATTAAAAAAAAAGAATTGGGCAAAAACATGTTTTGAACCAAAAAATTTAAAATTATTATTATTTTTTTTCAAGGTGGTATAGTTGCCACCATAAGAGAGTTCCTTGCGCGTTCCTGCAATTCCAACAATGTTAGAAGGCATTGGAAACTTGTAGTCTCCTAATCATTAGATGAAATCTAGAGGGGCTAGAGGGCTGTTTCAGGCTTGTTCCTAGCTCTGTTCCCCCCGGTTTCATCAAACGCCGGTGTCAAATATATATATATATATATTTTTAAACTAAAACTAAAACCTTTAAAATGAAAAACAAAGTTAAATTTTTTTTTTTTTTTCAAAAAAAGTGACCTGGCAGTCGCTTGGCCAGGTCAGCGCAACTTGCAAATGGTGGGGTTCGGTGGGGTTCCAGATGGGAACTTGAAGCCCTCCACAGTAGCAAAAAAACATGTAATGGCCCTCAAATCTCTTCTAATGCTTTCTCAATATTTCTTGGAAGAAAGTCATCATAATTTGTAGAGATATTTAATCAATCAAGTTATTGTCTTATCTAAAGGTTGGATTTGGTGTTACTTGAGTACATATTTTTCTAAAATTACAAATTTGAAAGTATTTCAAGTAGTTGACTAAGCCAAAATTGCATTGACTCTAGCTCAAAATTGGATTTACAAAAATGTGGTCATAGATTTAAGGAACAAAACATAGAGTACATATTTTTCTAAAATTACAAATGTGGAAGTATGTCAAGTGGTTGACTAAGCCAAAATTGCATTGATTCTAGTTCAAAATTGGATTTGCAAAAATGAGGTCATAGATTTAAAGAACACAATTTTCTTTTAAAATCACCATGTCAAGAGAACCTCATTTCAAATCCATTCCAACTAGTTTTATTCAAAAAATGATAACATTTTTTTTGTAATTCAATTTAGAAGAAATTAAAAAGTTTCCCTTTCAAAATTTATAAAAGAATATTGGTGATAGCACTAGTGAATCTAGCCTAACAAATGGAATCTAATACTCAAAATCTACAACTTTAATTTGCATATCAGTTCCAAAATGTTCTTCTGAATACTACTTTAAGATGAATTTTCTCAAATTGTCAATTATAGAGTACAATCTATACTTTAAGAGGTTAAATTTAATTTGGAACTCTAAACCAAGTCCAGACCACTTGACTACTTTACAATGGACTCTCTCTCTATATTTGTTTTTTTTTAATTTTTTGTTGAAAGAAAGGCATTTTCAATTCCAAATAAAGATGTTTACATAGAGTCCAAAGCCCAACCAAATGGCTAGCAAGAAGGCCGGTAAGAAGCCCAAAGGCCTAAAAGCATCACCATCAACCACACCAATTGGCCTAGACATTAGAAGAGATTTGAGGGCATTGGGAGACTACAAGTTTTTAATGCCCTCTAACACTGTTGGAATTGTAGGATCACACAAAGAACTCTTTGTTGAAGTGGTCGCGACTGTGCCCTTGGAAAAAAATAAAAAATAAAAATCAGGCTCAAAACATGTTTTTGCCCAATTTTTTTATTTTTATTTTTAAATATTAGGTCATTACTGCCTTGACAATTGTAGCTTGTACCTCGCAGTCGTAGGGAACGGCCAAGGGAACAGACCTAAAACGGACCTCCCTTGGCCTCAAATATCTTCTAATGCGATACCACTTTTTGTTGAAGATAGATGGCTCTGCACTAGCACCCTATTAAGTTGAAAGTTATACAGTTCCTCTTGTCAGTTCTACACACTAGAAGAAAACCAGAAGAAATTGCGTTTTACTTCACAGAAACTGCGTTGTACTCAACAAAAAAGTATCATCTGGATTTTGTTGAGGTGTCCCTTTGTAACACAAAATTTTGTTATCTAGTACAAAATTCTGCGTTTTTCTTGTCAAAAATCTGCATTTTACTTATCAAATTCTGTGTTGAATCGTTGAAACACAGAATTTTGTGTTACAAAGGGACACCTCAACAAAATCCAGATGATACTTTTTTGTTGAGTACAACGCAGTTTCTATGAAGTAAAACGCAATTTCTTCTGGTTTTCTTCTAGTGACATTTGCTTGGCAATAAAGAGTCTTTATAGTGGGTAGTTTTGCACTCGCGCTAACTTGGTCAACTTTGACTATGTCTTTAATAGAAGATGTGTAGGCTAGTGAGAGGTGTGAAAAGAAGGGAAAAAACTTTAGCACGGACTTTAACCCCTAAGCATACAATGCATGTTTACTAAAACCCACACCCTTCTAAACTCATTCCAATAAAACTATGACCTAAAAAGAGATCCACACTAATCGTACTAATTGGTAGTAGAGACAAGCCTGGAACTACAAGGAAAGGGACATGTCCTTTGATTGTACTGTTGAAAAAATTATAATAGTCAAACAAGAAAATCTTTCAGTATTGAGATGCCAGATTTGAGGTATTGGAGCGTTCAGGAGTTAAGGGTTTGTTGGTGCAGGGCATCAAGCCTTGAGTGCACTACCACATCTCACGAGGCAGTAAATGCCTTGCCACTTCTTCATACCCTAGTCCAATTTTCCAAAATTGGTGGTGATGCTCTAATTAAATATTCCTAATGATGGTTTCTTACTACATTGAATAGGAATATTAAGGGGACCAAAAAAATTAAAGGGACTTATTGTGAAAACTATAGATGTTTGAAACATGATGTACAACCCCAAAACACTTTAGTAACTATTGATGTACAACAAAGGTAGATATTTATATAGCATGTAATGTCGATTAATTAGTATGGATCCCCTTAAAACCCCTATTAGTATAGATGAAGCCACTTGCATTTGAGTTCTCACACACAAGACGGTTGACATCAAACTGTGTCAAATGAGCAAATAGAAAATAACCAACCACTTCCATCTGAATAACTACTTTACAAAATAAAAGGTTGTGATGTAATCATTCTTTAATAAAATACTACATCTAGATGTGAACAACCTTCATACCTAACGTTAATTCACTAACAGCACCAAGGCATCTCTATCACACGATCACTCAAACAAACCCGATAGGAATTGAACTAGATCACATAATTATGATATTTAGTTCTTCTCCACCCAACCTTTAACTCAGGAATTGATGTTCTACGACCACTGCACTGTACATTTACAAACACATACTCATCTAACCACCCTAATCATGGTTACTTTCATTTGGCTACTGATAATTGAAGTGTCTATTCTCGAAAGGGAAAAGTAGTTTTCCATCAATGGTCCTTGATCCGGTGGACATTGGCTCATTGTCATTACGAACAGACACTTTATTCACGCTGGCCTTTTATAAAGACCGGAGTTTATACTACTACTATCAAATGAGCGCAGGTGGTGATCGGCTTGAGTTGACCTTGTAATCCTACCAAGATCCAAAATTCCTTCCTACAAAGTTACTTCTACTTTTGGAGTTGGGCATGGTTTTCCTTTCCAGGGGAAAACATGTGACATTTTTATTTTCCACGTATGAAAAAATTTGGAAATGTTCATGTCTGCAATAAAGGCCCCCAATTAACTAGAGTGGTGTAGAAAATAGATTAATGAAGCACAAAATAGGGAGTCTTTTTTTTAACATGCACTCTTGGGAAAAAAGTTGGGGACTTTGGGAGGACAAGCGAGGCGGTTGGTTCACCCTAGCCAACCTTTCTAGGGCAAGTATAAAGAATAATGGTAAAGATGCTTATATGAGGAGAGACAACAAGCAACATATTAGACCTACTATTAGGGACACCTTTCATTCTTTATGAGTGTGAAAATGACATTGTCTAATCTTTTGAGTTACACATGGGTCACTCATGTTGTGGATGTTATATGACACCTAAAAATCCAAATGACATTAGAGTTAACTCCTAAAGGACCATTGTCCCTACCAGGAACAAATTGGATTCTGGATAGGTACCTATGGTCTCAACTTTTTTCATGATTTTTTGAAATTTTTTTTGAAGATAGAAAAAATGATTATCTTTGTGAAAATATATATATTTTTTCAATTGGTGCTCGGGACCAGAAGTTATGCCCAAATAAGCTCAAAATTAATTAATTTTTAAAATCCACTTTTTGAATTTTTTTTTGGTTACTTGGTCTATATGGAAAGCTTTTATCCATTCATTTGGACAAGTGATGTGATAGTTATAGACAATCTTGTTTTTCGGGCAATCTAAGTATCTTCTTGAAAAAATAACTTGTAGAATTCATTTGTGAATGCAATTTTTACAATTTTTCAAGAAAAAAGGTTTTACATGGTTTAGTTTGATTACTAGAACAATCTCACCATTAGGAATTGGTGCATTCTAATTCCATCTTCGAGATATTAATAATTTAGATTTTTCTTCTATCTTGTACCTATTTGGCTATTTCTACTTAATAATATTTTAAAGAATGAAATTTAAGTTTTTTGGAATTTCTATTCCCCTAGACTCTCAATTCAATTCACCACCATAAGGATTCAAACCTCAAAATTGGCTATAGTGCAAAAAATTTAAGTTAAAAAGGTTCAAAGTCAAATAATCTAGTCCCACGCGCTAGTAGAAAATCTGAAATTTCTGTCATTTTGGACGTGTTGTTTTGGACAAAATCTAACAGAATTCTGTCCAAAACAACAAATTTTTGTTAGATTTTGTCCAAAACAACGCGTCCAAAATAACAGAAATTTCAGATTTTCTACTAGTGCGCGCAATGTGCAAAAAACTTGTTTTCTTCACTTTAATTGTAGATATCCGTGTCCACAAAAACTTTGAAATTTATTCTACACATTCTCATATTAGTTAGGTATAAGATTCTATGGTTAGGTGTGCAAAAATAATAATTCTCAATTTTTTCTTTATGCAATAAAAATGACAGTTTTGACTTTTGAATGTTTTTCGGTAAAAAAAAGGCCTTGGTCCTTTAGAAGTTAATTGTAAAAGAAACCCCAATTTGAAATAGGAGTGCTAGAGGAGGGTTGAACTTAGAATAGTACAAAAGAAACACAAGAGGCCAAACTCCATCACATCCTAGCTAGTTTAGGTGCTTCAATGGGAGTTTTATCCTCTATTTTTCTCAAAACTCTGGCTCTTGGTCCTTCATTGCACACACTTTACAATTGACTCTATTGGCATGACATCAAATTTATATCTTGATATTATGCCTTCTCCCCTTGTTAACCCCTAAAGTCCCATTGTCCCCTCGAGGGACAATTTGGAATTCGGGCAGGTTCCTATGGGCTGAAATTTTACCCTAATTTTTTGAAACTTTTTTGAAGATAGAAAATCTAATAAGCTTTGTGTGAATAATTTTTTGATTTCAATCGGTGACTGGACAACGACGCTAGCATGTGAGCGTGGAGCGGTGAGCTTGTGAGCTATGAGCGATGAGTTTGTGAGCTGTGAGCGTTGGAGTTATGTTTTTTAGACTTTTATACCGGAAACACCTATTTTTTGATTTTTTTTTTTTTTTGTATGGATTTAGGTTATATTTCAAGCAAATTTAAGGACCTATAACCGCTATCCCTATTACCGTGGATTCAAAGGATTTTTGTGCACAGTCTGCCAAGGTTCAATTAATGGGGAATTTCTTTCAGCCACCACTATTCTACTCCATATGGCCTAATGGAGTGACCACTCTTGGAATGTCACGCTTGTATAAAATACAAGAAACCTACTTTCAAAAAATGAAAAAAAAATGAAAAAAAATGAAAAAAAATTGAAGAGGAGAAATTTAAAAAAGAATATAAATGAATAAAGTAATTCCAAAAAAATGGATGAACATGGAAAAAAAAAATGAAAACGAGAAAAATGTGAAAGGAAAAAGGAAAAAGAAAAGAAAGAAAATGAAGATAATATGGTCAAGAGAAAGACCAAAATGGATTTGGGATATAAAATTTAAGGTACGCAGTTTAGGATAAGGATGTACACTTGTAGCTCTCAACCAATGGTACATTCTTTTTGTAAAACATATGAATCATGACATATATAAGTTAACTTCGTGAACACATAAACAATGTCCTTTCTATAGCCACAAAATCCTTTCAATCGTAATAAATAAATGTAACATTATGATTGAAATAAAAAGCAAAATGTAGATATGCCTATTCTAAAACTGTGATGATTCCTGCTCGAACTAGAAGTAACTTCAACTCATTGAAGCTATAACTTGGTGCATGAATGAAAACATCGTCATTGATGTCCATCTTGCAGAAGTATCTAAACAAATAGTACAAGTGCTTGCAATTCACGTACTTTTGTCGACCTCCAATTGCAGAAACAACCATATTTGTAAAGTCTGGACACGTGCATGTAGGGAACATACCCACAGTAATTCGATACACGTTTTTGTTGGGGTCTGCCCCTGTCTCAAGTGACACTACTACACCAAGGCCTGGAAATGGAAGCAAGGTCACTCCCACGATTTGCCCTCTTACATTTCCCGCGCTTTCCCACTTGTTCCGGTGTTCTGTAGTAGGTGCATTTCCAATTCGGCGTATGGTTTTGTTGTTCCGAACTGTTGGATACTGAGTCGAATTGGATGGTAATGGTTGATCATATATCACACTCTTGAATACTTTTGATATATTGAAAAGTCGACGTGGTGATAATGCAGGTCGTTCTTGGAGGGGGAAGCCTGCATGCTATAGTAACAAAGTCTCGTCTCTACTCAAATTAGTTCCAATCAACACAGGCCAAACCTCTGGCACCTCTGGCCAATCAATGACCCATTTGCGCTTTGAGCCTTTAACACATCGCTCGATGTCATCCCAACAAAACCAAAAGTCCGCCACTACCTCTCGCTTACTCCCGTAATCTTCCTTTCTACCGCGGTAGGTGGGAGCTGGGGTTCCTAGACGTCCCTTTGCTATTTTCGCCATGCACTTGATGTTCGATCCCTTCTGTTGAGCTTGACATTTTGCACCAGACTTGTGGTTGATTCTTGCAATATGCCACTTTGATGTGTCACAGTCACTTTCAAATGCAATTGTAACATGTTGAAAAGTGTTTGTCATGGCTTCTTTACTTTTCCCTTCCGACGACTCCATTGAAGCCACATTTGACCTTGTTCGAACACGCGGTTGAGAGAAATTAACTTTGTCTGGTCGATGTGAATCTCTTGCATTACCAATGGGTATATCCAACTTCCTCTTCGTGCTCCCAAAAACTTCCTCTCCTTCCAAATGTGGTACTCGAGTTCCAATATCCTTTGCTCCAGGTAGTGTATTCAATGCTTCCGCTATTTTCTTTGGATCTCCACTTCGTCTTGCAGCTCTCAACCTCAATTCCCCCTTTGATGGACCAGATCCGCATGTATGCCCTCTCAAATATGCACGGTAGTTTGTCATTTGCATCTACGCTCGAATACTGTCGTCGCAAGTGGCATCAAACAAATTATTGCCTCGGTTTCCGGACATTTGAAGCCACTTGTTATGAACTGTTTCTGACAAATTGCATGAAGGCATGTCGGCCATCTCTTCCAAATTCAAATCCTACAAATCCAAGCAAACAGAAATATGGATTACTATATCAAAGTCCACACGTCAAACCTATTTATTGTTTCAAAAATGAATGCAAAGGTTTAGGTGAAATTTACAAAAGATGTAGGATAATCACAATAAAATAAATATTAACATGAAAGACTCCTAATATACAAGACAAGACTTAATTTGCCAAAAACAAATAGACACCTTTAAATTACCAGCACATTATCACTTCGATGGAAAAATCACCCAAATTTCATATTTTTTCTGTAATTATACCAAAAACAGGAGTCCTGTCAAAGACCACTAAAACCTTAGTCGGATCCGACTAAGGTCTTAGTGGTACCAGCTGGACCTCCGCTTTTGGGTACCCTTCACTTTCATTTCCTCAATATTTTGAATAATTCAAAAAATTAGTTGGTGATCACTTATCACAATCCACCCCACATGAACCAACAAATGCATGCATAGAAATACCCATTTTGCAGGTAACAACAACACATTTATGAAAGAGTACAACACCTATAAATATTCAAATTGCATGGACACTTACCATTTGCATGAAGCCACCCCATTGCCTGTAACGAAAATGCCAGAATGCTAGCCAGTGGTCTAAGTGGTGAAGTGCCTCTTCACTTGCAGCTCCCGATGATAACCACCATGACCGGATTGCAAGATAACGCGTTTCGGCCTCCTCCATGGTCTTCGAATCTTTGTACTGTTTGCATATCGTATTGTGTTGGTATTGGAATGGTTCCTTGATATGCTTCTGTGTGTGCTTCTGAAGAGAAGTTGTCCAATGCAACAAACATGTCCTCTCACGATTCTCCATCTTCTCATTGGCCGACCCACTGCCATAGACAATATGAACCGCATTCCAATTGGCCATGGCACTATCTGCCATAAATCCCTTAAAGTTCGGATGGTCTACTCCGTTCCGTGACATCACATTGTTCAAGCATCTCCAAAACTGTACTTGGATTTCCGTATCTTCAGACTGCATGTCGCATGTTGAAATGGTCATCACTTTCTTATACTCAGGATCATACACGTGGCAAGCCATCGTGGTCCACTCCTTTACCCGCTTGATGTGGTCAAACATCATCCATATATTCTGAAGATCACGTCCGGGTTGCATACGCTTCACCAAGTCCACTCCACTCCCAGGTCCTTCGGTGAGCATTTTGAATATATACACCTTTTCTTTACCTTGTCCAAGAAAGACATTGTCGTATATGTACTTGAACTTAGAGTCCTTCTTCATAGTCATAATGTTGTCAATAACCCCTCCTTGGTTGTTTGAGCGAAATGAGGAGATTACATTTCGTATATTTGGACTGCTAAGATACTGGAAGCGATCCATGACCTCCTCTAGTTCCTCACCTCTCAACATTTTCTTCTCTCCCTCTCCGTTGTGAAAAAGATAGTCTGTTAGAAAGTCTTTACTAGCGGATAGAGCAATGGCAGAGTTCGTGGCCATTGGTGTTTTAGCCACCTACTCTGCAATGAGTCCACAAATCTTTTCCGTAGAATCTCTATACATCCCTATTGCCACTAGGTGAGTATGATTCCCAAAGTGAACTGCGGCCCGCGTCTTCTTCGGATCATTTGTATAGCAATAATAGATCCTAGCATCACATGTACTCAAACAAGTAGGTGTAACCTTACAAACCTTGCACACTAGAGTACAATCTTTGGGAGGACTTTCCCCCACTACAAACGGAAACACGGTGTATCCAGTCCACTCTGTTTCGTTTTTCTTAGAAGCTCTCTTTAAATAATCGCATTCCACGTTCAAACAAGCAAGATGGCCAGCGCAATAGGACTTACAAAACTTCAAGTTGTCTGTGTTTTGGATGTTTGTTGTCAGTACCTTACACCAAGGATGTCCGTCGTAACGCTTGTCCATTCCCTCCAAGTTCTTAGCCGCTGAAGATGAAGAGCGGTATGGAGGCAACTCGAAGACAACATCGCCATTGTAAACTGCAGGTAGAAACTGCACACGCTGGTGCTTCATGGCATCATGAAGATCCATTGTTGACAACTCATTACGAGAATGGCGAACAGTGGCTAGCCGCTTCAAGCAATCCATAATGCTTACTCGTTCAACAAGCGTTGGATGCATTGGTGGACGTAAATGTGAAGACAACGTATGACTACTAGAAGGGGTGTCCCATACAGACTTCTGGATATCCATCTCATGTGAGCCACTTGGAATTGCAGATGGTCGCGTTTGAAGTGTCAAGTGAGGGGACTCACCTTCTGATTCACTAGACAACTCTATGATAGGGTCTAATTTCTCAACCTTCACTTTCCGGATGATTGCACTACTTTTTAGCACGGGAGACACTTCATGAGGTGTAGTAGGTGATATTGAACCACACATGTAAGGCATATCTACAGTCAAATTATATGACTCTCGACTTAGTATCTCTGTAGATGCAGCTACCAAGGATAGAGGAAGACCATAAGCCCTGTAATTTCCCGAAGGCAGATACCAACAATGACCTTCTTCGGAGACAGACTTCACAATAGGGATAGATTCCAATAATTCACCTGATTCTGACTTCTTCTCTTCTTCGACATAGATTGACGACTCTAAGAACCTAAAGCGAACATGAAAGAGGTGACTAGATATTGTGGCATATTTGCCATCTTCTACTAGAAAAACAAGTGGGACCTGATGACCATCTACTCGAATGGAAGCCATTGTGCCCCTCTGCTATGCGAATACAAGAAATGGAGACTACCGATCATTGAGTCCGCTTTAACTACAAGTAAGGTTCTTGAAACACTTGGCCATGTTTTTTTCCTTTTAACCTCATTTTCTGTGGAAGCTAACCTAACAAAAGTTGGTGGCCTACTATTTTCTCCAATCACGCCACCAAGGTGAAGGCACCCATTACTAATCGGCGTCCCATCAGCATTCAATACGTTGCCATATTTACAACCAATGTTCAATAAAATTTCATTTTCACCAACTGAATGCATAATTTATGGTTGACTGGCTCAAGATTCCTTTACACCATTCTCTATTAGGAAAAAACATCTATAAATGGCATAGTATACTTTACATATAAATTAAATATATAGTAGGAAACTTGGTTTTGGGTTCTACCATTCATTTCAACTACACTTGTGGTGTAGAATGATTTTTATAAAGTCTCCATAAAGAATGAATGACTTGTCAAAATAAATGGTTGTGAGGAAAATTAAAGAACTTTATATGTAAACAATGCTCCCTTATTAAAATTAATTAAAGGGATTATGAATCAAGTGGATATTCCTTTAGTTATCCATTTTGAGCAAGGATAGGGTTTAGGGTTTTCGGCATACATCCAGAATTTGGGATGGACTTGTTAATGCATTTAAAAAGCTTGGAGGTTATAAATTACTTTTCACAATTTCACCTTTATATTATTTTATTTTATTTCATCCATATTTTTTTATCCATGTTCTTTATCCATGTTTCTTTATCCATATTTTTTTAACCATAGTGTCCCTAAATATCTTTGGTCCCTATTTTTTAGTTTTTTTTTTTATCCATATTCTTTTATCAATACAAGGGGAGAGAAGTACAAAAGTGAATTTTGTAGACTTTCTATTATGGGTGCTATGTGCATGTATAATCCATTTCAAAAATGCCCTATGTGGGACTTATTAGACTTGAAACACTATCAAATGTATGTCCCTCAATTATGCATCTACATCTATTTGGGATGCGTGGAAATATCCTTTTCAAGATTCGAACCAATAAGCGTATGACACAAAAGTGAGCAAAAAAGTAGGAAGCAATGAGGAAAAAATAACTTCTTGAATGATCACAATTGGAAGAATATAGACATAAGCATTAGTGCTACCACATTTCTTCTTCCTAGAAGACAAGATAATGGCATTTGAAGTTATCAAATCAAAAAATTGTATGGAATTTCCATCACTTGTATCGGTACACCAAAAAAAAAAAATTTCACTCTGCACTATTCCAAAACAATTATAGGTGCCTTCATCTTCTCTACTTGTTGATCACCTTTGCCTTGAATAAAATTGAATGTGTATAGGCATTAGGAGTACATATAATTGAATGTGTTTAGGCGGAAATAAATGTATTTAATAAGATATAATTCAATGGGTATATCAAGATATAATTGCATGCGTATAGCGGTTTTGTTACAATTCCAAGTCATAACTTCTGTAGATATAGTAGTTGTGCAATTGATTGTAATTATCTCTTACGCAGGATTTGAGACATTAACTACTTATTAATGCGATGGATGAAAGCCGGTGACGGTTACTTACGTACTGACGGCAACTTCAAAATGGTGGTATCTACCGTATTTTCCTTTAAGAATCAAAGGCCAGATGTCAGGGAGAATGTAATTACCGTAAGTTCCAGCCGGCGCAACCCAACCAAAAAGTAAGTATAAGTAGATCCTGCTGCCCTCGCAATCGGTCTTTCTGATGCTCACATGAAGCAAACTCCTTTAGGTTTAGGGTTTAGGTTCACCGTAGTTTGTGGGCTTGTGGCATCGTAGTTCACTGCGTTTGTGGGCACTCCATGCTTATAAGCAAAGATAGCTCTTCACTACTTTATCCAATTCTGAAAAAAAAACGTAGAAAGTTTAGGGTGTTCTATTTCTCGTCTAGGAAGGCCCTTGCGCGATTGAGGATGACTCGAGCAAGGAAGATAGTGTCTAAGACAGCGACTGGAGCACTTGGTGATCCGCGTAGAATTCTTCGGTATGGAGGAGGAGAGAGTGCCGGACATGAACATGACGATGATCAGATTATAGAAACACCTCAAGAGGATTCACAAGATACTTTTCATGGTCACGGTGCAACACTTCCCGACGTCTTTCCCAGCGTAAGTCCTTCAAACTCACTTTTCTTTGCTTAAGTCTTTGACAATTAAGGAAGATGGATTATATTTCAAGAAGGGTTTTCTATTTTCAATTAAGAAGTAACCATATTGTATATTGTAGATGGAGGGGACAGACAGGGTTGAATTCTAAGCTATATAAATGTGGGTAAATGACTTATTTCTCTATTTGAATATTAAAGAAAATAATAAGTATTGTCACATCTTCTTTAAAGTTCTGATGATGTGTAATTTTATAATATTTCTCTTTTATTTTCGAGAGATCTATTAGATTCAAAAGCTCAGTGATGTAAGATTCACCCCATTCGAGATCCGATAGGTCCAATCGATCCGTGGGGGGACCCGAATTGTAAAACTCAAAGTACTGATTGATTATAAAGCAGGTTGCTGATTAAACTTGGTCCTGATGCAACGTATCGCCGCTGAGGATTAGGTAGCATGTAAAATTAGCATGCAAGCCGGGAAAGTGAATGATCCACACGGAAATTACTAATTTTGAAAACGTTGGGCCACGCTGGGATCCGCTGCTCCACTCATCTCGACGCTGGGCTACGCATATCCAACCTTCTCCACACTGTTGAGCTTCTTACCACCCTTGCATAATCAAAAACGTTGGGCCACGCTGCTCAGCTTCTTACCACCCTTGTGTTTCATGGGCATTCAGAAGGATAGCAGGAAGATGAACTTGAGAAGTCGCTCGCGTGAGGATTCGTCGATCCAACAGCCAAGAAGCTTGGCGAAGTCTCCTCGTCCGGAAATCCAGGTAAAAATTTTAGTTTGCGCATGGTTTTTTCATTTATCATAAATGTAGTTGCTGTTTTGACTGAAGGAGATCAGGACCCGCACAAGAAGATTCTCTTGAAATTTGACGCTACTTCTTGAAATTTGACGATGGTACTCCTGGTTCATCTAGAAATCACAAACTTGAAATCTTGACCGTGAAATGTAGTCCCGAGCTCTTGAAATCTGACTACAGGAGCTCTGTGAATTTCATTACCTCGCGACCTTAGAAATGGTAGGAGCTCTGTGAAATTGACTGCCCCAATCTCTGTTGAAGTCTGATTGTGTCGAGATCCTCGTACCGAGCTTTTACAAATTTTCGGTTCAAAATCTTCGTTTGATTGTGCTTCGGTGCTTCCGCTTTGGCAGTTTGACTTTCCCGAGCTCCTGGTCCCGAGCTCTCATAAATTTTTGGTTCAGAATCTTTGTTTGATTGTCCCTAGCTTTGGCTGTCTGACTGTCCCGAGCTCCTGGTGCCGAGCTATTCAACAATTTGGATTTGAAGTTGTGGCAGTTTCACTGTCTCGAGATCCCAATGTTGAGCCCTTGACTTTTGCGGGAGAAAACAAGAAATTAAAAAAAAAAAATGAATGTCACGTTGGTGGGTACCTTTTTGGGCAGGTCCAGCAAACCCCCGCCAGCCTCTAGTCAGATCCGACTAGGCTTGGGGTGGCAGCAACGAGACCCCCCCATATTGGTACCCGCGAGCGTGACACTCCATTCCGAGCTCAAAACTTTAGTTGTGATTTTTTTGGGAGAGACCCTGATGCGTTGCGGGTTTGATTTTGTGAGGCACTGCTGCGTTGCGGGTCCGATTTTGTGAGACACTGATTCGTTGCGGTTTGTGGGTCACTGATGCGCTGCCGGTACAAATCTTTGAAGTTGAAGAGCCATTTTTCACAGCCTCTCTCGTCAATGCAGTTGGTCTCACTTGAGGGGTACCGATTTTGGCAGGTCCACCTAGTGCCACCCATGGCCTAGTCGGATCCGACTATAGCCTGAGAGGTGCTTGGTGGACCTGGCAAAATCGGTACCCCTCAAGTGACCATCTGGAAAGGATTCAAATTCGTTCTTTTTGATGCGTAAGCATCTTTCAGCTCTGTGTGTGAGCTCGTCAATTTCAGTCATAAGTTAATCATCATGAACCTTGGGAGTTAGAGTGGTTCAGTGTCACTGAGCTCTTGGATACGGATTATTTTCTTGAAAATTCTGGTTCTTCAACTGGATCGGTAGTTGCAGTGTCAGTTTTTGGATCACGAGGTCCAGTTTCTAATCTAGATTTGACTTGGGGTTCTAAGGGTGCAAGAACTCAGATCATGAGCTTGAATTTTTTGTGAAATCTAAGCAGGTGCTGTTTAAGTTCAAGATTCGATCCTAGTGCGTTGCTGTGAGTTTGAGCTCCTGGATACGGATTCGGAACTTGTGTATTCGGGATCTTTGAATGGATCGGTTGCTTGCAATTTCAGTTGTCGGATCATGAGTTCCAGTTTCTAATCTTGATTTGTCTTGGGTTCTAGGGTGCAAGAACTCAGGTCATGAGCTTGAATTTTTTGTGAAATCTAGCCAGGTGTTGTTCAAGTTCAAGATTCGATCCAAGTGCGCTGCTGAGAGTTTGAGCTCCTGGATACGGATTTGGAACTTGTGTATTCGGAATCTTTGAATGGATCGGTTGCTTGAAATTTCAGTTGTCGGATCATGAGTTCCAGTTTCTAATCTTGATTTGTCTTGGGTTCTAGGGTGCAAGAACTCAGGTCATAAGCTTGAATTTTTTTTTAAATCTAGGCAGGTGCTGTTCAGGTTCAAGATTCGATCGGAGTGTGCCGCTAAGAGTCTGAGCTCCTGGATAATTGGATATTCAGGATCTTTTACTAGATCGGGTCCACAAATTTAAAATTCATACAATTTCGGTTCATATTTAATATTTAGTCTTGATTTTTTTATAGTTATAATGAAGAATGAATATTGAATATATTTATTATTATTTTCTTTTAATTATAGATTTTTTCATTAGATTTTTTCATTTTTTTCTTTTCATTTTAGATTTTTTTTATTAAATATTAAATATTATCTTATTGTTAGACTTTATTATTTTAATTAATGATTTAATAATATTAGTTTCAGATCTAACTTTATTAATTTATAAATCTTTATCCAAACTCTCTCTGAAGTACAATATTATTTTTGTTGTAATTCCTTTATAACTTAGGTATGGGGTATTCTACCAATCTACCCTATAAGTAATGGAAGTTTTGAATAAGATTTATATCAGATACTGGAAATTTGAAGAGGAATCTAACACAAGTGGTTTCATATTTTTGGAAGCATTTTCTTGTTACTTATGGATTTTCAAAGGGTTTCTTTTTAACCCTTAACCCTTAACCCTATATATGTCTCAAGGTATTCTTTAAATCATTCACTTGCAATAGCTAAAAGAAAGTCATTTTCTTCAATCGGCTCTTACAATTAAATAGCATTTTTTTCATTCATTCATTCAATGGGGTACATTCATAATGGTCACTTCATTTTAGAGACTCCTACCTTAGTAGAGAATTAAAAGACATTTGAATTTTTCATCTTCTTACCCTTTCGGGATAGAAATCCCATATGATGGTCTCTAGAGTTGAATAGCTCACAGATTTTCCATTCAAGTGCAAAATGGAATTTTTGTTTGAGTTTCAAGTACTAATGTCCTTTTCTTTCCACTTGCAGATACATGCAGGCAGTGGAAATATAGCTCATGCTTCACCAGTCATGGTTGTAGATGGCATAGTCCCTGTTGGTGATGTGGCATGACCATCTCAGCCAAAGCTATCACTATCAAAGGCAAACTCTGACATCGAGATTTCCAGTGACAAATCGGGTGATGAAGATGATGAGCTTGATCTGGTAAGCTTCAATGACATCATGGATGCTGCTGATCGCGCTGTTGACCAATTTGAAGAAGAACCTGTGGCTAGTCATATTTCAGGCCCTCTGTCCCGGAAGCGGAAGGCACCCATTTTCTCAGATGAGAGCTCAGAGACAGAGTATAGCTCATCCAGCGAGTCATGCACTTTAGTTGGTGACAATATTAATACTTTTTGTAGTTGTGCAACCAGCGCCCCCATAGGCAGACATGAGGTGGTCATAATCCACCTCAGTTCAGATGAAGATGAGGATGTTGATGTCGATTCCTGTGGATTGGAATTGATATCTATTGAGAGTTGGTAGATCAGTACATATTCAACAGAGACCTATTGAGTGTATGCAATTTTCATTGAGAGCTTTGCTTCATCTTGTCATAAAAGTTAATGCGTTTTATAGTAAAGAATGGTTTCTATGCTTTTATTTCATCTCTAAACTTTGTACACACTTCTATAATTGATTTTATATTTCAATATTTTGAATAATTTATAAATGATGTTGCAGATGGAATCCTCTCCTATCAATCAAACTCAAGAGGAGTGTATATTGGAGACCCCAGGGACAGATGACACCACTCAGCCAGAAATTGGGGTCCTAGGTGAAGGAGATGCAATGGACCTGGATGTTGTAGAGGATGAGGAAAAAGAGCTTCTTGAAGATGAACTCCGCCTCATTCAAAAGGTGGATTCTGTGGCAACACTTGCATCTTTGCAAATGCAACCTGAGAAGCTATTTCGGTTTCCAATCCCTTTGTGCAGGCTAGTGGCGATGCCAATGGTCCGACCAACATTGGCTTGCGACATAAAGAAGCTGGAGCAGGAGTTTTGCCACGGGTACCGACCAGGAGCTGCCGCCCTTTACGTTTCCACCACAAACGAGGCAGGTGAGAGCATGGATTTCACAAATGAAGAAATGAGCAGTTGGGGACCGCTTTGGAGAAAGGCCAATGACGAGTTTGTGGAGCATATAAATTCACATGTGGAACTGCATTTTTTAAAGAATGCTAAGCTCTTAGTATGTGACGGAAACCATCGTCTAAGAGCGTGGATGAGTCATATCCTTAGACTCCATCAATCAGAGGAGGTATGGCACATGGCAGTGGATTGTATAGTTCTTGACACCAAAGGTAAAGTGGAGTTGGTCATGCAAGTCATGCATGACATAAACAAGTAAGTCTATTTTCATACAAATGAACCACTTCTATGTTTTAGTAGATTTTTTTTGACTTCACAGTACATATCTATGATATGTTCGAAAAGCAAATTGTAATTGGCTTCATGGAAATACAGATCGACTGAGGACTCCCATGTGAAGACCAATTTGGTTCACACATTGTACAGGGTGCAGAAGTACGGCCTTCTACCCTTGCACAAGTTCATGGAGATGTTGAGGCCATCAGAGGTGAAGAAGTGTATGGCACCAATTACTAGGAAAACCTGGTATTCAATGCCTGCTGATGTTTTCACAGCTTTCATGTTTCGGGTAAGATTTTAATTGTAAAAGTTTTCTTTCTAGAAAAAATGTTAGTGTTCACTATTATTTTTTCAAAGGTGGAGAATGTTTTCCTCTTTTTATTTTAATTTTGTTAATAAGACCTAGTTCATTGCAGCAAGAGATTTCAGTTGCAACGGATTTTGCGGGACGAAAATACACTGAGACGACCCCGGTGGGGGAGAGAAGCGAACCCGGCATTGCAAATGCCATGAGAATGGGGGCTAAAGAGAAGGCAAACAAATTGTATATAAAGATGATGAAGTTAGTGGCAGTGGCTAATCCCGTCAATGGTCCCCAATTCCTAGAAGAGGTAAATTGTTTTTCATACATTTGGCTTATAATAACATTGTACTTTGATCTTCATTTTTTATTTTAAATATAAACATATATTATAATTTTGTAGGTAGAGAGGCACTGGAGTAATAATGAAGCCCCCGAGATGACACTCGAGAAATTGCAGCTAGTGGCTACTTGTCACACTACTCCTCATCACAAGACAAAGTTCTTGAAGTGGTGGAATGCATCTCTGCCCTCTCGTGAGGCTCGGAAGTTTCTGGCAAAGCCGGTTTCGGAGACACTCCTTGGGCCTTTCTTGAACAGATGCGTATGGTGGGCTGGGGTAAGTACTTTGAAGGTAGTTTAAAGAGTTTAGTTTGAATTCATATTTCTTTTAAACAACGTTTTCTTTACCACATTTACACGCACATGACTTTGTAGATGATGAAAGCTAATTTATGGTTTTTTTTGGAGAAGATTGAAGATGCAACGATGGAGTACTTTGAAGGGGTGGTGAGAGACGATAACATCCCAATCAACATGGTTGTTCCACAATGCCCAGAGCACTTAGTAGATTACGTGGAAGGATGGAGGAGGAAGATTTGGGAGCAGGGTTTCATGGCGCATTTAAAAGGAGCAAACTATTTCAAGAAGGGTGATTCCTTCATGAATTTTGAAGGCTCTAGCCAAGCAGTTCGTAGAGTTCTTTTCCGGTTTGTTTTCTGAACTTTCTATAAGTCAATTACCTAATGAAAGATGAAGATGCCAAGTACACCTCCAATTTTTGTTTCCAAATGGGGTTCCATTTCATTTTTCTTTATTCCAACTTACCTTTCTATGTTATTGGGAATCCTATTCATAAATTATTTATTGTATTATTTCCTTGGGTTCACTTCGGAACTAAGTGAAAACGAGTAGGTGTACCAAAAGTTGGGGGTCCAAGTGGTACCTCCAAGACCTTAGTCGGATCCGACTAAGGTCTTGGAGGTACCACCTGGACCCCCAACTTTTGGTACACCATGTGGTTTTAATGTTTCTTTCCTGATATCCATATTTTTTTAAATCATCATGTGAAATTCTTTATTGAATTTCTATTGTTTTATTTAATTACCATTTTTTGGGGACATGTTTTTTTATGCACCAAAACTAATTTATTTCTACTAGAGGTTGGAACTTGTATGTAATTGATTTTTCGCATTGACCTTCAGATATTTCAAGTTGGAGCTCCTTCCAAAAGGTGCAATTTCCCAGAGTGATCTTCCTCCTTTTTTGTCTGCGTGGCTTGATCGTAGTTCGGCGGATTGCATGTATACTACGAACCAACTTCGGACATTCACGACAGCTCATCTCAGTGGAGGAGGGTGGTATTTGGAATGCCACATCACCTTCACGCCATCGTCAGAAGTAGAGTACAGGAAGTCATTTGACGGCCTTGGTGCCATTGACTTGGACGTTGAGGAGTTCGTCGGCCTCAGTGAGAGACAGAAGAGGAGGGCCATCAACAGGAGGGAGCACAATGACAGAAAGAAGGAAGCTCGGGAGAAACTTATCTTCAGCACGAAGGAGAAAAAAGAAGCTGATAGAATCGCAAAGTTGGCAGAGAAGGAGCAGGAGAAGGAAAAGGAAAAGGAAGAGGAAGAGAAGGTAAAGGCCAAAGGCAAGAAAAAGGTGGACCCTAAAGCCCCAATTCCAGCATCTTCTACAGTGGATCAAGTCTCGCAAATGCAAGGCACTTCTCAGGTCAGAGTGAAGAGGAAGGCCCTCTCGCAGTTGACTGAGGACGTCATCACTCACAGAACCCAAGCTCTTGTCCTTCTTGAAGATGAGGAAGATGACATAGAGGATTTAATCCTTAACATCTCTGTTGATGACCTCGTGGATGACATGCGGTCTCCTAAGCCGACTTCGTATGCACAGGTTTTGGATTTCTTGAAGAAGGTACAATTTCCTTTTTTTTTAGTAAATATGTATTTTGAGTGGAATGACATGAGATTCATTTGAATTCATAACTGATTTTTGTGAATGCGACTTTATTGTAGGTATCACCAGGGAAGTCTCGATTTTTCGAAGGTGTAGTTAATCGAAGGCCAGGGGTGGATCTCATCTTCTTTGATTGTCCGGAGAATCTACCTGTTCCGGAGATTTCTAGTCCAAAAAATGAGGTTCCGGCATGGAACGAAGACATTGAGTACGAGGCTATGCAGTCAATATTTGCTTTTGCGGAAAGGCATCTACAAGACCATGGATGTTTGATAATTATCCACTCATTCTCTGTGGCTTCCAAAAGCGCAATTAAAGGATTGTGCGAGGTTTATCCAATGTTAAAGAAGAAGGAGTGGTTGGGCATGAATCGCCTGTATTTGACTTCGGCATTGGATAACACAACTACGGTAAGTATAATGTCAAATTTTTAGCAAAATGATGTTAGTTTATCATTCATTCTGTAATTCAATTCTTACATTGAGGGGGGGAGATGTTTGCAGACGCAGAAGTTTTCAATTACCCTTTTTGTGAAGGATTTGGGTGCGAAAGGGAAATCCAACTTCTCTTTCAAATACACACAGATGATGAAGAGTGCGGGTCTTGACATTGGACGTGACGATATCTTGATGAACTTCACCAAAGAAAGCGACTTGGCGATGGATGGCCCTAAGCCATGGCGTGGGGCTCGCGAAAAAGACCCCCGGTTTTTTCAACTCCTCCTTGAAGCCACAACCGATGAAGGAGATGTAGTGCTAGATTGCACTGCAGCTACAGGTGCAAATTGAATACTCTAACCACGGATTTGATTTGAAATTTGTAAATGCATCATTCAACTTATTTATTTGTTGTTATCCAATCTGGACAGGTGCATCTATTACGGCTTGTCGTGGTACAGGGCGTCACATTGTGGCGTTAGAGGAAGATGGGGACATTTTTAAAGCCATCCTTGAACCCATGAAGAAGTCTATCCCGGTTGTAGCGCCAACACAACTAGTAGTGGCAGTTCCGGAATTTGAAGATCCGGACGGTATGCCCATTGTAGCTCGCAAGTTCGCCCGGAAGACACCGTTGAGTAAGTAAGTTTGCAACTTTTCTGTATTTTTTTTTTCCATGGCATGTTTGACGTTTTGTGATCTAAGATTGTTTCACTTCTACTTGCAGTCTTCAACGATTGACATCAGTAGGTGGATTGATGAAGACACGAAGACTTCTCTTGAGTCCAGAGAAGCCTTTTCATCTTCCTGTCTATGCCGAGCAGATGGCATCGGCATTTGCAGAGTTTGGTTGTTCTAAACCAAAACGCCGTAAAGATACGTATGCTTTGAATGTTTTGGATTTTATAGATGGTAGTGCATGTGAGAGTAGAGAGACTTCAGAGTCATCATCATCTACGACTGACGGTTCTGCGACAGCGTCCACTGTCACTTAGACTCTTGAGATTCACATCTCTTGAGTTGAACTATTATGTGTGGATTTTTATTATGATTTGGATTTGTGTGTTTTATGACTATATCTTGGATGCTTGTTATTTGAATTTGAATTTTTTAAACCTAGTGACCTAGATGACTATTGACAATAATCACAATTTACTCTAAACCCTAAAACATCGTCCACATACATTTGCAAGTTCCTCAAATTCCATTATAATGACTCTATATTTTCTGAAATTTAAATATTCTAAATCCACGGTCATAGGTACCAACTTGTTTTTTCTTTGAAAAAAATTCCCCGCTCACAGGTTCACAGGCTCACAGGCTCATGCTCACAAGCTCACATGCTAGCAACCCTGGTGACTGGAAGCAAAAGTTAAACCACAAAAAGCCTAGAATTGAACTTGGCGAGCAGCACAAAAAGTATTACAAAAACTCAAAATAAAATAATTTTTTTTTTTTCTCAAAGATTATGTTTTTTTCTACATCTGAAGCTTTGATTCATTCCATTTTGATTAGTGATGTGAAAGTTATGAACAATCTTATTTTTCAGGCAATCTAAGCATCTTTTTGAAAAAATAACTTATAGGATTCATTTTAGAATGCAATTTTCAAATTTTTTTTTTTGAAAAGGTTAAATTTGCTTGCTAGAACAATCTCACCATTGGGATTATTGTATTTCAATCTCATCTAAGAGCTATTAACAATTTAGTTTTTCTTTCAATCTTGAACCTACTTCTACTTGACAAATTTTTGAAGTATGAAAATCAATTTTTTATTTATTGAATTTTTTTCCTAGACTCCCAACTCAATTCTTCATCACAATAAATTTTTAATTCAAATTCCATAGTGCACATTTTTTCCACAAATAGCAATCAAAGTCATCTAAAATTGCAGTCTAGTGTTCAAAAAAACTTATTTTTTCAACTTTGAATGCTCCTATCTCTCAATTTGTATGATCAAACTTCATGAAATTCTTACCACATAATCTCAAACAAGTAAAGTTCAAGATCCTATGGTTCAATTCCAAAAAAAATTTTTTTTTTTTTTTTTGGACAAACGCAATAGAAATGGCAGTTTTGAGTGGTTTTTGACAGAAAAATGGCCTAGGGACTTTAGGGGTTAACCCATAAACAACATTGAGGACGTTTTTGGTTGATGAATGACAAAGAATCTCTCCATCTGGGACAAAAATGAAACTATTCATCCTCCAAATTTTGTGTGAAAAGGGAAGGTCTTTTACAGTAGTTTGATTTTCAATGAGAGCTTTTGCATTTTTTTATGCCAACAATTCACACGGTTCCAAAACTGCTGATTTCCACAATGAACAACTCGTCATTTAAGGGTTAATTTTCCTCGTTTAATCCTTGAACGTTGACACGAACGCCAAACGTCCGATGGATGACAAGGAATCCTTGAGTGTAGGATGAAAGTGCAACTATTCATCCTTGGAATTGGGTTTGGAAAAGAGAGATCTCCTACAGTACTTTGACTTCCAATAGGTGCTTTTGCTATTTCTTTGACCAATGATCCCCACGGTAATACAAAAGGATGATTTTGAGCATCACCCCTTCGACGTTCAGGGGTTAAGCAGTGGGCTTCTGGGCTTCTTCCTGTCTGCATTCATATTTTTCCCCTTTTGCAACATAGCCAAATCATAGCCCACTAGAGTAAGCTTGTCAGAGTTAAAATGGAAGGCAGGTTAAAAATAGTTCGAGAATCTCCAGTGCCATCGATGCTGAAAGTCAAAAGCACAGTATATACCCTTGCAGTGTGTTTCCTTAACACGCTTGTGTCAAAAAAAAAAAAAAAAACTACACGAAGAAGTATGATCGATGCTGCCATTCTCCATTGCTGAAAGTCAAAGTACAGTACATGGAGAAATATTATCGATCCTCTGAGATCTTCGTGGAGCTTCAAATGTGCTCGTGCAATGCACCATGCCGCCACCCAAGGCATGCATGTGGCCCTGAGGGTACTGGATAAATTAAAACTCGGCTAATGGTTGGTGAATCTGAAGAGGCATTTGGAATTAGATTTTAATACACGTCTCCTTGTTCGATCGACGACTGACACTGCTGTCAATCACTATGATCTGCATTGTCAATGTTGATGACGTGGTTTCGAACTCTTGAGTTTTCAATTCGATCTAGACTTCGACAGGTTCCAGCTGGCTAACGTAAGTGAGGCTGGTGTCACGAGCAATCTAATTCAAGCTCCCGATTCGTGTACCCTCACGACTGCACGCACAACAACATGCAAGTTTTAAAACTCTGCCAATGTTAGCCAAATACTTACTTAGAAATACTGGAGTTTTTTTTCCAGTTTTAACCTCCAAAAATAGATGTACTTTGCATTCTAAGTTACTGTGCGTTCTAAGAATGCAGTCACATACTGGCGATGCCTGTGAAAAAGTCAAAAAAACTAGTTTGTTTTTTCCTATTGAGAGAAGGCAAACTGAAGTGGTCAAAGGTGGCACCATTGGTGAACTGGGGCTCCCTGTTGTCCGTCATGTCAGGGTTTAACTACTTAAAAATACCAGCGGCCCAAGTACTGTACCGGTATCCACATCTCCAGGCAGGTAAAATTTCAAAAGCCACCGTCCTTGTGAGAGTCTTCGCGATGACGTGGTGACGGTTAACAACTCTAGAAACAGGCAAACCTCCGCTTGAGGATCGGAATCCATGCTGACATAGTCTTCCGCATTGATCAGATTCTCGAGGAACTGGACAATACTTTGTTTGTAATGGACTGGCTATTTTCTGCACGTACAGCGCAATCAAGGTGACGCCGGGCGGGCGAGGCGATCAAATGGTGCCAGATTTGCCATTCGTTTGACCACGAAATCAGGGTCAATCCGTCCTGCATCAGAAATTCAAGCGTTGTAGGGTGCGAGGTTTCAGTGGAGCGCCATTTGAATTGGTGTGCTCTATTTCGGAGCTAGCATCGGAGCTAGCAACAATCCTGAAAGCCGAATACCAAACAGTGGATAGACTATCGATTCAATCTCACGGATTCAGAGATCTATAGATCTAGAGTGGAACAAGGGTCAGGCTATCGAAGTACTGTACAATTGCTGAATGATTTTGCAGCCGGCGTTCCAAGCTTGAATTAGATCACAGGTCCAACTATAATAGTACTAGACTAGACTTTCAGTGCAAGTGCAAGAGATCTGGATCGAAAGTCTTGAAGTCTCTCGTCTTCAATTCGAAGCGACTGGCAGGGTCTAGGTCGCCGAGAGTAATGATCGCTTGGCTGAGCTTGGTCCAACACTCAACTTGAATGTGCACAAGTTTCAGCTTCCACAAGGAATGTCACAAGGGTTGAGTGTGAGAACAGAGGTGAAATCTTCGATGTGCCATGGTACGTCTCTCAGTTTTTTGCTTTCAAGCTGCAATCGTTTTTAGCCTCTTGGAAGAATGTGAGGAGCCCTAGATCGATCTGTTCTGTGAATCCTGAACTTCTGGTGCAAACGGCTGATCATACAGATTGCGGTTCCCAATTGCGCAATGCATGATTGGGAATGAAAATGCTGTCGGAGCTCGGAAGACGAGTAATGGAGACCAGTGATGGGTACGAGTTGCGTGAATTCTTCGTCAGCTTCACGATTTTCATGTCGCCGAAGGAACTGCACTTGCAGTTTGATTCCGCCAGAGCTTTCAGATGAAGCCGCGGAGGAAAGCAGCTGTGTGATTACGCAGTCACATCGTGAGCCGATCAATCGACACCCATGGCGGATAAGCAGCAGCCGCCGCCGCTCGTGAGCTTCGATGTGGACGAGGTGCGCATCCCGTTCGCGCTCGGGAAGCGCGTCACGTACAAAGTCCGCATCACGAGCTTAGTCTCCACGACCTCCGTGGCGTACAAGGTGCAAACCACGAGCCCCAAGAAGTTTGGCGTGAAGCCGCACACAGGCTTCCTCCCACCGCTCGCCACCGCCACCTTCATCATTTTCTTGCACCCCCAACAGGAAGTGCCCGAGGATTTTCCCATCTCCCGCGACAAGTTCCTCGTCACCACCATGCTCGTCCCTGGGGAGCAGTCCCCGCCACCATCGCTCGTCACGCTCAGCGAGTGGTTCGCCACCAAGCGACATCAGGTATGGCCAAAGTCGCTACATTACCAAATTTGTGTGATTCTAGCGAACCTAAACCCTAAACCAGGATTGTTACACAGATCTGTGGTTTCGGATGTGGAATAATCCTCTTGAAATTTCGCCTTTTTCATGAATTTAGCGAACGTTTAGGTGGTGGTCGCTGTGAATTAGCGCCGTCAGATATGCCCAAATTCGTTACATTGCCAAAATTGTGTGATTCTAGTGAGCCTCAGAGCTTTAAAAGCCAGGATTGTTTCATAGATCTGGGGTTCCTGATGTGGAAGTCTCACGAAGTTCAGTGGTTAAACGTTCAGGTGGTGGTCGCCATGAAGATCCGCGTGGTGTACGTCGGCGGCGAGATTCTCCGTCTCTCCGCGGCGAAAGGATCCCGTGACTCCATCCAAGACGTGTTGTCCCGCGGAACGAACGTGAATGCGAAGGACGAGCAAGGTCGCACCGCCCTCAGCATCGCGGCGTTACGCGGCGATCCCCACGTCGTCCAGGAACTTCTGGACGCGGGCGCGGCCGTGGACGGCCCCCGTGGCGCGGGTCTGACCCCTTTGCAAGAAGCGTCTTTCGCCGGTCACTCAGCCATCGTCACGCTTCTGTTGCGAGCCAAAGCTAACAAGGAGCTTCCTTCGCATCCCCGCGGCTGGACGGCTCTCCATCTCGCAGCCTCG
Source organism: Rhytidiadelphus loreus (assembly GCA_947034895.1). Lineage (NCBI taxonomy): Eukaryota > Viridiplantae > Streptophyta > Bryopsida > Hypnales > Hylocomiaceae > Rhytidiadelphus > Rhytidiadelphus loreus. The sequence continues at coordinate 18,736,277 of OX344764.1, forward strand.
CGCGGCCGCGTTGGGGTGCTACGAATCCTCCTCAAAGCCGGTGCGAATGAGAGCGCTTCTGATAAAGATTCACGAACCCCCTTGCATGCTTCGGTGACGGAGGGCCATACGAAAGCCGCGCTCCTGTTGCTTCAGCACGGCGCGGACGCGGATCCCCGCAGCCGCGACGGTCGCACGCCGCTGCACTGCGCAGCGATGGCGGGGCATTTGTCCGCCATGGAGCTCCTGATCGACTGGGGCGCCAGCAAGGAAATCAAGGATCGCGACGGGAAGACACCATTTGAGCTCGCGATGGAAAACGGACACACGTACGTTTTGGATCCAGTTCTTTTGTCCCAGTTTTTGCACAAAGCGGCGCGTGAGGGGAATGTGCAAGCGCTCCAGCGATGCTTGCTGCAAGGCGCGCTCGTGAACGGGTGCGACCAGTACGGGTTCACTGCGCTCCACCGCGCGGCGTTCAAGGGGCACGCCACCGTTATTCTTGTGCTCCTGGACAACAAGGCGGATGTGAACGCGCGTGACAGGGAAGGCTACTCCGCGCTTCATTGTGCGGCGATCTCGGGTCACGTCGAAGCGTGCGCCGTGCTACTCCAGAATGGCGCAGACACGAACGCGCGGTGCGTCAAAGGCGCCACGCCGCTGCACGTTTCGGCGGCGATGAACTTCATGACGGTGGTGTGCTTGTTGCTCGATTGTGGGGCGGATGGAACCATCCAAGCACTTGATGGACGCACAGCGTTTGATATTGCCGTGGATGCGCGGCACCATGATCTCGTACCTGTGCTTATGAACCTCCACCAGGAAGTTGATGATTGTAGTCCTCCGCTTGCCAATGTCCCCCTCAAGGGTAAGGAAATTCTTATCTAACAGCGGCGACCAGCTTTGCAATTAGGATTTTTTTTTCTATCAAATCACGCGAACTGTTCAAATTACTCATCATTCGACCAAATAGTTGATGCATGCAAGCACATGACAGAACAGCTAGCTAGGTCGATCAGATGCACACGCAAATTGATTTATATACAAATGCTTGATACATATTGATCAAAGCTCAACGAGTACAGATGGTACGTGTACTATATTCTTGTCAACGTGTTTAGGGGACCCATGCAAAGCATTAATTTAGGAAGTAGAACGATGTATCTAGAGCTTGACTCTCGAATGCTAACTGAAAGCTCCATGATATGATAGTGGCCTGTTTCTACATCAAAAACGAGTATAGGCTCCATTGCGTTGGCTTGCACGCCGCGGTGCGTAGTGTTTAGAATCGTTCCGGTATCCAGGACACTCTTTGGCAGCTTTCTCCTTCAGGCACTTGTGGAAACTGAAGTCTATCTCAGTGTCGTCCACGTGAACCACCCAGAAGCAGCGTGTTATGTCGTCGTAAATCTTTTGGATCTGCAGGGATTTTAATCGACATTAGCTTTCTATTGCATCCTATTTGAGCAGGCACCCAGAGTTTCAAAACTGTTGGGTTCACATCGATCAATGGAGATCAATTCGTAAAATCAAGGCAGTTTTTCCCAATTGCCAAACTGAGTTGCACAGGCATTACTTCCTTAGTTTGAACAACCGAGGACATGCCTGGGGTTGAGTTTAGTACAAATTGCACAAAGCTGCACCAAATTAAAGCCATTGAACTGCCAATGCCTGAAATGAACAAATGTCCCTTAATTGATTTACTTTAAAATGGACTGTTTTGATTTTACCTTGATGTAAGCAATCCCCGGACCGGTCTTCTGTTTGCAATTGGGGTGGGACTTGAGGACATCACGAACTGCTATTTCGTCCCCAGGAGAGAGACGATCACCGTCCATGTACTTCCTGCACACACACACACACAGCAATCATCTTAACCTCTGGAGGACCTTGAAGCAAAAATTTATGGTTGAATTTAACCAACTCACACATGCAAAAGATCATAATTATTGTGAATACCATAGAATTCAGATGGGACCAAATTCGGAAGAGCTTTCTTACGGATTGTGCAAAATTCCTCTCATGCGATGGTACAGGTCGTCAATCTCCTGCCGCTTATCATGAATCTTGGTCCCCAAGGGCGCGTGAAACAAGGCATTGAAGGCACTCACTTCACCGGTTTGGGGGGCACTCCCTGACTTCCCAGAACTCTCCTTGGGTGGCGAGACTTGAATTCGAAAAAGCTGCGTGAAAACGGGTTCGAGCATCGCCATCACATCGTTCGCCTGCTCATCGACCCCGACTGGGGGTGAGACAGACTTCCCCTTGGCAACTGCATCCCCTTCGTCGACAACTACTTTTCTTTGAGAAGCCATAGCTTCGGAAGACAGACCGCGCTTCACCAGCTTCGAAAACAACCACTAGCTCAAAAAAAATTAGCTCAGGAATGTGTGCGCTCTCTACTCAGGACACTCAGTCACAAAGCTGGCAAAGGCTTATATGCTAAGCTGAAGACGTCATATTCGTATCAGCTTGGACTCTAGTGGGTTAATTAAGTTAGTAGTTCTCTAGAATTACCTTCGTAGCATGCCCAGTACTGTGAGTGAGGCCGGTTTGAGTCATGAAGCGCAGACAATCAGCCTACGAGAGTCGTCATAACAATGAATTTCTTAGCCTACCATGCAAGCTCTTCGTAACAATGAATTTCAGAATACGTACAATGCGCTTCATGCTTCATGATTTGCAGCCGCCGGGAGCTGCAAGAACTATAGTTTTCAATGGGCGGCTTGACTAGCTTGCCATGTAAGTAAGTTATTTGAGAAGTTTCTGGAGGATTTAACTTTTTTGTATTTGAGTTGGGATCGTTAAGTTATTGTGTGTACGTTGAATTATGGGCAATTTTGTTATAATGGTGAAATTCCGCAACTTTGGCAGTTTTTATAGTTCAAAACGGGCGGTATGAAATGTATAATTGTCTTAGATTTTAAAAATCTATATCTTTTTTAGATGTCTGAAATCTACATGTGTCATAGATGGTACTCTTACAATTCAAATCACACGGTTTGAAATCTACAATAGTCTTAGATTTGTGAAATTTATACCTATCCTAGATGTCACTTTTATAGTTCATGATTGGGTGGTAAGGTGGTTTAAAAATGGCACACAGAATACTGCCGTTTTAACAAAATTCTCCATAATTATTAAAGAAGCAACATCTAATTCCACACCTTCAGTTTCATAGAAGAATGACTCAAGGGATTTTGTTACTAAGGTAACAACACCTAAATGTGTCCATTTAAAAACAACTCAACATACTTCCCATTATTATATCAAAAAAGTTTTCATGAGGTCTTGTTGGTAGTCAAAAGGGGATTTTAGATTCTCTTAAACTACAATTTCTGAATATTGTATGCATTAAGAAAAGAATCATCCCTCAAAAAACCCTCTAAGAAGTCCTTCTAAAAGACTAAAACTCATTAAAATGTACTTTTCAAGAAAATGGTGAAAATTTTCCCCTATCTTTGTTCATCCGTATAAATGTGTACAATACTTTAAATTTGATAATGCACTCCTATTTTACTTAACTTAATAGTACAGCCAATTTTTATTCTAATGGGTTGAATTGAACAACCTATAGTTAACTTAATACAAGTACACTAAAGATGATATTTAGTGTCTTGTACACTAAATACGAAGGCATACACTAAAAGCCAATTACCCTATGAAAGTAAGTAACATTAAATGTCAATTCAAACACTAAATGTGAACTAGAGTTGTCATATCAGACGGAATATCACTGTTCACCGACAGAATCGGACCGATTAGGGCTAGGCGGCTGCAAACTTTAGAGCCTTGTAACTTTTGCAAAAATTCTTCAAATAAGGAAAATGAGATGTTTTTCGGCATCTAAAATTTTTGTAGATGCCGAAAAACATCTCATTTTCCTTATTCGAAGAATTTTTGCAAAAGTTACAAGGCTCTGAAGTTTGCAGCCGGCACATTCAAGTCTAACACTAATTGTGGACAAGTTCAGATTTAGTGTTGTAGCTAGTAGGGGGGTAAAAACACTAAATGTCACTCAACACTAAATATCATCTTTAGTGTAGTACTTATACTAATGTACTAATGTAACTATAGTTACCATCTACTATATGATGGCTCTCACCAATGTTCATCATGAAGTGCTTTAACTTTATAAGTTCTTTTAATAAATCAATTGGTATATTGAACAATTCAATAGAATAAAGGATTATGACAAGCTTTGAGAAACTCATACAAGATAGTTGTTATAGGTATTGTACTCATCACTAATCACATAGCCTTCATAGCGTCCCTTGTCAAATGTTTGGAGCTCCAATAATAGCCTTCTATTTTTGCTAATTTGGGGGGGGGGGCACACTATTTAGTACCCCAAAAAAACGAAATTTGGAGGGAATGGTCTTCAAGTAGATTTGCACTCTATTATTAAAAGAAATTCTAAAAATAGTTAATTATATTTTGTATAGAAGTCTACAAAATAAAGTTTTTTCTGCTTGCATTTCAAAATATGTAAAATATTATTTGGGTGGTTCTTTTGGTGGATGACTATTTCAATAGAGTTTTTATAAATGAATTATTTTTATTTTTATTATTTTTATTATTATTATTCCTATTTTTTTACAAATTGAAGCATTGAAGTATTTATTTTTTTGAAATTTTGCACTTTTTTTGTTCTCCTACTCATAGAAATTTTCTATGCTTTATCTTTCTAGAGTACAATCTTTGTAAAGGTGTATACATGGTCCATATTTTTTATATTATTATTTTTTTCTAATTTTAAAGTGCTCCAAAAAACTAAAAATGAGTACTATGAAAATGCAACAAAATCAATAGGTGTTTTTTGCTATCATCTCCTTATATATTCTAGTCTATAATGTAAAATCTCTATTTATAAGAGCTTGGGATCACGTTTGAAACATCTATGTTTAGTACTTTAAAAATTCCTAATTTATTCATAGGGTATCCAAAAATGAATTCTAAGATATTCTAGAATTCCATTTTGACAATCAACAAGACCCTACAAAAAACAATTCAATGTAATAATGCAAATTGTATTGAATTGCATATTTAGACAGATTTAGGTGTAGTTATCATGATCTCTACTCCAATTTCTCAAAAACAATAAAAGGAATTTTTTATTTATATGGAATTAGATCTAGAGATAGAAATACCAAAAAAATCACATAAAATAGCCCCAAGGAAATCTAGATTTGGATATTGGATGACCAAAGCACATTTTACTACCTCCATTGCAAGATTAAAAAAACTATCAATACTTACAACAAACTTGAAGTGGACACTAATTTTCTAATATTGCAATGAAATTGTTTAAGCATGATTTGGTCATTCAATGTTCAAATCTAGATTTTCCTATGTCTATTTTATGTGATTTATTTTATGTTTCCATATGTTTCTATTTTATGTGATATTTGGCAACATGATTCCTGTTATTATCGTAAGTTTTATTATCGTAAGTTTTATTTCTATTGCCCTATTAGGTCTTATTAGGAATCAAGAAGATATTCAAAATTCTATTAGCATGATTTTTTGGACATCTTACAAATAAATTATGAATTTTTAATGTGTTGAAAATAGGTGTACTCCAATAGTATTGTGTATTTTAGTAAAGAATTTGAGGGAAAGTTGGTTTTAAGAAGAGGTCGCTATTAGCTCTAATCACCTTATTTTTACTTTTTAAAGTCTAGTTGGAACCTTACCATTAATGAATAAAAAATGATTCTATTTTGTTTTCACAATTAAAATCAAATGTCTTTATTTGAAAAGTTGTAAAATTTTCAGATTTGTTAGTAGAGATTGGACATTATCATTAATTTTTTGATGGAAGTCATGAGATTTTTATCGATTATAATTTCTCTCTAAAGATCTATTTCTCTTACTACAATTCATATTATAGAAGAAAACATTATAATCTAAACTTAATTTCCTTGTCATTCTATATTTTGAAAATAAGATTTGTGAGAGTTGATAAACATGTTTACTTATATTTTTTATAAATCACTTAGTTCTAAGAAATTTCAATATTTCAAAGAGAAAGAAACACCAAATTTCATATCCAAATTACACATGATATTTGTTGTGGCTTCATTTTAATTGCTAAAATTGGTATCATGAGTAAAAAGCTAGAAGTTGCTAAGATGTGCTAAAATATAATCTATTTTAAACCATTATTACAATTTATTCCCTTAAAAGTCCAATAACAAACCAAATGCTTGGATTTGGCATGAATGCATGATGAAAATTAAACTTCATAAAAAATAAATTCAATTTAGTCCTCCATCATTTACGACTTGGAGATTGTCATTCATTGAATACATTTTGTACTGTACAATTGTCTTTATAACTTTATAACTTTTAAATGACAAATATATATCATTCTATAGGAACTTTGGTACATTAATTAATTAACCTTAGGTACTACCAAAGGCAACAAGTATCACAATGCAGTGAAAAGCGTCTGTACCAACCTGGTTTGTATTAGTCCCCCTCCTCTTCCAAAAAATTTAAAGGCTGTTGATTTTTTTTTAAATGCTTCCTTTTCTAGAATGCTCTCGATTTCTCAAAATTTCTCAAGCCATTGATCTTTGAGATTTAATCTGAGCCATCCATCAAAATATAGATACAGATATAGAATATGATTACGTATATAGTACCAAAATATAGATACAAAAACTTGATATTGGAATATGGTACAATGTGGGGCGGATACATTACGGATACATTCGAGGATACATTACGGGTACAATATGGGGTGGATACAATACGGGTGGGGTTTTCATTGTCCCATATTGTTTGTCAAGTTAACCTCGTTCAAAAAATTACAAGTATGGGAGAGGGAGGGGGGGGTGAAGAATTAATAAATTAATTTTAATTAATAATAATTTTTAAATCCGGGTCGGGGGGAGTTAATTTTTTTTAATTAATTAATTAAAATTTTGAGTACATTGTGACAGAAGTGTCACAGTGCACCTACAATCCAGTGAAAAGAGGCATACAACCCTGGTTTGCATTAGTTGCCCCCCCCCTCTTTCAAAAAATTTATAGGTCATTGATTGTTTTAAAAAAAAAATATTGACCCTTGAAATTGCTGTTGATTTCTCAAAAAATCACAAGCCGTTGATCTTGTGAGATTTAATTTGAGCCGTCCAATTAGCATTGATCTAGGCCGTCGATTTGGAATACGATACGGATACCGAAAACAGATACGGGTACAAATACAAGCGGGGTACAGATATGGGATATTGTACAGAACACGGGTACGGGTATGGGTATAAATATAGGAAGTAAATACCCATAATAGGATATCCCATATTGTTTGCAGTTCCTTCACCTCCCTCACAATTACAAATAGGAGGGGGGTGGGGGGCAAAATCAAAATTTTGAATTTAAAAAAAAAATCAAATAAGGGAGTGGGGGTAAATAAATTTAAATTAAAAAAAATAGGAGGGGGTCTTTTGGGTGCATAGTGACACAATTTGTCACTATGCACTCAAAATGCACTTAGAAGTGGCTGTACCAGCTAGCCCCATGATATTGTGTTACAATTCACATGAAAATGTCAAAAATTCAAAATTTTCCATATTAATTGTAGTGGCTCTTGAATCCCTTAATAGATGTGATAAACCCGGGCTTCAAATTTGGATTTTAAAAATATTGACTTGAAAAAAAGGGAAAAAAATTGTTGAATTGAGGCTTAACTTGGTGATTGAAATACACACAAATATTAGGGCATCCTCAAATGAACCAACATACTAAACCTCCAAATAAATTTCTATATTTTTATAGTTAGAAATTGAAATTACTATCATTGAAAAAGCAATGAAAAGTACCCTGAATAAGGTACAAGAAATTGAAATTTAGACATTGGACCATCAAAATACCTCCCTTCAAAAGCAAGCAAAAAGACTAAAATTATAAAGTTTATTTTGGATATTAATCAAATTATGCTTAAGAAAGCAAAATCACTATGCCAAAATGTTGAGACAATTTAATAAAATTGATATTATCTAAAAAATTGTGACTTATATCTTCACAAAAGTTTAATTTTAGGCCACAAACTAAGACATGAATAGATTTTCAATTGAGTGGCTTGAACCACATGGGTGATTGCAAGAAACACCTATTGATTTTGTTGCATTTTAATATATATATATATATATATGGAGTATTTTAAAATTAGGAAAAAAAATTTAAAATTAAAAAAATACAACTTTAAGATGAGGGTAACCACCGTACCAAAGAATAAGCATAGAAAATTTTTCTAAGTAGGAGAACTAGAAAAGTGCCAAATCTCAAGAAAATAGATATTTTGATATTTTAATAATTTAAAAATATAAAAATATGAAAATTTTAAAAATAATCTTTTTTTATTTTTAACAACTCTATAGAGATGGTCATTCACCAAGAGAACCACCAAAATAATATTTTTAGAATTCCTATAAACAATAGCTACAAGTCTATTAGAAGAAAATCTCCTCCAAATTTTAGCTCCAAACTCTTTTTTTGGGGCACTAAATAGTTCTACCCTCCCAAATTAACAAGTGTGATATGAGGTGTGACATAAAATTGGGGGCTACTTTTGGATAGTAAATTTCTTTTGAAGATTGAAAAAAATTAGGCAAGTTTATAATAGTCATGAGTACCTTAGTACCTTACATGTAAATCTAGAGTCATTTAGAACCAAAATGCAAAAGTTATGGCCCAAAACCAAATCAACATCCAAAGTATGATAAAAAAAAATAGGATAGATGTTTTTTGCAATCACCTATGCCAAAATAATGGAATATTGTCAATTTAATGACATTGGATGCTCTTGGGTGCCCTCAACATGAGTGCTACCTACCCCTCTAAATAAACTTCTAACTTTTCATGGGTTAGTTTATAATTAGAATTTGAAATTTTCTATTAGTAGGTGAAACCACATTCCTATATAATTTTAGTCTTTTAGCTTACTTTTGAAGGAATTTATTTTCACTTTCAAATGTCTAAATTTGAGTTTCTTGTATCTGTTCAAAGTACTTTTGGATGCACTTCCAATCAATCCAATGATAAAAAGCTTCAAGATTTTATTATAAACCCGTGAAAAGTGAGAAGTTTCTTAGATTAGAGGGCAGCTTACCGGTCCCGTTGAGCTTACACCCTTCGATCTTTATACAGTTTGTCGGGTATTTCCCGTTCCTGAGCATGCTCATTAGAGCTTCTAAAGATAAGAATATCACACAGTAATTCTGTGTGATATTGATTGAAGCAAGAGTGATGAGCACTTTCAATCATGTGCACTCGGGATTACATAATCCGAGAATTGATCTGCATACGATCGATTGAAGGCAATGCATGCTCCAGGAATTGAAGAATGCTAATTAGCATGACTTGGCTCAATGCCTTTAAGCCACTCAATTTTGAATGGAAATGGGATCGTCTACTGTTCCTTTAATATGAAGTGGTTTGCAACCTCCCACTTCGAAATTACAAGAGATTTTCAAACATGGTGATGAAAATTTGATTTTAACAAATTTGGCTCATCTACCTAAAAGATCTCTGGCACGGCGTTTGATATTGCCGTGGATGCGAGGCACCATGATCTCGTCCCTGTGCTTATGAATCTCCACCAGGAAGTTGACGATTGCGTTCCACCGTTTGCATGCCAATGTCTCCCTGAGCGGTAAGGAAATTCTTATCTAACTGCGACCCAGATTTGCAAATAGGATTTCTTTCTATCAATATTGCAAATCACGCGAACAGTCCAAATTCCTCATCATTCAACCAAACAGTTGATGCATTAAAGCACTTGTAATTAAAACAGGTCGATCAGATCGAGAAAGCTGTTGACATGCAATTGATGTATATATTCAAATGCTTGATACATGTATTATGTATTGATCGATCACGGGATCGATCAAAGCTAGCTCAACCAGTACAGATGGTACGTGTACTATCATCTTGTCAGTGTGTTTAGGGGACCCATGCAAAGCAGGTATTCAGGAACTAGAATAATGTAACTATCTAGAGCTTGACTCTCGAATGCAAACGGGTGCAGGCTTCAGTACGTCGGATTGAGCGCCGGCCGCGGTTTGTAGGATTTGTAGAGAAAATCGTACTGCTCAAGGAGATCTGGACACTCTTTGGCTGCTTTCTCCTTGAGGCACTTATGGTAGCTGAAGTCTATCTCAGTGCCGTCGACACGGACCACCCAAAAGCAACGTGTGTGGTGGTTGGAAATCTGTTGGATCTGCGGGGTAAGTTTTCAATCGACATATATTAGCAATGTGAACTGGCATCCAGAGGTTCACATGAATGGAGACACTTCTTAAGAGAAGACAGATTTCCCAATTGCCAAAACTGAAATGCGCAGGGTACTTCTTCCTCGATCAGGATAATCATAGGTTTAAGTCTTGTACAATTGCACAAAACTTTACCATTTGAAAAGCCACTGAAAACTGACAAGCAATGAAATAAACTGTCCCGCAATGAGATATCAATCTTGATTTTAATATATATATGGACTGTTTTGGTTACCTTAATATATTCAATCCCCAGACCGGTCTTCTGTTCGCAATTGCGGTGGTACTTGAGAACATCACGAACTGCTGTTTCGTCCTCATGAGAGAGACGTTCACCGTCCATGTAATCCCTGCACACATAAAAAAAAAATAATAACCTCCGAGGTATCAAGCAAACATTCATGATTTGAACTTGACCAACATATGCAATTATAGTCAGATCATATTGTAATATATAATAGTCTAATTCAGAGGGGACCAAATTCAAATATGAAGGTTGAGACGAGTTTTCTTACGAGCTGTGCAGAATTCCTCTCATGCGATGGTACATCTTGTCAACCTCCTTCCACTGAGGTTGAATCTTGGTCCCCAAAGGCGCTTGAAACAAGGCATTGAAGGCACTCTCTTCACCGCTCTTTGCACTCCCTGACTTCCCAGAACTCTCCTTGTCTGGCAAGACTTGAAGGTGTTGAGTGAAATCTTCGAGTACAGCCACCAGATCACTCGTCTGCGCATAGACTCTGGCTTGGGGTGAGCCAGGCCCTCCCTTGTCAACACTCTTCCCTTGAAAATCCATAGCGACGGTAGGCTGAGGCTTAGAAACATTCAGACTCACAGAAACTAAGCTTCAGCTCTCAAGAAAGTGTGCTCTCAGATCTCTACTGCAGACAGTCACAACTCACAAATGTGGCAAAGGCTTTCTATTCGTATCAGCTTGGACTCTCCTGCAGTTATTGAGGCGGTAGCACTTGGGTTAGTTAAGTTAGTAGCTAGCTAGTTCTCTAGAATTACCTTCGTAGCACATGCAGTACTGTGAGTGAGGTTTGAGTCATGAAGCGCAGACATTAATCAGCCTACGAGAGTCGTCATAACAATGAATTTCTTAGCCTACCGTGCAAGCTCTTCGTAACAATGAATTTCAGAATACGTACGATGCGCTTCATGCTTCATGATTTGCAGCCGCCGGCCGGGAGCTGCAGAATTATAGTTTTCAAGACATGGGCGGCGTGACAAGACATTTGGGTTGGTATGTAACACTTGAGAATTTCAGGCTGATTTTACGAGCTCTCAAGCATCCACTTTGTGCATGATGAATGTAGTGTGAAAAGGGAACTTTATCTAGTAGTTAGTGTTCATTGAAGAAGTTTAAAAAATAATAATGTAATGTAATGTATCAATGGAAAGAAGGAAGAAAGAATTAATGCTTTACATGAATCAATGAAATAGAGATGTAGGTTAGGAAGTCTTTCAAATTAATATTTCATAATTAACAATTTCAAAATTAATCTTACTATCTTTAAGTGGAGTATTTAGGGGATGATTTTGTCTTGGATTTTGTATATTTGATCCGGGCTTGATAAGTTATTGTGTGCACGTTTGAGTTCTAAAGAAAATGGTCCCTAATTGCAAGTTTGCAACCTATTTCTAAAACTATCCCCTATGGATTCTTGCCTAAATTGTATAGCTTTTATTTGTAAGAGCTTAGGGTTCACAATTTTCATAATTCAAATTTTCACAACCCTATTTTCACAAATTTGAGTATTCATAGTTTATTCATATGATGTCCAACAAATGCATTTGATGATTTAAGGAGAATGTAAATTTTTTTTTTTAATACCAACAAAATTCAACAAAAATTTAGATAGTTTAATAATAGTATTTATGCACAAATGCTTATTTGGACAGTTTTAGGTACAATTATCTCATATGCAATATGCTAGTTACTTTATAATTTGAAATGATTGAAGAAAATTCTACACCTTTTCTTGGAAGAATGACATGAAGAATTTCTTGCAAGCTACAAAGTAGTTGCTTGTATTGTAAACCCACAAGCTATAATTTTCAATGTGTTGAAAATAGGTGTATCCTAAATTTTCCCTTGATTCACATGAATAAAGGTTGTGCATTTTAGTGAAAATTTTGTACGGGTTGGTTTTGTGAAGAAGTCACAATTAGGTGTAACTAGTCACCTTATATTTAAATTTTGAAAGATTTGGCCTCTAATCATGCTATGAAGAATTAACAATTGTCACTTCTAAGCTTGCTTCTAAGCCTATGATTTGTTAAAAAAGAATGGTTCTATTCTATTTTTAACAACTTATAAATTAGTGTTATTATTATTTTTTCAGTAAATTTTGTTGTTGTTTTAACCCTTAAGCACTCCAATGTCCATATTCTGGACAATGACAAGAGGACTTCGCAGCATTATTCTATCCAACTAACTTTTCATTCATCCAATATAACACTTGAATCTTGAAAAGACAGCCTTTCTTAATGAGCAATTTCATGAAATTGCGGTAAATGATATTTCTGTAGAAAGATATAAGCAAAAATGTGCCAAAATTAGAAAAAGGATAAAGGCATTAAGGGGTTAAAGAATTGGTGCATTAGTTAATTAACCCTACATACTACAAAAACAAGAGGTGCCACAAATCACATAAAAATGTCAAAAATTCAATGTGTTCTATAATGTTGTCCATGGCTCCATGAGCCTCAGAAAGACATGGTAAATTTCATTTATTCTATGATATTATACACTATAATATACACCTATCAATGGTGAAAATTTCAATTTCTTTTAGCATATTTTATATTCAATATGAATTTTCTTCACTTTCTTCTTAAAAGAATTCACAGTAATTTTAAATTTTCACCAAAAAAAATGGAATTTTTTATGAATCTTAGAAGAAATGTGATTTCATCTCTGCAAAATAAAAATAAAAAAATAAAAATTTCATTCGTATACAGTTGCAAAATGGCGACAAACAGAGTGAAGGATTGTGAGGCTTGAAATCTGAGAATTTTTTATTGAAGTTCTTCAATTCCTTGGACTAAGTACCCTCTACAGCCGTCAAGTTAGATATAAGTACGTCTCCATGGACACATCTACATCTACACACAAATGGAGACTGCACATTAGCCAACCATTTAGATCTGTACACTTGTCTAGTACTTCCCGTTTCTTTGGCATGCTCATAAGAGCTTATATAAAAATAAAAATATAAGAGCCCACCTCACAGCATGTGTTCATAGTATACAAATCCTCAAGACTTCTCAAGCTCTAAGAAAATCTATGTAGGATGAGAAGTTCTCTTGATAAACATTTTGCTTCAGCCGGTCCTCTATATGTTAAATGAAGATCGGGCCATCTTCACATAGGCAGTCAGCACAGCCCTCCACACTAGCTGGAATGATCGAAAGCTGCAGTAAACGTAATTTGAGAGACTTTAGTTGCCCTGGAAGTAGTAAACTTTATGCAAGAGTGATGCTTTCAATCATGTGCACTTGCGAAAAAATGATCAGAGGATTGATCTGCATACGATTGAAGGCAACGCTCCAGGAATTGAAGAATGCAGTTGAGGTACAAGAAAATTTCACCCAGGAAAAATTGAAGGTTGCAGTTATGGTGCTATTAGCAAAACCGGATGTGAAGTAGCAGCGCTTGGATTCCAGCCTGCCTGAGTCTTCAAGATAGTGTCATTGAGCTCTCTGAGTTGCTACCTTCATTGTCCTCTTCTTTTTCCAATATTTTCTGCTCAAGTATAGATTAGCCCAAATGCAATCGTCAGAGCATATACTGCTGGACCCAAGCAGCCAGTTAGGTAGAGGATATTAAAACCGTTAGGGACCTGATCCCGTCTTCTTAACTCAGCCCTGTTACCAACAGGAACTCATCTATTCAGACACTTGACACTTGGTTGGCCTTCAATTAGCAACCTGGGTGTAAGGCATTGCTAAGGCCACTCATTTTTGGATGGAAATGGGATAGTCTACAGTTCCTTCAATAAAAGTATACAACTTCCCACTTTGAAATAGCACGAGAAGATCATACATGGTGACAAAAATTTGATAAACAAATTACCTAAAGCTCTCTCCACAGTTGTACACTGATCTCCCGAAAATTACAGTCCTACATGTGTTCGAAAGTGACACAAATAGTACTCGCTTCCTTACATTCATTCTGGACGAGACAAGGGAGGATTTCTGAAGAAGATTCAAAGCACATACCATATCTGCTTGTAATATTTTGAAGTCTCTCTCCAGCTTTTGTAGATGCCTTTCTAAAGACTGTAAGCCAAAACATAGGCGCTATCAGTTCAAGCACATGATTTATAATAGTATTACGTTTCAGCAACGATACGAAGCAATACGAGCTTAAAACCAAAAGTATCAGTTGCATGCACGAGCAAGAAAAACAAAACAAGGGCCCAAATGTTTATGTGAAGCAGTGTAACAGTCATTAGAAGTTGCTCAAGATTTTTAACTTTAACCCCTAATAGCCCGAAAGGCCTACTGCAATCGCTTCCATACCAGGAGTTGAAATAAGCAATTAGGAAGTTTTAAAGAAGGAAACAAAATGTACCAACACAAAGAAGAAAGCATACCCTTCATACTTAAACGATAGAAAAATGTTTTGAACGTTACTGTAATCGACTAATAGCTTCCAAAGTCGACTCTTTCTTTAAAATTTGAGCACTTGGGGGTTACCTACCTATAGCATAGTATCAAATCAAGGTGTTTATTTGCAGCACGAAGGAAGTGAAACTCCAGAAAGTAGGAATTTACCCGTTTTCTCCGCTTCTGATTGAAGCGCTGCCAGGCCTCCCTCTTAGTCAGCAATCCGCGTGGCCTTAACCCATTGGGGTGGCCCTGTGGGCTTATCCCATCAGTGGGGCGCTGATAATTCTTGCCACGGTACACAATGATGGCTTGGCCAACAGGGATGCTACAAATGCCGACCACAACCCCTCCACTCTCGATTTCAAGCATCCTCGCTATTTTCTCGACCGCGTCCTTTTCTCGATACATGAAGTAACTCTTCTTCACAATGATCTTCACTAGTTCCCTCCACTTCCAGTTTAGATGCATATTCTCTATTATCCCTCCAAATACTTCTCTCCTTCCTGAGCAGAACCGAAAAGTCTAAAATCAGAATCATGTTCAGATGTGACGAAACACAGACACCGTTTGCGAAATTTCAACTGCATTTAGGGGACAGGATAATCAGTAGAACCTACGATTTCTATCAATGATTCAAGTCTCAACCGGAAATGGTATAAGAAGTCTCTTCAACATAGTCTTTATTTCTTCACCCCTAAGTGCCCAAATCGCAGATCATATAGGAAGCTTTAAGGACGGTAAACAAATGTATCAATCGAAAAAATAATTCACGTTATATTTTTGGAACGATAGAAATGTGTTTAGGAAGTTATTACAATCGACAAATAGCTTCCAAATTCGACTTTCAATTTTTAGTTTGGGCAACTAGGGTTAAACCCTCAAAGTTTTGATTTAATGCTTCCGCTCCATCTTCTAATACCTCAAGAGAAATCAGTGTAATCACCAATGATAACTGCGCTAATTCTACACGTTGAAACAGCTCTACGATAATGGAATGAATCGTACAAGAAATAACAAAAAACAATATCTTACCTAGGAGAAGATATGATTTCATACGCAGCCCAATCTTCCGCAAAATATATATTTCCTCCTCTGAAACTTGCTCATTAGCTACTTGCATACTTTTAGGTCTCACCTTTAAATCAAGATTTTTCAGCTCTCTCTCAGTCCTATCTATCTTTTGAGCAACCTGAAGCAGACATACCACAGCATTAATCGAGGACAATCAAAATTCTTCCTAACAAGCTTTTATAAGTCCCGTAATCCCTATGACAAGTTCCTGTTACCACAAGAACTAACTGAACTGAAGGCCCATCTTTGAGTGACGTATCTTAAGAGTTTTTCAAGAACATTCAAGATAATTAGTTCACTATTGATATGGCCAAGAACATACACAAGACGTCATATATCTTGCGATTATCGCCAACACTCCTCAACTTAGAATTAACTCTTAGAATCATAGTATTCAGATGAACTCACCAGATTGAGTAATCTCTGCATCCTTTGCAAAGCTTGATCTCTTGCAGATTTCCGTATTTGAGTGGAACAATCCTTGCTGTTTTTCCAAGGGTCCCACCTGGCCTTTTCCTCCAGTGACTCTGCTAGAGTCCCGGCATTCCTGTTCACAGCACAGGGAAGACAGAGAATTCACAAATAAACATCATAAAACCATGAACCACGCATCTCTAACCATCTTCACTTTTAAGTACATTAAATCGTTCAAACGGATGACAGTACCTAGGTTTTAAAGGTGCACCAACAACTGGAGGAGCATTGCAAAAGCCAGCCAAACGGGCCCTTTCTTCCTCCTCCAGGAATGTCGAAACCAAATGGCTCTTTTCCTCCAAAGTCCTCTTCACTACAGGCGGTAGAAAGTCGTTCCCTCGAAAGAGTGCAATATAACTCATGTTTCGGGTTATTAGGTCTCCTCCAGTAAGCCTCTGCACACCAAAGCCACGCACACCGCAATGTCACATCTGTCCTCCCTTCCAAAAAGTAATCTGCATAAAACGCATATTTAAAAGATCCAGCGTAACTCACCATCAATTCTGCAGCCATACGGTCATTATCAATTCTCGAGACACTTCTCTTCATAACAACTTTAACAACTTCGCTCTTTTCCCACAACTTCACAATAGCTGAGGCCAGTCCTTCGAGTCCTCGGTGTTTCCCTGGAAAGAATCGTGCATATGAATTAACCCACATTTCAATCAAATATAGAGAGTGAGTATTGAAACTATGTACCCAAAGATCTTCCCACAACTCTATAAACCTCCCCAAAACCACACTCCTAGATATGTTCAAATGCATTAAGTGACGCAAATGTCTACCTTATGCAATAAAATCATTTCACATAAAAGATAAATCTCCTTTATGCACAAAGAAGCGGTTTGCACATACTCACCAAGTGCAAAATGTGGAGGAAGTTTTATAGCCAGATGTCGCATCTCCGTCATTTCAAAGTTCGAAAGTCTAGGTCTCACTCCATACAGCAGTCGCCTAAAGGGACTTCTGAAACCCGAATTCGGAGGTAACAACAAATCTCCATCAACTGGAACATGTCCATCCTCATTCCACTCTGTGTACTGTGGTCCCAGATCATCCAGAAGATCCTCGATTTCTGTCTCCAGGATCTGCAAGTCATAGGAAGTTTTATCTTTTTTCAACTGCTCTCTTTCATCTTCTTCATCCAAGCCAAGAGACTGTAGTCGCTCTCTGTAAGCTTCCTCCCTTTCCTCAAACTTGCGAATCCAACCGGGGACGTAATCTTTTCCACGATAAATTACCACTGCGGGTCCCTCCCTCCATACGACTATTCCACCAGTCAATCTCTGCAAGCCGAACATATCAAATCAATACCGTTGTAGGCACTGAGCTGAAAACTCATAGAGGGCTCAAAGTGTTCGTGAAACATGTGGAAGACTCTTCCTACTCTACTTTCTTATATTTGTGAGGAATTGCATAACATCAATAACCCCAACATGCAAAAATCAAAATGATAAAGATCATTTTGAAAACTCATAGTGAGAAAACTCATAGTGTTTCAAGACATATTTTTGTCGTTCCAAAATGTAGGGTATGATTTCTTCTTTCTATCAGTACACTTTGTAACTTTTCTTGAAGCTTCCAAGCAATATATTTTAACTCCTATAGATATAGGTATAGACCACGATTTGGGCACGTAAGAGAGTAAAAGGACAGACTCTGCAACAACTCACGAAAAATCAAAACTCCATAAGACTTGACGAAGAAATTAGTGAACGTATAATAACTCATACAACAGCACCAAGCACTTAAATTATGCCACTTGTCAACTTTGATTCTTTCAACAAGCAAGATAAATAGATAGTTACTAACCTCAAGATCGTCATGGACCTTCCTCATGCTGCGTCCGGGTACTGTACATCTCACTTTTGCAATCTCAGACACAAGCCACTTACTATGGATCGACTTCACAATTCCCCTAGTGACCCCTTGGGTACCAATCGTCATCCAACCCCTTATTGTCGACCTTAAGGCACACAACCTCTCCAATTCATCTCGCGGTATAGGTATGTCATCCTCATGTTCATCTACATCTTTTGCTTGCCTCCACATAACCAAAGTACTCGGATCATCGTCATTGCCTTTGTCCATCTTCGAAGGTTTATCAACTTCCAAAACAGTGTTCCGCAGTGAATCCAAGTGAATTTCTTCTTCGGACCCAAGGTTTGAGATGTCTGTGCAATCTGAAGGCTTCTCTTCCAAAATAAAATCCCAAGCACCGTCATCAGTCTTGACCTTCTCCAAGACGGAGTTAAGGTCATATTCAGATTCCTTCAATACCACTACTTCCTTGGAGTTGATTGCATTTTGCCATAATCTATCGAATTCTGATATTGCGTCCTTAGTTGCCATGACTGCAGTGGCATTCGTGCTTGATGTTACTGCATGCTGGTCTCTATCACTCATTACCAAAGCTTCTTCAGATTCCGCAAGCGCATTTTCTATGAATGATGAATCTCGAGCCTTGCTGCTAACTTGGTCTTCATTTTCTGATGTAAGTTCTTTATCAGAAGTGAGATCTGCGGTTTTAGCATATAGTTGCTCCTGAAGTAAGATGTCTTCAGATTGGAGATCAGATCTTGTTCCCTTGAGTGTGAAATCTCTATATTGGTTTCTCAAGCTACCAATCTCTGTATTAACATTATCTCCAAAATGTTCATCTTTCTGATTGCTACAGTATTGAGTAAAGTCATGTACGTCACTTTCATCATCTTGTGGGGTCATCTCTGCGCCATTTTCAGATATGATCATCTCGTAAGGTTCGGTCGCTGCACCGGAGATATTCTCATCGTCCTTGTTCTGGCTGAATTTCGACCCTCTCCACAGCAACATAAAGTGTCTGTCGAAAGAAAGAGGCACACATGGCACCAAATCCTGTCAGAATAAAAAATTCCATCAGAAGAGTAAGGGAAAAGAAAAATATGCGAAAAAGCAGTAGGAAATGAGTACCGGTAGTTGCAGTTGAAGGTTAAAGACTGTCAGATATCAACTATGAACCTCACAACATCTCAAAAGATCCCCTAGTTAGCTTGACAAGTTATTTCAAGTTCATATTAACAGCTGCGAATGTGATGTCAAGTTATGGCTAATGGTACTAACATCACACTCACATCAAGTTAACACCATTTGCATTGCACAAACATTGACTGAAAATGCACTCGACATATGGACTATATGAATCTAATGCCAATTCAGTTAATCCCTAAAGGACCGGGGTTGGAAAAAACCGTGTTGCAGAAGCCACCTGGTGGCCTTGTGGTCCTTTAGGGGTTAACGTTAAGACCTTCGTCATCTAATGGGGGTCTTTTGAGATGAATGTACTTCAGATAAAAGACAGGATCTCGAGAGAGGAGATGCTAATATACTGAAAATCATCCAGCGTATTATCAGGGCTTACCCTAAGTTTTGCACCAATTTTCTTCATATCACTTCTCTCTAACTCCCTACAGTCCACTTTGACGAGCTCGTCAATTTCGAATGCGTCCTTCACCATCTTCACCATGTTTTGGTACATCCCAGCCCTCTCTGAAAACCAATAGCTGGACTTGTTAGGCAGCTTTCAAACCTCTTGCAAGAAAAATTCAATCATTCTCACACTTCTCTTCTAAAATAAGATTCAAGTCTACTACAAGCATGTAGCACCAAGAGTTTGCTGCTGTATAGAGAGCAAAGCGCTAGAGGTGTTTTAGAAAACTTAGAATTGTAACGAATTTAGGGCAGTTTCTAACATAAATTTTGCCATTTGTAAAGCAGCCAAGTTTTTCTAGAACACCTCCAGGGGTGAGTTCTCTACAAGTGAACTATTGTCACATGCCATGATCAAATTGCAACCTACTTTGATTATCCTTGCGCTTGAAATGTTCTAGATAGGAAACTTATAAAATAACAATGAGCATTCGAAAGCTACATGTGAACTGACAACTTATAAACGCATAGGTTGCTGCGGCTAACACCAATCTCACACAAACAACTATTCAATGTAGTTACTTCTAGATATGCTATGATTTCAATGATATGTAAGCTTGATGCATTTCTTACTCAAGCGACAGAGGCAGTGAATGCGCCGCCCCAAGGCTCGCAGGTTGTCAGCTTCTTCCACACTCAAACCTTCGGGCACACGTTGCACAACTGGAGGATAAATAGGTGCGGGTGGTTTCCACAGCATCAATGGAATTTGGGGCCTTGTGTTCCAATTATAGTTGCGTCCACGAAACACATAGAGCATGCTCTTGGAACGGCGAATTATCTTTCCCCCAGACTTCTCCTGTTTCATGGAAACACTGCCATCAAACAACTGCTATAATTGGCACATCAACCACAGAAACCCAAATCCGACGGCACTCTCAAACAAGCTAAGAAAGTGCGTAAGAAACGAAATTTAAGATAACCTTGCTCTCCTACAGCGAGTTAGTTGAACGGGTTGGGGAAATGTTCAGACCTCAATCACAGAACAGAGATTATTCATGTCCACGGTGGGAACCCCATAGCACTTAATTCTACAAACACGTCGTCGCTTCCAGTGTCTATGCAATAGATCCAGCATGTTGTGCGTCAGCCCATCCTTCCCTTCATCAAGAACATTAAACCAAAAGACTCAGATCTCAGCTCAGTGTTGGTTTCGCATTTTGGGCAGTGTTGATTATGGGTGTACATACCTTACAGAGTTGCAAAAAGAAAACTTGCACAATATTATCTGCTAGATAAAACTTAAAATACAGCAAGGAAGGCCAGGATTTTACCTTACAGAGTTGCAGAGGCACACTTGCACAATACTATCTGCTAGATCAAACATAAACCACAGCATGGAAAGCCAGGAATTTACCGAGATCAAGCTTCCGACGGCGCAAAACGCAAGCCTCCGCTACAAGCTCCCGCACTTCATCTTTACTCAACGGTTCGCCCAAAATTTCCTCCCGTGTACGTCCCAGACAGGGGCCTGTACCCTCAAGGAAGGGTCCAGGCGGTGCCACTTTTCTAACCTTGGTCATTGCCGCTGGTGGCAAGTTGAAAGAATCAAACTGCCGCGGGGCTCTCTTCGTTGGTTCGTAAGGGCGTTTGCCAGTCCAAGGCCTCGCCATGTTCTCAGGTCCGAAAGGCGAGTACACAGGCTCCCTCAACCCAATGGGAGCTACCTTCGGATGCTCGGAGTAACTGAACTGACAAGGGTGATCAGGCTTTATAACAGCAGGCACAAAGTCTTGGAAGAAAACGGACTTCTGCTTGAAGTAAGGCTGGAGTCGCAAATGGTTTTCCTTTTGTTGTTTCTTGACTATTGCAGAACGAGATTGGTCTCGGTTGGGATGCTTCCCTTTTGTGTACTTTGAAAATTTTGCAGGAATGGAAGGATACGATTTGGAGATTGTGAATTCAGGCCCATATCCGAGATCGTGTCGAGAATCCTCATCATCCAAGTTCCAGGCCATAGAATCCTCTCTGCGCTCTTCACCAGACCAGAGGTCGTCCTCAACCTGCTTCCACAAAGTATTCGAATTCCATTTGATAAGAACATAACATTCTTGAGGAGCTGCCTGACCATCCTTGGAATCAATGTAACAGTGCGAACAGAGAGCCAAGAAAAGGAACAATCTTGAGTTCAGGTTATATTTGCAAAGGTAGGTGTGGCTCGCATTAGAATTATTTCTTTCTTTCATCCAGCCCTTAGTTGGTATTTTCGCATGTGAGCTCATTTGCATGCCTGGCAATGAAATAACTTGCTTCAAAAAAGGACTAGTTCTTCAA
Source organism: Rhytidiadelphus loreus (assembly GCA_947034895.1). NCBI lineage: Eukaryota > Viridiplantae > Streptophyta > Bryopsida > Hypnales > Hylocomiaceae > Rhytidiadelphus > Rhytidiadelphus loreus. Next base: position 18,758,437 of record OX344764.1, read on the forward strand.
TATTTCAGTGCTTCACGTTTCTTTTGGACTCCAGATTCTTTTTGTGTAAGCTGTATACTACTCTAGAATGTTGTAAATAAACACTGACGCCGAAGCAGAGCAACTAATCAAAAATACCCTGATCCTGCTACATGCGCGATTCATCCAGATTAGGTTTAAATATAGGATGGACTCACCTTTGGATCTAATGATGAGCTCCGATCCTCTTGATTACTTGTTTCATAATCTCGTATATCATAATCTCGTATATCCTCCACTTGACCATCCCTTCGTCTCCGGACGAAAGAATTGCTATCCTTCCAGTCTTCAGCATCCTTGCCTTGGAGCTCCACTAGATCATTACTTAAGCCAGATTCCCGGCGTTGCTCCAGAATATCCAAAAATATACTCGACAACTTGTAAGGAGAACTAGTTTTGGCCTGCTCATTCCCTAAACCTTGTCGTTGCATCCATGGAGAAGATGATGCAAGAACGGAAACTCTGGGTTGAGGAGGACGGTAAAATACTGAAGGTGACTGCACTCGTTTCCGAGAGATGAGACTACCCACGGAGGAAGTATGCAAACACCAGTTTCGACGCTGAATATCTAGTTTGCAGTGAAACATCGACGTGGGTGATACAATAAGCCCCACTGCCATCTTCTCTTCTTCGTTCCTCTTTCTCTATTTTACCATGTACTGCCCTCAGTCATCGAAATTGCCAGCCTAAATCCTGAACACAAGGTTTGTCCAAGCCCCCACAACCAGTAGCCACAACTCAGTTCCTTCACTCGCATTATCACGAATTGCAACAATTGGATACACGCAGACTTCAATTGAATACCCACTGTTCTAAATTCCTGAGTATTGCGTGCTAAACCCTAAGTCCTAAACCCTTAGCCCTAAAAACCCTGAAACCCTGAACTACGCGGCAGATACAATAGGCAAAGATTTTAGCCTAGATCAAGGATTGACAACGTAGACTGAGATTTTGTTGTACAAGAGAATTCCGAAGATTGAAAAGAGTATTGGAATCACACCTTGATTGAATTCTTTTAGTCAGACCCTGGATCAACGTATTGCAGACGAAAGTGTTGCATGAACCTGTAAATTCGGAGAGTCGGCATCGAAGAAGAATTTTCAAAGAAGCTGCACAGCGCCATGACGCACTCACTCGCTACGAGAAGATTGTAGTTTATTTTAGCCTATATTGTGACTCACACTCGACCACCTGCCGCCCGCTCGCAACTAGCAGTTGCATAAATCTCTTATTTCTTAAGAAAATTCTAACGACACAACACAACACCAAGAACCCAAAGCACTAACTTTGTATACAACAAAAACTCTCCCAAGAAAGTTCACCAGACTGGGTTTCATGTCCAGTTTCATAGCCGGGTATCAACTTCATCTTCTTCCTCGTAGCATTTGGGCCATCCTCACTACTGTGGGCATCCTCATTCGAGATAGTGAAGCAGGACGAGTGACGATCATGGCTACGGCGATGGCGAATGTGGTGCAGGCAAATCAAAGGATAGCAACGCACCTTTGTGGCGCCGCTGTGATTAATCCTCTTCGCTTCGTGCCTCAATTTCTTGTTGTTTCCAGAGCTCCAAAGCTCCGCTATGGCTACTCGCTTCGCAAAGCAGGTGAGGATGGATTCTAAATTAGGTCGTGGTGTTTTCTCAAAGCTTTCTTTCCGAATTCTTTTGTTCGTTTGGTTTTGAACTGGCCATTTCAAAGGTTGCCTCAGGATGCACTTCTTCTTCTTCGTCTTCCACAGGGCTATGTTGTCATGCGGCCGTGCTTTCACGTGACGAGAAGAGCCAGCTTCTCATGGGTGTGGAGAAAAACCATGTGGAGGATGTTGCACGCGTTCTAGAGCTGGTACATTTTACATTCCAACACATGGTTTCTAAATATTCTAATCCAATACATCTTCCAATTCTTTTCTTTTTTTTTTCTCTTTCTTTCGTTCAATTCCAATTGTGTACTGTTTATCCTGACCACCATAACATTTCTAGGGAAGATTTCTTGAGCATGAAAAGGAATTGGCATGAAAAGGAATCTCTGACACCTTGTTTTGCGAATTTGAACAATTGAAAGTTCCTTAAGTCATTGAGCCATTGTCTTCACATGTGAGAGTATGTTAGAGCTTTATTTCACTTGATTTGGTATGACTTTGCTCTATTAGCCCTTAAATGGTAATGTTTCAAGAGGTGCCATGGTACTTCAACTCAAGACTGTTGTGCATGGTTTCAATTATGGATAACCAAACCATCTTTTTACGTATTTTGATTTTACTTTTTCTCTTTCATTCTTTCGTTCCACTTCTAAAGATGTATTTATCCAGGCACGAAGCGCAGCAGATAGATGGGAAGTGGCACATTCAGCGTTTCTCACCCCTCCAGTGTTGAACGATGCCCTAATTGCAGTGCGCAAGTTGTCAGATGTGGGTGCTTTAGTCTCGGGTGGCTATGCCCAGGTACCGTCTCTTCGTCGAAGCTTTTAATGCAAAGTCTCTTCTCTTTTCTGCATTTTTGTCTCATTTTTTAGCATTGCTAAGTACTGTTGACATAACATTCTTTCGAAGTCCACTGCTTCTCCCAGGAATCTATATCTATCATTCTCATTTAGGGTTTTCAGAGTGCGAGCTTTTCATTCCGAGAATGTAGGCAATTTGCTAACGCAAATTGAAAACTCTGTGGGGGGAGCCTTGAGGTCCGAACTCTCGTCATAGGTATTAGTCTACAGAGAATTTTCAAGTATAGTTAGAGAATCACTTCTTATTGCGAACGCCAGTCTCATACTTCTTATTGCGAACACCCCTATTTGGGATGAGATTTTGATTCAGAATCGTGTGGGCCCAAATTTTAGATAGAAACAATGAAATCTCACAAATTGCGAAATCAAACACTCTCAATTTTATCAAATGTTTATGCAAATTTGCATGCTGGCTGTTATCTTGCTAGTACTAACATGGCAAAGAGCCAATAGGTCAGAAAGCGACCCAATATTAGGTCAGTTATGGCATAATGCCATGTTGATTCCGATTCTCAAAGTGAAGGATGCAGGCTTATTACGGCTAACGAATGTTATGGAATATGGTTGTTTTTTGTGAGGAATAGTGTGAGGTGATTCGCTTCATGATGTTGATAATATGGGAGTGGAATATGTTGGGTACATTGGGGTAGGCAGAGAGGTGCCGGCTTTCAGTTGGACATGCAGAGGCCATCGAAGCAGCCAGTGTTGAAGGAGGGGAAGCTGGTTACCCCGGAGCAGTTTGTGCTTTGAGGTGTGTTTGTTATGGTTTCGATTTCCCAGTTTCAAGGTGTTTTTAGGTATCCAATGTGCAGGGATGTTTATGCAGGACTGTCATGATGATGACCTTGGTGAATTACAAGGTGAAGGATAAGTGGTTACTGATTATGAACTTATTTGTGAACATAATCAGCGTCTCTGGCAATTTCATGTTTGAAACGGCCTCGCATGGAGATTTTCTCGGGTCTATCTTGGGCACCGGTGTCACCCGTGACAAAGTTGGCGACATTATTATGCAGGTATATTAATTCTGCATCTTGTGGAGTTTGTAAGCTTCAGTCTGAAGTTTTATTTGACTCCTGGCTTTTTCTGTGCGCTGTAAGTTCAGACTTTACTGAACAAGAGCAAGGTGAATTTCTACTTATTATGACGTTGAATGACGATCATGGCCTGTGAAGTTTGATGATATTTTATCTTTAAATAATGTTTTCAGTAAAATTACACTTCTTCAGGAAATTTTAGACGACATACAGAGAATCTTCCTCATGATTCAAGGGTAGGTCTTCCTACATTCAGTCACAGTGATCATACAAAAGCCTCCCCTATGTATCATGGGGAGGCCTCTATAAGATCACCATGACCTTAGGAAACCTCCCCATGAATCGGGTAAACATTCTCTCAATGACGTTGACTGAAACTCTCTAATTTTACTGCAAATCATTTAAAACTTTTTTAGCATAATTGGTGACCTAAATGTTGCAATTGTTAAATTCAGGGAGAGAGAGGAGCCCAGGTTTTGGTGGTCCCTGAGCTCGTTGAGTTCTTTCAGTCATCACTGGTGCAGGTTTGTTCGTTTACAAAATCAAGCCTGCGCTTCTATGTTCTATATATCGCCACGATGAAATTACAGTTTCTGCTTGAATCCTCGTACAACACTTCAATATTGCATGAGCAGATGTCTTTGGACGAGTTTGCAACTACGATTTGAAATGTGCAGCTTTGTGCATCCTGTTGCTATATTGGTGTGAATTGATTCTTTTCCATGCAGGTTCGTAATGTAGGAGTACAAACGACAGCTATACCACTGAGTGCACTCCAAGTAAAAGCTCCTAGGTTGGCCTTTTGCAAACTTTAACTGCGACTTCCTCTTTTTATTCTAGACTTTGTGGTCCTGTGAATTTTGTCTCTGGTTTCTGACACTAACTGTTTATTTCAGGGTGGACACTTTCAAGTCAGTGGAGGCTTCTTTGCGCGTTGATGCATTGACGAGTGCTGGTTTTCGTATGTCCCGGTCCAAACTAGCTGACCTGATCAGGTTCGTGGTATTGATTTACTATCATTCACCGTCCCTTTTCAAAAACACCCTAGTTTTGTGATTCATGGTGAGAATTATTTTGACTTAATAAGTCCTGGACACTATTTCTAACCTCTGAAATTTAAATTGTCGTTTGTGGTAATGCAGTAAAGGAGAAGTGAGGGTTAACTGGAAAGAAGTAACAAAGACTAGTCTTTCATTAAAGACTGGGGATGTGGTTTCCGTACGTGGGAAAGGAAGGATACAGGTACAATCAACCTCAACTTGGCTTCTCCGTAATACAGTTTTGAGCTTTGTTGTCTTCAGGGGAGAAACTAAGCAATGGTTGGAAAATGTAGAAAGTTGTGTTATCCAATGAAAATGATGCGAAAACTATGTTCTTCTTTAGACCTGGAAACTGTGGGACTTATTTCACAACATTTTTCTATACATCAATCATGAAACCTTTTCATTCCCTTTCAGTGTCTACTTTCGGGAATGTTTATGAACGGTGTGAATTACAGGTGGGACAAATTGTCATGACAAAGAAGGGGCGGTATGCGGTGGAGCTAACACGCTACTTGTAGTGTGCTCATTCTTGTAGTGTAGGCAATGCCTTCAGTTGCATGCCATAAAATGGTGATGTGAAATGGGAATTCAATTTCAAGTAGAGGTTAGATTTTGTAGGTGTAGAACTCCCATTCATTGTCTGCTAGCATTCAAATCCACAAGGTGGTACATGTTAAATTACTTAACCAAGTTTGTGTCATAGAGTTTACAGGAGGCAGCTTGTGTTACTCTCAAGAACAACTTTTTTCTTTTATCTAAGGCCTAGAATGACAAGGATTATGGATTATAATGCTTTTCTCATTATTCCACGAGCCCTTGATACAATTGTCTTAACACCCAATTTTGGTAGCCTTTAGATGATTGGAAAGTTGTTGTGAACTATTATCCATCACTTTAAGAATTAGAATCAAATTTTGACATATCTAGTTTAAGATGAGCTACACTCTTCATTCTATTTAGTGTTGCTTCCAGAAGCAAATTATTTTAGGCTACATCTTTTCATTGAAGAAATGTTTATTTAATTTTTTACTTTATAACATTTTGACACCATGGTTATTTCTTGAACTATCTTAGTTAGCAAAAAATTACAACTTAAAGGAAAACATGTAGTTCAAAGTCAAAATAATTTTATTTTGAAAGCTACACTAAATAGAATGAAGAGAGTAGCTTTCAAAACTTTGAATTTTATTAAGGTAGAATTACCTAAATCCACTCACTTAAACTAATGTGCATGGATTGAGTCAAAGTTATGATTAGGAGTTATTTTTACTTGTAGACAATTAAAAATCATAATTTTTTTATTTTTTTTTTTTTGGAGAATTTTTGTATTTTCTATGAATTTTCAAAGTCACACCTAAAAGTATTCTATGGGTGCATATTTGAACCATTTTCTAAATGATCCAAACTAAAGGCTCCTATCCTTTGCAACTATGTTCTACCATGTATAAAGTTGGAGTCATCGCACATAGATGGTTTAAGGTCATATTTAAAATACTTAAGAAGATCTATACATCCCAGAAATGGGGGGAATCAAAGTGGGTACAACTACCTTAAGAAAAAAAAAAGATTCCAACTTCTTTTTAAAATTGGCATAAATGAAGGGTTTGTTCATCTTGTGTCCCACAAATTATCCCAAGATGTAAAGCCAGTGACTCCAAGACTACGCATCTATGTTAGGAAAGAGACTCTATAATATCTAGTAACGTAGAGGGACAAGAGAGGTAAGTAGAGATTCATACATGTGAAGAAGTTGAGGTAAATTAATGTATGATAAGTTGTATTGGAATTATATATATTAATATTGGTTTTTTGATGTGTGGTACATGTCCTTGTAAAAGTAGGCCCATTGCCAAATGTGATTGCTACAACTACCTTAATCCAAGAAGGATGCCATGGACAATAATTGTCTGATGAATGACAAGGAATTCTCCAGTGTAGGACAAAACTACAACTATTCATCCTTGGAATTTTTTTATAGAATTTGGAGAACATCTACAATAGCCTAACTTCCACTGAGTACTTTTGGATTTTTTTATTCCAATGACTATCACGGTTACACAATGCATGATTTCGTCAAAATGTTGAATGCAACACAATAACTTATTTCCAAATTATCATCAAAATCACAACTGGATGACAATTGAATGCCTGGCCATGCACCTCAAAATTGCAGAATATAACCAAACGTGTTGATAAGACATGCAACCTCAAATATCCCCATGCGAACAGCAATCGGACAACCAAACATCTTGTCAGTTGGGAGTCGCACATTGAATCAACAGATGCAGAAACAGCATTAATTCACAACCAGGAATGTAACCTTAATCTTTTCAGAAATTGCAAGATTTACCTCATGAATCGCTTCACAGGAATATTAATGTAAACTGGCTCATGATTCTGCTCTACACAATTTTAAACCACCATCCAACTCAAATCAATCTCAAATGGTCCGCATCTGGACCTCACCTCGTGTTCTGAAAAAAAAAATTCACTAATCTACGTCGGCGACAATTGAGTCCTATGGTACAGGCGTTTTCACTACATCTATCAAACTTCACATGAAGTCGAACCTCGAGCCTCAACCTCGCGTATGAAACAAGGAGTCTTCACCAACTGCATATCTTCCCATTTAACTTGAAGCATAACCAGGTATCCAGGAAGAATTGTTCTTCCAAAGCATGAGATGTCCTCACCTCCCTAACTCACACGATGTCCTTTGACCCTACATTATTTTCTCAGGTCTTCAGCAGAACCCCACATGTTCTGTTAAGAATGTTATGATCGCAGTTGAGAAACAAGAAGGGGCTCCAAAATCATAAACTCGTCATCTCATCCCCAACGCTTACAAAGAATTGTAAATCTCCAAGATCTGACAGGGAGGGTTGCAGGGAGGGTTCCAGGAAGGATTTAGGGCTTAAAGTTTGGGGGTTATGTCATACACACCCATCTATCCTGCCATCAATGTTGGGTACCAAGGATTTCAACATGGGCATCTCAACGATTCTGCTCGCACTGGACAACAAGCTATCCTGAGAGCCAGAGGTCGTTAAGAATGTTATGATTGCAGTTGCAACACAGGAAGGTTGTCCAAAATCATAACCCCGTCATCTCTTCCTCAAGACTCGCAAAGAATGGTAGGTCTCCAAGATCTGCCTGGGAGAATTACACAGGCAGGGTTTAGGGTTTAACCATCTAACTCGCCACTAATGTTGGGTGTCATGGGTTTCAACGCAGAGGCATGTCCACAATGCTGCTCACACTGCACAGCAAGCTATCTCCAAGATCTAGCAGGGAGGGTTACGTACAGAGGCAGGAGTTTAAGGTTTAGTGGTTTTGTCATGCGCACCCATCTACCTCGCCATCAATGTTGGGTACCATTAATTTCAACGCAGCGGGATCTCCACAATTCTGCTCACACTGGACAGCAAGCTATCCCTTGACCCCGACGGCGTGCTCCTAATATACACGGGCGAGTTTCGGTAGAGCTCCGTGGAACTGGACGGGAGCGTCAAGAAGGAGTCGAAGCTGGTGAAGGGCGCAGTCCCATCCCGTCGACTGTCCAAGTTGCTTTCGTCCCCCCGGAAGCGACTGAGGTCGGAGCTTTCGAAGTCCGTGTCGCCCTGCAGCATGGCCACCACTCGGGACATGCTGGGTCGCCTGTCTGCGGAAGTTTGTGTGCACAGGAAGGCGATTTCCAGGATGCGCAGCACCTCCATCTCTTGGTCGATTTGGAGGCTGAGTTTGGAGTCTAGCAGTTGCTTCAAGCGGTCATCCTCGCGCAGCGTCCAGGCCTGGAAGTATTCCAACTCAGACTTGTCAAGTAGGGATTAGGATTTCACTATGGGAGCCTCGCTATGGGAGGTTTTGATTGTGTATCATTCTTTCGTTTTTTCGAGTAAGTTCCTACTCAAACTTCTTTGCATTCACTCTCACATTCATTGTTGTCAATGTAGCAGATCTCAATAAGTCAGTAAACATCAATTCACAACATATCTTTGACACTTTAACAAAGCCTTCTTCCATTTGGTCTAAATATGACAATTCACATCTCAAAGTTGGCACCATGTAGCCTAAAAAGATGCAACCCTATCACCAAGGTACCAAATCAAAAATTATCAAATTCATGGATAAATAGGTGCATTCTTTCTTTTTATAGTTTCTCTAAAAGTAATTCATCAAATTCTTTTCTTCCTTGACATCCTTGTTGCTTAAACATAACTTACACCAACCTTGTTTTTTTAATGGTGATAGTGATAATAAGGAGGTTCCTCTATGATAATTAGAGAGGTCTTTATATATCAACATGAGCATGAAGAGACCTTTCCATGAATTATAGGGTAGATTTTTTTGAATGCAATCATCAAAATATTCTTGAAAAGGGATCATTTTAGTTAAAACTCTATTTTATTACTTGAGATGGAAAAAGAAAATATGACTGTAAAAAACAAACAAAGGTTGCAAATAAAACTCACCCAGTCCAAAAGGTACATTTCATGTGTTGGCAACTTCAGATCGATATTTCTTCTTCCACTCACAATTTCAAAAAGTAGAACTCCAAAGCTATACACATCTACTTTCTCGCTAAGTTGTCCTAACGTTGCATATTCTGGGGCTAAATAGCCTCTGCATAGTCCACATTTAAATATCAGCCAAAGTGTCTCCAGTCAAAGATTACAATTGAGTGTATATAGATTAGATAGTACACAATCTTGCAATTCATGGTACAATGTTTTCATTCAAAAAGTTAGAAGATTGAAGCCAAACTTACCTAGTGCCAGCTACATGAATTGTCATAATGTGGCTTTGATCATCCGGAAACAATAGAGCTAAGCCAAAATCAGCAATTTTGGGCTCTAGATTCTTGTCCAACAAAATGTTACTTGCTTTGATGTCCCGGTGAATGATTTTTGGCTGAGCTAAAGAATGCAAGTAGTGGATGCCATTTGCCACTCCAAAACAAATATTTCGGCGCACAGTCCAGGGAAGATCGACATTCCGTGTATTCTCTACATAAAAGCAACCACACAAAAGTAAACATTAGAATAGAATAAACAAATGAAGCTTTGATTTACTATAAATATATATACCAACACTACAAATGCAACATGGTCGGCATTAGTAGAGATTCCAATCATTTGACCACCAAGACTCTTTGAGCCCTATTTCACTTATTGCAAAATCCAAAGTTTTGCAAGATGACAAATGTTCTACATGATAAAAAATTCCTTGTTAGCAAAAACTCTAAATCTTAATAATAAGTGCTAAGTATGAATTTTCAAAATCAACAATGCACTTCAAAGTGACACTAAATATTGTTGTTAGACATTTGGTGTCCCTAAATGTGTGATTTTGGAATGTAGAGAATGCTGGAATTTTAGTTTGTTGGTTTGGGGAATATTTATCCTAAGCCAAACACGTGGTCAACTACTTGGAAACTAAAGGAAACTCAGGACCAAATATGCAAAGCTTCCTTCTAATGGAGTCACAGATGAAGTTCACAGCCTGAGTATAAAATATCCATCAAATATATAATTTCTGTTGCAAGATTAAGAACTTACCGAACAACACTTGCTCCAAATCACCCACTTCGACATACTCGTGTACTAGAAGGCGCTGATCTTTACGAATACAGCAACCTCTCAGTTTCACAAGGTTTCGATGCTTGACCGCTGCCACCAGCACAATTTCGTTGAGGAAGACATCCAAGCTCTGTTGTGACTTCGAAAACAGTTGCTTCACCGCAACTTCGGTCCCATTCGGCAACGTGCCCTGCGCTCAGATTCAACGTGGATGACTCTCAGAACCTAAGATGAAATCAGCTACAAGCACCTGATTTTTGAGTCACATACGTAAGGTAGAGGACACTATTTGCGTCCCTTTTGAGCATGTAAACCAATTTGTAAGAATGTGGTTTTTTGAAGACAGGTATAGAGTGGTGGAGATATCTTCGTGTACAAGCGGAGCCAAATCTGAGGAGATCAAATTTTTTATCACTATGTATGAATTTCTAATCCACTTTGAAAGGAGTTTGTAGACCACTATAATTGACATTAGAAAACTCCATTTTCATTAATGATGAAAGGTCAGAAATTCAGTCAAGTCATGCTTACACCTCTTGCTAATTGAAGGTCAACCAAAAATATGAAAGATGAGTTGCAGTCGAGTATGAAACATTGATTTCCTAACAGTTTTAGTAACCTCTCCCTTCATTACTCAAATGCACGCAAGAACTCTTCTGTGCTTAGAACTCTATAGGCACATACCTTGTAAACCGCACCGTAATGGCCTTTCCCAAGCTTCATATCTGGATGGAATTCTCCAGTGGCAGCTCGAATTTCACCGAATGTATAAATCGTGGGCTTAACTTCATATTCCGCAAATTCTGAAAATTGAGGCATAGAGCAACGATTTGCAGTTTAAGTCAAAACGTCTATATAATCTCCAGTCAATAAAATGACTTTACCAGGAGTTCAATTTGAGGAAAAGACTCAAGGTGACAGAATCCAAACGGATCAACTTTTGACCATCAAAATCTTTGATCTACAATCATATGCTAAGCGAGCAATAAATTCCTAGAAAGAATCGAATAATTTGAGTTCAAAAGCTTACTCTGGTTAGCTTCACAAATAAGTTTCTTTCTCTCTTTCCTGCTCCGATAGAAGAGACCACTGTAGATTAGAATGACACAAGCGCATACAAATCCGCTGACGACAGTCGCAATGATGATGACTTTCTTGTTACTTCCAGTTTTTCCTGTCAATGGATGGGCCACAGCAATAATATTAGAACGGGACATCGGAGCTCAGTGATGACCCTAAAACTCTTTAGTCATTTGGCCCCCAAGACTATTAGTTCCCAATATTCACTATTGTACTACCCCTGAAAAACTTTGGTTTTGTATGATGACAGATGTACAAAAATATTTTTTCAGCAGACTTAAAATCTTGATATATGTGAAGTTTTAAAACTTGGATAGTCGACTACTTGGGAACCAAATCGATCAAATTTTCAAAAGTTTTCTTCTAACCCAAATTCAAGAATATCTGAATGAAGAAAATTCTTGTGCATCAGTTAGGTATCAATCATGATCCTTTTCAACAACACACATTGAGCTGAAGGTGTAGAACTGGAAGTTGGCATGCTTATATTACCAGTGACGAAGCATTGTTGCTGACAGACACATCGTCGTAAATCATTTCTGTTTCGACTATCCATCTGGTCACAATAGGGATTGCCTGATAGACTGTCACACAAACAGGAAGCAAATTTCAGTTGAGAACGATGGTATGTGAGTTATCAGAAATGGAAAATGACCCAAAAATAATAATAAAAGCTAAAGTATTAATTTCAACCTAATAAGCTCTACTGGTATGCAAACCATGCTTTATTATATAGAAACAATGAAGATCAGTGAACTCACTTGACTTTGAAATTGAGGTTGTCAATGCTATCAGAGTAAGCAACGTTGGAGATCTTGTTGTTGGTGAGGCTTACTAGTTTCAGACTAGGGTTTCTCTTGGCCGCAGCAAGAATAAGGTTGATATCTAGAGTACCAGTGAAATTGTTGTCGTCTAGAGCTCTGGCAGTCATTTTGCGAAGTACAGAAATTTAGCATTGACGATTCAAATGACTAGCACGTCTCTAATGTCAAAGCATTTAAAATCATGTGTGGACTCAACGGTGCATGATGCTCACAGATATGAGATTGTCGTCATATCCATGAAATTGAAAAACTTCAAGAAATTGGCCTATTATTAGGCGCCCATGTGGAACCTCAGATCTACACCAGTCCTCTACTATTAGGGCCTGGTGAACTTTAACGTTAAATTTAACGTAAATGACCGTAATATTTGTGTGCCTAACTGAATGTCCAACTTTCATGACAGAAAAACACATTAGTCCAGTCCAAGACTTGTAGATCTCTATTGTATCATGACCAAGGATGAGTGAAGCTTACAATGTCTGTAAGTCCGGAAATCGAACCAGGACAGAGGAAGGGACAGCACCAGTAATAGAGACTCCTCGCAACAATCTGTCAACATTATGAACAAAAAGTGTCAGATTCATTGAATAAGTGGGCAAACATCATCATCAGGTTCTTTTACATAGAGAAATCTCGAGAAATTGGCGCTCTGTTTAGATATTAGTCTGAAACCCTAGATCTATACTGATTTTAAAACTCTGTGCACTTAGATGTTACAATTTTGGCACTTTGAAACAAGCCATTTTAATGAGTATAAACATTCGTCTCAGTGCATTTGAGTAATACTTACAATGTCTGTAGGTTCTTCAAATTCTGAGTCCAAGAAGGAAACGGTCCAGGTGTGAAATTGTTGTAGCTCAAGTCTCTGCCAATATGTAGATACCAAGAAAGTAAGCAAAGAAAGCATTGACCCAAACGACACATTTTGAGCCAATTAATAAGCTCAATCCTCCCTATTCACACTTCATGGGGACGAATTCATGTGTTCACAACTTTAGATGTGAAAGTTGTCCAAATAGATGTGTACACAACATGATAGATTCTCAAGACATATTAGAAATGTGCAATTACAGAGTATGCAATTAGAGAGGGTTAAGTGTAAGCTCTCACATAGTTCTAATAACATTTCTAGAGCTGAAATTGACTTACATATATTCAATATTCTCCAACAAGCTCAAATCAGGAATGGCACCCGTAAATTGATTGCTCGAAAGATCCAATGTTTTTAACGTAGGGACGTTCGACAACGACGATGTGTCAAGCCCACCAGAGAGTAGGTTCCCACTGGCATTACTGCAGAATTTCACATGATATTAAATTAATGACCATGCTGTATTAATAACATTCTTAGCCATTGAATGCACTGCACCCTTTCTACTAAGAAGCGCTAAGATATTGCACTAATAAAGTATTGTTCTCATTCGGTGCTACAATCACTCAATTACAGTACAATGCTTACATCATTTTCCTTTTTAACATCTCAGTCTTAGCTTTCTATCATTATATAAAGAATTTTGACAGGAGAATGACATCATGGATGCCCAAGATTCAAGGCATCAAGGCTAATTCCCAGATGTTGCAATTTGAACCATTTTAACAAGTTATATATACGATGGGACAAAGATTTAGTACTACATCTCATTACGATAATCAGATCAGAAGAATTTTGATCTGAGATCAGCATAAATGAAATGTATGTTGCAGGTAGTTCTACTACCTATGCCACAAGGACACATACAGTGCTACCATAATCAGATCATGCGAGGGATATGGCACTCACAAGAATCGAATTGTTCGGTGTCCTGACATTGTGGGAAGTGAACCATTGAAATGGTTGTCAGAGAAGTCCCTGAAATCACTCCAGGTTCAAGCAATTAGTATCTTTCAGTAAGTGTAAAATCTGTTCTAACCAATCACTCAAATCATATACATGTAGACTCCATGACTTGAGAATCAAATTCATATTGCCCTTGTTAACCAGCTTTAGAAGAAGATTAACTCTGGCCCTAAAACAAGCGTGAATGAAGAGTCTGTTACATGATTTTACGACGTCACATGGATACAGTCATGCAGATAGCAAGTGCTAACTAGCATTACAACATCCTATCTTAATTACAAGATTACAATATAAAAAGACAATTTTAACGTGTATCATTTAAATGTCAAATGGGACAAAATAGGTTTTCAGTTAACAGACTTCACCACTTGAGAGAAAGGTCATCAAAATATAATTTACTCACAGGTCTAAGATCTTCGTTTCGTTTGGAGATATCATTCCTGGAAGGCCACCAGTGAAGCTATTGTGGGACAAGTCCCTGCAAATTTGTGGCATCGTATGACAAAAACTTAATAACTATGCTTGTGTTGCAGTATGTCCGGAAGTGAACTATTCCTAACAACTGCACAAATTTCAGAAAAAATAAGCCATGAAAGCATAAGTAAGATTCTTACGCTGTAACTAAATTTTGAAGATACATAAGAAAATTGGAAGGTACTGGCCCAGTAAACAGGTTGGTGGAGAGATTCATCGTCTGAATAGTCCGATACGAGACAGAATTATTATGTGGAATCACTCCTGTCAGTCGATTGTCACTCAAGTCGCTGCAGCAAAAGTAAGATCACCCACAATTATTTCCTGAACCTAAAAAAGAAACGCTACTTCGGAAGCAGACAATATTATAACACATATAGAGTATTAACATTTAACACTTATGAAAATTGATCTTGATAATATGAAACATTTTACAAAAACAACATTTATAAGACTTCAAAAGTAAATATGTAACATTTACAAATATGAGTCATCGTTCATTTAAGCTAGTTGAAAGAAAGAATTTATAATAGTTTGATGAGATTCTTCTACACACCAAGATTGAACTTGCTTTTGCTCCAAAAATTTCTCCAAAGTCTCAAGTGCACTCTCGGCATCTTAGAATCCCACAACTTTTTCCAACTTCATCTTAACTTTTTTCAACTTTATTACTTATCAAAGTCAAATCAATGAAATAGGGAGCTAAACAATTCATATCACTTAACACTTGATAGTGTATATTTTACAAGAGCGCAAATTTCCATTTACAGAAATAACATTTATATTGCTTGTGGAGATTTTAACACTTATGGAAGTAACACTAATGGAGGGCTGACTGTAAGAGTAAGAGATCAGACTGAACAAGGAATTAGGTCAGAAAACAAAAGAGACCCGGACCTCGAATATCAAAAACCCGGTCCTCAAATTGTGCAGAGCCGTAAAACAAGTGCCACAAAATTGTCCGTACTTACATTGATTGCAGAAACCCGAATGCAGAGTAGAAGAACGTCGGAAGAGGTCCCGAGAAATTATTACCGTGCAAATCTCTGTCGAAGATGACATTTCCAACAAATCGATTGGGAATTAGAAGCAAAACATGATGCAATTACAAAACCGCAATCAGCTGAACTTTGAGCACAACTTATTTCCCCAAACCGTAAATCCCAAGAACAGTTCTGCTTACATGTCAAATAAGCTCAGTAACTGGCCGAGCTGTTCAGGAATTCGACCGTTAAGTCCAGGGTTATTCGTTAGGGTTCTGCACGGCACAACAACAGTAAAAACTCATTTAAGCAGAGGACTTCAGTGAAATTGGCGCAGTTTCAGACCCCCAAATGAAACCTCAGAACTACACCAGTCCTAGTTTCAGAGCTCTGGGAACTTGAACGTCACAAATTTGGGGCTCGGAGACAAGCAAATTTTGCAATTACGGCCATAAATGCAGAAAACTAGTCATGCCCACTCTGAGTGTACACTTCACTGGCATGGCCCAGACGAAAGGTTGTGTTTCTAAACTCACAAAGTGACGAGATTGGTGAGATTTCCAATAGCCGCCGGCAGAGAGCCAACAATCGAAGAATTTCTCAACGTCCTGTAATCCAAAACACTCATCAGAACAAGAACAAGAAACCACCAATGAGCGTACAAAGCTCGAGTAAACCCTAAACCCACTCGAGTCAAAAATCTAAGCGTTCGGTTAGATAAGGAACTAGGGCAAAGGTGCTTCATGGATATAAGCACTTGCGACTTTCAGTGGTAGCCCGAGGTATGGAAGCTTGTTCCCATAATGCCCCTGTGCTGCTCACGCAATATACAGAAACCTCGCAAGAAGTGTAGTTCATGAAGCACAACACATGCCGCAGGCTCTTACACAACTTCACTAGCTAGAAGGGATGGGACTCACGGAAGCAAGTCCACAATCTACTACAGAAAACCACTCACTAATGCAGAGTTCTTTACAGACAGGAATCTTACAAGCCCATAATCTCAAAGGCCCACGCTGCGACCCCATATGTCGAAATCCTCTTGGCGTTACAAAATACCCCTTTCCAAGGACTGGTTTGCGCGCAAGGTGGATTCGTGGACACCATGTCATTCCACCCGGCCAGGTTCTCCTGCGGATCCGGCGTGCTCTCACCCCATGCACCCCAAAGTTGCGCCAAAGCATACACTGCAAATTCAAGGCAAAAAATTTCACTCAACAATCACAAGTAACTGCCCTGACGTACAACAGGCACGAAATCCAAAGTGTTCAGCCTAACCCACACCCCATCAAACAACCCAACCCTACTGAAAATCGGTGATCCTGTGGCTCTTGGAAAACAATATTGTTTGGCTTTTGTTTCGTTTTGCTACACAAGTTGAAATTCCTTTGACGACACAAGAATAACGTCTACTGTGTTCAGCCTCGCTAATGCTCTTGTGGCTCCTGGAAAAACTAAGAAAATTGTTCACTGGCGCTACTAACAGTCATGATCGAGGGAGGGTTGGAGAATTACAATCGGAATCGATATAACTATTATTGGCACTGGTCTCTTGAGCCTCCACCAAGCTCTGGCAGAGAATCTGAACGGCAAGCAAACCCCAGAGCACAACTACCCCACTAGTTCTGCGGCCCATATTGCTCCAGTTTTCTTTCTCACAGCCGAGCACCTCCAACCTCTCGCCCTGCTTTCATGCGGTGCACAAGAGTAAGTCACCAACAGAGTCTAGAATTTGCAGTCGTTTCTGATCGCTCCGCCATGCCAATTGCCAAACACCCCTGCCGGCCACTAACTCAGCTAAACCCTCTCTCAGCTAAGCCCTTCAATCAATCCAACACTATATGCTACAACCGTCCACAGCAACCTGAAATTGAGATAACGTTTTGCACTGTGTGCCTCAATATTTAATTCATCAGCAAGCTAGCCCAGTCCTCTGTGAACACGCGCTCTCACTGCCGCTTCTCCCAGAAACTGTCTGAATTTGATTTCCCCGAGAAACTCAACACGAGTACGTCAAACGAGTTGATTTTCCAACAGACACAAGCTCGACATAAGCTTGCTGATGATGCCCGAATATTAGATGAAGCTAACAAGCTACTGTAAGTTAGTACTACTACTACCAAAACCGTCAAGTCTCTCGCCTTCAAGCAGGTCACAGGTACCCCAATAAATATAAAATTGCAGGAAATTGCCCTCGCAATTCAAAGTCGGTTCAACGCTATATCCCCAACTGATCGATATATGTGCAGGATTCTTGACTTGTAGAAACGTAGTTCCTGACTGTCTATACGTGACCGGAGTTTCGGCTGTGTCAATTGAAGCTCGACATCGACCACTAGACCTGAATCCCGGCGGGGCCGGCATTCCTAAACCGCCAGTCGGTATTTGGAAGTCTGCAAACTGTCACGTGATGCAAACTCCCCTTTTTCTGGCTGAAATTGTTAAAATATTGGATTGAAATGAACTTTGCATTAGCTGGAATGGGGGAAATGGAGTCTGTGATTCGATATGGCTAGCTGCCGCGCGCTAGCTTTGTTAGCTAGTTTCGTGGCAATCCTGAGCAATAATTTGAGGATACGATCGAAAGCGGGGAATCCTGAAAGCTTTCGGAAAATTGAACACTTGATTAAAATGTGCGTTATGGAAACTGCCGATCGATGCGCAGGGCGCGCCTTCCGCTTTAATCGATCAACGCTGACTGCCTGCCTTCGTTCAATTCTCGAGGACTCGGACCGGGCAGCGCAACGACTGGCATGGCATGGGCCCAGCAACCAATCTAACGTAGTCACAACAGTCTCACTCGGTTGCCCCCCGCCCCTCCGTCAGCCCCCCAGCCCCACTGCCCCACACTGAGCCCCACACACACACACTATTTTCTTAATACAGTATTTCACACTACTTTATGTAACCCACAATTGAAAGTGATGAATATATATTGGGTTTCTATTATGTACCTGTGTTGTAGATTTTGAAATCTAGTTTTTCAACATGTACTTAGACCAATTTCATGTACATATATTTTCAGCACTTTGATAATTCATAGTTCATTCATAACAATGTCCAACCACAAAATAACACAAGAAGGCTGAGAATCCATTTTAATTTTTTTAAATATCCTTTTGTCTACAGAAAAACAACTCTTCTCCCTGCTTTGAATCTAGGACAGTCCAAACTCCAATGTTAAGAAATTTTGCCACTTATGGTGATATTTTCCACCTAATTAAGAAAGGCTAGGATAAGAATATTGATCAATATAGGTTAGTGCTAGACAGCCATATCTCATCTTGTGGTTCCCAAGGTGAATATCTACCCCCTATTTTGAAGAACTCAAATTTTTTATTTCTTAATCTCCTCACTCTAATTTGTGGTCTTTAACTCCTAAAGGACCAAGGTACAATTTTGAACACAAATTGTGAAAAATTGTCACTTTTTAGGGTAGTAAGAGAAAAAAATGTAATAAAAAAGTTTATTTTCAAAATTCAATTGTACAAAATGTATATTGGACCATTATGGGAACGTGTAGAAAAAATTTCAAAACTTTGACTTCACAAATTGAAAGATTATAATGTTTGAATTTAGAAGGAAAAAAAAATTGATCTTTGCTTGATAGGACCAGTAGACTTTTAACTCCTCCTAAAGTGAGATTTTTACATTATGCATGGGGTTTTCTTTTCTACCTTTATGGTCAATTTCGTTAAAATGGAGGTATTCCGCATGCCATTTTAATGGAATATCTTCTATAAATGGAGAATAAGTGTGCCATGATAGGGTCAAACATGTGCCAATTTTATGCCTAGCACATTCAAATCACTCCTAGTTCATGCATTTCCACTCCCTTTGGGCAATCTTTCCATTGTTTTCATTCTTTCAGTGGTTTCATTTTGTGCCATTTTAATGAAATACCTCCATTTTAACGAAATTGACCATCTTTGCATCTTATATCATGTAAGTTTCATACCTACCAAATTCCAAAATTACTATAGGAGTTTTGCACATGCTATTAACTCGAAGCTACCGAGTTGCTTAAAAAGTTCAAGGTAGTATAACTTTTGATCCTTGCACCCGAAAAAAAAATTATATTCCCATTTAGGAGGTATTACATGCTTACACCTTGTGTCAAAATCTCATGAACATCCAACCAAAATTGACTTTATGTGTAACTATTTGGGATCACCTCTGCACATGTTCCACAATCATTTGGTCCTTTAGAGTTTAATCTAGATCACATGAGTTCAAAAACTTCCAAATTTCATCAGTGAGGATAAATAAATAAAACTTCCTGAGTTTTCTCAAGGGTTTAAAACTTTAAAAAATCCACAAGCCCAGATGTCGGTGGTCACAAGAGGGGGATTGTCCAATTAGGAATCTTCCGGAATCTTCGGAACCTTCGGGAATCTTCCGGATAACGAGACACACACGGGGAACAGTCACAGTCACTCAGTCACCGCCTTGACTCGACCAACTCTCAATGTTCACCACTGGCGGGAATTTGACCTACGTGGCAGCTTGAATTCCAACTAGATTAAATAACTATATTTTATCAGAATATTCTATTGGTCGAGAATTCCTAGCTGGGACTCCTGGGAGGTCCAGATGGCTCCGATTATATTTTATGAGTTTTTTCTGTTTATTCCATGGTATATTTGTTATATGTTTCCATTATTTTTTTTATGGGTGGTGTCACCTTGAGATGGTCGTTGCCTAGGCATGGGGTGTGGACCACCCTAATTGTTTTTGGCGGTTTATTTGTCACAAAAGTCAATGACAAGGGTATATTAGGAATTTTCAAGGGTTTTTTGGTCATAGAGAGAATCGTCAATTGTATCCCATCCAAGATTTTTGATTGATTGGCTTTGTCCTTTGGAAAGAAACTATGATATCCACTCTTGCATTGATTGTGATTTTTTGAATCCAAGTTTCCAAAATCCTATCTACAACCCCGTACACATTGCACTATGTACACTGAATAGTGAAATTAGGTTGCCCCAGACTATAGTTGACCATGTCTGAAAGTGTTAGATATGAGAAATTAGTGTGGGGCAACCTAATTTCACTATTCAATGTAGTTAGGGCATTAGAGGAGTTTTCGGGGTCGGGGAGGGCTGCGTGTTCCCCTAGCTGCCAGCAGCGGGGGAACAGCAGCGGCAGCCGTTCCCTGGCCTGGGTGACGTGGATTGGAGACTGCCACGTCACCCACCAAAAAAAAAAAAAAATCTGTTTTTTTTTGCATTTCAGACGTAAAAAAAAATTTTAAATTAACAAAAAAAAAAAAAAAAATCTGACAGCGCCTGTTCCCGCGATCTGCCAGCGGGACAGGGTCGGGGGAACAGGCCTGAAACGGCCCTCCCGAACCCCAAAACTCCTCTAATGGTTTTCATGAGAAATTGTCAAAACCCAACATTTTTAGTACATTGCCTAAAATTGAAAGTAAAAACTTTTTTTTGAATTTCAACCATAGAAAAGTATAGTAGACTATTATGAAACTATCTAGGACAAATTTTAACCCCATTTGAGTATGTGGATTGAATGATTATGATCTTTCAAGTCAAAATAATTTTTTTCTTTATTCTTGCAAAATAGGGTCAGCAAACTTTGAGCCTTTTTGCAATAAATATTTTGTCTTTGATGAATTTGTGTCTTTCCATCATTGAATTGGCTAAATCTTGTCAAGTACACTCATGCAAACTTTTAGATGATAATATGGAATCTAGCACCCTCTAAATCACTTTCTATTGTGAATTTTTCAAAATTTTCAAATAGTATAACTTTTGATATGGGCATCCAATTGGATTTTTTTTAAACTCCCATGAAGGGGGGGAATGTTCCCAGCTCTTGTCAATATTTTTACATTAAAAATTGACTATATATGACCCTACCTAAGTTTTCAAGTAATAGGCACTTAATTGTTAAGAGGTGAAAGAGGTTAATGTAGGTACATTGTGTTTTAACTAATTGTTTTGGTTTTCAAGTTGATAGAGTTAGACACCTTAGAATGCATACAAGAATGCATAATTGTTGAGAGTAATTGGATAAAATCACCCTTGTGTGTACATTCATCTGTAAATCATCTAGTCACTTCATCACAATATTGGTGGAATTAGGACAATATTGTTTTTGAAACAAAGATTTGACAATTTCATCTGTTTTCTTTAATGTCCTTTATTTTTTGAGTGTTACAATAGTCCAATGCCAACACAAAGTAAGATAACTACACCTAGTTGCAATTCATTTCAAAAACCAACCCCTAGAATATCTTGCCTAGAATGTGCAACTTCTATTCAACATGGAATAGAGTCAATATCGGATACGCATATTTTCGACTTCAAGAGTTCATAGTTGATTCATCAAATGTCCAAAAAATTCAAAAGTATAGAATCAATAATACTCTTTTGACTTCTTACAAGTTCCAACAACAAAATTAGGCAATATTAATCAATAATAGGAATAGTGTTCAATTCCTTATTGGGATGCATTGAAGGGCCACTTCTCACTATGTCTCAAGCCTAGCCAATTTTGTCAAAATCAGAGCTCAAAATCAAGGCTTGGGGCTTCACACTATGTACTCAATTTTGGAAAGTTCTACATAAAAAGGAAAGTAGATGATATTTATTGTGTACTAGAATGTTCTCACCATTGGAAAAAATAACTCTCAATTTCTTGTAAAGGTTATTAGTTCTGTTTAGTTTTTTTCCCATCCAATACAACTTTCCACTTCAAGATTTCTTTTAAAGACAAAGATGAAGTTCTTTTAGTTAATTTTTTTGTTTATTCTCTATCCATCTTTTGACATATTGACTAAAACACGCAAGTTATGGGACATGCATGCTTTTTTTTTAAATGTTGAAAGGCAAAACTTCACCTTTGGAAAGAACTAGAAAATACATTTAGCCACGTTGAACTTGAAATTAGTGGGGATTTTCACTTTAACATTTTGAAAGATATATGTGCATATAGGTTGTAGATTATTTATTACTCCAACATTTCAATTGTTAGGATTGGAAATTTTCAATTCCATGACTAAATTCTTAACAATTTAGTATTTTTAAGCATACTTCAAGTCTTTCTACTTACTATATTTTCAAATATGAATAAGAAATATTTTTTGTTGAATTTTTTATATGTATTCCCAACTTATTTCTTCAACATATTATGGAGAGATGCAAGTTGTAGGACATACACAATTGGGGGTAAAAAGTCTAAAAGATGCCAAACTTAGCCATTTGAGAAGAGTGAAAAATACCTCATTTTGAAATTCAAGCATCATGATATTACAAATAGTAAAGTTTCTTATTCTGAAATTTTTGGAAGGTGTACTCTAAGGGTTGCTTTACACCTAGGGGTCAGGTCGATTGCTCAAAATTTTAGTTTCTTTTGGGCTAGAGGCCATCCTCAACTCTCAGCCTCAACTACTCATTTGAATAAGATTATAATGGGGCCAATTTTTCCATATGTAAAGGCATTAGGGCCAAGAAGTTGTGCCGATTCAATAATACCTAGAAAAGAGAGAGAAGGGCTGAAATTTCAAGGCCGCTTTACACCTAGAGGCCAGACCAATTCCCCTTAAAGCCAATTGCACAACATCCAAAATATCTGATTTGTTGAAAATAATAATATTTTATAAGAAAATGTTTTCTTAATTGAAAACTTGGCATTGGCCCCTAGGCCAAGAATTGGCCTCCCATTTTTGGTGCACCTAATTTAACAAGCTCAAGCCATATCAGATCATGTCTTTAAGAATTAAAAAATTTATTGCACCAAATTGGCCCAGCCTCTAGGTGTAAAGGGGATGGAACCAATTTCAAGGTTTTGTCCAATCACAAGTGAGGATTATTGGCCTCTAATATAGCAAATTGGCCCAACTTCTAGATGTAAAGCCACCCTAATAAGGTAATTAAAGGCCCCTATGGTTGGATTTGTTAATGAAAAAATATAGATGAAGATTTTAGCCTTGTTGTGGATATGAGTATTTTGAAGCAGTTTTGGTCCTAAAAACACCATAGATCTTTAGGGATTCATAGTCTAAAAGTTGATAAATTTAATATATTATTAATTATACATTTTAATGTTGCACGATTTAGAAATCTTCTACTCCTTACTTGTAATATATATAAGGTAGGGACTTCCAAATTAAAGCGTCGTCTTCACTAGATATACATCACAAGTAAACCTTAAAGGACATTGAGGTTGAAAAGTGGTTGATAAATGGCTTCATTGTTTGCTGTGAAAACCAAGAATGCACCTCATGGTCCAATAATCAAAGCAATTTTGGAGACTACCTTGGTCATGGGGGCTACATCTTTTTTTTAAGTATTAATAAACCATTGAAGAAACGATTTTTAGAACATCAGTCTACCCAAAAGAATTTTTACCCCCTTATAACTTTTGCATGCAATATCCAAATGAAATAGTTTTGGGGGCATCAAAATCCTCTTTGAGCTACCAACCAAAGAAAATATATTTTATGTCTCAAGTCTAATTATTACTAATACGTGATTCTAAAAGTAGTCCTTGAAATTCAATAGTAGGACTTATGTCTTCTATGATCTGCACAAAAAAGTGTCACTTTTGCAAGTCCCTAAACCTTTGAGGTTTGACTATGTTACTATCCAGACCCTTCTCAATAAGAGTACACATGTACATGCATGACCCTGTCTCTGCAAACCATGTTAATAAGTTATGCAGGGACTGAGTTTCATGGAAAGAGGTTCTTTTTGAGGTGAGGTTGGTTCCATGTTTTGTTTTTTTGCGGTCCCAGACTACCTGCCGAGCAAGACTGACAGCAGGCCCTTTCTGTTGGTAACTGAATGAACTTTCTTTCCATTGTGTCTAACATAGGAGGCTCTTAAACCGACCATCTAAGGGATAATGGACCTTTGTACGAAAATCAGTAAAATCAGTAGAGTATAATATTTTTCACATATTTTTGGTAGAAAGAGAAAAGAGAAACAGTTGATTGACAATTTAAATCGTAATTTTTCTGACTCAGAATGAATTAACTATGAATTTTCAAAGTAAAAGGTGTGTAGGTAGCTATTGGTGCTCATAGACTAAATCAATCTTAAGCCAAAGTCATCCTTTGAATGGAGCACTTCAAACTTAGGAAGTTTGTATAATTTTGAGTCTTAGAGAATGATCCACATGTCATGTATATTTTACTCAAAGGGATTTAAGAACACAATTAAAAAGCAAAAAGTGTATTGAAAGGAACTGTTGAAACTTTGTGCACTATTCATGATAGTTCTACTGGGCAATTGTAATTGCCCCTCCAACATTTGAGCCTCCTACTTTAAGTTAAAACCCCAGAAGGATGAGCTGGTCACTATGAAAAACTGGAAACTAGCCATTAGATGAGATTTAGCCCTTGTTAAGGGCTGCGAGTTCTCTCTGCATTTTCTGGTTGTTGCTTGACTTTGGGTACAAATTCTGGGCACAAAATTTAAAAAATTAAAAAGAAAATTAAATTTAAAAAAAAGATTGGATTGTCTTTCAATATTTATATTCAAAACTAAGATCATTATAGTCAAACAAAAATTATAAGAGAAATAGCTCAAAGTGTATTGAATTGTCTACTGTTGAAAAACTTACTATTTGGAGAAATTATTGGTATTTTCATTACTTGATCTTATGTATTTTTTCACAAGTCAATAGAAAACACAATTTTGACCAAATAAAAGAAATCAATAGAAATTGTGTTTTTGGTGAATTTTTGAAGTTACATCTTCAAAATTCATTTAAAGAGAATCTAAAAATAGTTTTGTAATTTTGACCATATGGATACTTTCTAATTTTCATGCTTCACATTATCTTCTTTGATGCTAACTTCAAGAAAGCTATAGAATTTATATTTTATAACACATTTGTGTTTTGTCCAAATCCCTTGGACTTTTAGGGGTTAATGGAAATTTAATTTTTTTCTTATTGGATGCTTGGATCAAAAATTATGTTGCCCTGAACTTTTCTGACAATTGGGCAACTTTTGCAAAGCTTCTCCTTTATTTTTGAAATTTCTTAGGTATGTAACTTACATGATATAAGATGCAAATGTCAAGAAAAATGACCATGTATAATGTAAAAATTTCACTTGAAGAGGAGTTAAAGGTTGTTGGCATGTTGGACAAAGTAAGAAAAACACTTTTTCTTTTTAACTTCAAATGTTATAATCTTTCAATCCGTGCAGTCAAAGTTTCTAACATTTTTTTCCACACCCATTTCTATAGTAGTCTAGTAAAAATTTGTATGGTTGAATTTTGAAAATAAAAAATAAAAAAATAAAAAAATTCTCACTGCCCTAAAAAGTGTCAGTTTTTCACAATTCCACTTAAAATATGCCTCTGGGCTTTAAAAAACTCAAGAGCACTCATTGGAGTTCAAACTATTGTAACAAAACCTCTCATTTTCACTCAAAATTTTGAAGGATGAACAACTACACTTCTGTCCTCCATAGAAGGATTCTCTCTATCATCCATCAGACACGTAGTGCCGCCTACGTCCTTCTAGGGTTAAAACATGAGGTATGGTTCTGGTGAAGATTCGCCAATTTGCAGTCTTTGTTCCTGTGAGCTCAGAGGAAGGGCTTTTTTTTTCCAGACCCGTGTCCCCCGTGCTAGCTTGCTTCACTGCAAAGGCCAGTTTTTTCGGAGGGACGAAGCCAGAGAGGTCAGATTTCTGACAATTTGGCGAAATTTCGCCCCCGCCCCCCGGCAAAGCCCTGCTAGTCACGGGTGCACAACTGAGCATTTCTTGTACAATTGTTGTTGTCCTAGTAGAGCTTCCATGGAATGTGGGCTACCACGCCAGATGCATGGGAAGGACAGATGGAGGACGACGGAACTGAATGAATCAGCGTCCGTTGCCCACACGTTGGTTGGCTGGCTGGCTGGCTCAGTCTGTTTCCCTCAGTCAAGGCTCCTTTGGCATTGGAAGCTTGACTTTTATAAATGAGGCCTACTTTTTCTTCACTTGATGAGTTTCAAGTCAAGTTGTTTGAGGCAAGGTACATTGCGGCGGAACCCCATTGCATATTTGCATTTTTATTATGAGTTTTGCGGTGTGGTCAGTAACCCTGAAATGCCAGGCTGGTCACTTTGTGGAAAAATTGTCCTTTTTGGTACGGTGTGAATCATTTGATTAAAAATAAATAAATAAAAAAGCACTCAGTGGAGGCCAAACTACTTGCAAGAGAGCTCCTCTTTCCACACAAGATTCCAAAGATGAAGCATTTGTAGTTTTGTTTTATATAGAAGGATTCTCTAGCATCCATTGGATACTATTTAGCCACCGCATTGCTAACTAGGTTGAGCCTTGAAATGTTGCAAAGACCAAAAAGAGACTTTCGAGATTATTGTAGAGATGACAAATGCACCTATTATGGGTTCAAAGATCGGATCATTTTTGGTAAAGAACCTAGCTTTGTGATAAGGTAGACCAACCCATTTACACCAATTGCCTATTTTTGTTATCCCACTTTGGCCCTAATTCCGCCACAAAACTCATCCAAATTTGTTCATTTTTTTTTGACAAAATCAATGCATTGATGCCAACAAGGGATACTATGTCAATCTTTTATTGGTGAGTACTTAAGTGCCAATAGATACATGGAAAGGCGGTTATCGGTTGTTTGTGGGATGTTTATGATTCCACTCTATGGGTGGTTTTGTAATTTCAGGGCAGACCACTTCAAAAATTCACAAAAATTACAATTTAATTGGAAAATTATAGTTCCACTTGTGTTTCATTTGTAAAACAAGCATACACCTTTGAAAATTACATGCCCCTCTTGGAGTTGGATCCAAAATATTCAAATTGCAAAGCAAGGCGGTGATAGACTTGTCTACCTTAGATCTTGTCCTTAAGATCTTGTCCTTTCATACTTGAATTCATTTTTGGAATTGTGAACATTTTATTTATATCTTTGAATGGATATATGTATTTTTATCATCAAATTGATCACCAAAAAATATTGTCTTTCACTAATTCCAATATCACTTTAAATATTAATGAAAAGTTATTTGGACAAAACATTGCCTATAAGTGACTTTTTCATCATCAATCAAGAATAATGACTTCAAAACTCATAGGGGTAAAAAAAAGTGCTTAATGGAGAGATGGAAACCAGCTAAGCAAATCAATAATGGAAAAAAAATCTACATTTATTCAGTTGATGCATGTTTTCCACATATGATTAGATCCTAAGTCTATATAGATTGCAAGATTATGATGGTCAAAGCTATCCCCCAATACATATATTTTTAACGTTCTCCTTCTTTTGAATGTATCAAACAAAGTCCAAAACTTCATTTTTGAATATTTTTAATTAGTTGATGATATTCTAAATTCTTTTTATTAGTAGAAAGGAGGTGTTTGAGCATCAAAAAATAAGGTTAGTAGCATGGTGTCCTAAACCAAGCTAATACTCAATTGTCCATATCAACCCTTAATACCACGTTCATATTATTCCTTGGTGCTCAAGTACTTATTTTTTTACCAGTGTTTAAGGACATGATGAAAGTTGTAATTTCAAACCTCAATGGAGAGGTCCAGAGGGGCACAATTTACATGATGAAAGGAAGATTTAACCCCTAAAGGACCATTGTCCTTTTGGAGGACAAATAGGATTTTGGGTAGGTATCTATAGACTGAATTTTTGTCATGATTTTTTGAATTTTTTTTTGAAAATAGAAAAAATGATTAGCTTCATGGATATATAATTTTTTTTCAATTGATGCCCAAGATCAAAAGTTGTGCCCAAATAAGCTCAAAATAGGAGAAAGGGGGCAACAAAAAAATATTTCAAAATTTGAATTTTTTTTCTTTAATGTTTTTTTTCTTGTAGATTATATTTTTTCCTACATTGAAAGCTTTGATTCATTCCATTTGGATTTGTTACAAGAAAGTTATGGACAATCTTGTTTTTTTGGGCAATTAGAGCATCTTCTTGAAAAAATAACTTGTAGGATTCATTTTTGAATGCAATTTTTACAATTAAAATAAATAAATTTACATGGTTTAGTTTGCTTTGTAGAACAATCTCACCATTGGGATTAGTGCGTTTAAATTCCATTTTAGAGATATTAATAATTTAGATTTTCCTTCTATCTCAAACCTACTTCTACATAATAATTTTTTAAAGAATTAAGTTTTTTCGAATTTTATTTTCCCCTTAAACTCTGAACTCAATTCCCCACAAGAAAGATTTAAAGCTCAAAACGCTGTAATGCAAAAAATTTAATTTAAGAAGGTTCAAAGTCAAATAATCTAGTCCCGCAAGATGATGAAAATTTTGTTTTTTCACTTCAAATGCATATATCTTGCAATCTATAGGGTCAAAATTTATGAATTTTTTTCACACATTCTCATATTAGTTACCTGTAAAATCCTACGGTAAGATGTTAAAAAAAAAAAAAAAAAAATCAATTTTTTTTACTCTTGCTATAAAAATGGCAGTTTCAAGTGCCAAAAAGGCCTTGGTTCTTTAGGGGTTAAATCACTAATATTTTTAACATAAAGTTGAAATTACATGCTGAGGTCGATTGCAAGAAATATATATATTTTTGTTCCATATTTATAATGCTTGGTGATCAAAGTTGAGGATTATGAAAAAATTGTTTTGGAAGAAAAAATGAATCTTAAGAATTAAATTTTTTTTTGAAGCATATGCCAAATCTCTTTTCTTGATTTTAATTATTAATTTGGCATGAAATACCAACCTTATCACCGGGTACAATAATCCATTTTCAACCAACAATTTTGGAGTAATTGTCCTATGTAGCTTAAATTCATGGTGAATGTGAATGCCAAGATTCTGGTTTCAGATTGTATTTTTTGTGTTTTTTAAAACCTTTCTAAAATTAAAAAGATAGTTTTACTACTGAGACAATGGTTAGGAGTACTTTTGAGTAAGGTCAAAACACCCATTACCGTTCTGCAGTCCAATTCCATCAAGTAGACCAGCCCAATTCCGTCATCAACTTTGGCCCCAATTCCGCCTAAAATCCCCTCCAATTCCCTTCCTTTTATGACAAAATCAGAGAATTCTATGACACAATCAGGGATTTTTATGACAACAAGGGTTACGTGTCACTCCATTAATAGAGAATATCTACAGTAGTACTTGATTAGGCGGTAATGGGTTGTTTATGGGATAATTTTGACCCCACTCTATAAATGGTTTTGTAATTTCAGGACTGACCACTTCAAAAATTCACAGAAATTACAATTTTAATGGGAAAATTATAATTCCACTTGGGTTTGATTCGTGAAACAAAAACACACCTCTGAAAAATATGTGCCCTTCTTGAAATTAACCCCAAAATAGTCAGATTGCAAATCAGGGGGGTGATAGGTAGTTCTACCTTACCCCAATTTTTTTAAGAGCTAAAGTTCTGGAAGTATGTTCTTCTCTGCTGCTTAGGGTTTATGGTTTGGGCTCCACACTTGTTTCGCTTGTTCAGTTAGGGTGTGTTTTGCAGCATCTTCGTCAATTTCGTCAATTTGCTGTTAGAGAATTCATGAGTATTCCTTACTTTTATGCTTCAGCTGTTTGACATTGTGGAAATTCAGTCTTGCACACAAATTTTTGTTTTCCTTCGGGAAGGATCCTCCGAGCGATAGAGAGAGGGTACGCGCAGTTGCATTTCGCAAGTTATCTGCGATTGGAAGAAGACTTCGCGAGGTGCTGTCACGAGACCTGTTTCGAGTCGGAAACTCATTGGGTTGCCCAGGCGAACCTACTCGCGATCCTGAGGTATGTGGCAGTATTGTGTTGTTGACCTCATGTTCAGGAGTTCGGTCTTTGACGTACTTTGAGCTTTTGATAGACTCGACATTGTGAGGAATTAGCAAATTTGATTCTTGAGCAAACAGAGTGAGAATGTTACTTGGGAATACTTGTTAATCACCTTAGCACAACATTATTGAAAGCAATGGGGTAGTACATGATGAACCTGCATCCACCACAAATGTATAGGACTTCACCGTATGCCCCTCCTCCTCTGCCCCCCCCGTATTGGAAGTTGCGGAGCATCAGAAAGCCATTACCATTCAGAACGACGTGAATTTGAAGGAGGTCACGCAGCGGTTGAAGAAAGACGAGGAGAATCCGCGGGGGTATTACCTTGTGGCTTTCACTTTCGATGCTACGGTCGCTAGAAGGTCAGTAACTCATTCTTCATTTTCTTGTTGGATTGTTGGGTGGTTATGACAATTTTTGGAGCACCAACTGCTCTGGCAACGCTGGAATAATTTTGGAGCTTTGAAATCTTGGCTGTGAAATTCTTCTTTAAGTGATCGGAATTTTTTTGAGACCTGGTTTGATGATATGGCGCGTTTTAGGGTTATTGTTCATTAATTTCTTGCTGTTAGGCTACTGGTCTTTTTTTGGAATCTTGTGTTTTTCCCTAGTCGTATGGTTCAATTTTGTATAACAATCTTGAGCAGTGTTGGACTGGCAACCTTTTCAAGGTAACACTGAAGTCAAATAGATCTCTAAAAGTAATGTGAGAACCAGTAATGTCAAGAGTCATATGGGCCCAACAGTGTTCAACTTTAGAACCATGTGGGATTTATTCCAAGACTGGAACTCTTGAACCACATCGACTTAGACCCACAAATCAAAAAACTTTCTTTCAAATGTTGAACTCAACATATTGGTGGAAGTGCATCAATTTCAGAGGATCACTGAATCTTGGATACCCTGATTCTCCCTTGAATAGCTAATGACCCAAGTTGTTAGGCACTGGATTACTAGAATGTTATATAGGGTATGGTTCACAATTCTCTTGCTTTAAAGCATTTAGTCCTTTCGAATTCTTGTATTCTTATGTTACAAATTTTCTTGTGAATTCCTGTGAACCAATTTTTCCTTGAGACACTGATCATTAATTTCATGTGCAGCGTATGTGTAGTCTTCCTTGCGAAGGAGGGCGTAAACTGCAGAGTGACACCAGTGACACCAGCAAAGCCTCACATCTACACACCACTGCAAACCAAATTGAGAAAGGGCTGGGTCACAAGTTCAATCAAGATCCAGAGACAGGTGTGATGCTGGCTCTGTTTGACGACGAAGAGTTATTGAAAAGAGGAGGTGAACACAATGTGTTTCCGTTGTTGGTGTGAAGTTAAGAGGAGATTGTGTCTACCGTCGGAGGTGTCATAACGGGCATTGGTTGAAGATTCGGGCTCATATCTTTGCTGCTTTGCTGCTCTGTTAGATTAGGGTTTAGGGTTCACGCATGTTCATCTGCAGAGATTAAGGAAGCTGTGAAGTTTTGTAGGGTTAGATTTTAGGGTTTCACCAAAATACTCCAATTATTGGACGAATAGGCGCATTTTTTATTTCTACAATTAACAATGAGGTCATCCATTGGACCTTTTGGGTTCACAATGTCTTTATATGGAGGTGTGACTAGAGATCTACAAGGTTGTTGGAGTCCAAGTGGGGCATCATCAAGCTGGGGCATCATCAAGCACAATGTGGGGTAGTTTGAGGGAGTCTACAAGCAAGTCGTGACTACAAAGGAGGTTGGCATATCCAAATTGTTTTAACTTTCAAGAGTCTTGGTGTTCATTGGATGGATCACAAATGAGTTCATGAGCTTCGAGAGGGAGCTACACGAAATGGATGAAGGACATTCAAGTATGTTGAGAATGCAAATTCTTTTTGTCTATTCTTCAACAATGTGAGTAGTGAGTTCACTTGGTGCTTTATAATTTTTGTTCATAAAGTAGGGTTCTAAGTTGGGATGGGAAGAAAAAAGAAAACTTGCTTAATTAAATGAAGATCTATTGCCTAAGTAGATTCTTTTTAGAATCATAATTTATTTTGTTGAAGAAGCTCCAAATCTACGTTCCTCTCCCTTCCAATGACTTGTGTAGGTTATGCACGCACTTGAAACAAGTTGTGTGCAAGATCCACATCCCCAGCAACACTCATTTCTCTTCATGCACATCTGGCTTTTTCTAAAGGACCTTCCTCAGCGATGGGAAACATGTGAAGAGAGAGAGAGAGATCACTCGCACAATTGAGCAAAAGGAGAAACACTCAATCAGTTTGACAAAATTGCTCAAAACACCTCAGACAACTTTACACAGGAAGAATACTTCCCTTCCCTCGAGTGTTCAAACTCAACATGATTCACCCTTGACACTGACAGGGAATTGGCAGCTCTTCTTTGACCCTCTGGGCGGAAAGTGAGACCACAGGATTTTTTTTTTCATACAATAATTCACACGTACTCTCCTGTTATCACAGGGATTTACTGTATATGAACTCCCTGTCCCACTTTC
Source organism: Rhytidiadelphus loreus (assembly GCA_947034895.1). NCBI lineage: Eukaryota > Viridiplantae > Streptophyta > Bryopsida > Hypnales > Hylocomiaceae > Rhytidiadelphus > Rhytidiadelphus loreus. The sequence continues at coordinate 18,791,096 of OX344764.1, forward strand.
CCCTGCGTGCGTGACTTTCCTCGCGTATACACTGAACTCCCTCTCTCAAACTTGGAACCTGCAATTCTAGCTAAATCCTGGCTAAGGCAATGTAAAGAAGGAGCAGTACTGTACATTCTAACTACCCCATCTAGATTCCTGGTAACGAAATCTCCGTCCACTTCAGTTACAAGTACAAACCTTCATCTGTGCGTGACGTCAAAATGAATTCATCTCACTCTCCAATGTTTGTTTCCCCAGCTCTGGAAGAATATTGATAGTTCAGTTTTGGACAAATTCTCTGCCTAATTCAGTAATTACACTGTTGCTCGGTTTTTAGGATTTACGGTTTTGGGGTTTAGGGTGCAAGCAAAAAATTGTCAATCAGGCGTTTGCCGGTGAGGGGTTTGCCGTAGAAGCCGGAGATGTACTCAGCGAATGTGATTGACTTGTAAAGAGGACGGTTGCTCTCTGACAGAAGCTCCTTCACGGGTTGAATCATGGTCTGTTTTGGTGGCATGAAGAAATTCGGGAAGCTGTAGCGGCCTACTGTTTGGTTCACCAGCACCCGGTGCATCACACTCCTGTACTTCCCATTGCTCACAATCTGCAGTCACTTTGAACAAAAGAAAATTAAACAATGTAGTACCTTCTTGCCAAAATTAAGATCTGCACAAAACTTATGTCAGAATCTCAAAGGTATACGAGTTTCTGTTGAAGTGACAACCAAGTATTCATGACATTGTTAAGCTGCAATAGCTATTGGGGTGTCATTCAGTGACGATGCTCGACACACAGGTTGACTCATTCAGGTTGATGTTCACCATTTGCTGAAGGTTAAGCTTTGATATAAGCTTAATTGTCACTCATCACAATTTGGTGCTCTGAATCCTGATAATGTCACAGTTTTTGGAATTATTCCACTTTGATGAAAATTGACGTTACCTGTAGCAAATCCCCCACGTTGACAACCAACGCATCCGCAGTGGGTGGCACTTGAATCCATTGTCCCTTCTTCTCAATTTCCAGTCCTGGCGTTTCGTCTTGCTGCAACACGGTGACGAAGCTGGTGTCGGCGTGTGGGGTGATGCCCAGCACAAGCTCGGGTTGCGGACACTCAGGATAGAAATTGAAGGAAGTGCGCAGTCCCACGGTCTTCACATTGATGTGCTCGCCCAACACATGAGGCTCCAGGCCTAGAGTGATGGACAGGATCTCGATCACCCTCTTGCACATCTTTACCACCGCTTGAGAGTATTCTTCCACGACCTTACTGCGCACAATTAATTCATTAACATCATACACGTAGGAGTCAAGTCTTAGAAGCTGGAGTGTAGTTTGGCTATTCTTAACCTTGTTTTTCTTTTTTCTGAATGTCCATCTATGGAATTTTTGAAGAATGGAATTTGGACACAGAAGGGCAATCATAGTGTTCAATTTCTATATTGGATTTCTCCTGTGAAATGAAAAGAAGATTCCATTGCAAAAGGAGAGTACAACAAAGCCCAAGCCGCGAGTATTCTAGCCCCGAGGCTAAGCAGATTAATTGAGGACTGGATACACCACAGATTGAAAGAACTATCTAAATGCAAAGCTGAGGAGATCCTTGACCTCTTAAGGACGAAGAAGGCAGGCATGCATATTGGGCTTCATGTTGAGGTAAGCAGTTTAATTTTAAGAGTTTCTATGGGGATAATTATTTGTTCAGGATAATTATGTTTTTGAACCAACACATGCAATGTTCTTCACTCAATGGAATGATACTGATAAAAGATTTTCTTCATTTAGATTGCAATTCCCACAATATACTCAATCAAAATGTCATTTTAAAATGATGAATCCTTCATCATTAAAAGTAAAAACTTATTTAAGTGCTGACGTAATGTAGTTCAATCATGAATCATAAATAGAAAACAGTACTTGAGGCTAGGATTACTACAATTAAGCGTCTTCATTATAATCAGCACCTGTCGAGTGATCATCAGGGAAGGCGTACGTGGAATTTGTTAACAAGTGATGATCGAAAATTTTATCCAAGATTCTTCTTTGCAATGGAATTTGTTTCATTTGTCTAAAGAAAACGAAAAACGAAAAAGTTGCTTTAGTACCTGAAGCGTTCAGGCTTGGGTGGGTTGCAAGGCTGTTCACGCGTCTGCTCCCCGTAACTCCAGATGGTGATTCGGTCCACCCAGTTCGCGCCGATGGTCTTGCTGGTTTCGAATAGACGGCCGTAGCCCACACTCGTTCCAGCTTTGATCTTGTTCACTTCCTTCTCCTCTGGACTCAAAGAGAAAAAATCCCTGGAAAGCTGCTTCATTTCTTGCATCAACGCTGGTGGCACTCCGTGGTTCAGCACCTGCCATGTCCCTTTCGTAAATTAAAACAAATGAATTCCTACTTCCAGGGTCTCTAAATCCTATACGGTCAACACTTTTGATGATGAAGGAAATCACCATTTTAAAATGACCATATATTTTGATTAAGCATATTGTGGGAATCACAATCTAAATGAAGAAAATCTTTATATCATTCCATTGAGTGAAGAACATTGCCAACAAACAAACAAATGGCGAATCTTGAAGCGACTAACTTACTTCCAAATTTTGTTTTAGTTAAAGTGCACCTCTTTGGAAACAAGTTTCACTAAGCATCATGTAAGACCATATGTATAATTAATCACAATCGCTTAAACCTCATTAATCTTACCACAGGCCTGGGGTCCAATGCAACATTTTCAGTATGACATGTTTAGAATGATTGTGTGTTACATTTCGTCAGGCTAGTCTAGAATTTCAGTTTTAGAGAAGGTCATAAAAAAGAGGAGTGGTCGAGTGTACCTGAAAGAAGCCCCATTCCTCACAAGCTTTTCCAATATCAGCCATCACCTGATCCTTGTTCTCCCCGTCCAACCCCGCCATATCAATAACTGGAATCACAAGGTCATCAGTTGGAGCACTACTAGGTGCTTGCTGAACCCGCAACTGCTCCGGTTGAATGAATTTTTCCGGCACTTCAGTCACCCCTTGCGAAACCAACAGTTGCACCATCTGGAGTAGCTCCTTAGTATTGTCATCTCCTGAGCCAGCAGCAACAGGAGCCCCCGCAGGAGCCTCCACAGCTCTGTCATTCGGAGCCATAGCAATACCACTCTACTGTACCACTGACTGTTCAAACCTGTCTGATCGACATCAAAAACACACTCCCAGATAGAAATCATACAAATGTTCAGCTAGCTGGCTAGCAGGTTGTCGCGTCGCACTTGGAATATTCCGCCAGCCTGCCATTCCAGGCTTACAACAGCTTGATTCCCAACTTGATGCGCCAAAGATTCCAGACAAAATGAGGTATTTATATAGGAAGGTGTCTAGAAACCAGGTAGGCTCGTGCTCACCCCGAAGGCAAGTTGCTGGACGTCGCCAAGGTTCGCTGCACTCCAGAAGAGTCGTGATGTGCAAGTGGACGCCCCTGACAAAGTCCAGTCACCATGAGAATGAGGAAAGCTGTAGACATGGATAAAAAGACAGAGCGAGGAACTGCCTGATGCAGCGGGTGGATTCTGAGTTCACAAACTTGGCTAAATTTAGCCAAGCTGCTTCTAAATCTTGGTTCTTGCTGCCAAAAATGTGAGGGCTTTTCACTGCACATTCAGCCATGTTTACAGCAACTTTAGCTATTTCAGGAGAATCGCAGTACTTGGGTCCACTGGTTGGACTTTGCGCACCTCCCGTGTTTTATTTAGGCTGTGGGTGGCGACGGAATCTCAGTTAGCCCGGCCTCATGAACACTCACTCCCCTACAGTAATGATCATCTGGGCAAGCTGTCTGTGAGTAGAATTTACTCGGGTCAAAGTTGTCCTTGTTCCGTTGCAATTTTCCCGTCTTTCCGTCATTCCGTGTCGTTCTCTCTTGGCCTGTCTCCAGTGAAAGAATGTGAATGTGGCATCATAAAGTCAGACCTCGATAAGTGTTACCTCGATAAGTGTTAAAACTCTATATGTGTTACGGAGATTTCCGCTCTCTTAACCCCTAAAGGACCAGTGTCCCTTTGGGGGACAAATGCGTTTTTGGGCAGGTACCTACGGGCTGAAAATTTTCTCCTCATTTTTTGATATTTTTTTGGGAGGTAGAAAAGTTGATTAGCTTTGTGGGAATATAATTTTTTTCAAAATCGGTGCCCGGAAACAATAGTTATGACCAAATAAGCTTCAAACGAGGGGACGGCGGGCAGCTCGGGCAGCCAAAAAAAATGGACAAAAATTTGAATTTTCTTTTTAATATTATTTTTTCTCATATATTATATTTTTGCCTATCTGGAAAGCTTTGATTCATTTCATTTGGATATGTTATGAGAAAGTTATGGACATTCTTGTTTTTCGGGCAGTTAGAGCGTCTTCTTGAAAAAAATAACTCGTTTCTGAATGCAATTTTTCAAATTTTTTTTTTTTCATGGTCTGATTTACTTGCTAGAACAATCTCACCATTGGGATTAGTGCATTTTAATTCCATCTAAAATATATGAATATTTTAGATTTTCCTTCTATCTCATACCTACTTCTATTTAACAATTTTTTTAAGAATGATAATTAATTTCTTTTTGATTTTTTTTGTTTTACCTAGACTCTCAACTAAATTCTCCACTATAAGGATTTAAAGCTCAAAACTCTGTAGTGCAGAAATTTTAAGTTAAAAATGTTCAAAGTCAAAAAATCTAGTCCCGCAATGTGCTGAAAAACTTGTTTTTTTCTCTTTAAACGCAAATATCTTGCAATCTGAGTGGTCAAAAATTCTGAATTTTTTTCCACACACTCTCATACTAGTTAGGTTTAAGATCCTACGGTTAGATATGGGGAAAAAAAACAATGTTTTAATTTTTTTTACTCCTTGCTATAGGTATGGCAATTTTGAGTGTTTTCTGGCAAAAAAAAGGCCTTGGTCCTTTAGGGGTTAAAATTAAGACTAGTAAGTGTTATGTGTTAAGTGTTACTCAATGTCGCGCCCCCGAATTTTTTAATTTTACCTCAGTAAGTGATAAGTTTCCAAAAAACAGCTTTTTGTAAGAGCCATCGCTTGGGTGGAGATAATTTTGAGGTAAAGTAATAGTTTCTAGTTGCAAAGTGACTCTAGATGTCCATTCTAGAAATAAACTAATGGGTAGACGTATTAGTAAAACATAAGTGTACTTTTAAGTTTATAAACTTAAAAATAAAAGGCAACTAGGCAAGGCGGCCAGGATTATAAGAAAGGGTTTAGGCTTAGTGAGTTTTTCACAAACTAATCCTCACGATATAGTAGAAGAGGTTGTAGGCTTTAAAGATGTAGGTAGTGCTCTTCAAACTTTGAAGAAGTTTTTGGAACAAAGACCTAATGACACCATGTTATCTATTAGGAATATTGAAGCACTAGAAAAGGAAGTAGAATCTTGGCGTGTAGCAGAAACTCGCCAAAGTACTATAGATTCATTCTTTCGACGCACTTAGATGAATAATGAATCAATATTTTGTAATTTCATCCATTTTTCTATAAATGTTATGTATTTAACTTTTTAATTCTTCTAAGTGTTATTTTTTATAAGTGTTACAAATCATTGCACTACAAGAAAATCTGAAAAAGAGTGACTTCAACAAATGACTGCAATGCAGTCGTTTCAAAGTCACGTAACTTCTAAATGACTTAAACACCCTGCAGTCATTGTTGTGCAGTCGTTTACGGAAATGACTCCACGCATATTATCACCATCCAGTTCTAGGATGGATGAACAAAGAATGAGAGAAGTGACGTGACATGTACATGTGGACTGTGAGGTGGACAGGGCGTGTGTCCTGCATACACCTTCACATCAATGCGTGGCAGTGGCTCATTGGTCAGAATCACCGCCGAAGCAAGTCATTTGGAAGTCATTTGGAAGTCATGGTATATGTGTGTCAGACTGACAGGGTGTCAGTGTCAGCGTATGACAGTCTGACATACATTTAGCAGTTCAACTGCACATCTCTGACATAAATCTGACAATATAGTCAGACGTTTCTGACATGTGGGAGAACGTCATAGGAACATGGGAAGTCATTCTCCAGTCACGGGGGAGTTACGAAGGGTGACTAAGCCAATTACGTGTCAGTGGTATGCAGTCTTCCAGAAGTCATGTCCAAGTGACGTGTGAGTCGTGATGAAGTTGCGTATTCAAGATCGGTTTACACTACTTCCCAACTTTGACTTCCGTAATAGTAGGCAAACACTTGGGTTGGGGGAATGGTTACAATACATGACTCGGCAAGTGCTGCTAAATGTGATTGTCCCATTATTTGACCAGGCAGACGGGTGGTGATTTCAAAATGCTATTTGTTCGTAAAACCAAAACGAAGAGGCATTGTATCGAGGGGGCTCTAAACGCAAATGACATGCACAACCATAACTAATAGAAGGGTCCTAACCATACCACCAAAATCATGTAGAAACATATATTAGAAAAACATAAGGAACTTATGTTATTTCATAACGGTTGTGTCCTGCACATGCACAACAACGGGGAACACCTGTTGCGGGTCATCTTCTACATTGCAGATCATGTGAAAACTCACTATGGCTCCTTGCATGAACTATGAAGAGCGCAAGAAATAAAGCTGTTCAACTGCACAACTTTATATACTTCTCTGACCACATTGTGCATGTGCCCTTCACGTCGTCAATCTTGTACTGCTCTCCTTTGTCGTTGGGATACATGAGTGCCACACCTTGCTGCAGAATGTCGTGCACGTCTACTTTCTACCAACCCTCGGGAATGTCTCTGAAGTGGAGCTTGTGTTCACCTGCTACTTCGCTGATTCTGCCCATGGCCACTTTCTTCTTAACTGCTCGTGGATTCATCAAAGCAACTTCATCCCCGATTTTGAACTACAGCATACACCACAACATTAGCATCCGAGGTAATGTCAACCCCACGGTTGTGCAAAGCTGCACCATCATGCCCAAACATGGTCTTAGGACTTATACAAAACTTTTTGGTGACTGCAGAATGACTCAAGTTGTCTAGGGTGACTTCCATACAACTTCCCTGCGACTACAGAAGAATGCTGCGCTGCGACTAGCACTGACGACGACGTAAGGTACAGAAAGGTAGCGAGTCATTGAAAGCAAAGCGTGGGGAGTTGTAAACAATGGTCTTGGATGTCTGCCCATACAAAAAAATTAAGGAATTCTGTGCTTATAAATTTGGGCACTAACCTTCTTTGTTGGAACGTCCCGTTCCTTGCTTCTGAGCTCCCGCTTCTGAGTTTTGCCCTACACACACAAATACACTCCATCAGATTTGCAGCTCACGTGAAGGTGAGGGAGAGTGCATGGACACGTTGCACGTGGCGTAACAACCCCCTCACCTTCCACAATGTCAAGGAACTCATACGGTGATCCACTGCAGCGTTTCCGGATCATGTCTGCCACAGGCTCAGTCACAATTTCAGGATACTTGGCCCGAAAGGTGGGCACGTCAGGACATTTTCGAAGTGCGTTCAACAATGGCCACAGGTAGCACTTCAAATGCTCTTTGTCGTCACCTACTGTGCGGATCCATTTCACGTAAAAATGGGTACTCATGATGACATTTGTGGAAGGGTTACCAGCAACTCTACAAACTTTACTATCCACAATTACAGTGTTCATTGTAGTAAACCGGGGCCACTTTTCGTACACCCTTGACAAATTTTTCCCCCCTCCCAATGTTGTACCGTTTTCACCCTCCTGCTTGTTACAATGTTCACCGGACCAACAAAACAAGGGAGTTGCATTTAAGGGACCCATCAAACCGGAAAGAATAGTCGGAACAACGTCATCCATGTATGACGAACTCCCGCTACCCCAAAATGCTACTGAAAAGTGTTTGAAACATCTGGACAAGAAAGGTTTCAGCCAAGGACGCATCACCACTCTTCGGGTCTCAGTTTTTACGGTCCCCCGGATTCGACTATTGGGATTTCGTGCACCCAGCCAACTGCAGTCCAATAGAGTGCCATGAACATTGAACACAACTAATTTCGGGGTAGTACACAATGACGCGGTTAAGATGTCGCACACTGATAAGGGAAGCCTCACCTCCTTGGACGTACAGGAAATGACGTCAGAGGGGGCTTTTACCTTGCTTGGAGACTTCGACGGTCTCTTCTCCTTCTTCGGCAAGGGCGAAGGTGGAACGGGCTCACTCCCTTCATCATTCTCCGACTCCGCAACATCCGGTTGCTGTTCATGGCGGTCCACAACTGTGGGGGGAGGTACAATTGTAGGAGGAGGCACAACTGCAGGGGGAGGCACTGCGTTCGACACTGGGGCCGGTGCTTCTTCCTGAAGTGCGGGGGGTACTTGATTGTCACTGTCTCCTGTTTCTTGGGCCTCGCTCCCCCCAATTCCCTCATCTTCAGCCTCCACATTCACGTCCTTCGTCACGTCTTTCGGGGGCTCCACCAAGGAAGGGATGTCATAGGCGTTGTTATCTTGTACACTGGTGGGATTTGAAAGTACGGGAGCCGACTTCTCGGGCGGTGATTTCAAGGCATCTGGGCTCTTTCTGCCTGAGACATTCCACTCTGGACTGAACTTGCGATTTCGAACGGATGCCGGGTCTTTGAAGACAATTTCAGAGTCGGAAGATAAGGTCACTTCTTCAAGTGTGGCCGTGACTGCAGCTTCCACTACCTTTCCTTGCGGAGCAGCAGGTGCTCTTTTTTTCTTGGACATAAGGGCATCCACTGACAATATCTTCTTGCGGGAATTTGGGAGCACCCCAACAACGTCTAGCACATTCCCCCCCCCGGGATTCTTCATTCACCAACGCTGACTGAGTTATTGATGGGCTACAGTCGTCGACGTGCTTGGATTTGCCCATGAATTCACGAAACATCGAACGCAGGTCTTGTATGGCTTCGGAGTGCGCATTCGATGCCGCCATCATGTGGTCGAACTTCATGCTCATGTCGCTCTTTAGCTCAGCCACCTCCACACGCAGCTCTGGATCACCTGCAACCCCACCCTGGTTCCGAGAAAACATATGGTGTCAAGAACTCCATTGGAGTTATTTGGGTCCTGTCTTCAAAGTCACCGAAAAGTCACCACCCAGTGACCACCAAGTCGCGACCCGAGTCCGTCACGACTTCAGGGTGACTGACACAAATTTGTTTGATTTCGAGACAATTGCAAAGGCTTCATTTGGAAAGCACTTCCACAAAGTTACTGTAGTACTATACTGAACAGTTGGGCCGGTTTAGAAACGTACCTTCATGGCGGCAAATGTAGCACCTTTACCGCTGCGCATGCCCTCTGCAAGGTCCGTGATCCCAGGGCTGGTGTCCCTTCCTTCTCTCTAAAATGTCATGAATTCAACCAGACATCAGAATCACCTGAGGTTTAGGGCAGACATACACAACACGGGAAAGGCAAACTACTGTGCACGCATGAACAAGATGATTGAGTATTGAATGGCAAAAGAAGACAAGGATGATGCTCACCAAATCCGCTTCAGCGCCTGCTTTCCCTCTCCTACCCACGCCACTATAATTTTTCACACTTTGACGTGCAACCGCCATCTTCTGGGACTTCACCTTCTGCGAATCTATTTGCCAGTACTCAATTAGGCATTTCCACTGGTCTGGGTTTATGTGGACAGGGGGGTTCTCCTTCCCGGACAACCACCGAACTTTCAAACGTGACCTCTCAGACTTCATAAAGCGGACCACTGAAGACCGGAATCCAGCCATGCTCAAGGTTCCCCCAATGTACTCAAATTCATTGTCCAGTGTTTCCCGCAATTTTTTCAAGGTGTGAGGCTTGTGCTTTGACCAATCCACAATGCTCATGTCTAAAATTTTGGGGACAAAATTCCGCACAGCAAGGTCCCAGGCGTTCTTGCCCTCACACCTAGCATCCACCTCGCCACCGTCAAGCACTTCCACAAAGTTCGGTTTGCTGACCACTCCTTCGCGGTCTTGTGCCCCAAACTCATACGCAGTGCGTTTTTTCTTTCGATAAGTGTTGTAAGGAACCCGCTCCTCAAGGTCACTTGCTTGCCACTCTCCTTGGTAAGGTGCTGGCGGTCCTGCAATCCACATTGGTTGGGACTGAAGTGGAAGCTGTGCTGGTTGTTGTGGCATCCACTGCCCGGGCATCCAAGACCAACCTAATCTTGATTGCCCCGGAGGCGGGCCAATTGGCTGTGTGGATGGACCATAGACGGCACGGACCTTGGAAGGTGACTTTGCCATGCTGGTTGGTTTAGGTCTCTTGCTTTGGCGGTCTTGTTGCGTTTCTGGAACATGGAGCTCCTCGTCGCTGGAGTCAAACAAATGGTCCTCTGCGGCTAAAACAAAAAAGATTATGAGATCATGTGTAGGTGACACCAAAGATCAAAGTGAACTAGGCTTTATACTTGCTTGCAACCCTGGTGCGGCACGGGATCGTTGAGACAGGAGTAGATCATGCAATACAACAAGAACGTCAAACGCCCAAAATACGGGAACCAGGGATTGCCCATTCATGGGACGACTATTAGAAGTCGTGTACTCTCTAGAAAGCAAGGCAACACCTAGACTATGCAATATTGACATTGTCAGTGTGAATTTGGAAACAAGGAGGATGCATGAATTTGTCTAAACATAATGCCGGAATGCGCCATTTGTTTAGGTGCCAGTAAAACCCTAACTCGGAGCAAGGAGAGCATTACCTGCGGCACCAGCCTCCCATTTCGATTGTCGCTGCACATGTCTACAAACAATTGCTAAGGCGTTCATACCTGCTGCGATGGCCTCTTCATCGGACGCTGTTCCCTCAGAGGACGAATCATGTTTGCTACTCATCGTTGCAGGCGACCTCTCTCGGGCTCCACGTGACGAATGACAGTGCTCCCGTTTCGCGCCCCGTCCTCAAAGGCCACGCCGCCTCAAAGACCTACGTACACCCTCCCTCACCCGATTCTCTCTAATTCTCCTGCGTGACTGGAGCTGCTTCTCTACAGCTCTGTCGCTGCACCACGGAAAAGCGGTGAGTTTATTTCCGGATTGCACGACTGAGCCCTAACACTCTAACGCGCCTCACGACAAGTATGCGTGGCATACAAAACGACAGGAGGAAACAACTAATCAGGTCGGCAAGAGTGAGTCCTGATAGGGTTTCACTGGCTAAATTGTGCGAGGGAGAAGATAATCAGTGCCCCCGCCGTCATTGCTTCCACATGGCTATTAGGGTCTGAGCTTGAACACCAACATCAAATTAGGCCTTCCTTCACTCACACGTTACTGTGAGTTGACTTCACGGTCACACCAAAGACGTGTCGCAGTAGAGAGCGTGACTTCTACACTACTTTTATGTGACTGCACAGTGCCCAATGCAAATCCTTGACGCATTTTCCAAAGCAAATAACCCGTTACACCCTATTGCGCCGCCTTTCTGCGCTAGAAAAAGGAAGGCACTCTCTACGTATTGCATGACATAAAACATACGGCTCCCCTTCTTGCACGTTGACTGGAGCAGATCCAGAGAGACGGAGGCCTGTAGCTGCTGGTGAGAATTCCGTGTAGAGGCACAGTCGTGACTCTTTGACAATGCCTGTGACAACATTCTAGTAATAGTGACGAAGAAAATGTGGTGAGAAAGTGGATACAAGGTCAAGCACAAACTCACCAAGCTTTCTTGGCTCGGAGGACTGGCTCCAAGGCTTTCTGCACCTCTCGAACGCGTTGGTCACGGAGCAGTTCATAGGCAGTCTTCTCTGGTGGCGGACTCTCCATCGTCGGGTCTCCCTGAAAAATCTTCACGTCCCTCGCCTTGAAGTGGCAACCCCTCCCTTGGCGTAGATTTCCGAAAAGAAGCGAAGGTGCCTACAAAGCGACAAATCAGTGTCCTCAGCGGAGGGTCTCGTTTGGCTGCACTACAACGTTGGAGTGATCGGCACTTGTGAGCCCCAAATTCGTCACTTGGGACTCATTGTTTTCTTTTTTTTAGTTTATTACAAATTAAGGCATAAAGTAGTACAAAAAGCCCAAAAAAGAGTATAGAACCAAAATAGGTATGTCACGTACCAGTATAGCATTTGGTCATAAATAGCCTTTTACCCCTAGATTACCCATAAAGCCCACTTGTATATAGGTTAGAGACCGTAATTAGTGGGAAACAATAGGGCTACTGGGAACTTACCCAGAATAGCCCAAAACCCTAGTGCATGTGACCATGATAGGCTAAATTAAGTCTTAGGAGAGTAAGAGAGGTCCCCACGTAAATCTCCAAGGATAGGTTCTAGTTTCCCCATTCCACCGACGAAACATTAGAAATCCACATTGTTAGCTTGCAGGTGTTACTTGTCCCAAGACAGGCCGCATGGAAGAATCCACAGCCGCCGGATAGTGTTCTCGGATCTGGAACATGTCGGGACATCCACGGCAAAGCCCATTCGCCAAGATTCCCTCACATGTGAAAGATTCCCTGACTGTCGGTGATTCAACCGAAGTCAGTTTTCACCACGCCACCAACTGTGTGCCAGAATAGCCTAAGACTTGGCACGTGGCTTGGGGGACTCCATGAGAGGTTCCCCAAAAAGTCTCGGTTTTTTCTGATCTCCAAAGGATCTTTTTCCGAGCGGTCAACCGCCAAAGGTCACGTTGGGAAATTCATGGAAAATACCCAGGCCGCGGTAAAATCTCACTAAAAATTAGACTAGCATCTTTTATGTTAATAACGCGCCCCGACAAAATTCATGGAGTTCCGATAGCGGGAAGCAGCCGAAGCTGACAACATCCCCCCAAGTAATATTTACGGCAGGATCTTTGCGGGGTTGACCGGCGTCCCGGGAGTGTACGAAGTCGGAACGAAGACATCAAGGAGCCTTTTCTTACTCCCTAGAGCCTCCCCAACAACCCTAGCTAGTTACCCAAGCCAAAAGAGGTAAACCCCAAAAGTTAGGTTTTTACCCTTTTAATTGGCTCTAGTTGGCACTAGTTTCCGATGGGTTTTTGGTGATAGAAATAGGGGGTTGAAAGTCCTTTAGGCTAAAAATGGCATTCTGAAGCCATTGGCGCAATCCATTTGCAATTCCGAGCTAAACTCCAAAAGTTAGAAACTAGGACCAGCGTAAAACCCAAGATTAGGTGAAAATCTCAAAGTTGGATGAAAATCCGGATGGATGAGGTTACTCGTCGAGGGGGGGAGTGGGCCCTTGGAAACCTATAAAAGGGGGCCCTTCTCTCTCCCAAAACACCCCCAATACTTGTTTTGGGTCCGTGGGTCCAAGTTATCTTGGAATTTTTGGCGTTTCAAGCCAAAAAACCTCTACGGTGTTTTCGGAGCACTTTTGGCTCCCATTGTCGTTTTATTTCAAGCTCTTTGAAGTCCTTGAGGTCCTTCTACCTTACCTTGTACGTGTGCGAGTCAAGCGGTTTCCATCTACTTGCGTGTGTTTTCCGTGTATCTTTTTGGGTGTCTTGTACTAATCCTAAAGTCACCCCCCACCGTACCTTGGCGATGCCGCTTTGGGGGGCCTTTAGTACATGAGTATTGCCTTGTTTATGTTTACCTTGGGGATTCGGTTGCCTCTTGTGTAAGTCCTAACCATAGTCACCCTTGCCGTGTTGTTTACGAGTGGAACCCACCGCCCTTGAGGCGGCGAAGCTTTGAACCTGTAACCTACCCTAGTCTTAGAGTGTGTGTCAAAAACAGGCCTTAGACGGCGAAGCTTTGGACCCAGGGGGCGTCACCAGTCTTAGAGTTGGTGTCAAAACCAATTCAATGGCGAAGCTTTGAACCCCCTATACTTTTTGGTTCCAAAGTTTAGTTCCCAAGATCTTCTTGGGAAAAGCCAAAGTTTAGCCCCCAAGAGTGCCCTAGGTGGTAGACAAGTATAGGGAGAAACCCCGCCACTAGACCGTTGTTTTGTTAGTTGTTAAAACTTGTTGTCTATTTTCCCTAGACGGCGAAGCTTTGACCCTGACCTGTCCAATTTTAAGTTGTGTAGTGGGTTCCCATACGGGAACCCGGAGAGGAAGGATTGTAGTAAAAATACTTGGGACCAGCCCCAAGGGGAGGCCCGTAAAGGAGCAGCCAGCCCAGCCCAAAGGGAGCAGCTGCGCCAGCCCGTAAAGGAGCAGTCAGCCAGCAGTAAGGGGGGGCCGGGTATCGGGGAGCCAGTTCGGGGGGGGGGAGCCAGTCGAGGGGGAGCCAGTTCGGGGAGGGCCAGGGAGTTGGGAGTCTAAGGGGGGGGGGGAAGGGAGAACTCCTTACCTCACTAAATTCAGCACTACGGGACGATGCCCTGCGGGGCCCCACCACACCTTTGTTTTGGGTTTCATCACACTAAGATTGAAACCCGGGGTCTAGTGAAAAACTAACGAAAGACCAACTCAAGGCTAAAGGAAGAAGGGGGGAAGAGAAAGTCGCCATCCCACGCGTCCAAACCTGCACAACCTCTCAAAGTCCCTCACCAACAAGCCACTTCACACAATGATGACAAAATTAGGAAGGGGGTAGTTATAGGAGAGGAAGAAGGGAGAGACGATAAATAGTATTGCGTCATAGGATTAGGTAGGAAATCTCACAAGCTTCTTACAACCATTGGGAAGGAGATTAGGATGACACCAAAATGACGACGTAAGGGAATAGGTGATTCTTCCATTAGATTAGCGTCATATGGTGTAAGGTCTCATTTAAAGGGTTGGTAGGAATAGTGTTGAAAGAAAAGAAGAAGAGGCAAGGAGGAAGGAAGGAACCATTAAAGGTCTTTAAGGTGTACCACTTCGCCGAGGACTAAGCCGTTGGCATTTTACTACGTCAAAATACTTGTCGACCATGGAATACGAGCACGCGGCTGGAGGTATGGAGGAGAATGCCGCACATGCTAACGACGATCAGGTGAGTCATTAAACAGATCCCCGGTGTCTTTTTTTTCCCTTCTAATTTACGTTAGACTCTGTTAGATAGTGAATAATTTTGATTAACAAAGAGGGATTAGGGATAGGCCTTAAGTTTAGGCATAGAAGGTTATCGATAGAAGTATCCAACCCATCTCACACATAGAAGTTAACCATCAGAGCAACCAAATTAGAGTAGGGTAGGATAGGACTAGGAATTAGTAACCGTTAAGGTTAGCACTCAACCAAGAAGCGAACACTAGATTAAGACAAAATAATCCAATTAGGAGCTCGGGTTAATTTAGCAAAACGGACCTTGCCTTAGGAAATTAAATTAGGAAAAAAGATAAATTAGATTAGAAAATAAATTAGGAAAAAAGATAAGTAAATTAGGAGATAAATTAGATCATTTAAATTAGAAGATAAATTAGATTAGAAATTAAATTAGGAAAAAAGATAAATTAGATTAGAAAATAAATTAGGAAAAAAGATAAGTAAATTAGAAGATAAATTAGATCATTTAAATTAGAAGATAAATTAGATCATTTAAATTAGAAGATAAGTTAGATAATTTAAATTAGAAGGTAAATTAGATAATTTAAATTAGAAGATAAATTAGATAATTTAAAATTAGAAGATAAATTAGTTCAATTAAATTAGAAGAGTAAATTAGGAAGTCATTTAGATAAATTAAATTAGAAAATTAAATTAGGGAAAAAGATAACTTAGATTAGGAAGAGACCCAATCAACTCAGGAAACTATGGAAGGGACTTAGATAATCCCTCTTCAGTCCTAGGGGAGGTCAATTAGCCTCAGATTCCCATAGATTAGGATAGATTCGGTGGTAGTTCGCATAGGTTGCCGTTAGGGGACGGTTATCCCGAACTATTCCCTCGCCAATTGGGGACAACTCCATTGTCACCCGCGGAAACTAGGAACTTAGAAAAGAAGATCCATTGCTTGGAAGGCACAATGGACCGATGTTTAGTCACCCGTTAGGTTAGAATTTAGTTAACCCCTAGAACCTGGTTGTGTCCGATTAATTACCAAGGGTGGGTAATTAAGCGCCCACAGCACTGTAAAGGAACTTCATCTTGGACGGCTCACCTCTAATGTGTGTGCAAGCTTGACAGCAAAGCAGGTTAGTTCTTTTGAATGCTCTCCGACTACAAATAGTGGTCTTGAATAGTGGGTTGCAATTTGGCGGCTGCCCATTAATTGACTCCATTGGCAATAAAGAATGACTGCGAGCCAACTGGAAGTTAACGCCGACGCCGAGGTGTCGTTCATTAGGAGTTCAATGCTGGAACATATACGCAACTTACGATCATGGCGACTTCATGATTTTCATAGACCATCCTAAGTAGTCACTCGAAGTCGACGTTGAGAAGCGCTACGCCCTAAACCCACAGGACAAGAGTCAACCGGCGAGCTAAATACCACTAGCCCATTACTTACACACGACTTCTTGGAGTCATAGAGAAGTCACAGGTTTTTGATTCTTGACTCTGTCTCGACTATTAGAAGTCGTGTCGCAGTCATGTTCCTGAATTCAGTGTGGTGACCACCTATGGAGATCCTGATGCTCATGTCCAGAATGTTTTTTTATTTACTTTGTCACGGGTTGAACTCTTGTCAGAAAAAAAGAGTGACCAGTGAATGAAGTACTAAAACCTAGTTGAGTTTCTGAAAAGGAAATTGTTCACAAGTTTGGTGGTTGCATTGGAGACTTGTATTTAGTTGGGTTCAGGTGGCACTTGCCTTTGAGTCACGTATTTGTTTGCAAGGCTAAACTGCGGGTCAAGCAATATTTGGTATTGAGTTTTACTACTCCAAATCGATCAATCTGTCCCTTACATTTTTTCCTTGCCTGAAGAGCGCCCACAGGAGTCGTGCAGAAGTTGTCCCTTTCATGTTGAAGTCACCTAGAAGTGATGACACATGGGTTCTTGAGTCAGACATAAGTCACGTAGAAGTGACAAGTCACACATAAGTTACGTTGAAGTTGGACTTACAGGTTTGGCCATGCGAGCCCGACTAGTCCTCCGTGAATGGCAGCGTGCATCTTTTGACATGCACACATGTCTTCAGTGCAGGTCCGTGATCCCAGAGTCTGGGAATTCAATACGCAATGATACCTGCCCGGTTGCCCCTTACTGATACTAGTAGGCAACGACTAAGGGATGATCGAATGTGGAGCAGGGAGTTGCATAGGGCCTCACAACACAACTTGAAGAGATTGCATTGTCCTTGCACTGAATGCCGCAGGGGGAGGAGATTACTAATACGCAACGTGAAGGACCACCTCATCCGAAATGGCAGAGATCCAAATTCTCGCATTTGGAGAGGTCCGGGCTCCCGAGACTCTTCCGACGAAGAGTGGGAGCAACAATTTTGGGGACCATTGGCTGAAGAAGCGGTGGGAGTTGATGCCAATGTTGATACTCGTGGTATGGTTGATCAGGCATTGGATGAAGGAGATGCCCCAACATCTTCCGCGGAGAGGGTTCGCCGTGAAGTCACCGAGGCCTTTGCTACAGCAGACTCCATCCATAACGACAGTATCGGATTGGGCATGGATGACATGGCCGAGGCTGAGGAGTGCAGGGATGATTCCCCCCCTCCTAGGGACGAGCCCATGAATAGAGGCGGGCTCAATGGAGGAGGACAGAACATTGATATGGACGCCCGAGCATTGGAAGACTCCATAGAGGGTCTATACGAGGGCTCACGGTCAAGCAAGCTTGCAGCAACAGTATTGCTAATGAATCTTTGCACGGTTCACGGAGTGAGCAATCACTGTGCAAATGAACTTTTCAGCATCTTGCACCTCCATTTGCTTCCGGAGAAGAACACCTTGCCCAGAACATTCCATGCTGCAAAGACCCTAACTGCAAAACTGGGTCTCACTTACAAGACCATCCACGCATGTGAGAAAGGATGTATCTTGTTTCGCAGTGAGCATGAAGCTGCCTTGCGATGTCCTAAGTGTGGTGGGCGTCGATATAGAGATGAGGAGCGACGAGCCCTCCCCTTGAAGGTCTTACGTCATTTTCCCATTATTCCACGCCTACAACGGATGTTTCGGAGTCCCACTATCTCTAAGTTGATGGTGTGGCATGCTGAGAACCGTAGCAACCAAGAAGGCGGGGATGGCCTTGTCCGACATCCGTGTGACTCAAAGGCATGGCAGCACTTTCACAAAAACGTGGATCCGACCTTTGATAATGATCCCCGAAACACTCATTTTGCGTTGGCTGCAGATGGGGTAAACCCTTTCAAGCAAAATCGTTCATCTTGGTCTACGTGGCCTGTCTTGTTGTTGAATTACAACCTGCCTCCATGGTTGACTACAAAAAAGTTTTTTGTCCTCTTGGCCTTGTTGATTCTAGGAAAAGAGTCTGTTACTAGTGAAACCTTTGACGTGTATTTGGAGCCTCTCGTTGACGAGTTACTAGAGTTATGGGCTGGAGTGCCTGCGTACAACGTGATGAAGGATGTTGGATCTCGGTCATTTCAACTACGTGCTATGCTCCTATGGACTATTCATGACTTTCCTGGCTACGGCACAGTTGGAGGATTTTCCCATCAAGGATATGCTGCATGTCCTTGGTGTGGTGCGGACCTAGGAGCTGAGCACTCCATTGAGCTTGGAAAGACTACGTATGGTGGAACCAGACGATGGTTGCCAGAAGACCATCCCTACAGATCAGCTGCAATGAAGGACCACTTCGACAGCAAAATGGAGACACGACCTAAACCCCGCGCTGTCACGGTAGAGGAACAAATACAACACGCCATGAACTGCGAAGCTTGGAGAGCAAGTGGACATAGAGACGGCGCTGTAGGGGACCCATCTAAGATTCACGGTGTGAAGCGATTGAGCATCCTTAACCGACTACCGTACTGGTAAGTGAGTCCAATTGGTTCTGTCTTTGTGGTATACAGTGACTTGCGGTTCACTAGAAGTCATCCCGAAGTCACTGTGTAGTCACTATGTAGTCACTCTTCTGTAATATACCCAAACGTAGTCGCATAAAGTGACTAGAACCCGACTTCCATGCGATTGTGTTCTTCATTGAACCAAACTGACTGCCCAAACATGAGAGCATGCCCGGCTCTCCCTGTCTGTGCTACTTGCGGAGGTTGCAAACTGTGTTGTTGTCTTCCATGCTAGACAAATTTGTTTGATTTCACACGGATGTCTGACTAGTGTTATTCCAAAGCGGACCAGTACGTCTGCATGTTTGTACTAATGCAATGATTGGTGTGTGCATCCTCAGAAGCTTCTCATTCGCTATACGCTCGATGCCATGCATTGCGAAATGAATCTAGCCAAGAATTTTTTGAAGACCATAGCAGGGATCAAAGACACAGTGAAGGTGAGAAGAGATTTGCAGAGGCGGAATATAAGGCGGCACTTGTGGCTAACTCCAAATCCACGAAAGCCCGGGAAGATGGTGAAGCCCCGAGCGCCATTTGTTTTGACCGAGGATGAATTTGAGAAGTTTGCAAAGTGTCTTGAGTCTTTGAAGACCCCGAGCGGCTATTCGTCAGACTTGGGCAGGTGCATTCGGAAGAAGAACTTTGGCGGCCTTAAGTCTCACGATTACCACGTATTAATGCAGTAGGTGTTGCCACTTGCGCTTCGAGGCTTGATGAAACCCGGTCCACGCATGGCAGTGATGCGAATTTGCAAGGTGTTTCGTCGCCTTTGCACGAAAGTTTACAACCCAGCAGACTTTCCGTCATTGGAGGTGGATGTTGCAGAAAGCATGGCTCTCTTGGAGATCGAGTTCCCACCGTCATTTTTTGACGTGATGACGCATCTCCCTTATCACCTTGCAAAGGAGTTGGACTTATGCGGACCGGTGAGCGCCCGGTGGATGTATCCGGTGGAACGCTATATGAAAGTATTAAAAACCCATGTACGCAACATGGCGCGCCCAGAAGCTTGTATGGCAGAGGGGTACTTGAAGGATGAGTGCATCGGCTTCATAACTGAGTACTTACAGAGGTTTGAGCCCACACAACGACGAGTATGGGACGAAGATGAAGAGTATGGTGACGCGGAAGAGGTGCTCCAAGGTGCTGGCAAGCCGTATGCGATGTCTCCTGAGCTTCGCGATATAGCGCACCAGTACGTCTTGACAAATGTGTCAATCATGGCAGATTTGTACAAGTGAGGCACCCCAGGTCCCTCTTTCTCAGCCTTGCATGTACAAGAAATTTGTGAACTACGTACTCTAATCCAGTGCAACTACTTACTTGCTTGCTTAGGGACAGTCACCGTTTGTACTGGAGTCGCAGTCTTCCAGAAGTCATCCCTTCAAAGCGTGTCTGAGTTATTTCCCAGTTACACGACTTCTGGACAACTATGAGAAGTCACGCCTAAGTCATGTCGTTGGCAGCCGAGCAGTAGCTTGGTCAGCACGACACAGGAGAATGACTTCTAGACAACTTCTCAAAGTCACTTCGAAGTCATGGCGTTGTCAACAGAGCAGTAGCTTGGTCATTGGGACACATGAAAAGAATGTAAGACCCTTGCTGTCTTGCGCATTCCTTTTCCCATACGTCACTAAGGTTCGAAGGTGTACAATGTTTCAGGAAATGGAGGACCGAGGAGCGCACAAATGCAGATATTGCCCCACTCGCAGAGTGGATGAGGAATGCCGTGGACGAGTCTGACCTGAATTTGAGGAATCCGGACGACATGGACCACCTCTTACTGAGCCGAACCCCATCTCAAGTGGCAACTTGTTACACGCGTATCATGGCATTTGGTAACCGCTTTCGTGTGGAAGATCAGACATCAGGTCGCATGGTTAGCTATAACAGCGGAATCGCTTCCGTATTTGAATTGCCCACTGAAGACGAGGCAAATTCTTCAATTCCGTATGTTGGCATTCTACAGAACATATTGTTGTTGGATTACGGAGCCTTGCAAACAAAAATAATTCTCTTGAGATGTGAATGGGTGAAGCCATTTGACAATCGAGGGAACCCGACATACACACGAGACGATGCTGGTTTTTTAGTGGTGAACTTTCGGCATAAACTACCTTGCCTGGCAGAGCCATTCATATTTCCTAGCCAGGCCACTCAAGTTTTCTTCTCAAATTGTGTAGATAAACCAGGTTGGAAAGTTGTTCTAAGGAAAGAAGCTAGGTCGAAGAGGGAAGTCTTGGACATAACCGACGCCTTCATTAGCACAACAGTAGAGAGTTCTGGCCTCAGGGCTCCTCAACAGCTGCCAATTGTAGAGGACATGGTGAATCTAGTCGGGGCCATTGATTTGTCTGTAGAGGAGAACTTGCTGGCACAAGAAGAATACTAGTGACAAATGAATACATTGCTGCCCCTTGCATGCATAGGTCTTTTCATCCTGATTTTTGTGTTCGTATCACATGTGTCATGCCGAAATTTTGGCTAGTCATTACAAGTGACAACGGAGATGAGATGAAGTCATGCTCTAGTCACCCTTAAACCCATGTGACTCCACACGCACTCATTTAGGTAGATCACCACACATAGTGCAGGTGGTCAATCTTCCTGCTCCGTATATTGTATACGTAGACACCCCCCCAAAGTACGTCACAATTTTGGCTCTGCTCTGAATTATGGTTTGATTGTACTGTAACACCTTTTCAAACGTCGTTGCAAAGGCGCATTCTATGTTTATTTGTGCCCTCAATTGAACTTTGAAACAAGATGGTTGGCATGCTAATGTACCCCCCTCTATGCCTGTCTCGTTACTGGACAGCGCTGACTCTTAATCATATTAATGCTAGACACCCAGTGCTATGAACACTCACTTGCTTATCCTCGACTATAGCCTTCTAAAAGTCATTCAGGTGTCCGAGTATCTCTCAAGTCATTCTGCAGTCGTGTAGAAGTCGCCCGCAGTTGGTCTTGTGACTGCCACATACCCAAGTCATGACTGCGCATCCACGTCAAAGTTCAGTGTTGCCACATCACCACGTCTCATACGTAGTGAACAGAAGGAGACGGATGAAACTGTCCCCCTTGTTCCCCCTTCATCTCAAAGTCGTAGTCGCAACTGTACATTGACTCCAACAGTAACCCTGAACCCACGCTGGTGCAAATATAGAGGCGTAGTCATCTAGAAGTCACATTTCTACAAAAGTCACTCCCTTGCAGTCACGTATTTGGCCAATTTCTTGTAGTGTTGGCATCACCGTCTATAAGTGTTATGTGTTACTAGTGTCTAAGTGTTAACTATAAGTATGCTAACACTTATCGAGGTCTGACTGTACAATATTGATCGTGCTATTTCTAGCTATGGTCGAATGATCCGGCCATGAATTCATCACGAATTCCATCACTGGAGAACGCGAAGAATTATCGACATTACGATCTACATGACATTAGGGGTAGTCACACCTTCTTCACTTAGTACTTGGAGAATGGAGAATGGAAACATGGCGGCTTGGGGTTGGCTTCATGTTGGTAGAATATACTTAAATTAGTTGGATGTATCTTCTGCACTCCTAGTCTTCACCTCGTGAAGTGAAGATTGGGTGCGGAAGATATATCCACCTAAGTATATTCCTTTGTGCCCTGCACTTTTATCTTTCCATGCCACTTTTACCTTTGTTGTTGCCGATTTCTCTCCAACTTTACGTCTAATCTTAGATTTAGATTAGTTGCTTCTCCATTTTTTTCATTCTCCACTCTCAACACATATTTTAGGGGTGTCACACCTTCTTCACTCACCATGGCTTCCCATTGGCTCCTCCAAACCCCCACCAACTTCTCATTCGCCATCCTCCAAGTGCCAAGTGAAGAAGGTGTGACTAGCCCTATTGTAGGCTTTGTGAATCTAGTTTGGGCTCGCATCCGGTAAAGGGTCGAAGTCCTGGAATGGATTTTGGGTTTTTAAGAAGTTTGGCCAGGTTCCTATGGTGTCAAAGTTTTACTATAATTTTTTTAAAGTTTGTTTGGAAGTAAAAGAATGTTCTTGACTTTTGACAAGATAATTTTTATTTCAGTCACTGACTAAGAAATAAAATTTTGTTGTCCTGTTGAAGGAAAATAAGGATCGAATTGGAAATTATCCTTTTAGTATAATAAGTTTGTTCTAAGGGAGAGAGTCAAATAGGAAATCTATGCTAATAGGTTCAATCTCTAAAATAGGTAATACAACTCTAGAACACACAATCACTCATTTGATTTTTAATTTATGACTCATCCAATATTTATGACCAAACACCAAGTCAGCACAACATGCACACTTTGAATCACTAGACTTGGCCTATCACACACAACTTGACTCCACACTTACAACTCCCAATTTCAATCCTCACAATCCAAATTGGCACACACAACCACACAACAAGCAAACTTAAATACTCATTCTCCTTCGACACAATCACCCACATAAACAAATATATCATAATTCAATTTGATTCATCATTCATCGTTTATAATTTTAGCTTTCTTCATCACTCCTCATCACTCTCATCAAAACCACAAATAAAAATGCAATCAACCAAGGGCTAGACTCTCGCACGTGTAGTAGTATATGCCTTCCAAATCAAAGAAGAAAGACTTAAAAGGACTCACTACCAATCAACTCAACTACCAATCGAGGAATTACTAATCATGACCATTCCAACCTTAATTCCGCTAACTATCAAATTTGGAAAGTGACCCTTCCTACTTGGAAATTTAGATTTACACATGGAAGCATTAAGAGGATTAATTATTCAAAATCTAGAACTCCAAATTGGTAAAAAATGCCCCTTTCAAATCCCCAATTGGAAATTCGCCTATTAGAATAAGCCTACCACACCTCCTAAGTTCAAAATGCTCAACTCTGGACAACAAAGGAAAAACTCAAAACTTCAAAAAAAAATTCACTTTACAACTAGTATATTCATGTCTACTTGGAAAGTTTTTATTCATTTAATTTAGATTATAGGTATATGAAAGCTATGATGAATTTTGTTGTATAGGCAATCTAGGAATTTTCCTAAAAAAATATCATATATTAGTATCATTGCAAAAAACACTAGTATTGTTTATTTGTCATACAAGGAGTGTTGGAGCTTTCTTTCATGATAACTTTTGAAGCATGACTTGTATAAACTTGAGATTTTATTAGAAATGGCTATCTTAAGTATATTCATATCTCATATTTTTTAGAAATTAAAAAAAATCATTTTATATTTAAAAGTCAATTTTGTTTATTTGTCATGTTTTAAGTTTTAGGTGTTTTTAGTACTATGGAGTACCCAAATTGATCATTTAAAGCTAAAATTTCTATAAACTATTCCTTCAATAGGCATGCATGCTCCTACCTAAGGGCATCTAAAACTATATTGTTTTATGTCCTACACGTTTGTGCAAATAGGATTCCTTGCGTGTACACTTCCTAAAAAAACCTTAGGACTTGATACACCCAATCAAGAATAATACACTTGGATGGAATCATTCTGTCCCTATGATCAAACAATTAGTTGTTCTAAGGTGATAAATGTAGCATCCATCACTTGCCTATGTTTTCTTTAACCTCTAAAGTCTCAAGGCCTTTTTTCATCAGGAATCACTCAAAATTGCCATTTCTAAAGTATAGAGCAAGAACCTTCAAAAACTAATTTTTTCACATATCTAATCATAGAATCTTGCACTAGATTAGTATAAGAATATGTGGAAGAAATTTCAAAAAAATTGACCTCATAAATTGCAAGATACTAATGTATGAAGTGAAAAAAATGGGATTTTTTGCACCTTGCATGATTAGATTATGAGACTTTGAATCTTCTTAGCTTAAATTTTTTTGCCCTATAGATTTTGAATTGAATAAAATGATGTTAAAGAACTACTTTTCAATCTAGAAAATTTAAAATAAAAATAAAGCACTTGATTTTCATTCTTAAAAAAATTGGTAAGTAGAAGCAAGTACTCGATTGAAGGAATTCTAAATCATTAATTATAGCTCTGCAATGGAACTAGAATATGCTAGTGCCAATGGTAAGATTGTTTTAGCAAGCATTCAAAACCTTATGGAACTTTTTATTTTTAAAAATAGTGAAAATAGAGTTCATAAACGAATTTAATAAGCAAATCTTATAAAAGAATTTTGGCTTTTAATGGAATAACTTTTGCTTTGGGGCACTAATTTAAATAAAAATTACATTTAAAAAAAGTCAATGTGTTTTTCTATCTTATCCAAAGTTTCAAAAAATTACTCCAAAAATTGAAAGGATAGGAACTTTTCATTCGTCTCCCAAGAGAACAATGGGACTTTAGAAGTTAAGTTCAACATGGACAACAAAGATGAAAGATGGAGGTCATAAAATTACAAATTTACAATTGAGGAACAAAAGATTTTGACATGAGATTTGACCTTGTGAAACAAAATTCATTTGACAAAATCAAAAGGTTATAAAAACTACATACCTATTATTTTGCAATGTTCGTTTACTTTTTCATGTTAGAATATCATTGGCATGACCAAAATGTCCTTAATTAAACTACTTCTAAGAGATCGTTGGAAATGGTTGTACTTATTAAACTCATTGGGCCTATAAAGTCTACGATTCAATTCCCATCAATATTTGTAACCTAAATGCAAACATTTTTTGGTTCAAATGTAGGTGTTTTGCATTTGGAGCAATGAGTTGGTCATATTAAGTGTCCATACCTTATGTACTAAGAAAAAAATTAATCCAGAGATAAATCTAAAATTTTTTATTTATCACCAATAATATGATTTGAAAATTTTGAATTCATATTCTAAATTAGAGATTCTAAATTGGCTAAGAAATGTTTCAAAAAAATAAATGATAATCATCAAAAAAATAGGAGTCAAATTCTTACATTTATCTCTAAGGAGCCTGTTGCCCGTACATAACAATCTCAATCCATCATATGATAAAAGACTCCTCTTAACCCATTAAGGACCGTGGTTGATTTGGGGGGTGGGCAATCCTTTGTATGGCCAATTGGGATCAATTTTAAAACTTTTGAATGCAAGTGCCTATCGGAGATCTAACCGTACGGATGGAAGTGTTGCACATGATATAGGGTTAAGCATTAAATTTTTTGGTGAAGGTGCATTGTGAAGTAAGAATTTTTAGCAAATCTTGGTGTAATTTCAGCCCCTGTTGTCTTGTTTTTTCCAACCCTTTGGCCACATGCCACCTCATATTGGCCTAGTTATTGTCCTAAACTCTTCACTTCTCAATTCCCCAAACCCGTCCCCTTTGCCACGTCATCAAATTTGTTGACATGCTCTCTCTACAAACCAAAAAGGACCCAAATTGACCACAAAATGGTCGACCAATCCTTAATGGGTTAAGTGAACTCATGTATGAACCAGTAGAAGGTCAATTTTTTGGTCAACCTTTGATCTTGAAAAGTTTACAGCTCTATATTGTTTTTGTTTTTTTAAATGTCATGTATAAATGCATGTATTCACTTTGCAATGGGGTTTTGCCAATGGAATGTTGATTGGTGGTGCATTTCAAGGCCATTCAAGTCATAGCAATTAGATGCAAATGGATGAAGTAGTCCAAGTGTATGTTTGTTTAATGCTTTTAATGGGGACAAATTATCAATTTTGTTAATTTGGCATAATTATGGCAGCAAATGTTGTTGACATTCAGTTGCACAAATTAAGATTTAAAAACTAGGACTAATGTAGATTTATATTTTAGGCAATTAGGCCTCATGCCTTGAAAATTGCCAGTCATGTAATTCCTCCAATTTTGGAAATTGACATGAAGAGGTTATGTCTAATTCCTCTAATTTTGATAATTAGACATAACCTCTTCATTATTCAAAGAATGTCATTTGGAGATCCAATTCTATCAACACTTGGAAATGTTAGTTTTAAAATGGAATTGAAAAATTGATAGTGGAAATTCAACATGTAATTCTTAAACAAAATGAGTATAAACTTGTTTTCCACGAGCATCATTGTTCTAGAGTGAACTAGCACAAATTGCATGTTGTTTGATTGCAACAAATTTTCTTGAAAATTTTGGTTGTGGATTGATTGGATAAAGTTAACATCACGTACTAAACAAATGAAGCATAGGTCTCTTGAACACTATTGAGGCACACAAGAAATCAATGTAGGATCAAAGATAGAATCATCTTCATTGTGATTCAAGGAAGTGCACTACCCACTTCAATCTTTTTAAGGCACATTTTCTTAGATACTTGGGCTCTTTTTTGAATAGATACCTAAGTAGTTTTTTCTCAAGATTAATTGGTTTTGATGCAATTTAATGGTTTCATCCACCAAAGAAAAGAAAAATCTATCACTAAATGTTTTGACTCCAGAGACTTTGGCAACAATCATTTTTACAATTGAAAATGTGCGAGTTTATCTTAGCTACTAGTTTTGTTTGGACATTGCTCCAAACTGTCTATAATATAGATTTTAGAACATATTAGGAATTAGGTGATTTTTTAACATTCATTTTTTTAAGTCCCATTAGTTATGTCAAAAATAATTTGACTTCCTTTTAGGTTGCTCTTAAAATTTGATGTTCTTTATCATTAGGAATATTGGCTAAATCAATTCAGAACTAATTAAAGGTTCCCACTAATGGATTGAAAAGACATTCAATTCATTTTGGGCTTCAATTTTTCTAGTTGTGGATTTCAACTTTATTATTTTAATCATAGCTTTAAAATTTTGTTATTTTTGTATTCGGGGGGTCACTTAGAGTGTCCATTAGAAACCACATGCAAACAAACTTTGGACCCCCTATATACTTTTTGAATTTTAAATATAAATAAATAAAATATAAATAGATTTTCTTACTTTGAAAGTTTATATTTTGAATTATTGATTTTTTTTTTGTTAATAATAATTAGTTACAAATTTTTGAAGTAAAAAGATACACTATAGCTGAAAAATAACTTTCACACCTCTATATTATATTTTAAAAAATAGTTTAAGAAATGAACAAAAAATTTCGAAAAATAGCTTTCTATTGAAAATTCATTTTGTGTTGAATATTGATTCAATGGTCATCTAAATGTGTTCTCTATAATTATTTGAGTTGACAAATATGTTATTTTAGTTCATTTACAACCTCTTCTAGAAATCATTTCATATTTTATTCGAGTTTGAAATTTTGGCAATAGAAACCTATAGTCATTATTAAACAATGCTCAAAATTTTAGGTTGAAATTATAGTTTATTAGAAACCACTTGTTCGCACGTGGTTTGTTGTAGTAGAACTAAGTGCACCCCCCAAAGTTTTTGTAGTGATTTCATTCTGTTATTTTTGTTGAGAATTTAATCATATCCTATAATTGCAAAGTGGACCCTATATTCTTCAATACAAAACCCATAAAGGTCAATGAAAAAATAGGTTATACTAGTGACAACCTAAAGTACGTCACATGTACTTAGAATTTTTGAAAAAAATAAAATAAGACATTTAATTATGATAAATTATAAATGTTATCTCCAAAGATTTTATGAAATAAGTCTATAAATATAATTATAAGCAATTTCGTTAAAATGGTGGTATTCCAGTATAATGGCACCACATTCCATTAAAATGGCACTGCATTTGTTAGAAAATAACACTACATTCCGGTAAAATGGCACCACGTTCCATTAAAATGGCAAAAAATTGCCGCCATTTTAACGAAATTGCCTATAATTCCAAATATGACCATAAGAATTGTTTTTAATCTTGATGCCTAAATTTTGCCTTTTGGATAAAAATCCTCAAAAAATCTCTGAAACTTGTGAATCTTTGTTTTGCAAATTGAGTTTTATTGTTTTGAAGATTTAAAATTTTCAATAAAATATCCACTAAATTGTGATCTACTATCTTAGAATTGAAATATTTATATAGATGACATATCATATCATTTATTAGAAAAAAAAATGAAGCTGAATTGCAAATTGAATTTCTTCAAATACTTTTAGTACATTATATATACATATAGTACATTTCAATTCATCAATGCACTTTATATTTCAAAAAAATCAAATGAACGAAATTTGTGAATGGAATTTTGAATTTAATTTTTATCTCTAAAAAAATTAAAAAAATATATATACATATATATAGTGGACATAAATAGATTATATATTTCATAATTGCTTTTGGATAGTTAAATTTTGTACATTAATATGTTTTGAATTTTAGTTATTATTAATTAAATTATTAAATATTGTGTAATTATAGTATGGATTTGTCTTTGGGCATTTGTGCTTGTATTTGTGAGTCTAGTGTACGACACTCTTAGTTGGCAATATAAAGTGATGTGACAACTATATGTCTAAATTTATAAATTAATTTTCCTTTACAATTAAAAATGTTGGATGTGATTTTGTGCAGGAATCCTTACGTAGGCATTAAAGTGGAAACTAAATTGAGAATTAAAAAACAATCTTTAAAGTTTAGATGGAAGGTAGATAGATATGAGCATACCAGGTCATGAATGTAACTAAATATAAACCATGGCACTAAGAGGGGTATGCACTTGCCTATTTTCCATTAAAAATAGTAATACTTAAATCATTGTAAAAGGAGGGAGGCTCTACCTTTCATAATAAGAAACAAAAAATTAATAGAATATACGTAGAGGGGATAGATACATGCAAATCACCATGAATGGAAAAAAATTCATTGTCATTATTGTCAACTTATTTAAAGTATATATGCCAAGGTAGGATCAAAGATGTACTTTAGAAATGGTGGTGTTGGTGACTACAAAGTTTTTTTGCAACAAGGGGTTGCTATTTACAATTGCTACATCTTTATCTATGTACTTTTTTTTAAGAAAAATTAATAGAATCTTTAGGATTGTGACTTGGATACATACAATACTAAAGAGAATTAGACTTTTTTGTCTTATTTTTTTTTATATACTTACATTTAATTGTATAAAATTGCAAAGGCCTAGGTGAACTTTTAGTGGAATTGGTATTCTTAGTTAGCATCAAATTATTGTCATTGTTTTGTCAAAGCATTGTTAGATGAGAAGTTTTCAAAATCTTAGATTTTCAATATTTGGATAATAACTTTATACATACATCAAATATAATATTTAGTCCCTTGAATTCTATAATAATTCCATGCTATCTTTTTTTAAAAGTTGAAAAATAAAATTTCTACCATTGTGCTTATTGGTATTTTAAAAACTTCTTCTAAAAAGTAGTGTACTAAAACTTGCAAGTGTGTAAGCACATTCCCTCCTTGATGGCTATCTATTATATGCAAACCATCTTATCTATTTTATGGTCTAATTTGTATAAAATTTCACATTTTGGCTACTTTGTAAATATAAGGATCTTCTTATGGATTTTTTAGGAATTCAATATTTTCCACTATGACAAATGATTTTCTATGAAATTCAACATCCAAAAAACCATTTGATTAAATACATTGACAATTGCTTACTAGTGTTGTCACAATAATGACAACCCAAATTATAGTGGTTAATTTCTTTTATGACAATTTTTTACATTTTATGTCATTTTTGATGAATTAATTCTTTTATAAATTCAATATTTTATGTCTTATATATTCAAAGACATTTTATATCTATAAAATATGCATATTGTCTTCTTGAAGACTTTTGGGTCATTGCAAGAAACACTTGTTCTTTTTTTTCCCCTTGGCCTTAGACAAGTGTATTTTTGCTCATAAATTATGTTTCATATGTCTATTTTGTATAAAATTTGAAATACAAGTATATGTAGTAGTTGTAGACATTGGAAATTTTTTTCCAATTTTTTTCCAATTTTTTTCCAATTATTTTACTATTTTAAAATTGCCCCCAATTGGATGTCTTCCTTGATTATTTTGGATTGTTTAAGTACTATTTTTTACCCAAAAATAAGAATTTGAAGGTCAAAATTGGAATAGAAGGACTTCTATTAAATTTACACAAGCCTACATGATATTTTCTAAAAACAATAAAGTATTCACCTTCTACATGTGCTTAAAGTGTACTACATTTCTCCATAATTATGTAGAGAATACAAATTTTTTTCCCCAAAGATGAAAATGGTTGAGAATGAGCACCTATAAGTTAGGAAATTAACAATTTTTAGTTTATTTTTTTGAATTTTTTTACTATTTGAAACTATGTTCTAGGCATTATTAACTACTCTTTTTTTGTCCATAATTGTAGAGATAAGTTTTTCTTGGCCTATATTTTTACACATATATTATTTTGAAAGCTTTACAAATTATCCATATTGTCTTTATTTCATTTTTTAAAAATTATTCCAAAAATTATAATACTCATTTAAAATAGGTTGTTTTAAGACAAAAATGGAACGTGCTTCTTGCAACAACCCTTTTAAAAAGTTACACTAATAGTCCTATGTATAGTATATTTTAATTTTTTTATAATGATAGCTCCTCAAACTTCATCATTTTTTTTTATTTTGACAATTGGAGTTGTATAAAATGATTAATGTTTCTCATTCTAGAACTCATTTCTAAGGGTCACAATTTCAAGGTACATTAGATGAGATCGGGGGGGCCGGAGGGCCATTTTATGCCTGTTCCCAACTCCATTCCCCTAGGCCTCATCAAATACTGACGTTAGAATTTTTATTTTTCAAAAGAAAGCTTTAGAATTCTTAAAACAAAAAACAAAGTTTAATTTTTTTATTTTTAAAAGTGACGTGGCAATTGTTGTGCCATGTCATTGCAGCTTGCAAACTACAGTTTTGGCCAGTTTTGGTTGGTTCTTAGAATGGGAACTCATAGCCCTCCAAAGTAGGAAAAAAACATCTAATGTTTCAATGACAATGTTGAATATAATTCCTGAAGATACTTGAGTGTACAACAGAATGATTGAAAAAAAAAACTATTAATTTTGTTGCATTTGGGTTAATATAGGAAATACAATAAGCATTTGAAAAAAAATTAAGAATAAAATAAAATGTACAAAATCATTGTGAAAACACTAAAAATAAAATATCCACACAAATTTGAGTCAGAAAAATTCTTCAAAAGTTATGGACAAAAATAAATAAATAAACACTTAAAAAGAAACATATTGGTATATTGGTTTTTTATTTTTAGAAATTAGTGATAAATTTTCAAAAAATAAATGGACATTATTTCTAATTTAACTCCTAAAGGACCAGCATGCATTTTTTGGGTAGGTACATGTGATTGGAGCTTTGCATATTTTTGGCTGAAATTTTGGGTAGGTACATGTGATTGGAGCTTTGCATATTTTTCGCTGAAATTTTGATAGAAGATGGAGACAAGGAATATCTTTTGTATGCACTAAATTTCATGACATTTGAAAGTATGAGTCAAAAGAAATTTCCTAATATGTTACTTTTTCCTCTAGCCGGGCAGGCCGGGAAGATTAGAAAAAATCACTTTTTTCAAAAACAAAAATTTGAAATTGGTTTTCTAGAGTTATATATACTCATAAAGCTTCAAATCATTCCATTTTGATCAATTAGTCAAAAGTTATGAGGAGTTTTAGTTTGTAAATAGTTATGGAATATCTACCCTAAAATAAACTTTGAAGTCCTTGATCTTACTCAATTTTCAATATTTTTGAAAAAAATAAAATTATAGGATGTAGATTGTTTATTACAACATTGCAACTATTAGAATTGGCATTTTCAATTTGATAACTAAATTCTTAACTTTTTTGTATTTTGAATCAATTATGCTTCTTGCTACTTACTATTTTTTTCCTATATGTTCTACAACTCCAAATAATGTGAAATTTTTTATGCATGTAGCCAACTTGTTTAGAAAAAAGAATCCAAAGAAGAACCACCATTTTGGACATTTTTTCATAGAATAGTGAGCTTGTGAAGTGCAGCTACCCTATTTTTCACAGGGCCAAAAAATGATTTCAGTGAATTTGAATGTTTATACCTTGCAACCCTTGAGGTGGAAATTTATGAAAATTTTCCACATCTTTTCTAACCAACATACTATAAGATCCTATGGTTAGTTGTGTCCAAAAATGTTTTTTTCCTAAAAGTTGGTACTTGTACTAGAAATGGCAGTTTTGGAGCATTTTTGGTGAAAATATAGTCAAAGAACTTAAATTAGGCATTAAAGGAGCTTCTATTTTGCTAATTACATCTTAATAAAACAAAATAATATAATCCCTAAATTCATACAAAGAAATAGCACTTTGAAGACATGTGGAAGATAGAGATTTTTCTATTTGTAAGAATTTCTTTGACATTTTGTGGAATCCTAAAAAATTAGTTCATGTTTCAAATTGAGCTAGAAATTGTTAAAAAAAGCCATTTAGCAAGTGTGACATCCAATCGGGGTTTGTTTATAAGTTGTGAAACATTTTTGAAAAACATACAAAATTTATCAAAGATATAAATTAGTCATGAATGCCTTACTTAAAAATCTTGATCTATTAAAAGTTATAATACAAAAGTTATAACAAATAAATTAAGTTGTTTTAAACATTTTGGACCCACTAATTTAGTGGATTTTGTAGCTAAATCCCACATTGGTAATAAGTTGAAATCCAAACTCAATTGTTATTCAATCTGATGCACTTCTCAACCATTGATTTGAAAAATCAAAATAGTACCTATGACTACTTGCAAGTACTAAAAAAATACTATTTGAAAAAAAAGACAATTTGTCACAAAAAATAGATACAACTAGGTATAAATTCATAGTAATTAGAAAATCATGGAAAAAAAAAAATTGTACATTTGAAAAGACTTGATAGTGATCACATTT
Source organism: Rhytidiadelphus loreus (assembly GCA_947034895.1). Classification (NCBI taxonomy): domain Eukaryota; kingdom Viridiplantae; phylum Streptophyta; class Bryopsida; order Hypnales; family Hylocomiaceae; genus Rhytidiadelphus; species Rhytidiadelphus loreus. Next base: position 18,824,656 of record OX344764.1, read on the forward strand.
CACCAAAAAAATGGAAGTAGAAACCATCTTCAATGTTCATAAGTGCACGTGCAAGGGAGTCCTATTTGTATGAATATGGAGGCCATAAAATAATATATATTTAGATTTCCTTTGGTAGGCACATGTAGCCCTAATATGGAAATAGACCACAAATTTTTTAGCTCTAGATCATTAATTTTGGATACTCTCCAATACTAAAACCTCCTAAACCTCAAAGTGTGAAATTGAGTTTTAAATGTAAGATTATTTTTTTATTTTCTAAAAAATAAAAAATAAATTTATAATCAAATTAAATATGTCCAATAAAAATTTAAAGTTCATCAAGTTCTACCATCAAAAGTTCCAGCAAAAAACAACTTTGTCACTCTAAATGTGATAAAAAAATAGGATTGGTCTTTCTTGCAATCATCCAACTAATATATCTATCATATTATTCACTTGGATATGCTTACATGACACACATTGGAACAACCTCCAATCTTGCAACTACAAAATACGGTCCAAAAAAAAAAACTTCTATTATTTGGATCCCACATGTTTTATTCCCAACACAAAATTGACTATAATTTATAGGTTTTAGGGTTATACTTCAATTTTTTATTAGAGGTGCTAGGGACTTTGATTACCCTTTATTTTTTTTCCATATAACTAATAAATATTGTTAGCTATTTTCTTCATTTTTTCCTAATTTATCATACTTTAGGTTTAGGAGTTTTTGAGTACTGCACCGTATAATGATCCATAAACAAAGAATTGAGAATCAATTATTGGAGCACTATTAATCCAGTTCTTTTTTCATATTTTAGTTGAAGGATTTTTAGTAATAGTAATTTCTTTGTACTCTAAACATTTGCTAAGGGGTCTCCTATACACCGATTTTTCACTTACTCTAGAAAGTTTTTTCATTGTCTACATCTTTCTACATTGATCACTTCCTTGTTCTAAAAATTGGCTTATGTTATGATTTGCATTTATGCAATGTTCCCATTTATTTTAGAATTTCAATGAAATCCCCTATTTTATGTGAAATTTTCAATCTTTGTCCCTTGACAGTATTCTCGAGTACAATGAAGTCATGCTTAGTATTCATTGTTGGCCTAAATGTTGTAGTTTAGATGTGGCACTACAAATGAATGACTTAGATATGGCACTCAAGATATTTTATTTCAAAACTCCAAGTATTCACAGTAGTAATAACCCTATATTTATCTAGAATGCAATATTTGGTACATACCAATCTTGTTTGTACCTATGTAGGAAGCATTATTATAGAAAGAGATAAGAGATTTTAGAAGGGGATGGACAAAATAATACAAAACTTGTTAGTCAGTTGTAGGTTAGGTGGGGTGTAGATAGACAAAACAACAATTAGCAAGGTAGATGTCTCTTTGACTATTCAACACGGTTGTCTTGTTGAACACATTTTGGTCCATATCTGTCTTGTAGAAGTAGATGTCTCTTTGACTAGTATGACTACTCAACATAATTGTCTTGTCAAACACTTTTTGGTCCATGTCTGTCTTACACAATGTTAGTCAAACTATGTCATGTAGAACATGTGTCTAATTTGTTAAATATGCTCATAGAATATTCTCAAATACCCTTGATATATTCTAAAAATCTACCTATTAGACATTGTGATCATTTAGACATCGATCATGTACATCGTGCTAGACGTCCTATCGCAACTAGATGTCCTATCGCAACAATATTTGACCGTAAATGTCTCATTGACTATTAAAAGGTTTTCAAAAAACGTTTCATTATTCCATAACAATCAAACATTCTTTGAATACTCTTCAAAACTCTTTTAAGAGTTTAGATAGATTGAAGATTTCTAAAATCTATACCAGTCCTAAATGTCACTTTTACAGTGAAAATGACACGTGGAATACTACCATTTTAACGAAATTTCCCATGACTGTTCTAAGCAGAATTAATTTAATAAAATAACAACAGTGATATTTAATTATATATACGGTTCAACTATTCAAGTAAATTCACATGACAACCAGCCCTTCTTTTTTGGTTTTTGAGAAAGTGCCAGAATGGTGATCATTTAAAATTTGGTGAAGCATTCTATTTCTTTGTACATCCATCTTTTGTACCATAAAACACTTTTCAATCAAATTCATACACTTTTTCATCCAAATCTGACAAGTTCATCCATATTTTAAATTTGATTGAAACTTTTTTGGTAAAAAAAGATTACTTTTTTCAGGCGAAAAAAAGATTTTCACTATGAAATGTTGCTTTCTGGCTCCATTTCGCCCAAAAAAAAGGGGCTGATGACAACAATCCAGTTACATCCCAAAAAACCTTTCACCGTGGATTGATATGAACGAATGTAGCGGATGTAGCGGATCATCTCAGAGATCGTCGACGCAGACACCTGCGGACCTGATCAACCTCCCAAACTATAAATTCAACCCTTCACCACACAACACTCGCACTTCTCATTTCGCTCTCCACTCTTTGCAATTCAGCTCCGATCCGTGCTCACAATTTTTTCTTTTCATCTTTCGTAGCTGCATTTCGATTCAGCCGGTGGGTCACCATAGCTCTAGCTAGCTGCACCCTTGCCGGGATGCACACAACTGCCTTCATCGATCGAAGTCCATGACTGAATTGCTCTGATGCAGAGAATGCGCTGGCTTGATCGAATAGAGCTGCATTGCTTTTCTTATGTTTTATAACTTTAGCAATCGATCCCAGAGATGATGAAGAGTATTGCTCACATATGCTTGGCAATAATGTAGAATCGGGGACCTCCCCTGTATTATACACAGGATGTCTCGAATATTTTGCAGCGGATGGTCCCCGATACTACATGCATGTGTCTCGGAGTTTTTGTTTTTTTTGCAAGTTACTTTATCGATCGTTTGTCTGAGCTGGTTGTTCTCTACTGTGCAGGTCGATCTTTTCCCATGGCGCATACGCAATGGATTCTGCTCCTGGTGGTCGCCACCCTTGCGATCGGCGTCGTCGCCCCTCCCCCCAAGGACACGGTGCTCATTCAAAGCGCCCTCCCGGGTGACATGACCGTCCACTGCTCCGGCATGGGTGCGGATCTCGGAGTGCAGAGCGTCATGGCGGGAAGAGGCTACAGTTTCAGCTTCTACTTGGACACCGCAGGCAATGCGGTGTATTCATGCAGATTCGACTGGGCGGGGCACTGGAGTCAGTTCAACGTGTTCGCGGCCACCGGGGGTAATGCTGGACCCTGTGCGCATTGCTTGTGGACTGTCCGGGCTGATGGCTTTTACAGGTCGGAGGCGGGACAAGCGCCAACTGGACCCGTTTTCCGTTGGAACTAAATCAACTAATCAACTAGTTTAGTCACGAGATTTATTAGTCAAGAGACTAGTGCCAACTAAGCTAGCTAGACGCCTATGTGCTAATCGTCGACCTTGCAATAAAAGGAGAGTAATACTCTGCTAGCTAGTTGAGTCTTGCTTGAACTTGAGAAAGCTGGTTTGGAATTGTTTATGAAGCATTGCGTCATTGCAAATGGCATGGTTTGGAAATCGATCAGTTTCTGCTTTTCAATTCTTTCCTTTTTGTTCCTTTTTATAACTCTGTGTTGTTACCGTCTTGCAATATATACGGCAGAGTTTCAGGGGGTACGTTTGTATGCTTGTGAAATGCCTATTCAAGTGCGCTTGCATTGTTTTGATAGAGAAACTCGTTGCAAGACTGTGCGCTGATTGTTCTTTCTCTGAAACCATACGTACGTGCGTGTTTGCTTTTTCACTGAAACTTTCTTTGCGTATGTGTTGAATGTTTTGTTGGTTTGACTCGAATTGCTAAGCTGTCTCATAAAGCTAAAGGAGCGGTGGAGTGTTCTTATGGATCATCACGTTGAGAGTTGAGAATTCTGGAACCGATTAAATGACAGACTGTCCAAAAGTAAAGGTTGTAAGATGCTGAATGAATGAAATAGGGCAATCCATGAGAAAATTCGCCTTCATTCTGAAATCAAGCATCCTGATTCCTGAGCGGCTTCAATCCATGTCCGCACTGTTATCTCACAAATGAATCAAATAGGATTAATTGGGTGTTTTTAGACTAGTAAGTATGCACTTGGATGATGAACAAGTACCGTGGAGTCCATCGACACAAAAACTTTTAAAAGCAGCATTCGTCAGTCCACGCTTTGGCATGTTGACTGAGGACTCTCTATGTACCTGAGTTTGTTTCAATGGTTGTTTCAATATGGCGATTTACATAGAGAGAAATACTTCAAGTACTTGTTGAGATCCAATGTTAGAACTAAGGTGGATAATTGTAAAGAAAACTTGTTCTTTTTTGTGTACGTTGGCAGGGGTGGAAGCTATTGAAAGTGAGTCATAGGATCATATGTGGAAAGTGAGGAAAAAAAAAGCAAAGAAAAAATCTCCAATTGATAAGGTATTGAAAAGTTCTCTAAATCTCAAACCATATGTCGTGAAAAGTTTTTTAGTGAGTCTTTCATAGCTCTTTATAACTTTAGGGGGTTGTTGCTTCGATCAATGTGATATACTTTTTGTATTGAAAGGTTTTGAGGGAACTTTTCATTGTCTATTCTTGCAGAACAATGAAGTTCTTTGAAAACCTTTTAACAAGCAATAAACATTTGAAGGGTTTTTTTGAAGAACAAATTGATTATGTATAAAATTGTTGCTAGATTACAAGTAAACAAATATTAAACAAATATGTAGTATTGGTCCGAATCAAAACAAACCATGGAATAAAGTATAAACTACATGAATTGATAATACAAATTTTGTCAAAAGTTTACAAGTTTTCATCATCTCCAAAAGATGATGCTAAAGAGCCTTTTATCCATAAGAGAAAATTAAAGAGCCACTCGAGATTCTAAAATATTCTATGATAAGCTCTATGCAATATGCAGTGATTGTAAATTACTATTAAAAAATTTCACCGATGCTCAATATAAAAGGTTTCAACATCTCACTATATTATGTAGACTACTTCATTAGAAGTAGTATAGCATGCATGTACATAAGTGATGTAACACAAAATTATGAGCACACTAGGTTATTTGTCAAAAGCCCTTTTGAATGCATTATGTTTTTAAGGACAAAAATTTTACCAAATTTTGTTTTAAGCTCCATCGGGAATGAAATCAATGTGGACTTATATTGTTGCACCCTTGGCTTTGTGGAGGATAAAATTGCATATTTTTTGCTTGAAGCCCCAAAGAGATGAAATTTTGTGGGTTTTCATTAGAAGGTTAGAATTTATGGGTTTCTACTACTCTTTTAGGACCTTATAGGGACTAATGGACTATGGGTTAAATTGATAGTCAACACTATCATAGATCTTGAAGAATGTGAATTTACTTAGAATTTATTCTATGGGTCATTAGGAGAAGAAATGCATTTTTATTTTCTCTAATATCACAAAAGTATTTAACAAATATTTTTGGAATTTCATCCAATGTAAAATTTATTTATTTATTTATTTATTTACTTATAATTAATTAACCATTAAGGTCCAAAAAATTATATTAATTATAAATACTCTTTTCATTCATATTTTTACTTCTTTTTTTGTTATTTCTTTCTGAACTTCTAGGGTATAATGTGTGTACATATCTTGTGTACATGTTCAAATATATACAAAGTGATGGAAAAAAGAGTCACAATGAATGATAAAAGTGTGGATAGTAAATTATAATGGAAGATTGTGAAAAAAACAAATCTTTAGATCCATTAGATGTTTTCTTCCTACTTTGTAAGGCTATGAGTTTCCAATTTGGGAACTAGCCAAAATTGGCCAAACCTGGCCAAACCTGCAATTCGTGAGCTGCGTTGACCAGGCATAGTAACTACTAAGGTAGAACTACCTATCACCCCCCTGATTTGCAATCTGACTATTTTGGGGTTGATTTCAAGAAGGGCACATATTTTTCAGAGGTGTGTTTTTGTTTCACGGATCAAACCCAAGTGGAATTATAATTTTCCCATTAAAATTGTAATTTCTGTGAATTTTTGAAGTGGTCAGTCTTGAAATTACAAAACCATTTATAGAGTGGGGTCAAAATTGTCCCATAAACAACCCATTACCGCCTAATCAAGTACTAGATATTCTCTATTAATGGAGTGACACGTAACCCTTGTTGTCATAAAAATCCCTGATTCTGTCATAGAATTCTCTGATTTTGTCATAAAAGGAAGGGAATTGGAAGAGATTTTAGGCGGAATTGGGGCCAAAGTTGGTGACGGAATTGGGCTGGTCTACTTGATGGAATTGGACTGCAGAACGGTAATGGGTGTTTTGACCTTACGTCACTTTTTTCCAAAAAAAATAAAAAATAAAAAAAAATAAAAAATAAAAAATAAAAAAATTGTTTTTCATTTTAAGAATTTCTAAATTTTTGTTTTTTGTTTTTTGTTTTTTGAAAGAAAAATCAATTATGACATTGGCATTCTATGAGGCCTAGAGGAACAAAACTAAGAATAGGCTTGAAACAACCTTCTAGCTCCCTAGATCTCATCTAATGATTGAATACTCTAAATAGAGTCCCAACTCCCAAGCACTAATTATAGTTAAAATCTCGATATTGCAATATATTCAATGACATTATCGCCAAAAGGCATCATGCATGTCGCGTATTGGCATTAAAACAATTGTCATAGGTATGTGAATAATTTGCTACTAGCTCTTCTTTTTAGCTTGCTAGAGCATAAAATTTTAATTTATGGAATACTATTGTTGCAATAAGTTTAGAATTACATATTGAAGTACTAGAGGAAAAATGCATGCATTTGAAAATTGCAAGAATTGTTCTCAAGATTGTTGAGATTCTTGACTTTTTTAATTTGTTTTTTGAGTTTATAGTAGTGCCTTCATGTGCATATTATACTTTGTATTTTAGATTTTAAAATGCATAATATAAAAGTCTGTTGCAAGAAATGCTTGAGGATATTTCACCTATTAGAGGTGGTACAAGACTTACTATGAGATTTCAAATTCTATTTATAAAGAATGAAATAAAATTTAAAATATAAAAAGTAGGACTACCGTCTTCAGCATTAAATCTTATTAATATATTTCTTCAAAAATTATGTACAAAAATAAGTTAATAGAAAACTACATCATTAAAAAAGAATGGGGCTTCAAGAGGGTTACTAGATTTAAACTAGTGGTGTAAACTTTAAAAATTATTTAAAATAAATTGCAATCTAACATGGTACCTCACGTACCATCACTACCATGTTAAAATATGATTAAATTTTTTTTTTTTTAAACTATTTTTTTATTTGCTACATTACACACTATTAGTCTAGATTTGGTGACCATTTTGTGAGTCTTTTTGAGGTCCCATTCTTTCTCTAATATGGGCTCTAATGACAAACCTTCAAGAGTACAATTCCACAATCATTCTATTATGAAAAATATCCCCCAAATATGATAAAACAATATTCACCTTGTGCAAACTTGATAAAATTTCATGACAATCTTAGTAGAATTCCAAAAATTATGTGCCTAAATCCACCCATGCAATGTGAGACCGAATAGATAGTACAAGTGTTTTTTGAAATCACCCTTAAGGTAAGTCATAAACTCACAATTCATCAAAAATGATCTTCCCCAATATTTTAAATGTTTTGAAATTTAAAGTTTTAGTACAATACATACCAAAAATTAAAGCATATGCAAATGTAGCTAAGCCAAAAAAAATTAATGATTGCATGTTTACTTGCTACTCAGATCAATGTTTTTATTTTTATTTTTAATCTTTATGAAAAAAAAATCGAAATTAAAAAAATTTATAACTTATACATCTAAAAATCTTAGCCCATCAACTTAGACATTTATATTATCTTTACAAAATTTTCAATGGTACTAAAAACATTTATGTTAGTTTGCTACAACTTTTGTAGCTATTACATAAATACAAAATTGAACATACTCAACTAAAAATCTCTTTTGTAATTTAAAGATTCAACATCCCGTTGAAAGGTGTGTTTTTTCTACTTTCTATGTTAAATATAAATTCTTTTTGTTGAATTTTTCTAATAGAAAATTCATGTAATTTTTTAGATGTATTTTTTTATTTTAAGAAACAAAAATTTATAAAATACTCAATCATTTCCTACTATAGACTATAGAGCATCTTATATACATATCTTAAGTATCCCTCTATAATAATTGTAAAATCGTTAAAGGAGTAATGATTTTTTTTTCTATGAATTAAGACACATTTGGATTGTGAAGTGCTTCAAAACTACTTGTTAAACTACTTCATCTTGATTTTTTCTAATTTCATTTGAATCCCTTTTGGTGAAGCCATCTTAAGGGTATCTAATTGGAAGAAATACTTAATTTGTTTTGGTGTCACATGTTGCACATTCAACCTAAGTTTGCATATTTACATAATTAAAAAATAATAATCTACAATTAGAAAGAAAACTTTGCTAATTTTTCACTTATTTTTTTTACAGTCAAGAACACTTTTGAAGTCATATTGACAATCCTAAATTATAAAATTTTAGTTGAAATGAATCTATTCTTACAATTATAAACACTAGTAGAAGTTTGATCTTTTGCAACCATTCACAGAAAACTCATTCTATCGAAAAGAAAATTTGCTTTTTTAAAAACAAGTTGTTTTGGACGATTTATTTTGGATGTTGTTCCTAAACTATTCATTTTCAATTGTTATAGACAAATTATGAGTAGTTATGGATAAGCTATTCCAAACCATAAAGTCGTAAAACTACTAGTGAAAGTAAGAGGGTCTTGAAATAAATATAATTTTTAGTTTTTTACATGATCACAAATAGACTCTTTTGCACTTGAAATTCTAACATTGATAAAAATTTACCAATTGTTCTTTGAAAATCTATGTTATAGTAGAAAATAGTCACAAAGTAATCAAATCTATACTTAAGGTCACAATTGAAAGGTCATGTTCATCTTTTGAGTAGGGATCAATGGACAATTGTTATTGAATTTTATGATGCAATAGATGAGAAGTGTTTTTAAATATTTTAAATATTTTATGAATATTATTTATGGATGTTGTATATAGTGTACCTATAACACAAACAATTTATATTATGAGTGGATCAATTGATGTTTTGAAATGAAGAGTGGTATTTTGTTTTTAATTTCTAATTCTTGTAATGAGTATTTGTCATTGCAAAATGTGAAGTCAATTATAGTATTTTATTTTTTATTTTTTATTTTTTATTTGGTGAGGAGGGAGGTGTATTGTGGAGTGATTGATTGCTTATAAAGGCACTTGAAATGTATTCATAGACTTGTAGTCAAATATGACATTTATGAGTTAGATAACATGTACAAGAGAGTATAGAAGATAGTGCATTGTTATATGAGGAATTAGAGTTGTATATGCATGCATTTATGAGCATAAAATTGTTGCATTTGAAATTCTTCAAATGTAGTATTGTGTCTTTATACATGAACAATAATAATATGTTTTTCATTGGATTTTAGGAGAGTATGTATTCAAGTGTTTGTTTCTTGAAGGTTACATTATAAACATGTAATTGCAAGGTATAAGGTGGGCGAAAGGAGTTATTTGTGAAGTTTTTTTTTTATGTTGGCCACAATTGAGTAGTTGAATAATTTGTTTGATAGTGATTGGAGTTATTCTAGAAGTTGTTGGGTAGTTTGCAATCTACTATGTGATCCACGCAACTAGTGTTGGAAAAATGATAGATTAGTCTATGTTGCTATTGTCTACCATTTAGCAACCATTTCATTATTTTTACTCCAAGCCGTTAGAAAAAAAATTGGTCTACAAACTTGTCTATCTAGAAAGTTTGTTTACAATTATTAGACAATAATTAAATTATACTTTACTTTATACTCACATCTTTTAGTTGCCCATTTATGAAATTTTCATTAACCTTTAAACGTCGACAAGGATGTTTGGTGTCCGCTGAATGACATGGAATCCTTCTAGTAGGACAAAAATGTAGGGATATTCATCTTTGGAATTTTGTTGTGAAAAAGGGAGGTCTCTGCAATAGTTTGACTTCGAATGAGTGCTTTTGCTATTTCTTAATCTCTAAATGATTTGGACTATGTTTTCACCAAAACCACTCCAAAACTACAAATTCTAGAACAAATACCAAATTTTAGAAAAAAAATCAATTTTAAATACATGTAACTATAGAATTGAGGAATTTTTTTCAGATGACAATCGAAAGATATTAGTGTTTGAAGTACAACAGTCCTTTGAGGGGCCTGCAAAAAATTGGACAACTACATTTTACATAGTCACATTTGTATGAAAAAATGCCCCAAATGGTGGTGCTAATTTGGATTCATTCTTCAAGGCAAGTTGGCTACATGTTTGAAAATTTTCAGATCATTTGGAATTGTACAATATATAGGAAAAAGATAATAAGTAGTAAGAAGTAGAGAATGATTCAAAATACTAAATTATTAACAATTGATCTGAAAATTTAGTATTTTGAACCATTATAATCAATTATACTAATCAAATAATCAAATAATCAATTATACTAATCAATTGATCTGAAAATTTTACCAAACAAACTAGAAAAGAAGGCGCAAATTTCCCAACAAGTTTTATTTAATTTGGATATTGGATGCAAAAATCACAATATTTTGAATTGAACCTAAAATTGTGGGAAGACACTTTTGGGCCCCTTGGGCGGTAGTGGATGGAGTTATTCTACAACTTGGAATTTTGGGCCCTTGGGCGGTAGTGGATGGAATTTTTTTTGATAGTAGATGGAGTTATTTTACAAGTTGTTGGATAGTTTGCAGTCTAGTATGTGATCCATGCAACTAGTGTTGGGAAAATGATAGATTAGTCTATGTTGCTATTGTCTACCATTTAACAACCATTTCATAATTTTTCTCCAAGTCTTTAGAAAAGAAATTTGTCTATCTAGAAAGTTTGTTTACAATTATTAGCCAATAATTAAATTGTACTTTACTTTACACTCACATCTTTTCGTCGCCCATTTATGAAATTTTCATTAACCCTTAAACGTCGACAAGGATGTTTGGTGTCCGTTGAATGACATGGAATCCTTCTAGTAGGACAGAAATGTAGGGATATTCATCTTTGGAATTTTGTTGTGAAAAAGGAAGGTCTCTACAATAGTTTGACTTCGAATGAGTGCTTTTGCTATTTCTTAATCCCTAAATGATTTGGACTATGTTTTCACCAAAATCGCTCCAAAACTACAAATTCTAGAACAAATACCAAATTTTAGAACAAAAATCATTTTTAGATACATATAACTATAGAATCTTGTATTACAATGGTGTGAAAAGATGTAGAAAAATTTCAGATGTCAATGGAAAGGTATTAGCATTTAAAGTGACAACAATCTTTTTTTGGACTTCATGAAAAATTAGACAATTGCACTTCACAAGGTCACATTTGTATGAAAAATGTCCAAAATGGTGGTGCTAATTTGGATTCATTCTTCAAGGCAAGTTGGCTACATGTTTGAAAATTTTGAGATCATTTGAATTTGTACAACATGTAGGAAAAAAACAATAAGTAGTAAGAAATAGAGAATGATTCAAAATACTGAATTATTAACAATTTATTTATGGAATTGAAAAATGCCAATTCCAGTATTCGTAATGTTGTAATAAACAATCTATACTTAATGTTTTTATTTTTTTCCAAAAATATTTAAAATTAAGTTAAATAAAGGACTTCAAAGTTTGTCTTAGAGTAGAGATTTTATAACTACCCACAAACTACTACAAACTAAAACTCCTCGTAACTTTCATATCATTAATTAATCAAAATGGAATGATTCATAACTTTCCACACAAATATAACTCTAGAGAACCAATTTCAAATCTTTAATTCTTTAAAAAATGGTATTTAAAAAAAATTCTTTTCATGCCCACGCTCCCACCAAGTAATAAAAAGTACATATCATACAATAACTTTTGAACTATGCAGTCAAAAGTTATGAAAATTGTTGGGCCTAAAATCTACTCCTTGGGCACATGTAGTGTCAAAATTTCAAAAAATAAAAATAAAAAACTCCATTCATGGTGATCTGCCCTAAATCGCTATGTTGCCAAAAAATGCAGTTTGGACATTTAAGGGTTAAGCCAATCATGATTCACATGGTAATGAAAAGGGCGTGATGATTTCCAAGGTCACCATTTTGTCCTTTAAGGGTCAAAATGGAGATCTGAAAAACAAAGCAAGGATATGTACTGGCAAAGGATACATATCCTTGGTAGGCATGATTACCTATCCTTTCAAAGATTCGATATCAATCCTCCGACAGATGAAACCGGTACCACATAAAATAGAAACAAGATCACACATGAAATGAATCTCTGCAACCTAGACTTCACCTACCAAACCAATAAACCATGTAGAAAAAGTCTAAAAACCAAAAGAAATATACACATGACCACGTTATACAGGACATTCTAGCAACCAGAGAACTAAATTTCTAGCACTGCCATCTCATGAAACGCTACACTTTTAGGAGAATCCAAGTGAGGGAGAGAATCCAATCACCATATGCCATCAATTGTTGCCATTCCAAAGAGATTCAACAGAACATGTATATCTAGTTTACATCTAGGATCAATTGACCACTCAATTCCTTGTAAGGATTCATCCCATGATGTTTTCTACAGCAAAGACAATTTCAATTGAATACGCAATTTTCTAATTGCCAAACTTGAGATATGTATCCACAAGCAGTTTTGCAAAACTTGAGATGCGCATGCACAAGTAGTTTTGGTAAACTTGTGAATGCGTATGCATGAACAGTTTTTCCATTGATCACTACGTACAACAATCTGAGTAGATTCAAGCTTAATAAAACTGTACAAAGCTTTGCCAAGTTAGCACTCCAATTGGAATTTTGATCCCTTCGTTGCTCACGTAGGAATTAAGCAAATCATCAACAAAAGAAAGTATTGAAAATCTGAACTAGAGCCAAATGTTTGCAAATTCAAGGCTATGGCTTACCTTGTGGACCTCCCTCTTCCTGGTGCCACACGTGAGCCATGCTTCCGACGGCAGTGTGGACATCGTGAACGACACGTCTTCGCAGTTGCTGGTGCACTGCAAGTCCGGCGACAATGATCTGGGGAACGTGTACCTGGAGCAGTACGGCGACTACTACTTCCACTTCGGACAAAACATATTTGGCACCACGTTCTTCTACTGCCGGTTCACTTGGGGTGGATTCACCAAATTGGTGGCTGTGTGGAAGGGGAAGTCGTATGTGGATCGCCTAGATTGCGAGGTAGCAGGGCAGTGTGTGTGGAAGGTGAACGAACGGGGATTCTATTGGGCTACGAAAGGGCCCTTGCAGCCTTTCAATTACTACACGGACTGGGTCAGGTCTCCACCAGGATCCTAAAACTCCGTCCTCTACACAAAGAGGTAAATTATACTCATGCCTTGAAACTAATAAGATCGTAAAGCATAGAAATTCTAAACCTAAAATCTCTTTTTTTGACACAGCTTGGATAGAACAGAACCGGATTCTTGAAAGAATCAGGATTTCCAAGATACTCAACATCGTTCTTTGACACCCTAAACCCCAAACCCTGAAGTTCTCTTCTTTGGAGCAAATTTGGTAGAACTAAACTGGATTTTCCTCTATAAGAATTAGCCGGTTTTTTAAAATGCTCAACATTTTTTGTTGATATGCATTTTCTAGCACCTCGAGTTCAAAGATTTTTGTAGATGCCTTCAACATCAATTACTTCAATGGTTTTCACAGAGTAGCGTCCAATTGACTTGGCATTTGTGAGTAACAAAAATACCATGTTATAGTGCACCGTTCTCAGACATTTTGATTGAATCTAAATGACATCATGTGTTTCTATACGATATCAAATGCACAAATAGATGGGTGGACTCAAAGAATGATTAAAGAATGTTGTGTGTGCAATTGCAAAATTTCAGAGATTTGTTTGGCTCAACATTCAGATCTAAAATTACAAACTAAATTGAGGTTGAGAGATGAGCAAAGCCTTGCTTGATTTCATGGTATTGACCCTCTAATGAAGATTTTCACAATGTCATCATAGAACCATTTCTACATTTGTAATTGGGAAAGAAAGAAAAAAGAATAAAGCATGTGCATTCATAGATCTTTCTAGATTCAAGATTATTCACTATAATAAGGGTCATTCAAAAAACAATTTAATGATAAACTAAGAAAACATGTCATTTATTGGATGATTTTGGAGTACATGAGTAAAAGTACGCATTAGATACTCTTAAAATTTAAGAACACAGTATTCAAGAAAAAAACTTGATTCTATTAACAATCAAAGTCTTATTCGATGTGAAAACATTATAAATGAAAAACTTCTATATTTCATTTGCTATTGATCTTTTCAATGTAAGTCAAAGTCATAATGAAATTAGTGCTAACTTTGACTAATAAAAGAGCATTTAAATTCATCATATGTATACCATATAAAATGAAATTGAAAGTGTAATTGTTGAGCCTATTTGCCTTGAACAAGTGTTCATAGGTCACGCTTCTACTAATGTACACACTTCAATTTAATTTTAAGATAGCTTTTGTGATTGGTGAAATCTTGTTGGCAAGTTCTATATTGTGTTAACCTACACCCTTTTGTATGTTTATGAATTGATTTTTGGGAGGTGAAAGTTTGATGACACGCTCCGCATCCAAATATTTGAATGATGTCGTTTGATGTTGGTGTTCTTCAAATCTTTTTCCTTCTTGATTTGCTTTTTGGCATAGAATGGGTGATGCCATTCTTCATATCCAAAAGGATATAAGCACCAATTTCCATTTCATCACACACTTTTGGTAATTCATTGTTAATGAATGATGGATATGTAAGACAATGGGACAATGAAGCATTTTCAATACCCATTTCTTCCTTGTTTGATGTTTCTTTCTTGCTGATTGTATAATTTTGCTATAAGTAGATGATCTTTTGAAAATAATAAAAATGACCAATGGACTAGAAGTTCTAAAAATAACTCAGTACGTAATTGTATAAAATTATACAAAGATGAAACTCCTATGCTTACTTTTAAATACAATAATTGCATTAATACCATGGCACAATAACAGAAATGGCATTAATGGCATTAAGTGGCTCTAATTTATAGATGGGAATGAAGAAAATAAAATGTAAAAGTATTGATACAACATTAATGTAAAGTATTGATACAACTTTAATGTAAAAGCTATGTAAAAGCTAAAATGTAAAATATAAAAGCAAATATATCAAAGCTCCATAGTGAAAACTAAAATGTAATGCTATAATGTAAAAGCTAAAATTGAAGAGTTACAAACAAAATAGAAATCAACAAATCTACATATCCATATCTACATATTTTGAAGATTGGTTTGGGGTCCAGGGTTCGGCATGATTCGGAGTAGTTGGGGTCCAGGGTTTAACAAGCCTCCGCTTTGTTCTCTATTGTTTTGTGTCTAATTTTGTGTCCTTCATTCATTGTAAATTCCAAATCGATTGTTGTGTTGCTTGGAGAGGACCTTGCCGGACCTGAATCGGAAATTGAGTTAAGTTATAGTTGAGCACAGCACCCTAATTCCTGGCGTCGTTATGAAGGTACATTTCTCACCTGAGTTTTCCGTTGCTTGTACTCCAAGTTTTTTATGTTTGTTGTTGTTTCTAGGGTTGAATGGAGGTAAAGTTCTTGTTTCAAATGTGCACCAAGAGTCTAAGATTGTTTTCACTGTTTGCTTGTTGATGCAACGCACATTATTGTGCAATCAAAAGAGGTAAACATTGTTTCAGCTCATTGTGGTGCGACTTAGCTTGGTAGTAATCCCGAGTTTTCTTTTCCTTTGCGAAAATAAAAATTTGGACGAGTTTTTGATCTTTGAGGCCGGATTGAAACCCTAAGAACTGTGTGACGGTATGAATTGTTTTCTTAGCGCTTAACTCTTGCTTGAAATGTGCAACAGGACTGATTACTTTGTTTCTTTGTGTCAGAATTGTTGATCCAGCATACGATAGCGTGATCTCAAGAAAGTTCGGCATCCAAACGTGTCAGCTGATTGGACAGAGACTTAGCATGGTATGTACCTTGAATTTTCGTTTCATTTACAAGCGTGTAATAAGGATGAGTATTGACGTTTGAAGGTCCAATTAAAACCCTAATGCCGCTTAAACCCTAAGGACTGTCTGGCGGTGTAAGTCGTTTCTTAGCATCGAGTGTAGGTTAAGGGAGGGAGGGAGGGGATACTCATTCTGTCACTTCAAGATTTTTAACCGATATGTAGGAGTGTGCTTCATTGGGATTGCACTATAGAACTGTGGAGCGATCACCACGGGTGCAAGAACCAAACCTGTTGAGAGCAAATTTTTATCATTATGCAATCATTCAAAGTGGGTTGTAGACCGCTATAGTTGAATTAGACCAACTCATTTCCATTCAATGATGAGTGACCAAAGACATAATTTAGCCAGTCATGCTTACACCACTTGCTGATAAGTCCATTTAAGTAGATGAGTAAAGTATATGAAATTAGGTGAGTTGCTGTTGGTAGCCGGGGTCATTATAGAAGATAAGGTACAAATGGTTTTATTAGTCTTCTCTACCTTAATGTTTGGATAGTTTGAAAGGGACTATGGAGTCTGGATTTTGAGGAAGACTGAATTGTTGTAAGATTATTGGCCGTATGCATGCAGGAGTTCCCAAGCACAAAGGACGTTGTAGAAATAGCGGGGAGCTTGTACTCGGCTGTGAAGAGCGTTCTCATTCTCAATATTCAACTTGTTCAGGCTTTGCTGCCCACATCACACAAGGCTCCTCTTAATAAGCTTCTCGCTTAGTCATTTTTCCCTTACGGATGACCTAAGTGAGACTTTGTTTGTACAAATTTTGTATAGCCTAAAGCTAAATGCTCAATTGGGCAGGCATTGCGAAGCTCGCTTAGTCGATGCAAAGTGATTGATATGTAGCAGTGCATTCAGTGTCGATTCTTCATTCATGGGCGGATATCCGTATGTAGAGAGAATGCTGCAACAAGTAAATAGACTGAGGTGCCGAGCTGTATGTAAGACAGACTTTTACAATGTTTGTCATGTAACATTAGTAACATTTTTAATGTGAAAAGGCATTATCCACTAACTGCACTTGAAAACCGTTTGCTTTTTGATGATTTTGAGCAGGTCCTGATGGCTTCATATTTTTCATTTATCTTTTGAGGCTTTTTATGTAGCTTCTATTGGTCATGATCTGTGTAAGATTTTGAGGTGTTGCAAAAAGTATGTGTTTTTGTGATTTGAGACAGGTAAAAATGATGTTTGTTAGATTTTTCTTAGAATTCTTGTGTAGAATAGGCTCATAGATACAAGTGAAGTTTTGATTCATTTCATAATTTTTAATTTGGCAATACACACGAGGAACTTTGTTTTTTTGGGGAAAGACTTTACATTGTGTAGTTAAAGTAATATTATAGGTTTATTACAAAGTCAGTTTTCACAAATTTTGAAATATAAAATGTTCTCAAGGTTTACCCTCCAAAGGAAGAGATCTATTATTACAAATATTATGTCTGAGCTAAATTTTCTTTTTTAAATTGTGTTCAAATACCAATCATATATATTTCTATTATGTAACACTATGAAGTGTCAATCATTATGAACATTTTCACTTTGTTTCATGAAAAATTGTCATAGTTATAATTCTTGTGACTAAAAGTGACTAAATTTGTAAATATAGCAAAAACAGTTCAATTAATTTGAAATTATTTCAAGAGATACAAGTAGCAATGAAGATTAGTGTGAGAATTTCTCAATTAGTTGTTTTATTCTTTATACTTAATCCCTAAAGGACCATTGTCCCCTCGGGGAACAAAATGGATTTTGGGCAGGTTCCTATGATCTCATTTTTTAGTGAAACTTTTTGAAACTTTCTCATAAGATAGAAAAACTTATTAGCTTCGTGGGAATATAAATTTTATTTCAATTGGTGCCTGATAGCAAAAGTTATGGCATCTTAAACATAATTTTCACGTCAATGGGTAGAAAAAGAAATCTACAAAAATTTGAAATTGATTTTTTGATTTTTTTCTTCTTAAAGATCATATTTTTGTCTACATGTAAAGCTTTGATTCATCCCATTTGGATTAGTAATGTGAAAGTTATGAACAATCTTGTTTTGCGGGCATTTTGAGCATCTTCTTGAAAAAATAACTTATAGGATTGAATTTTGAATGCAATTTTCACAATTTTTCAAAAAAAATTGTTTGACAAGGTGAAGTTTTCTATTTAGAACAATCTCACCGTTGAGATTATTGTGTTTCAATCCCATTTTAGAGCTATTAATAATTTAGTTTTTCTTTCAATCTTGGACCTACTTCTACTTAACAATTTTTTAAAGAATGAAAATCAATCGTGTTTTTTTTTTTTTAAATTCTCTAGACTTTCAACTCAATTCTTCAACACAAAAAAAAATTTAATTCAAGGTCCATGGTGCAAATTTTTTCCACAAATGGCACTCAAAGTCATTTGAAATTGCAGGCCAG
Organism: Rhytidiadelphus loreus; assembly: GCA_947034895.1. Classification (NCBI taxonomy): domain Eukaryota; kingdom Viridiplantae; phylum Streptophyta; class Bryopsida; order Hypnales; family Hylocomiaceae; genus Rhytidiadelphus; species Rhytidiadelphus loreus. Next base: position 18,843,162 of record OX344764.1, read on the forward strand.
TGTTCAAAAAACTTTCTTTTTTCAACTTTGAATGCTAATATCTTCCAATTAGTACGGTCAAACTCCATGAAATTTTAACCACGTGGTCTTTGACTAGTAAAGTGCAAGATCCTATGGTTCAATTCTAAAAAAGTGTTTTGTTTTGTTTTTTAGGATGAATGCAGTAGAAATGGCAGTTTTGAGTAGTTTTTGACATAAGAATGGCCCTAGTCCTTTAGTGGTTAAACCCCCTTGACTATGACCTTCAAGTTAAATTTCACTATCAAGCTAAGTTTATCTTATTATATAAGGTTGGGGTGAATTCACCCTTCACTTATCCCCCAAAGTCATTCATTCCTTCACTTATCCTCCAAAGTCATTCCTGGTTTATATATAAAAAAAAAGACACCCTTTTTTGTGCTTCATTAATTTACCTATTAGACCTCTCTTAGCTAATTTTGGTCCTTTAATTGCAAATATGAATTCAAAATTTGCAAATTTTATCATGTATGGCAAATAAAAAATTTCAGCATTTTCCCTCAAAGATGAGTAAGGGATCAATTCACCCAACCATTATATAATTGATATATACAATCTTGAATTTTTCATGTGTAGAAATGCTTATTTTCTATTGACACTGATTTTTTCATAAATTTTGATGGAAAAATCAAATAATTGTAATTTTTTAAAGTAAAGAGTGGAAATAAAATTATATTAATTAGAACATGTATTTGAATAATTTTTTTATTTTTACCATAAGTGAAGTTCACAATGAAAAACATGATTTTGTAATTTAAATTTGAAAAAACATTTAAGAAAAAAATTCGAATGAAAAATACACAATATGGTGAAATATGGATTTTGGCACTTGGAGCTTGCTATTGCAATAATTCTTTCAATTTTTCAATTTTTCAAAATTTTACAGTGGGATAGGACTATAACTTGTCAAGTTTTATTTTCTTAGTTTAAAATACATACCAATAGTGAATATTTTGAAAGTTACAATCAATGTTGACTAAGGCGCATCCACTTTATGGATGTCTAGACCTTAAAAGGTTAAATGGTTTCCTAAAACATTCTCACTATTAGAATTGATATAATCATTAGAAGGGATTTACCTTCTTTATAAGAATGTGAGTTTCTTGTAGTTCTTTGTAGTTCCCAAATTGGATCGAGGTGGATTGACCCCCTTGCTCGGCATTACCAAGGGTGCATGTAAAAAAAAGCCCCCTATTTTGGACCGTTCTAGGGTGTACTCTTGACTTCTCTTAACTAATTTAGGGTCTCTGATTGCAAAAATGAATTAAAAATTTGAAAAAAAATTCAAGTGCGGAAAATAAATAATTCTAGGGTTTGCCCATAAGGTTGAGTGAGGGGGTCAATCCACCTCGCCGGGGGTGCTATTTTGTGAGCCTTGGAGCGGGAGCCCAAGAGCTGTGAGCCTGTGAGCCTCCGATTTTAGAATTTTTGGAAGGGAATTTTTTGGATTAGGACCTATTACTGTGGATTAGAATGAGGGTGTTTTGGAGGTTGATCTTGAAAAAAATTATGGAAATGGAAAATTCTTGATAACAAAATACAACAAGGAATATTATATATATTAAGAGATTTTTTGAAAGGTCAAGGATTTGGAACTTTCAAAAAAATTCAAATTTAAAAAAAAAAATCTATTATTTTTATTCATACTAATATTATTATTTTACAACTCCATCACCCTAGAAACCTCTCTTGATATCTAGTGGTCCCTTGGATTTGAAGCTCTCAAAATTTTTATTTTTATTTTTTCAAATTATTTTTCCATGACTTTGTTACATCTAGAAACCCCTCTCGGTACCAAGAGATCCCTCAGGGATTTCAGAGTGTGGAACTCAAAAAAATTAAAAAAAATATTTTCTTTCAATTTCTTTTTAAAAAATATTTTCAATTTTTTCCTGACTTCATTACCTCTACAAACTTATCTTGGTACCGAAGGAACTATTGGAGACTTTTAGATTAGATACTCTCAAAAAAGAATTTAAAATAATAAAAAATATATATATAATAATTAATTTTTCTCCGACTTTGGCACCGTCATACCCCTTTCGGTACTGAGATATCCTTTGCGTGTGTTAGGGTTTGTGACCCTCAAATTAAATAATAATAATTTTTTATTTTTTATTTTTTTTGCTTGTTAAAAGTTCCAAACTCCAAGCTTCTGAAAGTTGCAAAAAAATTAAAAAATTAAAAAAAAAGTGATGATTTTTTTTTTTTTTTTTTTTTTTGTAAAACTCCCAAACTCCCAAACCCACAAGGCGTCTCTCTATACCGAGAGTTTTTTTTTGAGGTGACAAAGTTGAATTTAAGAAATAAATTAAATTTTTTTTTTTTAATTTTTTAATTTTGGTTGGAAGTCCCAAACCCCAAACCCTACTAGACGTCTCTGTACTGAGAAGGGTTTTGGAGGGTAACAAAATCGCAACAAAATTTTAAAAAAAAATACTCATTTTGGGTTGAAAGTTCCAAACTTCAAACCCTGTCAAGGGTCTCTCGGTACCGAGAAACCCCTTGCGGAGTTTGGGGATTGGGAATTTCAGGGAAAAATAATTAAAAAAGAGATTTTTTAAAATTATTGAAAATTATTGAATTTCTTTTGCGACTTCATCACCACCCACCACCCCAAAACCCTCTTGGTACAGAGAGACCCTTAGCAAGGTTTGGAGTTTGGATTTTTCAACCAAGTTTTTATTTTTTTTCAATTTTTTTGGGCAACTTTGCCACCTCAAAAAACCCTCTCGTTACAAAGAGACCCTTGGCTGGATTTATAGGTTAGAGACTTTCAATCAAAAAAAAAAAAAAAATTTTTTTTTTTTTTTTTTTTCAAATTTTTTTTTTGTGACTTTGTCATCTCAAGAAACCCCTCTCGGTAACGAGAAACCCTTGGAAAGGTTTGGGGTTTGGGGACTTTCATTTTTTTTTAAATTAAATTTAGAAAAAAAAAAAATCTTCTTCTCTTAAGTTTTTTTTTGGGACTTTGTCACCCCAAGAAACCCTTCTTGGTTCGAAGAGACCTCTTGTGGAGTTGAAAATTTAGGACTCTCAAAAAAATTTAAACTAAAAAAGAAAAAAGAAAAAAGAAAAAAGAAATTTTTTATTGTATTTTTTCTACAACTTAATCACCCCAAGATATGCCTTTCAGTATCAAGAAATCCCTTGTGGGGTTTTGGGTTTGGGACTCTTAAAAAAAAGAATAATTAAAAGATTTTATTTTTATTTATTTTTCCTTTATCACAACTTTGTAACCCCTTAAAACCCTATTTTGTTACCGAAGGACTCCTTATGGAATCTGGAGTTTCGTACTCTCAAAATTAAAAATTAAAAACTAAAAAAAATCTATTATTTGTTTGTTTCCACGACTTCGCCATCTCAAGAATCCTCTTGCAAATTTTGGAGGAGGGGACTTTGAAAGCACTTTCTTTTTTATAATTTTCAAATTTTCTTTTTGAATGTGTGAATGTGTCACAACTCCATCACCTCCAAAAAAAACTTTAGGCACTAAGAAGTCCCTTTGGAGGTTTGGGGGGTAAGACATTCTAAAAAAATTCTTGTTTTTACGAGATGGTGTTTACTACATGAGCCCTCTATCAATTGTCCAAAATATTTGTTTTCTCTTGGAATTTTTTCAAAAGCTTGACCATGAACAAACATTTTCACAAGAAGAACATAAATAGGCCTCGAGGTGGATTAAAGTTGTTTTCTGTCAACGTGCCAAGCCAAGCACAGTACATATGCCAGCAAGGCCCCATGGTCATAGGTCCATGGTCATAGGGATAAAAATCAAAATCAAAATTTTGAAATGTCGTCATTTTTTCTTTGTTGGCTTCAAAAATTTCAAGTTTTTTTCAATTGATGCTCTAGGCTCACAAAACGTAGGCTCACAGCTCCTAAGCTCATGCTTTTAGGCTCACAAACTAGCGTCGTTGTCCACCTCGCCTCCAAATTGTGGGAACGCATCCACTGTTGTAGTTTGACAAGGCAGGAGCATTATTGCTACGTCATTAAAAATAATTTTTTAATAGTTTTAAAATATATATATTTTTAAATTAAATTTTAAAAAAACATTAAATTTTTTAATAATTTTATATTCCGACTATTCCTAGGACTCGAAACAAGCCTGAAATCTCATCTAATGTCATTCTAGTGTAAAAGCAATTAGCAATCTTGTTTTTCATTTCATCTTGTACCTACATATATTTAATGATTAAAAAAATGAAATTCAAGACTTTTTGGTTGGATTATTTTTAGTAGATTTTGAATTCAAAATTTTGACACGCTATCGACTTTCTCAAATTGTGGAAATTGTTATTTTTTTCTGTAAAAGCTTTGAATGATAATAGTGAGCCTCTAGGACGGATAATAAAATGTAATTTTTAATGTATAACCACAGAGATCTTGCAATTCATTGGGTTTTGCTCTCTTAAAATTTAGATCTAAGGTAGAATCACTCATGACCAACCACAACCCCATCAACAATCAATAGAAAATTTGAAATTCAAAAGAGTTTGGGACAAAATTCCAAATATGAGTTTTTGATTTCCAACCATCAATTCTTCCATTCTTTTCATGATACATGTGCTTAGAGTATCAAAGTGAACAAGAAGTAGTCTCTAAAATGAATAGTTTTGGAATAATCTACACACTGGACATGGGTCTAGACCAACTTTTACCTTTTAAAATTCATAGTAATTTTAGTCCTAGTGATAAAATGATCAAATTTTGGCAATCCCCCTCATTTCTATCTCTACACGTGTGGAAAAATTTCCTTGGCCTTCCTGTACTTTACATCATGTCCCTAGTTTCTTAATTGATCCGTTATGGGCAATTTGCCTATAATGCTTGGATTAAGTTAGCTAAAAGATCTAATGGTTGAATTCACAAAAAGATAAAATCAAAAGTTGGCCATTATTGTAGATGAGTTTTTGATCTTAGAAAATTGAAGGTCCTAAAATTGACCAAAGAAGCATTTGAGTTTAGTTTCCATTATTAAATTGCCTAAATTATTGTTGGATCTTGTTCAAAGTTAAAAGATAATTCCAAATCTCTTCAAATGCATTTTTGAACAATGGACAAACAATTTCTGAATCTTCATAGTGCTGAAATTAAGTGTACTTGGGTCCAAAATGACCTAAAACTACCCTAGGCGATGGCCAAGTGATAAGAACTTCTGATGGAATCCACGAGGTTCCTGATTCAACTCCCTATACTGGCATTGTTTGTATGTGGGCTCTTTGTGCTAGTGTACAAGGAGGGGTTTTGTTCCCCCATTTGTTCCTAATGGAGATACCCAAGGTGTGTAATTCTTGGGCTTATTATCCCCTAAAGGACCAAGTGTCCCTTCAGGGGACAAATGGATTTCGGGCAGGTACCTACGGGCTGAATTTTTCTCCTAATTTTTTGAATTTTTTTTTTAATATAGAAAAACTGATTGAATTTGTGGGAATATAAATTTTTTTCCAATCGGTGCCCGGGAACAAAAGTTATGCCCATGTACCTCAAAACAGGGGAAATCAGGCAACAAAAAAAATTTGCAAAAATTTGAATTTCTTTTTTTAAATTTTTTCCCTCATAGATTATATTTTTTTCTATTTGGAAAGATTTTATTCATTTCATTTGGATTTTTTATGAGAAAATTATGGACAATCTTGTTTTTTGGGCAATTACAACATCTTCTTGAAAAAATAACTTGTAGGATTCATTTTTGAATGCAATTTTGACAATTTTTCCAAAAAAAGAGTTCCATATGGTTTAGTTTGCTTGCTAGAACAATCTCACCGTGGGAATTAGTGCATTTTAATTATATCTTAAATATATTAATAAAATAGATTTTCATCCAATCTTGTATCTATTTCTATTCTACAATTTTTTTTGAAATGAAAATTAAGTTTTTTTGAAAACCTTTTTTTTTCCTAGACTCTCAACTCAATTCTCCACTATAATGATTTAAAGCTCAAAACTCTGTAGTGCAAAAAATTTAAGTTAAAAATGTTCAAAGTCAAATAATCTAGTCCCGCCAATGTGCTGAAAAACTTGTTTTTATTCACTTTAAATGCAAATATCTTACAATCTGTACGGTGAAAAATTCTGGAATATTTTCCACACATTCTCATACTAGTAAGGTGTAAGATTTTACGGTTAGATGTGGGAAAAAAACAATTTTCATTTTTTTTTACTCTTTGCTGTAGAAATGGCAGTTTTGAGTGTTTTTTGGCAGAAAAAAGGTCTTGATCCTTTAGGGGTTATACTAGGTTGCCTAGGTTGTTGCTGCGGCCTTTGAAGGTTGTATGTTTAATAAAAAAACAAAAAAACAAATTAATCCTAGGCTCTCATGATTAGAAAACGCACAATTTAGGTACAAATCTAGATACAAATCTAGGCACGAATGTAGGCACAAATCTAGATGGGACGCTTTCCTAAACATGTCACAATTAAGATAAAGTACCCCATTACGAACAAAATGGGAGAAAACCCATTGTAGGTAAAATTATAATGGTGGTATACATTCAAGTTTTGAAATGTACACCACCGTTACAATTTTACCCTCCATGGGTTTTGTCCGTAATAGGGTACTTTACCTTACATGCAGGTTCGAGTGTACGCCTCGTGTCACAGATTCCGACAGCATTCATCCATGCAACACGGTTTTCATCCAAACCATCCATTTGCAAGAGCTTCGTTTCACTACGGGAGCTTCCGCTCCTCGAGCTCCCCCTATTGCCAGGCTTCGCGAGTTCCATCGCCGAGGACGACGATCGCGATGGCTGCATCTGCTGCATTACGCAGGATGATGGCGCAGGACCCCGTCCTCACCGCCTGTGCTGTGCTCTCCGCCATCGGTAACCTCGAATTTATTCTCTTAATATTCTGAATCTCAGATATTCGCGGTTGATGCAATTTGTAGTTCAATTGCACGTTTCTGCTGTGAGGAATTGACTCTCGAGGGTAGACGAAGGTTTACAAATAGAAGGAGTCGAATTATGGATGTATATTGTGGCGATGGAGGGGGTGAAGAGTGCCGAGGGCATAATTAGGGTTCGCGTGAGCACTATTTGTGAATTTTTACGCGAATGTGAATTCGGCTGCGAAATGTAATGTGCTGAGCTTAGGAACATATCGGCTGCTGATTACAAGATTTATGCCGAGAATTGAGTGATTTATTCTTAAAGTTAAGGGTTTGGTTTCGGATGTGACAATGGACGAGTTTTCCAGATTCAAGAACTGTACTTTGAGGAGATGAAGTAGAAAATGTGTTTGAGATGAAATACGAGTTGCTAACAGTACTAGGTTGTGATGATTGCAAAGGGAAGAATGGAAGGACATACTGTCGGGGACTGCTGTAGGAATTTTTTTGGCAGTGGACTTAATGATGTTAGTTCTTACAAGCAAATGTTTGGATACGTTTTCCACTGAAGGGTTAATTCAAGTGCTGTGAAAAATCGGGTGTTTTGTACAGGGCTTGGGGCGCCGTTGATTGTTCCGCCCATTAGAAATGCTATGAATCGGCCAGAACCGATTACACCACCCAAGCTAGCCAATGTACGTCGCTCAATTCAATTGACTTTTGACCAAGTTGCAATCTCTGTGTTTAAAATTAATCTCCCCAGTAGTTGGATCAGAAGGTAAATATGCATAGAAAGGAAGTTCGGTTTATTTTGTGGCTGGAAAGCATATATGAAAGTTGTACTCCAGCAGCGTTAGATTGTTTACTTCATTGTTACTTATATGGAAAGGCTTATTCGCTGAGTTTCTGACATTCTCCCTGGGCCATTCTGTGTCCGACATATCAGGTTGTTGAGGGCATGACCGGTAAGGCGAGGAATTGAAGTTGACATTTTGATGTGCCATATTGATGCCAGCCATGTTGCTGCTGACGAGGTACTAGTCTTACAGTGCGCTGAATGAAGTTTGAAGTGAAGGGTTCGAATTCCCGGTTGCCATTCAACACTCAATGTCTGCCACACCTCCATAGCTACTGGGCTTGCGGTAGGATGTGATTTAGTTGAGTGACATGTTTGACATAGTGTTACTTCCAATTCTATTGGCAGATATTCCATCATGGGAAATCTATCGACTTTGTTATCCAAGTCCTCTTTTGAGAGTGCTCTGGTGGGTATCATGTTTGCCATGAAAATAGAAATAAATCGGCAACTTGACTAATGATCAGAATGTCCTAAGTAAATTCTGATCTATTGTTGTGCCCCTGTATTCTGTGTCACAATGGAATGGGTTCTTGTTTGCCTTAAGAATTACAAGTTTCACAGCTACCTGAATTGTTACGAGTAAATAGTCTGACAGATCAAATTTTTTGTTGGATTGCTAGGTGTTGTCGATCTATTTCAAATTTCAAGTAACTCTCAAGTGATCTATTGTCTGATCACTGGTCCATAATCCTGCTTTTTGAGAATCATTAGCGATCGTAGATGGGTACTGCTGACACTTTTAACGCGCATGTATGCATAGCTCACGTCCTGATTCGGACTGTGATTCTCTATTTCACTCGATTCTTTTCAGTTTAAGCCTCCTCTCAAGTGATTTATTGTTAGCGTTCTCTCTGTATGTTTTAAAGATTGATGCATTAGATGAAGCTGTCAATTGGGCTTAGTGTCATCATTGTTGAATTAGTACAGTCAGACTGCACATATCAAAAACATGAAATCCCTAAGTAACCTTTGACTTGTGACTTGTTTAAAAAAGAGGTCACAGCAACTTGGATTAGATACAACGGACGACAAGATTACTTTTCTGCCTGGGCTTGCGGAGAGCCTCTACTCCCTCAGTGGGCTCATTCCGTGGCGGACTTCATCGTCATCTGCTGGAAGCATCTGTATCATTTTGTGCATGAAGTTAGCTTGATAACACAAAGCACTACGAGCATCGTAGCAAAACTGTACTGGAGCTGCAGTACTGTAAGTGCACCTGATTGCAACAATCATCCAAAGAGCAGTTCTTGCTTCAAATGTAAATAGTCTGAATGTGAAAACCTAGGGTTGATTTTGGATTCATGATGCATGGAAATTATATTTCAACTGCCAACTGGACTCGAACAAGGCAATCTAATACTCCCTCCGTCCCATAATGATCTTGTTGGCCCTAATTTTTTGTCCCAAAATGATCTTCCTATTGCATTTGTGATGTTGCAAATTGGTCAAATTCAATTTTTGATTGCTCTCTAGGACCAACAAAACAATTTTGAGGAATAGCTCCCCCTCTATCCATTCAATCATCAATCAAAAGACACATGAAATGATTCAAGGGGTCAATCAACATAGTTCAATTTTATTTTTTGCATCTCTTTGAGTATTGTCTAATTGAAGGAGAAGAAACTTTTCGAGTCAATATTGAGGTCCACACATGGGCTTTGGCTTATTCTAAATGCCCATAAAATTATAACCTCACACTTAACAACTATATGCCCACTGGTGCTATTTAAAAATACCCCCAAAATTTTACTTTTCAATAATTTAAAACTGCACTTTGAAAAAGGCTTCTAAAGTCAATGTTTGTAGGACAGTAAGAGTATACTAAACTCTACCTACCATGCAAAATGGGTCTTTAAAAAGTTATTTTTAGCCTTAATCTAAAACATTTTGTCAAACATGAAGATCATTTTGGGACAGAGGGAATAATAATAACCTTGCTCAAATTGCTTATATGAAAGATTTTAGCTACACAAACCTCAAAAATATCATTCTACAGGAAGAGCTAACCTTGATGTGGTGGGGCAGAATCTTCACATCGAAGGGCGTATAGAGCCACGCATCGCTTGAAATGAAAAGGAAATTCTCCAGCCGACTTGTGTACACATCTGCGTACCGCTGCACATTGTATGCAAATGCGGACTCCTTGGCAGTGTCTGTCAAGAATGTGGATCCAAAGTTTGCGTTAAACATGGCTTTCATGGCAAGTCTGGATTTGCTTCGCAGGTCCCTCAACTCTCCCAGGATGTTGCTCTCCTCTCTTGTGATGGCAGCAGATCGTCCATGGAACTTTCCCAGTACATCCTTCAACATGTTGTACCTTGCCTACAATTGGAACACAGGTAGCATGTTGTAATGCCATTACAACAGGATTTTAAAGCTAATATGGCAATGTGAGGGGGATTAGAATTCACATCGCTAACTTTCTCATTGCACCTACATACCACTACAAAATCTGATTATAATTACTGAATGCAAATTTTGAAGCTGATGTGGGAGAGTGCCTGATGAGACGAGGAGGGTTGGAAGCAGACTTCAAAACCCAGCCCTTCTTAATTGTACATCCAATCCACTAGAGAAATTTGATTTAAAAAAGTCATGCAACCACAGAGATTCAAGTGTAGAAACTCTCGAGGTCAAAGCGCAATGCAAAATTTTGAAGTCTCAAACAATGTTGGATTGATATGACATCAAACAACTTATAATAAGGTACCAAACATACGTTTTAGATTAGATTTTAATTGTGGGTTATAAATGCAATTTGCATTAGTATTATGTCTAGTAATGGAAATCAGGATATTTTTGGTCCATAACTTTGCCAACGCTACAAAATTATGGAAAACAACTCTCAAGTTAGTACTTACCTCACCACCTAACAACTCAAAAGGTACTAACTTGCAACTAATTTTAATAACCATGTCCTTGATTTTACAATTACCAAATCTTTCATTGCCATCAAGGAGAGTGAGGGAGCCCATTGGACCTATTGGACCTATTACTATGGTGTCTATTATGGTTTAGAACATCATGGTGTGAACCAAATTTCCATGTCCTATAATATTTAGAAACTAATAGAATGTGGTAATAAGCCCAAAGTTCAAATGGCTATAAAATACACAATTTTAGGACTTTAACAAATCTCAAATTGGAGTAGAAACTAGACTTAACCTTGCAAAGAGTAGTCCAATGAATGTGTAAGAACAAGTACACTTTTTTTTTATAAATTTTGTGCAAAAAGGGAAGGTCTTGTACAATAGTTTGACTTCACATGAGTTTTTTTGTTTTTTTTAAGTACATGATTTACACTATACAAAAAAGAGATGATGTCCGTGGTGACTAGCACATCCTTACAAGGTTAATAAGCTTTCATTTCATTAGTTGGACTCAAATGTAAAAGGATAATTTAAAAGGCTAAAATTGCAAAGGAGGTAGGAATTGCCAAATACACTAGAAAGGCATTAATTGTCTTTTGTGATTCACGGATTTAGCATCTTCTTCTCTAAAAAATTATGTAGTTCTTCAATGAATGACTTTCCACCACCAAGTGATGCATACACACCCAAAGAACTCTCCCAATAAATTGGATGAAAACCATCCATTTAAAAAATAGATCATGGCATGGCATGTTTGACCATTCATCAGCCAGAAAGTGGTTGCATCAACATTTCAGGGTTAAGAACAAATGAATACTTACACAGGCACAACAGTGAATGAGATTGGAGGTCTTGACATCATCGTCAAGACCTCAAAAAGAAGAAGAATAACGTGACCGGCATGAATGAAGAGTCTGTTGAGGATAGTTGAGAGTATAACATATATAAGTAACGCATAAACTTAATGAAAAGGGCGAGTTTACCTGCTGGAACCGGTACTCAATCTCATTCTGCGTAGAAATCTCCCTCTGTTTCAAAACAAAGGTTCATCAAACTCCAACTTTGTAAACTTTTTTGGGTGCTTGACAGCTAAGTGACGCACCCAAAATCCTAGAAACAACCTAAAGTAGAGGGCACTAAACCCATTGGTGATCTGACCCCATCGCATATCGTGACTTCTCTTACCAACAACTCATTTATTCAAATTTATTTGCAATTACTGAGAGCATGACTTGGCTAAATGTCTATGCACACAGATCTTTTGTTGAAATGTTTACTATCACATATTGTGGTCTACAACCTCCCACTTTTGAATTGTTTAAGAAATTCATACACGGTGATGAAAATTGGATCTCAACACACTTAGCTCTTGTACCCAAAGATCTCCCCAGAGCTCTATACTTCTCCCAAAAATCACTCCTAAAAATGTTAGAACAATGAATATATTGACGCAAATTGTATCTCTCTACTTTTTGAGACAAATTCCGTTTCCTTCCAGTTTTCTGCTCTCGATCTGCTGTGTGTCCAGCTTGTAATCTACTTCCACTCACAGGATTACCTGACTCAGAAAAGTTGCGCAAAATAATAGGAGAGGTCAAGTGGTGAGCACCTCAAGCTCCCGGATTACAGCTGCGGTCCGCCATCCAGCCTTTGCAGGTCCTTTTAGATCACTGAACAAGTGATCTCCAAAGTAAATAACCTGAGAGACACACAAAGAACGTTAAGCACTTTTCATGGCGCTGCACCTGAAAAGCAAACTATACCAGTCCTAGTTTTTAGAGCTCTGTGCAGATGGATGCCACAATTTTTAGAGACCAGAGTCACGCCAATTTAGCACATATTAAAGATCAAGCTAGGATACGATGCTTTTATTCCATTCCATAATCAGTGGAGGCGTGAGCGTATCAATCTGATAGGATTGATGCATCATTACATCAGTCCAGGATCAATTGCAGTTGCGCAGATCCTTGATATAACACTGCCATATGTTCGAGGACTAAATTTTCACCCAAGGACAATGTTGGAGAGACATGGCACCTACCTCAGATCCCTTCCACTTAGTGATCTCGGCGAAGTCGTTGAGGCAGCCATGATAGTACACACCGTGTGGTTCAAAGGTTTCCACTTTTGTGAACATCAGAACATCCTTCTTATGATGGTATGCTCTGAAACAGTCATTATACATTGAACAAACTGCTAATCACAAGTGTCTCTATCCCAATAGAACTGTATAATATTCATGTCTCTTTCCATACAATCCTTAGTATATTTCGCAATATATTATTAAAGATAACCCTCACTAATTCAGAAATTAAAAAAAAAAAAAACTGAAAATCTTAGAACGTCACTATCCCTATAACCATGTCACAAGTCTAAAGGACATATGAAATTCATTCTTTGGCATGATGGACCCCAATATTCAATGATTGCTTTAAATGTCATTGGATACTGTAACTTTCTACATTTTCAAACCACTCCTTAGTCTCTCCCATTGGGGAAGAGTCAAAGAAGAGAACAAAAATCAGGTGGTAACGATGCCAAAAGTAATGAGCCCGTAACTAATACTCCAATGCATATCAATACTATGCATTAGTTAGCATGGTTATTAAGGTGATAGCGATAGACGAGCATACGGAGGAAAAAACAAAACCTGAAAGGTCTTTGAGAACTGTAGAAGTTCGGTTTGTCAGAAAGTGCAATCACGACATCAAATAGATCCCTCCAATTTCCGGGCTTGCCTGTTTCCTGTTCCAGACATGACAAAATGAAACTGTAGCAAGATATCTCCAGAGATTATCTGCGGCGTTCAACCGCAATAAATGGCATGTTCCAGAGTTGTAGGCAGGGAGTTCACAACGAGACAATGAATTCGATGAGTGAACTTTCTACATGGGCATAGGCCTAGTAGCATTTCCATTGAACCAATGGAAAGTACCTGGAAGAGGAAGCGCATACCACCATCAACGAACGGGAATGGCGAGTTGGTCAATATGAACATTTTCTTTCCTCTTTCTTTCAAGACCTGTAGAAACTCCACCACTTTCGGCTGCATCCGAAGGACTATAATATTATTGACAACTTTGAAAAGCATTAATCTCTACTTTCACAGGGACTTGCTCATATCTTATAGCTGTCCAAGGTAAGGTAAAGGATGCTAGAACCGTTAGGGACCTGATCCCGTCTCCTATACCGACCCCTGCTACCAACAGCAACTCATCTATTCAATCACAAATCTCAATAGATTTGGCCTTTGTATCCAAAGATCTCTCGGCAGCTTTACTCATCTACCAAAAAGCACACTCCTACGTACTTTAAAGTGCTTTAAGTGACGCAAGCAGTATCATCTACCTTATTTATACCATGATGCATGCAGAGGCTACAGCATATACAGATGGTGGAGCTGTCGAGCACACTACATTTTTTTGCAGGTACTTTGCCGGGTCGCTCAAGATTTCACGGTGCAAGTTCCCACTCCTATGGATGAACTCAATGCTTTTTTGGACATCTTCGTACACATAGGTACAATCGAAATCCAACTTCTGGTCCACGAAGTGTTGAATCACATCCGCCAACAGACATACCTGCAGCCAGCTCCACACCCGGACTTCAGTGCAACAGGTTGTTAACCCTTCTCAAAAACATCAGGTCCATCGAATGAATGCAAAGAGCAGAGCTATGGGGTAGAGGATACAAAAACTACTGGGAACTAACACCATCTCCTGTACTGACCTCTGTTACCACCAGCAATTCATCTATTCATACTATCTGTTGGATTTAGTAGCAGAGGTGAAAGCTTGGTTTGACTAAATGTCTATAGCCACGGTATAGCCACGGATCTCTAAATGGAATTGGGGTTGTCTTCTGTCACTTGTAAGTGATCTACAACCCTACCACTTTGGACTTGCATTAGAAATTCATACATAGTTATAATAGTTTTATCGCAACAGATTTGGCTCTGGTACCCAAAGTGATCACTCTAAAGCTTTAGTGATATCCCAAAAAACACAATCGTACATATTAGTCAATATGCTTAAAGTGACGCAAATAGTATCCTCCACCTTACCTCACTGAGGCAGAAGAGGTCCATCAGAGGTACAAGATAACGCATGTGCTCCGAGCTCACATGCTTCCCAGGGTAAGTAGCCTCCAACTCATCCTCATCCAACTGCAAACAATTTGATTTCTTAGCCATGTCAACATCATGCAGTATTGAAAGCTAAGTGAACATGCTTTGTGTCAGAAATCTATAAAGACACTGCGTTCAGACAATTACCCTGCGGCGCCCAAAAAAGCAGCCACCGGGTTGCACCGAGTGGAAGAAGTCCAATTTGAGGAGGTACCCCATTTTCTTGTCATAATACAAACCTCGGATGGGAAAGTTTGCATCGTACTGAAAATTCAAGCAGGTATCCGGGTACCTGTGCTGTTTGATACACATCCAGAAACTTGCCCTGTTAAAGCTTGAGTATCGGTACACAAGCAAGCCACTGACAAAAGTAAATCCCTAAAAAACCATAGATTCATGGTTTTACTATGACTGACTCGATGGATCATATTGTGAATAATATAATTCAGATGAGGCCAATTTTGATATCACCAAATTTAAATCAGAAAAGAACAGTACACCTGTTTCTCAATAACGAAACAAAATTGAACAAGTGAATGACCTGCACAAGAGTCTCCATATGACCTACTCAAAAAGCGTGAGACCCAAACATTTGAGCTTTATGATAAAAAAACAAAACTCAAAACATGACCTCAAAACAAAACGAGGCAAGATCTACTCACCTCTTGCACGAGATGGTTCCTGGCGAGCTCGTAAATGATGTGCTGTAACGCAGGAGTGTAATGTGCCAACGTGTAGTCATAATCAAACCCATACACATGGATCTTTGCAAGACGCACGTTATGATTGGCATAAACACCTGCTTTCGAAGAGATCAGAAAACGTCGTTGATTGAAATTGGGGGATAAGTTCGCATCACATTGCAGCAGGTATTTTTGTATGGTATGTGCATCTAAATGCAACCGACCAATTGCGTTGCGGCACTATGTACAGCTCCTCTTATTTTAGAACCTAAATCTAGGGTAGTCATCTAGTCATTCTTGTCTTATGAGAAGAATGACATCTCTAGATTTACGTTCCGAAACGAATGATGATGAGATATGCATTGTGATGCAATAAGGTAAGGGTCACAATTAGGTGTACTTACCTTACTATCAGGTTTATATCATCTTATTAGTGTTCGTCCTCCTTAACGATTACATAAAGGATTACGTACATGGTAGATTTGGAGGAGGGGGTGAATTACTTACCACAAGGGTTCATCTTTGGAAGATCTGCAAGCTGGTCCGGGAGGTTGATGAACAGTTTCTTGACACGATCAAATTCAGTCTTGAGCTCGACTGTGTTCCCCACAGAAAGCTCCCCAGGATTGCGTTGGTAATGGCCTTCTCGCTCAGCGAGAGACAGGCTGATGGATTTGTCTTGGGGTCTTCGAACACGACTGAAAGGCTCCCCCAACTTCACGCCACTCCCACTCCCCTTTCCGTGCCCAAACAATTGCCCAAACATTTTTCTACAATCTAATTCAGCGATGCTTACGATCTCCTTGC
Source organism: Rhytidiadelphus loreus (assembly GCA_947034895.1). Lineage (NCBI taxonomy): Eukaryota > Viridiplantae > Streptophyta > Bryopsida > Hypnales > Hylocomiaceae > Rhytidiadelphus > Rhytidiadelphus loreus. Next base: position 18,859,360 of record OX344764.1, read on the forward strand.
AGGTAACATATTGAGCCTGAGGCGCCCAGAAGTTTTGATTCTTCACCAACTCCACCAAAAGTTTGACTTAGCTTGATATCAAATCGTCTTGTGCCCTAATTAATCAAATTCCGTTTTGAAATCTGGCCGAATTGAAACCACTTCTGAAGCTTAACCCCACGACGAAGCAGATGTCAGCTGTGCAGTGCAGAAACTGGACGATCGACTATCAAGCATCCAATACTACTCTTGTAATCTTTCTTTTTATGTGTCGTTCCAATCCCTTGCTCCCTCTCGTGAGTCGTAAACCCCATGTGAAGATGTGGAACCTTTTGTACCACTACTTCCATCGTCTTCGTGTCAAGGAAATGCTCCTTGTCATAACATTCCTGAAGACCTTGGGCCTAATTCAAGGAAGATTCAAGCTATCCGACATGCTTCAATCCTCTTCGACATCATTTTCCTTTGCCATACATCCTCTTTACTTCCAGAATTTAAGAGATAGAAGTCCTTGGCATCAATAGCTCCTTCACAACAGCACCTGGATTGACACTTGTGAGCAAGTAGAAGTATCATGTTCTTGGCTTGTTGCACACCATTCTCAGACATATTGACTGAATCCAAATCATTTTCTTTATCTTTATGTGTTGACAGATGATACGAACAGAATGCCAGGTGCCCTCATAGAACAACTTAAGAATGCTATGACGAATTTCATGACCCGCATCCTGAAATGGAAAACACTCACTCGTGATCCAATGCTCGAATTCACTCAGAAAGAGAATTAGGTCTTGCGAAGTCCAAGTGACTGTTCCCATCCCCTGAACTCCAAGAGATGGGTCCCTCCCTCCCTTAACATGACTTTCCACACGACCGTCAGGCGTCACTGACAATCCATCGTTGGTACCGCGTTACCGACCTTTGTAAGCAACAACTAGGTCATCTGTCAGTCACGCGGACATTGAAAGAAACTGTGGGCCTTCGTCGCAGCGACGGTGATGCTCCAGATTGAAAAGGTCCGTAGATGGATGGGTCCGAATCCCACCCCCATCTGCCACGTTCACATTTGCTGACCTGGAAACAAAGGAGAATCGTCACATTTCAGTGAAGCAGTAAGTTATGGAATTGATGAAAAATCCTGACGTTTTCAAGCTTCAATGCTTGTCGAGATCCGGGCCGGCTGTTGCTTGGTAATGAATCCCAGGGGATTTCTTGGTTAGACGCCTCAATTGCGAGGTACCAGCTGGGGTGGGTGAGCCTGTGAGAAGTGCTTGATACCTACCAATTTCAAACTATGAGTCTCATTGGAGGTTTTTGAGATCACCAATTGTTGTGAACAATCACGGAGGGCTTCAGCCAGGAGGACCAGCTCCCCAGTGCTGGCGCATTATATTCACCACAACAAGGCTTACAAGTTAGCGTTTGCCTTACGCGAGGTACTCTTTGCCGAACTTCCTCTGTTTCGAATTCATCCCTGTAGTGGCTGGAAGTCTTGGTACTTCAAGAAGACGGTACCCGAGTGTATGCTTCCAATTCCAAATCGAAGGGAACTGGGTCATGTCAGCACAGATTTGCAACCCCAAGATCGGTGCAATTTCGTCGGTGAATTCGAATCGATTACATATTGCCTGGTTTTGCTCTAGTTCGAGGATTTTAGGGTTTTAGGGTTTTCGGCTGTCTGATGGAGACGATGGCGAGCTTGTTGCAATCCCTGGGCCACCACAAGAATCGACCACACTCCTCCCACTCTCCCCACCACCACCAGCCGTTCCCCGCAGTGGAGAATCACGCCGCAGGAGCTCCCAATTCTTTATGGGCTTCCCCCATCAAGACCCCTCCATTTCCAACCAACACCCCCTGGCAGAACTTCGTCCTCAACGCCGGCACTTGCCACGAGAATCTGCACCCTTTTCTTGTTCAGCTTCAATGTGATTCTCTCTCCCTTTCTTACCCTCCACGAGCTTCAACGCCCGCCTTCATCTTCACCCCTTTCGTCGCCGACCTCACCTTCAAACTCCTTGAGCCTCCCCAATCTTCTCATGTCGTCTCCCACTACGACGATCTCAGCGTCACAGTCGACTTCGGGAAGTTCCACGTGCCGTTAGTCCAAGGCTCCCCGTATATCACCATCGTTGTTTCTGACGGCACACCCAGCTTCTCCACCATCCACGCAGTCGTAGGCTTCTGGGCGAATCCCGAGCACACCAAGCACCGCATCACGCTCAACAACAAACAAACTTGGTTGGTGTACTCCTCCTCTCCTTTACATCTCTCATGTACCTTTCATGGCCCAGGGATTTCAACAATATCTCAATCTGATGAATGTTCCTTTCATGGCGTGATACGCGTGACGGTCGTCTCTAATTGTGAAGAAGGGGAAGACGACGAGAGCTTGCTTGACAAGTACCGCACCTGTTACCCAATTGGAGGTGTGATTGAGTTTTACGAGAATTTTGAAGTGATTTACAAGTGGGAGACGCGTGGTGATGGGGATCTTCTAATGCTAACATTACCCTTACACCGAGAGATGATGTCGAAATGTTACACGAGGATGCTACCGAGTGTTGGGTTTCAGAGCTTGGATGGGGAGTTGCAAGGCGTTGTGGGACATAAGTGGGGGTTGGTGGTGAAAAGAGTTGAGATTTTGTGGCATTCGAGAACAGGGATTCATGATGTGCAAGCAAGAGAACAAGTTGTGGAGGCGTTGGAAGAGGATGTGAAGAAGTTGGTGGGGATTACGACGCCGTCGACGTATTTTCATGGGAAGGCGTTGGCGAGAGCGGCGAGATTGGCCCTCATTGCGGAAGAATTGAAGATGTTTAACCTTGTGGGGAAAGTGGTGGAGTTTTTGCAGAAGGGGATTACGCCGTGGTTGTTAGGGGAGTTTGAAGGGAATGCGTTGGTGTTTGATACGACGTGGGGAGGGATTATCAGTCGTGATGGGTCGAGAGATTCCGGTGCTGATTTTGGACTGGGAGTTTATAATGATCATCACTTCCATCTCGGATACTTCGTTTATGCGGGTAACGTGCTGCCCCTCATGATTTTTTGGCATTTTGTGTGCGTCATATGGGGACTTTCTTGTGTTCAATTTTTTTGTTTTTGTTTTTGGAACCAGCACTTGCAATGTTCTTTGCCGGTTCTGGTGTTGTGAAATTTGTCCCTAACTGAATTTTTTATTTATCCCAATATTACCAAGCAAATTGGTCATTCTGATAATATGAGATCTTTGTCCTTTTGGTGATGATTCGTTGCTCAAGTATTTTCAATGCAAATTTGTTCAGCATCCAATTGATCTAATGTCAGAAATTGTTTGAATGAGAAACGTTGTTCTCCTTGTCTTGATGCAAATGCCATTCAAATTCTTTCAATACAAGTTTATGTCAGCAGCCGATTCAGAAGCATGTTGATTGAGAAACGCTCTTCGCTTCGTTTTGGTGCCATTCAAGTTCTTTCCAACGCAAGTTTTCAGGAGCCAATTCGGAGTTCATTTAGATGCATTGTTTGAAGTTGCGGTTCCTTTCTTCTTGTGTGCTGTGATGCAACAGGCGCGGTGTTGGCGAGGCTGGACCACTACTGGGCCCAGAACTTCAAGCCCCATATGTACGCCCTCATCCACGACTACATGAGCATTGAACGGCGCGACTTCCCCCGTCTCCGCAACTTCGACTGCTACACGCTGCACTCGTGGGCAAGCGGGCTCACCGAGTTTGCCGACGGACGCAACCAGGAGTCCACCAGTGAGGCTGTCAATGCTTATTACGCAGCTGCTCTGGCAGGGTTGGCCTACAACGACTTCGACATGGTCACTGTGGCCAGCACTCTTTGTGCTCTGGAGAATCGAGCTTCGCAGCTCCTCTGGCACGTTCCGTCCAACAGCACGCTGTACGAGCCGGAGTTCGTTGCAGCGAATCGTGTGGTGTCCATTGTGTGGTCGACTAAGCGCGACAGTGGCTTGTGGTTTGCAGGTGAGAATGATGTTACAAAGTCTTCAACACTTACCCTTGAGACGTGTGCATTTTTTCTTATTTTTGAGGGTCATTTCATCTCTTTGCACTCATATTTCTACAGAATCTCTTTCTGGACTTTATAGATTATAGTAAAATGAAGTCAATCAATTAAAGTAATTGTGAATCAATTTGAATATTGAATTTTGTCATTGCTTCAAAGTAGGAAATCAAATTTAGTTCTAGTTTTTCTCGATTTTGATGACGATGAAATCTAAGATTCAATTGTTTTGAGTGGCATACATAGAAACGTGCATTTGACACATTTAGAAAGAAAAACCATGATAATGGAACAAAAATTCATGAATTTATCGACAATCAAAAGTTGTTGTCGTTTTGAAAGTTGCATTTTTCAAACTCATATCTCACTGCATTTAATTCATCTTTGTGATTGGACAACTCCCGTAGACGAATAACGAAATTCTGTTAGGGATTTTAGTTCAATGTATTGACAGAAACTGTCTTTATGTGACACTAAATTTGGCTTGAGAAATCTCCACAGGACCTTTTGGGGCATTTAATTTATAGAGGTTAAGAATGAGGGTGTAAGTTACTTTTAGGAATGCTGAAAATTGTTAGGAATTATCTTAAATTGTTTTGTTTTTCTGTGTGTGTAGGAGCTGAGCGACGTGACTGTAGGCTTGGCATCCAGGTGCTGCCCATCACACCCATAACGGAGAACATGTTTCCCGACAAACATTACGTGAAGGAGCTAGTGGACTGGGCCACGGAGTCGATCAACAACGAAGGCGTCACGGATGCATGGAGAGGCTTCGTATACGCCTTGAAAGCCATTTACAGCCCCAAGGCTGCATTGGAGGACGCCATGAGCCTCAATGGGCACGACGATGGTAACTCATATACAAACCTTTTGTGGTGGATTCATACGCGGAGAACGCTTTCTTCTCACCCATGAACATAAAGCGCTAAGGTCACTACTCCTGAAATTGTCCTAAACTAGTCCAAATTAGCATTTTGATCATGGTTACTATTATTGAACTGTGTAAGTTTTTGTTTGGTCTTGTTGGGAGTCAAAACGGGATTCCAGATTTCCTTAGCATGCATATTCTGGACACCATATTAGCTATATAAACTATGAGTTTTCAAAGTACCTAAAATAGGTGTACCCAATATTGATCCCAGGCTCCCATTTTAGGCAAGAATCTGTAGTAGGGGTTGTAGGGGTTGGTTATAGAAACAGGTCGCAATTAGATAGCAACCTTGGCCGTGGATGTTTTATCGTGCCGTGTGACCCTTCAAGACAATGAATTCACCACATGTGCAACTCGTTCATCCCTTCCACAAAGGCCACTATATAGTTCGCATCCACTTGGGCTCTTGATTTTGCTGATGTGTCACTCTCTCATTAGATATCAACTGGCACTATAGGCTTTAATTTGTTATCCTCAAATGTCTTTTCCGAAATACCAAATGCAATTACAACGTCCTCGTGGATGTAAATATTTGTGAGTAGCGTATTGATGGATAAAATGTTTTCGTAACCATATTACTCAGGGATGATGAACTGCGAGGTGATGGATGAATAATGTTGTAATTGTTACTTCCTTGGATGAGTACTATTCAATTTTGAAGCGATTTCATCATGTTTCAGTTGTAGGATGAATGAGATTCTACAACCGATTAATGATATATAATTCAAAACACCAAGTTTACTACCAGTGTCCACTTCATCAGGCACTTCATCAGGCACTTCATCGATAGCACATGGCCTTTGTATGCCTTCTCCACAATACTACAGATTTCTTAGCAAGTAAGACGAGCTCGAAAAGATGTCAAACTGGGAACAGCAAGGCTGAGATTGTTGAGGGAGATTTTGAATGTGCTCACTGAAGATGACAATCCCGAAGGAATGGATCCACCCACCCACACTAATTAGCAACAACTCGAGATTCCAACGCCTTCAAATTCTCCTCTGCTCTCCAAATGAGTCCTTCCAACCTGTCGGATGTTAAATTAATTCAGGTACTTCAAACCGACCAGGTCCACAAATCCCTTGAGGAATCGGAACTCATATCCATGAAGGTGGTTGTCTACTTGTCTGAGAACGCACCGATTTGCCACGAAATCACCTCTTATTGTCAAATTCAATCTTCAGTACAGAACAATACAAAGTAAAGGAGTCGGTGCTTGTTGGGCCATTGGCAAGCACTTTGCACCCGTCCAAATTTCCAAAGGCTTGGGGCATGGATCCGACAAGCGTGATGAATGACAGGTTCAAGTTTCCAAACCTTCAGGAAGCGACCTGTCCGAGCCTTCAATCTGGCTCTGTGTGCCCTGTGCCGTTGCCACAGTCAAAAGAGAGTAAAATTAATTTTCTAATTTTCTTACTCATAAAAACTTCAAACTTCAATATCTTTTTCTTTGTAGATCCAAACGTCACAAAACAAAGTCCGTGCACCCCTCCTTGCAAAGAGCTTTCCGACGGTAGTTCATAAATTAACCTCCATAATCATTGAATGAATCAAGAAAAAAAAGCATTATTAATTGTAAGAGCCAATCATTCTCTTTGTTTTCCCTTTTTCTTTAGAAGTTGCAAGTGAACAGTTTATGGAAGACATAGGGACATGAATAGGGACCTATGACACAACTCCTTTGAAAATCCAAAAGTAATTCAAAAATGCTTCAAAAAATATGAAACCACTTGTGTTAAATTCCTCTTCTATTTTTCTTTGTCTGAAAAATGAAATAAAAATATTTCCATTTAAGAAAATACATGAAAAAGGCGGATCAGCCTTTAGATGAGCCATTTCACTAGATTTAGTAATCCACATGTACGCTACTTCCAAAAATAAGTAAATAAAAAATAAATAAAAACTTTCACTAGATTTAGAATCCACATGTACGCTACTTCCAAAAATCTTCAAACATCATCAATGTCCCAATCCTTCTCTAAAGCAATAACCTCTCTAATGTACTCCATAATATTCTGCTTTATTTCCAACAGATCTGAGTTCAATGCAAGGTTCATCATTTATATTGATCTCAGCAGTAGATACTGACTCTGAAATTTGCAACAAGGTCCAATCCGGTTATTCATTTATTCTCCAGCTTGATATATGGTAGACTTGCAAGTTCATCATTTGTTCTTAAATTTGTAACAAAGTCCAATGGGTCATCATTTCTTCTTAAATTTGCAACATGGTTTGATTGTTCTTCATTTATTTTTAAATTTGTTACAAGGTCTGACGGTTCATCATTTATTCTTTCAGCACCTGACTCAGGAACTGAATTTTCAACTTCATCATCTTCATTCTCTCTTTCATGATAGAATTTGGAAATTTGGAATTCAAATTTGAAATCTAAGGCCCCAAATTAGTTTAAGAGAGGTGAAGAACACATGTAGGAGAGGTGAAGAATGCAAGACACTAACCAACCACGATATAGAGGTAAGTTTTTACATTTACCCTTAGCTAGGGGAAGTCAAACTTTGGCCACAAACTTCATATGACACATTTAATGTCTTGCATACACTTGTTCTCCATTGCACAATCACCCCAACATAAAATTATCTAGGAAAAAATCACATGTTATCACCATAGCTATTAACAAAAACTCACTTCTTTAGACAATGAATCGTATCATTTATACATATATCTTATTACTCCAAATGGTATTTTTATTATTTAAATTCTATATAAAAATAGATGTATATAATTTTTTTAATTTTTTCTAAATTTAAAGAAGAATTTATTTTTATTTTTATTTGAAATTACAATGAATTTAGGTTTTAAAATTTCAACCTAATGAATAGCTAGAATGATTTTTGCAAATTTTAAATTTCTTCAACTTGTACTCTAATGAAATTGCTTAAACCAATAGTTCACACCATGTTTCTTTACAAAACACTTTCCATGCACACGACATTAGTTATACATAATGTTAAATATTTGTTGAATCTTCCTCCAAATGTTTATGATATATAAATGAAAATTTGCTACATCTATTATTTCTAACAACACTGATTTTGGCCGATGCACTTAAAACAAATCAAGATAGTGAAGTCTCAAATTCTTTAATGACGTACTAATTGCTTCTTCAATATGATTTGTCTAACTTGTGGCACACCAAAATTTAAAAGTAATGAAAATTTGAGTTCTAGGTAGTCCCTTTTCTAATGTTTCAAATAATACTTCACCTATTTCCTTATCATTTTTATAGCAATTTGTGCAATCAAATGACAATATCCACCATCAAAAGATCTAATTAGAACTATTTTTTATAATTTTTTTTCAATATTCTACAATCATAATCCAACTTCAACACTGTTATTTATAATAAAGACTTTCTTATTTTCAAAAGTAGTCATAATATTACAAATGCATTTTTTTGGTAAATAGCATTATTTTGTAATATCATGTAAATTTTGAGATAGTGTTCATAAATTAAGTCATTTCACTAGATGATTGTTCATTATTTATGTGGAAAAAATGAATTAATTTCAAAAACTTCTTTTGTGAGTAAAATTGTGAGAAAATAACTCATTTCCAAATGTGTCAACTTTGTAAAACATATTTGTAATACAATTTTTCAAATTTGAGAGAATTATGGTCTAATTTAAAATTTAAGAAAAATGTTAATAAAACTTGATGACTTTTTCAAATATTTATAAATGCACCTAAAATGTGACACTTGTATGTCAATAAGTTGTTACAAATTAAACATATTAATAAAAAAAATTGTAATACATGAAGTTTTGTCATCTAAAAAAGCAATTTTTGGTAAAAATGTATGTATTGCATTTATCTAATATTTTCATGAATTCTTTTTCTAACTAGAATAAATACATAAAATTCAAAATTTACATGAATTTATAGAATATTAAGTTAATAAGAATTTTTTAAACATAAGAACAAGTCATTGCTCAATGTTTTACTTATTGGTTGTAAAGAAAAAGTTTTTAAAAGTCATATGGATCCAATTCCATTATAATAAAGTACCTACATTCATTATCAAAATGTCAATTTAAAGACTCCCCAAGATTTCTTATTGTTGTTTAGAGTGACCTTGAATAAAATCCAATTAACAAAAGACTAATTTGACCTACTATAGATTCTTCCTCATTCAAAACTACATATTTCACATGTATAGGCAATCAACTCCAAGATGCATTGAAATGACCTTGGTAGATTGGGAAATGCTTACCAATTGCAAGGATTCAAACACTACATACTTGCCAAAAATGGAGGAGTGAACAATCTACCTTTATAAAAGGAATCCACATGTTTACATTCACCCGTCTCTTGAACACTCTTTCTATTAAATATTTTGCTACCTTATAATAGGTGTTGTCACACCTTCTTCACTCCATTTCAATCTTTAAAGAACGGGGATGTGATAATATCTCATTGGGTTTCCTTTACTTGTAGAGGACCCATTCTCTAAAGATTGAGAATTGCCATTCTTGTCTTCCGGAAGTGAAGAATGGGCATGAAGAAGCATTACGTGTGTTTGGCCTACCTAAAGGGCCGTTTGAGGCTGGTTCTCATTGTTGGAAACCAGCCTATGTTGTGTGAAATAAAAAAAATTAATTTTATTTTTAAAAAATTCAAAAAAAAATTCAAAATTCAAATAATAATAATAATTTTCAAAAAATAAAAATAATTTATTTTATTTTATTTTATCTGATGTGACACTTGCCATCCCACATCAATAGGCTGCTACGGTGGAGTTCCTAGAGTTTGGAAACTTGGAGAAACGCAGGGGAATTCACAATGAATTATCATGTAGAGCAGCAAAAACTCATGTAATGTTTTTGTGTGCAAAGTTTTCATCCTATTGCTGCTTGCTTTCACCCTACGTAGCTTGTCTCTTTCATGGACTGTAGTGGTTTTGGGATTTTTGAGGATGCCTTTCTATTTGATGTGTGAATTTTGCGATCTAAGGTTTTTGCAAGTTGAGCTTTGCCATTTTTTGCTTGTTGTGTAGAGGTTTTGTGAAAAGAGCTAGTGAAGATTGAGATTCATTGTTGTTGTCAATTATATTTGATGTAATTTTGATTGTTAAAGTTTGCTTCATTTCCTTTGGCTTAGAATGTGTTCTGCATTGCAAGTAAATCCCATTTAATATCCAAAGGGATGTCGCACGTTCTTCATAGAGAAGGACTTCCTATTGACTCCTCTTTTCACTCCACAACTTCTCATTCTTTACAGAAATTTCATTTTTGGAGAAGGTGTGACAACCCCGAAAGGCATGTTCACATTTAGTGTTAAAGAGTGTTGTTATTGAGAGTCTTAGGAACGAATTTAAACCTACTTCTTGTCCAGATTCACATTGTAAATATAATCCCTAACACCAAGTGCAAACATACTCTAAGAGTTATTATACTCCGCATTTAGAATTTCTCCCAAACCCTCAAATGATCAGTGCCAAGCAAATAATCAGGCTCTGACTGAGGCAGTAAGGTAGGGGGCTATAAAAGCGACCCTTTACGAGCTGATTTACATTTTGGAGAAGCTAAACTGCTTAAAATAATTTTCAGTAAATTTTCATGGTAAGAAAAATGGAATTGGAATCTAATCCAAGTTGTTTCATATTTTTTGAACCTTCATGGAATTAGTTATGAATTTTTGAAGTTGAAAACACAGTGGTTTCTAAAAGCGACCCCCTCCTGAAATGTACACTTCTGATACATGTTAGAGGCAAAATGTACCAGATCGCTTTTAGAGACAGGTCAAGTTTACAGTCCCCTACCTTAATTAGCCATCCTGTTATCAGACTTCACTGGGTTCCTACTTAAAAATAAGCTTAAATTAATAAATAAATGCTTATCTTTGGTGGGGACATTAATTGGTACGGTAATAGGGTACATAACCAATTTACCATAGCTTCCTCCATTATTCAGGATTCATCAGCCAAACATGCAAATAATAAGTTTAGGTGTGATTATTCACAAAGACGTGAATGTGTCGACTCTTTTCAGGAAGAAGATACCATAGCATGTACGGGACAGGTACATTAAGTCAGGGTTTTGTAGCTAACTCATATATTTTTTATATTTTGGGGGCACTACACTAAAAAGGATATTTAGTGTTGGCAACACTATTTGCGAACCATGACACTAAATATCATTTACCCTACTAAAGTAAGTAACACTAAATGTAATTTCTAACACTAAAACTACTCTATGGTAAATCTGAAATATGAAGAGGTTTACATTTAGTGTTACATTTCATTTACAGATTTCAGATTTCAGATTTCAGATTTAGTGGGTCAGATTTCAGATTTCAGATTTTACATTTAATGTTATAAAGGCGGCGCATTGAAGTTTAGCACTACACTAATCGTCCTAAAATTGACATTTAGTGTAGGGTCAAGTAGGGTGGTAATTACACTAAATGTAATCCAACACTAAATATCCTTTTTAGTGTAGTGAAAGCAATCTTCATTAGATTATTAACCCTTAAACGCCTTAATCCTTTTTCTAATTTCGGCACATTTTTGCTTGTACAAAAATATCATTCATAGCAAATTCATGAAATTGATCAATAAGGAAGGTTGTATTACATTGGATGAATGAGAAGGTAGTTGGATTAAACAATGTTTGTAAGCCTTGCATTCATTGTTCAAAATATGGACGTTAAAGTGTTTAAGGGTCAATGAAGCCAATTACATCCATGTCCATGGATAAAACATAAAAAATCAATAGATGAAAATCAATTATTCATTTTGTAGTATGTATATTCATCCAAAGAAGAATGATACCATCACTAAGATTTCATCTACTAAGAAACAAGGATTTCCAACTTTTGTCAAATATTCCACCAAAATTATTTTGTATTGTTGTTGAGCAAATTATTGCTAAGAAAAGGAGGAAATCATTGGATTAACCCCTAAATGTCTAAGGCACCAATTTTGGTGTTGACAATACTTTGAAGTTAAATAATACCTAACCAAGTTACCATGTTTGGTAGCTTATATTTACGAAAATTTCTTTTGAAATCTAGTTTTAGCATAAAAAATCTGATTCTTGAAAATGAATGATTATGATTTTTCTATTCAAGATTTTGTGTAAGGGTGTCCATTGCGAATTTTGATTTTCTTGTGTTGAGGGCTCTTAGAAATGAGCCTCAAATACGGGGGTGCTATTTTGTGAGCCTTGGAGCGGGAGCCCAAGAGCTGTGAGCCTGTGAGCCTCCGATTTTAGAATTTTTGGAAGGGAATTTTTTGGATTAGGACCTATTACCGTGGATTAGAATGAGGGTGTTTTGGAGGCTGATCTTGAAAAAAATTATGGAAATGGAAAATTCTTGATAACAAAATACAACAAGGAATATTATGTATATTAAGAGATTTTTTGAAAGGTCAAGGATTTGGAACTTTCAAAAAAATTCAAATTTCAAAAAAAAAAAATCTATTATTTTTATTAATACTAATATTATTATTTCACAACTCCATCACCCTAGAAACCCCTCTTGATATCTAGTGGTCCCTTGGATTTGAAGCTCTCAAAATTTTTATTTGTACTTTTCAATTTTTTTTTCCATGACTTTGTCACATCTAGAAACCCCTCTTGGTACCGAGAGATCCTTCAGGGATTTCAGAGTGTGGGACCCAAAAAAAATTTTAAAAATATTTCTTTTCAATTTTTTTTTCAAAAATATTTTCAATTTTTTCCTGACTTCATTACTTCTACAAACTTATCTTGGTACCGAAGGAACTATTGGAGACTTTCAGATTCAACACTCTCAAAAAAGAATTTAAAATAATAAAAAAATATACATATAATAATTAATTTTTCTCCGACTTTGGCACCCTCATACCCCTTTCGGTACCGAGATATCCTCTGCATGTGTTAGGGTTTGTGACCCTCAAATTAAATAATAATAATTTTTTATTTTTTTATTTTTTTTCTTGTTGAAAGTTCCAAATTCCAAACTTCTAAAAGTTGCAAAAAAATTAAAAAATTAAAAAAAAAGTGTTGATTTGTTTTTGTTTTGTTTTTTTGTAAAAGTCCCAAACTCCAAAACCCACAAGGCGTCTCTCTGTACCGAGAGTTTTTTTTTGAGGTGACAAAGTTGAATTTAAGAAATAAATTTAAAAAAAAAAATTTGGTTGGAAGTCCCAAACTCCAAACCCTACTAGACGTCTCTGTACCGAGAGGGGTTTTGGAGGGTAACAAAATCGCGACAAAAAATTAAAAAAACAAAACAAAACAATACTCATTTTGGGTTGAAAGTTCCAAACTTCAAACCCTGTCAAGGGTCTCTCGGTACCGAGAAACCCCTTGCGGAGTTTGGGGATTGGGAATCTCAAGGGAAAATAATAAAAAAAGAGATTTTTTAAAATTATTGAGAATTATTGAATTTCTTTTGCGACTTCATCACCCCCCCAAAACCCTCTCGGTACAGAGAGACCCTTAGCAAGGTTTGGAGTTTGGATTTTTCAACCAAGTTTTTATTTTTTTTCAATTTTTTTTGGCAACTTAGCCACCTCAAAAAACCCTCTCGGTACAGAGAGACCCTTGGCTGGATTTGGGGGTTTGAGATTTTCAATTAAAAAATAAAAATAATTTTTATTTTTTATTTTTATTTTTTTCAAATTTTTATTTTGCGACTTTGTCATCTCAAAAAACCCCTCTCGGTAACGAGAGACCCCCGGCAAGGTTTGGGGTTTGGGGACTTTCATTTTTTTTTAAATTAAATTTAGAAAAAAAAAAAAAAAAAAATTCTCTTAAGTGTTTTTTTGGGACTTTGTCACCCCAAGAAACCCTTCTTGGTTTGAAGAGACCTCTTGTGGAGTTGAAAATTTAGGACTCTCAAAAAAATTTAAACTAAAAACTAAAAATAAAAAAATAAAGGTATTTTTTTATTGTATTTTTTCTACAACTTAATCACCCCAAGATGGTTTTGGGTTTGGGACTCTTGAAAAAAAGAATAATTAAAAGATTTTACTTTTATTTATTTTTTCCTTATCACAACTTTGTAACCCCTTAAAACCCTATTTCGTTACCGAAGGACTCCTTATGGAATCTGGAGTTTCGTACTCTCAAAATTAAAAATTAAAAACTAAAAGAAATCTATTATTTGTTTGTTTCCACGACTTCGCCATCTCAAGAATCTTCTTGCAGATTTTGGAGTAGGGGACTTTGAAAGTACTTTCTTTTCTATAATTTTCAAATTTTCTTTTTGAATGTGTGAATGTGTCACAACTCCATCACCTCCAAAAAAAACTTTAGGCACTAAGAAGTCCCTTTGCAGGTTTGGGGGGTAAGACATTCTAAAAAAATTCTCGTTTTTACGAGATGGTGTTTACTACATGAGCCCTCTATCAATTGTCCAAAATATTTGTTTTTCCTTGGAATTTTTTCAAAAGCTTGACCATGAACAAACATTTTCACAAGAAGAACAAAAATAGGCCTTGAGGTGGATTAAAGTTGTAGTCTATCAACGTGCCAAGCCAAGCACAGTACATATGCCAGCAAGGCCCCACGGTCATAGGGATAAAAATCAAAATCAAAATTTTGAAATGTCTTCATTTTTTCTTTGTTGGCTTCAAAAATTTCAAGTTTTTTTCAATTGATGCTCTAGGCTCACAAAATGTACGCTCATAGCTCCCAAGCTCATGTTTTTATGCTCACAAACTAGCGTCGTTGCCTCAAATACACTAAATCTTGGAGAAAAATCACATAAAAAATTCATTTACAAAAATTGAATGTAAAGTAGATTTTGAAAAGTACTAAATTGATTGGGATTATGCTTGATTGGGATTATGCCCTTTAACCTCATAAGTGGAATAGGCCCCCCATAAGTGGAATTTAGTGTACATAGGGCATATTAAATTCATTTGGAAAGCTCTCAAAATTACTCTTCTAATGGTGTACCCTACGTGTAGGTTAGTTTCATAAATAATTAGGGAAAAATTAGAGCATGTCTAAAATATAAAAAATTGTACAATTATTTTTGAAAATTTGAGAAAACTTCATTGTAGAAAATTTTGAATATTAAAAAATTATTCTTGAGAAAATTTAGAATAAGGAACACATTCATGTATGAATAGAAAAAATCAAATCATTTCATCAAAGTGTTGAAAAATTAGAAAGAGCAACATCTTGAAAGCCAAGAAAATCAGATCAAGTTGCCAAATTGTCCGAATGCCAAAATTAAATTGTTTCGACATTAAGGTGCCAATTTGATTTGAACGTATAGTATTATGAATTCAATTTGGTGATAATTTATAGTACTCACTAGTATCAGTAGACACAATAAGTAGCCTAATAGTAATGCTCTTCTATAGGATGTTAAAGTTCATTATTAAATACAACCATGATCTTAGTCCACTATAAGTCCTTCAAACATGAACTTCTTCATTAACCCAAGAAGGATTCCGTAGACATCAAGTGTTGATGGATGGTTTTGACTAAGATTGTAGGATAGGAAAAAAAAACTTTCATCCAATAGTTTTTTTGGAATTTGCTTGAGCATGTTTTTAGTAAACAGTATTGCAAATTCCCTCAATATGATATTATTAACTTTCCTAAAGAAAAAGATTTTTAATCCACGAATCACTCTTGGAATGTATTTTAGTCATTTCTTACTATTCAATCTTGATGTGAATTTTAGCCATAAAAATGATATTTTGAATTTGAGTTCAATTAATGAAATGAAGCTCACCAAGTGCAATTTCAACTTCAATTAGAAAATTCAAAAAATTCATAAATTTCAATAGTTTATAGAAAATAAAATATAATCATGGTTTAGGCCTATAATCATGGTTTGTTGCTTTTCTAATTTTAGAATGACACACTAACTTTGGTGTATACCATGATGTTATACACTATAATATAAATTTATGGTGAAAATTTCAAATTAGGTTTTAGATGTTTTGAGTATATTTGATATTTGATATGAATTTTCTTCATTTAAAAAAATATTCATATTCATTTCTAATTTTTCCAAAAAGTTTATGACTTGTAGTAGACATATAATTTCATCTCTAAGAAATAAATATAATTTTTTTTAATCATATCTAGTTGCAAACTGGTGGCAAACAAAATCCTAGATAGTGAAGCTTGAAATGAGTGGTCATGGGTCCATCCTTCCAAGGTTAAACCATCTCCAGATAGGTCACCAATTTGTCCATAACTAACTAATGTAAACTCCCCCATTCTAGTCCAAACTTCCATCCCAAACATTTAGAAAAAGACCCATCCTAGATTGTTTGTATTAGAAAACAAAATATACAAATGAAGGAAAAAATTGCTTGCTTTAGGAAACTGATTGCATGAAATGAAGACAACACGTGTCTGGAATGGGTAGAATCTATGCCTTAATTACATACTATCATCAATTCACTTTGAATTAGCTTCAAATAAATCAAATTAGTTCATTTTTGCAATAGAAGTATGCAATAGATATATTGAAGTGGTTATGAACTCGATTGGATATGTTACTTCATTAAGTTGGACATGGGTTGTTAAAAGCCCTACAATAGCTATTTTTTTGATGCTAACAGGTATATCAATGAACTTTTTTGAGAAGTGCAAGGCAACACCCTTTTTAAAATTTTGAAGAAATCACATGAAGTTTAACCCTTGAACGACGAGTTGGTCACTGTGGAAATCATCTATTTTCATACTCTATGAATTGTTGGCTTAAAATAATGCAAAAATGAACAATTTTGTTAAAATGACAGTATTCCATTAAAATGGTGGTTCATGGGACCAACTAGGGCATGAGATTTAGCGGAAGACGACCGGTGGGGGTGATGCCATATGTAAACGAGTAGTGATTTGGGCATGCATGGGACACAATTGATGCTTGATATGAGATGAATATGTGCCTCAATACTCCTAAATCTCCATTCCTTCATGTACAAACGCCAATGGAATACCGCCGTTTCAACGAAATTGCCCATAAAAGCACCAATTGGAAGTCAAACTATTGTAGATGACCTTCTTTTTTCACACAAAATTTGGAGGATGAATAGTTGCATTTTTGTCTTGCTGATGGAGAGATTCTTTGCCATTCATCGACCGGAAAACGTCCTCCCCTCCGCGTCGCTTATGGGTTAAATTTTTTTTCTTTCCAAATTGTAATGTTATTTCTTATTGCTTTTCTACCACTTCTCCACTCCAATTCACCAGATTTTGTTTCTTCTGACTCTCTTTCTTTTTCACTTTTTCTAGGATCCTCTCGACAAACCTTTTGACTCCCGTGTCTACCGGTATCGTTGAGTGATTTCCGTCAACAGTGTTGAAAGACTCTAAATATATTCCGCCCTACAGTACTACGGTCCTGGCTAGACATACAGGCACCGTATGTCTCACTCACAGGGCTACAAAGAGTACAAACAGAAGCGTTGCACTACAGTAGCTAGTGCGGCACCTGTCTTCAAGCGTTCGCATGGATGAGGCAATTATCAAGCCCAGGCAGCTGCAAAAGCAGCAAGTGGTACTAGTAATGTGGAGTATTTATCATCAACGTCACAACGGATCAAACGCAATTAATTTGTGGATAAGTCTGTCGATGCCGAACAACTTGACACCAACAGACAATTAAGCCCAACAAGCGCAACAATCAACTCCAGAACCAGGAAACCCGGAAACGGAAAACCCAAAAGGAAGAAACAGAAAGAAAAACTCCGTCTTCAAAACGAACACTATCTGCTCCCAGTCGATCAACATGGGGGCAGATTTGTTTGAGCTTTGTGTGTGAGGAAAGGGAATAATAAGATTGTGTTTGCATTGACGTGCTAGAGCTGCTGAAATCGAATGAGCGTTTGCTTTTACAGTAGGCGTAGTCACACCTTCTTCACTTGGCACTTGGAGAATGGAGAATGAGAAGTTGGGGAGGGTTTGGAGGAGCCAATGGGAAGCTGCGGTGGGTGAAGAAGGTCTGACACCCCTAAAAGATGTGTTGAGAGTGAACAATGAAAAAAGTGGAGAATCCATTCACCTAAATGTAAGATTAGACGTTAAGTTGGAGGGAAAAGTGGCAACAACAAAGGGAAAAGCGGCAATGAAAAGATAAAAGTGTAGGGCACAAAAGTATATTCTACCAACATGAAGTCAACCCCAAGCCGCCATGATTCCATTCTCCATTCTCCAAGTGCCAAGTAAAAAAGGTGTGACTACCCCTATTGTGGCTGGACCGCTGGAGCTCTAGCCAAGCCTCCATCCCCCTCTGGTTTAAGTTTTTCTCTCGTGTAGAGCTGGAGGGCCTAGAGGCATGGCTAGAGGGGACTTGCTTTTAGGAAGAAGACAAAAATCTTACTGTAGTTCCAACAAATTTGTTGTTGTGTTGCTCAAATCCAGAAGCTGCTTTCTTCCATAACTTGCCCAATGGGAATAAGCTATCCCACTTGGAGTGGCCAAGTCTTTCTAGCCACCCTCCAGTTCCAAGAGCTCCAAATTGCCAATGGAAATAGGCTCTAAGAACAAACTCCCATGATTTGTCAAAATCAGAAATAGATTTCGGAGTTTTCTAGAGTTAGAATTGTCTTTGAAGAGTTCCCTTAAACTTTCACTTCTATGTGTGAATAAGGAAAAACAAATTGCATTTAAGGAATAGCTTTGCCTTGTTGTCAAACTAAATTTAAGCAAACTCAAAATTTAAGCCCATTGTTAAAAATCTAGTTTTCCAAAAATCAGAAAGTTGCCTCTCCCACTTTTGATGAGCCTCTCCTCTAAAACTTTGCCCATCAACAATTCCAATTCTCCTCTTGCAAATAATCCTCACTTTCATCTAAAATTCCATAATTTTAATTTTCTTTTCTGTCTTTTTTTTCAAAGTTTGGTTCATTTTTGACATGGAAGTCTACTCTTGGGGTGCACTTGCGATCGATCAAACTTGGCGTAAGGCCCGCTGGACCACCGCTATCCCTGTCACTTGTTCCTGGACCCTAGCTAGGGTGGGTTCTGTCGCTTCCATCTTTCCCTGCAGTTGAATTCTTTCTTTCTTTCGTATCCAAGGCGGAGAAAAAGAAAAAGAAACAAGAATCCGAAAGTAAAGCAATCCAGAGCAGTACAATACCCGTAGTGCTCCCCCAGGTATCCAGCGAGCAGGCGCCGCCAAGTCATTCAACACTTCCCGGGCACTCCGCTCCACCAGCATCCCGACTCTCACGCCCCCCCGTCCCCGCGCGTTTCGATCCCATGATACATCGAACCTACACAACAAAACTTCTCCACATTCATCAGAAACATGAGCCCTCTCGATCAGTAATGGAACCCGAGTTCTAGCTACCCACCCCATGTGCTGATTCTCTCGGTTTCACACACTGCCATCAATGCCTCGCACTTGGAAGTCTAGCTAGCTAGCTGAAGCGCGCTAGAACCTTAATAATTCGGGATTCCTCTTAATAAGCAACCCAAGTCAATGTTCTGTTCTGTTCTTCTGTTTGCTAGTTTGCTACGAACTTAGTCTTCCAGTGAATAGGAGCCTTGTTCTGTGTCACTGTGTCCCGTGAAGGTTCTGATCACTAGGTCTGGTACCAGCCGGCGTCTACTTTAAGAAGTGACGAACGTTTGTGGCTGCAATGCGAATCGCGAACCTCCGCGGGGCTTTACAGAGTTCCATTGTGGTCGAGGAGCCCGATTATTACTGTCAGAGTTTGTGGAAGAGCGAGTTTGGTTGCATTGGGGTCGAGTGTTACGTTTGTTACGGTGAGTATTGGCGTGATTTTTTTATTTTATTGGAATGGGGTTTGGAATGGTGGATCGATGTTTGGTGTCGATGAAGGTGACAGGTTTGAATCGGTTGTCAAGTTTCGTCACGTTTTGCTTGGTTGATTCAAGTTGGGGTGGCATCTACGCAGTGAGTTTTGTTGTGAGTTTTATTGTGAGTGTTGATTGGAATGTGGTTTGAATGGTGGATCGTTTGTACATCGATATGCCGCAGCAGGTATTGTTGCTTTCATTCTGAACGGGTTTAGAACAGGTGGGGTTTGTTGCTAGAGTAGAGATTTAATTATCAGTTGCGCCATTTGTAATGCAGGTACAGAAGATTCGACCATTCTGTAGATCTGAACACGCAATTTTAGGACGCGGAATATTTGATTGATCGTGGTTGTGCCCAAGATGACGAATTATCTCGATCTGATGGGACCCTAATGAACCGGATACCGTGTTACAACCGCCGGCGCCCGTAAGGTTCGTACCTTACTAAAAGCTCACGTTTTAATTTGGAGGGTGTCACTCGTACCTGCATTGTTAGTGATGAGGGTTCGTGCCTCACGAGCGTTACGTGTGATTCGTTCTGTTGATTTACCCGTCGTTACGGATCATTGCCTCCCTCAAGTGTTGTGTCACACTGTCACTCAATCGAACCTAATTCTGCCCTTCAGGTTGTATCGAGAGGGTCCTCCTTCTAAGTAGTTCCCATGATTCCTTGCCAATTGGACCCGCGCAGAAGTCCGCAAACGAAGCCTTGCTTCTGACAAGCGCGAAGTTTTAATTCGCCCTTATTTTGTGTCCACAAGTGTAAACGTCTTGGCCGGTAGCTAGCTAGGGGCAGGCCGACTCTCAAAGTAAGCTTTAGTCAACAATTAGCAGCCATCCATTGTGCCAACGTTGTGCACGGTGTGATTTTGGCAAAATCCTAGAACGGAATTTTGCGGTAATGTTGACGTTCTGACCTGACTCCGGTTTCGTCTTTCTCTGCATCCAGCTGTGGGCAACAGCAGAGAAACCGATCCTCTCTCTCCTAGCCCATCATCTTCCCGGGGCGTGCGACAGATTGCGATGAGGCTCCAGTGATCAGAGCGAGCAGACGGCTTAGAATCCGACTCTTGACGTTTGGTGGAGATTTCACCATGACTGCTCTTCCGGGGTCGTCGTCATGCGCTGCGGAGCAACTGAGTAAGTTGAGCGTGCAAGAGCCGGGCGCCGTTGCAGACGCGGTGATGAAGGCGTCGGATGGGAATGTGGATGGTAGGGAGTTCATTCTTGGAGACGACTCGTACTACAGAGATCGTCGTCACCGCCATGCTGAGCGTCAGCGGCATCGCCGGAGTAGCGTCCACCGCCCTCGCGTGAAAGACGACGACAACAACACGTCGATTTCCAGAGCTGAAGTCGACGAGAATGCGTCGAACGCCAGTAGTCATCGCCATCGCCGGAGTAGCGTGCACCGCCCTCGCGTCAAGGACGAGGACAACAACATGCCGATTTCCAGACCCGAATTCGACGAGAATGTGTCGAATGCCAGCAGCCATCGCCATCGCCGGAGTAGCGTGCACCGCCCTCGCATCAAGGACGAGGACGCCAACACGTCAATTTCCAGACCCGAATTCGACGAGAATGCGTCGAACGCCAGCAGCCAGCGTCTTCACCGTGAGCCCAGCAGTGCACACACTCGTCACTACCATCGGCGAGTCTCACACTCCCCTGATCACGCGCATCACGGCCACCATGGACGTCACAGCAGGGATCACCGCGTTCACTCGAAGGATCACCACCACAAGAGCCGTGAGCGCACGAATTACGTCTCCAGCGCTCACTACCGTCGCCACTCGCGCTCTCCCGAGCGTCGCCATGGGCACCACAAGGCGTCCCCCGAGCGTCACCACAGCAGCAGCCACAAGCACCGCGGATCCCACCACCGCCATCACCCGAGCGATCAAAGCTCCGGATACAAGCACCACTCGCGTTCGCCGGAACGACCGCATCGACACCACAAGGACCACCACGGGCACCAAAAAGACGCATCGTCAGAGCATCATAGCCACCATAGCCACCATAGCCACCACTCGAGCGCTGGCCATCGTCACCACCAGTCGAGCTCTAGCCACAAGCCACACCACTCGCGCTCCCCCGACCATCGCCACCACAAGCCACTCCACCGAGACTCCGCACTTGGGCATCATGATAATCACACTCACGACCACCACAAGAGTCATGATCATAAAGAAACGACCTCGGGGCTTTCCAGCAGTCATCACAGCCGAAGTCACCACCATGACCAGAAACTCGAAACCAGCCATCACAGGGATCACCACAGCCACCGCAGCAGTCACAGACACAAAGAGCATCACGGCAAGCCCCGCCACTACAAAGACTCAGCATCAATCTCCAGCGTCACCAGCGATAAACACCACAGTCACCACAAGAGTCGTCACCCTCTCGTGTAAGTCACATACCATCACTACCTTCCATTTTCATTTCTATCAAAAACTGGTGCTTCAAGCATCAGTATGAAATCATTTACTTTGTTTCACTAAATCAAGCATTGTTATATTTAATTCAGAGAGGCGTTTTCATCACCGAGTCGTCGATGATCTCTTGGATAGAAGCACTGAGCTCCAGCTGCCAATGATTTTCTGTATCAGGGAAATCTTACCGGACGGATTTGCACCGGTACTACAGCGCCCTTCCCATCGATCCGGTAATAAATCACGGCTGCAGCGGACTTCTTCTTCAGGGTGGTCGCCGCCTGGAACGACAGCATGGCAGAGTGACATCGCCTCCATTGCACAGATGATGCAGACCATTCCTATGGTGGCTCGCTAATGAAGAGCTTTTTGTTTCAGTTCGGTTCATGTAGCTTAGTCTAGTTTAGTTGCAACCGCTTGCCAATGTTGCTGCTGCAAGATCATCAGTCCCAGTTGGTTGTGAATTGGTGTTGTGTTGACGATTGAGTGTCTGATTTGGGTTGAGCAGTTATGTGACTGGCTCTTCGAAGTTGCGGTTGCTGTGTATAGATGATCCTGATTCCGTGGAGGAGTATCAGGTTTCTACATCAGTTTTAAATCACTTGAGGTTCATTGTCTTCTGCGTGCACGCTTTTGGGGCAGTTTTCTGAGATTTTGCTATCGCTCAGGCCTTGATCATGGACTGGATGATGCTTGAGATCTGGGACACTACAGAGCATTGTTGGACATAATGCCAAAGTCTGACTACGTAATTATGGTGTCCTTTCTAGGTTCTTGATTGTGAACGATTCGATAGATTGAAACCATCTAGGTTACGTCAGTAACATGAAAGTGGAGCCTTGGTGTAGACATGACCACTTCCATGAGTTTCACATTGTTTCTCACAGTACTGAGTTCATGAAACCGGTATTGCTGGCTGATTTTTGAGTTCAACCGCAAATTACTGGATGGAAGCTATCAGTTCGAGAAGTAATGTATGTCTTTGTTGCATACACTTTTCTACAAGAAACGCGAGATTCTATGCACGTTGTGCTCTTTACTTTTCAGCTTTTCTCCTCAGATGAAGAACTTCCTCATGGACTCCTGCGAAGGCCAGGGAGAATTTATTAGTGTTGCTTGTCCATTTCGGATGGAAGTGGCGAAGGATTATCATCTTCGTTGCCAACAAACTTGCTTTGAGTCTTGGCATGAGAAACACCGTTACGTTACTGAACTTAGCATGAGTGATTAGGTCTTGCTCAATCGTATTCAATCGAGGGCCTTGAAAGAAAGACGCAATATGATTAAGGTACAAACACCTAACAGCAACACAGTTCTTGGTGCAACTATCTCAAATTACCAAATTTCTTTTGACAAGATTATTAGCTAGCCCAAGAGAAATACAACCCGTTTTTTGACACACTAATAATATATTTTATCAAATTTTCAAAGTTGAAAACATAGGGTAGCTTGTACTTAACACTAAACTCACCTTGACTTGGATGCCCTTGAAGAGCAAAATGTTTCAACTTTCATTGTTTGCTTCAAAAAACTCCTCACCTCTCATTACTTGAAATCAAAAGTGTATCATGAATAATGAATGCTTTTAAATGTGGAATATGACAATAGATGATATTGTTAAATCATTATAAAATCTTGGGATGACTAGTTTTGGGGGGAATGAATCTACATACTTTGGATGAATAAATACATTTAATCCACATTTTGTATATTTTCATCCATACTTATACATTCTGGCTAAGGACAATTATGTGAGTTTTTTGGTACATGTCCTTTAGTTTTTTGCTTTCAACTCAATTTTTGAAGTAATATGTAATCATGTTGTTATTTAACCAAGAAGTATTTGTATTTGTGCTCTAGATTGTGGTTGTGACAACGTGTATAAGAAGGTCTCCATTGTATAACCTTCACATGAAGACCAAAAGAAACCATATTTCTATGATTATAAAGAAACATTGAATTGTTTAGGTGTTTAGTGCAGGGCAATGCTTGAGGAAGATTCCACCCTCCTCGTTGATTCTTTTTTTCCACAAAATCTCCTTTCCTAAGGCATTGCTTGGCATAAATCATGAGGAAAAATCCTTCTTGTAAATATTTATTTACAAAAGGTCTATAAGTTGTGACATGACGTGAAGTTGTAATAGGACATGAAATTGTGACATGATGTGAAGTTGTTATGGGACGTGGGTTTGTGGGTTGTCTTTACAAAAGGCCCCATGTCAATGTACAAAATTAGTTCTAGGGTGAGGGTCATCGAATAGAAAAATCTAGTTAAAATATAGAAATGAATTTTTTACAAAATTTAGGCATTATCACCCACCCCAATTTTGAAATTCTATAGAGGGAATTTTGAAATGTTTTGGAAATGCTTGTTGAAAGAAAGATTTGCATATGGATATTTCCTACATATATCTATGCAATCAAATTTTATTAAATCATCACTATTATTTTTAATTCAATTATCATGTAAGAATTGAATGTTAATTATGTAAGAAAAAAAAATACCAAATGTATTCTATATTATGCAAAAAAAATTGAATTGCATAGTAGGATTGCATTTGGATACATCTATTTTTAGCACTTTGAAAATTCATAGTTTATTCATATGGTATTCAAAAAATACATTCTAACAGAATCTAAAATCTCCTTTTGATTACCAAGATCCTACAAAAAAAAATTCAATACAATAGTGGAAAATTGTGAATCATGTTGAATTGCTGATTCGCTCATTTAGACACATTTGGGTGTAAATACCTTACTGGGTAGGGATTTCCCTATTTTGCTTGAGTGCTTTGCTTCATTTCCTTTTTGGCTATTAAAATGCATTTTCATTATTACTAGTGTGACCTATGTCCTTGCTATGCCAAAATAAAAGTAAAAGTGATTTTTTAATTCAATTATATCTTTTCTATCGTGAATTAGAATGCACGTCATAATGCCACAAAACAAAGTCCATGCATCCCTTCTAGCTAAAGGCTTTTTGATTGTACAAAAAACACGACTAGGGCACATATGATCCAAAAGATCTCACCATACCAAACAAACAAAACAAAACAAAGAACCTCATTCAAAGTATATAAATGAATTATGTTTATTTCTTGGATTAGTCACAAAATGGAGGCATACAAAGTAAAAAACCCTTTGGAGTTTACATAAGGTAACTTCACCTGATTTTGATCCCTTTTAGAAACCAAACCCTTACACCCTCTTGCCTAAAATATATTGCTCCCTTTCATGAGAGCCTCGGATCATTTACAATGTCCAAAAATGCACGAGAAGATAATCTAGAATACTCTTTTGACATCCAAACAAGATCCTACAAAAAATTACACAATTTAATAATAGGAACAATGCTCAATTGCTTATTTGGACACAATTATGTGTATTTATGTGAAGTGATCATAGGCCTCTCCTTTTCTTCTGGGTTGCCGATAACATGAGAAGTATCACGAAATAAGTCCAGTAAATAACTTCTTCCACCAGATTCTTTGTCACCACTATTTCAGAATATCGAGAGTTGAAACTCTCAACCGTGTTTCACAGGGAGTCTTCCAGTACGTATGTACATATTTCAAAGATAACTGAGCTATACAAAAACATTCCATTTACAGAGGTGACTAAAACGTCAATCAAATTAATTTTGATACAATGTGGTCGCTCCATTTCGAACCACGAAAACTGCATTATTTTCAATAACTCTGTCTAATCCTCTGAAAACGTAGCTGAATGTACGCTTATTTGGTCAATGTCTCAGATATTATCACAATTGGGAACTATCTCAAATATTGGTTAAATAGGCTCGTCAGAACATAATTTTCGACGTGTTGATGAAGGAATTCGTCCTCCACTCCAAATGCATCACTACACAAGGCAGAATGTGAACCTAGTTGCTGAACATCAGTTGTAAAGGACAGTATTTGAAACTAGAGTCCCTAGTATCATCGACAAGAGACAGCAAAAAATGTTGAACTAAATTATACGGGTGACGTTTGGCACCAAAAATAAAAATAAAATAACAAGGATGTGTTGCACAAATTCCAATTTGGAAGCCTCTGCTCAGCTCTTCACACCTCTTTCAAGAATGATCTTACTGACCTTATTTCAAAAAGTCACGTAAACTGCAACACTGAAATGGTTCCCGAATTCTTGTTGCAATTCATGTGACAAGAATATTCCTCACAGAAAAACAAGTTGGTGCGCACTTGCCTCAACACTACCCTTCACTTTGCAAGGGCACATGATCTTCGTCATATCCAGTCCCTGCCTCCAGTTTCAAGGTCCCAACCCCACCTCCGTAACATTGAGCTTGATTGTGCATCCAGCAATTGAGAATCTTGAGGATTGGCCCCATGCATTGCCACTGAGCCTTCTGATTGGATTGTCGTGAAAATGACACGTGGGTTGCCCATCTTTCCAAGCAGGGCAGGGAAGCAGCCGCAGTTCATAAATTCGCAAGTGAGGATGAGAGAGGGTTACGTTCTGTCCAGAATGTTACACTGCCTAACAAACTCGTTGGTATAATTCACATACTTAGACCAGAAAGGTCTTAGCTGCGGAAACGCGACATCCAACCATGGCTTCGCTTGTCCGTTGTAGTGAATCACAGCTGCCTTTTCCACAGCTTCCAAGTTGGATTTCGCATTGTAGCCCAGCCCCAACATGTGCCAATTCTCCGGGATAGGGTGGACATTGCCATCAAAGGCTATCAGTGCTGGTGGCAATGTCCCTAATCTCCATAGTGTCATGTTCAAATGCAGATTCTGAAACATAAGCACAGAAATAATAAGGTCCACTATTCCGACGTAGAGAATCGACAAGTAGCAGTACCGAAGAAATTACATATGGATACTGCACATCAGAAAATTAAATTATTCATCATGCGTTGCATCAGACCTAAAAAACTGCTCGTTCCGTAGATATCATTAAGTCTAAAACGCTGATGATTTACTTGCAAAGATATTTAGCAATGAAAGCTCATTCATTTCACTTTGAAAAAACATGATGAAACAACTGTAGATTCAGATGACAAAGTTTTAGGTCATGCACAAAATAGGAAGAGTGGAAGCGCTTCACACCTGCTTTTGCCAATAATGGTATACACGGGTAATATCCGCTTTCCTCCAAGCTTGCAAATCAAACACGTTCATACCGTAAGCCCACGCGCACTTCTCCGGATCAAACGTAGAGGAGATGATAGGGTGGGAGAAATTGAAGTAGTTCTTGAACGTCTTCGACATAACCCAGGCGTCACCCCCATGACACGTCTCCACAGCACCGTTAACTTTACCGTGAAGATCCATATCCCACAACGGACCAAGGTCTTTTTGCACTACTACATCATCATCAAGAAACACCACCTTCTCCAGATCCGGAAACAGCTGGCACAACCACAACACACAATTCAGCATTAATTTTAGACCCCAGCCGTGTTAAACGGTGCCAGTGGAAAGCCACTCGAGGCAGTTTCTAACATAAACCCTGCCAATTGTAACGCAGATAGGTTTCCTAGAATACCTCTGGAGGGTGGATTCCTACCACTGTAAATCTCCAACCGGGACTGTGAAAGACATACGCAAGCTACAAAGCACATAAAAACAGAAGAGAAAAGACGAAATCTCTGTAGAGACGGCATCATGCAAAAAAAGTGTCTGGGCAGCTCAGCCAAGACTTGTTCGAGTTTACGAGGGTAAAGAACTCACATCTGGTAGGTAGATGCGGAGGTGGTTCATGATGGAGATGTACTTCGGAGACCGAGCTTGCAGGTAAGCAGTAAGAATAGTAGGAGAATACTGGCTAATATTGGTCCCTGCAGCGTGATCCCCATGGTAGTAGTATTTGATGTCCTCCGAAGATTCCATAGCGTCCAACACAGGCACATTGTCCCTTGTCAACCACTCAAATTGGTGTACCCCTTTGACCTCCACAATTGCAGAACCTAAAGGATTGAGTGCAAACCATGCATGCATTGCCGCATGCGTCTTCTTGTCGGTGATTACATGAAACACTATCTTCTCAGGCTGAGCTGAATTTCGAATTGTTGAACCAACAACCACTGCAGCAGCTAATACGTTATCCGTTGCAAGAACCAGATGATGTAGTGATGGATCTGTGAGCCGTGTAGCCAGGTTAGCGGAGGGGAGATCCAACCGAGCTCGAGCGTTGCTTGAATACTCCCCAGTCAGCTTCAAGGCTAGACAATGGAGTCCCTTCGGAACTCCACTGCTTGCATAGTGCCTGTAAAGAGCCTCCTGGAGCTTGGCAGCACGCACCTTTTTCTCGTTGTCCTCGACCTACAGTGCGACTTCAAATTCAGGATTCACATTCAAACAACTGACACATTTCTACCAATTACTTCAAGAATAAAAAATGCAAGCACATTTAAGCCAGAGGTAGAACGGACGAAAGAGAAGTCCAAGTGCAGAAGCTCCTGAAACATACCATAGACTTCATACGTCGCAGGAGAGTAGGCATGTCGTACTGCTTGCTCCGAGCTTCTTCCAGCAATGCGTCGATAGATTCAGGAATATCAATAACGTCATTCTCGCTTCTGTATTCTAAAAGTGACAAGTATTTATCCGGTGCCTTCTGCAATCAATACGGGTTTGCCTACAACTAATTAATACAAATGAGAAGATGCTATATAAAGCTGAGAACCAGCAGCTAAAGATAAAAATTTCATTTAGTAGCTAATAGTCGATTATAGTAACCTTCAAAACATAGATTTCTATCGCTCACAGATACAACGTGTGGTTTCTTCTTCCTATTGGTGTGTTCTTTACCTTCCTTTATGATTTCATTTAACTCTTATAGCTATGGAAGCGGCCACTTTCGCTATTAGGGGGTAACAAATTCGAGTTCAAAAACTTGGATGAAATGGGAGAAGCAATTATGTAAGAGCCGGAATAATACTTACCGGAGAAAAGGGTTTCTTCCACGCTAATCTAGGTCCCAGTTTCCTTCCAAAACAATCTGACACAACCAAAGCAACACTTCAGTGTCCTTGCATATCTAGTGAGCTTCGTTCCACCAGTTTCCCTAGAACCGTTTGCCTCAAAAGCATCATTCAGACAGGGCCAAATCAGTAAAGTACATTGGTCAAGAATTGGTCAATATTGAAGAAAAGAAAGTTCCCATATGACCCACTCAATTCGTCAAATCTAATGTACAGAATGTAGACATGACAGAAGCAGCGGCCACAAGATCCAAATCTAGCTCGTGACGTAGGCACGGAAGAAGACCTAAGTACTGTTTTTCAAATGCCTGGGATAGATTCCACCAAGTTGTGTTCAATTGCTCTCAAAATGAAAGCAAGCAAAAAACTCACCAATCTCGTATCTGAACTACATCTAGCTAGAGATCTAAATCATTCAATGACAAGCGGCAGTGACATAGAACGAAGGCGTGACATGACGATTTTGACTAGACTAGGAATCAAAAAGGTAAAAGAGGAGATATATGTGCACATAAATCTAGTTCACTAAGTAGGCTCTGAAGAAGTCCTAAGTTTTCTCTCTAAACGCTTAGAGATTTCACTACGTCGCCTTCAAATTGCGAGAAAGCAAAACCCTCCGCAATCTCGCCTCTGAACCAAATGTAGCAAGAGATCTAAAATATAGAACGGTCAGAAAGGGTGATACGACAATCTCGAATCGCCTAGTAGGACACGGCAATAATCAAAAAGACAAAAAAGCAGAGAGAGAAGAGCACAAAAGCTACCCAATTAATGTGTTACATTCCAGTCTCAACCCTATGAAAAAAAAGACTGATATTCCACTAAGTCGCCACCAATTAGAAAGCGCGCAAAACCTCCGCCATCTCGTCTCTGAACCAAATCTAGTTAGAGATCTAAAATATAGAACGTTCAGAAAGCAATCTCGAATTGCCTGGGACGAATCAAAGAGGAAAAAACAGGGAGAGATGGAAATACAAGATGTCCAGATAATGCGTTACATTTTCACTCTCAACCCTAAAGGAAAAAATACTACAAGCCTGAGATTCCACTGAGTGAACTCACACTAGAGAGCCACGGAAACACTCCGGAATCTCGACTCTGAACCAAATCTAGCAAGAGATCTAAACTGTAAAACTGCCAGAAAGTGCGACACAGCAATCTCGAATTGCCTAGGAAAAATCAAAAAGGTCCAAAACAGAGAGAGATGAACACACAAGCTCTCCAAATACTACGTATTCCATTCCAGTCCCAGATTTGTCCCAAGATCTAAAATCCCAAGGAAAAGCAAGCACGGGTTCGACGTGAACATACCAAGCGACGTGCAATCGTGAACGCCTTCCAGAGTAACCAGCGCGGAGGTGATGAACAGGAACGGCAGCAGAAATGCGAGAAATAACATCGTCCAGAACAGACACCGGTAGCTCAAGTACCTCGCCGCGCCTTTCATCTTCAAGGGATCCAGGAACCCCGGCGCCGTGGAGATCGTGATCCGTCTCATGCTGGGGGAGACGTGGACCTGCATTGTGGGCCACAAGTCCCCCCTCGGGTTGCCTCTCACAAACGGCGCAATCCCTGCGCTAACCACTGCTCGTCCACCATAGCCACTCAAATCCCTAGCTCACAGTCACCAGATCCCTAGCTCCTCAAAACCTCTCCGATCAACCCGGCCTCGCAATCTCACATCTCAAAACCCAAACCCTCAAAGGCTCAAAAATCCGCAAGCTTCTGCTAGCAACGCAACTGGATCCACTCAATCTACCTTCAAACAATCTCCCCAAATCTCCAAAGAATCGAAAGAATCCCCAAAAAATTCGAATAAATTCGTGAGAAGAATGTTGTGGAGCAATCTGAGTGCTGGGAGGAACAAGATGTGCGGGAAACATTCAAACGCGGGGTCGCTATCTTCACTGAGCGCGCGCGCTGGCTACTGTGATTTCATACTATTCCTGTTGCTGCGGATGGACGCGCTTGAAGAAGGCTGCTGCTGCTGCATCTGTCCTTCTTGGTCCTGATCCGACTACTCCTGCTGTTTGCCTCTGCTGCCACTGTGACGACACCACTCTTCAGGGGGGCCTGGCTGGCTGGCTGGACGGACAACCAAGCGAGCATGTGACCGACGAAGAGGACGACGACGACGACGACGACGACGAGCAGAACGCGTTGCGAGAAGACCGGGTTCAAGAGCGGATCTAGGGACGATATAGATTTGGTCGCAGATACCCGTTGAATCTACGTTTTGGGGGGTAGACGCTGTGTGAATCGGGGTCGTCGAGGAACGTTTTCACGGAGCCGGTGATCCCCGCGTATCAGGGAGTGGGGTACGTAATTTCAGACCTAAATTTCCGGTGTCTGCATTTTTTTTCAATTTAATTTGGGAGGGTTGTTGATTTTCTTACCACCCAGGGGCATGAGCTCAATTGAATAAAAAGTCCACTTTGGAAGCTAATACACTCAATCCTCTTTCATGTATGACACCAGTGTTCGGGAAGTTGTTTTTTTAGTTTTACCACCCTATTTCCTCAAACCGTTTTTTCAAGTCGCAAGTTCGATTATTTTCTCTATATTTTACTCAAAATAAAATTTATAGATTTTTTCACTGTTTTTTCAGTGTCAATGTTTTCAAATTGCATAATGACTAAAAATAAAATGACTAATGTCACATTTGATAACAACTTAATATGTAAACTTTTATCACTAAAACGAGGTGAATATCACATTGAATTTTTATCTATTTAAGTAATGTCTTTAGCACCTTGAGCTAGTTATGCAAAAAAAACAGAAGATTAGGGACCCCTAGTGGAATTTATAATTGCTTAGGCACCTACGCCACCTAAGCTTATCCATGGTGATTGGAAGCATCCCAAGGAACAACTAAAGGTTTCAATTGTTGTTTATTAGGAATAAGGTAGACAAGCCCATTTCCATTTGCTACCTAATTCCATCATCCTACTTTTGGCCCCAATTCCATTAAAAAAAACCCATCCAAATCCATTCATTTTATGGAAAAAAAATCATTGTCATCAAAGGGTAAGGTGTCAATTTTTCAATGGTGAACACTCATTAGGAAAAATCTAAGGCCAGTATTGGACCGCCAGTTTGGGATGGCAACAATGCAATTACAAGGAAAAAGTGCTTTTTGTTTTGAATCGAAGAGGCACACTAGTGCGACGTCATCACCACGTTAGATTGACGATTGGGAAAAAAAAAAAAAAAAAAAAATCCAATTTTTTATTTTTTAAATTAATTAAGTCTTAAGTTTTCCCTGTACTTGCACCGCGACCAGAATTTAAACATTTTTGTAACAGTCTTCTTGAGGCCTTAGATTTTTTGTAATGTAAATACCATTGGATACATGGGGAAGCGGTTATGGATTGTTTAGAGTTGGTTGTCATTGGGGGGTGGAGCTGGAGGCCCATCCAAGTTGACCACAAGCAACGAGGAGGATAAAATCTGAAATCTAGACATTGCAAACAATTTCGAAAGCTCCAATTTGGGATCTGGAAGGTCTAGGATTGTTTCTTACTTTTGTAAAGTTGGAGGTCTAGGCCTCGACCCTTCCACCCCCCGAAATGGCAACTCGTTCTTATAGGATGTTCATCACTCCACTCTATGAATGATTTTGTAATTTCAGGGCAATCCACTTCAGAAATTCACAGAAATTACAATTTCAATCAAAAATCTACAATTCCACTTGCGTTTGATTCGTGAAACAAGTGTGCACCTGTAGAAAATTATGTGCCCCTCTTGGAGGTCGCCCCAACCCCAAGATATCCAGATTGTTAGTTTGCATGGTAATAGGCTTCCTTCCTAGGCCACATGACGCTGGACTTTTGGTTGATAGATAGAGAGTTGAACATTGGATGCAACACCACCTACAGTACAGTACAAGTCAGGCTTCGAGGATTTCAAATGATTCCAGCAGGTAGTTTTAGTTCTTGGGGAGTGCAATAATCCGACGACTTTGAGAACCCCATAAATTCTCTCTTCATTTGTCCAGCCTTGGGCTTGGCTGTTTTTGTAAGTTATGTGCTGTTTTTTTTAATGCAATGGTTCTTCCATTTGTTCCAAAAAAACAAAACAAGAACCTGATAAATAAATAAATAAGTTAATGCCCCATTCTGTTCAATAGTGTAGTACCCATGGAATAAGTGTTGCCAATGGCTGGAACAGTGTTGTTGTATGTAAGGTAGAAGGCTCGAGAACAGTTCGGGCATTTAGAACCACCCACCCAATAAATGTACACAGTTTGTACATGCTGTTTTTTCATAGCCTTTACTGATGTACCAGCAGTGTATATTTCAGGGGTGGGCGGTTTTGGAGCCCTAGGGTAGTTAAACTTCAAAATTTCATAACTAATTCAAAAATGATCCAAAAAATACGAAACGACTTGGGTTAGATGCCAAATCCTCTTGTCTTTGAAGGAAAATTCACTGATTAATATTTTGAGAAGTTTCACCTGCCTAAAATTCAGTTCCAGGGCTTAGATGGTTGGTTTCTGGACCTTCTACCTTACAGTAACTTAAAAAGAGAACCATTGAAGAGCTCCTCAACTTGTGTGTGACAAGTCACCCCCATCGAGAAGAGTGCCTGGGTGGAACTGTTATTTTATTTTTATTTATTTATTTTTTGAAACAAATGAAACGGGATTTCATTGCAAATAAGAATAATACAAGCACCAGCCACAGGTGGCCACGGAACTGTTACAAAAGCGGACAAAACGGACTGATTTACAGTTGGGAAAAAGCTTATTTCCTTTTCTCATGTGTGTGGACGTGTTTGTACCTGTACTGTACTTTGGATAATTGACAATATTTGCGGAAACTTGACTTGCATTTTTGAATTGATGACGATTTGATACATATCTTAAGACATTAATAAGTTACACACGGACATTATTGTTTGTGAAATGATACTGTTGAAGTGGTTTTGTCAGGTGCTGGGGTATAACTTACTCGAAAGCCAGCCAGGGTGGTGTTTTCATGTTGGATCTGTCAGGGGGTGTGAGTTATGTATACGAGCGTCTTGTTTTCATGTTGGATTTGTCAGGTGTTTCGATTTGGAAACAGATAAGTTAGAGACTACCACAGGAAAAGAAAAGAAAAACAGTACATACATAATAAACCAGTTTTTTTTTAATTGTGAGAACTGGTACCACTGTTGGATCATGTGTGCAAATGACATGTTTGGGGGTACTACTGGGAACGTGGGAACCACGCAAAACCCTCATTTAAGGTGTTTTGGGGGTACAGTGTACTATGGTACAGGACTTGCTTGGAAGTGCCATACAGTGCACTAATAAATGTGCTTTTGACCAAAATCATGTCACTTTTAAATTGGCCTCTAAGTTACCAGGGTGCTGTTTTTTTCTTTGTGAAGAGGACCTGGTTCTAGAAGTCCATAATAAGTTCCCTTGAGTCTATACACATTCTTGCATGGAGAATTAAGTGTGTGTATATAAGATAAGTGAAGTTTCTTTCAAACAACTTCTCATTCAAAAGCCATGCTTGCCAATATCCAGAAAGTAAAGGAACACTTCATTTATGATCACTTTGTTGAAATTGTTCACGTCAAATGTAATGAAGTGGCTTCACATTGATAGAATCTACATCTTCAATGAATGTTTGAGTGGACGCCCTTAACTTGAAGGTAGAACAACATGTCCCATGTGACTCAAAATGTCTTATGAAAGACTCTCATGATTCCTTTGAAAAACAAAGAATGCATCTATTCATTCAATAATTGGATCTTCTAGATTTTTAAAAAAAAATCCTTAACCCTTAAGCGTTCCAACGTCCATATTCTAGATGATGAATAGAGGGCTTGCAGGCATTGTTTCATCCAACTACCTTCTCATTCATCCAATGTAACACTTGAATCTTGAAAAGACAACCTTATTTTATGCCCAATTTCATGAAATTTTGGTAAATGATATTATTATATAAAGATATAAGTAAAAATGTGCCAAAATTTGAAAAAGGATTGAGGCGTTAAGGGATTAAACAAATTTTGGATCAATTTTTTGGCTAACAACCTCGGTGATAGGCTCCGTCCTTTCATTGGGTAACTCCTGAAGTGAGACATTGCTACAATGTGCAATGAGGGGACAGAATAGCGGCTTGTTCATCATTTTTATAATGAAAAAGTTTACTGCAATTAAACCCTAAACAAAAATACACCGGCAACTCCAGCCCGTGACGGGCGTTATTCTCAAGGTCTTTGGGGAGACGAACGAATGTTCTTATTTTGGATGGATGAAAAAATAATAGAGTGGACGGAGTCTTTAGTGTTGGATACGGCACTTTACTGTACTGTACGAGTAGCTGAATTCGGGAGCAGAAAAAGGGGAAAGGAATAAATGTTCCCTGGAGCTCTAGTGCATTATTTTATGGAATATAAGTCAAAGGCAAGGAACTGTTTATCAGAATACCGGGCACTGCGCTGTACTTTGGATGAATAGTAGGTGAGTCTTCCGTCATTGATGGTGCAACTGTACTGTACTTGCTAGTAAGGAAAAGGGGACATTTCATTGCCTTCATCCTTACACGACAATCCTTGGACTCGGTTTTGAGAGAATCGTTGACAAAAAGAGACTTTTGTTATTTTCTTGAAGTGTTTCAACCCAACGGACCCACTTCAATCGCGAATATGGCTTGTCAAGCGCTGAGTTGAGGCTACAAAGTCAAAATACCTTTCACTATTGACTTTCGCATGCCACGACTATTACGAACTTTGGACAAGCAACAAGAGTGACGCGTGCCGTGCTTCAAAGTGAGATTTTTGATTCCCCTTAGGACTAGCCAAGTGAATGTCGGTTTCAGGGTGAACCCTTGATGAATTGAATCCATTGTCACATGGTCAAACATCATATTTGAGTTGAATTTAGAGTTTTAAATTTTGTTCAAAGATCAATCGTATACTTTTATTACGTGACATGATGGATTGTCTATTCATGTAAAAAAAAATTCAATTGCTTTATGAAAATTGTCTTTGTTATATATTTGTAGAAAAAATTAGTAAGTATAGCAAAAGTATTCCAATTGATATGAAGATTTGTAGCAATATGAAGTGGTATGAAAGTTTGTGAGTTTTTTATTTTATTTTTGTACACCCAAATCACCCTTGCCAATGACTTGTAAGTCAAATTCCACCATCAAACTAATTTTATCCTATCATATACGGAGTAATTAATATGTAAAATTTTGATATTTTCCATATTTCCACTTGTGAAAAATACATCCTCTTTTGATGTTGATTTTTTTCAAATTCTTTTATGGAAAATCGAGTAATTGTACTTTAAAAAAGTAAATGATGGAAATAGAATTATATCAATTATAATATTTATTAGGATAATTTGAATTTTTTTTTACCATAAATGATAGTTAACATGAGAAGCATAATTTAGATTTTTTATTTTTTATTTTTTATTTTTTTTAAATGAAAAATGAAAAACACACAATATTGTATAATTTGGATTTTAACATATTGAGTTTGCAATTGCAATCATTATTTCAATCCTTAGATTTTTTCAAAATTTCAAATGGTGTAAAAACAAAACTTGTCAAGCTTCATTTTCTTAGTTTAAGTCACATATCTAAAATATTTATTTGGAAAGTTGCAGTCAACGTTGATTATTGACCAAGAAACATCCACTTTGGAGATGCATGAACCTAGTTACAAGGTCAAGGCCTCACTATATTTTCTCACATTTTTGCTCATATCTTTGTAGTAATGCACTCCCTCCATCCCATAATACTAGTCCCTTTGGGGTGGGTATTTTTCCTAAATTATTTGTTTCTTTTAGTAATGTACTTTAGACATGATTTCATAATTGAAGATGAAGTCTTTTGTTTTTGACATTCATTGATGAAATGAATACTACAAGATAAAGGGGTGTTTTAAGTATAGTCCTAGTAGTATAGTCTTTTAAATAATGACCTATGAAGAGTTTTTGAAGTAAATTTTTACTTAATCCCTAAAGGACCAGGGCCGTTCTTCTGTCAAAAACTACTAAAAACTGCCATTTTTGCTGCATTCATCCAAAAAAACAAAAAATACCTTTTTTAGAATCTAACCATAGGATCTTGTATTTTACTAGTCTAGTATCATGCGGTAAAAATTTCATGGAGTTTGACCGTACAGATTGGAAGATATTAGCATTCAAAGTTGAAAAAAGAAAGTTTTTTTGAACACTAGCCTGCAATTTCAGATGACTTTGAATGCCATTTGGGAAAAAAAATTACACCATGGACCTTGAATTAAAAAAATTTTGTGTTGAAGAATTGAGTTGAAAGTCTAGAAAAAAAAATAAAAAAAAACACGATTGATTTTCATTCTTTAAAAAATTGTTCAGTAGAAGTAAGTCCAAGATTGAAAGAAAAACTAAATCTTTAATAGCTCTAAAATGGGATTGAAACACAATAATCTCAATGGTGAGATCGTTCTAAATAGAAAATTTAACCTTGTCAAACAATTTCTTTTGAAAAATTGTGAAAATTGCATTCAGAATTGAATCCTATAAGTTATTTTTTCAAGAAGATGCTCAAATTGCCCGAAAAACAAGATTGTTCATAACTTTCACATTACTAATCCAAATGGAATGAATCAAAGCTTCACATGTAGACAAAAATATGATCTTTAAGAAGAAAAAAATTAAAAAATTAATTTCAAATTTTTGTAGATTTATTTTTCTGCCCGGTGACGTGTAAATTATGTTTAAGATGCCATAACTTTTGCTCTCGGGCACCAATTGAAATAAAATTTATATTCCCATGAAGCTCATAAGTTTTCCTATCTTATGAGAAAGTTTCAAAAAAATTCACTGAAAATTGAGATCATAGGAACTTGCCTGAAATCCATTTTGTCCCCCGAGGGGACAATGGTCCTTTAGGGGTTAAAAGACATGTATTTTTAGTAAAAATTTGCTTAAAAGACTCCTCATAGGTCATTACTTAATAACTATACTACTAGGACTATACTTAAAACACCCCTTTATCTTGTAGTGGAAGCACAAAAAGTTTATTTTATTGTCTAATTTATAGATCAATTAAAAAAAATATAGAACCCTCAATAGCAATTTGAAGTTGATTGGATCAAAGACCAAAAGCAATTGAATTTTTTTATTGAATCTATTGAATTCTAAGTTGTTCGAGGGCAACAAGATGCTGAAGTAGAACATGGAGGCAAATGGAAATTGGTCTATAACAATGTGCCATCTTACATATAGCTTACCAACTTTTAAATCTTTCTTTGCTTGCTAATAGCTACATTAACTTATTTTGCACTTGTGAGGGTACATTGTACATTCACTATCGAGTTCACTATAGAATAATTTAATAGCAAAAAGCACTAAAAAATCATTGTAAAATCTATACTACTTTCATTGCTACAAAATATGACTAATATTATAAAATGAAGTGAGTTTCAATGTCATCAAATTGGTCATAAGAAAAGGTCATCTTTTAAAGATTCAGAAATTGCTCAGAATGAATGAGAGAGAATTTGGACAAAACATTGGTGTACAACTTACATATGACTATTTCATCATCATGAATATTGATGTTGGAATGCTTAGGAGTCTATATACTTAACAAATTGTGAATGCAGGAGGAATGTATTGAAAAGTGTACTTCATCCAATCAATATCCATTGAAAATATTCCAATTTATTTTAATAATATATCAATGAAAATAAATGAAAATTTTTATATGAATCAAAATTAATGATATTTATTATTAATTTTGAAAGTGATTGTATTATTTTTAGTTAATTTGAAGGTTCAAGGGTTAACCCTTAAAAGAGCAACATGCATTTTTT
Organism: Rhytidiadelphus loreus; assembly: GCA_947034895.1. Classification (NCBI taxonomy): domain Eukaryota; kingdom Viridiplantae; phylum Streptophyta; class Bryopsida; order Hypnales; family Hylocomiaceae; genus Rhytidiadelphus; species Rhytidiadelphus loreus. The sequence continues at coordinate 18,898,219 of OX344764.1, forward strand.
GTCAAGATAGAAATTTTGGGCAAGTACCTATAACTAAAGATTTGCATATTTTAGTTTGAAATTTTAATAGAAGGTGTGGACAAGGAATATCTTTTATATGCACTAAACTTCAAGATATTTGGAAATATGAGTCAAAATTTATGGCCTAATATGTTACTATTTCCCTTGGCCAAGGAGTCCGGGCATATTAGAAAAAAATCACTTTTTTCAGAAACAAAAATTTGAAATTGGTTTTATAGAGTTATATGAAAAGTTTTGAATCATTCCATTTTGATCAATGAGTCAAAAGTTATGAGGAGTTTTAGTTTGTAGGTAGTTATGAAATCTCTACTCTAAAATAAACTTTGGAGTCCTTTATCTTATTCAATTTTCAAGATTTTTTGAAAAAAAATAAAATCATAGGATGTAGTTTGCTTATTAAAACATTGCAACCATTGGGATTGGCATTTTTCAATTCAATAACTAAATTCTTAACAATTTTGTATTTTGAATCATTCTCTACTTCTTTGTACTCACTATTTTTTCCCTACATGTTGTACTATACAATTCCAAATGATGTGAAAAAATTTAAATACATAACCAACTTGTGTACAAAAATGAATCCAAAGAAGCACCACCATTTAGGACATCTCACTAGTAGAAAACGTAGGAATTTTGACAGAATTCTCTTGATTTGGTCGCATTGTCCTGGTCACTGTTTTGTTGATTTCAACAGAAATCTGTTAATTTTCAACAGATTTTTGATGAAATCAACAAAACAGTGACCGGGACAACGCGACCAAATCAACAAAATTTTGTCAAAATTCTTGCGTTTTCTACTAGTGTCTTTTTATAGAAAAATGAGCTTGTGAAGTGTAGCTGCTTGGTTTTTTGCAAGGCCCAAAAATGATTTTAGTGAATTTCAATGCTTATATCTTGCAATCCATGTGATGGAAATTTTTGAATTTTTTTCCACATATTTTCTTATGAGCGTACTACAAGATCCTATGGTTACTTGTGTCCAATTTTTTTTTCCACAGTTGGTACTTGTACTACAAATGGCAGTTTTGGAGCATTTTGGGTGAAAACATAGTAAGTAATTAAGGTAAGCATTTACCCATTATGAACCATATTTTCAATTGCATCCCTATCCTCATGGGACCAACATTTTAGGGATTGAAATATTAAATAGATATAGATAAATAAATAATTGAGAAGGGGTCTATAATGGATTCACCTACATATACATTTAAAGATAATTATACACTGAGAATGTAGAATAAATTGTTTTTTTTGTTTTTTGTTTTCAATTTTCAATTTTGTAGGCAAAAACAACAACTCAAAGGACATTTTAAGCAAAGTCAATAGAATAACGAAGTCACTTACATCCAAGTTGTCTTGTAGATAAAACATCATCTTTGCATCTCAATGAACATTTTTTTAGCATTTGATGATGCCATCCTCTTTTGAAATAATTTTTTGGCAAAGTTAGCTCCTCTAAAAAGAAAAAAACTTTCACAAACTATTTCACCTATATTTTTGAAACAAACTTTAATAACATTGTATAACTAGGCAACGGTTCTCCCCATGTTGGGAAGGTCCAATATTATGTTTTGCTTGATGCCAAGGAGGGACTCATCAATTAATTTCAAGGATTGGGGTTGGCACAGGAGCCATCAACCAAATAAGACAATTCCTTTCAGGTACTCTTTCTCTCTTCATCGTCCATCCTTTTGGGGCTTGGTTGTTATTTTTGTTTCTTTCTATCAATGCAGTGGGTTTCCCTTTTGTTCAAAAATAAATAAAAAATAAGACAATTTTGTTCACTGTAGAGATCCCCATTACAAGGATGCACAGAAGGGACCCCCGGCCTCTCTCATTAGTAAACTGAATGTCAAGCTTCACGTTGTAATCACTACTACGAAACGCGCCTTTGACAACGAAGGCGGAAGGCATCATGCTCTCTCCCTCGGCATATGGGAAACCTGATCCAGTAGGATCAAAGTTTCGTTTCCGACGAGGGCAAGCGAATGACGGAGTCTTCCGCATCTCCTGCGAGACTGTAGCGCACCATCTTTGGGAAAATTGTGACAGTAAAATGCATGGGGACTGGTCGAAGGCGCGGCATTCTGTTGTCAGCTACCCTACCAACAATTTTGAATCTTGAAAAATTAAAGCTATTTTCAACTTCGGTGCGGTTTCTGTAGCTAGGTTCCTGATTAGAAGTTCATGAATTCCAAATTACAAGAGCCTCATCTCAGATCTAATCCACGCTAGCTCGTGTTGATCGATAGCAGGAAAGTGAAGATTTCAAGTTGTTGCAATTTTATATATATTTTTAGTTCTGAGTACTTATTAGACGGCAGCGCAGTAAGCAACTTAGTAGTAGTAATGAGCAGGGTGATCAAACTCCAGTGCCATTCAAACTCAACCTTAATTAGCTTCTCTCCGTGGCTTCTAGTTTGCCTCCATTGCCTTGTGCATGCTCTGTAATCGATGAAGGCACCAAGAGTGATGGCGACCAAGGTGATCGATGTTCAGGTGAACAACTTCAATGGCGATATTGCTTCTTGTTGCCGTTGTTTCCTTGGTGATCAGCTCAGTGAATTGTTCAGGTGGACAACTTCAATGGCGTTGTTGCTTCAATTCTTGTTGCCGTTGTTTCCTCGGTGATCAGCTCTGTCGATGGTTTGTTCTCATTTGCTAGTTACTTGCAAGAGTGTACACACAATCTTCAAAAACTTGCAGAAGTTAAATTGTGGAAACGATTACGGCAATGCCAATGCTTTCCACTTGTTGGAGATGAAGACGCACCTCGCATTGCAATCGTTCAAAGGCTTGCATTTGCAATTGTTAACGAATATATATAAAAGCAAGCAGCATCCAGTAGTACAAATCTATATTTTAACCCCTAAATGCCCGAGGAACCCAAATCTAGTGTTTGCAAAACTTTGAAGTTAAATAAAACCTAACCAAGTTGCTATTTTTAGAAGTTTACATTTCTAAAAGTTCTTCTTGAAGTCTACTTTTAGCATCAAAAATTTGATCTTGAAATTAAATGATAGTGATTTTTCTATTCAAGATTTTGTGCAAGGGTACCCATTGCAATCTTGACTTCCTGTAGTGTTGAGAGCTCTTGGAAATGAGCCTCAAATGCACTAGATCTTGGAGAAAAAATCACATTCAAAATTCATTTAAAAAAATATAGAGAGAGAGTAGATTTTGAGAAGCCATAAATTGATTGGGGTTATACATGTTAAGCACTTTACTCTCATATTTTTTTGGTCACCAACTTTTTAGATTTGACTTGTGAAAAGAGGATTGAAAGACTTCACATCACTTTTGTAGTTTTAACACCTTCATAGTCAAACATTATAATCTTTCACTCCATAAGTGATATTGTTGTGTTTTCTTTCCTATGAGATCTCTAACATGTATAGTTTGAATTTGTACGGTTACAATTCAAAAAAATTGATACAACTGATCAAAATGTTGGCATTTTGTTCAATTTTGAGCAAATTCCAAGAAGCTCAAAATGACTTTATGCATTTAGGGGTTAAACAACATTGTTAAAGACAATTTTCAATTGATTTTTACGTGATTAGTAAACAATGAAGCCAATTCTGGTAGACTTATATGGTTTGAAATAAGAGGTATTGAACAAAAATATAATGCACTCTAAATGTTGCCTTAAGTACAATATAAGAGTGTAAGAGCTGTACTAGTTGGAACGCTCATATTTGATTCATTGTCACGTGTCTATTTTCCATTTCTATGTTTATGAACTTGGTGATGTTAGTTGCTTTATAGATATATTGTTAGCATATTGAATTGTTGTTAGTATCAACAAAAAATGCTTTGTATGTAATAGGTGGTTCTATTAATATTATTATTTTGTTCAATTGAAAATCTCAATGAACTTAATAATTGAAGGATGAAAAGAAGGTTAGTCCTTTATATAAGTGGGGGTAGAAGACATGACAATCCATATGAGATATATAATTCATACTTTGTATACATTTTCTTTGCACTTTATTAGGTCAATCCATTGCTAACTAATTGTCCGTAGTGGGGAAGGTGAGTGATGATTTACTTGAAAGCAATACCATTTTTTTAATGGAATACTTGATGATATATTCTCTCATTTTTTGGGGATAAAATCAATGAATTGCTTCATATTCTTAGGACAATATCACTTTTGTGGGTATGTGTACACTACTTTTTGCATGTTTTATCTATTCAAATAGATGTAAACAATGACATCACTCTAACAAATATTGTATTTTCACTACCCAAAGTAAATGAAAAAAATCCATACTTGTGTCAATCTTGCAATTCTACCTCATATTGGTATACTCAATTCATATTGGTTTAATCTCAATTGTCAATGTTGATTACTGCTAAGAGAGCTTCATACATCCTACTATTAGAAGGGTAGTCTTGAAAGTCAATAAAAGTTTTATAGCCAAGTTTCAACGAGCATTATGTTGCCCTATAAGTCCTTCAATAATTGCTTGTTGAAGTGTATTTGTTTGCATTTATATCATTGATTTGCCTCTTCCCCTTAGAAAGGGCCCATATTCCTCGGCATCCCAAATTAACCTTTGATTGAAGTTCAAATGCAAAGTTTCATTGGTTTCACACTAGTGCGAAATTTTCTACTTGTATTTAATATATTTTGGGTTTTATTGGTTGATAGGTGTTGCACACTCTTGTTATCATTTGATATTAGATTATTGTATCTTTAACATTCTATCCCTCAAATTGAGACAAAATTGAATGGGTAGAATTTTTGGTCTATCTCTTTTTTGGTACTTTAAATACTAGTAATACTTAAAATACTAATTTTGAATTTTGCCAAATTGCAATAAATAATATAAAGTGTTTTGTGCTCCCATCTAATAGTCAAAATTGATGAATTAATAATTTCTATAAATCATATAAGAAGAATCAAGTTGAAAAATTAATTATTCTACCATTCTATAGTAATCCATGAATTATGTAAACATCCAATATATAAGATATGACAACCCCAAATTGTATGATCTTTTACGCTACTTTTGCAAATATTAGAATGCATGGCTCATTTCAATTTGAACTTTCATTCTGCAAATTAAACCCTAAGTGCTCACGGATGGAACCATTTTTGTGTAGAATTTTTTTTCAACCCAAACTAGATTGGGTTGTCTTTCTATTTTTACATTCAAAACTAAGATTGCTACAATTGAACAAGGAATTATGTTACTTCACATTAAAAACATTATTGTTTCATTTGGAAAAAAGAAGTTGTTTGGCTATTGGAAACCCTGATCTTTTCTATACAAAGTGGTCTCATATAAGAACATCATGTCCAATCTTAGATAGGTCTTTAGAATTAGATCTTGCCTCATTAAAGTTTCATCCAAACCATTGAATACATATTTCTTCCTTCCTTTATAGTGATATAGTATGACTTTACTCCCTTTGTCCCAAAATGATCTTTTTGTTGTCAATTGTCTAATGGATAAAATGTTGGGGATTAAGGTTGAAAAGAACATTATTAAAACCTATTTCTAAATATTTCAAGGAAGTTGTTTTCATTCATTGAATCTTCAAGAACAAAAATGATCATTTTGGAGCAACTAGAAGACTATTTGGGGACAAAAGCATTAAAGAGATGTGGAAGATTATTTTGGGATGGAGGGAGTATGAATTTGTTGGATTTCAAATAACATTGTTCTTTGTAAAAATGTTACAAAATGTTACATGGTTTCATTTACACAGCATATAAACGGAAGATTGGGTTGAATTAGTAAAAAGGAGTAGAAACCTTAACTTTTGTTTCAATCCATTATCTTGATAAATGTTGGAATGAATAAACAAAGCACATTTGATTTTCATTCTTTAAAATTGTTAAGATTGAAAGAAAAACTAAATCATTCATTGGTTTAAGATGGGATTGAAACATAGTAATTCCAGTATGTACTTGTTTTTTTTGCAATGGAATTCCGTTTCATTTGTGTCAAAAAAATAAAAAAAATATAGTAATTCCAATGGTGAAATTGTTCTAGCAAGTGAAATAAACTTGGTTAAACTTCCTTTATTGAAAAATTGTGAAAATTGCATTTAGAAATGAATCTTATAAGTTATTTTTCCCTAAAAAATGTTTAAATTGCCAAAGAAATAAGATTGTCCATAACTTTTTCATCACTAGTCCAAAGGGAATGAATAAAATCTTTCCATGTAGACAAAAATATTTTCAATGAGAAACAAAATTTTGAAAATTTTATTTTGACTTTTTGTGATTTGTTTTGTAATACCTTATAAACCTTGTTTTGGGCTTAGGGAGGCATACTTTTTTCTTCTAGGCACAAATTCAAATAAAAAAAAATTATATTCCCAGAGAGCTAATGAGCTTTTCTATCTTCAAAAAAAGTTTCAAAAAACAACAACAAAAATTGAGATCACCATAAGAAAAAGGGGTGTTTTAAGTGTATTTTTAAGTATAGTCTTAGAGATAAGATATTAAGTAATGACATTTATGTATATTTTTAGTAAAAATCTACATAAAGGTCATTACTTAATATCTTATCTCTAGGACTATACTTAAAAACACACTTAAAACATCCCTTTCTTTTGTAGTGATAGGAGCCTACCGAAAATTTATTTTGTCCCTCGAGGGACCAATGAGACTTTAGATACTTTTTGCAATAACCCGGCAAAAGTTTTGAACAGTTCCCATTAGAGAAATTCTCAACCCTCCGAAGGGTCGCTCCAGAGCAAGTGAAAGGACCCCAAGATTACATTTAACTTTGCTTAATGATTTGTTTTTCCCCTATAGTCGATCATCGGAAGTCGCGATGTCCAACGACTGTCAGTGGTTTAAAATTCAAGTATAAGTAGTTAAATAATTAAGATTCAGGTATTGTAAATTAAGCAAATTCAATGAAATTAAGCAAAATGAAGTGAATTTTCAAACTAAGGTAGGAGGCTCGAATGTTGGAGGATCATTTAGAACAGCTAATGTAGACTCATCTATAATGGACTTGAGGTGGTCTTCAAATGGACCTTCTACAATCATTGAATGGATCAATAAAAAAAATATTATTTATTGTAAGAGCCAATCATTTGCTTTGCTTTCCCCATTTCTCTCTAAAAGCTATAATTGAATGATTTATGGAAGACCTATGGTTAGAAATAGGGACCTATGACTCATCTCGTTTGAAAATTTATAAGTAATTAAAAAATGCTTCAAAAAATACAAAACGACTTAGATTACAATCAGAATCTATTTTTCTTTGTCTGAAGAATGAGCTAAAAATAATCCAATATAAGAAACGACATGAAAAAGGCAAAATAGCCCTTAACTGCACACTTTAAGAGCCTCCTACCTTAATTGCCAAAAAAATTAGAAAACTTTGACGTTTTCCAACTAACTTCTAAAGCTAGTTAATTTAGGATGTTTAATGACGAGAAGAAAATATCTTTATGTACACATAGGGTGGTAGGAGGTAGAACAACCCATGTGGGATATGTAGTTTAGAACTTGTAGTGTCTCAACTACTCATAGTTAAGTTTAAAGTAAGAATCGTGTTAAAACTAGAATTTAAAAACCCATTTAGTCATAGTAAATGAATTTCTTCAAAAACCTTTGAACTAAAAAAAGTTGAAAAATCAAACTAGTTTTCACGTCCAAAAATCCATTTGATTTTTAGAGCCTCCAATAAAAAGTTATGGACAAAATTCTAAAAGAGGTTGAAAGGGAGATTTTCTTTGACATTTTCAAAAACCTTCTCCAAATTTTGCCCATAACTTTTTATTAGAGGCTCTAAACTTCAAACGGATTTTTAGACATGAAAACTACCTTGATTTTCCAACTTTATTTAGTCCAAAGGTTTTTGATAAAAATTATTCTACTATGCTTAAATGACGTCTATGATAACAAGAGAGTATTTAGACGTAACTAGTGCACCTTGAGTGTACAACATACATGTGCAGTGTGGACTTAACAAACCAATTACAAGTGTCATATACATGTTAGACTTAATCCCACAAATGGTAATATTGAGTTTTCTTTTTTCTTGTCAACGGAAGCAAAAAAATATGTATATAATTTATATAGACAAGTACAAGACAAGAGATCCTCCATGCCATCTGATGACACATTTATAATTTTCCATTGAATTGTGTGAAACACTAACTGTGAGATGCCTTAGGAAGAGACACTTTGAATTTTGGGAAAGACCCCATTGTAGGTGAGTATGCTATCTTGCATTTACCAAAGGCCCAAATCCTTGTGTGGTTTGCAACAATGGCTCATCTCTATTGATGAGGTCAAAAGCATAGTCCCCTACTTGTGACAATAAACTCATGTGTTGGCAAAAAGGTTGTTTCCAAATTTTCCACAAAAATCGCACTGGAGAAGGTGTTCAAGAAGTGAGTGTATATTTTACCAAGTTGACAGTACATCTTTTTTTCCACCTTGAAATGTTGAATTGTACTTGGAATTGAAAATGAAATGAGAAGGAAAAAAAATGCTTTCACTATAAGTTCATTATAAATTTAGGGTAATTTGTTTTAGTAATCTATGAATTTTTAAAGTGTTGAACTTTTAATTTTGAAAGTCATGGCCTATTGACATGATTTATTCCGCATGTTTATCTAGATTTATGAAAATTGGAGCAAGCAGTCTCTACAAATGCTGGAAGCAATGTCCAACAATTCTATCTTTCAAATAGGTAGAACGAGGGATGTTCAACGTTCCCAATGTTGGAAATTCTATCCAGGAACAAGCTGGGTTCGAATGGGAACATCATGGACCCCCATTTTTCAGAGTTGTTCAATGTCATTTATCAATTCCATAATAGCATTGGCCTTTTAATTTGTGTAGAAATTAAAGAATTTTTTTTTTCCAAGTTTTTTTGGATCTTGTGAAAAATCATTGAATCTTTCAATCCATCATTGGGATTTTTGAGATTCAAAAAATTGTGGCAAAAAAATTGATTGCAAAAAGCATTAGAAGAGGTTTGAGGGCAAGGGAGGGCCATTTCATGCTTGTTCCTTTGCTAAGAACTACAATAATGCAGTCAGAGTATTTAATAATAAAAAATGATTAAATTTTAAAAATATTTTAAAAAAACGAAATATTAATTAAATATTAATATCTGACATGGATGGTCTCAACCATGTTAGACAACAAATGTGATAGAAAACCTAGAGTTTCCACAATCCAAGAACTTGTAGTCTTTTGAAGCCTTCAAATTTCATCTACTGGTGTAGTGTTGTCATTTCTCTCAACATAATCACATTGAGGGATTTTTATATTGGAGATGTTTTAAATCTCCAAAATCTTTAAAAATTGGTGGAGGTGTGCCTAATATGATCTAGAATATGGTAGTTTTTTAAATTCAAAATTTGTAGTGCAAAACTTTGTCACAAACAACTATCAAAGTCATCTAAAATTCTTAGATAGGTTTGAAAAAACTTTTCACTTCATATCAAGTGGAAATTTCTTCTAATTTGTATGGTCGAATGTCATAAAAAACTTACCACATGTTCACATTAAAGTTAAAATGCAAGATCTTATGATTAGATTCCACAATAAATCATATAATTATTTTTGTGGCTCAAAAGAGTAGAAATGGGAGTTTTGGTTGTTTTTTGAGGAAAAGAAATGCCTTGCAACTTCAAAGGTTAAACAACATTCACCTGCCCAAAGGGCAATTCAATAGTGAATAAAAAATCTCTTTGAATGTGTTATGGTTTTTGTTGTTGCCTAAAGTTTGTGTAGTCAAAGCATGCAAAAAGAAATAGTATATAGTAGTTTGACTTTGCACCCTAAATGCAATGTACTACGAGATCCTATAGTTACTTGGAAGTGTTAAGATTCCTTACTTTTTCAGAAATTTTGAAAAAACTTTTTATAATTAAATTTCAATTTAGCTAATTTGTCACAATTTGCGGTTTAGAGTTTCTTTAGTACTATGGAATATCCAAAAATAATGATGAGGACTTAAAATTTATGTGGTCTATTTCTACATTAAATATGCACATGCCTACCAAAAAGAACTTAAAAAAACATTATTTTGTATCCTCCACATGCGTGCTAATAGGGCTTCCTTGCGTGCACACTTCTGAACATTGAAGATGGTTTCAACTTCTATTTTCATTAGAGAAAAAATGAGGCCTCCGGAGGGCTGCTTCGGAGTGACCAAACAAGGCTATTGTTTTCAAAGTAGTCCCTGGCCGGAATCTAGCTGCAGAGGAAAGTCAGCTTGGATGAATATCGCCGGAGTACTGAGCTCCGGTGACTAAATTTTTTTTCTTTTTTCAATTTTTTTTGCGACTAATTTTTTTTCCTTCTGAAAATAAAATAAAATGTAAAATTAGGTTTCTATGCCACTAGCAGCATTGAAAACTGTAAATTTGAGGTGGGCGTTTTTTTTCTTTGCAAAAAAAAAAGATGAGAGGGTAGTTCAGCTGTTGCTATAGCAACCCTATGGAGGCCTCGAATTTTCTCTAATATTGGTGAAATGTAATCACTATCAAGTCTTTACAAATGGCCAATTTTTACTTATTTATTTATTTGTTTATTTGTTCTTAATTATTATTAATTTATTTTTAGTTGTATCTACTTTCTATAACAATTTTTTTTCTTTTCAAATAGTATATTTTGAGTATGTGCAAGTAATCAAAAGTACCATTAGCCGTCAATTTTTTAGATTAATGGCAAAGATTGTTCTATTTCGTAGTACTCTTAGTACTAAGTGTAGAAACTGTAGTTTTGGCAAAATGCTACCAAAATTGTTTGGTCTTTCTTGTAACCACCCTTATTGAGATTTGAATTGGTATATTTTCCAACTCTTTGATAAATATAAGCTTCTTAAGTTTTTGGAACCAAAGCTATTTCACTTTTGGTAGATTTTATGTGAATGATGCAATTATTTAGTTCCATTTCAAGTATCCAAGGTACCAAAGATTGAAAATTGAAAATTCTAAATAAATAAGTCTTGTTAGATAGGTTCCCATAGTGTTGAATGTGAAAAATTCAGGAATCTCAAGATTTTCATAATCTCCAAAACACCAAACCCACTATTAATTATGAATTTATTTATTTTAGAAATTTCCAAATTTCCAAATTTGATTTGATTATAATAAAAATATTTAACAAATATAAAAACAATATAATAATTTGATTAGAATATTAGATATTTGAAGATTGGATTATTTTAGAAAAATGGATTGCGCATTTGCGCCAATATAGAAAAATTGAGCATTGAAGTTAAATAACCCTGGAACGTCTGCAGAACTCCAGTCAGAGTGGCTATGAATGATTTAAAAAGTAACTGAGAATCAAACAATACACTGCCTCTTCATCTTGATACGTATGAATGTTGAACAAGGAAGAGCATCATTCTTAAAGTTTCCGGTACCTCTGGTTTTCATTGTTCCTCACGTACACCCATGCATGCATTCTATCAGATAGTGAGAACGACTTCAGCTCTACATGATTAAATTGCCAGAGTCCTTCATGCACCATTTCGACATTTACATTAGCTTCAATATAATGTTGTACCCATATACATATGCGAATAGTTACATATAATTAATTGATAACCTCAATTCAACGAATTTTGGTTTCAGGCTGAACCGTGCTAACAAAAGCAACGGAATATCGATCGCCGGCCAATTTATCGAAATTTGTCATACGCCAATTTAAGAATAAAAGAGTGTGCACCTGCCTGAAATTGCATGTATGTCCTCGATCAAGCACAACTTCAGTTGTTCACCACTGAGCACGTACGCTGGGGATCGATTCATTTCCACCCCATCGATCCCTGATCCCTGAGTACTGTATGTACGTAATTTCCTTAGTTTGCTTGAAGGCCGGTTCACTGACTGCGCCCATTCAACGAAATTGACGTGCGAGGCATCAAATCTGTAAAGGGATTCGAACGAAACCAATGTCATTGTCGTCCCCGTGGCCGGGATCAACCAAAGCGATCCTTCGCAAACTGAACGGAGGCGGGTGCTGCAGCATATTCCAGTCCTCATGCAGCTCGCATCGACACGTCCATAAAGTAACGTTCACGCCACCAGTCGCAACTCCATCACTCTCACTCCCGGCCCAGTGAAGCGCTGACTGGTCAATCCACCCAACTGGAATGCCTGATATAAATACACATATCCGGAGTCCTCTTCTCCATCTTTCTTCAATTCTCCCTCTCTATCGATCCGCCTGGCCCCCTCTCGATTTCTATCATCAGTCAGTGATCCTACTAAATTATCGAAGCTTGGAGCACCGTTCTGCTTACCTTGTAAGCAATTCTTGCAATTGGCCTGAGGGACTCTGCATGACTTCAGAAGCAAGCACTGAGCACAGAATTCTAGCCTGTAGCTAGCTAGGTCTTCGTTTCGTTTCCCAATTTCTGGCAAGGGTCACATGCATTTCAGCCAGTCGCGCGAGTCATAGCCCGACTCTGTTTGTTTGTTTGCAAATAAATCGGTTTACAGTCACTTAGTGATTCATTCTGTAATTAACGCGTTGATTTCACGTACAGTTACTGAGTAACGAATTATATATTCTTCTTGCCAGTGTTTTGCACTACTGTATAATCTTAGCTGCTGGAGATACTCACATAATAGCTAGCTTGCATTGTACGTATGTACTTACATGTATATGGCTATTCAAATGAATGTGCTAGACAAGTTGTGATTTGCGTTGTTGTAGCGTGCAAATCAGGCTCCTAGTTCAATTGCTTCCCGAGTGTCCCAATAGAATTGTGATTTTTCATTCGGGCATGCATTCGCTAGGTACGTCTACAGGCTGTTTGCGACAGGAGTTATACTTACTGGAGTGAGTGATACATCTTCCTCTTATGACGCAGGTCACAGCCGATTAGTTTTACGTACAATGGCAAGATCTGGGGCCGCCGCTTTGGCCGTCGTCCTGGTGGTGATGATGGCTCTTGTGCAAAGCTCGATGGCCACGGACTTCGTGGTGGGAGGGCCTCTGGGATGGCAGAAGAACCGCAACAACGACCCCAATTTCTATCAGGATTGGGAGCGCGGCAACATGCCCTACCTCAGCACCGACACTCTGGGTACACCAAATAATCAACCCTCGCTAAAACCACTAACGTACCTTGCTACATACTTCATCACTATGTTCTCCTATTCTTTCACCTTCCTTGAAAGGTGTTTATACTCATTCACTTTACCGATGTTTCAATCTCTGCTACGACATGAATTGTGGGCAGAGGGAGAGGTTATGACTAATTTCCATGTCTAATTGTGCAGTATTTCAATGGAGCCAAGGTGACAGCGTGATGCTGGTGACCGAGGCGGATTTCAACACGTGCAACATCCTGCATCCCATCGCGTTTTGGATGAACGAATTGCACCTGGTGTTCCCACTGATGGACCGCAAGAATCAACGGCTGTTCTTCATCAGCGGCGCCAGCAACCATTGCGCGAGTGGCCAGAAGTTCTTCATCGACGTTCTCCCAGCTGCATGAGTGCATGAGTGCGTGCCTGGGTGGCCTGCCTCTCTTACAGAAGACGATGGCGGAGACAGCAGAGTGGTAGCGCCTTGCTGCGCATTTACCCTCGCTACATAGCTAGCTGTTTCAATTGTGCTATGTGGCAACAATGCAGAGTCTTGTATTTACAGACTCTTTCTTGGTTGACTGTAATAAATAAATTTTTCAGGTCTGTATTTGCACGACCACATGTCACATGACTCACATGTGTAGGATTTCTTTTTTTTGGTGGAAGTGAAAAATGTATGTGTGTTTGAGATTTCAGTGATCATGGTTGGAATCGGCGTTTCATATTCGAATGGGGATGATTGGCGCATATTTTAGTGCACATCTATCTTTGCATCATACCCCATCGGGCATTTAGGGTCTTGAAAGGGAACTACAGCACGTGTTTGCTCGCTGATACGTCTCACGGAGACTTTTTTTAAAAGATCGATTTTTCTTCCCTGATTCAATCCTGTATTTTACTTCACTGATTCTCGTGATGAAATGCTTTCAATTGGTACCATCTTAATGATATATATTCATCACAATCAAGCTGGTCATTGTGATCCCAAGAAGCCTCAGTTTCATTGAATTGGCGGTATTTTATTACTCTGTCACTTTTCAGAACAACTGTTCTGAAATATAAATCCATAAATATAAATCCATACCATTCCTAGCTAATTGTTAGACCTTTATATTGTACCTATATGTCACAGTTTTTGACGCCGGATTCGCGTCACTGTTTAACGAAATTGACGTTCAGAGTCCTTCGTCCTTCAGTTAATTGTTGACAACGAAGACAGTCCATGCACCAATTGATAAACATGCGCTTCATTTGACAAGTCTAACGCTTACTCAGTAGGACACATCTCTTAAGCGAAGTGGATAGGCAGAGCATCGCTTCAGTATACTCAGAGCGTGCGGAGTAAACCTTAATCCCTAACGAAGGTGAACAGGGACTGTCTGGTCGCGAGTATCACTGCATTCAACAGTTGAGTCACGTACTCCTAAACGAATAGCCCCTTCGAGCATTACATAGTTTATATGTGAATAAATATCTTTATGACAAGTTTGGAACACAACCTAGCTAGCTAGCATAGTATCCGTAAAACTAATAGCTATGTTATGTTACCCCTGGGTATATATAGTCCCTGAGGTTCAATCACCCCCCGGGCAGCATTATATATGTCCCTTAATTTTTCACCAGGGATAAACCGTGGTGAGCTACCTGTTGTATAATTGAATCCATTCTTTTCAAATGATCAAATGATGTGTGTTCAGAGCGCCAAGTGCACGTGCTCAGCTAGCTGGATATGGAAAATTAAACTGGAACTTTCAAGTGCACGCAGGACCAGCAGTGTATGATTGTCAAGCTGCCTAGCCAGGACTCACATGTTGTATGATTGTAGCTATGCAAAGCGTGCTGATGGTTGCAAATGTAGTAGAGTCCATCTCCTGCCCAATATATCGATCCTCCATGCATGCACTAGATCAATTACACACTGCATGTGTTCACAATAAGAACATGTCATAAACCGACAGAGTTAAATTTGAAAGGATTAACCATTCTATCGGTAGTCATGCAAGCAGGACTATATACTAGCTGTGTTTGGAAACTGTTTCGAAGCCCAACAATTCACAGGTTCCTGTATTCCAAGCTAACTAGACGCACTCTTATTATTGTACCACAGACATCGGTCTATTTTGATGGACATGCCGCCCACATACAATATTACACATTGGTAATTCCAGATGGACACATTCCATTTATTCTTGCCCGTAAAACCCGGAAAGATACACAGGGAGATTATTTCGTTTTACTACCTAGGAAAACAGGGCATTTTACTACCTATTTTCCTATGTACTTAAGACTAAAGTAGTAAAAGACAGAATGTAGTGAATGCACTACCATCTCTACATTTCGAAAGTAGTAAAATGACAAATGTAGTGAATGGAAAATGTAGTAAATTGGGAACGTAGGAAATGGAAAATGTAGTGAATTGAGAATGTAGTAAACTGAAACAAGGAAAGTAGAGTGTAGTCTTTCATGGACCAATTATTTATGAGAAATATTAATATCAGTACACCATTTTGTTCCTTTCGTAAAAATACAAAGGATACATTATTGTATGCTGTATAACATTGTAGTGTACAATGTACCCCACAGTACAATACTTTGCACATTCCACATGGAGGCAAAAGCTGCAATGCAAATATGTGGGAAGCTTGCCTCTTATACTCCACCGGAGTCTCAACAGCGACAATCCTTATGGGATAATGTCCTCAACAAAAAACTACATGGTAAAATCACATTTTTTTTCAAATGTGTGAGAAAGTAGTAAAACTGGGTTGTTTCCTATGTTATGTATTTTACTACAATCATGCATAATAGGAATGTATGCTAGAAAGTAGTAAATTGGGTTGTTTACTATGTAATGTACTAAAATGACTGAAATTCTACATAGCGATTCCAAATCTCTACATGCTCACACTTTCGAAAGTGGTGTTTTCCTTGATTTTACTACATTGATAATGTAGGAAACCAGAAAAATCTCCTTGTGATAATGAACTCTCTTTCACCGTAACTGAGAAATGTCTCTTGGTTTCCGTAACTTCCGGCGTTCACTGTTATTTTGAATTGTAGTAACTAGTGAGACGACATTCATGCTTCTTCATCTTCCAAGTTGTGGTAGTGAGGGGCATTCTCCAATAACCAGTCCAGCTTGATCTCAATGACCTGCCATTTAAAAATTGCATATTACCCATCAACCTGCAACTGAAGTCATCCACTAAAGAAAGACCATAACTCCAATAGATTAGGGCAGCTGCCAATATGGGCAATAGTTAATAGCAGTAACAATTTTTCATAATATATACTGTAACAAGAAACATGCATGGGACCAGGAAAAACCTGGACATGTATATGGTGTGGCAAAATCAGATTGGATGAAATTTTGAATGAAACACCCAGCAAATTAACACATGAACGTGGTACCACATATTAATAATACCAGTTGTGATGGCCTTTCGTACATAATTATCAAGTTCATTGGGATTGGAAGTAGCTTCAATCTCCAACGTACCTCTTTAGAAGTCTTTTCAATTGGTCCCTCATATCACAAGCTCGCTTCATACTTCACAACAGGGCTGGGTTTTTTTTCTTTTGGTGCCAGATTGCACCATAGAAAAGAAAATATGGCTAAAAAATGGCAACAAACTGTGAAGTTTTTCACCAAAATAACTTTGAATGAAAAATAAATCTTGGATGAAATTGCCAAAATTGAGATGAAAACAAAACTGTGGACATGTGATATACGCTAATGTGATCTTTTCTTTCCATTCCAATATGACAAATGTTGAAATTTGGAGCACCACTATAACAATTTTCTTATCTCCACTCTGGCACTTCATAAAAAATGAAAAAACAAGCAAACTGCGTT
This sequence comes from Rhytidiadelphus loreus, assembly GCA_947034895.1. NCBI lineage: Eukaryota > Viridiplantae > Streptophyta > Bryopsida > Hypnales > Hylocomiaceae > Rhytidiadelphus > Rhytidiadelphus loreus. The sequence continues at coordinate 18,915,143 of OX344764.1, forward strand.
TTGAGCATTATGAAACTAACAAACTTTCACTCATATCCCTGCAAGTGCTAGTTCTGTAGTTCAGATTTCGGAGACAACTACTGCAACGTCAAATTAATCTTCATTTCCAGGTCACTCTGGAGCTTCCAAAGCTTTGCTGGATCAGGCTGATACTTCTATAAAAACAAAGCTAGAAAGCACTGTCTGATATGTATTGAACAAAAACTTCAAAGACTCGCAGCTGGATGTAATTTTCACAGCACCACTGGGTTGTCTGAATAGTTCACTTCCTTCCAGGCATCATAAACCTGCACCAAAGGGGCCACAAAAAACATCAGATATATATTAAATACAGTGAGCAAATTCAAACCACCTTTTTGAATATCACTACGTCCAAAACCATGACATTCCTCTTGGAAACAAGATTTGGCCTTTCATCATGAACAATAAATTAACTGTATGCACACCCGACACATGTTATAGAATAAACTTACCATTTACGGCACATATCCAAATACTGGATAACAAACGTTGCCATTTACCAACAATAACTACTACCAATTCAATTGCAATGGGAACAAAATTTTCTATCACCACCCAATGATTGCACATTGTGCAGGTGAAGGATTGCAACTTGCAAGGAATTTTTAACTAGATTTCAGCTTCATCACCTTTAAGTTGCACTAAATTTTGTACAAAGCTTTGTTGAGATGATCACTAGTTTGGGGAGTGTACATGGAGATCGTGATACTAAAGTTGTGCAGTTTTTTTAATGTGAGTAGGTCATTTATGTTATAGGTTCATGGTTGAATTCATGTTATATGTTGGATGCCTCTCTTCTTTCTTTAGTCATTTGTTGAATAGAGTTCAATTCTGTTTTCTATATTAATCTGTCCACTTCATCTAGTTTCAAGTCTTTTGTACTTCCCTAACATCAAAAGCACACCATGTACTGAGGACCATGGTAATTAGGGAGGCTTCAATATTTGTAGCATCAACTTGCAGCATAGTCCAAGGGAAACAACATACGAACATGCTCATTGACTATTATGTAATGTTGTCGTGACATGTATCTTAGAGGATGTAAGAGTGTGTGAGAGGAAGTACAATTAGTATTAGCTCGTTTGCTGGATCATTTTACTTATTTGGGGAGTATGTAGTAATACTTATTGTGTTCTGTTGGAGCTTGAATCGTCTGCATTGTTCTGAAATGGTGCTTATTGTGTATATTATGCAAGTTTTTTTGAAATCGAAATGGTTCAAGAACCTTTGGCAGAGGCCATTGCGGATACAACATGCGCGCTGCTCACTTCTTCGTGAGCTCTAGGTCCATTTCTTTGCTTGGGTCCAACCATGACGCGGCTTTCAAAAGGATAACTTGAATCTTCTTTTTCTCCTATTGAATATCAGCACCTACTGCCCGACGTTCTTTTGTCATGCTCTAGTTCGGGGTGCTTATTGCAGTGCATTTTGGGACGAAGGAGGAGAAAACAACACGGAGAGGGACAAGATGCTGTTGCAACTGGAGCAAGAGTGTTTGGAGGCTTACAAATGTAAAGTGGATTCGACCAACCATGCTCGAGCTAGCTTACATCAAGCTCTTGCTAGTGAGGAAGCAGAATTTTTTGCATTGTTTTCTGCTCTTGAAAAACCTATGCTAAGTCAACATGTAAGTAGCAGTATTGTCTCATTTGCTCATATTTGTAGTCTCATTATTGAGCTTAAAGTTAGAAGAAGTTTAATTCACTTTAAGCATTTGAACATTTGTGTTTGAATTTTGTCTTTTTCTTTCTGAAGCTAGAATATGGGGGGGTGCATCACCCCAAACTTTGCAAGCTACACTAGAAAAGTGAACACAGTGGGGTCATCAAACATTGCTCTAAGCATCACTATGAACATTACTCAGGTAGAGTAACGTTTTGGTACCTGCATTTAGCAACGTTTGCTATTTGTGTGGGAACGAGTTCCCATGTTTCTTTACCTATTCTCTTATTTGGGAACATTTGTTCCCAATAATTCATCAATTATAGGGAAAGTAGATATTTAATAAATTAATATTCCAAACCAATAAAATACTAATATTTATATACAATATTCAATTGTATAATATAATATATTGTATTTACATTATACAATATATGGTATAAAATACAATATAATGAACATTATATATATGTAAAAGTACCACAGGCGTTCGTACTTGTACAATACAGAATGTGAACCTTGTATTTCCAATCTAAGAGACGGAAGAGGCAAGCCCATTTATACTTCATGGGAGTCTCACCAAGGACAAAGCTTATGGGATTATGTCCTCAACAAAGAATGAACATAGGAACAACAATGCAGATGGAGAACTCCATTGGGAACATAGTACTTGGATGTTCTCTTATTAAACATTGCTTAAACATTGCTTAGACGTTGCTTAGAAATTGCATATACACTTCCATTGTCAAACGTTGTTTTTTCTGACTGCAAACATTGCTCATTCCAGCAAGTACCACAGGCGTTGCTACCAAACGTTGCAGACCCCCCCTTATTCTAGTAGTGGCTATTGATGTAGACCTATGTACTAATGGCCAGTGACACATCAGAACCTTTGTCGGCAAACTATTCTCTTAGGTTCAGTGAAGATGTGAATCATATTTAGTTGATCTGTTGAAGGAAGACAAACCTCTGTTTTAGACAAACACGCTCTTGGCAACATTTTTGTAACGTTTGCAGATGGCTACCATGGCACTTCTACACATAAAGTTTTGAAGGATTCACATCTCTGTCCAATCCAGCTACCCTTGCATCAAGTGAGCAACATTCTTGCACTTTATTTCTGCCTTAGTTGTTTTCCTGTCACTCCTAGCACATTTTTATTATATAGCTTTCTTATGCCGTTCCTAGCTAATCCTGAAACACTTTCCAATGGGTTGGTCGTTTTAATACAGAAGCTTTCAGTTTTGGATTGTATACTCAAAGTTTGCAATGGCATTTTGCAGGTGAAACAGAGCAACTTGTAATTGCGACTCTTCTGAGTAGCTTACACAACCAGGTCAAGCAGGGGCAAGAGACTTTTGTACCATATCAATTTTTTTGTCGAAACAGATTGCTAAGTCAGTGATGAATGTCATCTTTCATGGCTAGGGGGAGTAGATTTCTCCTTGAGATGATGTACATTTATATTTAGGGAGGTTGAACATTTGGCCATGATTTGTTGTGATTCATCTTTGTTAACTAAAAAAACGCTACTGACCCTTCTTTGTGCTTTTTACTTGATTGTTTTGATGAGCATCTTTTTTTCAAAGGTATTTCATGAAGTGTACTACAACATCAAAATAAGATAGCTAATTGTATTCTTACCTTGGACAAGTACTGAAATTGATATGTTTGGATTGTGATTGAATTGCTACTTAACAAAATGTTTTTTAGTTATGATTGAACTGGTACCAAGTTCGAACTCTAATAACAATGACAGATTTGTCACAATTTCAATGCTTTTTTTTGGTGTGATTGAGTTGTTACTGCATTTGTAATGAAAATTTGTTTTTGGGGGTAAGATTGAATGCTAAGTTTGATACTGAGTTTGTATTAAAAAATAACTCTGTCGGTTTATGAGTTATGACATGTTCTTATTGTGAACACATGCAGTGTGTAATTGATCTAGTGCATGCATGGAGGATCGATATATTGGGCAGGAGATGGACTCTACTACATTTGCAACCATCAGCACGCTTTGCATAGCTACAATCATACAACATGTGAGTCCTGGCTAGGCAGCTTGACAATCATACACTGCTGGTCCTGCGTGCACTTGAAAGTTCCAGTTTAATTTTCCATATCCAGCTAGCTGAGCACGTGCACTTGGCGCTCTGAACACACATCATTTGATCATTTGAAAAGAATGGATTCAATTATACAACAGGTAGCTCACCACGGTTTATCCCTGGTGAAAAATTAAGGGACATATATAATGCTGCCCGGGGGGTGATTGAACCTCAGGGACTATATATACCCAGGGGTAACATAACATAGCTATTAGTTTTACGGATACTATGCTAGCTAGCTAGGTTGTGTTCCAAACTTGTCATAAAGATATTTATTCACATATAAACTATGTAATGCTCGAAGGGGCTATTCGTTTAGGAGTACGTGACTCAACTGTTGAATGCAGTGATACTCGCGACCAGACAGTCCCTGTTCACCTTCGTTAGGGATTAAGGTTTACTCCGCACGCTCTGAGTATACTGAAGCGATGCTCTGCCTATCCACTTCGCTTAAGAGATGTGTCCTACTGAGTAAGCGTTAGACTTGTCAAATGAAGCGCATGTTTATCAATTGGTGCATGGACTGTCTTCGTTGTCAACAATTAACTGAAGGACGAAGGACTCTGAACGTCAATTTCGTTAAACAGTGACGCGAATCCGGCGTCAAAAACTGTGACATATAGGTACAATATAAAGGTCTAACAATTAGCTAGGAATGGTATGGATTTATATTTATGGATTTATATTTCAGAACAGTTGTTCTGAAAAGTGACAGAGTAATAAAATACCGCCAATTCAATGAAACTGAGGCTTCTTGGGATCACAATGACCAGCTTGATTGTGATGAATATATATCATTAAGATGGTACCAATTGAAAGCATTTCATCACGAGAATCAGTGAAGTAAAATACAGGATTGAATCAGGGAAGAAAAATCGATCTTTTAAAAAAAGTCTCCGTGAGACGTATCAGCGAGCAAACACGTGCTGTAGTTCCCTTTCAAGACCCTAAATGCCCGATGGGGTATGATGCAAAGATAGATGTGCACTAAAATATGCGCCAATCATCCCCATTCGAATATGAAACGCCGATTCCAACCATGATCACTGAAATCTCAAACACACATACATTTTTCACTTCCACCAAAAAAAAGAAATCCTACACATGTGAGTCATGTGACATGTGGTCGTGCAAATACAGACCTGAAAAATTTATTTATTACAGTCAACCAAGAAAGAGTCTGTAAATACAAGACTCTGCATTGTTGCCACATAGCACAATTGAAACAGCTAGCTATGTAGCGAGGGTAAATGCGCAGCAAGGCGCTACCACTCTGCTGTCTCCGCCATCGTCTTCTGTAAGAGAGGCAGGCCACCCAGGCACGCACTCATGCACTCATGCAGCTGGGAGAACGTCGATGAAGAACTTCTGGCCACTCGCGCAATGGTTGCTGGCGCCGCTGATGAAGAACAGCCGTTGATTCTTGCGGTCCATCAGTGGGAACACCAGGTGCAATTCGTTCATCCAAAACGCGATGGGATGCAGGATGTTGCACGTGTTGAAATCCGCCTCGGTCACCAGCATCACGCTGTCACCTTGGCTCCATTGAAATACTGCACAATTAGACATGGAAATTAGTCATAACCTCTCCCTCTGCCCACAATTCATGTCGTAGCAGAGATTGAAACATCGGTAAAGTGAATGAGTATAAACACCTTTCAAGGAAGGTGAAAGAATAGGAGAACATAGTGATGAAGTATGTAGCAAGGTACGTTAGTGGTTTTAGCGAGGGTTGATTATTTGGTGTACCCAGAGTGTCGGTGCTGAGGTAGGGCATGTTGCCGCGCTCCCAATCCTGATAGAAATTGGGGTCGTTGTTGCGGTTCTTCTGCCATCCCAGAGGCCCTCCCACCACGAAGTCCGTGGCCATCGAGCTTTGCACAAGAGCCATCATCACCACCAGGACGACGGCCAAAGCGGCGGCCCCAGATCTTGCCATTGTACGTAAAACTAATCGGCTGTGACCTGCGTCATAAGAGGAAGATGTATCACTCACTCCAGTAAGTATAACTCCTGTCGCAAACAGCCTGTAGACGTACCTAGCGAATGCATGCCCGAATGAAAAATCACAATTCTATTGGGACACTCGGGAAGCAATTGAACTAGGAGCCTGATTTGCACGCTACAACAACGCAAATCACAACTTGTCTAGCACATTCATTTGAATAGCCATATACATGTAAGTACATACGTACAATGCAAGCTAGCTATTATGTGAGTATCTCCAGCAGCTAAGATTATACAGTAGTGCAAAACACTGGCAAGAAGAATATATAATTCGTTACTCAGTAACCGTACGTGAAATCAACGCGTTAATTACAGAATGAATCACTAAGTGACTGTAAACCGATTTATTTGCAAACAAACAAACAGAGTCGGGCTATGACTCGCGCGACTGGCTGAAATGCATGTGACCCTTGCCAGAAATTGGGAAACGAAACGAAGACCTAGCTAGCTACAGGCTAGAATTCTGTGCTCAGTGCTTGCTTCTGAAGTCATGCAGAGTCCCTCAGGCCAATTGCAAGAATTGCTTACAAGGTAAGCAGAACGGTGCTCCAAGCTTCGATAATTTAGTAGGATCACTGACTGATGATAGAAATCGAGAGGGGGCCAGGCGGATCGATAGAGAGGGAGAATTGAAGAAAGATGGAGAAGAGGACTCCGGATATGTGTATTTATATCAGGCATTCCAGTTGGGTGGATTGACCAGTCAGCGCTTCACGTCCTGGCAGTGAGAGTGATGGAGTTGCGACTAGTGGCGTGAACGTTACTTTATGGCCGTGTCGATGCGAGCTGCATGAGGACTGGAATATGCTGCAGCACCCGCCTCCGTTCAGTTTGCGAAGGATCGCTTTGGTTGATCCCGGCCACGGGGGACGACAATGACATTGGTTTCGTTCGAGTCCCTTTACAGATTTGATGCCTCGCACGTCAATTTCGTTGAATGGGCGCAGTCAGTCAGTGAACCGGCCTTCAAGCAAACGAAGGAAATTACGTACATGCAGTACTCAGGGATCAGGGATCGATCGATCGATCGATGGGGTGGAAATGAATCGATCCCCAGCGTACGTGCTCAGTGGTGAACAGTTAAAGTTGTGCTTGCTTGAGAAAATACACGCAATTTCAGGCAGGTACTCATTTATTCTTAAATTGGCATATGACAAATTTCGTTAAATTGGCCGGCGATCGATATTCCGTTGCTTTTGTTAGCACGGTTCAGCCTGAAACCAAAATTCGTTGAATTGAGGTTATCAATTAATTATATGTAACTATTCGCAGATGTGTATGGGCACAACATTATATTGAAGCTAATGTAAATGTGGAAATGGTGCATGAAAGACTCTGGCAATTTTATGTAGAGCTGACGTCGTTCTCACTATCTCATCGAATGCATGCATGAGTGTACGTGAGGAACAATGAGAACCAGAGGTACCGGAAACTTTAAGAATGATGCTCTTCCTTGTTCAACATTCATATGTATCAAGATGAATAGGCAGTGTATTGTTTGATTCTCAGTTACTTTTTAAATCATTCATAGCCACTCTGACTGGAGTTCTGCAGACGATTCAGGGTTAACTTCAATGCTCAATTTTTCTATATTGGCGCAATCCATTTTTCTAAAATAATCCAATCTTCAAATATCTAATATTCTAATCAAATTATTATATTGTTTTTATATTTGTTAAATATTTTTATTATAATCAAATCAAATTTGGAAATTTGGAAATTTCTAAAATAAATAAATTCATAATTAATAGTGGGAACCTATCTAACAAGACTTATTTATTTAGAATTTAGAATTTTCAATCTTTGGTACCTTTGATACTTGAAATGGAACTCAATTGCATCATTCACATAAAATCTACCAAAAGTGAAATAGCTTTGGTTCCAAAAACTTTAGAATCTTATATTTATCAAAGTGTTGGAAAATATAACAATTCAAATCTCAATAAGGGTGGTTACAAGAAAGACCAAACAATTTTGGTAGCATTTTGTTAAAACTACAGTTTCTACACTTAGTACTAAGAGTATAATGAAATAGAACAATCTTTTCCATTAATTTAAAAAATTGACGGCTACTAGTACTTTTAACTACTTGCAAGTATTGAAAATATACTATTTGAAAGAAAAAAAAAAAGTGTCACAAAAAATAGATACAACTAAATATAAATTAATAATAATTAAAAAATCATGAACAAATAAATAAAAATGGGCCATTTGTAGAGACTTAATAAGTTAATAGTGATTACATTTCACCAAAAAATGGAAGTTGAAACCATCTTCAATGTTCAAAAGTGTGTGCGCAAGGAAGCCCTATTAGCACACATGTGTAGGATACAAAATAATGTTTTTTTTAAGTTCTTTTTGGTAGGCATGTGCCCATCCAATGCCCAATGTATAAATAGTCCACAAAAAAATAAAGTCCACATTATTATTTTTGGATATTCCATAGTACTAAAAAAAACTAAACCAAAAATTGTGACAAATTAGCTAAAATTGAAATTTAATTATAAAAAGTTTTTTCAAATTTTTTGAAAAGTAAGGAATCTTAACACTTCCAAGTAACCACAAGATCTTGTAGTACATTGCATTGAAGGTGCAAAGTCAAACTACTATATGGGTGAATGCAAGAAACACCGGTACTATGTGGCGTCACAATTGGAATGACAGAGATGCAATTTGCCATATCTTTTGGAAAATGAAGTCCATGTACTTGAAATTTTTATTGGAGATGGCTAACTTGGAATTCCTTAGATTACTTACTTTTGAGAAATTTTGAAAAAAAATCCTTTAATTAAATTGTAATTTACCTAATTTGTCACACTTTGCGTTTTAGGGGTTTTTAGTACTATGGAGCATCCAAAAATGATGATGTACGTCTAGGATTGTTGTGGGCTATTGCCACAATAGAAGGGCATGTGCCCACCAAAGGGCATTCAAAAAAACACAATTCTTTGTCTTCAACATGCATGCAAATAGGGGTCCCTTGCCCATAGCGCTCCTAACATTTATGATGGTTTCAATTTTTAGTTTTTGGTGAAATGTAATCACTATCAAATCTCTACAAATGGCCAATTTTTAGTTTTTTTTTATTCATGATTTTCTAATTATTATTAATTTATACTTAATTTTATCTACTTTACGTGACAAACTGTCATTTTTTTAAGTAGTACAATTTCAGTATTATAAATTACACAAAAGTACTACTGGCTGTTGATTTTTTGGATCAACGGCTGAGATTGCTCCGTTTTGCAGTACTAGCAGTACTTGTAGTACTGGGCAAAAAAAAAACAGTTTTGGCAGAACGCTCCCTAAATTGTTCGGTGTTTCTTGCATCCACCCATATACTATTTTTTTTTGCATGCTTTGACTACACAAACTTTGGGCAATCAACAAAAATCATAACATATTCAAAGAGATTTTTTATTCACTATTGGATTGCTCTTTGGACAAGTGAATTCATGTTGTTTATCCTTTGAAGTTGCAGGGCATTTTTTTTCCTCAAAAAACAACCAAAACTTCCATTTCTACTCTTTTGAGCCACAAAAATAAGAATATGATTTATTGTGGAATCTAACCATAAGATCTTGCATTTTAACTTTAATGTGAACATGTGGTAAGTTTTTTATGACATTTGACCATAAAAATTAGAAGAAATTGCCACTTGAAATGAAATAAAAAGTTTTTTCAAACCTATCTAAGAATATTAGATGACTTTGATAGTTGTTTGTGGCAAAGTTTTACACTACAGATTTTGAATTTAAAAAACTATCATATTCTTGATCATGTTAGGCATACCTCCACCAATTTTTAAAGATTTTGGAGATTTAAAACACTTCCAATAAAAAAATCCCTCAATGTGATTATGTTGAGAGAAATGACAATACACTACACCAATAGATGAAATTTGAGGCCTTCAAAAGACTACTAGTTCTTGGATTATGGAAACTCTAAGAACTCTATCACATCTATAGTCTAACATGGCTAAGACCATGCTATGTCAGATATTAATATTTAATTAATTATTTTGATTTAAAAAAAATATTTTTTAAGTATTTTTTTAATTTAATCATTTTTTATTATTAAATATTTTGATTGCATTATTGTAGCTCTTAGCAAAGGGAACATGCATGAAATGGCCCTCCCTTGCCCTCAAACCTCTTCTAATGCTTTTTGCAATCAGTTTTTTTGCCACAATTTTTTGAATCTCAAAAATCCCAATGATAGATTGCAAGATTCAATTATTTTTCATAAGATCCAAAAAAATTTGGAAAAAAAAAAATTCTTTAATTTCTACATAAATTAAAAGGCCAATGCTATTATCGAATTGATAAAAGACATTGAGCAACTCTGAAAAATGAGGGTCCATGATGTTCCCATTCAAACCCAGCTTCTTCATGGATAGAGTTTCCAACATTGGTATCCCTCCCTCTACCTATTTGAATAAAAATGTCCAACATTGCTTGAATTTTGTTGCTAGACACTTATTGGATAGAGTTGCTGGACATTGCTTCCAGCATTTGTAGAGACAGCATTAGAGAAAATTTTAGGCCTCCGGAAGGCTGTGGAGCAGCCCTCCAAGGTACCTTAAAATTTACTTTTTTTTGCTCAAAAATTCATTTTTCTCCTATTTCCGCCCAACTGAACCTACAACAATAGTGGCGCAGGAACCAAAATTTACAAGTAAATTTTTTTTTTAAATATGCTAATCTTAAAAAAATTATTTAAAAAAAGAAAATCACAATTTCTGACTGTTTCGGTGAGCATATGCTAAAATTCACACAAGCTGACAATGCACTCAGCTATAATTGTCAATCAACCTATTCCACTGCTAATAGACTTTTCCTGTCCCTTTCTAACGGCCCTCCTAAGGCTTCAAAATTTCTCTAATGCTTGCTCCAATTTTCATAAATCTACATAAACATGCGGAATAAATCATGTCAATAGGCCATTACTTTCAAAATTAAAGGTTCAACGCTTTAAAAATTCATAGATTACTAAAACAAATTACCCTAAATTTATAATGAATTTACAGTGCAAGCATTTTTTTCCTTCTCATTTCATTTTCAATTCCAAGTACACCACAATTCAATATTTCAAGGTGGAAAAAAAGATGTATTACCAACATGGTAAAATTGAGCTTAGCAATTTATATACACTCATTTCTTGAACACCTTCTCCAATACAATTTTTGTGGAAAATTTGGAAACAACTTTTTTGCCAACACATTTGTCACAAGTAGGGTATAGTAAGGTAGGAGGCTCTGAAATGGAGCGGGCATTAAGAATGGACCCTATAAATGGTTGTGAAATGGACAAACAATAGTTCATAAATTGACCTCGATAGTCATTGAATGAATCAAGGAAAAAAGCATTATCAATTGCAAGAGCCAATCATTCTCTTTGCTTTCCCATTTTTCTTTAGAAGTTGCAAGTGAACAATTTATGGAAGACCTAGGGACATAAATAGGGACCTATGACACAACTCCTCTAAAAATTTATAAGTAATTCAAAAATGCTTCAAATAATATGAAACCACTTGTGTTAGATTCTTTTTCTATTTTTCCTTGTCTGAAAAATGAGCTAAAAATATTTCTATTTAAGAAAATGCATGAAAAAAGCAGATCAGTCCTTAGATGAGCCATTTCAAAGCCTCCTACCTTATGATTTGACCTCATCAATAGAGATGAGCCATTGTTGCAAACCGCAGAAGGATTTGGGCCCTTTGGTAAATGCAAGATAGCATACTCACCTACAATGGGGTCTTTCCCAAAATTCAAAGTGTCTCTTCCTAAGGCATGTGTTTCGCACAATTCAATGGAAAATTGTAAATGCGTCATCAGATGCCCGGGGAGGACACTCCCTATGTTTTAGCAAACTACGTGCGACGGAAAAAGTAAAACAAGTAATACACCTTAAAATTTAATTTCTTTTTCAAAAAAAAAATTATGGATAGATTTTACTACTTTATAAGTTTATGTTTTGAATTATTGGTATTTTTTTGTGCTAATAGTAATTAGTTATAAATTTTTGAAGAAAAAAGATACACTGTAAAGCTGAAAATAACTTTCACACCTCTATATTATATAAGAAAAAAAATTTGAAAAATAAAAAAAAAAATATATAGAATAGCTTTCTATTGAAAGTTTATTTTGGTTGAATATTGATGCAATAGTCATCTTCATGTGAGCTCTATAAATATTTTAGTTGGAGAACATGCCATTTTAGTTCATTTTTCAACCCTTTCTAAACAATATATCTTATGTTATTTGGAATTGAATTTTTTGTCAATAGAAACCTTTAGTCATTGTTAAACAAAGCTCAAAATTTTAGAATGAAATTATAGTTTATTCAAGGTGAATTACATGTATTACTTTTTCCACCGCCGCACGTGGGTACCCCAAATGTAGTGAGAGTGTCCTCCCCTAGATCAGATGGCATGGAGGATCTCTTGTCTTGTACTTGTTCATGTAAATTATATACATATTTTTTATGCTTGTGTTGACAACAAAAACAAAACCCGGTATTACCGTTTGTGGGATTAAGTCTAACATATATATGACACTCATAATTGTTTTGCTAAGTCCACACTACACATGTATGTTGTATACTCAAGGTGCACTAGTTACGTCTAAATACTCTCCTATTGTGAGCCCATATGATGTGAAACAACTACAATTAGAAATTCCCATGGAAATTGAATCGGAACTATATGTATTGAAATGATGAGAACCACTTTTTATCCTTCCACCATATAATGCTACTTATTTATCTCAAACCATGCAAGGGCCAATCTAGTATGCACTAGTAGGAAGCCTTGTTTAATTGGATGATCCTGCATCAAAGTTGACGGATTTTTTTAAGCATTCAATGTAACATCTTCATGTGTTTATGTCAACATTGACATCCAATGTAACATATTTTATGTTACATTGGATGTCAATGTTGACATAAACACATGAAGATGTTACATTGGATGCTTAAAAAAATCCGTCAACTTTGATGCAGGAACATCCAATTAAACAAGGCTTTCTTCTAGTGATGCTTTGTACATTTCTATTGAATGCCTTTGTGTTTTTGAAAGATTGAGGAAGGCCTACCTAGTTTATCCAATAGATCTTTAAATAAGGCAATGATAAAAAATAAATTGTCTATGACAATCAGGTGTCCTTTACCCTTGCTTGGTGCAAGCAAGTACAATATTAAGTTGTTTACCAATTATGCTTTGTTGTGCCCCTCTAGTTGTTGTATTTCTTCCTCGACCATAGGTTTTTTTCCACAATAAACTTCAAAACTAGAAACACATTTGTATTTCGAATTTGCTAAGCACCAAGCCTTCAAGCCCCACTTCTAGGGATTTTGAAGTATATACTACCTTGCAAGGGAATAAGTCTCTTTCCAATAGATCATCATTTGGTCAATTGTAGCAAATTTACCAACATTCTAGTGTTCCAACTATTGTCTTTCATTACATTGAATAGTTACAACCTAATTTTTCCAATATTGTCATATTCCATCATTGTCTTATCCCTTTCATACCTTGATGGATCTCATGACATACAAGCATTTCATAAATAATTGGAACCAACTCCGTGTCATCAAATCAAAGATAGTTGGACAATGAAAAATTGACCATTTTTATCCTAGAAGGACTTCACATTGGGTTGGCACCTCATGCCCATGTATAGTATAATGGCCATAAATAGCTTCACTTCCAACAAGGTACAATTTTTCCAATGTGGCCCTTCATATATCTTCTCGTTTGTATTCAATACCATTGCATATTGACTTGTCTCAGTAACAGTGTCCTGTAATACCCACATGGTCCAAAACACATTAAATATTGTAGAAAACCTAGGAAACTAACATCCAAGAAAAGTGGACTTGGAACAACTAAGGAATTCCTTAGGTTGGGGGTCATAAATAATGAATTTTTGTTGCCAAGTAGAATCTTGATATACATATTTGATGTCATTCACATCCCTATCATAGTCATTGTCATGCACGTCATTTTCTTCTTTTTTATCAAAAATATACTTAGGATATTCAATGTCTAACTCACTCTTGCTATCATCGGCAAATTTGGAATTCACATACATGTATCAAACTCTTGCAAAATAGGCCCCCTTCATCGTCTTCTTCCACATTATGCCCCATCCCATTGCCTTGCAGTCTCATTCCATTCAATATTTTGTTATACATGATTTTCTACCAATTGCCTATAGTCCTAAGAGCATCCCCACCAAGAGATTTTGTATCCCTATCTGGATGAAATTCATCCAGATAGGAAAGAAAAATCCCACCTAACTCCACTAGCATTCCCTATTCCTAATAAAAATTTAGGGAGGAAGGGTCCCAATTTCCTATATAGGAGTCTAGATATAGAATTCAACTTTGGTAACCCTATATTGTTTTCACTGAAGATCTTTGACTTGTGTGGCTCTAATTTGTATAGCTATATTTTCCTTGTGCTTGTACTTTATCTTTTTATTGATTGTACTATTTCTTTTGCCTCATATTGTCTTGTACTGAGAGAATTCATGAACTTGTAGGGAAGAACTAGTGCGTCTCATCTTCTATATTCCCAAATTTTCTCCCTCTTCATCCACTTAGGGATAGGGATACAAAAACCTCTAGTAGAAATGTTCTAAGGCCTTGGATATTCTTTGTAAGGAAATTTCTATTTATTTGTGGTCAAAATAGCATGATTAATGCTATATTTCAAGTCCGAAAGCCAAATATAACCTAGGTATTACCAAATATCACCTTAGTTAGTATCAACCAAAAAATTCCAAGAGAATTGAAGAAATGTGTGTCCACTTTTCCAATCCCCCTACTTCAAATCACTTTTCATTCCATTCAATGTTTTTTTATACATGCTTGTAGTAAAAAGGCATTGACTGTTCTTTGTAAAGAAAATTATATTTTATTTTGTCAAAATAGCCTAATTACTACTATTTTTCAAGTCCAATAGTCAAATAATATTTATCTATCACCTACTTTTGATAAAGGTTCCACCAAATATCACCCAAGTATTATCCAAAAATTGTATGAGAATTAAAAAAATACATAACCACTTTTCTGAAATGGAAAAAAAATATCATATTCTCCATCTTCACATTTTAGTATACAAAGACAATAAAAAAACTAAAATGCAAGAGGGGATAAGGCCAATGCTTATCTACATGTATGGGCAATTTCGTTAAAATGGCGCCATTCCGCTATTTTGGCAGTTTTCACAGTTCAGACCGGGCGGTCTGAAATGTACAACTGTCTTAGATGTGTGAAATCTATACCTTTTCTAGATTTCTGAAATCTACTACTATCCTAGATGTCACTTTAAAAATCCAAACCCTGAAATCTGAAATCTACATATATCTTAGATCTCTAAAATCTATATAAATCAAAGATTTCTAAAATCTACACATGTTCTAGATGTAACTTTTACAGTTCAGATTGGGCGATCTGAAAATGGCACACGGAATATGCCATTTTAACGAAATTGCCCATATGTAAGCAACTACTATAGCATTGAAGATGTTTCACAATCAAATATGTGCTCCCCATCACCTCCCCACCTTCATCATCGAAGACCATCTCTACTCCTCTGTCAACAAAGGTTGCAAGCTCTATATCAGTACCGCCTTCCTCTTGCCGGTCTTCTTCATTGTTGTATTGAGCATTTCTCTCCACCCTTTGTGATTCAAACCATCGATGATGAATTGCAATCTATCAGGGGTTGTGCAACAACTCCAAAGCCCACAAGAGATCATCTAGACTTTGGGTTTTGTGGGAGGAGTAGGGGCCTTCATCAAAGTCTTCTTCATCAAGATCTTCACAATTGGAGGTTTTACCTCCAATTTTATGCTTATGGCTTTCTAGGAACTTGAGATTCAATACACGAATGATGTCAATGTCCTTCAGGAAGGTGTAGGATAATTAAATCCTATTGTTGATGGAATAGGTGGAAATTGCAAATTAGTGGAAGTAGGACTATCTTGGGCTAGCAAGCTGCAACTAGTACGATGAATGGGTAATTCATCAGGCCTATGTAACTTGGAAGAAATCCAACAAAATCCAACTTAGAACATGAAAATGTGAAGTGCAAACTAGTCACTGATTAAGAGAGTTATATGGGGAATTTCATTAAAATGGTGCCATTCTGTTACTTTGGCAATTTTTACGGTTCAAACCACGTGGTCTAAAATGTACAACTATCCTAAATGTCTGAAATCTATACCATTCCTAGATGTTTGAAATCTACATCTATACTAGATGCAGATGCCACTTTTATGATTCAAACCTCACAATCTGAAATCTATACCTATCCTAGATGGCACTTGTATAGTTCAAACTAGACAGTTTGAAAATGGAACATGGAATACTACCATTTTAACAAAATTTTCCATTTATATTTCATTAGAAGAGGTATTAATCACCCGCCTAAGCATTGCTCTTCCTCCTTCTAACTCATAAGAATGTACAATCAATGCTCTTTGCCTCAATACAAAACCGAATTCTCATGTTGTGAGAGGGAGGAAAATGTCACATTTCTTATTGTTGTTTAGGAAAGAAAACTTAATAGGTGTTATAAGGTGTTGAATTCAACCATCTTTCTTCCATAATGTGATTAATTGGTGTGTCAAAGAACCATAAATTGTCAGTGAAATTTAGCTACATTTCATTGTACACATGGTGGTGTCATGAGTCAAGAAGTAGGAGTCATTTTAGGGTACAATTCTATAGGTAGAATGATTTAGCTTAGCAAACATAGGTGGAATTAATTGCCAATGATTATATTAGGTGCCACAAAATAAAATCATAGCTTCATAGCGGTCATCAAGTTGTTTTTTGTGGAAATTTTGATTTAACAAACTCTTTTGATGCAAAAAATTATTGGCCAAAATTTGAAATTCACCCAAATTTGTTGTTGATTTTTAGTTGCGCTTTGTCATCACAATTATGAATTTTAGTTGAAATTCAAGATTTGAGATTTTTTTTTTAAATGGCACTATGAAAGGACAAGCATAGATGTGGGTGGTGCCTTGTTAGACTACCATACCCCCACTACCCACCTCCATCTTCTTTCTTCAAACCCTACTCCTCCTTAGTCAACAAGAACATTGGCAACCTAACTTGCCCCTCAAGTTTGGTTTCACAAAAAAATACGTATCATACTTTGGTTGTATATAACTTTCTTTAATTTCATCAAATGCCAAAAAAAAAGAGGAGAAGTTCCTTTAATAAGAAAATCCAAACATTACTTCACACAAATGAGAAATTATTTGGTCACCATCCAAAATTTGAACTTGGGGATGCATAAAAATCGAACCTCAAAACACCCCTTCAGTCCCATTCTTATAGCGTCTTTGTAAATCTGATGAGATTTACTTAGAGCTCTGCAACGGTGTCAATACCAACACCACCAGTCCAGATTGACAAACACGTCCATTTCAGTCCATCAAATTGAACAAGCCAACGGCATGCAGGACAGTCTCCCACAAGTTGATTATTATTACAAAGAGAAGGTACAGGAGTTCGTTACAGCTCAAGGGTATTCTGATCTCTCAAGTGCATGTCCCAGTGTGTCCATCATGGTACCGGACTGCTCGCAAATTCTCGCAGAAGCTCTCACTACCTCCTATTACGCACTCACTCCATCAGTCAAGTGGACAGATATGATTCATGACTAGTCTATCCCATGGTGCTGATGATCTCTATCAAAAAGAGCACTCCCTTCCAAGTCGGAAGGCGGCACTTGGCTTACAATAGTATTGTTGGTTCTAGCCTTCTAGCTATGGCCTATGTTACAACACTAGTCATGACTCTCGTCTCTTCCCAGTCCTTGTTTCAATGGGGTTCGCAGCCACAGGATATCAAAACATTGGACCAGTCACGCGCTTACTTTGCTTGCAATCACGGGAGAGTTGAGAAACTCTGTCAACCGCGGAAGGCATTGGTTGTTGGGGAAGTTGGAAAAAAAAAACATAACCGGTTGGGGACTACGGGAATGTTATCTCTTCCCAGCCCATGTTCCAATGGGGTTCGCAGCCACAGAATATCAAAACATTTGATCAGAATAACAACGCTTAATTTTGCTTGCAATCACGGGAGAGTTAAGAAACTCTGTCAGCCGGAAGGCGTTGGTTGGGGAAGTTGGAATACACAGTTGGGGACTACTGGAATGTCAACTTGTGAGGCGCGGATTGGAGGAGAAGTTGCAGGTTCATCATAAGAAGTCATATTCGTGAGTTCAGGGCTCCTCGTCCGAGCACAAGATTTTGAAAAAATCAACGTCTGGCATTGCTGAAACCCTGATCTGATTTATCAAGTACACAACTGTCGCAAGCCTCCTGGCCCTCCACAAGTTATTGATCGAGTACAGATTGAATTCTGTTGATACATTTTTTAGCATCGCATTCAGGGCGATTGAAAACGGTTTCACCACGTGAACGATTGATGTCTCTGTATGACCAGCAATAGGATCAAGGTCAGACACAGGATGGGAACATAAACATCTACCAAATCAAAAGATGGAAAAACATTTTCTAGAGGCACATTGTTGCACTCAAATCCATCATTCCCCTTCTGTCAAATTATCATATGAAGTGAGCATACCATCTTGCTATGAACAACATAGCAAGGGGAGACAATAGGAGATACATGGAGTCGAGCATGTGCTAAAAATTCAAGTTCAAAATAGACAACCTTAGGCGAGTCGTATAAGAATGCAATTGAAATTCCAATTGTCAACGTAAAGGGGGCAAGTTTACAAGCGGCAACACCAACAACATAGTGGTTCATAGAAAAATAAATACCTTCGTGAACTGGTCGTCGTAGTGGGCGATAGAGAGCGTCCTGTCGACGCTGCGTTTTGTACACCTCTGGAGCGACTGTTTGAGCGAGTTGCAGAGAACCTCCTGCCAAATCAAAAATGGGACTCTTATCAGTCACACTCCAAAAAACAATCCAAAGCTTCTTACAGCGCCAGTTCTCCAGAGACCACCTCCGCAATAAATTTGGGTTGAAAATCACAAAACAAGATCAGAAAAATAAATTAGCACAACGGAGGTCAGTGATGGCGCGTACCACAAGATGCGGGTGACGCCGTCGCGAGCTCGAGCTTCGCAGCTTCAAGCTTTTCTTCGCCAAGAGTCCAGGCGACGGCGAGAACATCTCGAGTGTAGCCTTGTACGCTGGCGATCTGTACCCATCTTCCAACACCGAGCTCGCCGGCGCATCACGCGGCGCACTCCATGAGGAATTCTCTACCCAATGGCACTGCGAGCTTTCGCCTTTCGTAAGAAACCTCGGCAACGCGAGACAATTCGCGAATTCAGGCACATCTCGCGCCGGTGACGACGGCTCCACGTCGTGAACAGGAGACGGCATTTTGTAAGGGAGCCGCGTCGCGGGCTCCACTTCTTCTTCAGTATCTGATGGCACCAGCGCCGGCGACGAAACGTGAGCTGGGCAGTCGAAATACTCTTCTCCTTGGAAAGAGTATCCATTGCGCGAAGGAGTGGTTTTCGGGCTTCTCGGGGGCTTGGCTGATTTGAGGTTCAATTTCTTCCGCAGCTTGACGATGGCGCCGTCCACTTGGTCTACTTCCTCGTGTCCTCGCACGGAGTCCTCGCTTTGGGATTCCGTGTACGAGTGCCTGGAAGTCGAGGTTGTGTGGTCGCCGTATGACCAGCGGTCAAAAGACTCCACGGAATGTGTGGGCTTGCGACTGCTGCTGCTGGAAGACGACGAACTTGGCGTTCCTGGACCGTAGAGTGTACTCGTCGGGGAACGAACATGGTGCGAGGATGACTCCTCACAGAAGCTGTAGTCCGCGCATTGGTACTGTGGGGTTCCGAATTGCAAAAGCGCGCCTGAAAATGCTCTTGGACGGGGAGCCCGCGGCGTTGATAGCGATGGCGACTCTTCGATTGAACGATGGGAGTGCTGTTTCGCAACAGACGACGACAATTTGGAAACAGAAGATGATAACGACGCGCTGCGAGAGCCAGCACGGAAGGGGGGTGGAGAGGAGCTCCAACTGTTGCGCTTCATGGAAGGCACAGAAGCGAGTCGCGGCGGCAGTTGCAACGCGGGCGGCGCGTCGACGTTTGCTTTCTCCTCGAGCTTGGGCTTCCCGGGCGTCACCTCCCACTTGAAGGGCACAGCCAAGGTTCCCACATCCGGCGATGTCGACGTCACCACGAGCTTTGCATCCCCTGTTTCCGAAATGCGTGAATCGCTGACCTTGCCCGAGGCTGAGGCTGCTTCCTCCCATTTGAAAGGCACGGGCACAATCGCCGTCGACGAAAGCTCCCGTCGCGGACTCTCGTTATCGGCGTCGTTCAGAGCCTCCCACAAAATGGACCCAGATGGGCGATGCTTGCGAACGCCATCAGTTCTCTCTTCCTCCTTTCGTGACTCTGGAATTGGGAATATGCCATCAGCACGAATCTCAAGTCCCACAATCTCACCACTCTTACACATCCTAGCTTTTGCGACCTCAAAGCTCCGCCCCAACTCTCCACTCACGCAATTCCGTCGCCTCAAATTCGTCGGAGATGCCGAAACGCTCGTACTACGCGATGTGTTTGAAACGTCCGCAGCTTCCAAACCACCATTCTCACCACTGGTGCTTGCTAGTCGCTGTGCAAACGAGCTTGATTGACGATAACTCCTGGTGGGGCTTCCTAACCCAGGCACCGCGGCGCCGCTGAAGTACGACGGCAGCGGACTGGGATTCGGCAACGGGCTGCCACAGCTGTATCCATAAGATCTCGACGCAGAAGGAAGCGGCCCGCTCCGCGAGTTCAATCGACCAATTGGACCCGCACCTGCGCTCGATTCGTACAGACGAAACGGCGACATCATTTCTTCCGCCCGTTGCTGCGACTGCGAGCGCGGCAGCCACGGCGACTGCGGCCGACTGGAGTCCCACTCACTCGCGTGCGAGGACATGCTCCGGAGCTGGTAGTCACGACGACATGGCGACACGGCAGGAATTCGAAACACATCTTCCTCCGCCATTGTCAACTTCCTCGCTCATCAACACTACAATCAAATTTCTATAAATCTTATCAACGTCCACACACTAGCTCTAATCTTAACTTTATCCCAATCCCAATGCAATCAATCAAAACGAAGCACTAAAGAATCTCGTTCCTTCAATGCAACCCACAGGTCGTCGTTCCCGTGAAGCCAGTCACGCCCCTGGGGAAAGTACTCTACTCCACTAGGAGCTACTTCACTCCTTGCAGTACCACCTCGCTGGAGGCATGATAATGAGCACCTCCAAATCACTTCCTACGCGTTTTTTGAACAGACATTAAATGCGGCTGGAACCACTCGCACAGTACACCTCCCAGAACCGGCAGCTAGCAGCAGGAAGCTCCAGTTCCCAGTCCTGGTCTGGGACTCTGGTCAGGTCTTGCCTGGTTGGTTGGCTGGCTGTCAATCTGTCAGAAACCCTGCGAAAAATGGCCTCCACTCATAATGGAAATACCGAACGACCACTTCGCATACCAACTCGGTTGGTTCTACCTCTGAACCTCCCCAGCTCACACTCCCCAGCCTCGTCAGGACCCTGTCGACGACGGTACGGTACGACCAGAAGCTTCAAGGTTTGCACTCGCAAGCTGTCCAGATCTCCAGGAGCTTCAAGGCCGGTGTGCACTCACAAGCTGTCAACGGAGCTTCACCGTTTGCACTCGCAAGCTGTCAAGGAGCACTTCAAAGGTTTGCACTCATAAGCTGTCAAGTAGCACTTCAAAGCACGTAACGTACTCAAGAACTCGTATTAAGCAGCTTCGAAGCTGGGTAACTCATAGCTAAGTATCATAACTCATCAGACGGCGACTGGAGTGAGTCTGGCGAGAGGCTCCAGGAGCCCAGTCCAGTAGTGGCTGCGGCGTTTGGGAGAAGGTGGTGGCGGGGGGCTCAAGGCTGATATACTGTGGAGGTCGAGGCCGCCAGGTGCACTGGCACATGACCGGAAAAAGAGGGCAGGGTGGGGGACCTTCTTCATGGGGAAAACGGCTGCATCATTTGGGGAAGCGGGTGTAAAATATTTGTTGGGGGATTTTAGATGATTTTGTGGGAGACTCGAGGCTTTGGGATGCATCAAATTTTTCAATTTTCTTAAAAAAAAAATTCCTATTTTTTATTGTTTTTTTCAATTTTTTTTCTGAAACAAATGGCTTCATCAGTTTTTTATTTTTTTTCTTATAATGGTGATGGCCTGGACGTGCCAACAGTGGAGGGACCTGGGAGACAGAGATTGGAGTGTGTCGCCCTGTGTTTGTTGGTGTATCTTACGTGCCATGATAATAGGGGGTGTCAGAGGAGATTGGAAGTACTGTACAGGGGTTGGGGGCCTAAAATTCTTCCCTCTTTTTACAACAGCCCATGGCTTTGTTCAGGCCCTGTTTTAGATCAAGGTAAGGGTAGAATTAGGACGAGTTAATTTTAGTGGTGGAATTTCGCTGACAGGCCAAAATTTAGGGGAAAAAACATTTTATATTCGTTTTTAAAATTCAGTTTTAAAATTCGTTTTAAAATTCTTTCCGTCCCAAAAATAATAATAAATCGTGTACCAAACAATTTATAGCTTTAATTCATTCCATTTGGATTAATGATGTGAAAGTTGTGGACAATCTTGTTTTTTTTGTTTCTTTTTGAACAAATGGGAGGCCCATTGCATTAAAAAAGAAACCAAAGTGACAACAAGTCAAGCCGAAAAACGGCTGACCAATGAAGAGAAAACAAGCAAAAGGAACAACAAAAGGAACACCTAAAAACCTCAAGTAAAAGAACAAACCGGAGGGCCGGCTTGATTCCAATGAATCTTCCTATTTTCCTTCCTACAAGCAAGAATCGGGGACTGGAGCCAAATGCGATTGAAGTTGTCAGAAAGTTCGTTTGAATGTTGAGGGTTGAGTTGAGTCCCATTAAACATCTTCATTTGGGCCGCCCGCCCTGTGTCCAAGAGTGCCATCCATAACGCCTTGTGAAGGTTGCTTCAAGGCCACTTAGTATTGGCAAAGACTTGGATGTTACGAGCAATCCAGATAATCCACAATGCTTGCCCCCGAATAATAGTCCATATGAGTCTAAAGTTACGGAATTTTCTTGGGAGTTTGTCACCAAAGATGCATTAGGCTGATGTCAATCGAACATGAGGCCCTAACACAGGTGGTACCCCACAAAGGTGTTGGAGGATCGATTGAGCGTATTCCCAAACCTCTCATGCATGTGGACAATCATAGAATCTATGGATTGGTGTCTCTTCAATGTTGTCTGTACAACAATTACACTTGGTGTCGATGTCGGGGTTGATGCGGGCTCTCCACGAGTGGACTGCTACAACATTATGCCATACTAACCACATAAATGCCGCTTCCTTTAGAGATATGGCCTTGTTCCATAGGTCCCTCCAGTCTGGTAGGAAGTTGGGAGGGACAATCTTGTTTTGGGTACAATCAAGGCATCTTCTTGAAAAAACCTTTGTACAATTCATTTTCGAATTCAATTTCACAATTTTTAGAAAAAAAAATTGACAAGGTCAAGATCTCTTGCTAAAAAGATCTTACCATTGAGATTATTGTGTTTTAATTCCATCTTAGAGCTATTAATATTTTAATTTTCCTTTCAATCTTGATCCTCCTTCTACTTAATAATTTGTCAACAAGTGAAAATTAATTTTTTTTTTCTAAACCCTCAACTCAATTTTTCAACATAAAAAAATAGAAATTCAAAATCAATAGTGCAAATATTTTAAGCATATGAGATTCAAAGTTGAAAAATCTAATTGGACAAGGTACAAAAAAAAAATTGTTTTCTTCACTTTAAATGCAAATTTCTTACAATCTAAGTGGTCAAAGTTTAAATTTCTTCCACACATTATTGCACAAGTCTAATGCAAAATCCTACAGTTAAATATGCAAAAAAAAAAAAGTTTAAAAGTTATTTGCTCTTTGCAATAAAAATGGCAATTTTGAGTATTTTTTGGTGGAAAAAAGGCTTTGAGACTTTAGAGGTTAAAGGGAAAAAAATAAGTTTAAAAGTTGTTTGCTCTTTGCAATAAAAATGGCAATTTTGAGTATTTTTTGGTGGAAAAAAGGCTTTGAGACTTTAGAGGTTAAAGGAAGTCAGTCAACCTAAAATTCTATTGCAAAATTTTCTTAAATAGCTAACAACTTAAATCACAAAAGTCTAATTGGTAGGTACAAATGCTTTAAAAGTCCATTCACATATGTCAATGATCATTAAATACCAAATTTATATTCTTCTACTCTATTCCTTACAATAAGTTGTTTGGAGATATAGTTTGATGAATCCAATTGCTATGTCAAATTCCATTAAAAAAATTGTTATTACATAACTCATCACATATGCTTGATCCCTAAATGCCCAAGGCTTATTTTGAGCTTCTTGAAATTTACTCTTAAATTGAACAAAAAGTCAACATTTTGATATCACTAATGGATTGATCACAAGGGCATTAAATTGTGAAATTGATTAGAAGTCTTTCAATCTTATTTTTGCATGTCAAATCATAAATTAAGGTCACCAAAACGATACAAGGTTAAAGGACATAACATACATAACCCAATCAATTTACAACTTCTCAAAATCTACTTTACAACTTTTTTTATATGAATTTATAATTTGATTTTTCCTCCAAAATTTAGTGTATTTCAAAATTGTTCCAAAATTTGATTTTTGCCTTCTAAAATTAGACTTCAAAAAGATTTTTTCAAAAATACAAACTACTCAAAATAGGAACTTGATAAGGTTTTATTTAACTTCAAAGTTTTATTCACACTACAATTCGATGCCTTAGGCATTTAGAAGTTAAATGAATGGATACAACCTTGATTTTTCAAGCTAAGAGTGAATAGATCTTCATAATCTTTTATGAGATTTGGTGCTTCATAGATTATATTTTTATCTATACAAAAAACTTTGATTAATCCCATTTGGATTAGCCATGTGAAAGTTATAGAATTTCTTGTTTTGCATGCAATCATTGCATCTTCTTGAGAAAATAAGATATTGGATTTGTTTCTAAATTCGATTTTCTTAGTCTAAAAACATCGTCAAGGTTCAATTTATTTTCTAAAACATTCTCACCATTGGATTTACCAAAGTTGTAGCGCTGGTTCAGCATAAAATAATTATTTTGAAAAAAACTGAACAACACAAATTGCCAAGGTCAACATGAATTAAATGGCTAAGCTATTGGAAAAAAATAAAAAGTCTAGTCTTAGGCTGTTAGGGAGAAAATCCAAAGTAGAGTCCAAAGGCCAATGCTTTTACAAGTATTCAATACTACCTAACGAATCTATCAACTGACCAAGTATTATAAAGAGATTTTTTTAATCACAAATCAAAGGAATTACTTCATAAATATTTAATAAGAATGATGGGTGCAAAGATCTTCTTTATAATGAAATTCATTGTCCGTTATTCTCAAAGAGTATGGGATAATTTGAAGATGAGAGCTTGATTGTTCAATGTCAAAACATAGGAATTGTCTTTAAAGTAGAATTCTAAACCTCATTTTGGCATAGTAGAATAAGAAATTTCAAAAAAGTTTGAGCTATGAAAAGTTGGATAATCAAGCTAACTTTCATTTACAAAAACCTTTTTACGATTTTGAGCCTCCGGAAAAAGTTTATTAACCCCGAAAGGCCCAAGCCCATTTTTTGGGTCAAAAACCACTCAAAACTGCCATTTCTACTGCATTTGTCCAAAAAAACAAAAAAAATACTTTTTTTGAAACTGAACCATAGGATCTTAAACTTTACTTGTTTGAGATCATGTGGTAAAAATTTCATGAAGTTTGACCGTACAGATTGAGAGATATGAGCATTCAAAGTTGGAAAAAACAAGTTTTTTTGAACACTAGACTGCAATTTCAGATGACTTTGACTGCTATTTGTGGGAAAATTTCCACTATAAAATTTTGAGTTTAAAATTTATTGTGTTGAAGAATTCAATTGGGAGTCTAGGAAAGAAAATTAAAAAAATTAAAAATTTATTTTTGTACTTCAAAAAATTGTCAAGTAGAAGTAGGTCCAAGATTGAAAGAAAAACTAAATTGTTAATAGCTCTTAGATGGGATTGAAATACAATAATCCCAATGGTGAGATTGTTCTAGCAAGCAAACTTAACCTTTTCAAAAAAATTTGAAAAAATTTGAAAATTGCATTCTGAAATGAATCCTATAAGTTATTTTATCAAGAAGATGCTTAGATTGCCCAAAAAACAAGATCGTTCATAACTTTCACATCACTAATTAAAATGAAATGAATCAAAGCTCACATAAAGACAAAAATATGATTTACAAGGATAAAAGATTTAAAATATAATTTCAAGTTTTTGTGGATTTATTTTTCTACCCAACAAGTTAAATTTTGAGCTTTTTGTAGTATAACTTTTGCTTCCGAGCACCGATTGAAATAATATATATATTCCCACAAAGTTTATTAGCCCTTCTATCTTCAAAAAAAAATTCAAAATATTAGGGTAAAATTTTAGCCCATAGGAACCTGCCCAAATTCCAAATTGTCCCTTGAGGGGACAATGGGACTTTAGGGGTTAGATGTCAAAGAAAATGTCCCTTCCAACCTCTCTTGGAACTTTGTCCATGACTTTTGATTGAAGTCTTAAAATATCAAACCAATTTTTGAAGATGAAATTTAGCTTGATTTTATACATTAATTAAGTTCAAAGTTTTTTGAATTAGTTATTCTACTATTCCTAATATGAGATCTAAAATTCTACTTTGAACAAAATTCCTTGGTTTTGACTTAACTATGAGTAGTTGAGTTCTTACTAATCCTAATTTACATATCCCACATGAGTTGTGTTATCTCCTACCACCCTACTTGTATAAAGAGCTCTTCTTCTCATTCCCACATATGTCAAATTAATAACTTTTAAAGCTATGGAGGATAGTTGTTGAAGGATTTGATTTCTTTACATTAATGTCAGATTTTTCAAATTTCAAAGTGTCGAATCTACTTTAATTATTCAACATCAATTTGTAAGGTGAAATTCAAGTTTTTTCTTTTTGAATTTTTTTCCTAGATTCTCAATTCATTTCTTCAACATAAAGAAATTTAAACTCAAACCTATTAGTGCTAGATTTATGGTTAAGAAGATTCAAAGTGTAATAATTTAATCTTGACAAGTGCAAATTTTTTGTTTTCTTCATGTAAAATGCAAATATCTTATAATATACATAGTCAAAGTTCCTAAAATTTCTTTCACACATTCTTATATCATTATCGTGCAAGATCATATGATTGAATATGCAAAGAAAACAATTTTCAAAGTTTTTTGTTCTTTACAATAGCAATGGGAATTTTGAATGTTTTTTTGAAAAAAAGGGACATGATTGTCTATGGGTTAGTTGCCTGGAAAAAAGTATCTTGCAAAGTATTTCTTTTTATATCATACATCAAAGGTTATTTCCCTCAAAAAATTTGATGATGAAGTGTTGACCCTCACTGAGTAGAATAAGGTGGGAGGTTTTGGAGCAATTCATGTTCTAGAAGTGTCCACTAACTAAAGGCACATATTGTACTCTTTAATGCATCATCAATGGAAAAATAGTAAACATTTGAAGAGGTGATCATTCTGTTTCAACTTCCTAACTAATTCCACAAAGATTTATGAAACAACTCGGGGGATTAGATGCCAATTTCATTTTTTTTCAATAAAAATTTACTGAATATTTACTGAAATTTATTATCGTCATCAATATTTAGCATTATTATTATTATTTTATATGAAGACATCGTTTTTATTCCCAATTCCCCCCCCCCCCCGTAATTAGAATGTAATTCTTATTCTCCTGTGCCGGAATCTGGTTCAGTTGTGGACTTAGGATAACATAGTTTTATTTTTCACGAATAAAAGGTCCTATACTCATTTCAAACAATCAATCAAAGCATTTATTTATTTATTTATTAACTAATGATTGTTTGAAACCAACGTCGTAAGGACAACTTTAAATGCACCCGAGTTATATTAGTTGTAAGCTATCAACAGACAAAGCAATTAACGATCCATTGCTTCTCTTTCCTCAGAAAAAAGGGGAGGGAATACTGTATTATTTATTCACTGCAATATGCCTTACTGTATTAACTAACATACAACTTGAATTGCTACTTGAAAAAGGCAGCCCTTTGACGACAAATTCTGCACTGCTCCCAGAAACTGGCTCACTGTGTGTTTCCAAAAGCTCGCAGTATCAGACTATCAGTTCCAAACCAAGCATAAAGAGGATTAATTGGTATTTTCTTTTTCTTTTTCTTTTTTGAAAAAAGGTGACCATTTAAAAGAATAATTGGTATTTTCAAAATCCAAACCAGCATACTCTCAGTTCATGAGTAAAGATTAATAATTGGTATAACTTATATCCCAATCCAGCATTCACTCAGTTGATCCCACAGTCCAATTAATTGTCTGGAATACCCCCTCCCGGCTTGATAACATCAATGATATCTCTTAATAGTCCGCATTGATTAACGTAAGCACACCGGTATGTAGATGACTACTACTTACTGTAGCCATGACTCAGTCTGGTCGAAGAGAATGTATTGTACAGCCTCTTTTGAGGTGATCGTAGTATCGTATCGTATTGTATCCCTTATTTGTTGTCTACATTTATTTTTATTTTTATTATTATTTTTTTCTGAAAGGTTCCCTTCACTGCTGGTGCAAGAGAAAATAAATTCCCTAAATTATTGAATTGCTGTAATAGCCTGCCTCCCTGTTGTAGCATAAGTTGCAGTAAGGTAGGCCTGCCTGTATGATCTCCGTCGGTCGGTCGGTCGGTCGCAGGCTAGGCTCCATTCAATTCCTCCCGTACCAGACTACCAGACATCCAATATCGATCCTGCGTACTTCGCGACTGACTCTCCTACAGAAACCGTATCGGTAGATGGTAAGCTTACCGGCAGACGTGAAGGGTATTGAATTGTCCACGTCAGATTCTTGGGGGTCCACGTCACCTCCCATCGTTCACAAGATGACACGTGGCACTTCTTCTTCCTTTTTAAAACCAAAAATGACTTAGTTCATGTCAAACTTCACCTTCATGTAGGGAACACCCTAAATTGACCACATCCTATCTAAAACCACCATCATCACTCAATGTATTGTACATCTCCAAAATCAAATGTGGAAGAAACGGTTTGGAGAACATTGACCAAGAAAAACTTAAACTTAGACCCTTCCTAACTTTGGCATGGGTTATCCAAATGTTGTGTACTTTGGTGCATTGGACCCTCCTTACCAACAAGAATGTATGATAAATTTGAACAATCTAGTAATTGTGGATAGAGTAGAGCAAAAGTTTCGGTTTGAGGGGGGAGGGACCCACCTTAGTGATGAATTTGATTGGTGTCATACTCGATTTGGCCCTAAGGTGTGTATCTTTGGAGCAACTCTCCCTAGAAGGTTCCAAGATCTCAAGACTATTTGGTCCCTTCTTCGAGGCTCATCTCTTTGGCTTATTTGGATCTCCCGCAACAACAAGGTTTTCTCCCATTCACAGTGGCCCTTGGACTTCATACACCAAGCGCTAAGGAACACGCTTTTAGACTCAACTATTGAAAGCCCGCAACTTTGCTAAGCTTCATCCTCAAAACTTTGATACTACCTAGGCTAATTTCAACAAGATTTGGCTTTTTTCACCTATCCTTGCCTTTGGCAAAGACTTGCAGATCGTTTGGAATAGAGGGCCTCCCCCCTTCTACTCCTTTCTTTAGTTGTGGTTTTTGATTTGTTCCAATTTTGATGCTCATTATCTCTTCATGCTCCATCTTGGTGGCTTGGCCGCGTTGTACTTGGTTCTTTTTTTTAATGCAGTGGGTTTCCCATATGTTAAAAAAAGAAAAAGAAAAAAAGAATTTGATTGGTGTATTAATGTAAAATAAAACGACTTTTACAACGGCTGGGAAGGGAAGGAGGATCATCGAATGACTCCTTGTTATTATCAACTTACTGATGGTAATGAAAGTCTTCAGTTGCATGAACTTCCCTTCTACTCGAGTGACACTCATCTTCTGAGTTGCAGTTAAAAGTTACGGTAACTTCAGTTTGGGGCTCTCAGAGCTCCAGGTAGAAATATTAACTTACCCCTGTCAGAATGCTACTGTAACCTGACTCTTTTGTTTTATCTTTAGTTTGCTTTTTATATCATAACATGCAGCGACTTTCGTTGCACAAAATCAGAAGAAAAAAGTTTTAAAAGTTTTAAATTAAAAAAATGAAACTCCTCAGACTCGAAGAGTTGAGGGCAGACAGACGGAGACAAAATTGACTGACGTTCCTTGCTTTTTCTTTTTCTTTCCACGTGGCAAGCAATGAACGGTGTGTTGTGTGGACATGGAGCGAACTCCATTAATTGGGGGAGACAAACTGCTTAAATTAAGTAGTCGAAAAAGGGATGGCCCCAGTGTTTTGTTTTGTTTTTCAATTTTGGAGAGGCCCCCGTTGTTTCTTCATTACTCGTGTGATACTTGGGTGATATCTACATGAATACTCATGTGATACTTGGGTGATATCTACATGAATACTCATGTGATACTTGGGTGATATCTACATGAATACTCATGTGATACTTGGGTGATATCTACATGAATACTCATGTGATACTTGGGTGATATCTACATGAATACTCATGTGATACTTGGGTGATATCTACATGAATACTCATGTGATACTTGGGTGATATCTACATGAATACTCATGTGATACTTGGGTGATATCTACATGAATACTCATGTGATACTTGGGTGATATCTACATGAATACTCATGTGATACTTGGGTGATATCTACATGAATACTCATGTGATACTTGGGTGATATCTACATAAATACTCGTGTGATACTTAGGTGAATACTCATGTGATACTTGCACTTGGAGAATGGAGAATGAAAAGTTGGTGAGGGTTTGAAGAAGCCAATGGGAAGCCATTGTAGGTGAAGAAGGTATGACACCTCTAAAATATGTGTTGAGAGTGAAGAATGAAAAAAGTGGAGAAGCAACTTACCTAAATCTAAGATTGGACATAAAGTTGGAGGGAAATTGGCAACAACAAAGATAAAGCAACAATGAAAGGTAAAAGTGTAGAGCACAAAGGAATCTTCAATCTGCACCTGTGGAGGTGAAGACTAGGAATGCGGAAGATATATCCAACTATAAGTATATTCTACCAACATGAAGCCAATCCCAAGCCACCACATTTCCATTCTCCATTCTTCAAGTGCCAAGTGAAGAGAAGGCTATTGTTTCCCTGCATTGGAAATTGTCCATGTGTTTCAAGGGGGAAAAAAATCGTGCAGAAAAAACAACCCATCATGGGCCTTCAGTTGGAGTCTTTTTTGTGTCGTTGCTTAACCCCTAAAGTCCCAAGGCCATTTTTCTGTCAAAAACCACTCAAAACTGCCATTTCTACTGCATTAGTCCAAAAAAACTAAAACAAAAACTATTTTTGGAACTGAACCGTAGGATCTTAAACTTTACTTGTTTTAGATCATGTGGTAAAAATTTCATGAAGTTTGACCGTACAGATTGAGAGATATGAGCATTCAAAGTTGAAAAAACCAGTTTTTTTTAACACTGGACTGCAATTTTAGATGACTTTGATCTCTATTTGTAGAAAAAAATTACACTGTGGAGTTTGAATATAAAATTTATTGTGTTGAAGAATTGAGTTGGGACTCTAAGAAAAAAATTTCAAAAAATAAAAACTTGATTTTCATACTTCAAAAAATTGTCAAGTAGAAGTAGGTCCAAGATTGAAAGAAAAACTAAATTGATAATAGCTCTTAGATGGGATTGAAATACAATAATCCCAACGGTGAGATTGTTCTAACAAGCAAATTTAACCTTTTCAAAAAAAGAAAATTGAAAAAATTTGAAAATTGCATTCTGAGATGAATCCTACAAGTTTTTTTTCCAAAAAGATGCTTAGATTGCCCGAAAAATAAGATTGTTCATAACTTTCACATCACTAATCAAAATGGAATGAATCAAAGCTTTAGATGTAGACAAAAACATTATCATTGAGAAAAAAAATTAATTAATTAATTTTTTGAATTTTTGCAATATATTTTGTGCTGCCCACCGAGTTCAGTTTCAAGCTTTTTGTGGTATAACTTATGCTTCCGGGCACCGATTGAAATAAAAATTATATTCCCACAAAGCTTATCAGATTTTCTATCTTCAAAAAAAGTTTCAAAAAATTAGGGTAAAATTTCAGCCCATAGGAACCTGCCCGAATTTCAAATTGTCCCCCGAGGGGACAATGGGACTTTAGGGGTTAAGCAAAATCTACGCTTGATTATCTGCTCGAGACTCCTCCGCACCAATGAGGGAAGGGAAGGGAAGCCCAAGATGCTGAGCAGGGCTGGGGCGGCCAGCTAAAATCAGAGCAGTTTTGTAATTAGACCTGCAAAATCAGACTGGGGCCATAAAATCTAGAATCTACGGGGATTTCTAATTCTCATTTTGGGAAAATATAGCATGGTAACTGCATGCATGCAAATTGGAATATGGAAGCTTCAAATGTTAGTAGTGGAAGTCAAAAAAAAAATACAATAATTAAATTAATAAAAAATAATTATAAATTATAAACACAAATAACAATTACACTAATAAGTATATGAGAGAGTGCAAAAATCTCATTCCATGAGAATTTAATGTTTGTCTTTCATGTCTTTTACATCGAATAAGGATAAGGGAAATTTTTTATTTCAACTCACTAGTAGAAACCAATGGTGTAAAAGCATCACCACCGGTGTAGCCTAAAAAGAGAATGAACCACCCCTATGAAGTTTGAAGAATAATTTTGAATATTCAGAATTTGCAACAGTGAATTTTTTTTCAGATTTTTCAGAAATTGTTGTACAATTTTTCTTATTTCAGACATGTTCAAAACTTTTCCGTAATTATTTATGAAAATGACATTGGGTAAATGTCATTCCAAGAATAGTCAAAAAGGGTACATGTTCTTGTAACTTTTGAAGCTATCATCTCCGCCAGTCCTTGTTGCCATGACTCATGACTGAGTGCAATTTTTGTACATCGCATCCAACAGTGACAAGAAACTGAAGCCAAGGAGTTTGGGACAAAATCTTCAGAAGGAACATGTGTTTGTAAGGTGCCTTTCTAAGCACTGAATATTTGCATTTTCCAGAGAATTGCGTACCTCTGGAAAAAAAATTCAGTCAGGTCTGCTTGAAAAACAAAAAGAAGATGCATCTAACCAAATTTGATTTATTGTTTTTGGGCTCCTATTGAATTAGTTATGAATTTATTTTATTTTTAAATCTCGATGTAAATCACAAACAAACGGTGGAAGCCAAGGGCAACGCCTCAGACAGAAAATGTAGAATAGGAAGCCTAAAGTACTTTACAAAAAGGACCCACAAGCGGGTTTCTTCAAGTTCCAATTAACCACTCTATCTTGCTGAGAGTCAAAGAAGGAGTACGGAGCCTTAGTTATGAAATTTTGAAGTTGGAATTTTGGGGTGCTTCAGAATTGTCTTCACCCTAAAATGTTCATTATAGGTACATTGAAACTTCCAATATATACCTTTGTGTAAAAAGGTGCTTTTCAAGCCCAAGTAGTTTTAGTATACCCTATCTTAGACATCAATTGATAAGTTTCTAGTAGTTGAAGATACAAAACTACCCAACTTAGAAGGTATTTTTTTGACTTCTTTAACACCATTTTTCACATTAAGGAGTGAAATTCGACATGAAATACATTTATACGATCAACCCCGAGAGTATCAATGGGTTTTGTTTTTTAAAATTGTCAAAAATTGTACTTTGGTAACTATGAGTGTTCAAAGGATATTTTTGAGGGGACTATAAGTAATAGGTTCAAAATATTCTAGGATATAATTTTAAATATTCAAAAATACTCTCTTATAAATCCCTATTTTACCTAAAAAAATTTGCCAACAAAAAATGACACCATTTGTCTACACTCTCCTCTCATTCTAGGACCACTGCTAGTTACATCTTTGAGAACAAACCCCGAAATATTCTTGCCTAAAATGTATATGTATTCTATTTTTGAGAGTCTAAGGTGGATATTGGATACATCTCTTTTCAAGACTTTGACAATTCATAGATTATTCATACGATGTCCAAATATGTATGCCAAGAGAATCTAAAATGCCTCCTTGACTTTCAACAAGACCTAAGAATAGCTTAGACAATTTAATAACAAAACCTATACTCAAATGTTAATTCCAACAATATTAGGTGCAACTTACTCATTGTTTCATTATTCTAATTGCTCATTTTTCATCCAAAAGTAGGGATTGATTTTAGATCTATAAACCTTAGCTTCTTCATCTTCTTGTAGTTACAATTACAATCCATCTAAAGATTTTATATGTGGTAGATTTTTGTTGAATCGTGACATTTGGAAAAAATATTGGAATATTTTGCAAACTATTCTCCATTGATGGATGGATGCTATTGCCACAATTAACCCCAAAAGAGTGTCAAAGTGAGATGGTCTCGCCACATTTGGTTGAATAAAGTCCTAGACCTATCTTTTTGTACATAATTTGACTACCAAACTCCAACTCAAGGCGGATACATCTAAAATCATGCCCTACCTAAAATCGCCATTATCACTTTGTGTACACCTCTAAAATCAAAATGTATGTATGTTGAAGAAATGATTTTAGAACATCTACCAGAACAAACTATGACCATTCAATTTTTTTGAGTAGGACATCCTATTGATGTGTTTTGGGTGCATTGGAACTTTGTTTTACTCACCAACAAGATGATATGAAAAATTGGACTAGTCTAATAATAGAAACTAGGGATAAGAGCAAAAAATAGGACCTTGGTGGGTGCACATCTTACTACAATTACAATCTTGGTCATGCTACAACATGGATGTCATAGCTACAAGTCACCGTAGGTGAAAAATTAGTAAAAAATTCAAAGCCAAATGATTTTGAAAATCAACAAGTCACCTTGTCAATCCAAAAAAAGTTAATTGTAAGGAAAGTCAAAATACTAAAAAATATACCAATACAACTTGATGCCAACACATGTCCACTAAATGATGGGTGGAGAGGTCATTTTCATAATGAAATCCATTGTCCATCATGAATCCTCAAAGGGTATGCGACAATTTGAAGATGAGAGCTTGACTACTCATTGTCAAAACGCAAGAATTGTATTCAATGTAGAACTTCGGTCCTCATTTTGGCATAGTAAAACATCTTATCCTCAAAAACTTTGAACTAAGAAAAGTTGGTAAATCAAGCTAACTTTCATCTCCAATTTAATTTTTTGGGATTTTGAGACAAATGTTGTCAAGGATTTCACAAAAAAATGCGGTGACAAAGAGGGTAGAGCCCGATGAAGAGGTATTTTTCACCCCGCCATCCTTAACGATGAGTGGCATTGCTTGGCATAAATCACAATAAAATCCTTCATTAGGATGAATAGAACGTGATGAAAAACGCATAAGGTAGTAGCACCCACAACCTTCACTATATCCATAATCGTCTCCTCTAAAATCTCGGAAAATCTTGGGAAGTGAATAGATGTGAATACAAGGGTGTACTACATTTGTATACCAAATCCTTGTGTTGACATTAGGTGCATTTATAGTCGTCTCTATTAAAATTCACAACTTATACTCATAGTGTCCAAACAATACATTTGAAAGTGCACAAGAATTATTTTTCTCTTGCTAGTAGGGTCCAATAATTTGTTGGATGTCTAATAATTAATAAGCATCATGTCCAAAATCCTTACATTCATGGTTATAGGTGTCATTACCCTAATGCCCAATTACACGGATAAATCGCATAATTGAGCAAGAAACCCTAATTTCAACGCACAATCTTCTTGGGGAAATGAACGGGACATTTCCCACCATTCCTTAACCCTCAAGCGCTCCAACGTCCATATTTTGGACAATGAACAGAGGACTTCAAGGCGTTGTTTTGTCCACCTAACTACTCATTCATCCAATGTACCACTTGAATCTTGAAAAAACCAACCTTTTCTTAATGATCAATTTCATGAAATTGCAGTGAATGATATTTCTGTAGAAAGAAAAAAAAACGTGTCAAAATTAGAAAAAAGGATCAAGGCGTTTAGGGGTTACCCATTTTACTGTTGTGTGAAACTGGGAATGTAACTTCTCCTCCAAAAGTCGGTCAAAATTACTGCTGCAATAGTGAGTGAGTGAAACTCCGGTACATGAACCACTCCAGGAACTGACTGAACCGTCCGTCCGTCCGTCCGTCCGTCCGTCCGTCCGTCGTAACTGAACGCATCGGTACAGTAGCTTATTTGGTGCCCCCTTTTGCTGAATCTTTTCCGCAGAGCATTCAATGCGGGTGCCTTCGAATTAGGGTTGGCAGGCTTTTTCCAACCCGAGTGAGGGGCAAGGAAGGGCCCGGAGACGGTAATAATAGGCAGCTGCATTCAATGGAACTGGGACCCGCACAAGCCCCAGGGTGGATCATGGACGGATGGGGCCCACCCGCGCCTCGGTCGATCGATGGGGACGGACCACGGACCACGGACCACCCTGCAACGGCTCTTTTCATAGGCAGTTATTATTGCTGGGAACGGGACACGTGGACACTCAGGCTGCTGGGTCCAAGACTCCAAGTGGTGGGAAGGGCTTTCCGGGCAGCAGCTCGGGCGGGCAGGGGAAGGGGCAGGGGCAGGGAAGGGCCGCCTTGACCCTTTTGCAAAAGGGGGACTAATTTTCAGTTATGGTCCTTTTTCAACGCCGCTACTGGGCTTTTGTAGCGAGGGAGAAAATCTGGAGGCCTAGCTAGGGCTAGCTAGGGCAGGCAGTGTGGCCAGGGAGGATTGACACATGTATTGACCCATCACCCATCAAAGGGTGAATGTAAAAATTGGCCCCTTGTTTTGTGTCGCTTAAATTTTGTATTTATTTAGGACTCCTCATCAATTTGGGAACTTTGGTTGCAAATATGAATTCAAAATTTACAAATTTTATCGTATGTGACAAATAAAAAATTCCAGTGTTTTTTGTAGGGATAGAACACGGGGCAATACATGGGTCAATCCTTCTTGGCTAAGCAATGTTTGGGATGGGTTTTTTTTAGTTTTACCGGCCATTTTTCCTTCAATTTGCAAATTGTACCGGTTTTTCAAGTTCAAAATCTAGTTATTTTCTCTAGTTTTTATTCAAAATAGAAAATTTATATATTTTTTCACTAGTTTTTTGCAATTGGGGGGTTCTTGATTCAACCAACTAATTTTGAACTAGCTAGCGGTTCTTCTTGAATATAGAGTTGATTGTTGGGGGGACTATTGTTGGGGTTAGTGGAACTCTAATCCTGGCTTAGGAGGGGTGATCAACGTTAATTCTCAAGTGTGGTTGGAGTTGATGCAACAAGGCTCAATCCCTTGCAACCCAACCTAAGTGGAAATTTGCTCATGCCCTCATAGAAGAAAGAAAAAAATAACTCCAACTATTTAAGAGGTTGGTGTAACTCAATCCCTAAAGCTCTTTGCAATTCGAAATGATTTTTGAAAAATTTGGGCATTTAAACTAAAGAATCAAATTTTGTTTTTTCTTCCTCTTCTTTTTTTGGTGAAATTAGGGAAATAAAGCAAATTCTCAAGAATCTAACTTTTATGACTACCCAATGCTTGAAAAATTTGCGCACCGCTCTTTCTAATTTTATGCCCTATTCAAATGTGAAATTTCTAAATCTTCCTTGCCAAAGACTTTGGCCTTGAAAGTCTCACAGAGTCACATTGTCAAAAAATTTGGGTAGTCTTAAGAATAACATTTTATTCCACTTTGCAAGTATTGTTCTTACACATACATTGTCTTCAAACCTCAAATTTTTTATATGTGACCCTAATAATAGTGAAGCAAAAGATCCAAGAGATCAAATTTCTAAAAAATAAATAAAATTTGATTAACAATCTTCTTTTTAGACGATGCCTAATTTGGGTAGTTTGATGAGTATTTGCCAATTCTTGACATTTGGATTTTTAGGGGGTTATAGTCTATTCATTTTGGGTTCCACTTGAAGAGCCGAAGTCCCCAATCAAAAGTGACACCAAAACAACATTCCACCCTTACTACCAACGCTCACTCTCTCCATAAAACTTGGAATCACATTAGCATGTTTTTTTTTCACCTAATAGAAACCAACAACCTTCAAAGAAAAAAGACAAGCTTGGATCCCTTCTTGCAATGGGTTAGAGTAGGTGCATTTAGATGTAGGTATTGAGGACCTTATGAAACTTAAAAGGAAAAATGTACAAATGTATTATTGATCACAGATGATAAATTTGGAAAATTTGAATTTCTATTGGATTAGGGATAGTGGAATTGATTTTGAGAGGTCACGATGTGTAACATTATCCACTCAAGAATAGGGGGTAGGTTTCTACATTAGTCTCCACGGAGTGATTTTGCTTTCTTATTCCCTTAACGTCCATTCAACCATTTTATGGTAGTTTTTGTTTTCCTTTTAATTTGATAAGATTTATTAGTGAATTTTTTTCTTAACGCAAGTACAAAATTTTCATAAATATTTTGTAAGGGAAATGGGAATTCACTTTAGAACTTGATGGTAAGAAATTAATGAGCTTTAGAATTTTATTGAGTGAAATATTATTGATTGAAACATTACCCCCAATACTTTTGTTTTTTTATAATTCACTCCACCAATCTCCCAAAAATCATAAAAAATCATATATAGATATTTTATATACATTGCAAATTTCTACAATTTTTAGAAAATTTCAAAATGAATTTTAAAAACAAAAATATTTTTTGGAGTCATATTTAATTTTGTAATATTTCACTCAATAAAATTTTAAAATTTGTGAAGTTCTCGACAAAATATTCTAAAAAGAATATTCAATCCACTTATTAAAGTATTTTGAAATTTTGTACTTATATTAAAAGCTTTTTCCACTAATAAATTTGGCTAATCTATAAAAAATCCAAAACTAATATCAAAAATTTCAAAAGTCATTTTATGCAAGTGTGTTACTTGTACCTCAATCATGTTCAAATGTTATTGAAAATCTCTAATCCCTCAACAAGCTACGACAATTTTTGTAAGTGTACAAAATATTTTGAGAGTCACTATACATATGAAGCTTTGTTTGATATCATTCCAGTAAATATTACAAAAGTTATAAGTTTTATGATTTCAATTTTAAATTGGGTAGCTTAAAATGTATTTAAAAAGAATATTAATTTAAAATGCATTGCATTATAAATACTACTACCTACTCAAAAACATTTGAACCATTCAATTCAAAAAAAAAATGATGTGAAAGCTACGAGGAATTTTATTTTGCAAGCAATGAAGGTAGAAAAAACATATAAAGTTGTTTTTTGAATTTAATTTTGAAATTTTCTAAATTAAGAAATAATGAAAGGATACCTATTGTTTACAAGAACATTTTCATGATTGGGATTAATTCTCAAATTTTTGTAAAAGTTATTGGTAGTTTAGTTTTTATTTTATTTTGTACCACCTTCCACTTAATAATTTATTAAAAAATTGTGTGAGAGATTTTTGGTTAAATTATTTTAAATATATTCTTAACTTGTTTTTGTACATCTTGGTTAATTCACACAAGTTAAAGACATATGTCATTTTTTCAAATAATGTTGAAAGACAATGTTGAAAGACAACAATATTGCATCCTAATGTAGTGAAAACTGTAAAAGCATGGCATTAAAGCTTCAATGTGAAATTAGAATTGAAAGAGTTGGAATTTAGTTAGAAAGTCACAACAATTTATAAACCACCAGTTTTTACATATGACAAAAGGTTCATTCATTATTCCACACTTGTGAGGGATGTTTTTGGATCACCATTGCAACGATGTAGGGAGTTCAGAGTATCACATTAGAATCCAAATGAACGAGAATAGTCCACCTTTAGGGACAAATGCCACATTTAACTACTTCTGGACTTTCAAGTGAATTTTGGACAATGCACTTTAAGGTCTCCTGATGATTATCTCTCAATGTTTGTATATATTTCTTGATGTTTGTATAGATCTTCAGATGTTTTGTATAGATCTTCAGATGTTTTGTATAGATCTCTTGATGCATCTGGAGATCTACAGATGATTATTTCCTGTTGATTATCTCCTGATGTTAATTCTGGACTTTCAAAAGTCCAGAAGTAGTTAAATGTAGCATACAACATTAGGAAGATATATGTATTTGCTTTGACAACATATAATTAGTCCTTTTTTCACTCAAAAATAAGTTGACCAAAATAGATGTAAAAGACTCTCTAATATGATGTTCTAATGCAAAAAATAGATATGAATTAGATTATTTTAAATATGTTCAACAACCAAAGGGTCAACAATGGGTCATCCTACTTTATTCCAAACATTAAACTTTGATATTGGTTTGTGATATGTCCATTGAAAACAAATTTTTATCAATACTTGCCTCCAACATAGGTTACCAACATGATATTTTTGAGTTTTATCAACTATTTTTCCTTTTATTTCCATATCAAACTAGTTTTTCAAGTACCAAGTCCATTTTTTTCACTATATTTTTACTCCATATAATTTTTTTGTAGATTCTTTCACTATAAATTTTCAAATGTTTTCAAATTGCAACTGTTTTTTTCCCCCAATTCCACCAACAAACAATAAACTAACCACCGATTCTCCCGGAACACCCATGCGGCCAAGATATGAGTGTTGGCAGTTGAGAGACATGCCATGAAATGCACACAACTATTGGAACATACCTTATTCAAACTTCAACCAAATAATAGGCTTGCCTTGTCTCTGCTGTACAGTTCAGTACATCCTGGTAACAAAAACAAACAAACAATAATTGAACTAAACAACTTGAAGCAACATGTGGTCTAGCCTTGGAATTCAATAAATCCAACAACTAAATGTATCTGCCCAATATTTCCGGTCCAAAATCGGAGGCGTGCCCAAAAGTATTCCATAGTAGATTTCATGTCATGTCATAGTAAACTTTGATCTTTATGCAACATGGTGTTTTTAATGTATTTGACATTGAAGGGTCATGAATTGAGGTGTGCACATGTCCTCATATTGAGACGAATTCAACAATACATGGCACTTCTAATTTGGATCATTATTGCACCGTCCCTTCACATGTATGAGAAGTTCTAAAATGGTCTCGTATTCTAACTGAATGATACAATATTTTGAAGATGATAAAGTTTAGAAACCAAAGTGACATTCAAATGAAAGATTCTTACTAGTTGTTTAATTATCAATCCAATTGTGTATGGGGTGTCATATTTTAGTGCATA
Organism: Rhytidiadelphus loreus; assembly: GCA_947034895.1. Taxonomy (NCBI): domain Eukaryota; kingdom Viridiplantae; phylum Streptophyta; class Bryopsida; order Hypnales; family Hylocomiaceae; genus Rhytidiadelphus; species Rhytidiadelphus loreus. Next base: position 18,956,291 of record OX344764.1, read on the forward strand.
AATCATATTTTAGGAGTCAAAAATGGTACCGTATATACTTTTTCCAACCATCTTTTTAGAGTTAAAATTCTAAGAGACATCCAACTCCTCTTTCACTTTCATACTAGAAGATAACATTCATTTGGAATCAAAATTTGGTTAAGTTACAAGCTTCATATCTAGAAGATTCTCACAAAGTTAGAAAAGCCTTCTTCTATTGCATCTCCCCACGATTTGGTACATAATCCCAACCCAATGCTTGAAGCATGTGTGATGGCATCTTTCACCAATAAAGGGAGAAGAAACTTTAATCTTTTAGTTTAAGTTGGCTTAAATTAAGAGCTTGTTCATCTAATGGCCAACATTAGTTTCTACGGGCTAAACAAGATACATCTTCTCTAGCAAACATTAATTATAGGCAATCCATGAATTCCATAGTATAAAAGCACAAAGAAAGGATCAAGTGGGAGAGGTAGAGTTTATTTTTCCACACCATGCTCAAAGATAGACCGAAACAAGGGGAGTCCTCCAACATCTCAAAATCCCTCCCAATCAACTTCATATTGCACTAGATGATAATTTAATGCAACACTATTTCATATGACTTTTACATGATCTTTGTATGTGTTCTATGTTATTTGAATTTCAAGGAATTTTGAAGAAGTTACAACTTTGTATTTTTTAATTAATTCATTACTGCAGTCCGACCTGGCAGTCTCCGTGCCAGGTCGGACTGCTGGTTCTCCGACGTTCCCGCAGTCCGGGAACATCGGAGAACTCGAGGTCTCCCAAATGGCTTCAAAACTCTTCTAATGTCTAAACCTTTTTTGGAGATGCTAGTTGAAGGAAAGATGTGCACATGGATGTTTCCTACATATCTCTACAATTGAATTAAAAAAATTCATCACCAATGTTTTTCAATGAATAATTATATAAAACCATGAAAATTATTTTAAATTATTTGCCTAAAATGGAGTTTTGCTTTTTTGAAGCTGAAATTTGGTATACATATCCCATTAAGTTTCATGAAGATAGGGTGACTTTGAAAGGCTATGGAATGGTTTTCATTCTAAAAATTTGTAGTAGTAGTAGTAGAAAACTACAAATGACAAAAACTTTGTCAACCCATTTGAACATTGATGGTGACTTGAAGAAAGCAAAATGTATTTCTATGTTAAAAGATGCTTTTTGAGCTTGGTCTTTTAGAGCATCTCCACTAGGTTGCATAATGTTGATTGGACAAGCCATTTGCCACACTTGGCCTTCTTTATGCTTTGTGCCAAGCGGAGACTTTGCATTTCATTTTTTCAAGGTGTTCCACATTTCTCTCCGCACACTTCAAGCTACAATAGGTGACACGTTTTAACAGAGCCATGGTCTTGATGGGAAGATAATTTTTGAAAAAAGAGCTTCCAGTTCCAAGTTCGGAGTACATTGTAGGATTTGGAGAGTGCATGCTGCTCCATCTTGTCAATTGACTCCCATTGGGCTTTTACCATTCTACGTCACCCGTTTCTGTGATGAGTTACAACATGGCATCTAAGAATTTGGTTGTTGCCTTGAAAATTGTTTTCTTGCAATATGTTGGTGGGGGGCTAGTAAATAGGCGGGACCAACATTTTCTTTTTGACAAGTTTACAAGGCTTGCATCATTCCATTGTTTGCTAGTGGAGATGCTCTTGGGACCTTTTACATTAGAGTATTGCCATTGTGGGGCGGTCAAATCCCAATGGGAAAGGGATGGTCTAGAGCCTAGTGAGTTGGGACCCCTCCAATGTGGGCCGAGATGCAAAGATATTTGTCTCCCCATTTTTTGGCAACTCTTAATGATTGACGATGGTTAGCATTTAATTTGCATTCAAATTTGGAGCTTTGTGCACAGTCACGTTGAAGCAAAGAATTTCAGATTTTTTTGAGAAAATTTAGAACTACCCAATAATTATTGACCAAAAAAACCCACGATGAAATTCAAATCTTCCTTCCTTCCTTATTGCCCTTCCATTATGAGAAATGGCATCTCACTCAAAAACAATGGAAAGAACACCAAAATTGGTCAATTCCAGGCTCAAGCAAAAACTCCTCTATCCACCCTAAGTTGAGGTATCTTGGTAAAAATGTGGTGAGCCTAGTGCTTGGAAAATCGTGCCCCAAGTGGCGATGTGGGCTATTTTTGTTCTTGGGCCCAGAGTGTGGAGTTCCGGCCCAATATAATGAGAGGGAGTGGGCATGCTCTTAGAGTAGCTCCATTGCACATTGAAACATAGGCATGATTGGTACTATCATAGGAAGGCAACACTTTTGGGTTTCCTTGTGTCACTGCAAAAGGCCTTCCGATTTTCTTGGACAACGCTACAAGGCTCTACACCATTTTCCGCCTACACACAAGAGTCCACGCGCAACGATTCAAACCTTTGTCCACGGAGGAATCAATCTCTTTCATGACCTCATTGATGATGTAAAACAAGTTAGAATAAGGTGTTGCGGAGGGGAGAAGCAAGGATTGCACTGCGACTCTTCTTTAAGAAGGGGAGATGGAATATATGGCAACTTCCCCGAGAGGTCACTCTATGAAAACCATTTCACGTTCCTTTCTACGTTAATGCCATGGAGCTGCTCTTATCGTTACCGGTTGGGGTGAACTGACCCCCTTGCTCGTCTCCCCCAAGTCAGTCTAGTTCAGGGGGTGCAAGTAAAAAAAAGCCCCCCTATTTTGTGCCCAGAAAAATGTATGTTCTACATCTCACCTAGCTAATTTGGGGGCTCTGATTGCAAATATGAATTCAAAAATTGAAAATTTTATCATGTGTGGGAAATAAAAAATTTCAGGGTTTTCCTCCTGGGACGAGCGAGGGGTCAGTTCACCCCGTCCCTCTTACCTCAGTGCAACCGAAATTTCAAACACCAGTATGACATTTCACACACTGAAAGAATTTATGCCACAGTCTAAAAAAAGAATCAAGTAAAAGTGACAATGAACTGAAAGAATGTAGGTTAGGTTTTCAACGATTTCCATTTATTCGTGGAGACAATTCTTCAAAGGAGTGCTGTGCTGGGGACTTGAGCTCAAAGTTACCGGTACTGTACTGTGGGAAGACGGCTGGAGCCTATTTTTGTCGAAACATAAGTATCTCAGTCACTGCAGCGAAGACGGCTGGACTCGCAGTACTACTGTATGTATCAAAAGTCGAGCTGCACTCACTTGCAATGCAGAAATGGTCCGCCCATGTGTTGCAAGAGGAAAACAACAGACAGAAGCTGCACCAATTTAATTAATTTCTGGACACGGTGGGAAGACAGCTGGGAGTGCCATAACTGAAGAGGCAGCCTTTCCTGAGTTCGTTTTTCTTTTCTTTTTTTAGATTTCGAAACAATCAAAGTTTTTCTTATAAACAAATGACTTATTACTGTACACTGTAGGAGTTGTGAGTCATTCCTGTCTGTCGGAGTTGTGTGGGCAATCAAACTAATATACAATACAGTATGTAACTTATCAAAGTGCAACATTCATGGAGAGGCACCGATAAGAGCATGGCCAGCAGTAAGGTAGCCTGCTCTCCAAGCGACCATATTGACTTTGGGGAAGCTCAACAATTTTAGGAAGTAAAATGGAATTGGCATCTAACTCAAGTCATTTCATATTTTTTGGACCTTCGTGGAATTAGTTACAGAATTTTGAAGTTGAAACATAATGGTCTGGAAAAGTGATAAACTCCTCAAATGTACACTAGTAGTACTTTGAAGGAACCAAAATGTACCTATGTGTCATGATGGCTATTAGAGGACTCCATTTGACCACAAGATCAAAAAGTAGCAAGGCATTTACTGCCTTGTGAGATGTGGTTGTGCACTCAAGACGTTGATGCTCTGCACCAACCACCCCTTAAAGTCCTCGCTACAGTTCTTTCCCTTCTTCTCACACCTTTCATTAGTCTCTACGTCTTCCACTGAGGCCATAGTCAAAGTTGACCAAGTTAGCGTGAGTGTAAAACTATCCACTACAAAGGCTCTTTGTTGTCAAGCAAATATAGGAGCGACGAGAGTAATAGTATAGCTTGCATCATGAAGAGATGATGGTGTGGAGTTTTTTTTTCTAGTCAAGTGCAACAAGCATGGAGTAGAGTTAATGAGGCCATTGTCATGCCCTGCCACTGTTAGAATGTTGTTAGAGCATTTCCAATGCGACGTGGATAGTATGGAGATTTTGAAGTGGAAGGGGACGGACCTCATTCGGTTTTGGTGATTTTCAAAAGAAATTGACTTGATGCAAAGCCAACAATCCCAACCTTAGATGGACTTTTCCACATAAAAAAAAGAAAAGATTCTACATTAAAAAAGACCTTTCATGCAAAAAAGAGAAATTCCAATTTATTGGCAAATATAACAAACTCGGAAAGATATGGCAATTATAACTTTTCCTATTGTGAGCCAACTTGTGGGCTCTTCATATTTTACCAAATTGTTGGACTAAGGATGGCAAATGGTGAGGCCGGGAGTAAAGAAAGACCAATGCTGGTTGCATTGGGAAATGATTTTTTTAGTAGCCTCGTCATCATGCAAGCCTGGTCCCAACTACATTGGAGTTCCCTTAAACAACCTAAACCACTTCCCTTTGGAGGTTGGGATAATCCTTCCTTGGATCCTTTGAGAGTGAATTTAGTTTAACCCTAGAAGGACATGTTGGTTACTGTGAAAATCAAACCTAAAAAAAACCAATAGCGCTTATTGGAGATTAAGTTACTTAATATGCATGACCTCTCATTTTCACACAAAATTCCAAGCATAAAGATTTCCTTTAGAGATTTTTTTTGTCATCCATTGAAAACTTATAATGAATAGAGAGTCATTGGATGACTAGGAAGTTGCAAGGAGTCATTGGCTCAATGGGAAGTTGCTACATTAAAAGCTCCCACTTTTTGGGTGAGCAAAAGGGATCCTTCTAACATTGGTTAATAATGTTATGTAGGACATTGAAGTGTTGTGCTATTGACATTCCATTGCCAAGGGGAGAATTTTCCCCCCCCATCGTATAGGTGTAAAACTTTGTCTTCCTATTTTGTAATATTTAATTTTGTATATTATGACCTCTAAAAGCTAATTTGGAGTCTTTGATTCTAAATATGAACTTTTGCTTCATTGAATTTTGGTTCCAATTTTCCAATTTTTTTTTTATCTATAATAAACAATAAAATCCAAATTTTCACCTTTTATGAAGAAAGCATGTATCAATATTCTAGAGGAATTTCTCAACATCTAATTATCTATAGTCTAAGGCAATTGAATAAAAACAAATGCTAGTTGAGGGCATCTTCACTAATATAAGAAAATTTCATCAATCTAAAAGATAGAAATTCTTTTTTCTAAATGGTCTCTAAATTTTTGTCAAATAGAGGCCTGTTGAAGTGTTATTCATATGTCCTTAAACCATCCTTGTGCTTTGATCCATCTTCAAATTCCCATCGTCTATCCTAATAAGCAATTTTTGGTGAGCCTAATAACTCTCATAAATATTTAAAAAATTACTACTATATTATAATAAATGACGAAGATATGTTTCTTGTGAACACTAGGAGACTTGCAATTGGTTGGTACAATGGTACTTAGTATAGTGAGTTGTACCTTGGAATAAATAATCAATCTATCTTTTGACATTTAGAAAATGGCCTTGTTCAAATCATTTGGAGAATGATTTTAAACATTTTGAGCCACCTAAACTACTCAAACCAACTTATAAATTGAAAGGTTTTGTGGAGAGTTTGCTTCAAGTGGAACAAGTGGAAAACATGTAAGATAGGACTACAACCATGCTTTCCCTCCCTCCTTGTTAATTTGTTTTTATTTATATTTTTTAGTTGGATGCAAGTGAAAATAACATTTGATTTTAATTTGGTTAACATTTGTAGTAATAAATATCAAAGTATATTTCATTAGATGGAATTAATTGTGGTAAAACAAAACAAAAAGTTGTTAAGAGAAGTTACTATTCTATAACTAAACTACAAGGACGCTTTTGAGCATTGAAGGAGTCACAATCTCTTTATACACCCTACAATGTATTTGCCTTGTATCAAAGATTGAACTAGGGTCAACTTGACAAGCATAAATCATTTGACTTGATGAAGGAATAATCAAAACATTCTTAACCATACAAAATTCATCCTTCTACTTAGATACTTGAAGAAGACAAATATCCTACTTTATTTATTTCTAAAAAATATTAGTGTTTTCTTGTGTTAAATATTGGTATTATTTAAAGACAAAAAGAGTATTGAAAATTTGGAAGGACCTCTTCAAATTTATTGAAAACTTGTGAGACCTTGACCTTAACATTAAGAAAAACCAAGTATCTCAAAAAATAGTTTTTCAAAGGGATGGAATGTGCACACCTCCTTGACTTCCAAAATCAATCTTTTTTTGAGCTTATGTTCACGGGCACTTTGACAATGTCTTTGGAACCCGTTTAGAATGTTATGTTTGGTCATAGTAGCCATGCTTGGGGCCCCAAAAAGGAAACTCAAAAAGGAAAGGCGCCGCTGCCGGGGATCGAACCCGGGTCACCCGCGTGACAGGCGGGAATACTTACCACTATACTACAACGACTGTGACCTGCGACATAGTCAAAGGCACTGACGGCAGAATCCTCCGCCATTCGAAGATGTCAGAGAGGAACCACAAACTAGATAAGTACACAGTGAAGGGAGATCACTCACGTTTGAATTCTTCAATCCTTTCCTGAAACTGGAATTTGGTCAAAATGCAAACGCAACAGAGAGACTGATGAAAAAGAAATGCTCAAAATTCTGCATAATTGGCAGACTTTTATAAAATTCAGGTTTTCATTGACCGTTATCTTAGAATATAGGGAGAATTCTCAGTATACCATCCAATCTTGATGCAGAATCACCTCAAGAAACCCAGTCCTATGTACAATATTCGAATGCAAGAACATGCGCAATGCAGTATTGTTCACAAAGAATCCAACCGGAGAGGGTTAATACGTCAATACCGAAACATATTTTCAGGCGTTTCACTCCAAGTCGTATGAAATGAATTAGAAAAATCCCAGTACATAAACACTGCATACACACGAACTTATCACCAACTAAGATGATGTACATTACACGAACATCGGAAAAACAGTAAGACCAGAAGAGTAAGTAAAAAACACCGCACAGCACAGCATTGACTAGATGGAAGACCAACTTTGATGTATCTGGACAACTTTTGTAATTAACTTGAAACTCATCCGTCAGACATAATTGAAGAATAAAGTTAAGACCATTTAGTGAAGTAAAACACACTTTTAAGAGTAGACAAACCATGTAAGAAAGGGTGTACAACCACCCCGAAATTATGAATAACCGGAAATTATGCCTCATTAAAAGTGCACTCTTACAGCGTCTGCGAAAATAGCTTTCCCTCCAGCAAGAGCAGCTCCAGTAAGTATAAAAATGGACTATCGAAGTCCTATTTACTGGGAGACACCTAACCACTTCGTGAAGTTCTCGAACTCCGTGTACTCGGAGTCTGAAACCATAGTCTTGTACCATGAAGCACCCTGTTTCTTGATTAACTCCTTCTCCTCGGGCTGCAGACAGAAGCACTATATCAGACATACTCACAAGCACCAAACGTCTCGATATAACTAGGCCCCAATTGATTGCAAAAACTCAGTCACGACCTATTCAACATTTGCGTAATAATTTGGACACCGCAGCTACTTAAAATTGAGGAATACCTTGAGCTGACTCCTCCTGCTCTGCAGCTTCTCGGACTTGGCCTTGGCTTGTCTCTCTTGTGCCAAAAGCTCCATTCTCCTCGCAGTCTTGGCGTAGGGGTTCAGCTTGAGAAGAGCACCCAAGTTCTTCAATGGGTTCTTCTTCAGCACACGCCTCTTGATGGCCACCTTTGTGGGGCGGACAACACTCTGTATTTCATCAGAGTTGATGATCCTGGCCAAGTCCGGGTTGCCCATGATGTTACGGGGCAGGATGTAGTCCTTCTTCGTGAGAGATTTCTTCTCATGGGTGCCAAAGATGGCATCCAACTTCTCAAAGGCAGACTTGGTCCAGACGATGAAACGACCAAGATGACCACCTTGAACCATGTAACAGCATAAAAGTCAGGTGAATCACTTCGAGTAAATTTATAAAAACCCAGAACTTATGGTGTTTTCTTTCCTCCAATACCAAAGGCCTCAGTTATTTACCATGCGATCATCAAACAGAAATACAAGACAATTCATCAATACGATAAACGAATTCGAGTAGAGTCACCCCACGCACAACCCCTAACCCTAATTATAGATCATCTAGGGTTGTGATCGAAAACAAATCCTAACCTGGAGCGAGCTGGAGAAGGTTCAGCCGGTCAACGGACACAATCTCGACACCGGGAATGTTCCTGAACGACTTCACAAGCTTGGCACCCTCGGTACCATAAACCACAAGAGGTCCACGGCGAGAAATGTACCTCCTGTTCCTCATCTTCCCCTTACCAGCCCTAATGCTATGACTGGCCTTCACCTTCTCCACATCGGCATAAGCTCCGAGCGACTTCAACAACTTAACAGCCGCAGATGTCTTCTCGATCGCCTCAGCAGCGTCGCCGAGGACCAAAGGGACTTCTGGGACCTCCTCGATCTTGTGACCCCTTGCAAGAACCAAAGAAGGAACCGCGGACGCAGCCAATGCGGAAGCGATAGCATACCTCTTCTGGTTCAGGTTCACCTTGCGGTGCCAGCGGCGCCAGATCTTCGTGGGCGCGAACATGCGTCCTCCGCGGCACATGTTGCCGAAAGCTCCCTGTCCTGCCCGGTGCGTTCCACCCCCGGGAACCCTAGGAATACGAGACACGGCACGCCCCGTCCCCCATGACTCTGCCGAGGTCTGGTGCCCCGCCTTCACGCTCACGGCGTACGGCTGCCTCTTGTTCTTCGCCAGGGCAGTGTGCACGGTGGACACCACGTCCGGGCGAATTGGAGCCAGGAAAACAGCAGGGAGGGTGGCCTGCGAGCCCTTGTCGCTTCCGTCGACGCTCTGGACGCTCACCAAAGGCCGAGCTGCGGCCGCGGACGCCATCGCTGATGGGATACTCGGAGAGACCAGCGACCACGAATGGGGCACCTGAAAAAGACCGTCTCGCTCGAGTTGCTCTCCTCTTGCCCTCACGGTGCAAGTCCTCCAAGAGCGCATTAGGGTTTGGGTCTCCTCTCCGATCTGTGCCGTTCATCTTCCGATCGTGGTTACCCCGAGATTACATCGGAGCCGTCAATGATCGTTCCCATCGCTAATTTGCGTTCCCATTGTTCCCAAACTGTGGTCTTCCCTGTCGGAGGGAGCTCGACTTTTTGCTGTGCTTCCGATGGATTTGCAATGTTTTTTCAGAATGAAATTTTCAATCAAACCCTAATAGATGAGAAAAATGCACCAATTTGATGGGAGGTATTATTGTTGAAAAGGACTTCCTTACTATAGTAGAAGGGTGGTCTTTGGACAATACTACATAGTATCATAGTGTGGTGGTGGTATGATATACACAAAAATAATCCAAAACAAAACATTAGTATGATTAAGATTGTTCAATGGAGAAGGATGCTTTAGGTAGCATCAAACAATCTTTAATGAAGAAATGTGCAAATGAACATGTTTGGGATATTTGAGCTTACTAAATGGGAAATATTGAATTCAAAATGTTTTACCCAGCAAATTCCTCCATCACAAAAATAGAAAAAATGTCAAAATTTGGAATTCAAAGTGTATAGAACTGAATTACTCAAGTTGTGATAATGATATTCTATATGCAGTATCAACTATTGTAGGGAAATGTCTTATTCTTTGAAAAATATAACAAATCCTTAAATTTTTAATGGAATCTTCATTTTAACTAGTAATTTCAGAAATTTTTGGTTTTTTACATTCACAACTTTCATTGGAATCTCATTGACATAGTATAGTAAAATTAAAATTAAAATTAAAATAATTTTCTAATTCATAAAAACTTTGAAATTCAATATCTTTTTGCTATGAGTTGGAATGCCATGCAAAACAATCAATTGTGGTAGTTCCGCTAGCCATATTTAATGAACATAGCACAAAGTTTGCCCTTGGTATATGAAAAAACATCATAAAATCAATAAATATTCGAAACTAAATAGAATGGGATATACATTTAAAGCACATGGATGGGGAATGATGCATATTGACAAACCTCTGAGTTTCAAAAGAACTCTCAACATTTCATCCTAAACCCTGCACTCAACTGGTGCACCTTTCAGAACTTACTGAGGTGCAAAACTCATGGCACACAAATCTGACTCGCACCAGAGATGCCATTAGGCAGATTTGTTTGGTGGCGAGCACATTTTCTTCCTTGTACAAATAGAACTATCGGCATTGAAGCGTCGAACAATGTAAGACTTTTGAGAATTTACGGAATGGTACATCACTTCGACCCAATCAACCCCAATACTACGATGAAATTGATGTTGTCTGTGTAATTGCAGAGAGTATTTGATGTCTCTACGCTTGTAATACGTATGGACCAGATTCTACTTCAATCTCAAAGAGCTGGATTAGTTGCCAACATCCGAGTTGGCAAATTGACAGCCTTGGGCGATTCTACTAAAAAATTAAACGAATGAGAGCTGCTGCTTTGTTAGGTTGCACTACTTAATTAGTCTTCAACCCAGGAGATACTAAGAAACTTGCAAGGATTCTCTTCGCCTAGAGGAATGCCGATTATGATGAATCATCATGCACAGCCACTGTTAGGTTCCAGTGTAGACGGTAGAAATTTCTGTTTCGTATGGAAGGTTCTAAGCTTAGGTGCACACGGATAATTATTCAGGCAGCGACAGGAAGTGCCAACCATTGATAATTTTCTTTTTTAATTTCTAAGATTGCAATCCTTGATGAAGTGATAAAGCATTCATATGTATAAATGTGTATATGGGAAAATGTGGATGAAATAACATTTGGAATCATGTAGAATCACTATTCATGCATAGATATACGTTCATCTAAAATCATGTAGAATCATCCAAGCATAGTTATACATTCAATCAAAAATGGTGATATCACTCCAGTTAAAAGCAGATTCTGACAATTTTCTTCAATAACTTCATTAGTCTCCCATCTTGCAAATCGCAAAGGTTCGAACTGAAATAGCAAAACTGAGACAAATTTCTCGGAACAAACACAAACTGTACCAACAACCTCACATGAATACCGTACCTTGAAATGGCACACTATATTGAAATTGACTCAGATTTAGTTGCCGTACAGAAGACTCAAATCCATACTCTTGAAATTAGGAGACTCAAATCTCCTAACTTTTTAGATCTCCTAGACTGTAGAGAGTTCTGGGGTTTTAGAGCGACACGCACTTGAAACGTCACAATTTTGGTCCTACGAAACACGCCATTCTCCCGATCGTGACCATCAATGCTGGCTAGCAATGATCCACAACTTTGCAGGTGATCTGGGAAATTTTGTGGAGACCATAATACGGAGTATTTGCTAGTTTTGTATCGAGCCCTGTTGCAGTCTGCATAACATTCTTGAGCAACACTCACGGGAGATGCAAAGCATCCTGCTCGTGAGAAACAAGCATCTGTGCGATATCGGTGCAGCCCTTGCTCAATTATCAAGTAAGGTGGAGTGTCTATTACAGTAGAACTTCTATAAAGTGAATTTTTGTAAGTCAATATCTTCTCTAATTAAAGTGATATTAATCCTTCGTTCTCGACATGGATACATTGAAGGTGTACAAAATAAGTAAAAAGGAAAGCAACTTTCACTGAATTTGGAATCCAGATGTCACTCCAGTGAACGTGACTTTAGTCTAGGGGTGCCACAAAATTGTAGACCACTAAAACAATCTTCAAACATCATTAATGTTGTAGCCCTCTCTAAAGCAATAGCCTCTCATATGTAATATTCTCCCCCAGTCCTAGGGCTACTACCTTATGGAAGTTCTACTATACCATCCATTTAAGCAATTGTGCAAAAGGTAAAAGCACCAAAACCTAACACTTTTGTTGCCCTTGCCAACTAAGTATGTGATCCAAATGATGATTTTATTTTGCTAGAATGTTAGCCTACTTGAGTAAAAATCAACCCAAGTCATTTTGTAATTTTTAAATACTCACACAATATTCCATGAATTTTCAAATTTGAAAGCATAGGGGCCCTATTCATGCCCCCTAGACTCCCTTTAAACCGACATCCTTGAAGCTCAAAATGCTCAACTCTCATTGGTTGCCTTGAAGATTTCTCCAATTCCCATTGGTGGTTGTTTTTGAAGCCTTTTGGTGTTTTTGGGTGAAGGTGGGTGGCCATTCAAGGCCAAAATATAGTTGGTAGAATTAGAAAGGTGTTGGTTTGGGAGCCTCTTACCTTACTTTATTGCACTAGTAGAAAATTTGAAAATTTTGTTGTTTCAGTCGCGATGATCTGGACAAAATCTAACAGAAATTTGTTAAAAACAACATATTTCTGTTAGATTTTGTCCAGATCAACGCGATCGAAACAACAAAATTTTCAAATTTTCAACTAGTGTTGTAATATCAACCTACCAATATTCGATACGTAAGATTGCTTTACGATTCAAGTTGGTTTTTAGTCACTTCCACCTTAGTGCTTATTTACTTAAACTTTCTCACATTCATTATAAATGTAGTTTCTATCAATGCACGTCCTCCATTTCTTTGTCCTATAGTCAATATAAAGGAATTGTTGCTATTATATTAAAAAATATGCTTCCATATTGTGACAAATTTGTGAAAATCACAAAATTTCAAGAGAATGATATTTTTTGGTACTTGTATGAGCATTTGAATACTAGAGTTTTGGTGATCTAAACACTACAAGGGGAATTGTATCCTATTTGACAGGAAATTTGACAGAATTCTATCAAATGTGCTGTAGATTAGGAGTACTTGATTCGGACACTTAATTGACAGAATTTTGTCAATTCGGCTGTCATTTCGGACAAAGATACATGTCAGCAAGTCTTCCTCTCACTCCTTTGCCACCATGGATTTTTTAAATTTCCACGTCACTTAATTCCAAAAAATATTTTTCAAGGATTTAATAAAATACTTGAAATAATGGTTAGAAAAAAATTGGATGAAATTTTATCAGATGAATGATAAGTTCCTAGATGAAACATTTTTGGATGATTCAAATTCTTTTATCAACTTTCCAAAACGTTGACCAAAACAAATTGAGAACATGGAACTAATTTATTTACTAAATTATTTTCTTCCATGAATCATTTGTATTTTGTGAAATGAATGGGAAAGAGAATCTCCTTATATATACATATGGAGGTAGGAGGTCGACCAACCCATATGGGATATGTGAATTTTTGAAGTTGTGAGCTCATAGTGAAGTTAGAAATCCGTAATTTTGTAATAAAACTAAGATTTTAGACCTCATTTGAGCATAGTATAATGTCTTTTTTTAAAAACTTTGAACTAAGACTAGTAAATATATGAATTGGAGTTTCAAGTTCAAAAATAATTTTGACACTTTAAGTTTTCAATCAAAAGTTATAGGCATATTTCAAAGAGGAAGTTTGAAAAAATATAATAAGAACAATTTCAAACACCTCTTTGAAATTTCATAACTTTTGATTGGAAACTAAAAATGTCAAATAAATTTTTAAAAGAAAAGCTTGAGTTGATTTTATAACTAATGTTAGTTAATTTTTTTTTGAAAAAACACAGTATTTATGCCTAAATGAGGTCTGAAGTTCTACTTTCAACACAATTCCTATTTCTAACTTCACACATAAAGTTAGACATAGGAATTGTTTTGAAAGTAGGACTTCAGACCTCATTTAGGCATAGATGAATGTGTTTTTTCAAAATAAAATTAACTAACATTAGTTATAAAATCAACTCAAGCTTTTCTTTTAAAAATTTATTTGACATTTCAAGTTTTCAATCAAAAGTTATTAAATTTCAAAGAGATGTTTGAAATTGTTTTTATTATATTTTTTCGAACTTCCTCTTTGAAATATGCCTAAAACTTTTGATTGAAAACTTAAAATGTCAACCTTATTTTTGAACTTGAAACTCCAATTCATATTCTAACTATTCTTGGTTCAAAGTTCTTAAAAAAAGACATTATACTATGCTCAAATGAGGTCTAAAATCTTAGTTTTATTACAAAATTACAGATTTCTAACTTCACTATGAGCTTTCACAACTTCAAAAATTCACGTATCCCATATGCGTTGGTTGACCTCCTACCTCCACATATGTAGAGTTTCTCTCCCTAGAAGAAAGTAATGTTGTTGGTGGTGAATGGTTAAAGATTGCAACGAGGTATAATTTCTTATATGAACTTAGAAAATGATAGCCACTTGATTTTGTATCTAAAATAAAAATTGTATATAAAAATTTCTTGGATTTTTAGGAAGACATTAACTTTGTTTGACAAAATTGATTGAGAAATTGAAAAGAAATTGACAAGAATTTGACAGACTTTGCAATATTGACTGCATTGACAAAAAGCAAAATTTCACAAGTTGTGATTATCATCTCAGACACTATTCTATCAAAATTTCTGTAGATTAGGGCCCATTTCCCTTGTAGTGAAAATATGCCACTTCAACAAATTTGGCCACAAAGTGACAAAAGGTGATGGCACAAACTAGTTATACTATTCTTTGGTCTTATATTAAGCTTATATATTGGAGAGCTTTTGAAATACAACTATAGGAGAGATGATCCATTGTAGTTGAAATTGTTGATAAAATTGATATCATAACACTACAAGGAATATGGGTCCGGAATGACAAGATTTTAACAATTTAAAAAAAAAATGACAATAGGCTATCGCTACAAGGAAAACAAGTCCGAATCTATAAAATTTTGACACAAAACTATTAGAAATGACAATATGCATGAATCCACAACTTACCATTGTCAACTCTCAAGATTTTTGTCAATTAAATTTTGTGAGATTGGAAGCTAAAGAGGTTTCTTTTATAGAGAAATGTACTGTCTACTAAGAATCCTCAAAAATTATGGGATAATGGGCTTAACCGCTCATTATCAAAAGTGGAATTTCAAACCTCATTTAGGCATAGTATTATACATTTTTTCAGAAAACTTTGAACTAAGAAAAGTTGGGAAATCAATTTAAGTTTCACCTCCAAAAATTCGTTTCAGATTTACATCCTCCAATCAAAAGTTATAGAATCAACCATTTTGCAACATATTGTATCCAATATTTGAAATTGTAATGTAGTTCTAAATTGGTATCATAATATATAATTGAAAAGACATTGTTGAGAACTTTCCTATAGTAACGGTATATCATATGCTCAATTTAGATAAATTTTTTTGCTTGTGGTACTTTGTTACCCCCTAAAGGACCATGGTCTTTTCTTTGTCAAAAAACACTCAAAACAACCATTTCTGTTGAGAGACTAGAAAGATAAATGCAAATAAAAAATACTTAATTTTCATTCTCAAAAAAATTGTTAAGTAGAAAGCAAGCATAAGATAGAAGCATTAGATGTTTTTTCGGTCCTCTGGGAGACCGCGAGTTATAGTACTGTGATAACCAGGGAACGTGACTGCTGCAATGACATCGCAACGGTTCTATGTGGCCGAGAGTCTGCCACTTCATTTTACAATTTTTTTTTGCATTTGAAATTTTATTTATTTATTTGTTTATTTCTAACAACCGCCGTTCCTTCAATGCAGGGGGGAATAGTGAAGGGAACATACTTGAAACGGTCTCCCGGAGGCCCAAAAAAACATCTCATGTAAAAACTAAATTGTTAATATTTCTATGATGGAATTGAAACATGCTAGTCCCAATGGTGAAATTGTTCTAGCAAGTAAACTAAAACTTGTAGAGTTTCTTTCTTTTAAATTGTGAAAATTGAGTTCGAAAGCAAATCCCATATGTTATTTTCTTAAGAAGATGCTATGATTGCCATGAAAACAAGATTCTCCATAACTTTCACATCACCAATCCAAATGGAATGAATCAAAGCTTTCCATGTCCTAGATAAAAATATGATCATATTTAACAAATTGTTAAAATTGTTAAAATTATAAATATGTTATATAGATCTACATATAACATAGATCTATATAACATTTTAAAATATGATCTATATAACATGTAGATCATATTAACAAATTGTTAAAAATTTTATTTCAATTTTTTGTGGATTTCTTTTACTGCTCAACAAGGTTAAAATTGTACTTAAGTAGGATGGCATAACTTTCGCTCCAAAGTACCAATTGAAATAAAGAAATTATATTCCTAGAAAGCCAATATATTTTTCTATCTTAATAAACAATTTCAAAAATTAAGACCATAGGAGCTTGTCCAAAATCCATTTTGTCTCCTAAGGGGACAATGGTCCTTTTGGGATTAAAGAAATGACAATATCACATTCTAACCATCAGGAGCAGGGTTTTTTTTTGGATATGTGTCCCTGTGTTGGCTTCACTATAGAGGCCAATTTTTGGAGGGATGAAGCCAGAGAGGTCAGATTTCTGACAGTTGGGTGAAATTTCACCCAAACCCCCCCCTGATCAGGAGACTTGAGATCGAAAGACAATCGTACCCCTTCCCTTGTTTCCTTGTGCCTTGAATGGAAATGAATCTTGCAACGTTTTTTATCACCCATGTCAGCAAAGAGATTATAAACTCCCATAATCTTTTTGGACCTGAAGTGTGCTGAACCGCAGACTTTGTCAGCACATGGACAACACTCCATGGATGTGTACATGTAAGCTTAGTCGCTTAAGGTTCAGGAGTGTTATGATTCTATGGTGTGTAAAATTGATGGAATAACATCATAAGCAGTTGACAATTCCCTGGGGAATTAATCCATATGTTTGCATTGCATAGCAGAGAACAAACTAGTGCACGTCCACCTGGGATGTCCACAACACTCTCTCCATTGGTGTAATGGTGTAGTAAGGTGGAAGCACCCAAAATCATCAAAATAAGCAATTCAGCATAGTTGGAGGTACCTTTTCCTAATAACAATAATTTTTTAGTATTGGCAATTGAAAATCATGAATTTTCAAAAAGAAAAATTAGATTTTAAAGATATGGCATGTAATTTCTTTGAATTTTCAAAGTGAAAGCTCCCTAAACCATTGACTGAAACCATCATATAGGGGGATCTAAAACCAAAATCTCAAAAAATCTATAGTCAACTAATCACAATTAAGCATGGGGACGGTTTAATGACGCCTTTTCAAGGACACTTTAATGCAAGTTCAGGGATGGTTTAATGAAAATCTAAGGTACGTAAATGGGTACAAAGACAAGAATGGGTGCTTTCACCTTACTCATAAAATGCAGTTGAGTGTGACCACTAGTAGTAGGAAAATTTAACCTCCAAAGGATTGAGGCACATTTTAGGCAGAAATTTTGAAAAATTGTCACTATTTAGGGTAGTGAGAAAAAAAGTAAAAGAAGTTTGTTTTCAAAATTCCACTATGCAAATTTGTATTAGACTAATATGGGAATGTGAGGAAAAAAGAATTTAGAAACTTTGACCGTGCAGATTGAAAGATTATAATGTTTTAAGTTAAAAGAAAAAGTTTTTTTCACGACTTTGCCCAAGAGGGCCAATAGACTTTAACACCACACATGGCCTTTTGCTTTTTTTTTTTTACATTTGCATCTTATATCATGTATATTACACACCTACCAAATTTTAGAAGTAGAGGAGGAGTTTTGCTCGTGCTACCCAATTATTACCCAAGCTTCCTGAAAAATTCAAGGTAGCATAATTTTTTTATCTAGGCATCCGATTGGGGAAAAAAATTATATTCTCATGAAGGCAGTACATATTCACACCTTGTGTCGAAATTTTGTGAAGATCCTACCCAAATTGACTTCGTGTGTAACTACTCAAGATCTCTTGTGCACCATGACAATCGCTCGATCGTTTAGGGATAAAAATCATGATGGAATCGATTTGGAGCCGCTCTCTGTCCCACCACTGCGTGAGACGTATCCCCACGGAACGTAAATATTCTTCTTGGTTCCATTGTTTGCTTTAGTTGTCATGCTTCCCCAAACATAACTTGGTGACCCACGCCCTCCCAAAATTCTCGGTGAGTCCTATGTTAACAGTGTATGACACACAAGAAGTGGAACTCACAGGAAAATTTGACACCTGGGACCGAATGAAGATAGTGTGCCAAATGAAGATAGTGTGCCACGCAGCCCCCTCTCGTACCTAATTTCACTATTCACCCTCCAGTATACTTTCCATCAACGTACTTTCCATCAACCAGGGACCCACGCCCCCCAAAATGGACAATATCGGGGAAGACAGATTCTGTATTATTGTTTTCTGGGAATAAAAAACAAATCCAGGTGCAGGACGACCACCAAATGACTTTCCATCAACCAGGGACCCACGTCGGTGGCGGATCCGGTGGCAAGATAGTGTCTTGCGGACTCCCTAACATGAGCAAGGAAGCAAGCTCCCTATTGCTACTGCGGTACTGCTCGTCGTCCACTTACTCGCTGCCGGATCGAAGAGAAAGACCGGCAAAAACAAGTTCAGGTATCGAAACGCTCGCTCTCCCGATCGTGTTCTCTTCAATCCGACCATTTCTTTTCGTAATGCCACAAACAAGCAATGCCAATTCATTCATTCTGACTGAAGCTAGGAAGACGTTCATTCACACTGCAGTTTGCTAGATAGATTGAGTGACAGATTCTAGAGTATGAGTGTTTTTACCCATATATTATCACGTCAGTAAGCGACCAAGAGCGACAGGAGAAACGACGCCGTTTGAAAGTTTTTTTTTGTTTATTTCAAGAGCTGGGTGGGTTAGAATGTTCGATCAATTGGGTTCGGAGGCTGTGGAAGCGTTCAAGGATCTGAGTGATAGGTTCAGGTGGTTCTTTTTCAGGAATTTTTCAGACGTGAATGTTATTAGAAAGGATCGGACTTGTTGTTAATCGATGCTTCAATTCCTTGGAGATGGATCTCTGGCGGTGGCCCAAGGGTCTCTCAAAGGATTCCTGTTTAGTTCTCCATCCGTTAGCTGGTAGCTTGCCAGTGGAAACAAGTATGCTTCCAATTTAGATTTTCCTGCAGATCAATAGTCAACTCCTCCAGATATGTAAAGTAGAACCCCATTCGTCATCTTTTCTCTTCCCTTAAAGTACGCGATGGGTGTGAGACCTTTCAGTAACTAGATAATCGCAAACAACTCTCTCCGTTTTAATGAATATTAGTCGTGAAAACAAGTCCTAAACCAGATTCAGAACTTACACGCTTTTTGCAGTAAGGTGGTATTGAAGCTCGCTAATAGCGAAGCCACTGATTGTGGTCGTGAAAATGCAAAAATGCAAATTCCAAATTTTTTTGGAGGTGGGTTAGGCTTGTTGCAAGTTGTAACGACTTGGCTGGTCTTTGATCTGGTACTAATTGCTACTTCTACACTCGGGGTTGTTGGTGTTCGTGAATGCTTACAGTAATCCCGAAATCCACCAAATACAGTTGATTTCAAGCTAGCTCAGCCAGAGCAGATCAGATGGCTCCAAAGACCAGGGTGAAGAGCGTAAAAGCGGGCGCGAAAGGCCCGATTCTGATTCCGAAACAGACGATCAAGTCCAAGTTGTACATCCATACGCGTGAAGATGACTGCAAAAACACAAAACGATGCGGTCACTGCGGTGCTTCTGTGAGGTAGGCCAGATAACCAAATTACGACATTGCATTCACCTGTCTCATTTTTTATTTTTCTTGGAACCAGGGCTTTGCACTTCAACAGGTTGATTATCTAGTGAGACTTCAGCTTGCCTACAGTCAATACAACAACACTTCTAGAGATCAATTCACCACAATCACCAGGTGTATGAGAAACTTGGGAATTACATTCTAGGTGATTCTCGGTAAGCAAGTGAATTTTAAAAATATAAATGGGAGGTATTCCATTACTTTGTCTCTCTTTTCAAGACACTCCGCATGAAATGTACACCTACACCTATACTGGTTTTTAGGGTTTCTGGCTATGTATGTCACAATTTTTGGCGCCCCAATTTACCGACATCGACGATCTTGGTATTGAAACTCATGAAGCGTAGATTAAATTTCTTGGACCAACTGCAACCAGATCAGAGGACACGGAAACCGCGTTACAGGACACCGCAAATGCTGCTGCCAATGTTCCTGCTGCGCCACTCGATTCCATTGAACCAGTCGACCCCCAGGAGTCACCTGCAGTACCATCCCCAGCCGTGCTACCGGATTGGAATGGAAGAAGGTAAATTTTTCGGGAACAAAGTGAATCAGGTTGACAACATATATTATCGTCAATTCCATTCGTCAGAAGAATTCACACTAGCTATAAGAAAATTACGGACGAAATGACCCCTTTGAAAGGACATGGTTTGGGAGAAATTAATCGCTCACAACTAAGAGCAGTAGTTTGAGACCGTGGAATAGTTTGAGACTCATCTGTCTAGGCCGATCTTCTATACCTGTCCTAGATTTTAGAGCTTTGGAGGTTTAATTGGGGATCTTCAAAACCATCAAAGCTCTTACAAGTCCTAATTTATTTTCAACTCTAACTTGCACACAAGTGCTACTAAACGATTTGGATGTCGCTTAGGATTTAGTTTATTTGATGTCATTTGATAAGGGTGTTCGACCAACATTTCTCTAATGTCATTTCAAGCATGTAGATTTTAGTTGTGAAATCTACCAAAATGTACAAAATTCATAGATTTTTATGAAGGTAGACTCCAAAATCTGAAATCTACATTTTTGTTAGATTTTTCAAATGATTGAATTCTATTCATTTCATAGATTTCATCATAGTACCAAGTCTTCAAGGGAAAGTGATATATTGTACCAGAAATTAGGTCCACTTACACTATTCATTTCTCAACCCACCCTACCCAAACAATCATGAGATAAATGTTTCTTCTAGAATCAACCAAATTTGTTGGTTGAAAGAGACATCTTCAAAATCTACCAATTTTTTGGTTGAATAGCATTTTTTTTGAAAAATGTTGTTTTTTGAACTAACATGTATGTAAAGTAGGAGGTTCATAAAGTGCCGTTTAAGAACTGATTCACAGTTTTGGGGTGTTTGACTTCTTGAAATATTTTTTAGTATATTTTTCTTGAAAGACAAATGACATTGGCATCTAGCCCAAGTCGTTTCATATTTTTTTGGAGCTTCTTGAAATTAGATATGAATTTTGATGTTGGAATCACATAGGTCACTACGAGCATCCATCTCCTAATAAGTTCACTCTTGATACATTGACAAATGCAATTGGTACATTGAAGAAAGCGAAATGTACCTTTGTGTTTGAGGATGCTTTTAGAGCGAATAGAGCCCGGTTGCTTTATGGACCTCCTCCCTTACATCACAGTAACTTTTGCATACTGAAGATTTGCCAGTTTATGGAGTATGTGCCAATTTACTCTAGAAAGACTAGAAAAATTGTCCTCCTCTTGGAATAGGCTACCTAGGGTTTATGAAATTCTTGGATTTCTCTGGTGATTTAACTGGGACTGATCGAGAGTATGACTTTCCGTTTTCAGACGAAGGACTGGATGCTATGAGAGATTTTTTTGTCAATATATGTGCAGACGATGCAGTGGACTGCCGACAAAGGACGAGCTGGAAGTCGCGGGCTTCTTAGCAACCGAAGCCTTTCGCAGTAGATGGGCGACAGAGTCAGATGATGTATTGGTTGCCGCGGCAACCATGGTGCAGTTGAAGAAGGATCCGCACTATTCTGCTCCCGTGCAGAAATTAGTGTCTTGTCCAAATTGCAACCAGACTCGACGCGGTCGCCGTTCATAGGGACGTCCGGGATCCCAATTCAAGCCTACAGGACTTCATCAGGCCTGCAGCCGAAATTTTGCTAATCCTATGGGCGGATCGATCACGCATGCAACCGTGTATATATTGATCACATGAACTATTGCTGGATCAGGAGCCTTATCTTTGATCACATGAACGTACAATGACCCGATCTGCAATCCCATGTTTTTAACAACGGATTTGATTTTGGTTTGAAATTATAATTCCTGGTGTGAGTACGTAGTTACTGGGTTAGGAACATGATCGATATGAACAATTGAAGACTTGTAAATGCAACCTTCATGCGCTTGGTTTGCCTGCGAATATGATTAAACAGTATGTTAATTAATTCGAGGACCGGAAAATTCTGTAAACTGCACGCATGCTTTGCTAGAGATTGTACAATGCAAACCACCAAGCTCATTAATTTTTGATGTCATAGTAGTCATTTTAGTGGTTGTCGCAATGCCTTCAACCTCCTCTAGTATTTCAATTGAACCAGGATTAATTATTTTTGTACATTGGTAAGTTACGGTACAGAAATACCTACTTGAGTTCCAATAACATTGATAACAAATGCACAGCATTCATATATATATTTATCAAGTAATTTTGATTGCAAAGTAGTAAACCCCTTCCCATGGAAAACATTATGCCATGAATAGGGTATAAATAAGCCAGAAGTGGAGAAAATGGAATCACAAGCATACAAGGCTAGTGAGTTTGAAAACGTACAACTGAAGAGTCAAATGCAACACCGATTCTACTCATACTAAAAGAAAATATTTGAGATGTAACTTCTACAATATCCAAAATAACAGACATTTGTGTGTCGAAACCATCTCAAAAAAGGGGACGATTGAGACCCATAATAAAAGATTCCATTCAAACAAGACACCGCTAAAAATTGCTAAAAGGCAGCAAATAATTGGCTCTTCGACATTGTAATTGATAGTCGCACATTTAGGTTTCGAGGACAATAACCAACACACCAAAAACATTGCATCGATACTGAACGGACAAGAAATTACGACCAATCACTCGCATCCGTTTCTCAAGTAACATGATCAGCCACTTCGCGGCCTATATGTCAGCTCTTGGGTGTACAACTCATCCACAAGGTTGTGGTGGTAAACTTCTTGTCCCTGGAGAAGGATTCGAAAGCCAAGTGGCATTCGCAAATACAATATGGAGACATAACTCTGCCACACCAACAACACGATCGGATTGGGAAACAGCTACAACATGAACCCCTAAAAGACCATACTCATGGTTTACGGATGACTAATGCAACTGATTATATTGTGGATAACATAATTCAGTTCTGGCCCAATTGTATATCAGTAGAAGCAATAAAGAACATTGCATCTGTTCGTCAAAAGACAAATAAAATTAGACAAAAAGAAGTTCCGCGTAGGGCCTCTTCAAAACTGGCACAAAAACAGAGGCCCATCATAAAGCCATATTCATGCACCTTACTTACTTTAAGACTTTCAAACTTTTGTCAATAATTTTGCCACAGGCCTTACGGTTAAACAAATTTTTCAACGATTTTCAAGAAAAAATAATTCCTTAAAAAAAAAAATTTATAATGAAATTTCATAGCTGAACTAATGTATTAAATCTTATTAAATCTTGATAAATATAATAAATACTCCGATAATTTTACAAGCATACGAAGAAGAATAGGACGATATCTCCAAAACAGTCAATTGTGGAAGTTCAACTAGCCATATTTAATGAACAAAACTAGCAAACTCTACTCCAGAGCCCCATTCGAACCCCAGTTGCCTACAATTCTCTCTTGCGCAAGCTGTTGCTACAGCTCACAATCTGACTGTGACATCGAAGAACCCTCACATACTCTATCTCATCAATTGTTCTCGCTCTTCTGCATACCCAGTCGCGGAAACTTGAAAAGACGTTCTTCTCGCATTTTCTCAGCGTAAATCTTTCAAAGTACATTGAGCCTGAACTCTCTACACGCTCCTCGTTTTGGGGATAACAATTTTCAGTGACAACACTGGATTGTTCACCCTCACGGCAGTATATGGTTCGCCGTACTGTCACGACTCCAGCAACAGCGCTCAATGAGAGAACACAGCTGTGATTTGAAAACAAGTGTGGGAATTTTGGCGATGTGCGAATCCAGGATCTGGGGTTGGGGTTTACAATGGAAGTATATATGACGCTCCTTGGTCAATGAGATCAGCTGCAGAGGAAGGTAAATGCGAAGTGTGATCGATCTTTGAGTGGTTACATTTGCTTCGCGTGCGGCAGATGGAAGTACGGGTTCAGTACTCGCACAGTCGCATTCCCAGGCAATGCGAGGTGGACACCGTTTTGAGGGTCAGCGGAGAGGGAGTAGGAACCTCGCAAGCCCTCCACGTGATCAAACCCTAACGATCTCCCCTTGAAACTCTCCACAAATGGCTTCAGCACTCTCCGGTGCAAGGCTACGGGCAACGATTGCACGACTCCGATGTCAAGTTTCCTTCCATCCCTGTCCTCGGTCTCCGCCTTCCTCAAGATGCTCTGATGCTGTCCAGGTACTGCTGTTCAGCGTGAAGAATTTCCGCACACCGCGCCAGCGATTTATCCACGGAGTCGTTCAAATTCTCGCGCAGGTACGGGAGGAACTGAAGGTGGATGCGGTTGCGGTTCATTTCGAGCGACATGTTGGTCGCGTCGGGCCACAAGGGTAACCCTAATCGGTCACAGTACTCCTGGAGCTCGGTTCTTGTAAACCCCAGGAGAAGTCTCACAAGGGCAACCTCGTTGTCGAGTTTGAAAGTTCCTTCCTCGGGGGTCGCAATTGAAGAGAGGATACCTGTTGGCGTAAATGGTGCGCTGTGCAGCACGGGTGATAACATGATTTTCCATGTTAACGACTGTAGCCCGTGGAGACCCGTGCCTCGGAAGAGGTTGTAGAGCATAGTCTCCACGCGGTTGCTCGCGGTGTGCGCCCTGGCGATCGACGTTTACCCATGCCGAAGCACCATCCGTTGCAAAACGCTGTACCGCCATATGCGCGCGAGGCCTTCGCCGGGGACAGGGGAAGTCGTCACTGCTTGGTTGTAATTCACCCCCAAGCTTGCTGCAATCTGCGAGACGTGGGAGCTTTGATGCTGCGACAATGGCGACCACTGCTGGTCGCAGTTGACAACCCCTAACACCCAGTCCCGCTGGTGACGCAATTAAATTTGCAAGCAAAACCTCTTTCGTCCTGGAGATAAACTCTGCGGAGGATCGTCTAAGGATAGATTTGTTCAGCATCGACCAATCTGTGGACGCGCTTCTTCCCCTCTCGCGCTTGCAAACAGCCTACTCTCAGGTCACGACGTACGTAGCGCTGTTTATCGAATTGCGATGCATACGGTGCGCAGCAGCGTCTGCAAGCGGAGATGTAACTGAGCCTTTGGAGTGAGCTGGGATGAGCATCCCTGCCCCTCCCAGCATCCCTTGCCCTTGTATTTTAGAAACTGAAAAACAATGCACAAAACCAAGTATCAGTAAATATGTCTCAACTACACATTCTAGTTTCTGAGGCTCGACACTCTCTACACACTGTGACGACGGCGAGAATCGTAGTCGACATAACGAGGCAACTACTTGACCTAGAATTGCATCCATCTAGTTCCAAATCGCACAAAAGCAATGCAATTCATCGGTTTATTGAAATGCTTCGCGCTCAAATCCTCAAGATTTCTGTATCAATATAATTTGAACAATTGAATTGAACATTTGCAACATTTGCAACAACCAAAGAGCGACGACTCTGCTCCTATGCTCTCAAGCGACATTAAGCGACATCAGCACGCCACGCCCTTTTCCTCCTGGAGTTCCCCTCCAATTGAACAACGCCGGATCTTCCAAAGACATAGCTAAAACAAATAGTTGAGATGACCTGAAGAACGTCGAAATTCCAGCTCCCCGAGCACGCTGCGCTGGTCCAGAGCCAGCTGAGACAAACATTGCACCGGGATACACTTTTCTGGCTGCCGGTAGCCAGATTCTATCCACCAGCTTGTTCTGCATCTAGAGCATCAGCAACCCCTGTGAAAGCTCACCTCGTAAGTGATTGCGGAATAGACAAGCAAAGGCAAATCTTTTCATAAACAGGCTCGATAGTTCATTTCTTGTGTTTATCCCCTAAGGGTAGGGGGCATTTTGGACGAATTGGGGTAATTCCGTGATTCGGAAGGTTGTTGGCCTAGACGAGGTTTGCCCTATTGCACTTCTGGTCACAAGGTATTGCAATATTGTGCCTCTTTAGATTCCTGGTACATTATTCTAGTATAAATCAAGGATTGGCGTTCGCTGAGGAGCCATATAAGGCAATTTTGTTTACTATACGGACCCCTCTTCAAGGATGGAAAGAGGCCTCCTACCTCATTGGTAAACAATTTATGCTGACACAGTGTTGACAAATGCCCATGACGTTCTATTTTTAAGTGCCAAATAAAATAAAAATAAAAATAAATCACGTTAATCAGCATATTCGTAGAGATCTCTGTCAGGTATAGATGAGCCGGTTGCAGCCCGGGGCTAAAAGCTGGCTGCTACAAAGTGGATGACGACCGGCCCTGTGCAAGAGCGCTGGGGTACTGACATCGACTTCCCAGTGTTTCCTGCTCCCTCTGTGGTTCATCGACACTTTTAACTCACTCATTGGTTCATCCAAATGTGATTTGGCTAAAATATTTTCTTCAAGCTGCGATGTGGCGGAAATAAATTTCATCCAGAAGTGATTTGACTGAAACAATTTCATCCAACTGTGAGCTGGCTCAAACAAGCAATGTCCATTCATTCTGACTAAAGCTAGGAAGACGATCATGCACACTTCAAATATTCATCCACAGTGCGCAAGCTCATCGAAAAGATTCTATAGTCTGAATCTCGTCTCGATATCTGGAGACGAGTATCAGACTGAAGAATCTTTTCGTTTACCGTATGTCCCAATTACTTTAGAGCATCGCCACCAGTTGCACTCCAAATGACCATTGTACCCAAAAGTGGCGAGGGCTTTGGAGTCCCGTGAGATGTGGTTGTGCTGTGATCACATAGTGATCCCCACCAACAACCCTCTAAAATTGGATTGAGCACAATTTTTCAAGTGCCACTAAGGCACTGGACAGTGTGGCTTATTTTTGGAGCTACAAATTTTAGGATTGAGTTTTTTGTTGGACATTGCAATGGATCTATGGATTAACCCCTAAAGTCCCATTGTCCCCTCGGGGGACAATTTGGAATTCGGTCAGGTTCCTATGGGCTGAAATTTTACCCTAATTTTTTTAAACTTTTTTTGAAGATAGAAAATCTGATAAGCTTTGTGGGAATATAATTTTTATTTCAATCGGTGCCCGGAAGCGAAAGTTATACCACAAAAAGCCTGAAACTGAACTCGGCGGGCAGCACAAAAAATATTGCAAAAATTCAAAATAAATTAAATTTTTTTTTTTTTTCAAAGATAATGTTTTTGTCTACATCTAAAGCTTTGATTTTATTCCACTTTGATTAGTGATGTGAAAGTTATGAACAATCTTATTTTTTGGGCAATCTAAGCATCTTTTTGGAAAAAAAAACTTGTAGGATTCATCTCAGAATGCAATTTTCAAATTTTTTCAATTTTTTTTTTTTTAAAAGGTTAAATTTGCTTGTTAGAACAATCTCACCGTTGGAATTATTGTATTTCAATCCCATCTAAGAGCTATTAACAATTTAGTTTTTCTTTCAATCTTGGACCTACTTCTACTTGACAATTTTTTGAAGTATGAAAATCAAGTTTTTATTTTTTGAATTTTTTTTTCTAGACTCCCAACTCAATTTTTCAACACAATAAATTTTAAATTCAAACTCCACAGAGTAATTTTTTTCTACAAATAGAGATCAAAGTCATCTAAAATTGCAGTCCAGTGTTCAGAAAAACTTGTTTTTTCAACTTTGAATGCTCATATCTCTCAATCCGTACGGTCAAACTTCATGAAATTTTTACCACATGATCTAAAACAAGTAAAGTTTAAGATCCTACGGTTTAGTTACAAAAAAGTATTTTTTTTGTTTTTTTGGACTAACGCAGTAAAAATGGCAGTTTTGAGTGGTTTTTGACAGAAAAATGGCCTTGGGACTTTAGGGGTTAAAAATAAAAACCTTATCTTGTACTCCACATGAACACATAGTAATGGATTAAAAATAAAATTTTTAATGTTGTACTCCACATGAACACATAGTAATGGACTAAAAATAAAACTTTTTATCTTGTATCCCACATGAACACATAGTAATGGACTAAAAATAAAAGGTTTATCTTTTACATTAAAGGTATGTATAACTTATACATGTACTTGTTAATATTTATAGAACTTATAATTTTAAGTTTGAATGAAATCTTATATAATGTTATGTTTTTATATAAAAAGTCTTTTATTATTTTTCCCATCCTTCAAGAGTGTGGTGTGTGCATTGAAACTTTTGGTTTCAAAGCGTCCACATATTCTTGAGGGTACACATGGGAAAAAGGCTTGTTCGTGTTATAGTGCTCCATGATGTGTCTCCGAAAATTTCCACTCTTCTGTCCAGTCCCTTACTTTGGGTTTTATAAGGCTGTGTAAAAAAGAAAAAGAAAATTATTTCTCTTCTACCTCACAAAAATTTCCAAAATAATATGAATTTTTTTAGACTTGTATTCATCTCTAAAAAATAAAATAAAAATTTGTCTTTTATATGTAGTTGCTTAATCAATATAATGAATAGAATAACACATCTACTAAAAAAAAGAGTATAGTTGTTTGTCCTCATCCTCACAAAAGTTCTTCCCCTTCTTCGCACCCCCCATTATCCTCTATTGCATCCACGTTGACATCCACTGTGCCCACAGTCTTCATTGACCAAGTTAGCGTTGAGTGTAATATTGCCCTCTACAAAGGCCCTTCGTTGCCGGGCAAATGTAGAAGTGACGGGATAAACGGCCAAAATAGTACCGTGACATGATGTTGGTGTGGAGCCATTTTCCGCTACCCAAGCACGGCAAGTGCTGTGTACCGTTGCCGAGACCTTTGGAGACAACTGGTGGCGATGCTCTTACAAGTACTTAACCGATCGACACTCTTCCAGCTTCAGCTTTCGCTGCTCCAGCTCTCCCTCTCCGAGTGCATCTACTCATAAATTAACGTCAATAGGTGACCGAGTCAAGAGCGCCACGGCACAAATCACCAATTGCAAGGTTTATATGTTATTCTATCTCCCCTAGCTCTCTCAGTGTTATTCTATCTCCCCTAGCTCTCTCAGCGTCAAACTACTGTTAATATGTCGTCAACCAGTGACTAAGAGCAAGACGACAAACGACGCAGTTTGGAACTCTTCTCTGTCGAGTTTTCCAGACTTCAAGTGCGATCACGAGCATTTAGCCGGCGTTCCCAACCTCGGAGGGTTTTAGGATCCAAGCCACAGGTTGACAACCGGTGGCTTTTTCTCAGAAATTTTCGACACTCGATTGTTATTAGAAACTTGGAGATGGTGCACTAATCCAAAACGAATTTCTGATTTTGATTCGGTCCTTGCTTCAACAACTAGTCTCGTCTTTGTGATCTCGTGCTAACCGCTGCTTCATGTATCTGCATCTGCACCAGCGGGGTCTTCGTGGTTGAATTTGTGCTTACAGTAATCGAGTAATCCACCAAATACTGTTGATTTGAAGCTAGCACAGGCTGCACAGCTAGAGCAGATCAGAGAGCAGGGAGAGGGGAGCAGTTGGCTTTCATTACCCGTGAAGATGGATCCAGAATCAGCAATCGATGCGGTCATTGCGGTGAGGTAGGCATGAAGACAGTAGAGAATGCAGAACCCTGTATGATTATCTAGTGAGAATTCAAGTAAATTTTTAAATATATATGGGCTGTATGAGTTACTTTGTCTCTTTTTTGAAGATACTCCGCATGAAATGTATATCAATATCTGTCCTCATTCCTTGTGTTCTGTGGATGTATGTCACAATTTAACTACATGGACGATCTTGGTGTTAAATTTCATGAAGTTCAAGTGTCAAATTTGTTGGTCCAATTGCAACCAGGTCAGAGGACACGGAATCCGCGTTTCAGGACACCACAGTTGCTGCTGCAAATGTTCCTGCTGCGCCACTCGATTCCATTGAACTAGTCGACCCCCGGGAGTCAGCTGCTGTACCGCCGGGATGGGATGGAGAAAGGTAACTATTTCGGGAACAGAGTGAATGAGGTTCACAACATATATTATCGTCAATTCCATTCGTCATAAGAATTCACTGATTCACACTAGCTACAAGAAAATTATGGGGGCATGGATCAAAATGGCACCTTTGAAATGACATGGATAGCGGAAAATTAATCGCTTACAACTCGACAGGTAGGAGGTCCATAAGTGCTCCTGTTAGAGCTGATTTGCAATTTTGGGTTGTTTGACTTCTTGAAATATTTTGCAGTACATTTTCCTTGAAAGACAAATGGAATTGGCATCTAACACAAGTCATTTAATATGTTTTGGAGCTTCTTCAAATTAGTTATGAATTTTGATGTTGGAATCACATAGGTCACTAAAAGCATCTACCCCTAAGGCCTTATTCGTTAAGCATCTACCCCGAAGGCCCTGTAAACACGATATTCGTTATTTTGGGAGTTTTCCTATCTTTCAATTTACGTCAGTTTGCGTTGATCTGAATCACAGATTGAGAAACTGAAATTTTCGAATGGTCATAACTTACTCAAATTTTGTCCAAACTGGACATATGAGGTGTTTTTTGACATCTACAGATTCTATAGATGTCAAAAAAAACCTCATATGCCCAGTTTGGACAAAATTTGAGTAAGTTATGACCATTCGAAAATTCCAGTTTCCCAATTTGTGGTGCAGTGCATACTCCCAAAATCATGGAATTCTCCCAAAATAACAAATATCGTGTAATAATATGTTCACTATTGATACACTGACAAATGCAATTGGTACATTGAAGAAAGAAAAGTGTACCTTTGTGTTTGAGGATGCTTTAAGAGTCCAGTCGCTTTAAATGGAGCTCCCTTACATCATAGTAATTTTCGCATACTGAAGATTTGCTAGTTTATAGAGTATGTCCCAATTTACTCTTGAAAGACTGGAGAAATTGTCCTGCTCCTCTACGTACACTGTTCCCTCTATGAATGACAATAATGTCAATTGTCTGATAAATAGCTGCTAATCCTGGAACTAGTAAGTCGAATTTACCTGAGAAATCCAAAGAGTCCACAGTCCACAGGGTGCAACTATGGACTTTATAAGCTTGCGCTAGTATGGAATTTCAGGCTCTATTCTAAACTCAAGTCGGGAAATTCCACGATTGCACAATTCCAGTCTAGGGTGTATGGAGTTTTTGAATTTCTCTAGTGATTAAGTGGAGCTAAGAGTGTGGGGTTACGAAGTACTGCCTGTACTGATAGGTTTTTTGTCAATATATGTAAACAGACGACGCAGTAGACGGCCGACAGAGGACGTCGAGCTAAAGGTCGCGAACTTCTTATTGACCGAAGACTTTCGCAGTAGATGGGCGGCAGGGTCAACCGCGGCTACCATGGTGCAGATGAAGAACGATCCGAACTATTCTGCTCCCGTGCACAAATAGTCTCGTCCAAAGGTGGAACTTGTCTCGCCAGGGTCGCCGTTCATAGGGATATACGTGATCCCAATTCAAGCCTACATGACAATGGCTTCATCAGGCTTGCAGCCGAAATTTTCCTAATACTATAGCTGGATCGATCATGCATGCAGTCGTGTATATATTGATCACACAAACAATGGCTGGATCCGGAGACTTATTTTGATCACATGTATGATGGCCTGATCTGCAAGCCAAATTTTGACAAAGGATTTGATTTTGGTTTGAAATTACAATTCATGAGCCTGATATACCTCAAAGGAATCCTGGTGTAATTACATAATCCAGATGTTGAAGGAAACTTGAAAAGACGTTCTTCTCGCATTTTCTCAACATAAATCTTTCAAAGTACATTGAGCCTGAACTCTCTACACGCTCCTCGTTTTGGGGATAACAATTTTCAATGACAACACTGGATTGTTCACCCTCACGGCAGTATATGGTTCGCCGTACTGTCACGACTCCAGCAACAGCGCGCAATGAGAGAACACAGCTGTGATTTGAAAACAAGCGTGGGAATTTTGGCGATGTGCGAGTCCAGGATCTGGGGTTGGGGTTTAGAATGGAAGTATAATGCTCCTTGATCACTGAGATCAGCTACAGAGGAAGGTAGATGCGAAGTGTGATCTTTGAGTGGTTACATTTGCTTCGCTTGCGTCAAATGGAAGTACGGGTTCAGTACTCGCACAATCGCATTCCCAGGCAATGCGAGGTGGACACCGTTTGGACGGTCGGCGGAGAGGGAGTACGAACCTTGCAAGCCCTCCACGTGACCAAACCTTAACGGTCGCCCCGTGAAGCTCTCCACAAATGGCTTCAGCACTCTCCGGTGCAAAGCTACGGGCAACGATTGCACGACTCCGATGTCAAGTTTCCTTCCATCCCTGTCCTTGGTCTCCGCCTTCCTCAAGATGCTCTCACAGATGCTGTCCAGGTACCGCTGTTCAGCATGAAGAATTTCCGCACACCGAGCCAGCGATTTATCCACGGAGTCGTTCAAATTCTCACGCAGGTACGGGAGGAGCTCAAGGCGGATGCGGTTGCGGTCAATTTCGAGCGACATGTTGGTCGCGCGCGTCGGGCCACAAGGGTAACCCTAATCGGTCACAGTACTCCTAGAGCTCGGTTCTTGTAAACCCCATGAGAGGTCTCACAAGGGCAACCTCGTTGTCGAGTTTGAAAGTTCCTTCCTCGGGGGTCACAATTGAAGAGAGGATACCTGTTGGTGTGAATGGTGCGCTGTGCAGCACGGGTGATAACATGTTTTTCCATGTTAACGACTGTAGCCTGTGGAGACCCGAGCCTTGGAAGAGGTTGTAGAGCAGAGCCTCCACGCGGTCGCTCGCGGTTTAGGCGCCGTGGCGATCGACGTTTACCCATGCCGAAGCACCATGTGTTGCAAAACACCGCACCGCCATGTGCGCCGAGGCCTTCGCCGGGGACAGGGGAAGTCGTCACTGCTTGGTTGTAATTCACCCCAAGCTTGCTGCAATCTGCGAGACGTGGGAGCCTTGATACTGCGACTACAACGACCACTGCTGGTCGCAGTTGACAACCCCTAGCATCCAGTCCCACTGATGACGCAAATGCGCAAGCATGCGAAGAAGACAGACAGAGTTTTGTCCACCAGAGACGGCAACCAGGAGCTTCTCTCTAGGACGTAAGAGGTTTTTGCTCGCAAATCGTTTTGGACAATCGCTGGTCGGAGCTCCGCTCGATTCTTTGTATGGATTCTTGCTCTTCGGAGTATCTGCTAGGGATAGGTTGTTCAGCAAAGTCGACCAATCTATGGACGCGCTTACTTCTTCCCTCCTAGCACTTGCACACAGCCTTCTCTCCCTGCAAACAGTCTACTTTTCCCGAAAGCTTCTCCTGGGCACGACGTTCGTGGCGCTGTTTACCGAATTGCGATGCATACGGTGCGCATGACGCAGCAGCATCTGCAAGCTGAGATGTAGCTGAGCCTTTGAAGTGAGCCGGGATGAGCATCCCTTCTCCTCCCAACATCTTGCCCCCGTATTTTAGAAACTAAAAAACACTGCACAAAACCAAGTATCAGTAAATATGTCTCAACTATACATTCTAGTTTCTGGGGCTCCACATTTCTACACACTGTGACGATGGCGAGAATCGAAGTCGACATAAAGAGGCAATTACATGACTTAGAATTGCATCCATCTAGTTCCAAATCGCACAAAAGCAATGCAATTCATGGGTTTATTTGAAATGCTTTGCACTCAAATCCTCTGGATTTCTCTATCAATTCAATTTGAACAATTGATTTGAACACTTGCAACATTCGCAACAACCAAAGGAGCGACAAATCTGCTCGCCAGCTCTCAAGCGCTATTAAGCGACATCAGCACACCACGCCCTCCAAACGGACAATAAATTAATCAATTGATCCAAAATGACTTGTAAGCGGATTAAAATGAGGAATCTATTTTACCGTTGGCTGCGCACTTTCTCTTGACCAGCAGAATTGAATTTATCATTGTGGAGTCGGATGATATTGGCCACATTGAACATGCAAAAAAAAAACACGCAAGCAATGGTTTTTGCGCTGGTGAGGAATACCTGTATGAGCACAAATTCAAGCTCATCCATGCATCCAATGTCCAGACGCTTCAATCCGGAGAGAACCTCATATGGGGATAATACAAACCTCCTCAAGGTATATACCCCCCAAATACAAAAGAATTGCTGGAAACCACAAGGCAGAACTTTGGTTAAATTTCAAGTTGTGCCGCACATTAGTGAGATCAATGTTCTGGCTTTACAACACAACACGTTTAGAGTAGTTGAACTCGAAACATAATTTGTCAAGGAAAAAATTATGTACAGAAGAAGTACAAGTAAATACATGTGAGCATACCGTAACGGAAACTGACCAGGTTGGGTCGTGGGATACCGAAAAGCTCGACCAAGAAATCCTCCGCTAGAGTCTTGCTCCATATCATATCTAACTGCACAGATCTATATTTGAGAATCAGTTTAATTTCTGAAAAACTGATCAATGTTAACAGTAATTTCTACAAAACAAATCTACAAAACAAACAGTTTGTTTGTTTGTTTGTTTTCTATTTCTTTTTCTTTTTTAAACCAAATCACTATAGTCTAGTAGGCTTTCAATGCCTCCTGCTAGTCTGAGAGAATTTTTTTTGCGAACCCCAGTTTCTACAAAACAACGTGATGAGCTCATCAACTAACCTCTTTAACAGCTGCAAGAAATTCTGCTCGAATTGGGCCAAAAGCTGGATTAACTGAAGCACTTGGCATCGATTCATAAGGCCGACTCCAAGTTCCATATTGAATAGTTTGTTGCAACCAGGCTCAATAAATTTTGGGCTAGTAAAGCATTCAAGCTGGTTGTTGCTCAGGTGGGGCATGTACACAAAAATGCTTACATCAAATTCATGTCAATCTGTTAATGTGTTTCGTCTAAAAGATGTTATTCAATTGCTCACCACCACATATGGTCCTTGCTTCAATTAAGCTCCAAAAATAACGAATCCTCTGATATGAAAAAGTATAAATCTTGACATGAAGATTTTGATATGAAGTGATTGCTGGATAGCAAGAATTCAACCATAGTTACCTTTGCGCAGCCTGGGTCAGGTTTCTTTTTCTTTCCCTTGCCTTTCTTTCCTTTGCCTTTCTTTTTGGGACCCATTCTGCTGGCAACCTCAGTCTTTGGTTACACCTTGCTTTCAATCAAGTCTTGTGCATGTATCCTCGCCATAGTGGACAGTCTGTTGTAAATCTAGCTCAGAGAAACTCTCATTTACAAAAAGTAGACTCCATTTTTTTTCTTCTTAAAACCACTATTTTGAACTCCTCTTTTCAAGGAATAGTCCATTTTCTGCAAAATGTCACATTTAGAATTAGCAGGCATAAAAGGAATGGTTCAAATATTCTTGGAAAGTTGTGTGCAGCTAAAGTAGGAGGTTGGTTTATAGAGTCATTAATTAGAGTGGGGGTGGTAATTGAGATTATTTGGAGAGGTGAAGAAAAATGAATGTAGGGCAATAGGAGATTGAAGAGCTAGAAGTGCAGCTAATTATGGAGTGTGAGGTGGCAGTGAGCTTGGATATGGTGCACCTCTTTGCTTCTCTTGCTTGAAATAGTGACTCCTCATTCACATCAAGAGAGGATACCCTATTTGCACCACAATTCAAGAGTCACTGTATTTACGTTAATATTTTCAATAGTATACATTCTAAACTTTCAAATGTCTTCCAATAATATGGAATGGTCACGTGGTGGCACAAATAGTCACATTGGGTAAAGAGGATCTCTTACCTCACAACACATGACTCCCATATCAACCCATTGAATGTACCCTACATGAAATTTTGATTTGGCTTAAATGAAGACATTTTTGCAAAATGTACATCATCTTGTAATTGGTGTAAGGTGACATGGATCTTTCAAAATATGATGTAAAAATTCCATTTTAGCACCTCTTTGTTGAATGTCACCCTCATGGCCTCATTCAACACCCTCAAGTACAATTGTAAGGATGTTGAAGACTAAGAGATGAATGACTTTGAAGGAATCCAGTAATTTTTGGATGATTGACTATCATGGCCATAGGGCTTGCATTTTTCCATGGTCAGAAATGCATTTTTATTTTTTCTAATATCACAAAAGTATTTAACAAATATTTTGGGGGTTTCATCTAATGTAAATTTTTTTTTATTATTTATTTATAATTAATAAACCATTAAGGTCCAAAAAATTATATTCATTATAAATACTATTTTCATTCATATCTATACTTTTGTTGTTTTTGTGTTATTTCTTTCTAAACTTCTAGGATATAATGTGTGTACAAATCTTGTGTACATGTTCAAATATACACAAAGTGATGGAAAAAAGAGTCACAACAAATGATAAAAGTGTGGATAGTGGATTTCAATGGAAGATTGTAAGAGACCAAACCTTTAAATCATTGAATATTCTAAATAGAGTCCCAATCACTAATTAAAGTTGGAATCTCAGTATTGCAATATATATGTTTCAATTACACTATTGCCAAAAAGCATCATACGTGTAGCATACTAGCATTAAAACAATTGTCATAGGTTTTTGAATAATTTGCTACTAGCTCTTTTTTTAAGCTTGCTAGAGCATAAAATTTTAATTTATGGATTACTATTGTTGGGATTACATACCAAAGCACTAGAGGGAAAAATACATTCATTTGAAAATTGAAAAGATTGTCGAGATTCTTGACTTGTTTTGTTTTTTGAGATTGTAGTAGTGCCTTCATGTGCATATTATACTTTGTCTTTTAGGTTTTTTAATTTTATAATGCATAATACAAAAGGTTGTTGCAAGAAATGCTTGAGGATATTTTACCTATTAGAGGTGGTATAAGACTTACCATGAGATTTCAAATTCTTTTTTTAAAGAATGAAATAAAAAATAAAATATAGGAATATAGGAATATTTTCTTCAACATTAAATCTTATTAAAATATTTCTCCAAAAATTACATACAAGAATATGTTAATAGAAAACTACATATAAATATTTATATTAATCACTAGAAAAGAATAGGGTCTCAAAAGGATCACCAAATCTAGACTAGTAGTGCAAATTTTAAAAATTATTTTAAGAAAATTCAAAATTGTAGTTTAACAAGGTACCATCAAAAATGTACCATGT
Source organism: Rhytidiadelphus loreus (assembly GCA_947034895.1). Taxonomy (NCBI): domain Eukaryota; kingdom Viridiplantae; phylum Streptophyta; class Bryopsida; order Hypnales; family Hylocomiaceae; genus Rhytidiadelphus; species Rhytidiadelphus loreus. The sequence continues at coordinate 18,993,435 of OX344764.1, forward strand.
CAAAATATGATGGTACATGGTCCCTTGTCAAAATACGATTTTATATTTTATATTTTAATTACGTACCATGTCAAAATATGATTTTAATTTTTTTTCTTAAATAATATTTTTTTCTTTGCTACATTAGACACTATTGGTCTAGATTTGGTGACCTTTTTGAGGTCCCATTCTTTCTTGAATGCGGACTCTAATGACAAACCTTCAAGAGTACTATTCTACAATCATTCTATTATGAAAAATATCCCCCAAATATGATAAAACAATATTCTCCTTGTGCAACCTTGATAAAATTTCATGACAATCTTAGTAGAATTACAAAAATTATGTGCCTAAACCCAATAGTGCCATGCAATGTGAGAAATAGATAGTACAAGTGTTTCTTGAAATCACCCTTAAAACGAGTCATAAACTCACAATTCATCAAAAATGGTCTTCTTCAATATTTTTAATGTTTTGAAATTTAAAGTTTTAGTACAATACATACCAAAAATTTAAGCATGTGCAAATCATTTATATTATCTTTATGAACTTTTCAATGGTACTAAAAACATTTATGTTAGTTTGCTACAACTTTTGTAGCTATTACATAAATACAAAATTGAAAATATTCAACAAAAAATCTCTTCTGTAATTTAAAGATTCAACATCCCATTGAAAGGTGTGTTTTTCTACTTTCTATGTTATATATAAATTATTTTCTTTTAATTTTTCTAATAGAAAATTTATATAAGCTTTTTAATGTATTTTCTTATTTTAGATAAATTTTGGAAACAAAAATTTATAAAATATTCAATAATGTCCTCCTCTAGACTATAGAGCTTCTTATATAGATATCTTAAGTATCCCTCTATAATAATTGTAAAATCATTAAAGGAGTAAATTTTTTTCCTATGAATTTAAGACACATTTTGATTGTGAAATGCTTTAAAACTACTTATTAAACTACTTCACCTTGATTTTTTCTAATAATATTTATGGATGTTGTATGTAGTGGACCTGTAACACAAACAATTTGTATTATGAGTGGATCAATTAATGTTTTGAAATGAAGAGTGGTATTTTGTTTTTAATTTCTTGTGATGAATATTTGTCATTGCAAAATGTGAAGTCAATTATAGTATTTTATTTTTTATTTGGTGAAGAGGGAAGTGTATTGTCGAGTGATTGATTGCTTACAAAGGCATATGAAATCTAATCATAGACTTGTAGTCAAGTATGACATTTACAATGAGTTAGATAACATGTATGAGAAAGTATAATAGATATGTAGATAGTACATTGTTACATGAGGAATTAGAGTTGTATGTGCATGCATTTATGAGCATAAAATTGTTGCATTTGAAATTCTTCAAATGTGGTATTGTGTAATATGTTTTTCATTAGATTTTAGGAGAGTATGTATTCAAGTGTTTGTTTCTTGAAGGTTACATTATAAACATGTAATTGGAAGGTATAAGGTTGGCTAAAAGGGGTTTTTGTGAAAGTCTTTTTTGTATTTACCCCAATTGAGTAGTTGAGTAACTAGGGGAGGACACTCTCACTACATTTGGGGTAACTACGTGCGGCGGTGGAAAAAGTAATTCATGTAATTCACCTTGAATAAACTATAATTTCATTCTAAAATTTTGAGCTTTGTTTAACAATGACTAAAGGTTTCTATTGACAAAAAATTCAATTCCAAATAACATAAGATATATTGTCTAGAAAGGGTTGAAAAATGAACTAAAATGGCATGTTCTCCAACTAAAATATTTATAGAGCTCACATGAAGATGACTATTGCATCAATATTCAACCAAAATAAACTTTCAATAGAAAGCTATTCTATATAATTTTTTTTTCATTTTTCAAATTTTTTTTCTTATATAATATAGAGGTGTGAAAGTTATTTTCAGCTTTACAGTGTATCTTTTTTCTTCAAAAATTTATAACTAATTACTATTAGCACAAAAAAATACCAATAATTCAAAACATAAACTTATAAAGTAGTAAAATCTATCCATAATTTTTTTTTTGAAAAAGAAATTAAATTTTAAGGTGTATTACTTGTTTTACTTTTTCCGCCGCACGTAGTTTGCTAAAACATAGGGAGTGTCCTCCCCGGGTTGAGTAATTTGTTTGGAGTTATTCTAGAAGTTGTTGGATAGTTTGCAGTCTAGTATGTGATCTACGCATCTAGTGTGTTGGGAAAATGATAGATTAGTCTATGTTGTTATTGTGTACCATTTAGCAACCATTACAATTACTAGACAATACTTAAATTTTATTTTACTTTACACTCACATCTTTTAGCCACCCATTTATAAAATTTTCATTAACCCTTAAATGTCGATAGGGATGTTTGGCTAATGGATGACATGGAATCCTTCTAGTAAGACAGAAGTGAAGGACTATTCATCCTTGGAATTTTGTTGTGAAAAAGGGAGGTCTCCTATAATAGTTTGGCTTCCAATGACTACTTTTCTTATTTCTTAAACCCTAAAGGGCAAATGCACACTACGCTATACCAAAGTTGGCAAGAATATATACATAAAAGTCTATTTCATTTTTTTGCATATGAACTCTAAATTTTTTATTTTTTTTCTGTAATTTCTTTATAGCGTGTGAAAGTAAAGGATGAAGAAATCTTATTGAAATTTCCTCTGTATATTTTTTAAGAAAAATTCAAAGATGATGTCAAATTTTGATTTACTTCAATAAATTGTAGATTTGATTATAATGAAAATTAACTCTAATGAAATTAGTCCATCCTTGGAAATACTCAAATACTTATTACAATTATTTTGTTAAGATAGATTAGTGTAAAGTTGATTTTAAGTATTCATACTTAATTCTTGTGGAGTTCATTCTTGTTGTTAAGTGAGTGCACGTTCATGTATTGCGAGAAAGAAGTTGTACATCTGTGTCCCTGATTTTGTGCATGTGTGGGTGTAATTAAGGTTTGTGAGTTTGTGAGTCTATGGAGCTAAAGTTTCTTAGCGGAGGTTGGAACGGAGGTCGGAGCGGAAGTTGACGGCATTCACCCACATTATTTTCTAACATTACATGTAAGTCAATGAACCTCATACAACTCTAAATTGTCAGGGCAACAACTATGGCCAGATGTGAGGAATAGTGTGTTTTGTTCCTAGTGCATCTGCAAAAATGTAGTGTGGTGGAAAAGAGTGGATGCTTTGGCAAGGTCTTTGTACTTTCCATGATCGGCCAAATAACTGTGTTTTGGTTGACATTTTTGAGGTTTAGGACTGGTGAAGGTTCTATTCAAGGGCTTGTTAGTGGACATTTATATTTTGAAAAAGTAGATAGTTGTGGAGGAATCTTGTATGAACTTGTGAGGCAATGTAAAAAGGTTTCTTTGTGGAAAGGACACGCTAGAGATTGTGTTTTTTTCTGTTTTGGAAAAAGATTTACGTACATGGGATTGGGTCCCCTAGTTCCAGTGTCTTCATGTGTGTAATACTTTAGACCTCTAGCATGGACATTTTCTATTGTTAATTTTGATAGTTGTATGTAAAGAGGTTTCTTGGTATTATTCTTATTTCAGTGATCTTAATTTAAGGCCAAGTGCATTGTTTCTAAACGGTTGCTTGAGTCTTATCTAGTGTTGTTGTGGGGTGCCAATGTGAAGGTCTCAGCGAGTGTCGAGTGATAACAACACAACAACTAAACAAGGAATAAAAATATTAAAAAATAAAAAGAATATCATTCATTTTAATATTTTTATTCATGAAATCAAAATAAATCAAGATGACAGCATGGAGCTTAATTAGCTTTGTGCACACAACTTGATTACTATAAATCAAAGAAAAAAAATATTAAAAAACAAAAAGAATACCATTGGTTTATTTATATGTTTATTACATTCTAAGTATCCAGTTTTCCTTCCAAGTTCTTGAGATCCTATAGAAAAATCAATTAAATATTCATATAATGAGAAGAGTGATGATTAGTTACTTGAGATACTCCCACCTCTTTGAAGGTAGTATTTTCTAGGGCTTCTTTCTGGTTGATAATCCTCCTATGCCACCAATCAATCAAAACTTAGCCATCGCATTAAGTTGTATGTCCTATGAAAGGATGAGCAACTCATGAAGCTTAGAGAACTTTAGTGTACATGGACAAGTTAGATTTAATGAGTGTATGGAATCTTTTGAGAATGCTATACCTTCATCCCAACCTTCATCTCCTTCGAGTGCTCAACTGATATGTCGAACTTTTGTCCAAGCTCATTACATCGAGCCATTAGTTCCTTGTAACCCCTATACACGAAACAAATTCAACTTTAAATAATGGGTTTAGAGCCACACATCATCACATGTGTTTAGGCATAAAAACTTGATGATCATGAGCTAGCAAAAGAGTTCCGAAGATTGAGAGATTTTATCATGGTCTCAAATATTTCATTCTTGATGGATCCATTTGCAAGGCTGTCCAGAATGAACATATTTTCCTTGCATGGATCTATATCCCCCACCCTAGTGGACCAAGTAACTTTATAGCACTGTGTTCAATCATATTGTAAACTCAATCTATATTCCAAAGGCAATCCTTCAGTTATTATCAAAGCCAATATAGGGTCCTCAGTACATTGTAAAGAACTACAGGTAGGACAATACTTGTAAGCTGTAGGCGCAAGGCGACTCAATGACTCATAGCTCCTAGGTAGCCAGGTCTTTTTCCATCTCTTGATTCATCTCTTGTAGTAATTCCCACTCATTCGAGTTGCATTGTAGATCCTATAAAGAATGAAAACCGTGAGAAAACAAACTGATGTAACATCTAGATTGTGTTCCTCTTGTCAATAAGTATTAAGAATAGGGCAATTGGACCAATAAACCAGTAAGACACATACCAAAATTCCTTTGACAAGGTGCACCGAATGCATCAACCAATCATTGGATGGTTCATTACATAGAAAATATAAATTACATTATTTATATACTGACTTTCCTCACCGTTACATCCAAATGTGGTCAATATATACCTCTCGGACCCTTATAAGAGATTTTCTACACTGAGATAATTCTTCCTTGGCGTTTGCATAGTTTGCCTCAAAATGCTCTGCCCTATGCAAGTTCACTGTGTTCTGTAAAAACCATATACGTAGTACAATTAATAATTTAGCATGCATAAGCTTTCTGTAGCATAAATACAACTTGATAAACACAATAGAATAGCCTTTGCAAGTTTCTCACATAGTATAACTCAAGAGACAACTCAGAAAACTGATCAATACTTAGGGTGTGAAATCTCATCATGAAAACCAAATCAATGCACAAAGAGCGAAATCATCAATTCGTTCCAATGTTTAGAAAAAAATATGACAAGTTTGAAAACCCTGTGAATGGAACTTTTTGTTCCGCTCATTGTAGACTTATATAGCTCTCGCGCTTGATGAAAGTTGGATTTCCGAATTGCCAAAATCAAGAAGCTGATTTTTCAATTCAAATATAGCAGCAACATGGATCATCTGAATCCCAAAAACAAGAACCCTTTAAAGATGAAATTTACATAGCACACGTCAATAAGAAAACACACATCCCACATTCATTGCTTAAACGTATGCAGATTCCTAGACCAATTATCTCTTGATTGCAAATCATTAATTTATGGTAACAATATTGCGCACCTATTGAGTGGCTTCCTCATCTATCTGCAGGTTCAGGGAGTTTGAGGCTTGTGACTTGGAGGATTCACTCCCAATGTACTGAAAATATAGTTTGGGGACACCACAAGCGGTGCATGGTTGTTTGCACAAAAAGCAAGTAGAAACCCTAAATCCAGATGCACAATATCCCATCCATTGTTCGCAAGTTGTTCCAAGCAGTAACAACATATAAATCATCACAATTTCACAGTTGAAACAAGTGGAAAAATCCTAGCTTACTAAAATAGCAAAAAGTAAAATTCTAAAATAGACATGATTACAACCCTGTCTGAGCTACATATAAAGCAGTGAGCAAAAGACAATAAACCAAAGTGAAATTCTAACCAACGTCAACATTCCTAGAAGGGTACCGGAAAACAAAGTAAAATTGATGTAATATGTTTCCATTCCAGTTCAAGATAAATTCAAACAATTCTTCTATCATTGTGCAAATATATATATATTGTACAAATGAAATACAAAACTCTAGATTCATGAACTAAAACTAAAAATCCAAGGTAATGAAAAAATGGGATCCTTAAAACAAAATATTTTGTTCTATGCAACACTGCATGCCATCATGCATCAAATGCAAACGCTAAATTCAAAACCAACATTCCTCACATTCACATTACAGTGTTGAATTGGCACAGCTAATTCCAAGCGTACGTGTGAGCACTGGTATTAATTACCTATCAAGCGTGACTTTTGCCCGGCTTCAAAGCAACAGAACAAACGCTTACCAATCCAAAATTGAGTTGACAACTAAGAACATGTTTGGAAAAACACACCAAAGCTCATGGAAGACGTTTTTTTGGTTTCAAAGCGAAAAGAACAAACTCTTACCAATCCTTATGGAAGACGTGGCCGCATGCAGTGATAGGCTGCAAATTTTCGAAGAGAGGTTGGGCATCCTCGTAGCAGATGGCGCAGATGGTTGCGGTACTCATGGTGCTCGCTCGATTGGAGGAATGAGAATTGCATCGGGGGAGTTGAATGAAGGGCTCCATGGCATCGAACAGAAGAGATAGAAATGGGCAACAGAGAGCATCATCATGCACATTAGCAGTGTTTTCAAGCGCACTAGTAGCCTTTTCATGTGCATTGGCAATCTTTTCATATGCATTGGCCGGTAGTCTTTTCATGTGTACTGGCAATCTTTTCATGCGCACTGGCAATTTGCGACCTGAATTGTAGCTACGTTTATGGAGCACTGGAGCTCCAAGCCTACATTTAGGGTTTAGGGTTGCATCGGTGGAGCTCAACATCCACGACGTTGCTGAGGACGCAATTGTGCCACCGGAGATTCCTCCATCAGAGATGATGCCAAAGGTGATCGATGATGTTCTAACTGCGTCTGAGGAGCTTGCCATTCAGGACAATGATGAGGACACAATCGTGCCTCTAGAGATTCCTCCAACAAGGACGTTAGAGGATGAAATTGTGGGTCACCCGTTTTTGTGGAGACAAAACCAATGAGTGCTCTGCCTTCTACATGTAATTCGTAGTTCTTACATTGATGAATGGTAGTTGTTTCATTATCTTTAGCATCGGCCCAACATGAATTCTTTCAGAATGGAGTTTGCTACGCATGGGCTTAACTATCTGCAGGCATTATCATTGTTCATTCTAAATAGGGTAGTAGTGAAGAAATGATTCTTATAGGTGAGGAGGAAGACCAAGTTCTTCCCCCATTCACATCCAAGGTCAGAAAAAATGGCTAAATGTCATCATGGGTCTGAACGGAGGTCTGAATGAGCCACTTTGCGTATATAATGATGTGAGGTATCACATAAAAGAGAAGAGATTCACCCTTCCCAATGAGAAAATCTGTAATCTATAAATCATCACTATGGAGATGAACAGGGTCATGTTCTGGCCCCACTGGAGGAAGTTCCTTCAAGAGTTAATCTCCATCGCGAACGTCTCAGTTTGGAGCTCCATGAGTAGGTCATATGCCCAAAGCTTATCCACGTTCCTATTCTACGACTTAGAACCCCCATTGTATGTCTTAGGGCATGAACAATGCAACGTTCTTAAGTGCAAAGGTAGATATGGGGAGCTAAAGAACTGTAAGATGAGAGGGACGAGCCATGATTTTCTCTTTAAATCATTGCAAAAGTTATACACCTTGAAGAACTCCATTTTCACGAAGGACAATATCATTATAGTCGACCACAACCGGAGATGCACTTTGCCAATGATCCCTCAAACGTGGTGCTCTTTGACTCATGGTCGTTTGAGGGATATGGAGCAAGGGATGGGATCCTCATAGATAATCTTTTGCCTTGGATCCGGAGAATGCATGAGAGGCCTTGGGAATTGTTCCCCTTCATGAAGGACGATAGAATAGGGGGCTTCCACCTCATCGAAGAGCTAGACCAAACCAAATACAAGGACCTCGTGAGGGCACTTGAGGTCTCTGTAGACATCAACTTTTGGAAATTTTGACGAATTGTGTTGTAGAATAAATAGACTAGGACAAAACAATTCCAATTGGAATTGTAGTGTTAAGTTAGGTTGATTAGTCTTCCAATGTAAAAGGACCAATAGGCATCTATAATAAATAGTTAGGGTTTGGAGGTTGAATGATTACACAAGAGATTGGAAGAGAAAAATTGACATAAAGGTTATTGAATCTTGAGATAGAGAGAGTCATTACAAATTTGGTGTATAAATCAAATTGTCTTTCATTTTTCTTTTGAGCTTGTAATGATTACTTGTCTCCATGGTCAAATTTTGTACTTGTGTTCTTCATCAATAGAAATTTCAATTTGACAATTTATCCATATTTTGTATGTGCTTTGTGTTTGCTAGTGATTGGCATTTTTATTGTGAATTTGAGAGTTAGCCAGTGATTGGCTTTATAATTTGTGTTTTATTCATTATATTTCCTATTCCATTACAAAGTTCCTTGTGAACGAATCTTTGCTACTATACTACAATAAAAGTGATCATCCCATTAGGGTTAGAACTTTTTGGCTCGACAGCCTCCAATTTCCTTCTCAATGAGTGAAACGAGAACAACAATGAACATTATGTATCTCCTAAGAGGTAAGGGAGAATGAAGCGAGAGGAGCCTAAATTAGAAGAGATTATATTCCATCAATGTCCTCCACAAAAGGAGTCTTAGGTGCTTCAAAGTGTAGCCTTCTCTAACACAATGGAGTAATAAAAAGCCTAAACATAAGGCTTTTTTTGGAAGATATGATCCATATTGACTTTTGGACCCCCCAAGAGTTGGCTTTTTAAAGGTGATTGAGTTTTGAGTTTTGAAACAAAGGGTGTTTGTAGGTCTATGAATGGGTGTTTTGGATTGGTATCACACTTGTTGATACGACCTTGTATGCATGAGTTATGGATGGATGAAGTTGAATACTTATTTTGGAACTTCATTCATTTATAACTTATGCATACGATGTCCGATTGGAGATTGTTTTATCATTTTGGAATGCTCTTGGATTTCTCTATAGTGTGTTTAGGTTTTAGGGTTACATGGGTATCCTATGGGGTCAGGGTTTAGTATTACAAGGGCATCCCCAAACTTTTGACATACTTTTTCGTGGTTGATTTTTTGCCTACCCCCCATTAGTATCACCATTAAAGTATCACCAATTGTGAGATATAACAAGTTGAACTTTTTGAGGGTGAGTTGACTTTAGGGTATTTGAAGGCATTTGGAAGTTTTGAGTAGACCTACCCCCTTATTTGTGAATGTTGTGAATCCAATGGTTGTAGTAAACCCTTTACTTTTGAGATCTACTTTATGGACATAATTGACAATTGGAGGATTTGGAGCGAGATAATATTCATTTCATTAGTTGGACTCAAATTTTAAAAAATATCATTTTAATGGCTGAAATTCACATCAAGAGTAAATAGTAAGAAATGACCAAAATACACTACAAGGATAATCCATGGATTAAGCCATCTTCTTCTTTAGAAAAGTCAAGAATAGGTACCATAACATTTGAGGGAATTTGCAATACTATTCACTGAAAATGTACTCAAGCAATCTCCATCTTGGAGTCTTAGATGAAGTCATCCAAAAAGACATTTAGTGTCTATAGCAATGTTAGAGGGTTAAGAAAGAGGCCTTGTACTTGTTCACATTTTAATTTAATAGCTATAAGTTATGTAATGTAGTTGTAATTATTAGTATATATGGTGTATAACATTTTGTATAAAGTAAGTTCATAGAGTTGTATTTGGTGCAATTCTTTAAGGGGGGTCTATGAATGTTAGAGGAGTTTGATTGTTTTATAGGCATCTTTTGGTAAGGAGGATGTGAGCAAAGTATTTGGTAGCAATGGAATTGATATTGGTAAAAGTCTTTATTAGTAGGAAAATTGAACTTTCAAAGGACCGTGAGTTTGAGAGTGGACCATGTCAATTCCCATGTCACGTCATGTGCACCATGTCAGTTCAACAGTCGACCACATCAATTCTACATTATTTATAATATTATTAAATGATTTACTATATTGTTACAATATGTCATTGGTACTCCAAGTCATCTCTACATCACGACAAAGAGAAGCAGTTTGATCTTCAAGTATCATATTGCGTGCTCATATAGGAAGGCATGTATGGGCGATTTCATAAGGGAAATGTGATTTGTGGAGGGGTTTGGTAGTTTCCAGGTTAGTGAGTCTTATATATGTACGTGCTTAACCATCTTGAACCAGTCCTACTCGATTATTCTCTTGTATCGACAGAATCAAATTAAGAAAAGAGAATGCTACTAGCTACGAGAAGTTTGGAACAGTCTTGAGCAGTAGAACGTAGGTAGGAGTAGATAGGAGTACGTGTGAGAGACAGTTCGTACAGCCTGAAGGCAAGAGGATCATTCAAACGGAAGACTGTTTTACATTGCTAGAAACATACAATAGCACTAGATAAGTCCGATAGAGTCCAGAATTCCACCCTCAGGCTATGAGTTGCACACTTTTTGGATGTCTCCGGCCGGTGGAGCATTTGGTGAAGAATTTGATGTCCTGCTGCCTACACTGTAACCAGGTGGTTGAATCATAGAGAGTTTTGTCATTGAAATTCACACAACTTCTCTTGACCAACCTTACGGTTGCTAGCTCTGCATGGCTGGCCGAGGAAAGCAACCGCGTGGGGACTCCAACAAGAGCTTCTACTACTGTTACAAAACACTGCTTTGCATTAATGCAGACAACAATGTCGACCATGAGAGATGGTCACAGGTGCGACGTTGGTGGGGGGGGGGGGCAATTGTATTTGTGAATGATTTTTTTCTTATGTGAGTATGTCACTTTTTGAATCCTGCTCTTGTCTTACAATATGGACAGGGAATTGTCCCTTTCATTATGGTTATTTTTTAACTGCTAGCAGCCTGGACTCTATTTGTAATTCTACCTTTTCCCAAGAAATTGAAGTTGAAGACAAGAGCACTTGCTTGGGAAAAATAAAATTACAAATTGACGTTTCAATGGATTAACGTTTCCAAGTTTTCAGCCTGCAAATCTGAATTAATTCAAGGGGCATATATAGTATGTATTTTACTAATTTAACGAAATTGGAAACCTTGGTATTAGAACTCATGGAGATGAAGTGTAGAATTTGTTGGGCTAACTGCAACCAGATCAGCCGATGAGGAGATCGACGAGACCAGCGATTACACGAGACAGACGAGGAGGAGCCGGAAGAGTACGAAGACGACTCTGGTGATGACGATGAACCTGAAGATCCAACCTGCAATGCTGCAGCGGTCGCTGCAAGTGCTTCTGTTGAGCCGCTCGATTCCGGTGAAACAACCGACCCCCGGGAGCCAGCTGAAGTACTTGCCTCAGTTGAGCTACTGGAATGGAATAGAAGAAGGTAAGTACTGTTTCGGGAACTAAGTGATTGTCATTCATAATAATTTTTCATATGAATAAATTCACTGATTAACCGTACAAGAAAATTCATTTGGGGAGCATAGAATGGCACCTTTGAAATGACATGTTTTGGGAAAAAATTCTCACAACTAGGAACTCGAGTGGTTTGAGTCTTTGAGACCATGGAATAGTGTGAGAATCATCTGACAACTGAAGGCAGATCTTCTATATCAATCCTAGATTTCAGAGCTCTAATGCTTCAGTTGGGGAACTTACAAAACTTCAGAGCTCTTGCAAGTCTAGCTTACTTTATTTTCAGCTCCAACTTGAACGTTCTTGCAAAATTCTAGTTTATAGATTGACAGACTACGCAGTGGATTGCCAACAGAGAACGAGCTGGAAGTCGTGGACTTCTTAATTAGTGACTGAAGACTTTTGCAGTAGATGGGGCGTCGACATAAACTTCAGATGATGTATTGATCGCCGCGACTACCATGGTACAACTGAAGAAGGATCCGAACAATTCTGCTCCCGTACAGAAAGAGTCTCGTCCAAAGCATAACCATGCAGCTGAATGGCTTCATCATGCCTGCAGCCGAAATTGTGCAAATACTCGAGCTGAATCAATCATGCATGCAGACGTATTTTGATAACATAACAATGGCTGGATCAGGCATGCATGCAACCAAATTTTGACAAAGGATTTGATTTTGGTTTGAAATTGCACTTCGTGCTGCTACAATTCAAAGGAACCCTGGTGTTCATTTGTATGTAGTTACAGACATGATCAATATTAACAATTGTAATTGAACACTTGTAAATACAATTGCAAACCATCATGATATCTGATTAATTAGTTCGTTAATTAGTTCTTTAATTTAATCAGTGGGCCGAGAAATTCTGTACTAAACTGCCTGAGCATGGCTTTGGAGTAGATTGTACAATGCAAGCCACCAGTCTACAAGATCATTATTTTTTATGTCATTGTGGTCATCTTAGCAGTTGTGGCTATGCATTTAATTTATCTCCTTCGATATTTTAGTTTAACCAAGTTCAATGGTTTATGCACGTTGCCGCAAGTTGAATTGTAAGTTAGGGTTGATAGATCACCCAAGAGTAACTTAAGGATTAATTTTACTTTCACAATGAACCCTTGTTTAGATTCATGCAGTGTACATTTAATTAATAAGATGCTTCTATACATTTTAAGCTTTCATTTAATCATTAAAAATAATTTCTACTAAGTAAGTAGATAGACAATTTTGTTAAAATGGCGCCATTCCACTACTTTGGTAGTTTTATGGTTTAGACTGGGTAGTCTGAAATGTACACCAATCCTAGATGTTTAAAATCTATACCTTTCCTAGATGTCTAAAATCTACACCTATCCTAGATGCCACTTTTATAGTTCAAACCATACAGTCTAAAATCTATGTCAGTCCTAGATTTCTAAAATCTATACTAATCCTAGATGTCACTTTTACAATTCAAACTAGGTGGTTTGCAAATGGCACATGGAATACCACCATTTTAACATAATGCACTCTAGAATGATTGTTATAGTACAAATCTTTAGATTTGTCATGAAAAGTGAAATTTCTACCTTTTTGAAAAAAATGACAATACCACAACTGCAATGATAAAAGGAAATGGTGTGAACACCAGGAAAAATGGTCCAACATAGGTAGAATACTGTCAATTTTGTTCCTTGAAGCTGTCATATGTTCTAATTGCATAGTTCTATTTCAGTCCTCCATTGCAATGGAGACTAGCTCATGGTGTGGCAAAACTAATCTTGGTTGCAAACTTTCCAAACTTGAACCCCATAGAGAATGTATGGAAGATTGTCAAAGATTTGTTGCTATATTGTTGTAGACCAAGAAATAAGGAGGAAATGGTGTGAATTATTCAATGTGGGATATAATATTTTCTAAAACAACTCCATAAGGTAGGAGGCTATGAAAGTGAGCGGGCATTTAGAACCGCCCATATAGACTCGCATGTTATGGACATGGTGATCTTTAAATGGACCTTTTTATAGTCATTAAATGGATCAATAAAAAAAATATTATTTATTGCAATAGCCAATCATTCTCTTTGTTTTTCCCATTTTTCTTTAGAAGTTCCAAGTGAATGATTTATAGAAGACCTAGGGTCATAAATATGGACCTATGACTCATCTTGTTTGAAAATTCATAAGTAATTTGAAAATGCTTCAAAAAATATGAATCCACTTGTGTTACAATCAAAATCTATTTTTCTTTGTCTGAAAAATGAGTAAAAATAATCCCATCCAAGAAACCACATGAAAAAGACAAATTGACCTTAGATGCTTGGTTTCAGAGCCTCCTACCTTACCTTCCATTAGAGAAAAAATGAGGCCTCCGGAGGGCTCCTCCAACAGTAATTGAACTACCCTCCCATCTTTTTTTTTTGGCAAAAAAAGTTTTTTTCCCCTAAAATCGCCTACCTCAAACCTACAGTTTTCAATGCTGTCAGTGGCATAGGAACCTAATTTTATTTTTTATTTTTTCTCAAAAAATAAAAAATTAGTCTTAGAAAAATAAATAAATAAATAAAATTTTAGTCGCACAGGACTGACTACTCCGGCCTTTGCAGCTAGATTCCAGCAAGGGACTACTTTAAAAACAATAGCCTTATTTGGTTACTCCGGAGTAGCCCTCCAGAGGCCTCATTTTTTCTCTAATGATTAAAAATATGCCTAACGAAATGCAAGGAGTTATTTCAGCAAAAGGTGGTATTAACACTAAATGGCAAGTAGACATTCAATGGTATGTTTTATTATAATTGTATGATACTGCAATTTTGTAATGTAAACTTCTTATATTGTAAATTGGACTCTACCATCTTTCCGAAGCACTTTACATCCTTGTAAGGTAGGAGGCTCGAACTCCGTTCGGGCATTTAGAACCGCCCCTGTAAATGGTATTGGAATGGGCTGGAGGTGGTTCTTGAATTGACCTTCATTGTCATTAAATGAATCAAGAAAAATACTATTTATTATTGCAAGAGCCAATCAGTTTCCTTTCTTTCCCATTTCTATTTAGAAGTTGCAGTGAACACTTTATGAAAGACCTAGGATCACAAATAGGGACCTACGACACATCTCGTTTGAAAATTCATAACTAATTCAAAAATGATCCAAAAAATATGAAACAACTTGGGTTAGATGCCAATTCTTATTCTCTTTCAAGGAAAATTTATTCAAAAATATTTTGAGCAGTTTCACCTGCCCAAAATTCAGTTCCAGTGCTTAGATGCTCGGTTTATGAACCGACTACCTTAACTTCAACCCTGAACAATTGAAAACAACAAAGGAATGATGGCGCTTCAATGGGTCAACGACTCCAAGTTGTTGTTTTGTTTTGTTTTTTGAAACAAATGAAAAGTCCCAAGTTTTCAGCTTGCAAATGACTGGCTCCATGCACGACGACTTATTCATCAGCGTCTCGAGAACTGTACCTAGTTAAGCGTATTGTGGAAGTCTAGGGTGGGTCTATCCGAATCAGCTTAGGTCACTGTTGGATATCATATCCACTGCTGTTCAAGCCATAAGGTAGTAACTTATGGTCTAGAAGCGACCGGTGAAGAACACGATATTAGCCAAGCACAAATTAAATAGGGGGGAATTTTTTTACAATTACCTTGCACAACACATAATTCACTGTACATGGCCTACTTCATATGATCACTTTAATGTTCTACAAGAAATCATGCTCCTAAAACACTATAAATTTCACATTGAAAACATTTAGAGTAGTGATGATTTCTTTGTCTAATTGGTACATTTCATTGAATTCTTTGAAACGTTCTAATTTATTTATATCAACTCCTATATATATATATATATATAGAAGCATTCACTTTGAGTCATTTGAACACTTAACAAGCTATTGTAAGTATGACCTCAAAGTAGCATTAGGGGAGATTCCTGCGTTTTAAGAGACTGCGAGTTCCCGGACTGCAGGAACGCTGTGGGAACTCTGTAAGAACGCTGATTTGACGTGGCCAGGAGACGGCCACGTCAGATATTATTATTTAATATATTTTTAATTTTTTTTTAAATTATTTTTTTTTAAATTATTTAAAATTTAATATTTTTTTTCTATTTTTCTATTTTTCTATTTTTCTATTTTTCTATTTTTTAATTTTAATTTATTATTATTATATTCTGACTGTACAGGACTGGTTCCCAGCAATGGGAACAGCCCTGAAACAGTCTCCCAAGTAGCTGAAATCTCCCCTAATGAATAAATTTTCACTCATTCATGGATAATTCAAACACACAACTTGAAAATTCTTGCACTTAGATGTTTAGGATTGCACTTACAACTTGTACGGCAACAAACTACAAAATGTTTTTGGGGGGGCTATTTGTAGATTAAAATATTGTACTTCAAAATTGTTTAGTTGTTTGTATTCAAGCGTGTGAAAGATACATAAAGTATGAATTTCTATCTTAATAGATGGAAAAGCAAGTATTGCTTCCTTTAGTAGCAAATACATATCCAAACTTGTTTCGCAAATATATTTTATTTTCAAATACCTGTCGAGTTAAAAACTAAACATTCACTATAGAATGTATATAGTGTTTCAACTATGCACAGTGCAACCCAAAACATTTGACACACTAAGATTTAGTATTTGTTTCTTTCCTCTAATACAATTCAATGTCATTCCATAGAGGTTCATAGTCCATTTCTCCCACTTGCATTGCAATATGACTTAGTGTCTCGGCCTTCTCTCAGACCTTCTACATTGGTAAGCACTCCATGCTTGATTAGTTTTGCATATGTACAAAATAGTTTTTTCCTATCTCAATCCTAGCTTTGATTTAAAAGCGATGCACAAATTATTCAAGTTCTATAAAACCTTTGAAGATCAAACTATGTTATTTTTGCCTTTCTCGAATATTTTAGATTTCCTTCAAGTTCAAGGATAGAACTCAAAAGATTGCAAGTTAAACATACCACCCAATTCAATATCTAAAATCCTACCTATAATTTTGATTATTGATTAATTATAGAAATGATAACTTTGAAGTCTTAAAGTTGGTTTGGATTTTAATTGGGCCTGGCCTAAAAAAATCCAAGATGTCTTGGGTTTGTCTTGAACTAAACTAAGAATATTGCCCAAATGTCCTATGGTTGTCTTAGGCCAAGCCGCCAAACACCTTCAAGATATCTCTAGGTTGTTTGTGGTCAAGCCCAAACATCCTCAAGATGTCTTGAAGATAAATCAACTTCCCACTTTAATTTCATATAATTTTTACAACATCCATCCTTTGAGTCGTTTAAATGCTAGTATTCCTTGCATATAATATGAGAGTTGTATAACCCAGGTTATAACTTTATACGATAGGCTGATATTTTTACCAAAAGCATAGATATCAATACTATTCAAAGAGGATAAGATATCAATAATATAGTTGGTAAAAGTATATATCAAGAGTACAAAATTTATAGCATTGTAAAATGAAGTAGTATGGGTAATACCAAAACCAATTTTTAGTGTATTGTAAGGTAGAACAATCCAATGTTGTTAGTCACCGAATTCCAACTTTTATTGGACCCTCCCATTTGTGTCAGTCACCTCTGGCCCGTTACCACAACCTTATAAGGTAAACCAGCCTATGACAGGCAGATTGCCTGATGTGGTCTGTTGCCATTAGCAAGAATAATCAAATTTTTTTCATACAAAGACACATGTGAGAAATGAAGAAAGCAACTGAAATTTTAATTTTTGGACAAAATATGAATTTTTTGTGAATTTTTGAAGTGTGCTGTCCAGTAAGCCGAAAACAGCCTGTAGACTACCCCAAATCAGCAAAAAAGTGTTTCCATGATGGTCATCTTCCCTCCTAAAACAGTCATAGCATTTTCTAAGATGGCTACAAGACTTTCTAACATGGACATGACATTAAGAAATAAAAAAAACTATTTTTTACTACCAATTTAGACTAGATTGGTATAAGTGTCCATGACAGTTACTAATAACTTCATGACTGTACCCCAAGGCTTTGATAACAACTACAAATCAGCCCAATGCAGTCTTAACCCCATTTTTCAGAAAAAGTCTCTCATAGATTGATAAATGACTGTAATGGGGGGGTCAGTAGGTGTCTGTCATGGGTGGTTTGCCAGTCATGGGTGGTTTGCCAGTCATGGGCTGGTTTACCTTATAGCATGCTTTATTCTCATGATAATGCACTTGGGGATGGAACACATCATAGACAATGTGGTTTAGCATGGGTCCACCAATATTTTACCAATTTGTCCCAACCAACTTTGAAAAATCAGAGAAAATTCATTTCTTGTTGGAATGTTTGGATTTTTTTCTACAAATTGCTTCTATGAAACTTCTCAAACTCTGAAAAGTACAAATCATCTTGGTAGTTGGTATGCATGTTCAGTGTAGATGCTGGAGTGCACCTTCGCTACACTGCAGGGCACCTTCTTATCAATGATGCCTTGTCATGCTGTGAGCCAACAAGAGAAGACCAGCCAATAATCTGGCTTGAATTATAGGAGGGGGCTGCAGAATCACTCAGTCATTTACAGTCCCCCTACAAATCTGTGAAAATAGTGCAGAAGCAGTTTTGTGTGATGTAGACTTTTTATGTTGAGAATCGTCCATCCAAAGTGGTTCATTCTAGAATAATTTTAGGGTGGAAAAGGTGATTGTAGTGTATAGTATATGAATGATGATGTACCTCATACTGGAAGTGTGAAGTGTAGTTAATGAGATGCAGTAATTTTTAATTGTAAGTTGGAACTAAATTGAATTAAGATGTATTTTGGATGATTTAGAGAGCGCCATGAACACTTTAAGTTGTCATTTGATTTATTCACTGGCATTTTTATATTCTTTACAGTTACAGTCTATGTGTGTAATGAGCGACTAATGCACTTTTGCCTTATAAAAATCACCAAAAATTATTTTTACTGCAAATTTTATGCTAAAAAATGGAACAAAAGCTCCTCTTCTTTCTCTAGCCATTGAAAAAAAATTACATACTTTCAGTTTCACTAGCTTCAATCTCCAAACAGGCCTACATTTCCTTACATGCACCATTATTGAGCCTTCTACCTTACAACTTAATTAACCCCTTAACGCCTCAATCCTTTTTCAAATTTTGACACATTTTTGCTTATATCTTTGTACAATATTATCATTTACCAAAATTGGGCATAAAAGAAGGTTATCTTTTCAAGATTCAAATGTTACATTGGATGAATGAGAAGGTAGTTGGATGAAACAGCGCCTCGAAGCCCTCTGTTCATCGTTCATAATATGGACGTCGGAGTGCTTAAGGGTTAATCCCCGAGGTATGTTATACCTCCACCTTGGAGGTGGACAAACAATGTTATGCTCTCACGCCCTCCCAAATGATTTTCCATCAACCAAGGAACAAATTCGGGTGAAGGAAGACACGCTCCCCCCACATGACTTCAGATAGTTTCACCCGGATTTGTTCATTGGGGTGGGGTCCGGGGTGAACTGACCCCTATTTGCTACACGTCCAGCTGCCCCCTAAACTGACTACATTGCCTACCTCCGGCTTTAGAGGAGGTTGTACAATATGCTTCTGTACATGATCATTATTTGTTGATATTGTCGTGGACATTTGTCGCAGCTATGGCCATTCATTTAAATAATTTCCTTCAATATTTTAATTTAACCAAGTCCACTGGTGTATGCACATTGGCAAGGTGAATTGTAAGTTAGGGTTGATATATAGGTCATTCTACTAAGATTAATTTTACTTCAATGAAACCTTGTTTGGATTCACGCAGTCCACATATAGCTAAAACGATGCTTTTATGCATTCTTTACTTTAATTTAACCACAGACTAAAAATAAATTCTATCAAGCAATTAGTGCACTCTACAACAATTGTGGGCGATTTTGTTAAAATGGCAAAATTTTCACAACTTTGGCAGTTTTTAAAGTTCAGATCGGGCGGTTTGAAATGTACAACTGTTTTAGATTTTTTAAATCTATATCTTTCCTAGATGTATGAAATCTACATGTATCATAGATGTTACTTTCATAGTTCATACCATGTGGTTTGAAATCTATATAGATCCTAGATTTTTGAAATCTATACTTGTCCTAGATATCACTTTTACTGTTCAAACCGGGCAGTTTTAAAATGGTACAAGGGATACTTCCATTTTAATGAAATTTCCCATGATTGTTAAAATTGTTATGGTACCAATCTTTAGATTTGTCGTGAAAATTGAAATTTCTGCATTTTTGATAAAACTTACAAGACTATAGTTGCAATGAGCCAACATACAGTGACAGACGAAACTAAGTACAAAGTTGAAACATTTTCATTCAAATAACCACACCATGAGCGACAGACGAAACTAAGTACAAAATTGAAACATTTTCATTCAAATAACCACACCATGAACATCAATGGACAAAGTCAAAAGTACATATATGGGCAATTTCATTAAAAATGTAGGATTCCATTGGCATTTGTACATAAAGGAACAGAGACTAAGGTGTACCAAGGCACCTATTCATTTCATATCAAGCATCCATTGTGTCCCATGCGTGCCTGAATCACCATTTGTTTACGTATAGCATCACCCCCACCATCGTCTTCCGCAAGATTTCATGCCCTAGTTGGTCCCTTAAACTACCATTTTAATGAAATACTGCCATTTTAACAGAATTGCCCATGTATACAAAAGTTGTAGTGTGCAACATACTACACATTACCATGGAAGTTTGAAGAAAAAATTAGTTGTGATTTGAAAGAAAATCAATTTCAAAGTTAGCCATGTCAAAACCCCAATTTTGTTCAACATGATTTGGAATTACTTTATCTTTTGCCAATTTTTTCTTAGAACTTTAAAAACTTTTTGTGCCTTGGCATGTTGGTATACATCATTTCAAATTGTTGTACACAAAAATTGAAGGAAATTGACATTTGTAGAATTTAAAACAACAATAGTTTGACAAACATGCAAATGATGTTGGTTCTCACAATATTTGAAATGTTTTTGGAATTGAGAGCATGAGATAGTGTTTGCCATTGTAGAGAGAATGTGGGTTGCAATATGGACCATTGTTGGATCTTAATGTCCTTGCATTTGAAACATTTGTTGAATTGGGCAATACATTCAATTTATATTTCACAACCATATAATGCATTTTTAATTTCCATCTTTTTGTTGAAAGACTAGAGTTCATGATGCTCATAATTGGATATACCCAATCTGGGTAGTTGGATATCATATCCACCACCATACAACATTGTTCAAGCGCTTGGATGTTTAGGATGTTTAGGATTGCACTTATTGCTCAAATGGCTATAAATTGCAAAAATGTTGGGCGGTTATTTGTACTTCAAAATTGCTTGGTTGTCTATTTTCAAGAGTGTGAAAGGTACGTAAAGTATGAATATCCAACTTAATAGATGGAAAAGCACAAAAGAAAGTATTGTTTTCTTTTATTGCAATCACACAAAATTGTTTCACAATTACATTTCATTTTCAAATACCTATCATGTTAAAAACAAAACATTCATTAAAATATGTACATCTTGTTTCAACCATGCATAGTGCAACCAAAAACGTTGTCACAAAGATTTGCGGATTGGTTCAAAATAACACGTGGATTTTATTGTGGAAATGCTTTGCATATAATCTCTCATACCTTTAATACCCTAAATAATCCTAAACCTATTCCCAAATTTTCCTATTCCCAAGTCTTTATCCTATAATTTTCACAATCCCCTAGAAACTACCATACCTAGCTTTGGTTTAGCATAAATGATGGACAATAGCTCCAAATGACTTAAAACTTCATCACAATGTAGATCAACTATTGAAATACTCAAGTATCAATTTTCATCTTAGTCTTAGATATTGTTCAACTTTCATGAACATTTCCCTATTACTGATTTTCAAATCCTTCATTGCCTCTACACCCGGTTGTATTTTATACATAATTAATAGATCTCAAGTTCATTGTAACCAAAATTTTGATGCAAAAGAATAGATAAGTTAAGGAAAATACACTTCAAATTTAATTGCAATAACACAAAAGTTCAATAAAATTAAAGCTCCTCAATACACCCTTCTTGGCTGCCTTTTAGGGGAGGACACTCTCACTACATTTGGGGTATCCACGTGTGGCGGAGTGATTTATTGACCCCCTATTTACTTTTGAATAAACTTTAATTTCATCCTAAAATTTTGAGATTTGTTTAGCAATGACTAAAGGTTTCTATTGAAAAAAAATTCAATTCCAAATAATATAAGATATATTGTCGAGAAAGGATTGAAAAATGAACTAAAATGGCATGTTCTCCAATTAAAATATTTATAGAGCTCACATGAAGATGACTATTGCATCAATATTCAACCAAAATAAACTTTCAATAGAAAGCTATTCTAAAGAATTCTTTTTTCATTTTTCAAATTCATTTTTCTTATATAATATAGAGGTGTGAAAGTTATTTTCAGCTTTACAATGTATCTATTTTCTTAAAAAATTTATAACTAATTACTATTAGCATAAAAAAATACCAATAATTCAAAACATAAACTTTTAAAGTAGTAAAATGTATCCCTAATTTTTTTTTAAAAATTAAATTAAATTTACTGATGTATTACTTGTATTACTTTTTCCACCGCACGTGGGTTGCTAAAACGTGGGGAGTGTCCTCCTCAGGTCTGCCTTAGAATCCCAGCACCTCCACTTTGAAGCCTTAATATATTTCCTTTATAATAGATCTAGATCTGAAATTTGGCATCATAGTAGATCAATTATCAAAATATTCAAATAAAAAAGTTTGCCTTGATTCAACACTTTTGCAAAATACAACACAAAATCCTTCACGTCAATACTTCCTTCAATATAAAATCATCAATAAATACACAACTTTGCATCCAAGTGCATCTCACACCTCCAAATCACCAAGAAACTAGAGAGATAAGGAAACAACTTTTACCTTTTGAGTAGCCACCACAACCCAATTAATCGTAATTCTAATCCCTCTAATCCTAGAAACAACTGCTTACTAACTAATTATCAACTGACAATTGAATTAACAAGAACAACTAACAACAAAGCTTTTCAATATTGAACAATTTCCAACACTAAATACTCTCTTTTAACACAAGATTATGCCAATTTCAACCCAGTAGTCAACCTACATCACAATAGCATTTGATACACTAAAATGTAGTATTTCTTTTTTCCTTGTCATTCCATAGACTAAGGTTCATAATTCATTTCTCCCACTTGCATTGCAATGTGACCTAGTGTCTTGACTTTCTACATTGGTAAGTGCTCCTCTACTCCATGCTTGATTGGATTTGCATACAATATAATTTTCTTCTTTTACAATCTTTTGATTTAAAATCAATGCCCAAATTCAAATTTTATAAAGCTTTTGAAGATCAAATCATTTCATTTTCCCCTCTAGAATATTTTAGATCTCTTTCAAGTTCAAAGATGGAACTTAGAGAATTTCAATTAAAATATACTACCAAATTCAAAATTTTAAAATCCTAAAATAGTAAAATTCTAAATCCTAATTGTAATTTGGAATTTTAGATGATTAGGAAATTATAGAGAAATAATAACTTTTGAAAACTTCAAACCTATCTTGGGTTTAATTGAATTTGGTCCTAAAAATCCAAGATGGCATTGGAGTTGTCTTGTGCCAAGCTAAGAGTATCACCAAAATGTCTTATGATCATTTTAGGTGTCTTAAGCACCAAAAAACCCTCAAAATGTCTCAAGGACAAATCAACTTCCTACTTGGTCAAATTTTTGTGGATTTCTATATTAAAATATACATTCCAAAATTTTGATATTTTTCTTCCATTAGGTAATATATTTTTATTTTTATTTTTTATTTTTTATAATTAAGAATATTAAAATTAATTACATATATTTAAACTTATTTTATTATAAATTTGTAGTAATTACAAAAAATTGCTAAAACAATATGAAATTTTAAAGAGAATTGAAAATAGTAGTAATAAACATCATCATATAATTGATAACTCCTTGAGCTCACACCAAAAAGAATTTGATTGAAAAAACTCATAAGTGGTGTATTTTAAGCTTTTAAGATACTACCTTCAAAGTGTCACAAAATCTCAATTTTAGCAATTTAAAAAAAAACTATAACTCAATAAAAGAAATATTATTAGAGCTAAATTTTTTAGTTAAGTGTAAAAGCATTTAAAATCAAGAACCATGTGAAAATTGAGGTTTGACTTAATCATATGCCCCCAATGGCCCATGCTTGCCATGTCCTTTTAGGGTTAAAAGTTCAAAATACAATATTACAATATTGGTGATAGCTATGGTATAATTTCATATATAAATACAATCTACAATTTAAAATTCACAACTTCTATATATAAATTAATTCCAAAATATCCCTCTACACTATATTTAGATTAAATTCTTTGCATATCCTCAAAAATAAAGAGACTTTATTGCCTTAAGAATTGAACCACAAGCAAGACCACGAGCTAGTCCAAATTTCCAAAATTGTGAAGGTATATTAGAAAATGCAACTTAGAAGTATATATTAATAGTGGTGATCAAAACAAAGTTGTAAAATGGTTTCTACAAGTCACATCTATACAATTAATTTCACTACCATACGTACTAACATCATCAATAACAAATTTAACTAGAAATTAAAATTTCTTTCTAAAATAATTTGTAGGTTGAATATTTTTTAATTTTATATAAATTTGTCCTTTGAGTTAAAAAATTATGAGTTATGATTATGGTACCTCTTAAAAACAATCATTTAACAAGTTTATTCAAGTCAATTTTGAAGGTCATTATTCAAAAAAGTTACTTTTTGAGGTCAAACATATCTATACTCTTTATAGTAGAATAATAAAACAACTACTAAGATCAACTTCATTATATAAAAATACATTTAAAATTATATTTTAAAAACAAACAAATAAAAAACACACCAAAGTTAAAACTATTAGACAAGTGACTTTGCTAGTCCTCTTTTCTTGACATCTAAATAGCTTGTTCTAAAGAATAATGGAAAATAAAAAAAAAACAGGATTAAAAAATATAATCATCCATAATCCTAGGGAGGGACACCTTCACTTCATTGTGGTTGTACCTTTCTTTCACTGCACTAAAAAACTATATTTAGTGCCACCCATATTAACTACTTATGCAAGGCTATAATATTTTTATAATAACTTAATATTTTTACCAAGAGTATAGATATCAATACTATTCAAAGAGGAGGGTTGCTATAAACATAATTAGTAAAAATACTCATCAAGAGTAAAGATATTACAGCATTTTAAAATCAATTAGTGTAGCTGGCACCATTGTAGCTTGCACCTCTAGAAAATTGATGCTAGGGAGTCAAAGAGATTGTGTCTACAAGAGAAACCTGAGTTAAGGGATCCTGGCCAGTAAGAGAAGAGACCCCCCGAAAATGCAGGACTCAAAAGAGAAAGTGCAAATTGCAAATAAAATAAAATAAAGAACTGAAATAAAGAAATGGACTGTACAGTACAGGTCCTCCACCCACGAAGCTTAGCTGCAGGTTGATTGGTTGAAGACTTGGAGGACTGGAAAACTAGTATGAACCCCAGCGTAAACTAAACTTCGGAATTAAAATATTAGGAGGATTGAGTGCCGTTGCCGTTGTCAGTATTGGAGGTCAAGACTTCGAAGAAGAAAACTAGCGTGACCAGGCCAGCGCGCGTCAACTAAACTAATGAATGGTGACTTGCATGGATCCTTTAGGGATTAAAATCAGGATGGATCTGGACCTATTCTTTCCCACCGCTGTGCGTGTTTTCCAATGTACCGTACACATTCTTCCGATCCCCGTCTCCCTATCTCAACAGAGTAGGAGGATGATGGAAACCAAAAACTACAAGCTAGGTGAAACGGATATTTCATTAAAATGGCGGTATTCTTCCGCCATTTTTTCATTCATTTTCTAGGACTGGTATAAATTTCAGACCACATGGTCTAAAGTCTAGGACTGGTTTACATTTCAGACCACATGGTCTAAATCTAAAAGTGCCAAGTTTGTGGAATATTGCCATTTTAACGAAATATCCGTTGTGAGTACTTTACCTGCTCTTGTGGCGAGTTGACGTTGAAAGAGGCGACCCAAACCACCACCCCAAACGACCCAAACCACCACCCCGAACGCCCCAAACGCCCAACTCAATTGAGCTCCACATGCGTCACAGTCACAGTCACACTTGCGTCATTGGATTATTCATTTCGGCAAGCAGTGTTGACTACATTCAAAATTGTTCCTTTTTCGATTGCATGTTGTATCTACATTTCTGGACTAACATGTTATGCATTTCCAAGTAACATTCTGAACATCGTGTGTGGGTTGATCTCCAAAACGTTGTTGAAAGCTAAAACATTACTGCGATGAGGACTGTCGAAAACATATGGAGAGTTATGTGCCGAAAGTCAAAGAAATCAGATCAAGAAGTCGAATTGTCCAATGAAATGCCAAAATTATATTTCGACACGCGGGTCCAGTGACGGAGTTCTACAGCCCGGAGTATGAATATTCTCGCACTCCTTTCGAAGTCCCATCTCTTTCTCTCTCGCTCTCAGATCTCAGTCAAGGTCGATTATCACTCTGCAGCCCGGAGTATGAATATTCTCGCACTCCTTTCGAAGTCCCATCTCTTTCTCTCTCGCTCTCAGATCTCAGTCAAGGTCGATTATCACTCTGCAGTCCCACAAGGTTTGGTTGGAGGCGCTAGTGTTGAACAAGAGTGGAGAATCAAGACAGGGTACTTAGTGGTTGAATCTTTGTTGATTGGAGTACTTTCTCGAGCTTGGAGTAGTTTCGGAGCTTGGTAGTTCCGAATCCCCTGTATCAGCTGAAGCAGAAAGTGTGCAGCTAGACTGCTAGAGGAGTTGTGTTGGGGAAGGGAATTCGTGGTGGATTGATTGCAACGGAACGGCTTCTTGGACTTGTAAGTTGGTTCAAAACTATGAGCTTTTTGTGTATTGTATTCTCGCAGTCAAAGTTCCTAGCTGGGTCCGTAGAGTTTTATTGGATTGATGCTAGTAGAAGAGTCTGTGGAACGTCAATTTCGTTAAATTGGCGATATTCCCATACTTTGAGCAGTACAAGAATTGCGGCCTGAACCACACCGGTCCTAGATTGTGACTTGAAATTAGACCTTTGAGAAAATATATGTCAGAATTTTTGATTGTGGAATATCGCCAATTTAATAAAATTGAAGTTGTGGCTAAATTAAAGCAAAGTCACTGATTAGGGTCGTGAACATGCAAAATGCAATTTCTGTTGGAGATGGATTAGACTTGTTGCAACGACTTGACTGGTCTTTCTGATCTGGTACTAACTACTGCTTTGACACTCGGGCCGGGATTGTTGGTGCTAGTGTGCTCTTACAGTAATCCAGTGATCCACGAAGTATATAGTTGATTTCAAGCTAGCACAGCTAGAGCAGATCTGATGGCTCCCAAGACCAGGGCAAAGAGCGTACAAGCGGGAGCAAGAGACCCCAATCCGAGGCAGACGATCAGGTTCAAGTTGTGCATCAATACACGTGACGATGACTCCCAAAACAAGTCCGACAGTGTAGAATTTGTTGATGCTCAGAGTGTCGAGCTTGGTGGTGCCAAAATGCCCGAGCACTTCCAGCACTTGGTGATGCTGAGAGAGTCCAGAACTTGGTGATGCTCAAAGTGCCCGAGCACTTCGAGCACTTGGTGATGCTGAGAGTGTCGAGAGCTTGGTGATGCTGAGAGTGTCCAGAGCTTGGTGATGCTCAAAGTGCCCGAGCGCTTCGAGCACTTCGAGCACAGGAGCACTTGGTGATGCTGAGAGTGTCGACAGCTTGGTGATGTCGAGAGTGTCGACAGCTTGGTGATGTCGAGAGTGTCGACAGCTTGGTGATGCTGACAGTGTCGAGAGCTTGGTAATGCTGAGAGTGTCGAGCTTGGTGGTGCTCAAAGTGCCCGAGCACTTCGAGCACTCAAGTGGTGATGTTGAGAGTGTCCAGAGCTTGGTGATGCCGAGAGTGTCGAGAACTTGCTGATGCTCAGAGTGCAGAACTTGCTGATGCTCAAATTAAAGTGTAGAACTTGGTGATGCCGAGAGTGTCGAGAACTTGCTGATGCTCAGAGTGCAGAACTTGCTGATGCTCAAATTAAAGTGTAGAACTTGGTGATGCCGAGAGTGTCGAGAACTTGATGATGCTCAGAGTGCAGAACTTGCTGATGCTCAAATTAAAGTGTAGAACTTGCTGATGCTCAAATTAAAGTACGTGTAGAACTTGCTGATGCTCAAAGTGTAGAATTTGTTGGGTCGATTGCAACCAGATCAGAGGACACGGAAACTACGTTACAAGGCACCGCAAATGCTGCTGCAAATGTTTCTGCTGAGCCACTCGATTCCATTGAACCAGTGGACCTCCGGGAGTTAGCTGAAGTACCATCCCCAACTGTGCTACCGGTATGGAATGGAAGAAGGTAATGAACTATTTCGAATGAGGTTCGCAGCATATATATCGTCAATTCCATTCGTAATATGAATTCACTGAGTTATATTTGCTACAAGAAAATTAATTGCTTACAACTAGCAGCTACTGTAGTTTGAGACCGTGGAATAGTTTGAGACTCATCTGTCTAGGCAGTTCTTCAGTACCTGTCCTAGATTTTGGAGCTCTGGAGGTTTAGTTAGGGAACTTCAAAACCATCAGAGCACTTGCAAGTTCTAATTAATTTTCAGCTCTAACTTGCTCGGACTAGTAAACGATTTGGATGTCGTTTATTTGATGTCGTTTGATAAGGATGTTCAAAGAACATTTTTCTAATGTTATTTCAATCATGTAGATTGTTTTTTTGAAATCTACCCAAAATATACAAAATTCGTAGATTTTAATGAAGAATCTTATATTCACAGACTCCAAAATTTGAAATCTACATTTTTGGTAATTTTTAAATTTTTTTGAATTCTTTTACTTTCATAAATTTCATCATAGTACAAGTCTTTAAGGAGAAGTGAATCAAGTGCTATATCATACCAAAACATGGTCCACTTACACTATTCGTTTCTCTACCCACCCTTCCCTAAATAGTCATGGAATAAATATTTCTTCTAGAATCAATCAAACATTAGGGGAAATTTTTGTGTTTTAAGAGATTGTGAGTTCTTGGACTGCGGGAATGCTGTGGGAACGCTGATCTGACGTGGCTAGGAGACGGCCACGTCAGATATTATTTTTTAATATGTTTTTTAATATATATACATTTTTTTTAATTTTTTAATTTTTATTAAAAATTTAATATATTTTTTAAAAAAATTAATATTTTAAAAAAAATTAATATTTTTAAAAAAATTAATATTTAAAAAAAAATTAATATTTTAAAAAAAATTAATATTTTTTAATATTTTTAATATTTTTAATATTTTTTAATATTTTTAATATTTTTTAATATTTTTAATATTTTTTAATATTTTTAATATTTTTTAATATTTTTAATATTTTTTAATATTTTTAATATTTTTTAATATTTTTAATATTTTTTAATATTTTTAATATTTTTTAATATTTTTAATATTTTTTAATATTTTTAATATTTTTTAATATTTTTAATATTTTTTAATATTTTTAATATTTTTTAATATTTTTAATATTTTTTAATATTTTTAATATTTTTTAATATTTTTAATATTTTTTAATATTTTTATATTCTGA
Source organism: Rhytidiadelphus loreus (assembly GCA_947034895.1). Classification (NCBI taxonomy): domain Eukaryota; kingdom Viridiplantae; phylum Streptophyta; class Bryopsida; order Hypnales; family Hylocomiaceae; genus Rhytidiadelphus; species Rhytidiadelphus loreus. The sequence continues at coordinate 19,022,692 of OX344764.1, forward strand.
CTATACAAGACTCTCAAGTACCTGAAATCTCCCCTCATATTTGTTGCTTGAAACAAACATCCCCAAAATCTACCAATTTTTTGGTTGAATGACATTTTTTTGAAAAATGTCGTTTCATCTAAGTTTTTTCACCACTAGCATGTATGTAAAGTAGGAGGTTCATAAAGTAGGAGGTTCATTAAGAGCTGATCAGCTGATTCACAATTCAGGGTTGTTTGATTTCTTGAAATATTTTTATTTATATTTTTCTTGAAAGACAAATGTGATTGGCATCTAGCCCAAGTTGTTTCATATTTTTTGGAGCTTCTTGAAATTAGTTATAAATTTTGATGTTGGATTCACATAGATCACTAAAAGCATCCATCCCCTATTTAATATGTTCACTCTTGGAACATTGACAAATGCAATTGGTACATTTTAGATATCTATGACATCGGGAGATCCCCCAATGGACAAAGTCCAAAATTCCCTTCAAAGTCCAAAAGTAGTTAAATATGACATAATTGTCTTTGATAAATGTCTGCCAATCCTGGAACTAGCCTATGTCGGATTCACCTGAGAAATCCAACTAGTAGTCCAGGCTAGGGTGCAACTATGGAATTTATCAGCTTGAGTTAGTGTGGAATTTCAGGCTCTATTCTAAACTCAAGTTGGGCAATTCCAAAACTGCACAATGGAATAGGCTACCTAGGGGTTTATTAATGGAATTTTTGTGATTAACTGGGACTGATCAAGGGTATGTGGTTTCGTTTCTAGACGAAGCATTGAAGGCTCTAAGGGGTTTTGTTTTTTTGTTAATTTATGTACAGACGACGCAGTGGACATCCAACAAGGGACGAGCTAGAAGTCGCAGAGTTCTTATTGACCAGGTTAGCTGCGGCTACCATGGTGCAGATGAAGAATGACCCAAATTAATTTGCTCCCGACTGTGCAGAAAAGTGACTCGTCCAAGGCAGCACCTGATTCAACGGGACCATCATTCATAGGGACATGTGGGATCCGAATTGAAGCCTACAGCGCAATGGCTTCATCAAGCCTACAGCCAAAATTTTGCAAATACTATGGTTAGATCGATCATGCGTGCAGCCGTGTATAGACAACACGAACAATGGCTGGATGAAGAGTCCTATTTTGATAACAAGAACAATGGCCCGATCTGCAATCCCAATTTTGACAGCAGATTTGATTTTGATTTGAAATTGCAATTCATGCTGCTACAATTCAAAGGAACCCTGCTGTAAGTACGTAGTTACTGGGTCAGGGCATGATCAATATGAAAAATTGAAGACTTGTAAACACATTGCAAACGTCATGTGCTTGGTTTGCCGGCGGATCTGCTTAATCAGTATACTAATTAATTAGAGGACTGGGAAATTCTGTAAGCTCCGCTCGCCCTTCGCTAGAGATTGTATTATACAATGCAAGCCACCAGGCTCATTAAATTCTGATGTCATAGTGGTCTGTTTAGTGGTCTGTTTAGTGGTTGTGGCTATGACTTCCATCTCCTCTAGTATTTCAACTTAACCATGATCAATTATTTCTGTACGTTGCTAAGTTGTTAGGGTACATAAATACCTACCTGAGTTCCAATAACATTGAAAACTAATGCACAGCATTCATATATATATTTATCAAGTAATTTTGATTGCAAAGTAGTAAATCCCTTCCCATGGAAAACATTATGCCATAAATAGGGCATGAATAAGCCATCAGTGCAGAAAATGGAATCACAAACATACAAGGCTAGTGAATTTGGAAACGCACAACTGAAGAGTCAAATGTAACACCAATTCTACTCATGCTGCGAGAAAAAAATGAAACATAACTTCTACAATATCCAAAATAACAGGCATTTGTGTGACGAATCCATCTAAAAAACGACCTGTAATTAGGCTGAAATCGTAAAGTTGCATGGCACAGTGAGACCTCAACTCCATAGCCATCAAGCTAAACAAAGAATTCGAACAGTCGATTATAAGAACTTCCAAACTATATTCGTCACTTGTTCCAAACCATTTGGAGCATGATTTCTTCGTTCAAGTGCTACAATTCATTGACTTCCTTGAAACATCGTCAATCATTCATTTCGACTCCTACAAGTGAAGGAGGCCACTTTGGGCCATTTGAGGACTTCAAAAGCTGCTGCAAAAGAATACCACCAGCAAGAGAATGTGCAGAAAGCTAATCTTGCTACAATCAAATACAAACAGAGGCCACCATAACTGACCTTCACCTTCTTTCTCATCTCGTCATCGTCACTTTCGTGAAGGAGGCGCTCCTCCTCCAAGGCATGGTAAAGGCTGTCCCAATCTCGAACACATTTCTCCAGATTATCGCCTAAAAACGGCCTGTTGCTGCTCACAGTCCAGAAGCTGCTCTAGCCATACAAAAAACATGAGCTATCCCGTGTCCATGTTTCAGATGGGAGACGTTAAGTAGCCCCCCCTCGAGTTAATAGGGGGGTACGTAGTGGGGCCCTATCAGACCGGCCGGTGGGGCTGGCTGGCCCACTGCCGGGGCCCTCCTGCGCACGCTCCATTCCTTCCGTCCTGCATGCCCAGGTCCCATTCGGTCCGCCTTGTGCCGCAGTCAAATGGCATTCATAAGTTCGGAGTGCGTTTGCAAAACTGTCTCGAAACCATCGAAAGTCAGTGACGTTGCAAAACCGTAGGTAAAATTTTTATTTGGGTAATCCTACATCATACTGAAACAATCCAAAAAGTACGTCACATACATCCAACACTCACTTGCTTGGGTGCATGAGAACTACAAGAAGACAAGATATTTATACAAACTGGATGGTAGGAGGTAAAGTAATCCATGTGGGATATATTAAGGGTTAGGGAGTAGTAGGAGCTCAATCTTCAAGTTGTTCCATATCCTTTGGGGGACGGTTCATAAGGAACAATGGATTTCATTATAAAAATCACCTCTCCACCTTCCATTCTCACTAAGTATTGATGTAGAATTTCCTTACTCAACTTTAAACTAAGTAGCAAATTTAAAATGTGAAAGTATATTCATGATTGTTTGGAGATTTTGTGGGTTGATATCTACTCCAAAATATTTAAACCATTCAATTCCAAACAATGAGTTAAAAGTAATGTTGTGAAAACATAGTCTTTGACATTTAGGGATTCATTAGCGAAATTCTCAGCCCTCCGGAGGGCCGCTCCAGAGCAGCTGAAAGGACCCCAAGATTACATTTAACTTTGCTTAATGATTTGGTTTTCCCCTATAGTCGATCACCGGAAGTCGCGATGTCTGAAGACTATCAATGGTTCAAAATTCAAATATAAGTAGTTAAATAATTAGGGTTTAGGTATTGTAAATTAAATAAATTCAATGAAATTAAGCAAAATGAAGTGAATTTTCAAGCTAGTTGCCAAAAAAATTAGAAAACTCTGACATTTTTCAATTAGCTTCTAAAGCCAGTTAATTTAGGGTGTTTAATTATGAAAAGAGAATATCTTTATGTACACATGGGGTGGTAGGAGGTAGAACAACCCATGTAGGATATGTAGTTTAGAATTTGTAGTTTCTCAACCGGTCATAGTTGAGTTTAAAGTATGAATCGTGTTAAAACTAGAATTTTAAACCACATTTAGGCATAGTAAAATGAATTTTTTCAAAAAACTTTGAACTAAATAAACATGAAAAATCAAACTATTTTTCATGTCCAAAAATCCATTTGATGTTTAGAGCCTCCAATAAAAAGTTATGGACAAAATTTTAAAAGGGGTTGAAAGGGAGATTTTCTTTGACATTTTCAAAAACCTTCTTCAAATTTTGCCCATAACTTTTTATTGGAAGATCTAAATTTTTCTCCAACTAGCTTAATTCTCCAACTTTATTTAGTTCAAAGGTTTTTGATCAAAATTATTCTACTATGCCTAAATGAGGTCTAAAATTCTAGTTTTAACACGATTCCTATTTTAAACTTAATTATGAGTGGTTGAAAAAATACAAATTATAAACTACATATCCCACATGGGTTGTTCTACCTCCTACCACCCCATGTGTACATAAAGAGATTCTCTTCTCATCATTAAACATCCTAAACTAAGTGACTTTAAAAGGTAGTTAGAAAATGTAAGAGTTTCTTAATTTCTTTGACAACTAGCATGAAAATTCACTTCATTTTGTTTAATTTCTCAATTAATCACCTTGTATGTTCACGTAGCTGATTATTAAACAGACTTGTACTACACTTTCATTATTGGAGTTTTGATGTCTTTCGCAATATTCACCCACTCTCACAATGCATTGTGGTTATATGCCCTTACTAATTCTTATGCGATTAAGAGACTGGTTTGGTCACTATGGAGCAGCCCTCTGGAGGGCTGAGAATATCTCTAATGTAATAGTTAATTTTCAAAATCTTGTACAAATTTTCTATTTTGATGTTTTTTTAGTACTATGAAGTACTCCAAAAAATGAGTTTCAATTGGAAATTTAGAGAGTACATTCCTCTACTAAGATTACAACTATTTGTCAAGGGATTTCTAAAAACAGTTAATTTTTTATCTTTATAATTATAAATTTAGGTACAAAGAGGGCTTGTTATGCATGCATTTCTAGAAACTCAAAGAGCCTAGTTCATAATTTTATTGGTTGCATCTCATCTCTATAAATTATTTAGAAATGGATTATATTGTTTATTATATATTTATTTTTACTATCTTCTAACAATTTAAACATCAAAGCATCTTTTTGCAACATAATTTCTATCATCTTGACTGCTTTGTATGCAAGTTTTAGAGATGTTTTTTTCTTATGCCTAAAAATTTGAGAACATAACACTTGTAGTGTTCTTTTAACCCCTTAGTGCTAAAGCGACCATTTTTGGGTCACTATCCAACTTTGGGTAGTATTTTTGGGTAGAAAAGGAGATTTTAAAACCTTAAAAAAGAAAGATTGGATTGTCTTTCAATATTTATATTCAAAACTAAGATTGCTACGGTCAAACAAAAACTATAAGAGAAATAGTACAAAGTATTTAGAGGTGGCCTAGTGTTGAAAAACTCACTATTTAGAAAAAGAGTTGGTGTTTTCATAACTAAATTTTATGCATTTCTTAACAAATCAATAAAAACCACAATTTTGACCAATTGAAAAAATTCAAATGCTACAAATAGAAATTGTATTTGAAGTCATATCTTCAAAATTCATTTGAAGAAAATCTAAAAATAATTTAATAATTTTGATTGTATAGATACTCTCTATTTTTCATGCTTCACATTATCTTTTTCTATGCAAACTTCAAAAAAGTTATAGAACTTATATTTTATAACACATTTTTGTTTTGTTCAAATCCTTTGGGCTTTTAGGGGTTAATTATCCATATTTTATTAAATACTTTTTTTCAAAAGCTCGTAGTACTCCTAATACTTCCTTCTAAAATGACTAAATGCAACAAAATTAACAAGTGTTTTGCTTTCACTCTCAACATGTACCATTATAGCACATTTTTAAAGTATATCAACAATGAAGGCAATCAATTTAGTAGTTCATATGCAAAAGTCTTATTGTTAAAAATAGATATTTTATTAAAATGACAATATTCCACAAACTTGACACTTTTAGGTTTAGACCATGTGGTCTAAAATGTAAACCAGTCCTAGACTTTAGGCCATGTGGTTTGAAATCTATAACAATCCTAGAAAATGAATGGAAAAATGGTGGAAGAATACTGCCATTTCAACGAAATATCTATTTAAACCGCAATCAATGGACAATTTCAATATTCACATATTCTTTTACATGTCTTCATGCACTTCTCATTTGTCAAAAATGTGGTTGAATGCATAAAATAAGAAATCAATATATAAGGCCTCACTGAATACGTAAAACAAGAATATGTTCCAAAATCATCCATGTGGCAGTACAAAAATACTTCAAATTTTATGTATGGATATTCATCAATTTAAAGTCAAATTGAGAAATCACCATATCATACAATATAAAATAAATTAAATTAAAATACTAAAAATCTAAATTGTAATTGTATATTCAATGCTCAGTGAAAAATGGCGAAGTAATTGAGGCACCCAGCGGATGCTGGCTCTCTTCGGAGTAAAAATAGTTTAATTACAAATGGTGTGACTGGTAAATTAATGTTACCCTCACCGACTCACCGACTAATAGGATAGATCATGGATAAAACTTACGCAGTGAAAGAGACGGGTAGTCCTGGACATCGATCCACGACCCCAACAAGACTACAAGAGGATCGATCGACAAGCACGCCGGCGCATCTTCTCCTTCTTTTTCTGTTGCCGCTGCTCCTGCTCGATCGTGCGTAGTCCACACGCTGCCGGATCGAGAGAAACACTAGCGGAAGCAAGTTCAGGTACAATATCGATCGATATTCTCTCCGGATCGTTTCCTCTTGAATTCAACCATTTGCTTGAGTTCGTAATGCAACAAACCAACAATGCAATGCCTACGTACATAAGACGTTCATGCATCCATGCGTATACTGCAGTTTGCTAGTTTGTGTGACAGATTCTCATGTGTGCTGTGTGCATGACTTTCCCCTGCAGGTCCGGTGATCGGAGCAGTGAAAAGCCAGGCCGGCTTAATCGTTTCTTTTTCTCGATATTAAGCCACATTTCGATCTTAAGCTTCTTCAGCTCGATCGCTGTCCAGTCTAGATCTCTGCTAGGTGAATTGGGATCACAGCAGGTTTTTTCACCTCACACGCTCTTGCTTTTAATTTTTCCCCTGATGGATTCGATAATCAACTGGATTCTGAGGTTGTACGTGGAAACGTTCTATGAATGATAGACTAGGGTGTTTCTTTTTCGGGCTTTTTGTAGACTGTATTGTACACGGATGTGCAAGGACTTAGTTGTTATTCGTTGCTTAAATTCCTTGGGAATAACTTAACGACAGGGACGGGGAGTCTTGTCTGCATCCCAAACAGGAGGGCGAGCTAGCTGGTGCATTTTCTTCTGCTACTGCTGGATTTTTTAAGGAGAAAAGCCGACGAAGGCAAATTCAGGTACAGTTTCGAAATGCTTTTTCGATTTTTTGCTCTAATTCCCACAAGGTTCGGTACAGGAGTAGAGAATCAAGACAGGGTTGTTAGTAATTGAATCTTTGTTGATTGGTGTACTTTCTCGAGCTTGGAGTAGTTTCGGAGCTTGGTTGTTCCCGAATCCCGAAAGACAACGCCTGTGCAGTGAAGTTGTGTGTTGGGGAAGAGAATTCGTGGAATCGTGGTGGATTGATTGCAACGGGACGGCTTCTAGGACTTCTGTTGCTTCAAAACTGTGAGCTTTTTGCGTATTGTATTCTCCCAGTGAAAAGTTCCGAAATGGGTAGAGTGCTTTTGGACTGAAGCTAGTAGAAGAGTCCAGGGCTAATAGTAAAGCTACTGATTCGGGTCGTGAAAAGCAAAATGCAAAATGCAATTTTGGTTGGAGGTGGGTTAGACTTGTTGCAACGACTTGGCTGGTCTTTGTGATCTAGCTGGTACTAACTCCTAGCCTGTTTCTACTCTCGCGGTTGTTGGTGTTAGTAGCTGCTTGCAGTAATCCAGTAATCCACCAAATACAGTTGATTTCAAGCTAGCACAGCCAGAGCAGATAAATCAGATGGCTCCAAAGACCAGGGCGAAGAGCCGGGCGAAGAGCGCAAAAGCGGGCGCAAAAGACCCCAATCCGAAGCAGCCCAAGTTGTCCAACAACACGCGTGAAGATGAAGGTCATTGCGGTGCTTCTAAGAGGTAGGCCATGCACACATAACCAGATTACCAGATTACGACATTGCGTTCACCTAGCTCATTTCTTTTTTCGTTTCAACAGGAGTTTTGCACTTACTACTGAGCGCATGACTGTAGTGGATAATATCCACTACAGTAGAGACTTGAGAGTGCAAAACCCCGGTTGATTTTCTAGTGAGAGTTCTACATGCCTACAGTCAATACAACAATACTTTTAGAAATCAAATCATGGTCATAGTACATGAGAAACTTGGGAATCAGGTACTCCGTGATTCTCGTTGTGCTAGTGAATTTTAAAATATAAATGGGAGGTATTCCACTACTTTTTCTCTCTTTTCAACACACTCCGCATGAAATGTATATCAATATCTATCCTCGTCTCTAGTGTTTCTGTGGATGTATGTCACAATTTAACTACGTGCACGATCTTTGTGTTAAATTTCATGAAGCTTAAGTGTCGAATTTGTTGAGCCAATTGCAACCAGGTCAGAGGACACGGAATCCGCGTTTCAGGACACCACAGTTCCTGCTGCAAATGTTCCTGCTGCGCCACTCGATTCCATTGATCCAGTCGACCCCCAGGAGTCACCTGCAGTACCATCCCCAGCTGTACCACAGGCTTGTTATGAAAGAAGGTAACTATTTCAGGAACTCAGTGAATGATCGAGGTTCACAGCATATATATATATATATATATATATATCGTCAATTCCATTCGTCATAAGAATTCAATGATCATGATTCACACTAGCCACAAGAAAATTATGGAAGCGTGGAATGGCACCTTTGAAATGACATGGTTTCGGGAAAATGAATCGCTCACAACTAGGAACTGAGTGGAGTAGTTTGAGACTCATCTGTCTAGGCCGATACCTTTCCTAGATTTTGGGGAACTTCAGAACCATCAGTGCACTTGCAAAGTTACAAGTCCTAATTTATTTCAGCTCTAACTTGCCCGCGCTAATGCAAAACCCTAGTTCAAACGACATCTAGATGTCGTTTATTTAAGGTCCTGTCATAAACAACATGATTTTTTCTAATGTCATTTCAAACATGTAGATTTTAGTTGTGAAATCTACCATAAATGTAGATATCAGATTGTGGAATCTATCTAATCTATAGATTTCATCATTTCTAATAATATCTATGAATTTTGTAGAATTTTTAGAAAAATTAAAACTACGTTTCTAGTAGATTTTTCAAATTTCATAGATTTTATCATAGAGTATAAGTCTTGAAGCAAAAAATATATATATGCTACCAAGGCATGGTCTACTTACACTATTGATTTCCCCATTTCATCTTCCCCTATACAATCATTACTTCTAGGAGGTCCATAAAACGCCCCCCTTTAAGTGAGTTGATTTGCAATTTGGGGTTCATTCTTAGTACGTTGACATGCAATTGATATATGGAAGAAAGTAAAATGTACCCTTAATTGTGTTCAAAGACACTTTTAAGATAGAGGTACCTATTTCAAAGAATATATCCCTCTATAATTAGCTTTATAGAGTGACCTATAGTGAACAATACTTGGATGTATTGTTCTTTGAAAAAGATTATCTTTTTCTACCTTCTTGAATGTCCACTAATCTCCCTTTGCGTCTCTTCCCTCCTTGATTAGGATGAAGTGTTGAAGCTAACTGCTATAAGTGAGTCTATGAGACTAGGATGGGTCCAAATGAAAAATCCACATTATTTCTATTATATTCATTCTTGAGGGAAAAAAAAAAAAAAAAAAATCCTTTTTTGCATTCTTCCTGAGAAATCCAAATAGTGCAGGCTAGGGTGCAACTACGGAATTTATAAGCTTGCGCTAGTATGGAATTTCAGACTCTATTCTAAATTAACTCAAGTTGGGAAATTCCAGAATTGCACAATGGAATAGGCTAAGTAGGGTTTACGAAATTTTTGGATTTCTCTTGTGGACTGATCGATCGAGAGTTTGAGGTTTCATTTTCAGACGAAGGAATTGAATGCGAGTTCTAAAGAGGTTTCTCTGTCGATATATGTATTGTACAGACGACGCAATGGACAGCCGACAGAGGATGAGCTCGAAGTCGCGAACTTCTTATTGACCGAAGACCTTCGCGATAGATGGGTGGCAGGGTTAGCCGCGGTTACCATGGTGCAGATGAAGAACGATCCGAACTATTCTCCTCCCGTGCAGAAATAGTCTCGTCCAAAGGCGGGGCTTGGACTCGACAGGGCGCCGCTCAAAGGGATTTGCGTGATCCCAATTCAAGCCTACAGCACAATGGCTCCATCCGAAATTTTGGCACTATACTGTGGCTGGATCCATCACGCATGCAACCGTGTATACTGTATATTGATCACATGAACAGTGGCTGGATCAGGAGCCTTATTTTGATAACCTGATGAACAATGGCTTGATTTGCAAGCCCATATTTTGACAGCGGATTTGATTTTGGTTTGAAATTGCAAATTTTTTGTTGCTACAGTTCAAGTGAAAGTACATAGTTACTTACTTACTGGGGTAGGACATGATCTATATGAACAATTGAAGACTTGTAAGTACAATTGAAGACTTGTAAATGCAACCTCCATGCGCTTGATTTGCGGGCAGATTTGATTAAGCAGTATGTTGATTAATTAAAGGACTGGGAAATCCTGTAAGCTGTACGTGCCTATGCTAGAGATTGTACAGTACAATGCAAGCAACCAGGCTCATTAAGCTTAGTGGTTGTGGCTCCGCCTTCAATCTCATCTACTATTTCAACTTAAGCGGCATTAATTATTTCTGTACGTTGGTAAGTTGCTAGGGTACAGAAATCCCTAACTGAGTTCAAGAAATATTGATTACGTATGCACATCATTGAGATATATTCATTAAGTGATTTTGATTGCAAAGTAGTAAATTCATTGCCATGGAAAAGAGTATGCCGTATACAGGGCACGAAGAGTTTTTGTGGAGTGGGTTATAAGTAGAGTAAATGTAATCACAAACATACAAGGCTAGTGGAGTTGAAAATGTACAACTGATGAATCAAATGCAACACCGATTCTGCTCATACTACAAGAAAAAACTGAAAAAAAACTTCTATAATATCCAAATAACAGGCTTTTGTATGTCGAAATCATCTCAAAAAAGAGGACACAGACCCATAATACAAGATTCCATTCAAATAAGAGACCGCTATAAATCGCTAAAAGCCAGGAAATAAATTCCCAAACAACGTTTCTAGAACTAGAAATTTCCACCCAAATCGTAAACATTAAACTACCAAAAGTTGTCAGTTAACTCCAGAAACCTCAGAAGAATGGCAGAAAGTTTCAGGTTTTAAAATTGTACAATGGAACGGAACTCTTTCCAAAGAAGAAATGCACCCGGGAAATAAAATATGACCATCAATTCTACAGTCTCAGGTGTACAGGAGTCACCTACTTGCAGCTTCTCACATCATCAAGAATCGTGTACATTAAAGCCGCGAAACTTATGTAGAGGGTTCAAACCGAGTGTTCGAACAAAACAAAATTCCTGCTGTTGGTTGCCAAGACCACCCAGACATTCATTTTCAACAATGGAGTCCGTCGGTGCAAGATGCAGATCAAACTAACCTCAACCAGGCTTCTGCCCCATAGACTAAACCGCCAGTCAATGTGAACACACACCACTGTTCAAGCCATATGCCACACTCCAGTGGTGGTGACGCCGAACGAAATAACTATACAAGATGCAATGCATGTGAGCGGAATGCACATGCGCCAGCACTTCCCTCGGGATTGAGAAAAATCACGTCCAACTCACACACATGGGTTCAACACCTCGAAAAACGCAGGCGGTGGTTTTCAGATTCGAGCTCTCGCACGCGTAGAAGCGCCACCTGGTGCAAATAAACGGTCTGTTGTTAAGCTGAAAATTGTACAGTTGCATGGCACAGTGAGACTTCGACTCCATAGCCATCAAGAATTCCAACAGTCGATTCTAGGAACTTCCAAACTATATTCGTCACTCGTTACAAAACATTTGGAGCATGATTTCTTCGTTCAAGTACTACAATGCATTGACTTCCTTGAAACGTCCGAATGATTCGTTTCGGCTTCTACAAATGGACGAGGCCGCTTCGAGCCATTTCAGAACTTCAAAACCTACTGCAAAATAATAACACCACAAAGAGAATGTGCAGAAAGCTAATCTTGATACAATCAAATACAAACACAGGCCACCATAACTGACCTTCAGCTTCTTTCTCATCTCTTCATCGTCACTTTCGCGAAGCAGGCGCTCCTCCTCCAAGGCATGGTGAAGGCTGTCCCGATCTCGAACACATTTCTCCAGATTTCGCCTAAAAACCGCCTGTTGCTGCTCTAAATCCAGAAGCTGTTCTAGCCATACGAAAAAGATGAGTAATCCCGTGTCCACGCTTCATCATATCGACAAATAAACGAAACGAAGGATATCGGTCCAACCCAAGAACTAAACAATATATACAAATTCAGGAACTTCCAAGTTGCCAGGGCAAGAAGATTTACCTGAGTCTCTAATTTACGATTCCGGTCAATTTCAAACATCAGACTCTGCTCACTCTGTTCCTCCAACCTACGGCATCTGAAGACAACGTACAGGGAAAAAATGTCACACTCAGTCTTATGACTAATGGACTCAAAAAGGGACCGAGGGAGAGCATGTACTGACTTCAACGACAGTTTCGCTACACTGGCGATATTCCATTACTAGGACACGGTTCAGGCCGGGAGGCCTTAAACCAAAAGCTATACCTGTCCTAGTTTTTGCAAAGAAATTCGACCATTGTGAAGATATATGTCACAATTTTTGGTTTGTGGAATATCGCAAATGAAACGAAATAGACGTTCTTTCAGTATGCCAGTGCAAAACAGAAAGACAGGGATACAACTCGAAAAAAGATTCTTCTGGAGCATCCATGCAGCAAAGAGATGGAACACTTTCGGATAGTAACCTTTCTCGAATTTGATCGTTCTCATCTTTGAGTTGCTTCAATATCTCCAGTTCCACGGACGCCCTATGCCCATTCGAAGTCGCCGGACGCTGCTGTTGACCCTGAGGAGGATGAGAAACCTCGGCAGCAGCAGCCCTCCTCACGAACTGAAGAACCAAGCACAAGTGAGATTAGTGCCATTGAAACAGACAGCATTGTACAATGAACGTGATAACATAGGACCCCAACGGAGCAGAAGAACTACAAAGAACAACAGATACAGAACTCTAAGATGAACAGAACCAGGCTCACAAAAAGTACCATTCTGCCAAGATCTTCCAACGATTTCCGGCTAGGAGCAGTCTCCTTGGGACCAGGCTCATTACCCTGAAAGAAACGGACTTTAGCAGACAACACAATAATTACGTCCAATCAAAAACGATCTTGCAAATAGCACTCACAATGACAATTCAAAAGATTTTGCTGCCCATTGCAAATATCTCGATTAAGTAATCAAACGGCAAATCGGAAACTTTAAAAGTGGCGAGAGAACCTTGGCAACGGAGGTGCCGTTGGTCAGTGACCCACTTCTAGATATAGCAGGAGCAGGTTCAATTTCCAGTCGTAACCTTCCTAATGTACCCTCTCCATAAGTTCGCAAAACCCCTCCACCCCTCTGTCCTTCACACATCGAGTTGGATGGCAAAGAAAGGCGCAGTTCTGCGTGAGGATCTGATATTGGAGATGACATGCTTGAACCTTGACCCCTATTCATAACGCCCTCTGGACATCAAGAACATTTCATCAATAAGAAAACAGACCACAGAAAACATACAAACATACAAATGAACGCACGAACTACAACGCAAACACGGCGAAAACCTAAAATTCCACATCGAAGACTGAAATTCGAAAGAGACAATAAGACAAGAAGGTCCACGACAAACACCAAACATCTCGAAACAAATGCCTAGGGTTTCAAGACTACTTCAACGAAAAATCCGTGCTTCGAAAAAATCGGGTATGCAACATTCGGATGCCGTTCAGAGAGTGAGAAACTAATACTTCATGAAGTGCTCGAAGGGAAAATAGACACACCTCCAGGGAGAGGAGCAGGCGGGATAATCTTCTTCTTACTCTTTTTGCTCACATAGCCCACTTTATGACAATTATTGCCCCTGCAAGGATGCACGTCCAGGGGTATTAGAAATTACAACATCGCAGTGCAAAAGGTCGCAGTAAGAGTTCATGAACGTGGAACGGAACAAAAGAATGACAAAACGAACCAGTAGTTCTTCTGCATCTGCAACAAGCGTGACTCTAATCGCGACAGCACTGTGGTACGCTCAAACCCTTGCTTGTCATGAGCAGGTTCCACAAAGTTCGCCTCCAGCACCCCTGCAAGAAAGAAGAGTCCAAGGTCACGTGAAGAACAATGACCGAGCTCCTATCAATGATCCCATTCTATCTACACCGGAATTGCACGCTTGTCACGAGCAAATCACGCGGCGTGCAACGAGACGGAAACAAAAAGGTCACGATTCTCAGGCCCTGGGATCCTTTGTGAAGTCAAGTATTTGCAAAGGGATACGAACTGTGCAAAGGCATCTGTATTAACAAGTCTCAGCAAAGTTCTCCCTAGATTATACATACAACCATATGAACAATTTGGAAGTGCCAACCATATGCAGCAATTCCTTAAGTAATTCACAGTATTAAGTGTGGTCAATCATCTGAATAGAGAACAATTCCATGATTCAAACCTCGCAACGCTCTGATCCGCATTTCTAGAATCACTTAACAAAGTTGAATGATACAGGCTTCACCGAACTCTCAAGAAAATATGAAACGATTCTGCTGGATATTCAATCACAGTTGTAAAGTAATAAGCTCATCGCAATATTTCGCGAGGTCGCACGAGCAAGACATTGGCTTACCTATGATGCCTCGACCATCGCTGCCAGTGCAATTCCAAATTTTCCAAAATGGCTGCAAAAAGAAGAAAGGGTAGACATTAGCTGTCCATCCAACATCTGATGTGCTACAGGCAAACGATGAACTCAGTATCAAACATATTCTAAAGCAACACCACCTTACAATACAACAACGTTGGTCGAAGCAATAGGTTCAAAGAGACGAAAGAGAAGGGAGATCTCCTCACTCCAGTCCTACAAATCCAAGGAATTGGGTGGCTCTACAATATGCACCTTAATTAGTCGGTTCTTGTGGTAAACGTTGAAGCCTTGTATATTTACATGGTCCTTAGCATCCTTCACAAACCCAATGGTCACAACGGCCACCATCTGCGACATCACATATTATACACATTACAGGAATAATGGGTTCTTCGACATCGTAATCGATAGCCACACATTTAGGTTTCGAGGAAAATAACCAACAGACTTAAAACATTGCACCGATACTGAACGGACAAAAAATCACGACCAGTCACTCACATCCGTTTCTCGGGTAACATGATCAGCCCCACTCTGCGGCCTATATGTCAGCTCTTGGGTATACATCAAGTCATCCACAAGGTTGTGGTGGTGAACTTCTTGTCCCCGGAGAAGGATTCGAAAGCCAGGCGGCATTCGCAAATACAATATGGAGACATAACTCTGCCACACCAACAACACGATCGGATTGGGAAACAACAACAACGTTAACCCGTAAAAGATCACAAACTCACGGTTTACGGATGACTAATTCAGCTCACTACATTCTAGAAAACATAATTCAGTTCGGGACCAATTGCACATCAACAGATTCAGTAAAAAACAGTGAATGCGTTCGTCAAAAAACAAACAAAATTAGACAAAACAAGTCCCCCGTAGGGCCTCTCCAAAACCGGCACAGAAACAGAAGGCCTAACACGGGCTTCAGGGGCCTTCCAGGGTCAACAAGGAACAGGATAATGAAGACTTTCGCTTCCTCCCAACCTGTACCAGCTTTCTTTCATGACATGCATAATGAATAAAGCAAGATAGTGTGGAGAGCACAAGACCCCGGAAATGGGAGATACCCTCAAAGAGTGACGGTAGGTGAGAAAATGGCGAGAGTGGGGAAACCGCTGAGCCATGGAAATCTTCTTCTCGTCACGATTGGCTCCCCTGATTTGAATATCCTAGAACAAATAAAAACATTCAGAAATCACCCGCTTGCTTGCCAACACGAATATGAACCACACGAAACTACGAAGGTCACAGTCTGAAATCACTCAAACAGCCTACAAGTCGAAGCAGATCTCCGCAAAAAGGAATCTAAAATGAGAGCACAAATCATCAGGAGGCGAAAGCTTAAGGTCCGCACATAGGGGTCAGTTTCAAAGTCCAGCTCGACTTGGCCTTGATCGTCCTCCCAAAGATTATACAGAATAATCTTTGTACCATGGTCCTTCATTCCTACAAACTGCAGAAGAAGAAAAAATGGCATAAACGTCCTGTAGCATGAACCTGCCCTCCATCATAAAGTTACCATTCAAATTCGACATTACATACTGGACTAACAAAAACGTCGGACACTCTGAAGTCACTACGATGAGCACGGATTCAAGAGAAATGGTCTCAGATTTTCGAAAAAAACATTTCTTCTCATTGCGGCGTCATAGCACTTCTTAAATGTGCTGAAGAGAAACTCCCGCGTTCTTCATGATCCCAGACGATACATGTGACCTTACTGCATGGACTCGAGCACCCTCGAGAAATTTTCATAGCTCGTAAACAAACAAACCTGCTCAAACAAATCTTCCTCGCTACCATAAGGAGACCAGCTTTGAATGGTTTCCAAGTTGTGGGTCCAATCGTTCAAAGTGGTCCTCAGCATCTTCCACACCTCACCATCTCCAATTTCGTAGTCAATCTGCACAAATTCAGGAACTCTTCAGAGACAAATCTCTACAGGCAAAGTTCATCAGAAGGTGACTAGCACCTGGCGAAGATGAAAAAATAGCATAAACTCTAGATTAAGAACACAAAGACTTGGCGCACAAATTCTCAAATGAAGAAGGTCCCTCCACAACCCTACAACAAACGGACGAAAAAATCCCACTTAGGAAGGACCTCACTAGTAGCAAGCTCAAAGCACTCATCTAGTCTTTAGTGAAGGCAACGTTCTACCATCATCCACAAAAGAAGCATGTACAAGAAGTGAAAATTATCTTCCATGGAACAGAAGGCACTCACCATGGGAACAACAATATCATCATGCCCAGTTTGCCGGAGAAAAGTGAAAGATAGCATGCCGATGCTCTGAGTAGCTCTGTCAGGCAACCCGGAAAAAAACCCGACCTTGTGAACAGAAGATTATAATCCGCACACTACGAAACGACAAGGAGTGGCACCACTCTGTCTGGCTTGCATACTCAGCTCTCACGAGGAACAACTGATAAGCTAACTCAAAGTAGCCAAGAATGGAATCTAGGAAGAAACAGACATGCTAAGATACCATCCAAGAACAAAATTCGAAAAAACCAGAGGGCTAACGATCTACCTATGCCCATTGGAAGCACGAGATCGAGAAAACACAATCACATCGGCTCCAAGGCGCATGGTACTCGTCTTAAAACCATTTCCGTCTGCAAGAAAGCTCGAGTCAAATCCAACCCAGGCAGCGAAACGCAGAAGCTGACCGAGATGAAGAGCTACATATGCGCAACTCGGATGCCAGCAAAGAAGAGACCGACAAAAGAATGTGATGGAAATTATGTAGAAACGGAGGAATCGCTACAAACGGGCTCCAAAAAAGACAAAAAAGAAAACGATCTATGAAGACAGTAAGTTGTGCGGTAGCAGTACGAACATTGACCAATAGTGTTTGCACTTTTGCTCTTGGCAGAGTAACCAAGGGACATGCATTGACGCATTCGATCGGGAGTCATCCCACCACCATCATCTGAAAGCCAAGTAAGAAAACACCTCTCAGGCAGACAGCTCTACAAGACAAAAGTAAATCGACACAAAAAAAAAAAACTTACTCAAGACAAGACTATAACCAAACCACATGATAAACCTGACAATACGCTCACTGAGATAGATAACAAACATGCCACTAATACCAAGTGATAATATATATATAAAAAGTGAAACCCGACAATTTAGGGCTAACCCCAATCAAATCGAGTAAACAGATCAACTGTAACAAATGATAGTGTTGAAACTGCTTACCCTCAATCACAAGCATTGGGGAGCGATTTCTAGGGTGCAAGGCAACATCCACATTCACAAACGATGCGCCATTCACAACCTACATCCAAACATAAACACACTGTCAATGAAGGACTCAAGTAAAATGCAAGATAGGATAGAACCGAGATTCAAGTCCAGTACAACTCCTTGCATTAAGGTGCTGTACTGCACAGCTCCAAAATTACTATCCAAGTGAACAAAAAACGATGGACCGCAGAAAAGCCGAACTTGAGGGTCATTTAAACCAAGGAAGGAGAACCACAACATCTCAGAATGTAATTTATGCTCCCTTACGAAACATCCTGGTGGAGCTCAAGAAACATACCTCGTCCACGGCATTGTCCACTAACTCGGCAACAGCTGCAAAACACCCAATCTTCAATTAGATTGCCACTCCAGGTAGTCCAGTACAGCCTCCATTTGCGACAACAATAACTCAATCTTTAAAATCGTATCTCCAACGTGGAAACATATTTAGAGAGAAACGAAAGTAACGTAAAAAATCATTCCAGCGTATCATAAAGATCCACAGTTGAAGAAGTCAAACCGAATCTCTCTCCAAAAACATCAAGAAAAGCATGTGGAAGTGGAGTGTACCCCCAAGGGCCCATCTGTGACTGGTGGCATTGGAGTGCAGAAACTTCGGGTGAACCCTAACGTGGTCAATCCCACCTGAAAGCGGAAATCACAAACGGGTCAGATAAGATCGCTTCTCGTAGCAGTGAGCAAATACTTCAAACGTCTCGGCAACATGAAATGTACATCTCCGCTTCATTCTCGCCATAGAACAGACACGGGTGTCTCCGAAGCAGAGCACTCCACGTATACATTGTCGAAACACAAATGCTCCGAGCTGCAACATAGAAACCTACTCTCGACACGAATTGTCCGTTCATGTTACAATGAACTGGCGGGAAGAGTGCGGCTCAGGTCACACAAGCCCCCGAAATACAAGCAACTGGTCAATTCCCTCCAGAGAACATGCACTCCGCGTCTCCTGAGCAGCACTCTACCCCAAATTGACATCCATAGCACTAAGACATCAACATTCAGGAGAGATAAAATGTTTGAATTTGGAAAATATAGGAACTCTCATTGGATACACCACAAATAAGGTATACCACAACTCCCCATGCTTCAAATAAGAGAAATATTCACCTGCTTGCTGCATTGAAACAGCAGGCTGGCCTTCATAGTCCCCTGCTTTCCAGAACTGCTTGCAACTAGTTCTCGTTAGCGCAGGGTCCTCCGGGGAGGGTTGAGGGAAAAAGGGCAAGGCAACCGGAGAAGCGACCTTCGCTTCACGACCAATGTCCAAATCTCGTTGGTCTTGGTTCTTCAAATCCTCATACCTCCAAGCGTTCAAACGCAAATCATCCACAGGCTCGAGCTTCTGCTTCTTCTGCACGAAAGCCTGCTCGCCCCAAGGGCTTTCCGATGGACTCACCCTTTTACCGAGCTCCTCTCCCTCTCGGGGATCCTCGCTGTTGGTGCTGCTGGAACTAAGTTCGTACACATCTTCCGTCTCGTCTTCCCTCTTCACTGCCCCCGGTGCAGACATTGCTGCACCTTCTATCCTTCAAGTCAATATGTGGCACTCGGGACGGACCTGAACATTGAGAAATGTCCACAAAGTCGAGAGTTGGCTCCAGATTCGTTATACAGTGTCCTTCGACAGTACAGCTCTCAAACTTCGGCTGCTCATTGGGAGCACAGCATTCTTGCAATCACGGAATAGGATTTAAACTTCTAGTCTACGTGCATTGCAGTACTCTATGCATTATTTCCCACCGATCAAGCTCCGTTTTTCAGTTCCAAAGCGTACTATCCTTGTAACGATACCAACTGAAATTTAGAGAAATATATTCTGTCTAATTTCGGTCCTAACGTACCCCAATCAAACTCTCCAATTAAAACCTCGTCGTTGCCAACAGAGCAAAGACAGTTAATATAGCAAGCGCAGTTTGAAGGGCATAGAACCAGATAAATCCCGTATATCCTGAAGGAATCAACCGCCGTCGGGGCCAGTTTTACAAAGAACTTGGAGAGCCTTTCTAGCGTAAATATATTCCCGTACCAATTCCTGGTCGGGAAACCCTGGTGTGGATGTAGGTAAAGGATTGTAGCTCACAAGCGAGTCAACCACGGTACGACGAGCATTCCAGCATTGCAAGGTAAACACAGCCCCTTTCCCAGTACTCTTCTCCCACTGCACTAACGAGGCTCTTCGAAATGGCAGCTACCAGCTCTTGCACAACGCTGCGTCTACAGCGGAGCATTGGCAATAAGATAAAACGACCCGGCGGTCAGCGAAAACCAGTGTTGACTTCCAGCGGTCAATTCAGCACAGAACGACGCAACCTGACCTTGGAAACACCACTGCTCCTCCGTCCGGACCCTTCCAACACCTGCTAACTTCAATTGTACTCTTCACCAACAACGCAACAAACAGGCCTTCACAACGAGAAACGAAGCTTTCAGCTCCTCACTCTGCTTCCAGCTCTTCACTCTTGCACTCGTGCCAGTCCCTCATTTCCCTTGCTCCTTATTCCGAATGCGTCCAAATATTACATCTGCACGAGAGGGAACTATATCTGCACCCTCAGCCAACCAGCATTTTCACAAGGACGCGCACGCTCCGCCTCTAAACCCGACGCCGCGCAACCAGAGGAATAGAAAAAGAAACGGAAGGTCTCCGGTCCAACCAAAGAACCACCAATACGTTACCTAGACCACCGAAAAATTCCACTGAAACGACGCACCATCGACACACGCTTGTCCAAACTCACAGCAACCCCAGGGACAGCAACACACGCCCCGTTACCTTCGAAACCCTGGGCGAGGCGTAACTGCTACGATACGGCACCAAATTGGCCACGAAAGAGCTTCACAGCTGCACCGCAACACCGTGCGCCCGGTCACAACCTCCAATCGACACACAGCGACCGCGACGGCCTTCCTGCGGACTTGGTGACTGTTAGTTTCGTAACGACGATGGTCGTGGAAGTTTAGTCCCGGCAGAGGTCCCGAGGTTTAGTGAACGAACCGAAGGAGGAAGACGAAGTTCCCCCTGGGGTTCCCTATGGGTTCCTCAACGCTCCAACACCGTTCCGTACCTGTTCACAAATGCCTGCACTGCTAATGATCATCAAAATCAAAACTTGACTGAACTAAGTTAAAGTTGTTGTGGAGGGAAGAATGTGACAAATTTGTTTTCCAAGTTTTTGTGTTCAGTTGATGGCTTCTTCAGAATGGAAACACCTATACATCAAATTATGGTGTAGCTTGGTGTATGTGTCCGGAAATAGTTGAAAATACTCTTGAACACCCTACCATGGACTTAAGCTCCGGAGTAAAATTGGAATAAAATGAAGTCGTGATTTATTTTGAATTTTATATATAAAGATCGTGATCCAAATCTCTATAAGGGCATCCTCATTGGAAGGTGAACAAGGAGGTCTGGTTGTCGGGTTTTTCAAGTCGCAAACCATCACAATCGTGGCTTTAACCACATTTGTTATCCATCCATTGACCATCTAAGAGAAGAACCCAAAGTTCTTTTAGCAAGTTGAAACTATGTACAAGGTGCTTGGAATCTCTGTGTTTGCGACCTTTAAAGTCAAAGAGACAATATCTTATGCAACAATGACGTTTAGCCAAGGAATCTTGCCTTCAAAGTGAATTGACACTAACATGATCCAAAAATCTCATACTTGTAGTTGATTTTGGCAAACTCTTCAAAGATGGTCTACTTGTTGATCTCTACATAGAAATTGACAAGCCTGTCACTATTTGGAGTCAAGCCTATCGGTCACATTCGAGCTCGTATTAACACTATTACTCTTATATTGTTAAGAAATTATTCTTTAAGAATATTAGTATTCTTTCATTCATGTTCAAGGATGTGAGGAGTTAAATAATCAACTAAATTTCTATTCAATTCCTATGAACTCTAAGCCTTGAATAGTCAAATTTCACTTCAATTTCAAACCCAATCTTAAACACTTTGCTTCACAGGCTACGCGAAGATGGTATTTGTCACAATTGAATAGTGAAATTTCACTTCAACTTCAAGCTAAATCTTGAACAATCTACTTCATGCTTCGATTTGAAGACACATGCTAAGCAACCTATTTCATGTACATCAAAGTAAAATCTCTTACAATCAAATTTCATTTCAATTTTTTAATGACAATGATTGTGCTCGGGAATAAAATTAGAATCACATAACATCATGATTTATTTTTGATTGTAAATAAGAAGATTAGAATCCAAATCTCTATAATATTCTTGAAAACGAAAGGAAGAATCTTTTTTCATCAAAATAACAAATGAAAAATTATTCCTCATCAATAGTACTACTAGAGCTCAATTGACCAAGTTGAATAATATTGTTACACTTATTGCTCAACCATAACGTTGTTCAAAAAATATCCATCCCTTCATGTCAAAATGCTTGCAAAAGTATTATGTCAAAGGACCAATTTCAACTTCTATTCAACACCTATCAATTCTATCATTGAATGTCAAATTTGAAGTCAATTCCACTTCAAATCAATCTTGAATTATCAACTTCACTTAAAGTTTGAATAGTTGACTTCACATCATATGACAAAAAGATGGCATTTGTCACAGTCAAATCCTAATTCAAATCTAAGCTTGACAAAAAGATGGCATTTATTACAATCAAGATGTGCACTACCATATTATGGCTAACCAATGCAGTTTTTGAAGTTGGTCAGTAAAGACTTCTATAAGGTAACCTACCTCTTTTTGACCACAACCTATGTTTGCTAATTAGACTCTTTTGTTTCTGATCAGTTGTGACAACTCACATTGTTAGGTGATAGCTCACACAGTACAAATGTTGGGAAGGTGTACATTGAATGCATACAATGGTTACAAGATGTACATTTGAAGCCATAATTATCACCTACTTTGAAGCATGGTTAATTTTGTAATTAGCTTATCGTTGGAAATGTAGTGCCCTATATAACAAGAATGGGTTGAATGGAATCTTTACAAAAAAAATTCATAATTATTTTATTTTTGAGGGGAAAAAAGGAACAGTTCTAGAACCCTCCTCAAATCTATTTCCTCACATGGGGGGGGGTTCTCCTCACCAAACACATTCTGGAAATACAATAAATTGCTTAATAAGTGGTCAAAATAAGGTCGGCTACCTTACATAAAATAAAGTACATGATAATTCGAATTGACTACTGACCATAGAAAAATGATACAAAAAAAGTGTATTCATTTTGTTGTCCCCTTGAGAGTTTGTAAATGGCCCAAAGTCAACTATTGAGAGAGAAGAGCAGAGGAAGCCCCATGACCAAGGTAGTCACCCCAATACTCCGATTACTGGACCAATAGGTGCATTCTTTATTTCAGTGAAGTCATCCATCAAGACCTTTTAGGTTTGCATCCTCCCTCCATGATTAACCCTCAAAGGACAGTCCAATCACAATGGAAATCATCCTTTTGGATATTGTGTGAATTATTTGCGTAAAAAACACCAAGAGCACTCACTAAAGATCAAACAAGACCTCCCCTTTCTACACAAAATTTCAAAGAATTAACACATGTTGTTTTTGTCCCAAATAAAAAAGAATTCTTTGTCATCCATCAGACAAAAAAACATTTGCATGTTGTTGAAGGGCTAACTTAGCATATGGCACATGATGGCCACCAACTTCAGATGGTCACAAATTTCGAACCAAATCTCTTGGGCCAAATTTCAATCTCTTGTAAGAGTATGTGAAAAAATTCAGTGCCTTCTTTTGGAGTACTGCTGACTAAGCTTTACGGTAGCATTCAAATTCCCGCTGACCGATTTTAATGATTTATTGAGTGTCAGTACAGGTCCCGGACATCAGCTGGGGCAGGAGATCGGTGTTCAAGAGTGTGGGCCATGAACTTAATATTGTGTGCGCCGTTCATGTTTGGCTTATGTTGGTGAACTTTCGTGCTTTTCATGGCAAGTTCGCCCTTCAGTTGATATTGTCGGTAACAGGTAAAAGTGACATTCAGGTACATATACAACATTAAAAAAGAAGTCATATAAGGGTCCCTATATTGAGGGAGGTAATGGGTAAAAGTGACGTGTGGGTACAATATATTTTTGAAAAGTCTTATGAGGGTCCTTTTCATTTGGGAGATTCATTGGCCTTCTTCTACTTGTGCCTTTTACAAATTCAATATATAATTTTTTAAGGTAATATAATATAATTTATAGTATTTCTCATTTCATTATTTTAGAAGCAAGAAATTGAGTGATTTGAAATGATTGGGAAAGAGACAAAATATGGCTCTTCAAGAATTTTATACATTTATAGCAAGTGAGAAGTCAACTATATGCAATTTGAGGAATGACTTTCTATTTGGATTTACTTTTTGTAAGGACTAAAGATAATAGTACTTCTTAGATTAGTCCAAAATTTCACCAGAACTTGTACAATTCTATTTTCTAAGCAAAAAGAATTATTGAGAGATTTCAAACAATGAATATAATCTGTCATTGAAACAAGGGATGTGTGACATGTTTTATTTATTATGAGCATTCACGGGATTATAATTGCCACATGAAATATTTCAAGATATTTAGCTTTCATTTGTGTGCATGGTAGAAGCATCTAACATGTGTTTCTCTTATGAAATAAGTGTTTGTTCTCTAGTAGAAACATGTGCTTCTAGTAGGGAGCTTATATCTTTGAGTCATATATTTTCACTACCATAAACACATTAACTCTTAGCCAACTATATGAGCAATTATAGTGTCTATATAGGAGCTTTGCCACATTTGTACTATTTATGCAATTGAGAATGAAACATAAGGTTTAGCACTTGGAAATCATTATTTGAGTTTTTAACATACACATAGATGATTTTTTTTTTTTGTAGAATATTTCTATAAAAAAATGCTTGGCCCTAGAAATGATGTAAATTAGAAGGTTTGAAGCCTACATATAAAGGATTTGATTGCCTAAAAATTAATGATTTTGTAGGTTTTCAAAAGCAATGGTTGTGTATGGTTCTCAAAAAATAACACTTTGTCACTTTGGGGCATTTTACATTTATAGTTTTTCAAATATTTGGCTTTCCTTTATGGAATTGTATTAGCTAAAGCAATTAAATCGTTCCTATGAAATGTCTTCAATTCTCTAAATGATGCAATATGGTTGTAAAGTACTTGAAATTTTAGTAATTTTGTGACTTTAATTTGCTTGCTTATTTGAGAATTTATGATTATTAGAATACAAAATAACATCTAATTGTAATCTTGATTCTAGCTATTCACATATGCTTAGCCCCTTGAGGACCACAAGGTGGTACAAATCTCCAAATTTATACAAATATATTATAAAATATAACATAGAATATTAATTTAATGATGACATTCAAGGAAAATTTGTAAAATATGATTGATAGATCATATGCAAACAAGTTTTGAAGGTCACTTTTTGAATTTAGAAAGTTATTTTTCGAGGTCAAATATATTCACATCTAATGAACTATAGAAAATTTGTAAAGATGAGCTTTGAATATCGGGGAGTGCTAATATGAAAGGATAGAATACATGAGCCCATATAAGCCTAGGAATCTATATTATAGACAGGTGCCTTCTATGATTATAGATACCTATGTTATAAACTCTTTTCATGTAGTAATGTACCTATTTTATAGGTTTGTATATTATAAACACCTCTAAATGGTTGCAGGTACATACCTACAAGTAGGTTCAAGGTGTATAGGCTCACTTCTTTGCACTCATGTGCTAGCATCATTGGCTAAAAATCTATATTGTATATATATATATATAAGAACTAACATAAGAATCTAAAAACATTTTGAAGAATGAAAAAATCAAAATTCTTTGTAGTTGGAACATGTTTGCATTCATTTAGTGTTCAAAATTTGAACGTTGGTTCCTTTAGAAGTTAAATGAATAGTTTTCAATATAGTTTGATCTAATATCAAGGCCACAACAAATTATATTTTAGATCTGAAAATTATGAAGATGCTGACAAATGTGCCATTTGTATGATTTTCTTTTGTTCATATGATTTGTTGTGGCTTCTATATTTTCCTAGACTTTTAGTCATTTCTATCAAGGTTGTCTACTTTCCATATAAAAGAATTCTTGAGTATATTTCAAGAGGTGTTTGCATTTTGAATGATAGATTTCAAATTCTACATCAATCAAAAGTTACTATTATTTTGTCTAGTAGTTTTGTTGTGTGCATTGAAGATGATTAAGGCCCTCGCCAGGGACTTGTTGCCTTGGTCCTCTGTATTGTTTCCCCTATCAATGGAAATTGTCCATGTATTTCAAAAAAAAAAGATGATGATTAAGGCCCTAATGTAAAGTAAGCCCTGATCATCTCTATTTTCAATCCATTGAGCCACGCCAAATTGGGTTCAAGTTCTTAACTTCTAAAGGACTAAAATTCATGTGGAGTTTTTTTAAATGCAAAGGTACATTCATTCTAGGTCCACAAGTTAGTGAAGTTGTGGAACGGATGAGTAAAAGCCAACATGTGTTTTACTACTACAAAAATCCATTTGAAGTACAAATTAAAGCACAACACTCTTCAAGCTCTACATTATATTCAATGCCATTCATAAGGACACAATTATATTTCTTCATTTTCAACATCTCTATACTTGAGTGCATGGCTAATGCTCTAATAGTGTCCCCAATGCAACTTTTAAAAGCATGTAACACAAACCAAATTAGATGAAAAATGACTTCTTCTATCAAGGTCAAGTCAACACTCTATATTTTTTTTTCATGCCCAAGCACTTCAAAATACTCTCCAAGACTAACTTTAGATAGAGGTCTCGTACTTGATTACATTAATGGGATCTTATCTTACATTCAAAATATGATGTATTGTGATTGGTTCACCAACTACTTTTCATGTACCATAAACCACTTCTAGGAAATGTCCCGTTCATTTCCTGGGAGGCTTTTGCAACGTAATGCCCGATTACGCGGGTTTTCCTACGTAATCAGGTATTACGAATTTCTCATCCGACTTCAATTTTTCATCCCCGATTCTCATCCTTTTTTGCTTGTGATTTACGCCAGTCAATGCCTCTCATTGTCGGGCATTTTGGGAAAAAAAGCACCTCCTTGTCGGGCTCCGCCCTCCTCGTCGGCCCTTTTTTCCCCAAAATGCCCTCCTCCTCGGACATTGCCCTATACAAAAGTAGGACCTATCTAATGCCAAGCATTTTTGCAAAAGTGCGCTATAAACAATCTATAGAACAAGTAGATGCACAATGTTCAAAGTGTGGACATAGGAATTAAGACACGATTTTAGATAATCCACCTATTTAAGTTTATCTTCTTATAACTTTTGCATATTATATTCAAATATTATTCTTGAATTTCATGGCACTTTAAAATAAGTGAAAACTCCCTGCACATAATATTAATACTGATTTCCATACCAATTTGCTCGGTTTCAGGTGATCCTTCCTTACACACGGAGAGTGTGCCGATTGGGTCCCTCGAAATCAAAAGAATTGGTGATTTGGAGGGCCCTTGTAGCGGTCTGGATGGAGGTACTTTACCCTACCGCCCTGTAACTCAGAATGGTTGTTTTTCTGCAAGAATTAATTGATCAGGTTTAGTTGGGAAGCGAGCCACTGAGGAGTTCGTCAGATGCAAGTCAAAATTAGAGAATACAAATCATATGTGCAATGAGCACATGGGAAGTAATCAATACACAATACTATATATTTATATTTTCTTCTCACTGGGACTGCCCATGTGGGGCCTTATAAGAATGTTTGTCTTCTTGACAAAACTGACTTCCGTATACCGGTATAAACTTAACTTACCGGTAGTACAGTAATAAGGGGTAGCCTATCTCCATATTGCAGCACAACTAATACGGTAGGTAGGTCAACTAGCCCACGACAGGCAGGTTTGCCCTGTTGGAATTAAAAATAAAATAAAAATCCATGTAAAGATAAATGTGAAAAATGGGGAGAGTACTTGAATTTTTTTTGACAAAGTATGAATTTGTTATGAGTTTTCAAAGTGTGCTGCCCAATTGGCTCAAATGGAGATCTAAACTACCTAAAACCTAACCAAATGGGTCTCTAGACTACCTTAAATCTTAGAGGTTTGGGCCAATTTGCTATTTCTGAGGCCAAGGATCCTCACTTGTGATTGGACAAAACCTTGAAATTGGTCCCAATTCCTTTATACCTACAAGTTGGGTCATTTTGGTGCAATAAATTTTTTCATCCCAAAAGACATGATTTGACATGGCTTGAGCTCGTTGAATTGGGTGCACCAAAAATGGAAGGCCAATTCTTGGCCTAGGGGCCAATGCTAGATTTCAATTTTTTTTAAACTTTTTTTCAAAATATTATTTTTTTCAACAAATTAGATCCATTGGATGTTCTACAATTGGCCTAAAGGGGAATTGGCCCGGCCTCTAGGTGTAAATTGTCCCTAGAAATTTCAACCCTTCTTTCCCTCTTTTATAGGTTTTATTGAATCGGCTTGGCTTCTTGGCCCCAAGACCTTTACATATGGGAAAACTGGCCCCTGCTATAATCTTATTCTAATGAGTAGTTGAAAATGACCTCCAATCCCAAAAGAACTAAAATTTTGTGCAATCTACCTCAAGAAAAATTGACCTAGCCTCTAGGTGTAAAGCGGCCCTGACTCAACCTAATGTAGTCTAAATCTCATTTATTGAATTATTTTTGTCATGGGTTGATGTAAGACTATAACGGACGTGTGTGCCACGGGCCTTTTGCTTGTCACAGGCTTATATGAAATAATAACAATAATTTTACAACAAAAAAGACTCATAAAGTTAATTGTCCAACTCAGTTTTGTGACTTGTAATACACACCTCAATGCGTACTTTGAGGTGAAACAACAAGATAGGACCCCCCATAAAATACTTTAATGCCAACAACCTACAAGGTAAGAGATCATGACCTCAAGAACATGCACAAGTGGTTTATCACTTGCATCCAAATTTGCAAACAACTTTTAATTTCATCAATGTAACTAGCTTGATCACTCAATGCTTCATGGATTCTCTGTAAAGTTTTCAATTCGTCCATGAAAAGAGGGGAAGGGAAGAAAATTTTACAGAAGTGAGGAATTTTTAGTCTAAATTCTTGTTGAGCCAAAACTCATTTTGCCTCAAAAGCTCCAGATCTACGCTACGCTCTCCCGCCTGAGTCCCGCCTCCCGAGTCCCGAGCTACCACCCCAGGCGTTAATATCCCCAAAGAAGCGCGTCAGCAGAAGAGGGTCAACAAAGTCTTGCCAGACTGTCAACTAAATAACGCCCACAACAAGAAACCAGATATCTGCAGATTAGAACTCCATACCCTCACAAAAAGTAAACACAAAAAAGAAAATCAAAATCAAAAGGATTCACTGGTTGCAACGGGGCATGTTCGTTCGTTTTTCTACAGCAAGGTAAGGAAGAAGGTGTCTGCTTTCGTCGGTTTTTTTTTTATGGATCATGGGAACGTCTTTTCGGCGATTCTTGACCGAACCCTGGATTGATTGATTCAGTAATTTGGGTTGCTCGATTTTAAACTCTGTTGCTGTAATTTATGATCAGGAGATTACTGAGTTTGATAAATCACTGAATTGATCGTGTCAGCTTGCTGCTGTAAGAATTTTGGTAGAGGCTACTGCTAGAAATTTGATCAATCGATCTTGCTGCGGGAAACTAGATAGATACTCATATATTCAATACAGCCTGACAGAGGTTCTTCACTAAGTTGCTGTTTCAAAAGTGGTGGTGTTCAATAGTGTTACGTAAAGAAGAGTTGCGTCCACTTGTTTCATACCCTGTTCACATTATAAAACTGTTTTCCTTTCAATCACGCCATACCTTGAGAACAGCCACTTCACAAGTGTTTTTTTCATGGTACAGAAAGTTGATTCGTGATTTATGGGTATTCGCAAGTGTTAAACTCGAGACGCCTAACTCAGTTTGGATCAACTAAAGGTGTACGGATTGTTATGCCAAATCCAGCGCCTGTAGCTCAGTTGGTGTAGAAGAGATTTGCAGAGCACAGAAATATTTGTGTGCAACTTAGAATCAGTCTGTCAGTTTTCTGTTTGGTATGGACGATGGAGCATCCATGTGAGAAAAGGATAAGGATAATTTCATCCATGAAAGCGGCGGATATGAAACATTTTCCATCCATGTCTAACTTGGATACGGACTCCGTGATACGGACTAGGTCGGAACAGACGACGATGGCAAAAGAAAACCACATTATAAACTTGTTCCCATGGTGACCACTCAGATCACGCCAGAACAACGAGACACTCCGACATGGGTTTATGGGAAGCAGGCGGGTTGAGGTTCATGTGAGCACTGAGCAGTGAGTCCGGCCACGAATCATCAATGCGACCAATTGACTCGATCTTTCACAGGACAGAGGGACTCTCAATGCAGGAGTTGTTTCTGCGCCATCGTACCTGAAGCTGCAGCCAGCAGCATCATCACCGCAGGTTTCTGCAATAAGTACCTGAAAGAGGTAATTAAATCCATCCTTTTTCTTTGTACTGCGACGTGACTCCAGATGCCGTGGTACATACTCCATAGCCATCGAGGTAGCTACTAGCCAGGGGAGTTGAATTGCAGACTCCCAGTGCAACTCAGCCTTGTCACCGGATAAGACAGACCATGACGAGCTTGTGGAGGTGGCCAACATGCACTCACAATATCGCGATTTATTGCAAATTAGGACTAAGGAGGGTTCTCGCATCATTTGTCTTCGTTGCGTACCAGAGACGTTGAAGTCGCTACATGTGACGGGGATGGAAGCTTATTAGGATGAGACAGAGAACGTGACTGACCAGTTCTTCGGGGATGCGGAGGGAACAAATAATGACATTTGATGCAATTGAGATCACGGGCCCCGCATGTGCCTCGTGCTTTGCTAAAATTGGGAGAATACTAGGGTTTAGGGTTTTAGGGCTTAGGGTTGGAGCTTGTGAACTCTGTAAACTCGGCGAACTGGTCGGGTGTGTGTTACTAAATCTCGCAAAGCGCCCCCGACGAACTCTCTTGCAACGTGAGGTTGGGCTGCCATCCGCAATTCATGTAATTCCACAGAAATGGATCTCAGAGTTCCGTTAGTTGATTGAGAGCACCGGCCACTGGTGGTTACTCAGCAACCCGAAGCTGCTTTCGGATGTCAAACTCAAAAGCGGATCAGTCTCTGCTGCAAAAGACGCGAAGAGATAGGAAAGGAATCTGTTAAGAGTGCTAGACGGCATCGCGACATCCGTTGTCCAACAACTTTACAATTGTTCATCCAGCAGGCGCTCCACCCACCACAGGAGTTTTTCACTGTCCCCCCTGACCCTGACCCCTAACTTATCTGCCTTTGACATCCTGCTACGGAAATGCTTCTTCTCTTCATTTTCTGTGAGATGACAAAAATTGCGGTCCCTCCCTGCATGATACAAATTCTGACTTCCTAGAATCCCGAGCGTGATAGCTCGTGCGCCTGAATGAAACATATAATCATTTTACGCAATCACACAACATTGAACAGAATCTGTGCGAAGGAAATATTGAAACGGTCAAGGAGTAGGAAAATAGTGAAATACAGAGAATAATTTAGTTTTCATATATATGTATATGCTCTTTCTTGAACATTGAAAACAAGGTAACATTTTGGACGCAGCTGCACATGTCCGAGTATCCTAAAAATTGTTAACCAGTTTTTTCAGAGGAGGCACATTCAGTGACCGATGAAGATTTCTTGGTAACTAAGATGTCCAGATCAAAGGGAAGACATTTCAGTAGGTCCTCCTCTTCTGGGTCAATTGGGGGTCTAACTTACCGTCTTGTTGAGCGTTTTGGGGAAAGAAGTTGCTTAGGTTCCGTAACCAAGTCTGACTCCACTGTAAGTTTCTTGCCGTGCAATCTTCTCCGAGTTCCAGACAAGTGGCTCCCTCTTCACTTCCCCAGGATAGTATTGCATGCGCACCTAAAGTCGCCACTTGAAATGAATGCAAATGTGGACATTACTCTCCTCTGAATAATCTGTTCACGTTCTTGGGATACTTGGACGAACAGAAGGTACTCGTTCATGTTCATCGCTTCATGCATGAATTCAAATCGTGTTGCCAATTCTAAATCTTTTGTCTGTTTCATCTTGTTGACTGCTAAACAGGACCCCTAATACGTTAAAGGAAAGTTGATTTCATTCAATGGAGAGCTGTCATGCATGCGTCGCGTCGTACAGCGCGCGAGTAGAGGGTTCACTGACATGGAGGATACAAGAAATCTAAAACATATTGTTATCTGGCACTTTTCTCTTGATACGTGAAGTTATGTTCTGGCCAGGTGATGAGGTGGTGTGCTTGCACTTGAAGGTCGGTCCAATGGTGGAAAACCTTGCTCTAGCTTGGAGCTGTGAGAATCAGAGAACTTCCTCACATTGCCATTTCTGACTAACACGAGGAGATTATCTGTGGTTCCCGTAGTGCCATTCCTTGTTTAAAGTGTTATCAACATAGATACTTTGTGCCACTACTGGCTGATATTCCTTGATTTCTGGTAGTCCTGTGAAAGAAATACGATCAATCTGCCTGTGATATAACCTCTGTCGAAGCCTGGAAGATTAGCATTGCATGTATGCATTCTTCCGGAGTTTTCCGAGGAACTCGTAGACGTGATTGTGTCAACAAGCTTCACTCAGTGATAGGATTGCGTAGAGTAGGTAGAGGCCCTTTGGTAACTGCACACTCAACGTGCGGGAAGAATCGGCAGCTAAGTGTTGGATGAGTCGAATGAGCTATAGTCATTTCTTATATGTAGGGAATATAGTCTAATGTTAAAGAAATTTACTGCCAGAGGTAAAGTACTGATATTTTCATCTAGTAATTTATTTTTATTTTTCACCAATCAAATGGAAATCCAATTTTAAAAATTAGATGCTACAAATGAAATTGTATTTTTAGTGAATTTTCAAAAGAAATTCCTTTAAAATTGATTTGAAAGAAATCTTTAAGCCTTCTTCAAGTTTTGACCATATGTATCATTTTCTAATCTTGACACTAAATATCATGTCTTCTGATGCAAATTAACACTAAAAGGTTGAAGAAGGCATATTTTATAGCACATCTTAGTTTTGTCTCATACCTAGACAAAATTATTGTTTAGGCTTAGTGACTTTGGCCTTGGCACACTAGTAAACTTGGATATTGGTAGGGTGTTTATTACTATAGTTAATCCACCTCACTACGGTCTTGGGCCAATTGGCCTTGTCGTTAAATCACTTAAATGGGGACTTGAGAATTTCTTGGAAAAAAACACATATACAGTACTAATAGAAAACAATGTTCAAATCAATATATTTGATTTGGACATGGATTAATAAAATTGTGTCGATTTGGACGTATTTTGTGTTGATGTGAATATGTTACATTCTTTTCGACAACCTGATTCAAACATTTTATTTTATTTTATGAAGGTCTACCTCCTAATGGTAGAAGGATGAAAATTCTTATTTAGGTCCACGAAGCTTAGGTAGTTAAACCATTTCCAGAGAATGCTAATTCATTCACAACGATCTTTCAAACCATAATTAACCTTAGACTTAACTAGGTTTGTCTTTCCAAACATGATGATATGACATCTAACACAATATTCAAGATGTTTAGTAGACCCCATCCATCTAATAGAGTCAATTTTATAATTGACTTTCAAAAAAATTACCTTTTTTTTACCTAAGCCTACATGGATGCCATGTGGCATCTGCATGGTACATTTGGAGGCACTTGTAGGTTTGACGTAGACAATGGACTCTAAATATAAGGCAATTGCGGATAGGGAGACCTTTGGTAGAGGTGACATCTTGAATTGCGATTCAAAACTATCACTTTTGCTGCATTCATCCAAGAAAATAACAAAAATATGTTTTTTAATAATTTAATCATAGGATCTTGTACTTTACTTGTCTCAAATCATGTAGTAAAAATTTCATGAAGTTTGACAATATACATTGGAAGATATTAGCATTCAAAGTTGGAAAAGAAGTTTTTTTGAATGCTAGCTTGCAATTTCAGATGACTTTGATTGCCATTTGTAGAAAATTTTGTAATATAGAGTTTGAATTAAAAAAAAAATGTTGAAGAATTGAAATGAAAGTCTAAGAAACATATTTCCCCAAAAACACACTTTATTATCATTCTTTAAAAAATTGTTAAATAGAAGGTCCAACATTTAATGAAAAATTAAATCATAAATAGCTCTAAGATGTAATTGCAATAACGAGATTGTTCGAGCAAGAAAACTTAATTGATGTCTCAAGATGAAACCATGAAGAAATGAAGTCTCTTATTTAGTCTAGAGAAGACTTTTGAACTTCTAGGGTATGCTGAGCAAATGCCATCAACATTTGTAGATTTTGGTTGCTTTAAACCAAAATCCTGTAGAGATACTTATGCTTTGAATGCTTTAGTTTATAGATGGGTCAACATTCAAGGGTGGATGATCTTCAGATTTGTCTACTATTGAGGATTCTGCAATCGAGTCCACTATAACTTAGATTCATGAAATTGAAATATCTCATGTATTGAACATATTTCCTAAACTTCAAAATTTCCTAAACCCACGGTCATAGGTCCCTTAGTCCTTTCTTTCAAAAAAACATTCCAACTTATAGGCTCACAGGCATACACTCACAAGATCACCCATATAGCCATTGGTGTCCCTAAAGTGAACTTTTCTTATCCAATAACGGTCTCACATAATGAGAATAGCTTGCTAGGATTTAATTAGAGGGCATGTACATACTAAATAAAAAATCAAGGACTCAACAATATAGAACATGTGCCAATTTCTTCATGAGGACAAATGATTTAAATTTTGTTTTGGTGATAGTAAACAAGGGAATGATCAAATCTATATGGTTGGATGTAGACAAAGGATATTTCTTCTAAAATCACACTAAATGATATATTAGAAGAGAAATGAAGCTAGGAGAGGGCTATTTTAGGGCTCCTCTTTAAATTGTCAACCATCATACTATTGGTTGGAATATAAAATAATTAAAAACTAATTAAATTTTTGTTTGAATTTAAAAATATATATTTAAAAAATATTATTTGACATGGCAGTGTCCACGCCATGTTAGGAGCCTATGTATGCTCCAAATATTTGACCATAATGAAGCTCCTGATCTTAGGAAAGTGCAAAGAAGTTGCAACCCTTCCAAAGCTTCATTTCTTTCTAAGTAGTTATTTGTTCAATCTTGTATCTACTTCTACTTTACAATTTTTTTAATAATGAAAATCATATGTGTTTTTTTGAATTTTTTTCCTCCAATTCTCACACAATTCTTCAACATAAAAAAATTAGAAAATCAAAATTAGTATTGCAAAAAATTTAAGTTAAGAAGATTCAAAGCCAAAAAAATTGGTCAAACAAGTTGAATTTTTTTTTTTCACTTTAAATGCAACAATCTACGCTATCAAAGTTTTTGAAATTTCTTCCATACCTTCTTATAATAGTTTAATGCAAGATCCAATGGTAAGATATGAAAAAGAAACAATTTAAATTTTTTTTCTCTTTACAATAGAAATGACAATTTTGAATATTTTTTGATGAAAAAAGGCCTTGGGATTTTAGGATTAAGTAAGCCATTTATGTAAGCTATAATCAACTACACTAATAATGATTTTTGGTGTCACCTATACTAATTGATTTTAAAATTAATACTATTAGTTTTTATTCTTGATGAATATTTTTACCAATAATATTTACAAAATTCTTCCTCTTTTAATAAGATTGATATCTATAGTCTTAGTTAAAATATTCATCAATAACAAAAACTTATAGCATATTTGAATCAATTAGTGTAGGTAACACTAAATATCATTATTAGTGTAGTTGTGGTCTACTTTTGTACAAAACGCAAAATTCCAATTAAATTAAGAGTCCATTCATTTAAGACCCTGCACCTAACTTTAAAATACTAATAAGGTCATAGTCATATAACCTTGTTCAAAAATACTTATACTATACAATCAAGGTAACTACACCTAAATGCTACTCTGTTCTAAAATCACCCCCCTAAAGATTCTTGCCTAAAATGTACAACCTCTATTTATAAGATCCTAGGGTCATATTTAAATATACATATTTTCATGACTTTGAAATTTCATTCTCTAAGTATAGGAAGATGTAGCAATGGTACACAATGGTTAAAAAATCCAAAAATTATATAGGCAAATGGAAATGAAACATGTATTAAAAACAATAGTAGCATGTTAAAGTCTACTATTGTCAAGAATTCATTTTTTTATGTCTAGTAGAATTATGACATGTACATGTAGGAATAATAGCATCATAATATTGTCACATAGGGATATTAATATTTCAATCAATAAAAATCAAAAGATCATATGAAAAGAAACATACAAAAATAACATGTATTTACCATATTTGAATAGAAATACTTGCAATTATCTACTTATTCATATGAAGTCCAAAAAATGCACAAGATGTCCAAAACAACCTAAAACTACCCCAAGTGATGGACATGTGATAGAAACGTCCCATAGAATCCATGAGGTTCCTAATTTAACTCCCAATGTTGACATTGCTCATATGGGGGCTCTTCATATTGGTGCACAAAGAGGGGATTTGTTCCTCCACTTGTTCCTAATGGGAATATCCAAGGTGTGTAATTCTTGAGCCTGGTGCCAAGTTGCCTTGGTTGTATCATGTTAGTCCAACTACAACAACTACAACCCTTGAAGGTCATATGTTTCAAAAAAGAAATGCACAAGAGAATTTGGAATACTCTTTTGACTTCCAACAAGATCCAACCGAAAATTAGGCAATTTATTAATAAGAACATTGCCCAATCACTTATTTGGATGGAATCAAGTGTAATTACCTTAAAAAACAGAAAACACAATCAGATGCATCCAATCAACATGTCACGAGTTTCTAATTTCCCATATCAATGAATCAATGAATCAATCACAACTTTGGGCACAGGCACTCAGAATTTCATTCCTGCAGAACTCGGGAGCAACGTGATATACAGCTTGATACTATCTTTTTGTAACTTAAGCGCCACTCGACAGCAAGTCTCCATCTTTCAAGTCGAAGGTCTTCCTGCCACAGTGGCGTGGCAGAGGCTGAACCCACTGATGCAATGAATCTCTCCACTTCTTCTACAATAACCACTTGCAGATGTTCAGGAGCATTGAACAATACATGACTACTAATTGAAGATGAATTTTTGTAGTCAGCCAAAAACTTTTGTACCTCCACCACGGAAGGATGGGTGATCAAAAACTCTAGCAACAGCTCGTCTGCATGGAGCGATGTTGCACAGTTGGCCAGCATCCTCTGGCACTTCGCTTTCAGCCACTGGAACACAATTCGATCAGACTCGGGCGAGATCTGTTGACCCTCAAGAGCCAAGTGTCGGCGAACTTTCAGCACGGAGGCAGGAGCAGCTCGGAGACGCAAGTTGGACAGCAAGGAGAAGGAAGGTTTTCCCTCGTAATCGATGTAGAGACTCTTGGGTGGAACAGTCTCTTGAAAGCCCCTATAAGCAGCACCCGGATTGAGTTCCTCAACGCTAGGTAGATGTATCTGTACCTTGTCATTGGGGTTGAAGGGGAGAAGAAACCCATAGTGCTCAAGTAGCTCAAGGTTTGTGTATGTTCCATAGCAGAGTAGAACCTGCGGAGTCCATCACCACTTCAATATTTGAACTGTGTGCCAGCTTAACTTCAGAGTAAGACATTAAACATCTTAATATTCAGAGAAGTGACATGACCACATGAAAGATGATACTAAAACCGTTAGGGACTTGATCTCGACTCCTATACTGATCTCTGTAGCCAACACAGCCCATCTAATCAAACACATGCTTGGACTTATTTGCAACTGGAGTAAGCATGATTTGGCTAAATGTCTATGGCCACCTATCCTTCAATAGGCATGGGGTTGTCAACTATCCTTTCAATAGTGGTCAACAACCTATTGTTCACAGTTTTATACATCTTCCAAAAATCACACTCCTACATATGTGAAAATGCCCTAAGGTTGAAGGACCTACAACTAGACCTACTCCAACATTTAGAGTAGTTTCCATTATTAAATTGTCATAAATGCTTTTGGATATTTTGGCAATTTGGAAAAGATCCCAAAACACTTTGTTCTAAACTTTTTGGATTAAATATGACTTTTCAAAGTCTTAACTTCGTAGATTTCTAAAACCATATCATACCCTAATATAGATGTGCATGGCTTTGGACATGTTGAATTTTAGAGCATGCTTTTGGGTAGGCGCTTGGAAAAGGGTATATCTACCTCAAAGTTAAGAAATAGAATCCTGTACCTTTTTCAGAGAAGTGACATGATCACATATATCTTAGGATGCAGGAAATCTGAAGGTGTGCACAAAGTATAACAAGAAGCATGAGAAAAGTCTCTGTGACAAACTTACCTGCTGTCCTTCCTGATAATCTTGGCGAGCATAGAAGCAGTATTCACTCGTCTCGTGCTCAAAACCTCCATCTCGAAGTCTGTCTCGTATTTCAAGGCCACACGAGGAGTCTTCGTCTTCTAACGAATATCGCTCCCCTCCCCCTGTAGGAGAGTCATAGGACACCCCTGGACATGCATAATTAAAGAAGTCCCCGACAGGACACAGTGTGCCAGCTTCATCCCAAGGGACATACAGCGTGCGTGATGAAATCTGCACATGCACCACAATTCTCAAGACGAATTTCAAACTACAAATGCCGGTGGCCTGCACATTAATAACCACAGGTATAACGAACTCGGGGTAGGGGCACTCACGTACGGTGGCAGATGCCCATCGCCATGCTTGAAGAGTAGAAAAGCGTCGACCCAAGGCCAGTTCCTCCAGCACTTGACGAGCCCCTAACCATTCCTCACGGGAGGTCTGCTCAGCCCCCTCGGCCATAACCACCGCATCCTTCTCCTGAAAGAGCTCGATAAAATCGTATCAGTCTCGTGCACAAATGACTCGAAATTAATAATTGAACATTCAATGTTTTCAATCGGTTGGACGTGGTGTAAGCATGAATTGGCTTAAAGACAATAGCCAGTGATCTTTGATTGGAAATGAGGTTCTCCACTGTCACTTATTGTCACTTATAGTGATCTACAAGCTCCCAATTTGAATTTGCATAAGAAATTCATGGTAAAAGCTTGATATCAGCAGATTTGGCTCTTACACCCCAAGACATCTCCACAACTCTTTAGATCCTCAAAACATATGTTCAAATACTTAGAGTGACGCAGAGAGTATCGTTTACCTTACCTGCAGTGCCAGCGCTTCAAAAGAGCTGTAAAAGCTTGCAGTGTGATAATACCGAGGGAGATGCACCAAATATGGATACCGTTCACTGGCACGGCCCTTTGCGATTTCCCTCAAAAGGTGTACACACAAAACCTGAGAGAAGTTCGGAGAGAGGGGTTAATTACAATCTTCCCTTTCGTGCTGCACGCTAGCATCATAATTTAAAATATTTATATGCTTAACTGAGTACGTGGCAGCTCCGTCCACACATTAAACATGTTCGTATAATATAATACAGTGGACTCGTTTGTCTCAGAACATAACATTATAGCGTAGTGTACAGCTCGCACCCTTTCCCCTGTTGCACACAAAACTTAAAGCCCTCAAATTTGAAGAATTGCCTCACTTTTGAAGCAATATATATTCCACTATTCAACATATATTCCACTGTTTGTGCCAGCGGTAAATGCAAGAGCGCAACGTAGCATGATCTCAGGGTTTAGGGTTTAAGAGGAGGGTTGATTATCCATACTGCCTAAACTGAGGACTTCACCTGCACATCCGACAGTGAAGGATGCAAAGCGAGCACCCGTGCAAGCTCGACGTCCTGTCTCGCACTTCTTCCATTCATCAGTGCCTTCTCAGGAACCCGTAAAATTAGTTCTCCTAATTTCAAGTCTCGCGCTGCAGCGAGTCCCCTCCTGCATCATCACGTTCCCATTGCCTCGTTACAAACTCCTTACCCTTAATGTCAGAAGAACTGATAGGAAACCCTAATTTCGAATACAATTTGCCTACGACATCCCCAAGACACAACACATCGATAGTGTGTACTTCCTGGACCGAAACATATAAGCATGACCAAGAAATCTACTGATTCGAACCCAATGCGGCGACAACAACAGCAAGTGCAGCTTCTTAAACAATTGTAAAATGCCATGCTAGCTTACCCGCCAGCGTCTGGAAATGTAGCAATTCGTAACGAAAAACCAAGAGCTGTCGAACGCACAGAATTACTATCTAGCTCAGGAGGTGCATCACCGATGCCCCGAGACGCAGCCCAGTGCAAGAGATCCTTGAAATGCTCCGAATCCTCGTCCGCCATTGCTGGTCGGAGAATTGCTTCGCATTCTGCGAAACAACCAGTTAGTCACACCTCAACGAGGCACTCAAACAACCCAACCCTAACAAGACACAAGAAAAACATCAATACCGACTAAGCTTACAGTAGCCCTGTGCCAAAATAAAAGTAAAACTAATTCTCTAATTTGTAAAAACTTTGAAATTCAATATCTTTTTTTGCCTGGAAGAGTGTAAGGGCTTTGTTTCATGGTGTTTGGACCTACGATGTGAAAGTTATGGCTTTTTCAAAATAACAGATAATTTTATTCAATTTTTTAATTCATAATTTTTTTAATTCAATAACTTTCATACCGTAAGTCTAAACATCACAAAACAAAGTCTATGCACCCTTCCTTGCAAAGAGCTTTCCAATTGCACCAATAACATTGCCAAATGCCTCGTGGTTTCTTAAATCTCAACATATCAAACAAACAAAACAAACAACCTAACTTAAAGTATATATTACTCTGTAACTTCCAGACTATTTTGCCACCCAACCATGTGTGAATGAATTTCAATTTTTTAAAGCTTCGTCTACAAATGGAATCACATGTCTTCTAGAAGCCATAAAAATTTTGAGACTATAAAGTGAAAATTTGAAATTTCTTTTTTCTTAACAAAGAGGATATTGCTTGGCACTCTTTGCTAAAAAAAATGAAGATTGGAATAAGAAACAACAATGTATAGTTCAAAAATTTTAAATGTTTTGAAAATAGAAAATAGAAATAAAAACAAACAAGATTGTGCAATTTGGATTTTGACTCATAGAACTTGCAATAGCAACAATTCGTTGAATATGTCAAATTTTGGAAATTTTGATGTGTAATAGAAAAATATTTGGGAGGTTTCATTTTTTGGGTTTAAATAATACTCCAATTTTCAGTAGTATAAAAATATAATTATTATTTTGAAAGCTACAATTGACTTTGACCAAGGCGAACACATCAAGTTTAAGGGATGAGCCTATAGTTGGAATTAAGTTTAGGGGTGGGGTATATAAGATAATTGCATCTAAGTGTGACCCATATTTTAAAATCCAGCCTTTGTGCAAAGAATGCACGCAAAGAGAATCTAGAATCTTCTTCTGACTCCCAACTACATCCAACAAAAACTTACATAGTTTACTAATTTGAACCATGCTTAAGATACTATCCGGTCGATTTCAGGTGCTGTTACAATCTTGAAGATTAGCATTCGAGATTTCAAGGTCTCTAACAAACTCAGTGACCTGCTGCTGAAAGGTATTCCTATCTGAAACAAGGATATCTGCACAATCCTATCACTGAGTGAAGCTTGTTGACACACGGCACTTGAACAAATCCGACCTGAAGCATACGATAGTTTTCGAGGCTTTGACAGAGGTTCCACAGGGAAAGTATCCGTATTTCCTTTACTGGGTATATACCAGAAGTTTCCCAGCCAGATGATTTTGAACTTGGAGGTGGAGAAATCAAGGAATTTCAGTGGCACAAAGTTTCCATGTTGATAACACTCCCTGTGTTAAGGTCCTCACAATGGCAAGGTGAGGATGTTCTCTGAAATCTGAAACTCTCAGCTCCCAGAGCCTTTCTAGAATCAATCAAGCTTTTCCAGTTTCCACCATTGGACCGACCCTCAGTCAAGTGGCAAGCACCACCTCACCTCTCGATCATCACCTGTGACCAGAAACATAACTTCAAATCGAAGAGAACGTACCAGATAATTATATATTTTAGTTGCCGTGTTTCCATTTAACTCTCCACTCGCAGTACGCTGGATGCATGCTATGACAGGCAGGGCTCCATTGAATGAAATCATCAACTAGAAAGTGCTTTCCTATATTACTTAATAGAAATCGATCCTCTTCGTGATTGTTAGCAGTCAACAAGGTGAAACAGACATAACTTAAAATCTTTAGTGAGGCACGGCAATGCTGTTTAATTTGATTTCATGCATGAACGGGAACGAGTAAGGTACCGTTTGTACATCCGAGTATCCCAAGAACGTGAACAGATTCAAAAGGGAGTACTTTTCTTGGGAAGTGAAGAGGGCGCCACTTGCTTTGAACTTTGAGAAGATGGCACGGCAAGTAACGTACTGGTGCCTCAGACTTGGTTATCAAACCTAAGCAAACTTCTTTCCAAGTGAATTGCTCAACAGCAATAGACCGCCAACCGAGGAGATATTACCCAGGGAGCATTGCTATTGAATTGTCTTCCCTTGATCGCGACAGACAGAACACCTGACCTGAAACTATCCAGCCTTCCAAGTCAGCAAATTTTAGAATACTCGGACAAATTCTGCCTGTTGTACTACCTCCAGAATGTTAGGTTATCCTCAATGTTCATGAAAGTTCGCTGAAAGACTAAGTTATATCACACTATTTTCCTACTCCTTGACCGTGTCCATACTCCATATAAACTTCCGTTGCACAGCTTCTCTGTAATGTTGTGTGATTGCGGATAATGATTTATGTGACGTTTCGAGCCATCTGAGTGTCTCGACCAGGGAAGCCTAACTGAACACGAAACCATATTTTACTAATTAAGGTACAGATTCCAGGAATCCAGATTTTGTATCATGCAGGGAGGGACCGCAATTAATTTTTGCCAGCTCACAGAAAATGAAGGGAAGAATCATTGTTCTAGCAGGATGTCAAAGGCAGATAAGTTAGTCAGGGTCAGGGGGACAACTCCTGCGGTGGGTGGAGCACTTGCTGGCTGAACAATTGGAAAGTTTGCTGGACCACGGATGTTGTATTGCCGTCTTGGACTCCTTACAGATTCCTTCCTATCTCTTTGTGTCTCTTGCACAAGAAGCTGATCCACTTGTGAGCTTGACATCCGAAAGCACCTTCGAGATGCGGCGTAACCCTACTGGCTGGTATATTCGCAATCAACTGACTTAACTCTTGGATCCAATTTTATGTAATTATATGGATTGCCGACGGCAGCCCAGCCTAATAACGTTGCAAGAGAGTTCGTTAAGGGCACCTTGCGGGGATTTCGGAGCACCGGTTCGCCGAGTTTACAGGAATTATCACGTCTAACCCTAAACCCTAAACCCTAAAGAAATCGTAAGAAATCGTATTACTCTCCGAGCAAGCGAGCACCATTTTGGAGATACTGGTTTTCAATATACCCGATTTTAGCACAGCACGAGGCGGATGAGGGACCCGCGGTCTCACTTCATCAACGGTTCAGTTATTTGTTCCCTCCGGATCCCCGAAGAACTGGTCACTCACGTTCTCTGTCTCATCCTAACAAGCTTCCACCCCCGTCACATGTAGCGACTCCAACGTCTCTGGTAAGTTACGTAACGAAGTCAAATGATGCGAGAACCCTCCAGAGCCTTGATTTGCAATAAATCTCGATATTGTGAGTGCATGTTGG
The DNA here is from genome assembly GCA_947034895.1 of Rhytidiadelphus loreus. Taxonomy (NCBI): domain Eukaryota; kingdom Viridiplantae; phylum Streptophyta; class Bryopsida; order Hypnales; family Hylocomiaceae; genus Rhytidiadelphus; species Rhytidiadelphus loreus. The sequence goes on from OX344764.1 coordinate 19,066,333, forward strand.
CCACCTCCACAGACTCGCCGTGGTCGGTCTTATCCGGTGACGAGGCTGGGTTGCAGTGCAAAATTCAACTCACCTACCTCGACGGCTATGGACGGCAGCTGGAGTCACCTCGCAGTACCAGGAGAAAAGGACGGATTTAATTACCTCTTTCAGGTACTTATGACAGAACCCTACGATGATGATGATGCTTGCTGCAGCTTCAGGTACGATGGCGCAGAAACAACCCCCTGCATTGAGAATCCCCTGTACGACCCAGGTCCTGTGAAAGATCGAGTCAATTGGCTGCATTGATGATTTCGTGGCCGGCCTCTCTGCTCTCTTGGACCAACCCTGCTTCCCATATTTGTCGACTTCTTCCTTTTCTTACCTGGCTGAGTGTGATATGATGATTGTGCAGACTTGCTGTCCATCGACCAGGAAAACGAACGGCGGGGGATGATTGGGTGACCTTGCTCAGGTAGAAGCCAATGTGTCCTAGACGTCGACTTTTCTTTCTCCTTTTTCGTTTTTTTTTTCCCTTTTCTGGGAAGGTATGGTGCAGAAACCTGGTTTGTTGTTGTGGGCGTCTTTTATCGACTCTCTGACAGGACTTTGTTGGCCCTCTGCCCTTCTGCTGACGTGCTTCTTGAGATATTCACGCGCTTTTAGAGAGCCAGGTAGGATGGGAGGAAAGGGAATCCAGACAGAAAATCTTCATTTTACAACTCCAGGACTGATTGAGAACGTGCAGAACAATCATAAAAGCATAGACTGAGCATGCTAGTCACATTGTCGAATTATAAACAGAAAAGTTGCGTGTGTTTTTTGGCACATTTGGATGCAAAGCAGGATGCACAGTATAAAGCCCTCGTGTATATTTTGTTATTTTGTTTTTTTTACAGACAAATGAGATGGAGCTCGTGTATGTTTTGGGGGGTCATGAACTCATGATCACCTACCTTGTAGGTTGTTGGAAATTACAGCAATTTGAGTTCTTTCTTTCTTTCTTCTTTCCTCTCGAAGTATGCATTGTACTGTGTATCACGAGTCACGAAACCGAGTAGGCCATTAAGAATACGTGAACCTCATGAGATGTATTTGTCGTGAAATATATTAGTTTTATTTATTTCATTTTGTATTGGTTGTACAACATGGAAAAAAGTCTACTGTACTACCGGTATACGGAAGTTTTTGTCAAGACGACAAACATTCTTGGGCCCCACATGAGCAGAGTCTGAGTTAAGATGGAGGAATATATATTGTATAATATATTGCTTACCATGTGCTGATTGCACATATAATTTGTATTCTCTAATGTTGACTTGCATCTGACGAACCTGGCTCGGGTCCCAACGAAACCTGATCAATTGATTCTTGCAGATCCATTCCAGTTATTGAAGGACCCACCGGCTACACTGCAGGCCTCACAGCCTCATCAGCGAAGAACCAACGGCACCGGTTGTTGCATCCTCTTCTTATCAAAATCTCCCAAGTTCACTTCTTCGGGTATCTAATTCGCACTGGACACTTTCCTTCAACTTCTAATTTGTAATGGCTATGATACAATCCTCCTCTTTCAAAGACATGTTGGTTCTGACTCTACACCCTGAACTTCATTACATCGGGCACACAGAAATGAAGGAAGGAGTTGGCCACCACGACCACCCGTGAAGCAGTACTAGACCCTATCCTATCCAAACACTCTAGTCCCTCAACGGTCAACCCTCAAGCGATACCCACCTCCAACAACTTGAATATTAGCCTAAAATTTGAAATGGTAAGCAGCTAAAATATGACAATTTGGTGAAAGCGTGGCTACATGTCTACCATTTATTTTTGCACACCATTTGGTTGTTGGTCCTACCAATTCTTTTGTCCGGTTTTAGATCGTGTATTTTACACTCAAACGAGTTATTATTCCAAAGGCACCAACTAATAATGAACTAACGGGCGGTTCTCCCCAAACATCGATCAAAACAACCTCCAGATTGAAAGACCTAAAATTGTTCACTAAAGTTGATGTACAAAGGTAGGGGCAAGCTTAAAATGAATGATTTGTTTTTTTGTTTTTTCCAAAAAAGTCAAAAGAAAAATCATATTTACAAGAGATTTTTGTATTTTCTATGACTTTTGAAAGTCAAGATTTGAAGACACTTTGAAGTGCCACCTACTAGGTGCTTGTTTGAAACTGTACAACCAAAATTAGCAAAACATTCTATCTTAAAAATCTTCCCATGTATATACATGAGTGTCCATATTATACAAGTATGGATGTGGATGCCAATTTTGGGGCACATAAATACAATTAATTACCCCGTTTTCTTTCTTGAACTTCCTCAATAATTATAGTATATACTCCCTCCGTCCCATAATGATCTTCCTGTTGGCCTTCTTTTTTTGTCCCAAAATGATCTTCCTATTGCACTTTGTGATGTTGAAATTAGTCAAATTTGGCTTATGATTGTTATTTGAGACTAGCAAAACAACTGTAAGTGGTTGTTTTTGCTCCATCCATGCAAACATCAAGCAAAAGACAAATAAAATGATTGAAAGCTTCAATCCGCACTTATAGTTTTTATTTTTTGCATCTCTTTGAGTATTTCCCAATTGAAGTAGATTAAGCTTTGGAAGCTGAAACAAAGGTCTATACATGGTCTTAGGCATATGCTAAATGCCCACAAAATGGCAACCTCACATTCAACAATTAAGTGCTCACTGGTGTTATTTAAAAACGCCCCAAAATATTCACTTTTCAATATTATAAAACTACACTTTGAAAAGGGCTTCAAAACTCAAACTTTTTAGGATGCAAAGAGAACACCAAACTCTACATACTATACAAATTGAGTTTTTAAAAAGTTATTTTTATCCTTAATCCATAAGATTTTGTCTAATAGGAAGATCATTTTGGGACGGAGGTAGTATCATTTAGAGGATTTGAAGAATTTTTCATGTGTAGATTCCCAATAAGCAAAAAAATTGACCACCAATATTTTAGTGCTAGGTAGCCCATATGAGTGAAAAAAATCAATTATGGATGTGGTGTATTTGAGCACATGGAGTAGCTACTTACTTTAATATACTACTCCATCAAAACATTTAAAAAAAAATCAAAACCATTTGTGAATGGTTATGACTTTGCAACCACATACTGTCATGTGAAAAAATTCCACAAGGACAATTTAACTCCTTGAAGACTATAGATAGTCCAAATATCCAAAATTGTGAAGATGTATTATAAAATGCAATTGAGGACAAGAATTTAACAATGATTTTCAAACAAAAGTGTAAAATACAATTCATAAATCATATTCATATAGTTGGAACAATTAGTTCATAAATTAATATTTTCCAATAAAATTTAAAACCAAAAATAAAAAATTCCTTTCAAAAGTAATTGAGAATTAAATACTGTTATTTGCATAAGAATTTTTTTGTATAATTTCAAATTTTTAAATTCTAATCATAGTGACTTTTGAAGATCTTTATTTTACTTTTTCATTTAAGTCAGTTTTGAAGGGTCAATTTTTGAACTAATTTTTTTGTTTTTTAGGCCTACTAGTACCCTTTCACATGTTAGCCTCAAGCCTTCTTATTTTACCTCATTTCTAAGGTAATCATGGTTTAGGAAAAAAGTATGTTTCAAGTTTGTATAGTCCCTACTACAAGCATGTATTTTGCAAATATTTTTGTTAAAAAAAAAAAAATGTGAGGTGCATCTACTAGATACACAATTCTTAAATGAAATTATCAAAGTATATCATGTAGAGTAATAAACCAATGAAAGGTTATCATTAATGAAACATGCTCATATACTTATTTTGATGATAGATTGTTTGTAATAATTCATTAACATATCTTTTGCCTAAAGGATGAAAGAATGGTTTAACATATGTGTCCTAGTAGTATAATGGGCTCATCTAAGTGGCTCAAAAAACCCTAAAGTTTACAAAAATAAATCCAAATGGAAAGATTGTTTTTCAAATTTTAGAAGCTTTGACTTCCCAATTTCTAAGATACATCAAATTCTTGAAGAGGCATGATTTGTTGCTACCACCTTCATTTCAAACCATTCAATTTTTCCACAATAATAATGAACTGGAAAAAAAATGCTTATTTGGAGATTTTGGGAATTACCTTGAATTCAATATTAGATTTGTAAAAGGTAGAAGTAAGGGAGGGCCTCCAAACCTCTCAAGTAAGACTAGGACTCCTAAAACATGTTATGTGCCAATGTCACTTTATAATTCTTTATGGACCAAAAGGTACCCCAAATTTCCAAAATTATAAGTAGATGTATTATTAAACACAACTTAGAATAATAAATTAGTAATGACTTTCAAACAAAAGTTGAAAAATGTGACCTCTATATAGATGGGCATCCATTTGGTTAGATCAATCATTGTACTAACTAGTATTTTTCAACAAAATTTGAAACAAGAACTGCAAAATCCCCTTCTAAAATTGGTTATAGATTTAATACATATAGCTTCCACAAGATTTTCTTTTTTTCATAATTCTAATTACATTTTTTTTTTAAATTTCTCAAACTTCTTTATTCAACTCTTTTTAAAGGGCCATTTTTTGGATTGAAAATTTTGCCTTTTGAGGTCAATCATAATTATGACCCTTGAATTAAAGAACACTCATAAAGAAGATTTCTTTTTGAATATCTATCAATTTAACAAATGTAAAAGAATTTAACAATGAAGTCTATGAACATTCACATGGATGAAGAAATCAAGATTTTTTTGTATGTGATTGGAACAATCATCATGCATGTTGGCATTCATTCATCGTTCCACATTTGAACACGTGGTCGCCCTTTAGTACAAGTTAACTAGTTACCGACAACATCAATGGAAGCCCGAAAGTGCCATGAAAAAGGTGAAAAATTTAACAGCAGAAACAACATGACCCACTTTCAAAAAATACCATGGCCAACACTCTTGAACATCATCCCGGGATTCCCGGACCCCATCTTGGGCCAACGCGGATCTGTACTGACACTGGATAAATCATTTATTTGTCAACTGGAATATGAACGACTAAAGCATATTCCAAGGTGCTGAATTTTTTATTTTTTATTTGAATTTTTTTATTTTCTTTGAAACACACGGACAATTTGTGCTGAATTTTTTTCACATACGTTAGAGTAGATTGAAATTCCACCCACGAAGAGATTTGGTTCGGAAATTGTGACCACCTGAAGCCGTGGCAGCCATCACGTGCGGACGACGGATGGGCCACATGAGTGAGTTCACGGTAGTCTGTTTTTTCTTTCAATACCATAGCTTAGTTGACTTGGGTCACTCACATAACGTCGGAGAACAAAGCAATGGTCCTTCCCCATGTTGAGAAGGTATTATATTTTGGGAGATACTTCCCCATGTTGAGATACTTATCAAGTTAAAAAGCAACTCCATGGCAAGGTACCGAGGGGCCACGATACGAGCAATGGGTGGGCCCGGGTTGATATTCTTTCCCACTATAGGTACACCAAATTGGAAAAACAAGTTGGCTACGCCAAGTTTTGTCGAGGGCACTGCCAAATGTTGTGGTTTGCATGGGTGTGCCATGAGTCTGATTCCTCGTATGAAATATTGTGTGAATGTTGAAATGTCTCTCAATTAGCACTATCCAACATTAGAATAGGAAGATTGAGACTTAGGTGGCTCTAACAATACGTGTGGCTTTTATAAAGTGGTGGGCCATATTTGGGGTCCGTGTGCAAATCTCAAGTGGCATGTCCCAATATCGTGGGGCATTGCTTGTGCACTCAAACTTGGCTCCTCAATAATCACGCCAAGACCCTCTTTGGTGCCCCTCTTTGGTAAGGCAACCATGGGGATGCCCTAATGCCAAGATTGGGATTGGGTTGAAGAGACATAGAATATAATTTTGTTCACTATAGGGTTTTCTTTGTCAAGGATGCAAAAGGGACCCTTGCCTCATTCGGGTAAACAATGTTTTTGCCAATGCCAATGAATTGAATGCACTTTCTATGTAATTACACATATGCTTATCATTTGTTGAGGGTCTATAGTCAATTCAAGACTTATGGGTTTCAACTAAATTATTAGTATTGGTAAGTAGATACTCTACAACCATTTAAAGTACTTATAGTATAAACATCTATAATACAAATGTTTATAACATAGGTACACTATAATCATGGAAGGTTTTTATAGTATACACACCTATAACATAGGTGTATAAACTCCTATATTCATGTACTCGTGATTCAAAGCTCACATAATAGCAATTGTGCTATTACAAGTCTCAAAAGTTCTCAAACAATCATATATTCTACTTACTAAGTAAACTTGTAAAGGTTTGAGGGGAACTATATATGTGGTACTATGGGTTAGATGAAATAGAGATGCATGACAAAAATAATAGCAATGTTCTTATGAGGCTACAAAATAAAACATAAATTGATACATTGAGAAGGTGACGAGGGGCTCTTTTTACATTTCAATGTATAAAGGAAGTCTATAATGTATTATTTGTAGATGATTTTAGAATGTATTATGTGTAGATGAAGCTTAAAATGTACCAGTGTAGATGTTAATGGGATTTAATCCAACATAAATGTTGGATTGGGAATATTCCAATAGTTTAAAATGGGATTTGTTTTTATAAAATGTAGCTTAGAAATGATAATTTAGTAACCAATTTCAAACAAAAGTTAAGTAAATCCTGAAATGCCTTGATCCCTTTCCAAATTTTGGCACAGTTTTGCTTATATCTTTGTACATAAATATCATTTACCACAATTTCATGAAATTAGTCATCAAAGAAGATTGTCTTTTCCACATTCAAGTATTATATTGGATGAATGAAAAGTTAGTTGGACTAAACAATGTTTGCAAGCCTTCTATTCATCATGTACAATATGAACATGGGAGTGCTTAAGGGTTAACTACATCCCATGGTTTATATCATACAGCTAAATTTATCATTGTATTAATTATTAGTAATCTTTGAAAAAAATAATCCAATTTTTTTTCTAGAAATTATTTTGGATTTATTGTTAGTGGTTTTCATTATAATCCTTCTCTTCAAAGTTTGAAATCCAAATCTCTAAGTTTGATTTTGTAGGATTACTATCTTTCTTATTTGTTGAAGTCATTTGTACAATTCATTTTTGGAAAATATGTGAATAAGAGTTTTATTAAGCTATATAGGACATAAGTTAATAAGCTAATATTATGATAATTTGAAAATTAAAATTTGAATGAATGAAAAATTTAGCAATTATTTATCAAGAGTCAAATGATAATTTCTTCAAAAATCAAATTTTAGTCTCATTCTTGAAGATCAAGGAGTTCAAATTTTGAAACAACACTTGAATGCAAACAAGTTTGAAGCATAAAGAATCTTGATTTTTTCACTCATTTGTAAGTTTGTAGATTCTTATGTTAGTTTTCTAACATTTGGATGAGTGGTATAGACTTTTTCTTAAATCTTTACAAATATTCTATAAAAAAAATAGTTATAGGTTTAAAAATATATGTATCACATGAAGTTATTCTTACAATTCAAAAATTAACCCTTGAAAAGAGATTTGATTATAAAGATGGGCAATTTCATTAAAATGGCGGTATTCCATTGGTATTTGTACATGAAGGAACGGAGGCTAAGGTGTATTGAGGCACCTATTCATCTCATATCAAGCATCGACTGTGTCCCATGCGTGCCCAAATCACCACTTGTTTACATATGGCATTGTCCCACCATTTTCTTCTGCAAGATCTCATGCCCTAGTTGGTCCCTTGAACCGCCATTTTAATGGAATACTACCATTTTAACAAAATTGCCTATAAAGATAAAATTTTCTTTCCAAAATCACAATATTTTGAGCCTATGATTTTGGTTTAACTTTTTTAAATTATAAAAATTATAAAAACTCAATTTATAATCAATTTGAAATTGAAATTTTGAAATTTATATTCAAAATTTATTGAAAAGTGTTGATTTATATGGTAGTGGATCTAACTATATAGATTTTCCCTATAGATCATATATTTACAACTTTAGTTTAATAGACGTCATGAAATTATTATTCAAAGTTTTATTTTGTAATAAGCCTTAAAAATAGGAAAATTGCACTAGCCATTGATCTGTGAGAGGTTAAAAGGTGAATATTTAAAATATGTATGATGCAACTGCTTTCATTAGTACTTAAGCCAAATTTATCTATTATGCTTTTAAAATCTTAGTTTGCAAAAAAAAATCTTTAGTCTTTTTTTGATATATGTCAAAGCCCCCAAATCATCAGTATTTTTTTCAAGATTGTAAAAACAATTTCATTGTTTTTTGCCCAATGTATTTTTGGAAGAATTAGAATACAATGGTTATATTTCATGTATTATTTGACAAATGAAGTGTAAAGAAGTTGATCAACGCCAATTACTAAAGCATGTCTCATTCACTCTTGTGCATTGTAATCCATAATTCAAATTTTTACTTTTAAGAATTCAACATCACAAATATTATTAGACAAAACATTGAAACGGTGAAACTATATTACATTTGGACTGGGATCCTCAATGGGAGAAGGGTCTCAACTTAGAGTTGGACAATAGCTACAAATATCACCTTTTGAATGCTTGTGCTTCTTTATGAAGTGAAATTTTATTCTATATATAGATGTCACCTTTTGAACACTTGTGCTTTTTATAGTAGATGGTGTTGATGTTTCAAAATTTGGCTTAAAGTTGAAGTGCAATTTGACTTTTCAAGTTTTAGTTGGAGTTGATATAACTTGAACATAGGGAAAGGGGTTCTCTTTGAACAGTGTTTTTGTTGAGAAATACTTTTCAATAATGCTTTGTGCTATTTAACTTCAATACAAGTTCAATAGTGGCGTTTATAAAGAAATGTCCCTATTTTCATGTTCAAGATTATTATGGAGTTTCATATCCCACCCTTTATTTTTTAATATAAGCCACAACTTTATTTTCATCCAATTTTACTCCTGAGCATAAATTAATGGTCATTTGTATGGGATCACTTTCAATTGCTTATAGGCACCAACCAAACCAATTTTTTTTAAAATAGAATATTTGATACAAAGCCATTGTTATGAAGACCAAATTTAGAAAAGCCATCAAATGAGCAACTAAATTGGACTAAATTTGTGACATTCTTCCCTTCATGCAACATTGCCGTAAATTACTAATGTTAAATAATGTGCTCCTATATTTGGACCCCAAATAGTCATCTTCATCCATCCAAAACCACCATGAGCTCTCAAAAACAATCAAGGAAAATTGAAAAGTTCATTTAGGCAATCAATAGGATTTGAAGTATTTTTGCTTCAAGGGGAGTCTAGTGGCATGAGTAGGTATCTTGTACCTTTGACTTTGAAATTTCTTACAATATTGTGTATTCATAAAATAATAAAACAATTTTTTTCTTGAGCAAGCATTCTCATACAAAAAATGAGAAAACATAATTTAGACAAATAACTAGGGTTCCATTATTCACCGCTCTACTAGTGACACCCATTGAAGATTAAAAATTATGGTGCCTTATTTTTGGCTTGGTAGATTGTAACAACAGAAATTCTAAAATGTACCCTCACTCATGGATGAGGGACCCCCTGAAAAGTAGTCATTGCAATTGGCCTTGGAGAACAGTGTGAACCTCCCATCCTTGATGCACTTCCTCATGTACGTTCCCATCATCGAGGTGACATAATCCAAAGTCTTCTTGGTGATGCAAAATATGATGTCTGTGGTGTACACTATCATGAAGAGCCTAAGGATATGTCCAATTGTTGCATGACATAAGTGTATTGGTATAAGAGCATGTCATGGTGAGACAATAGATCTTATAGTTGGTCCTTGATGTCAAGAGGCAACCGCCTCATGTATAGCATCAACAAGTGGCGTTCATGTGTCGTTTAGGTCGATTCAAGCAAAAATTCAATGGGATCCATGGATGTTGATGAACTTTAAAGGTAATGTGGATTCTTAAACATGGTCGTGATCCTTATGTATTCGATACAACCCTTTCTAAAGTTGTAGTCCCTTATGTCTTGGTAAATATTTATGTTATAAAGGATGACAAGGTCAATAAGTGACCTAAGGTGCAAGAGGCTAATTTAGACATTGCACATACTAAGAAAGTGTCCATCTAGTGGACTTTGTAGGCTAACAAGTAGGTAGTCATACATTTGGACTTGGCCCTTAGTTGTAGTATAAGGTAGAAGATTATTGTAGGATTGAATTAGATTTCTTTATTTTGAATGTCGTGTGTTTACATTTCTTGGTCTTTTGCAAGTATTGCATAAATGTGGAAATTGGGGTGACATGCATGCAAGATGTTTTTGGGTAGTTCAGACAATTGGATGTCAAAGAGGTGGGATTGACTAGCAAGGAAAGTAGAAAAATCAACAAAGACTTTTGTAGGTGTGTATTTGGAGTTGGGTTGTGGCAAATTCATGCTTTGAAGGAGGATGTTGTGGATCTTCTTGACTTAGCCATTGACAAGGTTGATGAAAAGATGTACATTCTTAGTAAGCATGACCTTCATCCTCTTACATATTTGTTCTTTGCAAGAAAATGACCTATTCCAAAAACCATTCTTTAGGGGGTTTTACATCTATGTGGGGTGGATTTTTGCCACTAAGATCTCTCAAACCAAAAATAGGTCCCCAAATTTTTTCAATCTTCAGTGGGCATCATTAGTAGTATAGAGTTGGTGGTTACCTAAATTCTAATAAATAAAACATTACTACTCTTATTGTTGGCAATAATGAAATATAATATAATATAAAATAAATTTATAAATATGGATAAATAAATTTGGATTTGAAATAATTTTTCAACTCTCAAAGGTCAAAATTGTATATTTAAAATATTTATACTAAAATACCACAATTGTGAATGATGTAGGTGAAATCATCATCAAGGGTCAAGGGTCAAGGGTCACACAAATTATATGAAGCAATCATCTAGCCTCATTTCATGGTTGTTGTCCTATATCATCATGATTCTACGGCAATGTCATGACTTTATTTCATCATTTTAGTCATTTGGCTTTATGATTCCATGGCCATGTCGTGTTTTCATTTCATCGTTATAGTCATTTGACTTCGTGACTCCATAGCCAAGTCATGTCTAAATGACTCTCCACACCTAGTACACCCTATATTTGTCAATACATAAATTTTTATCCCCCAAATGGCTAAACCAATTCTAATTTAAAGGTTGTCATTGGAATTTAGTAATAATTTTCAATACAATCATATATATCCACATATAAATCTATCATCATACTAACAATTATTTACCAATAGACAAGAATTTTAAAAATCTACGTAGTATACATTACTTTAATATAAAAATACAACAGGAATTAATTTTTTAATGAATGAATAATTTAACTTTTTGTAATCAAGAGTCACATAATAAATTCTTCATGAATCAAATTTGGTTCCATATGTAGAAGATAATATGTAAAAGATGGAAATGAGGTTCTTTGAAGTAAAGGTATGGATTATATATGTAAAGTGAACATTTTAGCTTTGTTGTACTTGCTTGTAACATTGCTAATATATTTGTGAAATAACTTTTAATTAGTTAGTAGTTGCCCTTCAATTTAAGTGCAAGATCAAAATTTAAATTATAGTAGACAATTTTTTCTATTAGATTCAAATATAGCTATCATGTTTTTTGGATCTTTGTAGAAAATTTCTTTTTGGTTGTATTTAGTGTTGGTAAATGTCCATGAATCAATAATATATCTTATTGAAGTTTGTGAAATCAATCTATTTGCTCTTCATTCAAATGGACACAAATATTTTACATACACAAATGAAGCATTACATATGTTTTGGCAGTTGGGGAGGGCTGCGAGTTCCCAACTCAGTACCCACTTGAGAAACGCCGTTCCCTGCCGTTCCTCGCCTGTGCTGACTTGGTTGAGAGACTGCCAAGTTAGTTTTTTCGAAAAAAATAAAAATAAACTTTGTTTCTCATTTTAAGGACTTAAATTTTTTTATTTTTTTTATTTTTTTCAAAAAAAAAATCTAACATCGGAGTTCGAGAAGAACGGGGGGAATGGAGTTGGGAACAGGTCCGAAACGGCTCTCTAGCCCCCCCCCCCCAATCTCATCTAATGTGTGAGGAAGTCAATCAATGCCATTTGCATGAAAATGTTGCTTATAATTTTATAAGTTATATATTCTAATCTATAACAAAAAAATTTGGTTTTAAAAAAAAATCCAACAATATAAGCATATTAGAAGAAATAATTGAAAGTCCGAACTATAATATACTACATTTGACTTTTCTCTTTAGGGTGTGTGGGGTTGATTTAAAGTTGGAAGTATTGTAGATACCAAGTTTTGCCACGTCTTGAAGTGAACCATACAAATGAAGTTTTGCCAACTTTTTGTTGGGTGACAAAAATTGATTATTTATGATCTAGCTTGAAGTGAAGTTGAAGTGAGGTGGCTAGAGTTTATAGATCTAGACTAAAAGTTGACATTCTTGAATATGAATAGACCATACAAATGAAGTTTTGCCACCTTTTTTTGTTAAAAGGGGACAAGAGTTTATAGATCTAAAATAAAAGTTGACATTCTTGAAGATGATAGATTGGTTAGTCATGTTACTATTGAGCAACAATTCCTCATTAAGTTCCATGAAGGGTCTTTAGTTAGCCATCCCAAGTGCTCCATGTAGACTTGTCAACAAATTGAGGATTGGTTACTCATCCTTTGAATCCCTCATGAAATCTTCATTAAGTTTTGTGAAGGGTCTTTAGCAAGCCAACAAAAGCACTTCATACAAACTTGTCACCGAATTAAAGGAATCCTCATAGTGAGGGCTTCCCTACGATGACTTTCCTACATTACCATTTAACTTCTATTCACCTTCAATAGTCCTATTGATGAGAAATTATTCCTTGTTTGTTACACTCATGAAGAAAGATTTCCTGTGTCATTTTCCAAAATGTTATGATTTGTTATAGTTACTCCAAATAGTGATAGACTTGTCAATTTCTACTTGGAAGTCAACAACTAAACCAACTTTGAAGAATCGGCTGGAATCAATGACAAGTATGAGATTTTTGGATCATGTCAATGTTAGTGCACCTTGAAGGCAAGATTATGTGGCCAAACGTCATTGTTGCATAAGGCGTTGTCTCTTTGACTTTAAAGATCGCAAACATAGAAATTCCAAGCACCTCATACATAGTTTGAACGTGCTAAAAGAACTTTGGGTTCCTTGCTCAAGTGGTCATCGGGTGGATACGGATGCGGTTAAAGCTGCGATTGTGATGGTTGGCGAACTGGAAAGACTGATTTGAGACTTCTTTGCCAACATTCCAACGAGAACGCCCTTATCAAGATTTGGGTCCTCAAGTTCATATTTAAAATTCAAGATAAATCACAACTTCATTTCAATTCATTTCAATTCAGTTTTACTCCCAAGAAAATAGGAATAATGGTCATATGTTCGGGACATGTATCATGCTAATTGAATATACACCCCCTTATACTTGATACATTCCTTCCATGAAACACGGCCCTAAATTACATCATTTAGTGTCATGGCAAGTTTTTGATTTTAATGATCATAACTTCACAAGCAGTGTGGGCATTTTCGAACAGGTACGGAACGGGGCTGGAGCGTTGAGGAACTTATCGAGAACTCAAATGGAACACTACGGGAACTTCGTCTTCCTCCTTTTCTTCATTCACTAAACCTCGGGACCTCTACCGGGACTAAACTTCCACGAACATCGTCGCTACGAAGCCAACACGGACCAAGGCCACAGGCAGGCTTTGGGTAGCCGTCGCGGTCGCTGCGTGTTGATTGGAGGTCGTGACCGGGCGCGTGGTGTCGCTATGCAGCTGTCGATCTCTTCCATGGAAAATTTGGTGCCGTGTCGTAGCAGTTACAATTCGCCCAGGGTTTCGAAGGTAACGGGGTGTGTATTGCTGTCCCTGGGGTTGCTGTGGGTTCGGACAAGCTTGGTGTCGATGATGCGTTGTTTCAGTCGAATTCCGGTGGTCTAGGTAACGTATGGGTGGTTCTTTGGTTAGACCCGAGGCCATACGTTTCTTTTTTTCTTCTTCTGGTTGCGTGGCGTCGGGTTTAGAGGCGAGCGCGCGCGTGCTTGTGAAAATGCTGGTTGACTGAGGGTGCGGATATAGTTCCTTCTCGTGCAGATGTAACTTTTGGATGCATTCGGAATGACAAGTAAGGGCAATGAGGGACTGGCGCGAGTGCAAGAGTGAAGAGCTGGAAGCAGAGTGAGGAGCTGGAAGCTGCGTTCTCGGTGTGCAGCCTTGTCTATGGTGTTGCTTGGTGAAGAGTACAATTGAAGTTAGCAGGTGTTGGAAGGGTCCGGACGGAAGAGCAGTGGTGCTTCCAAGGTCAGGTTGCGTCGTTCTGTACTGAATTGGCCGGTGGAAGTCAACGGGTTCCGCTGGCCGCCGGTCGTTTTATCTTATTGCCAATGCTCCGCTGCAGACGTAGCGTTGTGCAAGAGCTGGTAGCTGCCACTTCGAAGCGCCGCGTTAGTGCAGTGGGAAAGACTATTGGGACAGGGGCTGCGTTTGCCTTGCAATGCTGGAATGCTCGTCGTGCAGGGGCTGGCTCACTTATAACCTATAATCCCTTACCTACAAACACACCAGGAATCGGTACGGGAATATCTTTGCGCTTCGAAGGCTCTCCGTACACAACCTTGTTAGAACTGGCTCCGACGACAGTAGTTTCTATGAGGCTCTATATTATTTCTCTGGGTCTTTGATCTTAAAACTGCGCCTGCGAAATCAACTGACTTGCTCTGTTGGCAACGAGGAGTGTTTTTATTGGAGAGTTTGATTGGGGTGCGTTAGGACCGAAATTAGACAGAATATATTTCTCTAAATTTCATTTGCTATCGTTACAAGGACAGTACGCTTTGGAACTGAGAAGGGAGCTTCATCGGTAGGAAACAATGCATAGAGTACTGCAATGCGCTTAGACTAGAAGCTCAAATCCTATTCCGTGAAAGCAAGAATACTTTGTCCCCAATGAGCAGCCGAAGTTTGAGAGCCGTACTGTCGAACGTCATTGTATAACGAATCTGGAGCGAACTCACGAGGCGAAGTCGGCTTTGTGGACATTTCTCAATGTTCAGGTCCGTCCCGAGTGCCACATATTGACTTGAAGGATAGAAGGTGCAGCAATGTCTGCACCGGGGGCAGTGAAGAGGGAAGACGAGACGGAAGATGTGTACGAACTTAGTTCCAGCAGCACCAACAGCGAGGATCCCCGAGAGGGAGAGGAGCTCGGTAAAAGGGTGAGTCCATCGGAAAGCCCTTGGGGCGAGCAGGCTTTCGTGCAGAAGAAGCAGAAGCTCGAGCCTGTGGATGATTTGCGTTTGAACGCTTGGAGGTATGAGGATTTGAAGAACCAAGCCCAACGAGATTTGGACATTGGTCATGAAGCGAAGGTCGCTTCTCCGGTTGCCTTGCCCTTTTTCCCTCAACCCTCCCCGGAGGACCCTGCGCTAACGAGAACTAGTTGCAAGCAGTTCTGGAAAGCAGGGGACTATGAAGGCCAGCCTGCTGTTTCAATGCAGCAAGCAGGTGAATATTTCTCTTATTTGAAGCATGGGGAGTTGTGGTATACCTTATTTGTGGTGTATCCAATGAGAGTTCCTATATTTTCCAAATTCAAACATTTTATCTCTCCTGAATGTTGATGTCTTAGTGCTATGGATGTCAATTTGGGGTAGAGTGCTGCTCAGGAGACGCGGAGTGCATGTTCTCTGGAGAGAATTGACCAGTTGCTTGTATTTCGGGGGCTTGTGTGACCTGAGCCGCACTCTTCCCGCCAGTTCATTGTAACATGAACGGACAATTCGTGTCGAGAGTAGGTTTCTATGTTGCAGCTCGGAGCATTTGTGTTTCGACAATGTATACGTGGAGTGCTCTGCTTCGGAGACACCCGTGTCTGTTCTATGGCGAGAATGAAGCGGAGATGTACATTTCATGTTGCCGAGACGTTTGAAGTATTTGCTCACTGCTACGAGAAGCGATCTTATCTGACCCGTTTGTGATTTCCGCTTTCAGGTGGGATTGACCACGTTAGGGTTCACCCGAAGTTTCTGCACTCCAATGCCACCAGTCACAGATGGGCCCTTGGGGGTACACTCCACTTCCACATGCTTTTCTTGATGTTTTTGGAGAGAGATTCGGTTTGACTTCTTCAACTGTGGATCTTTATGATACGGTGGAATGATTTTTTACGTTACTTTCGTTTCTCTCTAAATATGTTTCCACGTTGGAGATACGATTTTTAAGAGTGAGTTATTGTTGTCACAAATGGAGGCTGTACTGGACTACCTGGAGTGGCAATCTAATTGAAGATTGGGTGTTTTGCAGCTGTTGCCGAGTTAGTGGACAATGCCGTGGACGAGGTATGTTTCTTGAGCTCCACCAGGATGTTTCGTAAGGGAGCATAAATTACATTCTGAGATGTTGTGGTTCTCCTTCCTTGGTTTAAATGACCCTCAAGTTCGGCTTTTCTGCGGTCCATCGTTTTTTGTTCACTTGGATAGTAATTTTGGAGCTGTGCAGTACAGCACCTTAATGCAAGGAGTTGTACTGGACTTGAATCTCGGTTCTATCCTATCTTGCATTTTACTTGAGTCCTTCATTGACAGTGTGTTTATGTTTGGATGTAGGTTGTGAATGGCGCATCGTTTGTGAATGTGGATGTTGCCTTGCACCCTAGAAATCGCTCCCCAATGCTTGTGATTGAGGGTAAGCAGTTTCAACACTATCATTTGTTACAGTTGATCTGTTTACTCGATTTGATTGGGGTTAGCCCTAAATTGTCGGGTTTCACTTTTTATATATATATTATCACTTGGTATTAGTGGCATGTTTGTTATCTATCTCAGTGAGCGTATTGTCAGGTTTATCATGTGGTTTGGTTATAGTCTTGTCTTGAGTAAGTTTTTTTTTTTTGTGTCGATTTACTTTTGTCTTGTAGAGCTGTCTGCCTGAGAGGTGTTTTCTTACTTGGCTTTCAGATGATGGTGGTGGGATGACTCCCGATCGAATGCGTCAATGCATGTCCCTTGGTTACTCTGCCAAGAGCAAAAGTGCAAACACTATTGGTCAATGTTCGTACTGCTACCGCACAACTTACTGTCTTCATAGATCGTTTTCTTTTTTGTCTTTTTTGGAGCCCGTTTGTAGCGATTCCTCCGTTTCTACATAATTTCCATCACATTCTTTTGTCGGTCTCTTCTTTGCTGGCATCCGAGTTGCGCATATGTAGCTCTTCATCTCGGTCAGCTTCTGCGTTTCGCTGCCTGGGTTGGATTTGACTCGAGCTTTCTTGCAGACGGAAATGGTTTTAAGACGAGTACCATGCGCCTTGGAGCCGATGTGATTGTGTTTTCTCGATCTCGTGCTTCCAATGGGCATAGGTAGATCGTTAGCCCTCTGGTTTTTTCGAATTTTGTTCTTGGATGGTATCTTAGCATGTCTGTTTCTTCCTAGATTCCATTCTTGGCTACTTTGAGTTAGCTTATCAGTTGTTCCTCGTGAGAGCTGAGTATGCAAGCCAGACAGAGTGGTGCCACTCCTTGTCGTTTCGTAGTGTGCGGATTATAATCTTCTGTTCACAAGGTCGGGTTTTTTTCCGGGTTGCCTGACAGAGCTACTCAGAGCATCGGCATGCTATCTTTCACTTTTCTCCGGCAAACTGGGCATGATGATATTGTTGTTCCCATGGTGAGTGCCTTCTGTTCCATGGAAGATAATTTTCACTTCTTGTACATGCTTCTTTTGTGGATGATGGTAGAACGTTGCCTTCACTAAAGACTAGATGAGTGCTTTGAGCTTGCTACTAGTGAGGTCCTTCCTAAGTGGGATTTTTTCGTCCGTTTGTTGTAGGGTTGTGGAGGGACCTTCTTCATTTGAGAATTTGTGCGCCAAGTCTTTGTGTTCTTAATCTAGAGTTTATGCTATTTCTTCATCTTCGCCAGGTGCTAGTCACCTTCTGATGAACTTTGCCTGTAGAGAATTGTCTCTGAAGAGTTCCTGAATTTGTGCAGATTGACTACGAAATTGGAGATGGTGAGGTGTGGAAGATGCTGAGGACCACTTTGAACGATTGGACCCACAACTTGGAAACCATTCAAAGCTGGTCTCCTTATGGTAGCGAGGAAGATTTGTTTGAGCAGGTTTGTTTGTTTACGAGCTATGAAAATTTCTCGAGGGTGTCCGAGTCCATGCAGTAAGGTCACATGTATCGTCTGGGATCATGAAGAACGCGGGAGTTTCTCTTCAGCACATTTTAGAAGTGCTATGGCGCCGCAATGAGAACAAATGCTTGTTTCGAAAATCTGAGACCGTTTCTCTTGAATCCGTGCTCATCGTATTGACTTCAGAGTCTTCTACGTTTTTGTTAGTCCAGTATGTAATGTCGAATTTGAATGTAACTTTATGATGGAGGGCAGGTTCATGCTACAGGACGTTTATGCCATTTTTTCTTCTTCTGCAGTTTGTAGGAATGAAGGACCATGGTACAAAGATTATTCTGTATAATCTTTGGGAGGACGATCAAGGCCAAGTCGAGCTGGACTTTGAAACTGACCCCTATGTGCGGACCTTAAGCTTTCGCCTCCTGATGATTTGTGCTCTCATTTTACATTCCTTTTTGCGGAGATCTGCTTCGACTTTTAGGCTGTTTATGAGTGATTTCAGACTGTGACCTTCGTAGTTTCGTGTGGTTGATATTCGTGTTGCCAAGCCATCGGTTGATATCTGAATGTTTTTATTTGTTCTAGGATATTCAAATCAGGGGAGCCAATCGTGACGAGAAGAAGATTTCCATGGCTCAGCGGTTTCCCCACTCTCGCCATTTTCTCACCTACCGTCACTCTTTGAGGGTATCTCCCATTTCCGGGGTCTCCTGCTCTCCACACTATCTTGCTTTATTCATTATGCATGTCATGAAAGAAAGCTGATACCGATTGGGAGGAAGCGAAAGTCTTCATTATCCTGTTCCTTGTTGACCCTGGAATGCTCCTGAAGCCCGAGTTAGGCCTTCTGTTTCTGTGCCGGTTTTGAAGAGGTCCTACGGGGGACTTGTTTTGTCTAATTTTGTTTGTTTTTTGACGGAGGCATTCACTGTTCTTTACTGATTCTGTTGATGTACAATTGGTCCCGAACTGAATTCTGTTTTCCACAATATAGATAGTGGAACTAGTCATCCGTAAACCATGAGTTTGTGATCTTTTTAGGGGTTACTATTGTAGCTGTTTCCCAATCCGATCGTGTTGTTGGTGTGGCAGAGTTATGTCTCCATATTGTATTTGCGAATGCCACCTGGCTTTCGAATCCTTCTCCGGGGACAAGAAGTTCACCACCACAACCTTGTGGATGACTTGATGTACACCCAAGAGCTGACATATAGGCCGCAGAGTGGGGCTGATCATGTTACCCGAGAAACGGATGTGAGTGACTGGTCGTGATTTTTTGTCCGTTCAGTATCGGTGCAATGTTTTAAGTCTGTTGGTTATTTTCCTCGAAACCTAAATGTGTGGCTATCGATTACGATGTCGAAGAACCCATTATTCCTGTAATGTGTATAATATGTGATGTCGCAGATGGTGGCCGTTGTGACCATTGGGTTTGTGAAGGATGCTAAGGACCATGTAAATATACAAGGCTTCAACGTTTACCACAAGAACCGACTAATTAAGGTGCATATTGTAGAGCCACCCAATTCCTTGGATTTGTAGGACTGGAGTGAGGAGATCTCCCTTCTCTTTCGTCTCTTTGAACCTATTGCTTCGACCAACGTTGTTGTATTGTAAGGTGGTGTTGCTTTAGAATATGTTTGATACTGAGTTCATCGTTTGCCTGTAGCACATCAGATGTTGGATGGACAGCTAATGTCTACCCTTTCTTCTTTTTGCAGCCATTTTGGAAAATTTGGAATTGCACTGGCAGCGATGGTCGAGGCATCATAGGTAAGCCAATGTCTTGCTCGTGCGACCTCGCGAAATATTGCGATGAGCTTATTACTTTACAACTGTGATTGAATATCCAGCAGAATCGTTTCATATTTTCTTGAGAGTTCGGTGAAGCCTGTATCATTCAACTTTGTTAAGTGATTCTAGAAATGCGGATCAGAGCGTTGCGAGGTTTGAATCATGGAATTGTTCTCTATTCAGATGATTGACCACACTTAATACTGTGAATTACTTAAGGAATTGCTGCATATGGTTGGCACTTCCAAATTGTTCATATGGTTGTATGTATAATCTAGGGAGAACTTTGCTGAGACTTGTTAATACAGATGCCTTTGCACAGTTCGTATCCCTTTGCAAATACTTGACTTCACAAAGGATCCCAGGGCCTGAGAATCGTGACCTTTTTGTTTCCGTCTCGTTGCACGCCGCGTGATTTGCTCGTGACAAGCGTGCAATTCCGGTGTAGATAGAATGGGATCATTGATAGGAGCTCGGTCATTGTTCTTCACGTGACCTTGGACTCTTCTTTCTTGCAGGGGTGCTGGAGGCGAACTTTGTGGAACCTGCTCATGACAAGCAAGGGTTTGAGCGTACCACAGTGCTGTCGCGATTAGAGTCACGCTTGTTGCAGATGCAGAAGAACTACTGGTTCGTTTTGTCATTCTTTTGTTCCGTTCCACGTTCATGAACTCTTACTGCGACCTTTTGCACTGCGATGTTGTAATTTCTAATACCCCTAGACGTGCTTCCTTGCAGGGGCAATAATTGTCATAAAGTGGGCTATGTGAGCAAAAAGAGTAAGAAGAAGATTATCCCGCCTGCTCCTCTCCCTGGAGGTGTGTCTATTTTCCCTTCGAGCACTTGATGAAGTAGTAGTTTCTCACTCTCTGAACGGCATCCGAATGTTGCATACCCGATTCTTTCGAAGCACGGATTTTTCGGCGTAGTAGTCTTGAAACCCTAGGCATTTGTTTCGAGATGTTTGGTGTTTGTCGTGGACCTTTCTTGTCTTATTCTCTCTTTCGAATTTCAGTCTTGGATGTGGAATTTTTGGTTGTCGCCGTGTTTGCGTTGTAGTGCGTGCGTTCATTTGTATGTTTGTATGTTTTCTGTGGTCTGTTTTCTTATTGATGAAATGTTCTTGATGTCCAGAGGGCGTTATGAATAGGGGTCAAGGTTCAAGCATGTCATCTCCAATATCAGATCCTCACGCCGAACTGCGCCTCTCTTTGCCATCCAACTCGATGAGTGAAGGACGGAAGGGTGGAGGGGTTTTGCGAACTTATGGAGAGGGTACATTAGGAAGGTTACGACTGGAAATTGAACCTGCTCCTGCTATATCTAGAAGTGGGTCACTGACCAACGGCACCTCCGTTGCCAAGGTTCTCTCGCCACTCTTAAAGTTTCCGATTTGTCGTTTGATTACTTAATCGTGATATTTGCAATGGGCAGCAAAATCTTTTGAATTTTCATTGTGAGTGCTATTTGCAAGATCGTTTGTGATTGGATGTAATTATTGTGTTCTCTGCTAAAGTCCGTTTCTTTCAGGGTAATGAGCCTGGTCCCAAGGAGACTGCTCCTAGCCGGAAATCGTTGGAAGATCTTGGCAGAATGGTACTTTTTGTGAGCCTGGTTCTGTTCATCTTAGAGTTCTGTATCTGTTGTTCTTTGTAGTTCTTCTGCTCCGTTGGGGTCCTATGTTATCATGTTCATTGTACAATGTTGTCTGTTTCAATGGCACTAATCTCACTTGTGCTTGGTGGTTCAGTTCGTGAGGAGGGCTGCTGCTGCCGAGGTTTCTCATCCTCCTCAGGGTCAACAGCAGCGTCCGGCGGCTTCGAATGGGCATAGGGCGTCCGTGGAACTGGAGATATTGAAGCAACTCAAAGATGAGAACGATCAAATTCGAGAAAGGTTACTATCCGAAAGTGTTCCATCTCTTTGCTGCATGGATGCTCCAGAAGAATCTTTTTTCGAGTTGTATCCCTGTCTTTCTGTTTTGCACTGGCATACTGAAAGAACGTCTATTTCGTTTCATTTGCGATATTCCACAAACCAAAAATTGTGACATATATCTTCACAATGGTCGAATTTCTTTGCAAAAACTAGGACAGGTATAGCTTTTGGTTTAAGGCCTCCCGGCCTGAACCGTGTCCTAGTAATGGAATATCGCCAGTGTAGCGAAACTGTCGTTGAAGTCAGTACATGCTCTCCCTCGGTCCCTTTTTGAGTCCATTAGTCATAAGACTGAGTGTGACATTTTTTCCCTGTACGTTGTCTTCAGATGCCGTAGGTTGGAGGAACAGAGTGAGCAGAGTCTGATGTTTGAAATTGACCGGAATCGTAAATTAGAGACTCAGGTAAATCTTCTTGCCCTGGCAACTTGGAAGTTCCTGAATTTGTATGTAGTGTTTAGTTCTTGGGTTGGACCGATATCCTTCGTTTCGTTTATTTGTCGATATGATGAAGCATGGACACGGGATTACTCATCTTTTTCGTATGGCTAGAACAGCTTCTGGATTTAGAGCAGCAACAGGCGGTTTTCAGGCGAAATCTGGAGAAATGTGTTCGAGATCGGGACAGCCTTCACCATGCCTTGGAGGAGGAGCGCCTGCTTCGCGAAAGTGACGATGAAGAGATGAGAAAGAAGCTGAAGGTCAGTTATGGTGGCCTGTGTTTGTATTTGATTGTATCAAGATTAGCTTTCTGCACATTCTCTTTGTGGTGTTATTATTTTGCAGTAGGTTTTGAAGTTCTGAAATGGCTCGAAGCGGCCTCGTCCATTTGTAGAAGCCGAAACGAATCATTCGGACGTTTCAAGGAAGTCAATGCATTGTAGTACTTGAACGAAGAAATCATGCTCCAAATGTTTTGTAACGAGTGACGAATATAGTTTGGAAGTTCCTAGAATCGACTGTTGGAATTCTTGATGCCTATGGAGTTGAGCTGTCCCTGTGCCATGCAACTGTACAATTTTCAGCTTAACAACAGACCGTTTATTTGCACCAGGTGGCGCTTCTACGCGTGCGAGAGCTCGAATCTGAAAACCACCGCCTGCGGTTTTCGAGGTGTTGAACCCCTGTGTGAGTTCGACGTGATTTTTCTCAATCCCGAGGGAAGTGCTGGCGCATGTGCATCCCGCTCACATGCATTGCACCTTGTATAGTTATTTCGTTCGGCGTCACCACCACTGGAGTGTGGCATATGGCTTGAACAGTGGTGTGTGTTCACATTGACTGGTGGTGGATTCTATGGGGCAGAAGCCTGGTTGAGGTTAGCTTGATCTGCATCTTGCAACAATGGACACCATTGTTGAAAATGGGTGTCTGGGTGGTCTTGGCAACCAACAGCAGGAATTTTGTTTTGTTCGAACACTTGGTGTGAACCCTCTACATGAGTTGCGCGGCCCTAATGCACAAGATTTTTGATGATGTGAGAAGCTGCAAGTAGTTGACTCCTGTACACCTGAGGCTGTAGAATTGATGGTCATATTTTATTTTGCCGGGTGCACTTCTTCTTTGGAAAGAGTTGCGTTCCATTGTACAATTTAAATCCTGGAATTGTCTGCCATTCTTCTGAGGGTTCTGGAGTTTTCTGGGAACTTCGGGTATTGATGTTGCTTACGAATTGGGTGGAGGAATTGCTCCTGTTGATGAAAACTTAGTTTAGGAAACTGTTTCCGTGTGTTTGATTCTTTTCATGTGTGCATTGTCGCAAATTCGTGGCGGAAAATCGGTGCAGCGATGCTGCAACTGACTCCAGTTCCTTCACCTTCGTGATCACTCTTTCAATTTCCTGTCTGGAAGTTCCTTCTGGATCCCTTCTGGCTACTTGAGGTGCCGTTAAGTCTCTCTCCTGACTAGACTTAAATTTATATTGATGCCTCTAATTCTTAACCTGCTCGTGTGCAAGATAATTCTGTTCGCATATTAACTTGCAGTCTGTAGGGAGGATAAGTTTTTGTTTGACGAAGATTTCCGGGGTGTGTTAAGTGGAGAAGGACGGAGCCTTTGACCATGTAATCTTCCTCAATATCCATTGCTTTGTTCCCGTTACATTGATAATTATTTCATTATACTTTTCAGAGGTGAAATTATGTCTTCTATAAGTTATAAAATCTTCAGATTTATTGGGAGGATTTCAAATTACCATGATTTTTTTGAAGAAAAAGTGGAGTTTGTATCTTATTCAGGATTAATCCCAAAAATCTTTAACTTTCTCCACATGTGTAACTTTCGGTGAAGAATGTCTAGTGTAAACAAAAATTTACATCTTCTATAAATAGAAGATCTGATGGTTTAATAAATTATCAAATGATACAATTTTCACTAGAAAACAATAATTTTTCAAGTAGGATTTATGTTGCAATTGCTACATAGCAATCAAACACAATGTTATCAACCTACATTGTTGACTCAATGATTTTTTGGACAAGCATTTGGTCCATTTCTCCTTATTGAAAACCTTGGCCTTCCAATACATGTACATGATGCCAAACAATGCCATGAAATCTTGTTCCAAGATGTAAACAAGTTATCCCATCAAGTTTTTGTGGCTAATCATGTATCTATTGCAAGGAGAATATTGTCTTCCAACACTTTCATGTCAAGTGATTTGAAACATTCTCCAACAATTGCGGGATTTATATGAAACATTCTCCAACAAATGCGGGGATTTATAGATTCTACAAAACAGATAATTTGATGAACAAAACTCTTAGCAAAAAAGGAAGGATCTAGAGGAGACGACCATAACCAATATTATACAATTATTTATGAAAGCTATCATCAACTTATGCTACATTAATTATTTCCTTGAAACTCAAAGGGTAGTCAAGGTCCAAAATGGCCTCTAAAACATTGAAATCCATTAGTATGACATACTAATTTGTAATTTTTGCACTTGGCCAAGTGCATTGATTGTATGACAAATAATGAGCATTTTTTCAATTTTTAGAAATGTGGTACACAATTTTTAGAAGAGACTCTACATTTTTTTCCCCGTAAATTGTACAATGTAAACCTTCCATTTGTATTACCAATAGTACATTGGTATTTTGGGGAGTGCACTTAGTTCTACTATAACAAACCACGTGTGAACAAGTGGTTTCTAATAAACTATAATTTCAACCTAAAATTTTGAACATTGTTTAATAATGACTATAGCTTTCTATTGCCAAAATTTCCAACTCAAATAATTATAGAGGACACATTTAGATGACCATTGAGTCAATATTCAACTCAAAATGAGCTTTCAATAATGAATTATTTTTAGGAATTTTTTGTTCATTTTTTAGACAATTTTTTTTATATAATATAGGGGTGTGAAAGTTATTTTTCAGTTCTACAGTGTATCTTTTTACTTCAAAAATTTGTAACTAATTATTATTAACAAATAAAAATATCAATAATTCAAAACATAAACTTTCAAAGTAGGAAAATCTATTCATATTTTTTTAACTTTGTTTTATTTAAAATTCAAAAAGTATATAGGGGTCCAAAGTTTTGTTCACAAGTGGTTTCTAATGGACACTCTAAATGACCCCCCCAAGATTGGTATGCATGATGTGGTTAAAAATGCACTTCAAATTTGTAGGAATTTCTACTCTTAGGATATGAAATTGACCAAAAGCCCAATTAAAATTTACAATGCAAATGTTGTTTATTGTTTACCTCATTTCTTCCAATCAATCAAATAATATTATCAAACATTTCTAATAAGTATGGAAAATACCACACCATTAATTAATTACCATTTAACTACAAAATTTGAACAAAGAAGTTCCAAGTCATCACATAAAAACTATCTTTTGTAACTATTAGAAGCACTAGAAACAATACCATTCACTATTGTAACTCGATATAAAACTTGTCACTCTAGTAATTGCATTTCTACAATTACCCTTGAAGATTGAGTTCCTATCATTTCCTCCTCTTCACTATCTACACGGCGTGCATTGAGAATTGCAAAAATCTTAGATGCAGTTCCATATTCAACATAATCCAAGGCCCTACTAATTGTAGTTTGAGCTTCCAAAGAAGGTACTCAATCCATGTGCAAAATTTTACAACTCTGTATAAGACAAGTGAAATTAAAGTAAATTTACATTAGTCAATTCCAACCAATGAAAAAATGAAAATGATTAGAATTATTCTTATAGAAACCTCAGTTTAAGTATAAAATGAATGTTGTAAGAAACTATAACAATATTACATCAATGATAGAAACTTCAATTTCATCAATATAGAATTCATAGTATAATTTCATCAAAATAGATGATAATTGGTTAAATTTATATTGAAATAGACTGTTTTCATTATTAGTATTTGTAAAATTCACAAATATTTCACAACTAATATTTTAGTACCTTATATTCCTAGAGCAATAATTTTATGAACAATTTTTGTGAAACAATTGTAAAATATTTGTGAGATTATTTTTAAGTTATTTATTATGATAAAAATGTTGATTATATTTATGAATTAAATGTGAAGTAATTCATTTAAATATATTGGATACAAATAGAGAATCAAAATAAAAGATCATTTGAAATTTTGAATACTTAAATGATACAGGTTGATCAAACTCTCGGAGGACAATTACATGCATGTAACATTGTCTTAACTCTTAAGAGATGCAAGTCAAAAAGTGACCAATTGATGACTTCACTATTGAGTGTAGAATACCTATTGGTCCAATAATCCAAGTATCTTGGTAACTACCTTGGTTAGAGGGGGGGGGCATGTCCTTTAAGGGTTAACACTGACGAGACTTTCTATCGTTGACCTTGTATTGCAATTTAAACCATAATAACTTCATATACTATTACAATTAGGAGCTCACAAATTACCATAATGACTTCAAATATTTGAGCTCACAGAGAATACAAAGCGGAAGCACTTCTATAACCAATTTGTAATAAGCTAAAATGCAATTCATTGCAAATAGTTTGCCAAAACTCAAATGACCAGTTCACAGCATTACAACAATCTTCTAGTGAAATGTGACGGAATTAAGTTAAAAATGAGCAGTCTTGTACTATAAATGAAACTTATATTCTTTATAATTTTGTGTGATTAGAATTTGGTCTCCAATATTGCCTTAGTTTAACATCCAAACTTTGGTATCGACACTACAACAGACTCCTAGTCTTCTTTTCAACTTTAGTATCAGCGTATACAATCATTTAGAACTACATTTTTAAATTTTTAGAAAATAAATTCCAAGGTCTTGTACACAAAAAGTGCATAAGTACCCTCTTTGAAAACATCAAAAGTTTCCCAACATGCTTTTGTACAAAGAACGAGATGAGGAATTGATCATAATACCTTGGCAACAAAGATGTATTAAGCACCAATGTTCTTATTCTAGCTATTATTAGCCAAATTGCTACCAAAAAAATCCTTAACTATTAGCCTTTGAACAATTTTAGTGTTAAAAGGGCCTTAGAAGTCAAATGGCAAAACGCGTCTTGAGTTAAAGTGCCAGATGGACTTGCGTGAGGGGTACGTAATCCTTAGTGTCACTAGACCCTTTCTCAACTTTGACACTGCAGTTTAAAATGAGATTGCCTAAATGTGTCTAAACTCTAGTCCTCTTTGTCTCAAGATTGCCAAATCGCATACCTCATGTATGGCTATGTCCCCCATTTTGATCGTGAGTTAAATGCTACATAGCCAAATGGACCCTTCCTCTCGTTGCATTAAAGCCAATTTGCATCTCTCTTGTATTACCTTATCACTAGAATTATGTTCATGGTTGAGGGCTAGTAGCCTAGAAGTTGTGAACATGCTTTAGTTTTCAATGTTAGTTAGTGGGATTTGTGCGCAATTCTTGAATGCAACAAAGTGGAGTGGAAAATAAGTGTTGCAATGAGTAGAAGCTTTCAATTTACTCAAAATGGGAAGAGTTAGATTTTTGCATCCCATTGCCCACATTTTCTCTTGTTGGGCACTACTCTATGTCACTATTGCCTCACACTATTGCCTTCAGTCTCTCTCACAAACATGTTTGTCCCTTGTTTGCTCTTGGTCTACCTGCTTAGATTACCTCTTCATCTAATTTTCTTTGAATGATTTCTTGTTTGCTCGCTTGTTTGTCCCTTGCTTATTCTTGATCTACCTAATCAAATTATCTCTTCACCTAAATAATTTGCTTTGAGTGATTCCTTCTTTGTCCGTTGCTTGCTCTTGGTCTACCTACTTAAATTTCCTCTTTACAAAATTTACTTTGAGTGATTATTTTATTCCATTTGCACAATATGCTTCAATGATTTGCACTTGTTTGCTTTTGTGTATACTTTGCATGGGTGGTTGAGTTTACAAGCCATAACTTACAATTTAGGGTTTGTGTAGATTTAACAATTTTGGTTTTCTTACAATTTAACAAATATGATGTTCATTGTTTAGGGATCATGAGGTAGAAAGGCTCACACAACCAAATTTCACAATCTTACTACAACGCATTAAATTAGAAGTGACGGCAAGGGCATATCTCTCCCCTACTTGTTGCCTTTTCATTTTGTAAGTTCACATTGTGTGTATAGTTTGGGGCTAGGAACGCCATATTTGTTGAATTGAGGCTTTCACTTGAATTTAGAGCTTTGAAAACAATGAAGGAGTTTTAGAACCACTTTACACTATTTCAAAAGAATTGAGAGTCTATTGAATTCTATGAATTGCTCTATGGTTGATTATAGAAATGGAGTTTAGTTTTGTAACAAGTGAAATTTCAATCTAATAAATGAAATTTTTGCCTTCTTTCTTTGCAAAAGCAGCTGCTCAAATGCTTGACAAAGTCAAATCCCACTTCCCTTCCTATAACCTCATAGACACACTTGATGTGTTGTACCTACAGTATTAGCAACAAGAGAATCCCATAGTTCATTTTAGAAAGTACCTGACTATTCTAGAGGACTTCTATTGTATGCCTAAGTGGATTGGCACAAAAGTTGATGGTGATTGAAGGCTCATCCCCCCACTCTTTGATTGTTGCAATTTGGAAGAACAACAAATCATCTTTAAGTGTGCCGTGATCTATAATTGTGATCATGCAATGGAGTTACCCCCCTTGGCTAGTACCAAAGGCTAGGTGGTTAATCCACTAACCAAGCTTTGAAGGTTGTTAGATGCAAATCTAGTTTTGTCAAAGACCATAAATGAGTATGTGAAGTTAGCGCAACTTACAATGGTTCACATCCTTGGATGAGTCAAAGATGAAAGGTGCTTTCCCTCCCTCACTTTTTTTAAGAATAAAGTTTGAAACAAGCTTAATGGTGAGCACTTGTCCCTTGTAGTGGGTATGAAAGTCTAAGAAGTATACACGTTGTAGAATTCCCTCATGATGCATGTTTCAAATAGTGGGTCCATTCAGTTGAGAGATATCGCTATGGCACAAACGCCTAGTTCAGTAGAGTGCTTTCACATCTCAACTTTTGATTGCAGTTGTGCATGATGAAATCTTACTTGGACCTTAAGAATTGAATTGTATTTTGCACAAACAATTCATGTGAATCACATTTGAGTCATTGTATTGGTCATGCTTGTTATTTCAAAGTTTTATATATTTTATATCCTTTGATTTATTCTCATTAGGGCATTGAAGTATCACTTGCAGTTTTGTAGGTCCATTGCTCATGTTCAATTTTTTTTGTTATATTCCTTGTGTGTGTGAATTAGATACATTGTTTGAAACAGTGCAACCAATAGAATGCCAAATTTGTTGAAATTAGGTTACCAATATACCATATTAGTTTTTGTGTTTCAACATTTGTAGCCAACTATGTGTACATGTTTGTTTGTTAGTTGCCAAATCTTCAATGGTAGGATAAATATGTATTGCTAGCTATACTCCATTACGGCTTGATTTTTTTTTTAAAAGCCATGAAAAAAATAAATGGAAAAATAAAAACTGAAAAGAAACAAATTTAAATCGCCATATGAAACATGGAATTTTTAAATAAGTCATCTACACGTTTGGCCCAAAACCAAAAAAAAATCACTGATAAGTACAACAAACTTTTAAGAATCTAGGAATGCATGACAATCTGGAATCTCGTGAATGATTGATAATATTTCTTTTGTCTTGATGAGCTATCTCTATGGTTGTATAGCAAAATCGAGTGGTTTTAGGATTTTTTTTCACAAAACAAATTTGACTATGCCTTCCAATCCTTGCTAGAAAAGAAAACTACCAATTGACTAAAGAAACAAATTCACAACTCCAGAATTTTAGATCGCACTCAAAAAAATTAAAGGACAAAGAGACAAAGTTGTTTGTGGTCCTTCAACGCTGAATGCACACTCTCAAAACTACTTCTAACCTCTGTAATAATGAACTTCTTTTTAAAACCTACAATCAAGTAAAATCAAGTAAAATTAGAATAACCTTTACTCTTTCCTATAATTCTGAGACTAAACCCTAAAGCTTGTAGCACATTGGAAAAAATACTACTTTGATTCAAATTTAAAATTACAATGTCGCATTGTGTCGCATTGTAAATGTGTACATAATTTAAAAAGATATACTTATAATTTATTTTAATAGATTTAATTATAATAATATAGAAAGAAGGATGACATCATGCTAAGTAGCTTCAAGGTGACACCTTCTTGTTATGGCATGCCATTTATTTAAAAAAATGCAACCACTATTGAGCTTCATCTGCTTGATTTTGTTTTTCTTTGTTTTTCATTTTAGTTTTTACTATGTTGAATTGGAGGGTTTTTACTAAGTCTCAAGATGAAAAGCCTCAACTGGAGGTAAAGTTTGAGTTTTTTTTGTCCCAACTGCCAAATCAAATTGGAGGTTTTTTCTGACTCTCAAGTTGAAGAGCCTCAATTAGAAGCAGAGTTCGAGTTTTCTTTGTCACAATTGCTAGATTAGTCTCTTCTACTGCTAGGTCTTGCACTATCGTATGAATGTATTGAAGAAGAAGCTAGGCCTTGTCGACTGCCAAAACAACCTTGCATAGAATAGTGTTGGTACATGAACCTTCAACATGATGCTGGAGCATTGATGATCTTGTTGCAGGTTGGATGTCTTGAACATGATAGTAGAAAAATGACATTTGAAGTGTGTTTCAAGGGTCTAAACATTGATCAATATCATTGTATGATGAAGTTTGTAAAGGGGAGTCGTGGCCACCATTGATGGTTAAAGGGGCCGGTCAATCCTTTAACAAAGGTGGATTGTGCAATTTACATTACTACTACGATTAAATGTATTCTCAAGTTTTTGCAAATGAAGTGAGTTTTTTTTTTAATTTTGATTTTTTACCTTTAATAAACATCTTATTTAAATTCTACTGTTTTACAAATTTTATTTTGTGTGTTTAAATTCATAGAAGGATAATATAGAAATTAATAGCCTTCTAGTGATTTTAGGATGATTTACCTTCTAGTTAAAGAGGTGAATTTAATATTTTGGTTAAATATATGACTAATAGGTGGTAGGGTAGCCTTATGGCCAAGTTATGGGTTGATGTTCACTTGATTTTTTGCATTATTGAGTTGTATTATTGAGAAGAAGGACAAGAGGTCACTATTCATCTTCTTCTCCATTGTTAGTAGGCCTGAGTGTTTGAAGAGCCATAATATATTGAATTTTGAGAATTTTGAATTGAAAATTAAAAGAGTTGTGTATCATTCTATTACTTTTTCAAAAAATCCTCTCTTTCTTGAATTGAAGTTGTGAGTTGAGATTTGTGCTAGTTTGAGTAGAGGAGGCTTTGTTGCCTCCCATGTGAAGAGGTAGAGACTTAGACTGATCATAGAAGATGGAAAGGACTTTAGTTTGCAATGAAATTTAAAGAGGATGTGGAAATATTTTTTAGCTTTTTAAGTATCAATCATTTGTTGTATTTGGAGCATTTATAAATGAGTTGTGAGTGTAAAAATGAAAGAAGGTTTGTTGCCCTCAATTTTAGAAGCCGAAACTTTGAGTGGCGATAAAAGATGAACAAAGTGTTAGTTTGATTTGAATTTGAAAGAGTGATGAATTGTGTAAGCTTTTAAAAAATTTATTAAACATCTCATTTGATTTTTTAGATCATTGGTGGCACCACACCAAAGTTTAGTTAAAGAATTGAAATTGAATTTGGAGTTGGAGGACATTGAAGACTTTTGTGTAGTGGCTTGTGGTTTTGACTTTATGGTAAACTTTGTTGTTGCGGGCAACGTAGGTTAACACATTGTTTATCCTTGTTTTGTGTTGTGGTGACAAAGTGGAGTTAATGGCCCACATAGTTGAGACTTGCTATTTTCTCACAGTGAGGTTGGATTGTCCATTCTGGTCACCAAGAATTTGAAATTTAGGAGTCAATCTTTCAGACGGTTCAGCTTATGATTTAACTGTCATGTTTTATCCGTCCGGCCAAGGCCTATGGTTTATTATCACCTATCCTTACATTTGAATCCATTTAGATTCTTTACATGAGCCATTACATAATAGGCCAACGAATAACAATTCAAAGACTCGGACTTGACTCAATTTAGTATCACACCATTTCTCGTTGTAGCTAGAATCCCCATGATTTATTGAGGCAAATCTCTCTCTACTCAACAACGACAAGAGTAACTTGAAATTTTGGCATGAGAAATTGGAATTCATGGCATGAAAAACTAAAAATCATAGCATAGAGACCCAAACTAAGAAACTCCAATTAAAAAAACCCACCTTTGAAACTCCAACTAAGAAAACAAACCCTAATTTTGGAACCCTTACACCACTATTTTCATCACTCGAACGTAAATAATAAATGGTGCAAGAGTAAAATCATCATATACAACTTCAATGCAGAGCGGTGGAGACCTTCAAGGAGACTTGCATAGAGCAATAGGAAAAGAGATTTGTCAAGAGCGACAAGAGCAGTGACGAAGTGCGGCTACATAGTGGTAATGTGGTATGGAGTGCAGAGTTGATGAAATAGAATAGACAACTGCCAGACAACTGCGAAGGTATTGGTGCTCCACGGAGTTAGATTGTTGGGTCTTCTTGAATTTTGTTGATTGACGTAATACGTATGAATTTTGTTGATTGATGGAATTGTTCTAACAATTCCGTATTCTTGTTTCAACTTTGTATAAAGTTTCAAAGCCAAGAACAACTAATTTTTTAACATGTCAAATTTTGAATTTTTAACATGTCTTGTTTAATATGACAAATTTTGAAGCACCGTAGCAAAGAGTAGGATCATACCCACTAATTCTTTTCAAATTTCAAATGTCTTGAGTTTTTGTATAGTTAGTGGTCAATGATTTTTAGAATCTCTAAATGATTTGACGTTTGAGTTTGGATTGCCTTTGTTTTAACCCTTCAAGGACATGGCAAGCTCCATGGGCATTTTAAAAGTCAAAACTTGAATTTTCACATAGTTTTATTTTATTTTAAATAATTTAAAATTTAACCAAGAAAACATAGCTCTAATATTCTATTTTTCACTCCACTTTAATTTTTTCAAAATTTTCAAAATTTTAATTTCTATGATACTTTAAAAAGAGCATTATATAAATTGGAAATACTCCACTTTTTGAACTTTTTCTATCAAATTATCATTGTCTATATTGTCAAAAAATTAGAAATTGCCAAAAATTACATTTAACTTCCTACAATTGGCAATTTTTTGATGATATGGACAATGATAATTTACTTTTTTTTTTTTTTGGATCAATTATGTGCATCATGAACTCTAGACTTTTGGGGGGTTATGTTG
Source organism: Rhytidiadelphus loreus (assembly GCA_947034895.1). Taxonomy (NCBI): domain Eukaryota; kingdom Viridiplantae; phylum Streptophyta; class Bryopsida; order Hypnales; family Hylocomiaceae; genus Rhytidiadelphus; species Rhytidiadelphus loreus. The sequence continues at coordinate 19,100,036 of OX344764.1, forward strand.
GACAAAAAGATTGAAATTAAAAACATATTATATGACTATGAAATATAAATTGAATGCATTGCCCAATTCAACATATGTTTCAAATGTGAAGGCATTGAGTTTTTGACATGGCTAACTTTGAAATTGATTTTTTTCAAATCACAACTTATTTTTTCTTCAAACTTCCATTGTGACGTGTAGTATGTTGCACACTACAATTTTCTTATATCTACTTTTGGACTTTGTCTATTGATGCTTATGGTATGGTTGTTTGAATGAGAACGTTTCAAAATTGTATTCAGTTTTGTCAATCACTGTATAGCCTAAAATATAAATTGAATGCATTCATTTGTCCTATTCAGTAATATTTTAAATGCAAGGGCATTAAGATGTATCAATGGTTTATGTTGCAACCTACATTCTCACTACAATGGCTACTGCAATTCTATGTTCTCAATTCTATGTTTTGAATTCCAAAAAAATATTCTTGCTAACGCTGTGAGAACCAATATCATTTGCATGTTTGTCAATTGTGAATATTTTAAATTTTACAAATGTCAACTTCCTTCAAGTTTTGTATACAACAATTTGAAATGGTGTATACCAACATTCTAAAGCACAAAATTTTTTATTGGAGTTTTAAAAAAAAATTGACAAATATAAAGTGATTCCAAACTATGACACACAAAATTGAGTTTCAAATATAGCTAACTTTGAAATTAATTTTCTTTGAATTCACAACTAATTTTTTCCTCAAAATTTTGTAGGAATGTGCCATTTATATGTTACATACTACAACTTTAGTATATCTACTTTTGAACCTTGCCCATTGATGCTTATAGTATGGTTGTTTGATTGAAAAAAAATTCAAGTCCATAATTAGTTTTGTTTGTCACTATAATTGATATTATTATGTTTTCTTTTCACATGTAATCTCTTACATGTCTAGTTTGAATTTCTATGATCAATTTTTTTTTTTAAATTGATGAAACCTATCAAAAGGTTGGCTTTTTGTTCAGTTTAGAACAAATTCCAAGAAGCTCAAAAAAGGCCTTGGGCGTTTCCGGGTTAAAATGAAAAGTACCTCACGCGCTCTTGTACACCGGGTCGGGCCCGGGCCGAGGGGGGCGTACCTTCCTCCGTTCCTTCGGAAAACCCCCTCGCTCGTTCCCGAGGGTTTCGCCACGCTTGCTGCGAATTCCTTCTCGAATCCTCGACAGTTGTTTGCGCTGCACGCATCGCGTTTTTCTCGTACGCCCAATTTCAAATCCTCACACCCAAATCAGTCTTTCGGGGTGCCACCGTCGTCGCCCTTGGCATCACTATATGAGCCACGGATTCTCGTCGCTAAATTCCCATCCTTTAGTAATTCTTCGTTTCCAACGCCCTCACTGCGAGAATAGATCGACATTTTCCGCAATTGGGCTGTACAGGTTCTTTGGGAAGCGTTTGGCGACAATGGCGGAGCCGCTAGTGACAGAGGAAGTGGCGGTGAAAGCCCAGAAGCAGTCTATGCTGGCGTCGTTGCAGAACTTTTTTCGATGGAGTCCTACGTCGCGCAAGGACGTTCTCGAATCGGAGAAGCGGCTTCTGACGCTTGTGAAGTGAGAAATGCCTTCTTTATTTGGTTAAGGTTTCGAGTGGGTCTCTGGTGTGGTCATTGCAAGTGATAATGGTGTCATGGTCGTTTTTGTTATAATGGCTTATTTCAGATTTTTGGAGAGGATTTGAATGGTATCGGAGTGGAATTATGTATTGAAGCGGGGGGGGAGGGGGCACAGATGGGCTATAGAATGTTATGTATTGAGGACGGAATCTGCTTTTAGTAAAGAGTTTTGTAATATTTGATAGTAAACAAGTTTAGGTCACGTTCTTCTGAGAATGTTGAGAAGGGAAATTACTGTTATCATTTTCAGCGAATGAAATGTAACAAATTTTGTTTTCTTAGGAAGGCGAGGGTGATTTACAGCGTATTAGTGAACAGAAAAACTTGTGATGAATTGCTCTTATGTGAAGCAAGTTTTATCTGGCTTGCTGGACGGTGATTCTTAGCCTACGGGTTGCAGTGTTGGATACTAATTTTAGCTCATGTTTGAATGCCAGGACTCCGCATGTTGTAGAGCAAGTGAACATCGGATCTGGTCCTCCAGGCTCCAAAGTTCGGTGGTTTCGATCTACCAGTAATGAGCCGCGCTTCATCAATACGGTCACATTTGAAACGGAGAAGCCGGATACACCAACAATAGTGCTTGTGCACGGCTATGGAGCTTCACAAGGATTCTTCTTCCGGAATTTTGACGCATTGGCTTCCAAGTTCCGAGTTATTGCCATAGATCAAATTGGGTGAGCTTATACGTTGCTGTTTTCAGAACTTTATTATATGTCGTGGTTACGAGTATATTTGCAATATATATGTGATGCTTCTATCCAACCCTGTCACATGGAAACTTAAGTTTTGACATGCTCTGGAAATGCTGTATTGAGTACTGGTTAGTGATGTTGAATAGCAACCTCTGAGTAAGTTTGCATATTATAAGGATCCTGATGAGTAGCATGTTCTGAGTTTGGGCATTTTGTTATCTTGTATGTCAGGTGGGGTGCGTCGAGCCGTCCGGATTTCACTTGCAAAAGTACAGAAGGTGAATACTGCATAATTTCTTGAGATCTTGCTCGATATCTTATTTGTAAGGAAGTGGGCGGAGAAAATCTGCTTAATATTCACCTAGGGGTCATCATGCCACATGTGATGTTCCTCTTGTGTTTGTTTTACGGTTCTGGTCACTCAAGATACGGCACTCCCTAATGTGAAACATGCGTCTAATTTTGTATCTTTGCTGAACTGGACTGACTTAGTTTATGAGCTTTTGCTTGTGCGTTGAAATGAATTTTGTGTTGTTGATCGATTTGTTACGTTTTACATGTTCAGAGGCAGAATCATGGTTTATTGACTCGCTGGAGGAGTGGCGGAAGGTGAAAAAACTAGATGATTTTATCTTGCTAGGCCACTCATTGGGAGGATATGTCGCTGCACGATATGCTTTAAAGGTTTGTTCTTTGTCTTCAAACGAGCTTTGATCTGTCAAATGCCATCATTGTAGAATATTGATGCTCAGCTGTGATTTTTAAGATTTTTATTCTTGCTGTTTCTTACCTTTTTTTGCGTTTCTCTAACCAAGCATATTCAATTTGAGAGGGTGGGGTATTTCTTTAAGCAATCTTATTTGTGTTCATTCTTTGTGTAGTATCCAGAGCATGTGAAGCATCTGGTACTTGTGGGTCCAGCAGGCTTCAATGCCGGCTCTGATCGACTTATGGAATTTAAGTCAACTTGGAAAGGTGCTGTGGCGAACTTTATTTGGGAATCCAATTTTACTCCACAAAGTGTCGTAAGGTAAAGCTTTCGAAACAGTTTTCCATCATGTTGAATTCCAAGTGCAGAAGTCCAGTAGTTATTTATTTGGAAAATTTTGAGCTCCCAGGCTTATTAGTCTTTCCCATGAAACGGTATTTTCTTCTTGGGAACTTGTGCGTACAAACCAGTAATCTTCGTTATTGCAAAAGTAGTTATATGTGATTTGCGCTGGTTGCAGGGGTTTAGGACCGTGGGGTCCGAACTTGGTGAACAAGTATGCAGGAGCACGTTTTGGGGGCAAGTATGGATCTGGCGTAACTTTAACTGATGATGAGTCCAAGTTGCTCTCTGGTATGCTTCACCGTTCGCGAGTTCAATCCAATGCACATGAGTCGTAACAATTTTAGTGATTTCATCAATGGTGGTTTATTTTATCAGCCCAGAGCGAATGCACTCATTCCTGATATTTGAATCAGTTGTGGAGGTGCTAATTTGTTAAGGATGTCACGAATTTAATCATAGTGTGGTACTTATCGATCATCATGTAACATACTAATACTTCTTATTCTATGTTGTTGTTTGCTAACACTTGCGTCTTTATTTGCAGATTATATGTTTCACACTTTGGCAGCTAAAGCAAGTGGTGAACTTTGCCTGAAGTACATATTCTCTTTAGGAGCACTAGCCCGAACGCCACTTGTGGACAGGTATGGATGTAGTGAGGCCCTCCTCTCTCCTGAATCCATCTCGCCTGGGCTTCACCCAGTAGTGCGCATGAATCTACTTTCCTATGATGCCTGTGGTCCATTTTTTATTGACCTTTTTAGAATTTACCAAAGCACCTTGTGATTACGCTTTCATGCGGCACTGGTTGTGCGTTGCTGTTGGTTTTGATTTACAGTTGGAGGCTCCTTTTTCAAGAAAAAAAATATTTTTGTAGTATCAGCAAATTGAAAATTATGAATTTAAAAAAAATTAGAATTTTTGGATAAGACATTTAATTACTATGAATTTTCAAAGTGGAAGCTGAAACTGCCTTGTAGACTAGTCTTAGAACCAAACCGAAATTTAGACAACTAATAGTCAACCACTCACAATTAAGTATGGGAACAGCTTAATTTCATAATTTCAGTTCTGGGGACACTTTCAATAGAAGTCTACATGTCAGAAATGAAATGGGTAAATGGATGGTATGGGGTGTTTTCACCTTAAAAGTTGGTAAATATCTAAAAACAAGGACTCGTTGTGACATGTGTAGTGCGCCCGATTGGAAAGTGCCAACCTCATTTATATATGGCTTCGAGGACTGGATGCACTACACTGGTGCAATTGCTGCTCGTGAGCGAATGAAGGTTCCATGCGAAATTCTTCGTGTGCCGCAGGTACGTGTTATTTTGATGTTTGAGGCCATGTTCAGAATATTCTAGTTATAATTATGATACAATAGAGTTAATCGTAAAGGAAACTCCAGTTTGAAACAGGGTGTCAAAAGGAAGGTTTAACTAAGAATAGTACAAAAGAAACACAGCACCAAACTTTATCAAACCCCAGTTTTGGTGCTTCCAGGAGTTTCACCATGTGTTTTTCTCAAACTCCGTCTCCTGGTCCCTCATTGCACACACTTTACAATTAACTCTAATAATCACTAATGAAAGCTTGAATATGTTACAGTTTCTGGCACCATGAAGACCACATAATTAGCAGCAGTGTAGTTGATTTTACAGCATTTTTGACACTTCTCTAGCATTACAATTTTGTCGATATTATCTGGGCCTTATAGTTCAAGCTGAGTAAACTTATAACTTACCTTTTCTGTTATGGCAGGGTGGACACTTCGTGTTTTTGGACAATGCACCGAAGTTTCACCAGTCATTGTTCTATGCCTGCCGACAGTACTTACCTGGAGGATCAGAATTTGTGCTACCCAAGGATATTCTCAAAGTTTAAGACTGCCTCGGCGTGGCTCACTGGTATCGAATCGAAAATGCAAATCTCCATTTGAGATATTGCTTTCATAAATTGTGAAATGTTACTCAGTAGCTGAATTTAGGCAGTTGCAATATGGGTGCCACCATTGGTTCTCTAATTGCGTGTAGTGATAACAGACGTCAAAACCATTTAACTTATTGATTACAATAGAAATTTGAACAGTTTTCTGGCTGGAACATGGAAGAAAATTCTATTGTGAGTGAATTCCATTCGGTTTAGGGTTTAGGGTTTAGAGTTTTCTTTGGTTGGGACAAATGCTGAGAGCTCCGTTGCTCCTGCAGAGCATGACATTTTCATGTTGGACCTCCCGTATCTAAACTTTGGTAACAAAGTAGCAATAGCGACTATGGTACAATTTGAAAGGAAGAGGTCAAGCCACTTCTACATGCTGTATAACATTATGAATGTAATATAATGCAGACTTTATTGAGGACAAATTTCTTCACCTGAAGATGTGACATGTGAAAATTGCATGTAAGGTAGAACTACCCATTACAACCCTGATTCGCTATCTGACTATATTGGAGCCAACTCTAGGAAAGACATATACCGCTTTCCAATGTATCTAATAGCACTTGAAGGTCCACCAATCATTAATTGACATGTTGTCTTCTAATAGCATTAATAAACTACTCTTGTCAAAATCTGAAGCGAATTTGCATGTTTTTCTGACGAATTGAATCACTGATGAAATTGGGCAGTTCTATCTTACTAGAGATATGCGTAAAGCACTGCAAACCTATACAAAGAAGGTATGAGAGCTTGAAAACTCTACATCAAACTTGGCACCAAACTTACGAGTACTCATCAGATATTTGTATTAAGATGAAAACACCCAAAATTGTCAAAATCAACAATTCACACATTTTCAAGAAAAAAACTCTTTTGGAAATTCTACATAGAATTCTAATTTTTTTTTTATTGAAATTAGAATTTTTGGATATGGCATGTACTACTGTACTTACTATCAATTTTCAAAGTGGAAGCTCCACATGTTACTAAAACCATCACATAGCCTAGTTATAACTCCAAACCTAAGAAACCAACAATCAACCAATCACAATTAAATATGGGAACAGTTCAATTTCACCTTTGAAGACATTTTCAATAGAAGTCTACAAGTCAGCAATGGATATACAAACAATTTTAGGTGTTTTCACCTTTTATCCATTTCAATTTGGAGTGCCATTTCAAATTCACCTCTAGAAGACCAATTGTTTGTTCTAGGGACATTGGGAATTTGGGTAGGTAATTACAAAGTAAAAAATAAACAAATGTTTTTGAAAACTTGACTCAAGGTGGGGACTCTCACAACCATAACCTTTGTAGGGAAAAAAATTCAATCAAGTGCTTAGATCAAAAAGTTTTATTGCCCAAAATCTTTTAGGCAATTTGGGTAGTAGTGGACAAAGGTTTAGGGTTCATGGATCTTCAAATGTAGAGGGATCATCAATTCGTGATAGAGGCCTAGCAACTATTTTGAGAAAGCCATGAAATGCAACGATGGAAGGTAGAACAATTTGCTATCATTACAAAAAATTTGGAGCCTTCATAGGGTTGTTTGACTTTCTATAGATATATAATTAGTCTCTAATCTTGCGTGGCATAGTAGGTGATTATATGGGCAAAAAAAAATTAAATTTAAAATTAAATTTTTTTTTTTCTCTTATTGCACATTTTCATGCACGACTTTAGCCCTATGTAGGGTCCAAATTTCATATAATGCTTCATTGAAGTGTTGAAGTTGTTAACCACTTTAATCAACCCTTCAAGGTTTGGTCCAAAGTCTAATTTTGGATGCAGGGTGATTTCTATGTATTTGATGTAGAAGGTGCATGAATTGAGGTATATAGTAGTGACAATAGTTTGTACTTGTGCTAAGCCGAATTCCATGACACATGACACTTCCAATTTGGATGAGTTGTTAAAATTTTATTTTTTTGGTGTGAAAGAATGGATCACTAGATATTATAATGCCAAAAATGAATGTTACATGTTGCATGTTGCATTTCTCTGCTCTAGATGATTTCCTTACCATGCCGTCTATATCCATTTTGTATGGTGGATGTTGACAATAACAAAAGTAGGACATGTTCTTGACCAAGGATTATGGAAAGAAAGAAAAACTCAGAGGGGTCACTTTTGGGGGGTTCATACATCATATACAAACAAAGGGTATTATTAAAGGAGGAAAATTTTGATAGAAGGGACCAATTAATTAAACCCTATCATTACCTAATTTTTAATTTTCCATATCTTTAAGTACCATACACTTACTTTGAATTCAAAGAAGAGGTAATTTTTTTACACCATAACTTCATTATATAATTAAATTGTTTTCATTAGAGAATATGTTGCATTCAAATACTCATAACTAGGTTGAAATACTGTACGTGAAGGTCTGATTTGGCACTCAATTGCCAAAATTGAATTACCATATCAGATTCTCAGAGGTTCACATCACCTCACACCATTCAAAAGATGACACATGGCACTTTTTTACAAAAATAACTTAATTTCTACCGAATCTAACCTTCACATAGGATACTTATAATATATTCAAAATTTTACGAGTTGGCCTTTCTTCAAAGCTTACTTGTAGCCATATCAAACATCTTTACAAAGATCTATCATGAAACATTTAGACATTAGATGGTTTTTGAGGCCTCTAAGAGACTACGGGTTCCCCTACTGCGAGAACATAGGGAACATGACAGCTGGCCTGCCACCTCATTGTCCTGCATGGTCGAGAAGCGACCAGGTCGTTTCCGGATTTTTATTTTTTATTTATTTTTATTTTTTTAGATTAAGACTCTAGGATTTAATCCTATGATTTCACATTAATCTACCGTTGTCTCAAAAAATATGTAGACTATTTTTACTATGTATCTTGGTCTATAGTATTTATATATTACTAATAATTATATACATTACATGTATATTTGTATATTTGTATTTGATTTTTATAATTTTTAGTTTCATTATTATTTTTACAAATGAACCCTTGGTTACATTTGGAAGAATACCCCAATTATGATATCCTACTTGCTTTTTTTTATGTACTGGCTTACAAAGCCTGGCCCGTTATAAGTTGGTATCAGCTTGATACAGCAGACTACCATTGGCAAAAAACTCTGGTCTCTCCTCCCACCATAATGCTGACACAAAAAGAGTGACAGCTAAATTGGAGCTCGTGCCTTAACCCTAGACCGCCCATGGCCGTTTTGGGTAAAAAACATCCTAGCTTTTGAAGTGCTATAAATCTAAATGTGACTGAGTAATAAAGATCTTAACCGTACAATCATGTAGTACACATGATGTAGATGTCATGGATCAAATTTGAAGTCATTTGACCATGTAGATTGCAAGATTATAATGTTTTAGTGTTGAAAAAGAATGCTGAAATTTTCCTAAAAACACATTTAGAGGCCAAATTTGATTTCTAAACCTAATGAAATGAAAAAACTTTAAACTACAAAGTGATTCAAAACCAAGATACAAACACATTGGTGAAAAAAAATATCATTCAATTGATTCAATGTGTTTGCAAAATGGCTTGCAAATGTCAAAAATAGGCAAGAAAAGTTGCAAAAAACACATCTAGGGCTGAACCTCCTTCTACTAAAATGCTTCTCAGTCATTCATAAATTCTTGTATTGATATGAAAATTTAGCCACACAAACTAGACTAATATGCGCAACTATTACAATTTTTTTTTTATTGAAAACGGACATTTTATGAAGAAGATACAAGCCGCCGAAGTTCACTATAGTCCATAAATGGTGGGATTTTGAATTTCGAATTGCTCCCAAACATTCAAAACAACTTGGATTGACATGAAAATTTCACCACAATAACTAGAATTCAAGGGAAACACAACCCAACAAATTTTATTGAAATCGAACTTTGGATGAAGGAGATACAAGCCCCCGAAGTTGCAGCCATGAAGTGCACTTTGGTGAAGCAAATTGAGCCTGTGAACTTTGATTGGCTTCCAGAAAATCATTACCTCTTGGATTGATCTGAAAATTTTAACACACAAACTAGAAGAAAAGGCGCAACTTTCCCAACAAGTTTCATTGAATTTGGACATTGGATGCAAAAGTTACAGTACTTTGAATTTAACTTAAAACTATGTGAGGACACTTTTTGTCCTCTTGGGCGGTCTAGGGTTAATTACCTGCTTAAAGATACAGTACTGGATTGGGCCAATTAACGGATGCATGAGTGCTGGACTTACCATGCCTCATATCCCGCCAAGTTCAATTTCAGATTTGAATTCACTACTAGAAGTATTTGGTCCAAATGAAGACAAAATCAACAGAATTTGTGTTGTTTTTTCCTGTAGGTTAGGAACACTTGGTTCGGACTCCTTATTAACACATTTTCTGCTGATTTTCTCTTGGATTGAACACAATTAAAAAAATCAAAATCAAAATCAAAATTTTGGGGGGCTGCCCGAAATTTCCGGGCAGGACAAAATTACTATTTATAGAAACTGCCCACTGCCTGGAATTTCCGGGTAGCCTTGCCATTAGGCCATTGCCGCCATGGGGGGTCGAATTCGAGACTTCCCATGTACAAGCCCCATGAATTAACCACCACACCACCCATTGCAACTATATGTCTATTTTGAAATAAAAAAATATACTTAACCATTTAAAATTCTATGTTTTTTAGGTCATCTGACTTTGGTAGCCGTTTAGGCATAGCAAATTAATTTTTTTGAAAAAACTTGAACTAAGAAAAGTTGCTAAATGAAGCTAAGATTCATCTCCAAAAATCCGTTTGGGATTTCAATTCTCCAATCAAAAGTTATGGAAAAAATTCAGAGAGGGTGTTTGAAAATGTAGAAAAAATTTCCATTTGAACCCCCTTTGATTTTTTGTCCATAACTTTTTAATTGGAGGATTGAAATATCAAAAAGTTTTTTGGAGATGAAACTTAGCTTCATCTAGCAACTTTTCTTAGTTTGAAGTTTCTTGAAAAAAGTTATTTTACTATGCCTAAATGACTGTTGAAATCTGCTGAAATTAAAGAAACACCAAATTCCAAAGTTTTTCATTTTTGAGTTGTTTTTTGGGCACTTTTAAGTGCTGATTTCCATTTTCGAGTTGTTTTTTGGGCACTTGGAAGTGTTGTTTTGCATTTTTGAGTTGTTTTATGGGCACTTGGGAGTGCTAATTTCCATTTCTGAGTTGATTTTTGGGCACGTGGGAGTGCTGATTTGCTTTTTTGAGTTGTTTTTTGGGCACTTGGGAGTGCTGATTTCCATTTTTGAGTTGATTTTTGGGCACTTAGAAGTGCTGTTTTGCATTTTTGAGTCGTTTTTTGGACACTTGGGAGTGCTGTTTTGCATTTTTGAGTTGTTTTTTGGGCACTTGGGAGTGCTGATTTCCATTTTTGAGTTGTTTTGGGGGCACTTGGAAGTGTTGTTTTGCATTTTTGAGTCGGTTATTGGGCACTTGGGAGTGCTGTTTTGCATTTCTGAGTTGTTTTTAGGGCATTTGTAGGTGGTGTTTTTAAATTTTTTGAGTGTTTTTTTGGTCTTTTAAGGTGATGTTTGCAAGTTTTCTAGTACTATTATGGTATTTCAAAAGATTCAAAAAAGATTCTAAAGATTCAAAAAAGATTCAAAAAGATTTCAAAAGATTTCAAAACTCTAAAAAATGTAACAAAATTATGTTGGTTTTTATTTAACCAACACAAAACGTGTTAATTGTGTTTGATGAGGAAAAATTGTGTTTGATGAGGAAAATTCATTTTCATGTTGATTCCAGCAGAAATTTGTTGATTTTGTCTTGGTTTTCACTACTTCTCTAGTAGTGATTCTGAACGCTACTAATATACTGGACCCCTCTGGCTCCGTCTTTGGGTGTGTTTTCAGCTTGCAAGACAACGTAAATCTTTGTGGCATTAGCTCAGGTGGAAGAGTTCATGTATAGTGATTTGGCATTTGGATATTTGGGTTTTCGAAACATGGTGCTTGGCTCCCAGAACAACGGACAACAGGTGTTGTTTAGCTCAATGCAAAACTAATTTTTTGTTTGTTTGTTTGAGTTTGCTTGATTTAAGTAGTAGTTACATGATTATTGGAGTGTTTTTCTCTTGTGAATATCGATAACAAGTAGTGGTACATTTGAAGACACCTCGTACACACTATTTGGCAAACTAATTGTGTGTTGGGTTGCATGGATACAGGTGAGGATTACCACCTCTCGGGAACGCTTTTCCAGTAATCTCTGTTCATACTACTCAGCAGGAGGATGGTACAAAGTTTTGTAGCAGCATTATGAGTGTGGTCACACTCTCATTGTTAAAATTCTTTAAAAGTTCTACCTATGTTCATGTTTGAAGTTTGGTTGTGCTTACTGAAGTTCTATTGAGACTTCAAGTAGACTTGGCTGCTTAATTTCAAAGCAGACAGACCATAGTAGTATACTTGCTGGACGATAATCTACGGTTATATTGCATATAGATAAACTTTTGGTTCTTTATATTGACTCATACAAAACTTTGTCCATCCTTTTATCAGGCTATGTTCATATGCTCATTGCCTTAGGATTTAGAATTACTTGGACTGCGCTTGTATTCCTTGTGATAAGGTACAGACTAGCTTTTGTAAGCACCTTATGTCTGATCGTTATATTCTGGTCTCAAATACTACTAATTCGGTCTGAAATCAAATTGATATTTAGCATTGAATTTTGAGTTCGAAACTTGAAAAAGATGTAGAATCTACTTTGAATCTATCAAGGAAGTATAAAAAAAAACCATCTTTTACCATTTGAAGAATATTTTATTTTATTTTATTTTTTTTAATTTTTTTTTCAACAGCTAGCTATCCTTCACTGCAGGGAACAGTGAAGGGGAACAACCTTGAAACGGGCTCTCCTAGGCCTCAAAAAACATGTAATGACAAGAGTTGATTCCCAATACAAGGGTGAAAATCTCATGTTGTAATTTAGGACTCCTCTACACGTAAGCTGAATGTGAAATGGATTTTCTAAAATGACACCCAACAAGTTCAATTAAAAATGAATAACTCTAGCCATGAATTACCTCAAGACTATGCTAACCTTTCACTTAAACATTCAAAGCTGGCAAAGGATCTAACAAGTTGCACATCATCTACAAAACACATTGTTTACACAAAACAATGCACAAGAATCTTGAGTTGGCAAGCAAGTACATTTCAAATCACCTCAGACTACAGCCACACCAATGATTCACATGAACTGAAATAGACTAGTATACAAAAGCAAGCAAAATTATCCTCCAAATAAATCCTAATTTCATGTTTCATTGTGTTGCAAAACACATGGAACACCAAAAAAAATTGATATTTTGTAACCAAACATGAGCTTCTAACAATAACCACAAATACTATGTTGTGGTTTACACTTGTCTGTGATTAGCACCTACAAATTTTCTACTATAGAGAGAGAGCAAAAAATCACACAAAAATGATCTACTGCAGTATGGACAAAAAACAAAATTGCAATAGGTTTAGGGAGGACATGAAGGTGGAAAGTACTCAAAAAGTCTATATGTGCCGTCTTTGGGTGCAACCCAAATCAAGTCAAAGAAGTGCCAATCTCCACCATATGGCATACATGCCTTCAACTACCAACCTCGCACAAGTATCAAAGTATGTCGCAAAGTATGGACAACTTAGGTGTCGATAGTTGCTGCAACGAGGACAATTAGAGCCGGTCTAGAATCAACTTCTCTAACACCCACAACATCATGAAGACCCCAAAGAAGTAATTGAATCAATCCACTACAAAAGAAGGGTGATTGCAAGAAAGCCCGGTCGTATTTGGCGTCACAATTAAAGTGACTGAGTTGCCATCAATCATAACTTTTGGAAAATGAAGCTAATGGACTTGAAATTTTTCTTGAAGATGGCTAATTGAGAAATCATGAGATTCATTATTTTTCATAAATTTTGAAAAATAATTTTATAATTAAATGTCAATTTAGCTAATTTGTCACACTTTGCGGTTTAGGATTTTTTAGTACTATGGAGCATCCAAAAATTATGTTCACTTGAATTTTTTGTAGGCTATTTCTACACTAGATGAGCATGTGTCCACCAAATGGCATTCAAAAAAACACAATTCTTTGTCCTCAACATGCATGCAAATAGGGATCCCTTGTGCATAGTGATCCAAACATTCATGATGGTTTCAACTTCTAATTTTTGGTGAAATGTAATCACTATCAAGTCTTTACAAATGGACAATTTTTAATTTTTTCTATTCATGATTTTCTAATTTTTATTAATTTATACTTAATTTTATCTACTTTCTGTGACAAACTGTCATTTTTTTTAAGTAGTACTGTTTCAATATTATTAAGTACTCAAAAGTACTATTGACCGTTGATTTTTCAGATCAACGGTTGAGATTGTTCCATTTTGTAGTACTGTAGTACTCATAGTACTGAGTGCAAAAAATCACAGTTTTGGCAGAACGCTACCAAAATTGTTTGGTCTTTCTTGCAATCACCTAGAAACTTGAGAAGTCCTTTGTGCTTAGCCTTCCCAAGTCAAATCAAACTTGGTCAACATAAACACTATGTATTCCTTACAAGCTATGATGAACCTAAACTACGAACTCTAAACCCTGATAATGCAAAAACTGAATGTAACATCAAATTTCATTCAATGATTAGTAGAAAATAGTCATCTATATTTTGGATGTCCTTAGCTATATTGTATACCAAGTTGTACATAGTGTTTATACCTTCATCAAGTATCCTAGCACCCTTTATACCAACGGTATGTTAGGTCTAAGGAAAAAAATTGCATATATTATTGGGGATTTTATTTTAGTTATAATCTAATGTCCTAAATTTTTCATCCTATATTATCTCCAAAAAATATTCAAAATTTTAGGTGTAAAGAATAAAACACATTGTATCTTTGATTGCACTATTCCAAATGAAATTTTCTAAGTGCCCCCCCTTCTTGAAGAAAAACTAGGAATGCCTTGTGCAGTTGTGCCATCATCTCATTTTCCAAGAAGGGATAGTGCAAATTAGCGTAAGTGATTCATTTTTTTTAAAGGAAATTGACAAAATTTCTACTAACGAAGTAAAATGGTTTACATATTTCTACCATTCATATTTTAAAAAATAAGTAAATGAGAAAGCTAAAAATTTGCAAAAGTTAGCTAGTATATATATTGCCATTTTCTTAGACCTCTTTGCATTGTAGGTGATTTGAAGTAAGTTAGAACTTGAATTTTCTTCTAAATTTTTTCAATATTATGTACTAAAAGTATATACTATTGAATGGTGCAAAGTTTTGTTTTTGTGTAGAGTAAAATTTTCTTCTAAGAGAGCTCAATGTTTGTCGTCCTTGTTGAGCATGGATGAAAAAAACTTTTTTCTAAAATTCAAACATTATAATTATTCAATCAACATATTCAAATGGGCCTATTTTAAATTAAACTTTGATTTTGATCTTTTGATCTTTTGATAATAATCCTATTATCTTATAAAAACATAATTATTCTTGAGATGTCCATTGCAAAAGCTACAAGCTTTTGCTAAACAAAAATGAATTATTACATCAATTGGCATTATATTATAAATAGAACATAAAAATTAGAAATTGATATTTAGATGAATCTATTTTCCAAAAAAAATTATTATCCTAGTTTTGGAAAAATATATTCTTAAAGCATATTATTTGTAGACACGAAACCTAGCTAGAGAGTTGTGAGGAGAGTGTTTACAAAAAATCAGATTTCAACAAGATACAGACTCCAACAACCAAGTAGTTGAGTGACCAGTCAGCTAAGGTGGAGGTCATATCCCTAGCTAGGGAGTGTCGTGAACCTCTTGTTCATCAAGTTTTTGAAGCCCTACTCCATTGTCTACAATAATTTTTCAACAAACATATTATCTGTCCCGAGCTTTCAAGCACATATACAACAAGTGAAGTTGTAAAACAAGACACTAACGTTGGAGTTGGATATTAGTACTTAGTTGAGAAAGAAGGAATAATTTCAACTTTCATGTGCATCATCCATTAGAGAATATTAATCCATCAAACAAGGTTGGATTTTTCTTATAGGACAATAAGAAAAAACAAACTAAAGGAATAATTGACCTTTGGAGAGATTCTAGAATTATTTATTAGTTGGTAGAAGTCAAACAAGCTTTGTCTTACGGTTTTGTTGATTCCAAGCCATTTAGCCAAGTATTTAGCATTAGATTTGATAGGATTTTATTCCCCAAAAATATGTACAAAAGAAAAAGAAAACATCTAAAAGAAAAGAAAATCAATTGGGAAAAGAAGCTTGGCCAATAGTGTTAGGAGTTTATAAAACCAACATCAAACTACAAAAAACGTCAAAGATGGAGTAGATCACATAATCAATGACATTGTAGCAGTATTCAACAAAAATGGGATTAATGCTAATGCCAATAATTGAACTTTTCACCAAATTTCGTGCATTTTCACCAAAAATATTATATTAGGATTTGACTTTTGAATTTAAAATTAGAATTGGAATTAACCCATAGTAGAATTGGAATTAACCCATAGTAAGGAATCTTAGAGTCTACTGTCTAGAGTCAAAAGTAAGAAATCTTTACCCATTAAGAAAGTAAAAATAGAACTTTAAGAGATAAGAATGATTAACCTCAAAAGTAGAAGAAAAATTCAATGTTAACCAACATAGTAAGAAATGTTTAAGAATTCATAAATGATAATCAAGGAATAATTTAGGAATAGAATCTTGAAGAAAATATTTTTAGGATTCCAAAACTAATTTTATCAAAAAATTGAACAAAAATTGAACGAATTGGAGGGTCAAAGTGAAAAGTCTAAGAGAGAGGGTATGTAAATGCAATTGTTTGTGTGATGTGGATCCAAAATATGTATTGCATCAATGTTATATGATGTAGGCTCAAAAGTACAATGCAAGGATCATATGAATAATGCAAATGCTCAATGACTTTTACACTTGCACTAACGGACCAGCGAGAGACAAGTACGTGATGAAGTTAGATTCATTTGCAATGCTTATTACACTATAGTGTTAGGTTATTCTCAAAGGCGTTTGAAGGAGTTGAAGACAACACTTATGTATAGCAAAGTAGCATTTGTTTATGGAAAGGGAGGGAAAGTGCAAAATTGTTGGCATCTAGGGATTTCAAGCTTTAATGTTTTTGTAAATGAAGATAGATGTCAACAACCCCATTGATTAGTACTTAGAAAAAATGGACAATGTAGTATTATCACTAATCCTAATGTCTATGAATATCAATAAATTGGATGTGTTTTGTTATATGAATAAGGAAGTGAAGAAACTAATGGATGGGTTGGAATTGTCAATGAGCTCATTTCATTGACTTTGGCAGAAGGAATTTTCACATGTGCAAATTTCACCTTTTTCTAGATTTTTGACGTGTTATCACTGTTGAGAGTATAAGTGTAGAATGGATTCCATGACAAATGTAGCAACAAAGGTAGAGATAAGAAAAATTGTATGTGTTACAAATTGGAAATCAAATGGAGGAGAGGCAAGATTATTGGTTGTTCAAAAGGTTAGCAATGATTACTCCAAATATATTTATGAGTTTGATTGTGGACGATATGGATCAAAATACAACCATGATACTGAAAATGAGGCAAAATTGTGAAGAATATCAAGTCTCAATTTGTGAAGACTCATCTATGTAGTGTACTTGTATATGGAATCAATCTATATATCAATGTGTGGATAGATGCTCACCACAAGCATGGTAGCAATGAAGTTATAATATCAATGATGAATTTAATATGCGATGTGAAGCGGAGGAAGGGATCATTGCTACCAACATTGAGGATTCAAGTAGATAACTTGACAAGGGAAAACAAGGACATCTACATATTTGCCATGTGTGCCACACTAATTAGACTCGGTTTCTTCAAGATAGTGCATATTCTTTTTTTATAATAGGTTATATCCATGAAGATATCAACTAGAGATTCAACATCTTTTCAAATGTATTGAAGAGAGCAAACGTAAATACATTGGAAGAGATGTTGGAACTATTAGAGAGACGGACATCATATACAGAGGCTTTTGTGAATGCTTGCAAGTTTGAGCTCGTTCAAGATTGAAAGGCACTTATTACAACTCATTTGCTACAAGAAGAAGAATTATTGACCAACATATTATTTTCACACCACATGAGATTTTATATGAAAAATGGAGTGGTCCGTGTGCAATACAAGTTTTTTGCTCAGATGAATTGGATCCAATAGGAGGTCATTTGTATTTGAACTCATTACTGAGTGTAGTAGAAAAATTAGACCTCACATAGGTGTTTGCAATGAATTAGAGAGAATTGAAAACACTAAACAAATTCATTGCATATACGTCTTTAGACAAATAAAATGTTGAAGAATATGCAAGCCTTAAAAGACAAAAGGGAATCCTAGGATTATTTGGAAGGTTTTTCCAATGGAGTAAAGAAGCCTTCAAAGATTTACCATTTTGGCCAAGCGATGTCCAAAACTAAAACAAGGATGGTAGTATTTTACTGCATGTGAGACTCCATGTTAGAGAACAACAATGAATTCTAGCATAGGAACCAATGCATCTAGAAATGCAACAAATAGTATAGAACACAAGATTAGACATTCTTGCACTTGGGAGGTATGACATTGCGCTTGGCTTATACACCATTCAAAAAATCAATTTCAAATTCCATGGGAGGGAGGGATTATCAAATATATCATTTATTCTTTGTTTGAAAATTATCCTTGAATATTTGTCATAATACTCCATATTTTATAATTACTTCAATGAAATCTTGTACACTTTTCACTTCACACTATTTTGAAGCAATACTAGCACCTTCTCTACATAAAATGGTATTCTTCTTCTTATTTTTCGTAGCTGTATAATAAGAGCCATGAATTGGCTTATAACGTCATTCTCTAGATTTAACAGAAGAAAAGGATCTTCACTTGCATCTTGTACTGCTTTCGGTACAATTTCATTTCTTCAAGCTCTCATCCTCCTCCAAGTCACTCTCCATGAAGCTTCTTGTCTATTTCTGTGGGGTCCAAAATACCCCCTCCTCTTTGGATTAGGCATTGTTGCCATAATCAAGTCCACAACTAACAATTGGATACCAAATTTTTGAATTACTTTGAATTGAACTCCAATAATTTACTAATGCATGAAATATATATAGTAGGTATGTTATAGACGAACAATAATATATATGACAAAATATTGACAAACATATAGGATAAAAACAAAATTATGACATATTGTCAAAATTTTGCTATCAAATTGTTGTTGTCTTTGGGGTATATTGACATGAGGTGTTTTGATTCTACAAGTGGTTAGGGTTTAAAGAAAAGCGAAATCTATTTCAAGTAAATTTGGTACAAAGACAAGGATTCCATATACATTTTGTTTCCTAGTACTAGAAACCCAAATTTCATTCACTCTTTGAATAATGGCAAGACATAGAGACTTGAACTAGTAGTACTGCAACTTTTGTATGACAGGAGTTGTGAACTCTATACTCTCTAAACATGGGTCAAGTTTTTGCAACTTATGCAGGAAATGATCAAAATGTCCTTGCTTTTGAAGTTGGATTGCCAACTATAGTTCAAAATCTATTTCCCTATGAGGATCAATGGATGATTGCTAATTGATTTACTGTTGCATACAATGTATGGATGACTGGGTTTATTGTCTATATAAGTTCATTGATTTTTGAATGGAATGTCCTTTATCTTAGTCCTCTTATCTTTTAATCAAATAGGCCATTATTCTTTGAATCTTTGTTTGCTGTCAGTTATTGTAATCTACAGCCTCTTTTTTTTTTTTTTTTTTTGAAACAAATAAAATAGAATTTCATTGCTAAGAAACATAAAATACAACTAGCCACAAGTGGCCTGGAAAAAAGAAAACACAAACAACCAATAGAAGCCCACAAGGCCGACATACAACTGAACAACCAAACAGCCCATGGTCAAAGTCTAGTGGTGGTTGTGAAATTCCTCACGGCCAACCTTAAGGGTCAAAACCGCTTCTAGTCATGTCAGTTGAAGCTCACGAGGGGTGGAAGACAAAACCCTCAATGGGTCCAAATGCAATCCATTGTGGTTGGCCATCCAATATCTTGGCAAAGACCCTTCATTTACTTGCCTCCCAATTTGAATTGAATAAGAAATCCACAAGTGGCCTAATAAAAATCTGGATCTCAAAAGATGTGGCCCTTATTCCAATGTAGTGGAATAACAATTCAAATAATTTTGACATTTGCATCTCTAATGAGCTTTGAATTCTAGTGTGATGATGAAAGCATTAACACTCAGCAGTAGATTTAATTATGTAGCGTACATTCCTATTTAAGACGAAAGTTGCAACACTTGAAGGACGACAAATTATTTTCTATATCATAGACGCAGTATTCAAATCAAGATCTCAAGTGACCAAATTCTGTTTCTACTCTTAATTTCTAATTTGTTGAATTGGCACGTTCTAGGGATTTAAAATCTCAGTATTGAAAACCAAATAAAACTCCCTTAGTCAATTAATGTCTAGTTCTTATTTTGAATTTTCATATGCTTCTACAATAATCTTTATACAAATATATATTTACCTCGATTTCATTGAAACAATTATAAAAGGAAGATCATAAAGTTGCAGTTATATGAACAATAAGAGATTGATGAAAGAAACATCACCCTAAAGCACTCTATTCATATTATTTTTTTTAAAGTTTAGAGTTTAGCATTGGATTTAGGGTTTAAGATTGCTTCAGTCGATGCAAAGGTTTTCATTTATAAGACCAAGAAATCGTCCACCTTATAGCGCTTGGAGAATGAGAGGCATGCCAAACTTGGGCCTTGTCACCATCATCCAATTCGGGTGGTGCTTGTAATTTGGCGATGGTAGCACCCTAAAACGGCGTAGCACCCTAGCCACAATGATCTTCATCTCCATCATGGCGAAGTTGTTGCCGACACAAAACTTGGGGCCAAGTCCAAATGGCACAAATGCTTGCGGATGCGAGCACGCAGCCGACACACCGTGGGCAAAGCGCTCAGGGTTGAAGTTTGTAGCATCTTCCCCCCAATAAACCTTGTCTTGGTGGACTGCAGTTGTTGCGAACTCAATGTCGATGCCCTTGGGTATGAAGAGCGACTTCAATTGGATGTCCTTGGCTACTCGTCGTGAAATTGTTGGCACTACGGGGAAGTTTCTCAAGGTTTCATTTGCTATCATCCCTACCTACACATCCAAGAGTTTAGGGCTTAGGGTTGGCAAACTTTGTCGTGCATGATATCTCCCCTAATTTATGAAATATGTACTAAGGTAGAACACACATGTAGAACACACATTCTTCATTTGTATCCATTCAAGAGCCCTACATGTTCACCCAAAACCAAAACCAACCTCTTGATGCGATTCCAATGAAGTTCACTCACATTTTGAGACATTGATGGAATCTGATCTCTTAGATTCTTACTTTTTGGAAAACATTCTAGTATATATCTAGGGACACAAATAGGATGCTACTATTGTCCTGTTCACTCATCTTTTGAGACATTGATGGATTCTAATTTCTTAGATTCCTACTTTTTGAAGAACAATTCTAATACATGCATTACAAGAAATTTGACCCTTAAAAAAGTCTTCGAATGTTTTATTTTCGGTAGTTGTACAATGCGAGTACAGAAAAAATAAAAAAATAAAAATTTTAAATATTTTTTCTTAAATATTAAAAAAATAAAAAAGTTGTTAAAAAAGTTGCCATGCTAATGTGATGCTAACATGGCACCAATGGTGCCACATCAGATCCGGGGGGGGGGGGGAGAAATCTCTAATTGCACCGAAATTGTAGATGGAGGTTGCAAAACTGGTAGCCTTTTGAAGGGGTCAGATTTCATTACATGAGATTTGGGGCCTCTGGGAGACCGCGAGTTATAATGTTGTGATAATCAGGGAATGTGACTTCTGAATAGTAAAGGAAATAGGCTTGAAACAGTCTCCTAGAGGCCTTAAATATCATCTAATGCTTGTAATGTCTAGGGACACAAATAGGAAGCTACTACCATCCTTTTCACATCAAATATTCATAGAAAATTAAAAATAAATAAATTTTCAAATCATTTTTTTCCAATTTGTATTTTTTCAAGAGACTAATCAACAAAAATTCCTTGTTCATGAGTGTTGGTAACAAAAGAAGCAAACTTCTTAAAGGGAATAGAAATGTGCTTACCACTTTGAGATGCGACAACACTTTAGCATTGAATTTCTCTTCCTCCCCTACCACCTCCATAACCTCTTTCCTAGCCCGCTCTTGCCACTCTAGGTGCACGGCCAACATGAGCAACATGAACACGGTGGTGTTGGCCACCGTGTCTTGCCCTGCAAAGTAAAAGAGCTTGCAATTGTTCATCACTGAGGCCAAGTTAAATTCCATGCTGCTTTCTTGTCAACTATTGCTTGTTGCTACAAGCATGCACCCTAGCAGATCCTCTCCATAGGAGCTTGCTTCCCCATTGCGCACTGCCTCTTGTCGCCTAGTGATCATATCGTAGAGGAGAGTGTCGAGTTGGTTCGCCATGTAGTGCATGTGCCTGTGCTTCTTTGTCGGAATGTGTCTTCACAAATAGAGGGATTCAGACTAAGGTAGACCAACCCAATATCGTTCACAATCTAATTCTATCCAAAAAAACATTCAAATCCGTTCATTTTTCCAACAAAATTAATGAATTAATGCCTACAAGAGCTAATGTGTCAATTCTTCATTGGTGAGTACTTAAGGTTGTTAAGGATCATTTGTGGGACATTTATGACTCCACTCTATAGAAGTTTTTGTAATTTCAAGGCATACCACTTCAGAATTTCATAGAAATTACAATTTTAATCAAAAAATTATAATTCCACTTATGCTTTATTCATGAAACAAGCACACACCTCTAAAAAATATGTGCCCTTCTTGGAGTTGGTTCTAAGATATTTAGACTGCAAATTGTAGTAGTAATACGCTTGTCTTGTCAAGTGGACTTGATGTTTTTAAGACCAAGTACCCACCTTTTACAAAGAGAGTTGATATTGTCGTAAGTGAATTCCAAATGAACAAACGAAGAAAAATTGATTAGTGAGCCTAAAACAAGAGGTTGTATTTAGTTGTTGATTCAAAATCCCACCAAATCAAGGAAAGATTATGATAAAAAAAGTAGTTCAACAACTCAACAACTTAGATATACAACATCACCAAAACTTCAAGTTATCTTCTTTCAATTTCCAACAAGACCCAACATGTATTTGTAATTCTTCATCAAAATGTGTTGGCACAAATAGAAGGTTTCTTGTCTTGTGTAGATGAAGTTTTTGTAAACCAAATATTTAACATCACCAAAACCTCAAGTTACCCTCTAAAAATGCAAATTTGGAATTTGGACAAACTTTGCATTAGAGGAATTCTAGCTACACTGGAAGGCCGTTTTAGGCTAGTTCCCCACAATGGAAACCAGACACTCTTGGGTAGATTTTTAAGAATTTTAAAAATTAATAAATTTAAATTAATAAATTTAAATTAAAAATTTAAAGTAAAGTAAAAAAATAATAGTTTTTTTATATTTTTTTATATTTCCTAAAGTGGCAATTGTTCGGCTACATCAAACTATAGCAATGGACGCATTCCCATAGTTTAGAAACTATAGAAAACTTGCTTACTTGCAATCCTCTAGATAAGATAAATCTCATTTAAGGTAGCATGCTCTAAAAGCAATTATGATATAAAGGTGCGTTTTTCTCTCTTCAATGTACCAGCAATGCACACTTCAAAAGGTGGTTGCTTTTAGAGACCATTGCATTTCAACTTCAAAAATTTGTAATTGATTCTTCAAAGGTCCAAAACATATGAAACAACTTGGGTTAGATGCCAATTCCTTTTTTCTTCCTATGAAAATTATTTGAAAATTGTTTCAAGGATTTTAGCTTCTCTAAAAAGGAAATCAACTCTTAAATGGTTGCTTTAAGAATAGACTACATTAACGGCACTCACATTCTTCACCAACTTTTTTACGGTTACAATTAGAGCCATAAGCGGAATGAGTTATTTCTTTTGAAGAAGAAAAACTTAAACGTATTCTCTTCTAAAGAATCATACCAAAGATCTTTCACTTCAAGTATATACAATTTGTATGAAGTCTACCAATAGGAAAAATTTAAGGCCAATAGTAGGCTGTGAGGTTTTTGGCAATAGTGCAATTATAGTAGAAAAGTGATTAAATTCTTTTTCGTTAATTTCTTTTTGGAATTCAACGTGCCACTACTAGTGCCACATTAGCACCACATCAGCACTATATATATAATTTTCCAAATTTAAATTTTAAATTTTTTTAAAAACCTATTATTTCATTTCCTTGTAGTTGCACCTCAGCCAAAAATCAAACAATTTTGTAACAATCTTGTTAAGGCTTTAGATTTTTTGTAAAGCAAAGATTCATTGTCGGTTGTGTGTACCTGTAGTGTGGAATGAGCCAAAATCCCAATTCTTTGTACAAGTCATAGAACTTTGTTGCCAGTTCTGTTTGCATCTCATACACATGCACGCCCGTTTCATACTCCCCACCAAATGTCGTCAATGACAACACTCGTCCTGAAAGCTTATGCACATCGGATTCCACATCAATTTCAATTGAACCTCCTGCTTTCTTAACCATTTGCTCCCACTTGTGAATCTCTACTATCGACCCTTCCACCATAGCCGCCACCATGCCCTACAACATACACTCAAACTTTTTGCTTATTGTAAGTAAACCTTCTCGAACAATAGATTTTAGAATATCCTACCCATTTGCCTTTGAAGTTTTTTTTGTTTCTTACTCTCCTTTTTTGTTCTTCAAGGGTTTGTGTCAAGAATTTGGTTGAGACTAACAATTCTAGTAAATTTTGCATTGAGATAAGAGCACATACACTCAACACTAATAGCAACAAAGTATACCTACTATTGGATCTTCTTGGCAAGTGAAAGAGGATTTCAAATACCTTAGTGTGCATTAGTAGTACACCATGTCAATAAGTTCAGAAATTTTGGAATGCACTAGTTGAACAACATCTAAATAGGTTATGAAATTTCAAAGTATTATTTATAGGGATAACAAAAATTCTATCCTAGTCTAACTCACGTTTTCATTGTGAACCCCTTCTGGCATCAATATCGAGGTTTTAAGTGTCCGTTTTTTATCCAAATGCAAGTGCCACAATTTGGGCAGTGCAGATTATGGCGGTGCTCATAGCTCATGTGTTTGTTCTCTTGTACTTACAATACAGTTTCTGGAGATTTTCAATAGTATTTTTATTGAAAGCCATTGCGTTTCCTTCCTTACATTTCTCAGAGGCTTTATGCAAAATTTTGTTGAAAGTTAGCGATACTTATCCTAAATTGACTGTCGTGGACTGAAGCACACTTGCACACATTCGAACAGTGTCATAGTGGATAACATGGGGCCTCAACCGCTAAGATTAAAAGAGGTTTAAGAGTAGCCATTGCCACAATTTAGAGAGTCGAATGCACGCCATAGCCAGCCAGTTTACGCAAGCTCCTGGAATGAGTGATTGTAAGCTTTTCAGGTTCAGGGTTAACTGGGCGTACCTTGAGAGCGTCCGAAATTGGGTGACTCTAATCTTTTGTAGTTTAGGATTAGCTGCACGTACCTTGAGAGCGTCCTGATGGAAAAACGGGGTGATTGTGCGCCTCTCTATGGTCCATTTCTCCCCCACGAGTAGCAGCAACCCTTTCCCGAGGATGCGAGCGACGAAGTCGTCGTCAACGGACCTCCCCAACGACGCGTGGTTGGTGATAAACACTTCCTTCGCAATCTCTGGGTCTCGCACCACAAGCCGAGTGCTCGTTCCGAACCAGTAGAGGAAGTACTTCACGCCTGACGACATCAGTGGAACTCGTCATTCGAGGGCTTCACACATCACTAATTAGCCTAAATTTGAGGACGCTGTCGACTGGAGCTTGTCAACACTTTCTCTTTTCAATCGTTGATAAGGAAAAACATTTGTAGGCTCCTTTCATCAACAATTAAACACATCCTTCTCTTCCCTCGAACTGTGAATCAGGATTCTTTTGTACGCTTTTTAACGAATATAATTTCCACTCTTTATGGTTTCACACACCTTGTTAAAAATCCTTGTGGAAGCCCCTGGATAACTGGTTCCCAGAACTTTAATAAATTTGTGGAAATCATCAGCAGAGGGCTTAACACATCACTCATCAGCTTAAATTCCTTGGACTATTTGAGGATGTTATGGGTTAAGCTTTTGAACCGATTTAATTTCCATCCTTTCAGGTTTCACACACCTTATCGAAACTCTTTGTGGACAACCCTGGAAACTGTTCACAAAACTTTAACAAATCTGTGGAATCGCTAGTAGTCCGACTATTTGAGGGTCTAGTTGATGCTTCCGACAGGCTCTTGTCAACCATTTCTGTCAATCGGTGATAAAAAAAATCTGTGGGTTCAGTTTCTGAAATCAACAGTTGAAAACAGCATTCTTTTTCCTCTGACCATGATTTCAGGATTCTTTTCAACCACTTTAACTTCCACCCTACTGGGGTTTCACACAACTTGTCAACACTCTGTGGAAGACCCTGGATAATTGGTTCACAGAACTTCAACCAATTTGTCACTCGTGGGATTCACTCATCAGTAGGTCTCACACATCAGCCTACCTTTAGTACTACATTATTTGAGGTCTAGTTGATGCTATCGAGAGGAGCTTGTCAACAAATCACTGAATAAAATACCCGTATGTTTCTGAAATCAATAGTCAAAAACACAACTTTCTCTTCCCTCTAACTGTGAGACCAGAATTGTTTCGCACGCTTCTCAACCAATTTAATTCCCACTCTTTGGGGTTTCAACACACTCTCAGTTGGACCCTAGATTTCCACCCTTTCGTTCACAAACTTCACTAGAACCAGACACTAAGCAAATATTCTTGCCGATTCAACCACCCATGAAAACAACAAATTGAGCCCCAAAGTAGCACATCGATCTCGAGTCCAGCTCCATTACATTGCTCAATGGATGAGTCCCAACCTGGAAATTTCGGAAAGAAGTGGGCGTACGCCGGCGTGACAGTCGGCGAGAGATCCGCATAGCTATCAAGCGGCACCACCTCAGGAAATGACTTCTGGTACGCTATGGATTCCCTCAGCTGACCAAACAGGAACCGGAACGGCGGCCCTTGCACGCCTTGCTTCCTCATGATCCTCCCCAACCGCAGCGGCGTCAGCAACCCTTTCCACAACAGCTTTGTCACCACCTGGTACGCGATGGAGCAGAAGAACACCACCGCCACGGCAGTCCATACCTCCACGGACACAAAACGCGCCATAGCTCGATAGACTACCTCCTGCGGTGCACGCCCTTCAAGATGAAGCTTGAAGATGGGAGTCACACACAGAAGATTGAACTGGCAAGGTTCAGCCTTCACACGCTCACAATCCTAAGGAACAATGATCATTTGTACAGCTCACACTGCTGACGACAGTCTCTGGCCTTCAGAAATTCCTGAACAAGGTGCTATCCCTGGATCTAATCGACCCTATGTTTAGGAAATTTCTTAGTGATTAATGTGATTGCAGTCTGCGGAGTGAATGATCAGGGCTTTGCGTACGTCTGGCATTTGTAATGCAGGATTCGATTGGCGCTGAACGTTGGAATTCGGACACGGGTAAAGTGGGGATCGATGATTGATGACCTTTACGACCGTGCGAGAGCTCGAAACGCCGGCTTGACTTCATACAGTATTTCATAACATTCAGTAAGCTTACTGTAGCCTTAATAAGAGTCCGTCCAGGCCTCATCCACGAAAAAAATCCACGTGGGGAATTAACCCCAATATGCCCAACTGAAGGCACCAAAATCTAGTGTTTGCAAAACTTTGAAGTTAAATAAAATCTAACCAAGTTGCTATTTTTAGAATAAATGATAGTGATTTTTCTATTCAAGATTTTGTGCAAGGGTATCGATTGCAATCTTGACTTCCCGTAGTGTTAAGAGCTCTTGGAAATGAGCCTCAAATGCACTAGATCTTGGAGGAAAAATCACATTCAAAATTCATTTAGAAAAATTATAGAATAGATTTTGAGAAGCCATAAATTGATTGGGGTTATATATGTTAGGCCCTTTAACCTCATATATTTTTGGTCACCAAATTTTTAGATTTGACTTGTGAAAAGAGGATTGAAAGACTTCACATCACTTTTGCAGATTTAACACCTTCATAGTCAAACATTGTAATCTTTGACTCCATAAGTGATATTGTTATGATTTTTTTCCTATGAAATGTCTAACATGTGTAGTTTGAATTTGAACGATTAATTTTTTTTTTAAATCAATAAAACTTATCAAATGTTGTCATTTTGTTCAATTTAGAGCAAATTCTAAGAAGCTCAAAATAGGCCTTGGGCATTTTAGGGGTTAATCAAGGATTGAAGAGATAAATAGTTGACAAGCTCTTGCCCATAACATCCTCAAATAGTCTACTGAATTTAGGCACCAGGATCATGGCATTAGGTTTATATGGTATACACTATTCTTTTTGTTAAATCTCTGACTAGCCAAACAAATCAATAAAGAAATGTTAAGATGATTTGTCAAAAATATTGAGAATCAAAAACCAATGTCTTTTAACCCTTTTCCATCAAAAAATAATTTTGATGGCCCAATGAAGTAATTACTTAGAAGACATTTGTGGAAAGAAGTTTAGAAATGTCATTTTTATATTGAAATCAATTGTCTACCATGAATCCTCAAAGAGTATGGAATAATTTGAAAATGAGAGCTTCACCACTCATTGTCAAAATGTCAAAATTATGTTTGATGTAGAATTTCAAACCTCATTTAATCATAGTAGAATAACTTTTTTCAAAAAACTTTGGACTACAAACAGTTGGTAAATCTATCTAAACTTCATCTCCAAAAATTTGTTTTATTTTTCAAGTCTCCAATCCAAAGTTCTGGACAAATTATAGAGAAGATATTAGAAAATGTAAAAAAATGTTTCTTCCAACCCTTCTTTGAGCTTTGTCCATAACTTTGGATTGGGGGCTTTAAATATCAAAATGATTTTTGGAAATGAAATATAGCTTGATTTACCAACTTTTTTAAGTCTAAGGTTTTTTGAAAAAAATTATTCTACTATGCCTAAATGAGGTCTGAAATTCTACTTCAAATATAATTCCTGCTTTAATTTGACTTTACTATGAGCGATTGAGCTCCTATTAATTTTAATTCATATGTCGCACATTGTTTGTTTTACCTCCTACCACCCCATATGTATATAAAGAGTTGTCCACTCATCCTAGATTGCAAACATTAAGTAGAAGGCTCAAAAAGCACTCATCTAAAGGAAAAAAGACCTTTGTGCAAAAAGGGTGAACCCTAAGATTTTTTACATTTTTGTGGGAGAAAGAGAAATGAAGAACACAACACTGAAAATTTTAATTTTTTGACTTAGAATGACTAAGATTTGATTTATCCTCAAGATTTTTCAAAGTCAGGGGCCTAGGTCCCTATTAATGCTCATAGGTGCAACTATGATGAATCAAAACATTAGGTGATATTTGGGGCCTTCAGAAGACCACGAGTTATCATGCAATGATAACTAGGGAACTTGATTGCTACAATGACATCATATCAGTCCTACGTGGCCAAGAAGATGCCACCTCATTTCTCAACAAAAAAAATTCAATTTTTTTGGGCATTTTAAGAATTTGAATTTGAATTTGAATTTGAATTTTTTGCATTTTTTTTTTCTGACAGCCCGTCGTTCCTTCACTATGGGGGGAATAGTGAAGGGAACAAGCTTAAAACGGTCTTCTAGAGGCCCCAAATATCACCTAATGCATGGCTTTGAATAGAGCCAATGAGTCTAAGAATGATCCATTGTACGCTTCCATTCCATTCACTTCCCATTGTAATTCAAAATTAATTACAATCCCCAAACGACCAAAAATATCCTCACAAAGTTTTAAATCCAATTCAAAGTGTTGTAACTTTTTCATCCTATATCCAATCAATCAAACTTGTTAGAAAATTTGTGCTCTTTCTTTTAGTTTGCATAATTAAATTTTCAGATCAATACAAGATATACCAAGTTTTTAGAAGCCAATCAAATTTTACAGGTTCAATTTGAGTCCACCAAACTGCATTTCATAGCTGCAACTTCAGGGGCTTATATCTCCTTCATACAACATTAGCTTTCAATAAAATTTATTGCATTGTGTTTTTCTTTGAATCTAGTTATTGTGGTCAAATTTTCATGTCAATCCAAGTTGTTTTGAATGTTTGGGAGCAATTCAAAGTTCAAAATCCCAACATTTTTGGATTAGAGTGAACTTTGGCAACTTGTTTCTAAGCTTGTTTCTTCTTCATATAGTGTCCGTTTCCAATTACTTTTTTGGAAAAGTTACACATACTAGTCTAGTTTGTGTAATTAAAATTCCACATTAATCCAAAAAGTAATGAGTTACTGAGAAGCATTTTAGACTTTTAGTAGAAGGAGGTTCAGCCTTAGATGTGTTTTTTGCAATTTTTCTTGATATTTTTTGACATTTCAAAACTATTTTGCAAACCTCACCAAATTCAAAGACTTTGTTATGAGAAAAATCACACATGATGGTAAACCATGTCATCTACTCAATCAATAGCCTAAAACCACACACATGGAATGGT
Source organism: Rhytidiadelphus loreus (assembly GCA_947034895.1). Lineage (NCBI taxonomy): Eukaryota > Viridiplantae > Streptophyta > Bryopsida > Hypnales > Hylocomiaceae > Rhytidiadelphus > Rhytidiadelphus loreus. Next base: position 19,130,098 of record OX344764.1, read on the forward strand.
AGTTTTTCACCACACAAAGCCACTTCCATTTCTACATCCTTGTGCACTGTTTTGGGCACTTACATAGGGGCAGTTCTTAATGCCCAAACTATTCTGAAGCCTTCTACCTTAGTGAGGAAATTGAAACAATGAGTTCACTAAGTTGAATGCTATTTTCTTGAAAAATTTATTAAAAAATATTCGCTTATTTACTAACACAAATTAGTGCATTGTTTTTTACTTACACAATTGAGTGTCTTGTTTTTCACTAAGCCATTGTTTTTTACTAATTGATTTTGTTACTATACTTAACTACAGTTCTAGTTAGGTAGCAAGGTGAGTGAGCTTCAATTTTTTGACAATTTGTGAAGCATGGATTGATGGATATTTAGCTACTAATAGGTGTGGAATATTCCATACCATTTTGTCCAAGGTAAAACAATCCTTCCCTCTACTATTGAATATTATGTTGGTTGAGTTTTAAGTTTAAAGCTCAATTTTGTTCAATTTTCCTTCTTTAGTCACAAAAATGAATTAGGAAAGGTGACCATATCTTAGGAAGGATGTGAAATTAAATGTTTGATTGAATTTGCAGGTTTGCAATTAATTTAATACCTAAAAGACTAAGGTGTCCAATTTGACCTCACATTATTTGAGTCAATTTGATTATATCATATGGAAGTTTTCTTTTCCTTTTCCTTTTTTTGTATTCTAGTTTAATTTTAGACCAACATGTATAATTCTATTCATTGATTCTAGTGACATGAAATATGGTTTCATGTTAATTACACTTTTAATAATATGATCAATTGAATTGATCCTTTTCGAACCTAGAATCCCTTGGCTTTTATGGTTAATGAAGGTATTTCACTTTGTTTCGTATGGACAACTTTCAAAGTTGAATGACCTCGCTTCATCAAAGTGATCATGATTCAACTTCTAGCCTTTGTATCTTTTAATTTTTGCCTTGAATGTTTGGATAAATTAACCTTGTAATGACACCAAGGACTAAGAGTGTCATATGAATGATTTTATAGGAAATTGTAGACGTAAAGAATGTACCTATTTGTCCAACAATTTCTAAATTTCTTTTTCTAGCTACCTTAATTATAAGGTTGTGTCCTTCCAAGGCTTAAGAATTAAGTCCATAGGAATACAATTAGTCGAGGATGGTACAATATATTCCACTGATTATTACTTACACTTATTTATAGCCAAGAGGTCAAAGAAAAAATACAAGGTGAATCTTTGACTTGGACTTAATGGATATATCTAGACAATTAAGGTGTATGATAATTTTTTATATTTGTTGATGAAGTAAATCCAAAAAAGAGCAATTTGAAATGTCAAGAATGCCAAAAAACACAATATTCATTAAAATGAGAGTTTTCCAGTGAAATGAGAGCTTGGCACTGACTAGAAATTATAAACTTAAGAGAAGTAACGATTATTTATTACTAAATCAGCAATGTAATGGCCCATAAAACACATATCCAAGTGCTATATTTAGAAATTGAAAGCATATATAATAACTCCTTAAGAGAATGTCATCATTGAATTTACAAATTTATAGGATGTATACACTTTCCTTGTCGAAATACATGCAGTGACCCTCTACATATGTAGACACATTGACACTCTTAAGTTCTAGCAATCCTATTTCTAAGATACATGACATTTGAATTGAAGTTGTATTGACCATTATTGGGAATGGATGAGTGTAATGCATATACGGCATCCACAAACATCACAAAGTAGAAAGGAAGGTCTCCAAATCAACTAATTCCATAGCGGAGGCGAACCGAAAGAAGCAAAAATACAAGATTCCATAGAAACAATTGCCTGACATGACGATTGAGAGTGACCCTCAAACATTGCGTTGTATGCAGCGCAAGGAGTGAGCGTCATTCTCAATGACGATGCCGGCAATTGTTTGTATGGATTCTCCTATTTTTGCTTCCTACAGTTCGACTTCACTATAGAATTAGCTCATTTGAAGGCCTACATGTCTCATACAGTCATTGGATGCCATCTTCCCAAGATCCTTTCTACTAAGTCTCCAACATACCTTTAGTCCTCAAGTACCGATGTGTCATATGCACTCGCTATGTACAACTACATCTACTAGTGATGCCTAGCGTCACTTTTTTGGCAGTGCAGGACCTCATCGTCTCCAACTGTGTTGGCCTTGTGAGTAGAAGCTTCAAACGACGGGGCCATGGTTATTGGAGGAGGAACTAGACGATGGTCCCCGACATAGATTTAAGCAACAAAATCATAGAACCAAAAACATCAAGGTGTCACTTTGGAGTTCCTCAAACGGCAATTTCACGCATGGTAGTTTGGATTGCCCGCTCATGGAGCTTTCAAGAGCGACGCCAAGATGTTTAGGACTCTACACTTCTTGTGTTTAGATGTACGTCGGAGGCCATCGTCCAGTTCCTTCTCCTATATCCATGATCTCATTGTTTAGAACTCCTACTCACAAGGCCATTACAATCGAAGAAAACAAGGAACCTAGACTACCAGATTTGTCAAAATTGAACATGTTGCATCGAATGGCACCAATACAATCTCCAAGCATCATGTCTTTTAAGTTAGGAGGATTGTTGCTACCTACATCAATTACACTATATATATACTCCCCGACTATGTAAGTGGCAGTGCGTCAGAACTACGAATCATTCAAAAACACTTGACCGTGTCCACTCTACAATATACAATTATCACAAGGAACAACTACTGGAGCGATTTACTCTTCATCTTCTCCATGGCCATGAGAATTTCAGGTCCATGACTATATCCTTTTGCAATTTTCCCACCCTCGCGGATATGTTCCAGCCGCTGTGCCCTCAAGGACCGTCGCTCCCAGGAATCCCATGATGGAGCTGAGCATTGACTGCTTGAAGGCCCATCATATTTCCTCTTCTCTCTACCCATCGAAGATAATGCACGGCGACGAGGAAGCGCTGGTGGAATAAGTGGTACATGGACGACTGCATCACGAGTTGCAATGGGAGCTTCCAATGTCACCTCCGGGATACATATGGGGTAGTTTGTGTCTCCGTAAAGCTTCCTCTGAGTCCCCTTGTCCGAGGGAGCTGGTGACATTGAGGACTTCCTGAGATCCCTGGAGCGCAGAGGAGATGGCGAGCATGAAACTGGCAAGCGCGGTTTCTTTTCCGGTGGATTGTCCACAACCCCCTCGTTGATGGGTTTCCTTGAGAAGTCCATAGTGGAATTGACAGTTGGTGCGGAACAGAGGAAGTTCCCCGTACTGAGTATGACGTACTGTCCATAGTCAAGGATGGAGTCTGCGGACACTTGGCACGGGAGTCCTTCTGTTGCAGGGTACTCTGATGTGTTGTCCATCTGCAACAGACGTACTTCAAATTAGAATAACAATCGACAAAATTTCCAAATTGGACAACATTTTGGGCTCTCCGTAGTCAAGATTGACAGGAGAGGCCACAACTGTGATTGCCCACGAAGTTGCAAATCAGCGCGACCCGAGCTGAAATGTATGAGATTCAAAAACATTGAATGAGGCTTCAAAATACTACACATTAGCTCCACTCGCGCTGAATTGCATACCTCCTGTGGGCCAGCTATCTAGTGGCACTAGTCGACCCCCGGACCACCTTCATGAGCTCGTCGTATTCTCGACGACTCCTTTCCTCGCATAGCATTTTTTGCCCGATTTTCCACTTCTTCACTTTACGGAACGATTTGAGTCCCAAGTCTTGGCTTCGGTGTAATTGCTAAAACCAAGGAAGTAGAACCTCGAGCAAAAACGTGTCCTTATCTCCTTTTTCCTTGTAACTCCAGGACTCCGAGAGTATAACGTTTTCCGGTTTGTTCATGATGTGCTTCCGACGGCTGTCGTCGACTATGACTGTATTCTCAGGAGTGAAGCTTGTCCTCCAGTCGCCGAAAAGCACATCGAGGTTTTTTAGAAACTGTGCCTTGTCGGTTCCCGGTTCCTTATACGGGACCCACGTGCCGGCTCCATCCCAGCACTTTAGCGTTTTGCATGCATCTTGTCCCAGAACTTGGAAGGGTGACCCTCCATCCCGGAACAGATAAGCGCAGATCTCATCGGTAGTGGACTTCTTCATGGAACTCCACACAGAGACGAATGCTATCTTGCCTAACTCTCTGAGGAACGTGGAGCAGTTGGGCCTGACATAGACAGCCTTGGGTCCTACAATGGCCTCGACTGTGGCCGAGTGCGGTTCCGACTTCTGGTTGTATGCTTGCCCTGACCCTTTGGACTTCCAATCCTCTGTGACACATAGAATGCCATTGAGGTCCAGGACGACGTTCATCCACTTCCCAGCCATCCCAGACCTCAATGACCTATGGATTCCCTCCGTGGACCCCTTATCAGCGACCGTATGGACTTCCTCCAAGGAGCCCTTATCAGAGACCGGCAGATCGAACCCCTGGTAACAAACGGAAGAAATTGTGTCCAGTCACGCCAAATGACACGCAGTCCAAGGTGTCGTACGCGCAGTCTAGGCGTAGGTATCTTTAACACCACAAAAGCGTTAAGATGACACGAGTTATCGTCCTAGGGAATTCCAGATGTTGTCGCGGTAGATAAGTGTCCGGAACTACGGATCTACTCGGAAATGACAATCTGCTGTAGGATCCGGCACAACACAAACCCAAGTTCCGGAAATACTGTCTTCCGGAATCAAATCCGGATCCTCCTTGATCCGGATCTCTACTCTCACTATCCGTCACACCGGTTTTTGGTACCTCTGTTTTACCCTCAGAGGGTCCTCACTTGCTCTTTCCGAGGGGTGGGGAACATCACCACTCAAGTAACACACATATCAACTCCTAAACAACAAACAACTATCCGTCCTCAAAGTTCTCAGTCCGGTAAGGAGGGAAAGATGGTCCCTCTCACAACATTCCGGGTGGCCACCCGGAAGGTAGGTCACGCAGAGTTACATCCACACCCGTCCTTACTACAACAACACTCAGCTATTTTCCGGATCAAGCTTTCACCTACTCCTGAGGTTGGCAGACCTTCCGGTGGTTTTGGGAATATTCCACTAGGCGGTTGCCGACTTCCGCACGGGACTCCTCCCGAGTTCCCGGACTAGCTCCCTGACCACTACCGGATCCCACCGGATCACCGTTCCAGCAATTTAAAGGCACCACGCACAGCTCCTCACTCGTAAACTAGACTCAACTGCAAAACAACCGCGGATAGTTGGAATCCGGAACTAACGGACTTACTTCCTAGCTGTCGACCGCTCTTGAGGTTGGCAGACCTTCCGATGGTTTGGGAATGTTCCTCTTGGCGGCTGCTGACTTCCGCACGAAACTACTCATGAGTTCCGGATTAGCTCCCTGACCACTACCGGATCCCATCGGATCACCGTTCCAGCAATTTAAAGGCACCACGCACAGCTCCTCAAGTTCAATCTAAACTATTTTGCAAGTTACCTTCAGCCGGATCCAGATACCAACCAATCCGGATTCCTACCTTGTACACTCTCCCGGATACACCCACACACAAGTAATCAAGACGCGATACGCAAGATAATGATTCCCAAGGTGTTTATTCTTGGGTGCTCAGATTGAATGACACAAAATGGAATGACAGGTCACAAGCCGGCCCGCCCTTAAAAACCAAAACAACACGACCAAAAACGGTCCAAAGAAAAAGCGGCCAACGGCCAGCTGAAAATCCGGACAACGGCTAAGTGACCGTTCCGGGAAAAATGGAAAGCCGTTAAATTCCTAGAAATCCGGAACTACTTAGCGTTCCGGATCAGCGGGTCCCACATCCGGAAAACCCGCGATGAAGACAAAATACTAAAACTAACAATCCAACTACGCAACCTAGTCATTTACCCTTCCGCGCCTTCTTCGCTGACGTTCCGCCCTTCGTAATCCGGGTCGGCGCCTTCGGCCGGATCTGCTTCGTTGGGGTGGACTTGGTTGCGGATCGGGTCCTTGGCGGACCCGGATCCGTCTCCGCATACTCTGACTCGGAAGAGGAGTTCGTCACTGCCTCTTCTTCCTCCGACTCAAGTACCTCCTCCGGATCGCTGCTGACCTTCCGCCGAGTAGCCTTCTTCTTCTCCAGGTCGATGACCTCAATCGGGCTCGACGGAGGCGGCCGCGGAGGAGTCTCCTGCTGCATATGTGTGAACTCCTCCGGATGGGTCCGGGCCGGATTCTGAATCCCAACCGGATCCTCCGTCATCGCCGTCACGTCTGCAGCGGGGTCCTGGAGAGGCGGGAAGAGGTTCACTGAGGTAGTCCGGGTCGTTAGAACCGGATCCGGAATCCTCCTCCCATCCGTAATATCCTTCTACCCCGAGGATCTTCCGGGTTGCTGGGCAGACGATCGTTCTCCCAAGTTCAGCTGAGTTGTCTCCGGAAACTCACCTCCGGGTATCTCCGGAAACTCCTCCAATCCGTTGAGTGGATCGAAGTGGCCCACCAAGTGCCGCATTTCCTTCAGTGCGACCTCAATCCGTGCCTCGAACTCTACCAATATCTTCACAACCTTGGTTCCGGAAATGTGGCCTTCCCGGGTCATCTGGTTGTTCCAGAGCGCGGATCTGGTGATGATATCCGCTGGCGGGTCGATCAGGTCCCTCAACTTCCGGACCAGCTCCGTCGCATCCGTCGCTCGTTTGTTGGCGGTGTGCATCTCCCTCTCCGCCCACGTTGCGCGGTTTTGAAGATGGTCGCGCTCCGCCTCTACTGCCCGGATCCGTCCCTCCAACAGGCGGATCATCTCCGGATCCGGTCTGCTCTTGATCGCCTCCACGATCTCCGTCTCGTCTGCTACTTTCAACACTGTGCAGACTCTCCGGATCAGGGTGGCCATCCGTTCGTTGGCAGTCCTCTGACTCCGCAGCCAGGAGATCGTTGACTCAAAGATGTTCAATTCCGGATCAATGTTCCGGGATGGAACAGGATCCGGAAGCTGATTCTTCCTTCTTGAATCCGGGTCCGTGCTCTTCCGGCGTGATTCGTGCTTCTCCGGTGAGTCGTGCTCCAGTTCCAGTTTCACGTCCTCTTCCGGCTCCTCATCCGTCAGATCCGAATCCGGAGGTAGGCCGTATCGGAGAAGGCTATCTCCCTGCCGGTAGATAATATCTTCCGGACTACTGAGTACCTCCTGCTTGTGATACAAGTGGAGGAGGTACGGACTGATGGGGCTGGATTTCTTTCCCACCAGGTTTCCGGATAGCTTATCCACTATCGACTGGATAATGAGCCCCCAGCTAACTGGTCTAGGGGCCGGTTTCCCTCTTTCCCCTAAGGCTCCGAATACCGTGTTTGCCAACGTTACTGTAATCCGGCTGGGCTTTTCCGGATACAGGATGGGGCTCAGAAACTCTAAGAGTCTCTAGTCCCTAGGGTTCCGGCAGTCGGAGGCAGTGTATCCCTCCTTCGGATCCGCCGGGTTCCGGAATCTATCCGCGGCGAATTTATCTGTCCGCCCGGCCCATCCGGATCCTCTAGAGGATGCGAAATAGACTCCGGCCCATATCTCTGCTGTCCAGGACTTTGGACGACCTCTAACGGTGAGGTGGTACTGATTCGGAGCGCCATAGACTAACTCGTCTATCATCTCCTCGCTCCGGATACTCCAGGGTCTTTTCAGAAACCCCAGGCACCCCATATCCGTCAGGTCATCCTCCAGTTGGTGGTGGTGTTCCGGATCCTCAGGGATTTCCGGATTGATCATCCGGGCCGCGATCCCTGACTTCCGTACACTGGGCCCTACCATAACTACTGCCATACTCTATCCTCACTTCCGACTCACTTCTGCTAAGTTTCCGCTAATCTTCCGTTAAGTTTCCGTCGCCTGATCCGCTAAGTTTTCGTTCTACTTTCCGGTGCAATCGGCACCGGCCTCCCCTTCTCTCCTTAACGCGTTCCTATCTCACCACACTTTCACTCACTAAGCGCCATCGCGATAATCACGCGGAGAAAGAGGGAGAATGAAGCAAACAGTGGGGGTTAAGTAGCTTTTCGGCCTGGCGTTCCCGCAAGTTCCCTAGCCGGACTAGGCCCTAGGGCCTACTCGGCCGGAACTTTCCGGTTTCCGGATTAGGGTTAGGGTTTCCGGATAGGGTTTCCGGATCCGACTGTAACCCTAATTATAGTTTAAGGTTTTCCGTAAAGCCTCTAATTTCTATTTCCGGTTTTAGGCTTCCTATTCCCTCCCTATTACGGAAATTTTGAAAATTTCTACTCTATATAATTACTATTGTCTATTATTTCTGTCAATGTAGATAATGCGTACTCCCACACAAGGTGTAGCATTTCTTAAAATGAAGGCAGAAGAGTCATGAGTCCATCAAAATAGGAGGGCGCACTTTACCTTCCTCCGCGTGGAACCTGAAGGTTCATCTCGGCTTTCAATTGTCGTTGGTGCAAGACTAGGAGGTTCATGCAGTTCAGTGATTGGTTGTGTCTCATCTATGTTTGGGAGGGGCAAAGGCATTGGTGGAAGAGAATGTGCGACGATAGATGGTCCTTTTTCAAACAAGCTTTTGAGATTCAAGAGGCCTGCGATTCAAGAATGAGGAAAAACAATCTCCGTGAGAAGTCCATATATTACAATTCAATGAAATGAGTATTCCTTTACAAAACTGTTCCTGCATTTTACAAAACTATGGCTTCCACTCGAGGTGGAGCTCCGTCTCAGAAATGACATGTTGTATCTACAATAAATTCTCTAGCCCAAAAACTGCAATACAGTTCAGCGCGAGCCGCGCTGAATCTACACAAAGAACACTGAATGGTCATTGGGCACAACTTGCAGGTGGTTCATCATTGGGCTGGTCAGCACCAGCTTGAGCCAGCTCGAGGGCATCCACTGGCAGGTTGTGCCCAATCGCAACATTATCCGTGGCGGTGTCTCCCTCGTTGGCGTCGACTGTACTCTCTTCAATGGGATGTGGAATTTCTTCCGCTGGGGGGAGTGGAATCGGGACAGGATCTGAAAAAGGAAGAGGTGGAGGTGCATTCTTAGAATGCACATGACTGGAGGCATTGCTAATGTTGGAGCTCGAGGGTTGGGCTTGCAGCATCAGAGGTGGTGATTGCGTCGCAGGCTGCAGTTCCGCAACGGGCTGGATTCCTACCCTCCCCACCAATAACTGCATGAGCTCCCTGTTCTTCCGGGACTCCTCCTTCATCCAATCCGTGTTGCGTTTGTGCAGTTCCATGTTGAGCATCCTTTCGTTTGCGTTGTCGGCTCTTATTTGAGCCAACGCAATCTCATTCTGCTTCTGCACCAACTCGGACTGCCTCTGCATAGCAGCCAGTGATTGGGCATTGGCCCTCTGAATGTCGGCCAACTGTAATACGACACTGGCATAGGTGTCCGTCTTCCTCTTCTTCTCTGGCCGACCAGTACGTGTGGGTGTCCTTGGTGTCTGCGATAGGGGCGGAAGCATGGATGAAGCTGACGACCCTGGCACATCGGTGGATCGTCTCGTTGGTGTGGGCATCTCCTCAATGCCCACATCTTCATCGCCAAACTCCAAATTCTCTCCCTCTTCATCGTCACTGGAAAGGATGTCCACATCATCGAACACTGGAGCCACCTTTCTCTTGGCTGGTGACCCCTGACTTGATCTCTGTTTTCTCTTTGAGGAGGAACTGGGACCTGCTCCACTTTTGATGGGGTACCCAGTCTCGAGGAAATCTGCCTTATCCAGCGTGTACGCCCTCGAACAGATTTTCTCCCAATCATCGGATTCCACGCAGTATCCAATAGCGTAAACATCTACTGATAACATCTGCAGGATAGCGAAGGGTTAGAATAACTGTATTTTAGCGTGACCCGAGCTGAATCGATGCGTTGCATGAAATGAAGACATTCAAAAAATCTAAGTATTGCTACAAAGGGATTACACATCAGCGCGAGTCAGTCTGATCGACAGTGAGTTGACATACCACAGCTGCGCAAGTAAGCTTTCCTCCCGCAAAGGCGGACAAGATGCAACCTCCTGGTGCGCAGAAACTGCTGACAAGCCATAAGTAAAACTCCATGCGCAACTCCAAGCTGTGGAGACGATATTCTAGTTCGCTGTACGCACGCGCCTTCGTGTATCTGTTGGTCTCCGGGCACTCGAACTCGTCAGGGATTTCCACATCTTGATTATTGTTGGGATTCTGGAGAAATACCAGGTGAACCTTCATCGGCTTATTGGACGCCGAAATATCTCCGAGACGATTGTTCTTGCTTGCCGAGTACATAGAGTAGTCTACGGTGAAAGTCTTCAGAATTTCGTCGGTCTCCACAAAATGTAAGACTTGCGCTTGCTCTTTCTCGTCTTCGCAAATGAAGAGCCAGGACGGGACATCGTGAAGTGCGAAGTCTTTTTTCTTGCGGAGGAACAACATTACTTCTTTGAAGTAAGGGCTGTCCACGGTTGAAACTTCCTTGTTCTCCACTCCGGGCAAGGTCCTGAAGTCGATCACTCCCAACGTCATTCTTGCTTTGGTTTCCGGAGTCCATGATCTTGATGGCCACTCCATAAAAAGATTCGAGCTCTCAACGTAAGGCCTGTAGTATGCTTTGGCCGTAGGCTTCTTGAATTTCTTTTTGTGGTCCAGAAATACGTTGAAGAATTCAAAAGCCTGGGGGGAGATTTCTGCACAAGTCTTATTCTTCTGGCTGACCGATTTCGCTCTCCCGAAGTACAGCTCACCAGGTCTGTCGAGCAGCACGTCCATTGTCGCTCTGGAGAACATCCGCGACGTCTTAAATGCTTTCCAGTTCTCCACAATTATCTCGTTTCTGGCATTCATAAGGCCAAGCTCTGGATCGATTTGGTGAAGCTCTTTCTTCACCAAGTGCTTGCGCTTTTGCCTCTCCGACCACTCCCTGGCAGTATAGCAGCTTTCGAGCACAGACGATATGGCCTTCACCGTCACTTTCGGATAAGTAAGCGTGCGTTTCCCACCAGTTTGGTTAAGCATGTGTCTGGCAAGTGTCGCCAGTTCGTCGTAGCTCAGATTTCCCAGATGCTTGAAGAACTCTCTGTTGAGAAGGCAGTTATCCGGGTTCCATCCTACCCTTGAATTAAACGTCTTCCGCGTATCAGGGTTGATCAGCTCTCCGAACGTGGCCGCGGTGATTACCTCGCTCCAGAGCTTGTATACTTCCGCCGGTGCCGTTATTAACTTCAACTCATTTGTGAGTTTGAGTTTCTCTTCCTTTGCTTTTGTCTTAGCGATTCGGAGGTTCTTGTTCACGTCAATCATTGAGAATCGCAGAAACACAGCTTTCTCGAAGTCCTGTGGTTTTGACATATACCGTGCATTAGGAGGATGATTAACTACAATTTAATTTTCATTGCAAGTTTCATTACACTACTAGTTACACATCAGCGCTGAAATGCATGTTTACTTGGAAGGACTCGCGGTTCCTTTTCGCTTCAACCGTGCGTCTTGTCGCCGTGTTCGTTCCGACTGACGCGGCTTGCGTAGGATTCTTCGGCTTCCCCATGGCCTCCCATATTGACCGCGCTCCCAGGATATTAGTTGCCCATGATGGCTGCGCAACCTGGAAGTGGTTCATCATGTTGTAGAATGCGGAGATTAGCCTCAGCTTCTCAGCGTCATTTGACCAGACTACAAAGCAATTCCATGTTCGGAAATGCTCTCTCTCCGTGCGGTCGACCTTGTTTGCGTCATCCATCATCCACTTACTGGCGGCGACACTGTGCTGCCCGTTGATTATGTAGAAGTCCCCTTTCTCAATCTCTGCCCACTCTTTGGGTTTCGACGTGTATCCAATGGGCATGACGCAGAGAGTTTGTCTCGTGCTCTTGTCGGGCATGTTTAGTAGCCAGTTCACAAGATCCTCAACGATTCGTTCCTCCTTGGATCGGATGTTGAATGTTGCCGGAGGTGGGACAAGCTGAGAGATATCAATCTCTTTCTTGTCATCGGGCTTGAATATGTATGCGTCCTCACATGTGGTCCAGAATTTCTTGTAGACCTTGCTCACTTCTTCGTAGTCTGGCTTTCGTTCAGTTGCGCACGAATGGGGGATGTGAGCCATCTCATCGGCGTAACTGGACTGCTCAATATCAGATACATCTGAGGACCTTGCTAGAGGTGCCTTCACGGAAGGGTTTTTTTTAATTTCTTTTCCTTTTCTCTTTTCCGGTGTTTTCTCTACCGGCTTTCTTATATTTCTGGTCCCACGAGTGCCTGCAGATTCTTGCGTGCTGTTCAGTCTTGAGCCTTGACTCACACCTTGTCTGGAGGTTTCGACTGTGACGGATCTTGGCCGGCTCAATTCGCTCTGCATTGCCAGCTTCCCTTTTAGCTGATCGAAGTCCTTAAACAAGGCTCGGATCTTACTGCAGAGCTTCTTCCACTTCAGATGTGTTCCGTCAGCATTCTGCCACTCATTGTTGTTGATTTTTCGCTCCAACTCTTTTATTTCCTCGCGAAATGGTGTTGGCTTGAGGCTTTGGAGGAGGGGTGTCATGACATATGGAATTAGAACGGAGTCTATGCAGATTGCGAAGTGGTATTGCTCTTCAGTCTTTATGGTTGGAATTGTTGTCACGCACTTCACTCTAACCATGGGGTGGGCGTCCACTTCTATATCCTTCACCATCTCTTCCATGGAGAGGTTTAGAAATATTTGAGCGTTTTTGAACTTGTACGCGAAGCAGAAATTGTTTCTGAAGGGAATTATGTTGAATCCCCACGCCTCCACTCTTTCTGGTTCCTTGAACTCCCAGTACTCGCCTTCAATGAGTGATCCGTCAGTTTCGGTTGGGTCATCGGGGCACTGAATTTCACATCTATTGAAGTACATTTGCAATGTCTCCATCTGATTGTCCATTCTGCACGTACAATACAGAGTTGTGAGTTGTCCTGTTAATATGGGGCATGACGGATGAGCGCGGCTCGCGCTGATCAGCACGAAGGTAGACTCTCTACCTTATTTATTCCTCTTAGTTATTTAACTTGACGATTCAACGCGGGTCGCGCTGATACGCAAGTGAGTGGAGAACGGGTATGGTTTTTATATTTGTTCATGTGGACGAAATAATCGTTCTGGTTCTAGACATTGCAGATTAGTGCGGATCGCTTTGATCCGCATGTTTGTGGAGGACGGGAAGGGATGTCTATGTCTGGATGTTAATTATATCCTCAGTGAACGAGTCAATGAAGTTTGGGTGGAGACATGACAGATCAGCGCGACTCGCGCTGATCTGCAGGACTTTGTTTGGTGTGTTTTAATTGGAATTGCGTTTTAGTTCTCCAAGTTAAGTCTTGTCAAATCAGCACGCCTCGCGCTGATTTGCTTCTTGTCGAAATTTAGGGTTTGCGGTTTTACGAGAACTTATGAGACAGGATCCTCTCTCATAAACCAACGCAAATCAATGCAATTCTGGAGCTTCGAAATCACATTCAACGGTGAATTCCAATTCAAACAACAATTGGCCCCCCACTGAAATCAAAATTGACCTACTAACTGTCTGAGAACCAACTATGCCAACATAAATTCAGGAAACAAGAACTTCAATAATCCAAGCTCAGTTAAACACTAAGCGAATCTAAGCCAAGCCAAGCCAAGCATACCGAAGCTGCACCAAGCAGGCAAGCAAAAACAAAGAAGAACTTAAAAAATCCAAGCTCACATAAAACCCTGAGCAAATCCAAGCAAACCCAAAGCGAACTCAAGCACTGACAAACCACAGCTACAGAAATCCGAATTAAGTCTAACCCTAAGCAAACACTAACAAATCCAAGCACCCCCAAGATCCACATAGGACCAAGCACAGGCAAACAAGCACTTGAGAAATACAAGCTCAATCAAAGCTAAGCACACCTAACAACAAACGCCAAAAACTTCATAAACCCGAGCTCGGTCTAACTAAGCAAACCCTAGCAAATCAAACCACACCCGAAGCTGGACCACGCACAGACAACAAGGTGGACCAAGCACAGACCAACACAAACTTGAACGCACAGACAAGAAGCTAAAAACTTCAAAAATCCAAACTCGGTCTAAGCGTAAGCGTAAGCAAACCCTAGCCAATCGAACCACACCCGAAGCTAGACCACGCACAGACAAACAGAAACTTCAGAAATCCAAGTGCAATCTAACCCTAAGCAAACCTGAAGCTAGACCAAGCACAGAGAAATGAGAACTTCAGAAATCCAAGTTCAATCAAGACTGCAAAAATGCGAAATCCAAAGCGAGGTTACAAATTCACATACCTGCAGCGATCTCGTGGAGATATGGCAGCGGAAAATCGTGAACGGAGCTCCTGCAGATTTACCCGCGGAAAAAAATGATCGGAGCACTCACTCGGCGCTACTGTAAAGCAAGCAGAAGTAAGTGTGAAAAATCCGCCGCCGCCACCGAAAGCGAACCCAAGCACAGACAAACAAGAGGTTAAAAAATCCGATTCACTCTACCCTAAGCAAACCCTAGCACACCCGAAGCTGAACCAAGCATACAGAAACAATAACTTGAAAAACCGAGGTCAGTCTAACCCTAACAAACACTAACAAATCCAAAAGCTAAACAAAGCACAGACAAACAAGATTTTCGGAAATACAAAGCGAAACAAAGCACAGACAAACAAGATTTTCGGAAATACAAAGCGAGGTCAAGACTGCAAAAACACGGAATGCAAAGCGAGGTTGCAAAACCCTAAACCTGCAGCGAGCTTGTGGAGCAAGCTCAATGAAGACTGCAAAAAAACGAAATCAAAAACGAAATCAAAAGCCAGGTTGCAAATTGAAATACCTGCAACGACCTCGTGGAGATTCAGCAGCGGAAAATCGTCAACGGAGCTCCTGGAGATTTTGCCCGCGGAAGAAATTGTTCGGAGCACTCACTCGGACCTACGCAGGCAGCGCGAAAGTGTGAAAAATCCGCGCCACACAAACCGAACCCAAGCACAGACTCCACAGAGGCAATAAGAGCTTAAAAAATCCGAATTCAATCTACCCTAAGCAAACCAGAAGCTGGACCAAGCACACCCGAAGCTGGACAAGTATAGAGAGACAAAATTTCCGGAAATGAAAGCTCAATCAAGACTAGAAACACGAAATTCGAAAACACGAAATTCGAAGCGAGGTACCTGCAGCAAGCGCGTGGAGATTTGCAGCGGAAAATAGTAATCGGAGCAGGCACTCACTCACTCGGCGCGACTGGAAAACCGTGAAGCATTCGGAAGTGCACTAATCCGCGCGAAAAGTAAAACACGTGGCGCTACTGTTCATCAAAGCGACTCTCAAACATCGAAGCAAAAAAAGGGCAAAAACACGTACATGATCACTGTCAGACCTGAACTACGCAAAAATCTCCAGGAGCTCCAAACCCTAAGGGTTTACAGCTGGTGGATAATCGGCCCTGCCTATACCGGACGCCCTATACCCGGACTCCATATACCCGGGTACCCTATACCCGTACACTCTATACCCGTACACCCTATACCCGGGGCCCTTACCTTAATCCGATCCGAGAGGTCACCATATTTATATTGTCAACCCTAAAAATTCAAACAGTACACTACTAATGATAAATAGTGTTACCTACTCTAATTGATTTAAAAGAGCCACAAACAGTGTTACCTATACACAAATATGAAAACGTGGGTCTCACCAGTAGCGACAAGTTTAACCCAATGTGGAAGAAAAACAACTCTAAGGTGCAAGGGTGCCAAAATCAAGTACATCACGTAGAGCGACAGCACGAAGCTGCCCACACACACCACCCAAGTAGCTTTCCAATAGGAAATTCGAAACACCCTTCCCTGGCAAAGATTTTTCACAATTGCCATAAGAATTTTTCAACTAATTACCTCTCCCCAAATTTCTTCTCAAACACATTCACCTAGGCCAGGGTGAATTGACCCCCTCATTGGCCCTCCAAGGTAAACCCTGGAATTTTTTATTAGAAAGGCTTAATTTTTTTTTGAAATTCTGAATTCATATTTGCAATCAGAGGCCATAAATAACCCTCGCGTGATGCAAGAATTACCAAAAAATTAGCACAATATAGGGGGCTTTTTTTTTCAAACCTAAGTTGACAGGGGCAATGAGGGGGTCCATTCTCCCTGCGCATTCACCTATGTCTAACCTTTGCAAGCGCCTGTAACAACTATGAATTCTCGATTACAACCTCAAATAACTTCCATTGCTATTGGACTTATGTCCACGATTTTTGAGACGATGTGCACTGAACACAAGGAACCCTGTACTTTAATGTCAATGAAATAGTCGGGCAACGACCGTGCCCTGTACTTTAATGTCCAAAAAAAATATAAAGTCATGAATTTCACGTAAAGAAAAACCCTAAACACATGGTGCAAGTTCAAATTCTTCCTAAACTCATGAATCCAAAAAAGTATTCTATTGGTGGTCACTTGGAATGCCGTTGAATTTGAAATGAAATAGTCCGGCAACGACCGTGCCCTGTACTGTAATGTCCAAAAAAACATAAAGTCATGAATTTCACGTAAAGAAAAACCCTAAACACATGGTGCAAGTTCAAATTCTTCCTAAACTCATGAATCCAAAAAAATATGCTATTGGTGGTCACTTGGAATGCCCTTGAATTTGAAATGAAATAGTCGGGCAACGACCGTGCCCTGTACTTTAATGTCCAAAAAAATATAAAGTCATGAATTTCACGTGAAGAAAAACAAAAAGCACGTGGTGCAAGTTTGAATTCTTCCTAAACTCATGAATCCAAAAAAATATGATATTGGTGGTCACTTGGAATGCCCTTGAATTTGAAATGAAATAGTCGGGCAACGACCGTGCCCTGTACTTTAATGTCCAAAAAAATATAAAGTCATGAATTTCACGTAAAGAAAATTAAAAAACACGTGGTGCAAGCTGGAATTCTTCCTGAACTCATGAATCCAAAAAAATATGCTATTGGTGGTCACTTGGAATGCCCTTGAATTTGAAATGAAATAGTCGGGCAACGACCGTGCCCTGTACTTTAATGTCCAAAAAAATATAAAGTCATGAATTTCACGTGAAGAAAATTAAAAAACACGTGGTGCAAGCTGGAATTCTTCCTGAACTCGTGAATCCAAAAAAATATGCTATTGGTGGTCACTTGGAATGCCCTTGAATTTGAAATGAAATAGTCGGGCAACGACCGTGCCCTGTACTTTAATGTCCAAAAAAAATATAAAGTCATGAATTTCACGTAAAGAAATATCCTAAACACATGGTGCAAGTTCAAATTCTTCCTAAACTCATGAATCCAAAAAAATATGATATTGGTGGTCACTTGGAATGCCCTTGAATTTGAAATGAAATAGTCGGGCAACGACCGTGCCCTGTACTTTAATGTCCAAAAAAATATAAAGTCATAAATTTCACGTAAAGAAAATTAAAAAACACGTGGTGCAAGCTGGAATTCTTCCTGAACTCGTGAATCCAAAAAAATATGCTATTGGTGGTCACTTGGAATGCCCTTGAATTTGAAATGAAATAGTTGGGCAACGACCGTGCCCTGTACTTTAATGTCCAAAAAAAATATAAAGTCATGAATTTCACGTAAAGAAAAACCCTAAACACATGGTGCAAGTTCAAATTCTTCCTAAACTCATGAATCCAAAAAAATATGCTATTGGTGGTCACTTGGAATGCCCTTGAATTTGAAATGAAATAGTCGGGCAACGACCGTGCCTTGTACTTTAATGTCCAAAAAAACATAAAGTCATGAATTTCACGTAAAGAAAAACCCTAAACACATGGTGCAAGTTCAAATTCTTCCTAAACTCATGAATCTAAAAAAATATGCTATTGGTGGTCATTTGGAATGCCCTTGAATTTGAAATGAAATAGTCGGGCAACGACCGTGCCCTGTACTGTAATGTCCAAAAAAATATAAAGTCATGAATTTCACGTGAAGAAAAACAAAAAGCACGTGGTGCAAGTTTGAATTCTTCCTAAACTCATGAATCCAAAAAAATATGCTATTGGTGGTCATTTGGAATGCCCTTGAATTTGAAATGAAATAGTCGGGCAACGACCGTGCCCTGTACTGTAATGTCCAAAAAAATATAAAGTCATGAATTTCACGTGAAGAAAAACAAAAAGCACGTGGTGCAAGTTTGAATTCTTCCTAAACTCATGAATCCAAAAAAATATTCTATTGGTGGTCACTTGGAATGCCCTTGAATTTGAAATGAAATAGTCGAGCAACGATCGTGCCTTATACTTTAATGTCCAAAAAAACATAAAGTCATGAATTTCAAGTAAAGAAAAACCCTAAACACATGGTGCAAGTTCAAATTCCTCCTAAACTCATGAATCCAAAAAAGTATTCTATTGGTGGTCACTTGGAATGTCTTTTAGTATTATATATTCATGAATTTTTCCTTTTTTTCGTTGTAGTTATGTAGTTGTAAAATTAATTTTTTTTTCAATTCACATTTTTTCCTATTTGTTTGAATGCTAATTAAATTAATACTAATATGAATGTAGAAATGTGCTGGCTACTTTGTTGTATTCTCATTGTGAATTAAGACATCGTATTTTTAGAAAACAATCATAGATTGTGTATTTGGAAGTCATTTAGAACTTGTATTTTTTTTGTTCATTGTGAAATTCACATTTTCTTTTCGATTTGAAAGGATAAAAACTATAACCTCTTCAAATACGGTGACAACATTAAAAGAATTTAGAAATAGAGATTTTAATTTCCTTCTCGTGAACTTTATTTTTTTGATGACTTAGCAAAGGCAATTTCTTTGTATTAAGGGCGTGGTTTTTGAACCCTAAACCCTAAAACCTAAAACCTAAGACCCTAAACATTCAAATCCCATCTAGGAATAGGGATATTTCTGAAACATTCCATCATTTATTAGTAATTCAGTGAGTCACACTTTCTATTCACTATAAAAGGCAAAAAATATTCGCGGCCACTGAAAATAGGGAATTTTACAGTAAAGGCGCTTTGAACCCTGACATAACAAAATTCTAATGTCGGGAAGCCGAGGTAGTTGCCACTTGCTTAATGTACATAACGGAACCTTTATTTTCTAAAAAAAAACATTGCAGCTTTTTGAGCTTAGATGTTGGGCGTAAAGTTTGAAGTTAAAGGAGAGAAGGATTTGGACAATACCTTTTCGTGGCTACATTTGAAGACTGTCAAAGGGATATGCCAACGCGGTGTTTAAAAGTCAACACACAGTTATGAAGGAATATAATGAAAAGTGTAGTGACCCCATTATTTTCGTGGGGCCAGCCACTAAATTCAGGATTGCATTTCGTTTTGAACATGTATAGTTGGTAAGGCCATCATGATTCCGAGGACGCCTGTTATTAGAATGTACGTCTTCAAAAATGAGAACTTAGTTCGCGCTCTTTCTTTCCCGCCGAGAAGTTGAGTGCACGTCGCCACTGGAGTTGCATTCCACTCTTCCCACCTTTCTCCTGAGTAGCATCAACTTCTGCGTTCTTTGTTTTCACTTCTGCGTGCTTTGTTTTCAATTTCTGCACTTTCAATTTGTACTTTTATGTCATCTGAAGAGTTTCAGTAGAATAGTTTTGTGATTATATGAGTACCGCGCTCGTGATAGTCCGCCGTATTGCTGGAGAAGGTCTGACTCTACATAGAAATTATAGTAAGCCAGTCCGACCTCTTTGGAAAACTTTAGCATTCCCCACTCAACAGCTTGTATCTTTGCATAGGACTTGTCATTCCATGCTTGGCAATGGTTTTGCGCAGGTGTTGATTTATGTCCTGTATAGTTCATGTTGTGATAATGTGTCCGGCCACCGTCCATGAAGTTTTCTGTATATTGCGTCATTCCAGAAGCTCAGACTGAAGAATACTGAGGAGTGTACTTGAATTCTCTCCGCAAATTACGGACTTTCTATAAATAGAAAGTTATCCACTAAAATGACAATGAAATACACTTCATCTCTGTTTTCACTGATTTGCAATTCAGCGCTGGTCGCGCTGATCTGCACTTCAGCCCTGGTCTCTCTTAAGTGTCTCACCGGATGACCAGGAGAATGATTGTTTAGCGCGACGACAGAGGTGATTGCAGTTTAACACTACTCGCGGTGAACTGAATTTTAACTGTGGACTCACTAAAATGTAGTCAATTGTGAATACCGCATTTCAGCGCGACTCGCGCTGAAGTGTCGTCAGTAAGAAAATGTAACTGTGGTGAAACACTTCAGCACTACTCGAGCTGAAACGTGGACTGCAGCGCTAGTTTTACTGAAAATGGCATTCTGATATTGGCTTCCACTCGTAACGCATGACCTCTGACATGCTATAAAATATAATTTACTACATCCGTTGCTGACTATGATTTCTGTATTGCTCATCATTTGAGTTTCCAGGTGCATGACATGACTTCGTCTATGATTCCAGAGGACTTCATGGAATTCTCGGACGAAGAATTACCAGTTCAGGAAGGGATGAATGTAGATGTTCCTGAATGCGAAGGAATCCCGCGTCGTCTTTGGAATACAAGATGTGTCACCTTATATAATGTGGAGGGCTTACTTGTTGGCGAAGGGACTTGCCATAGTGTCAACTCAGACCTCGTGCTTGGAGCAAATGGTCCTCTCGGAGATACCCATGTAGCAGTACACATCACCAAGACATTTTCTGAAGTGGATATCCCCCTGGAGCATATCTACTATTTGGTAGCTTGGCCGATTGAGCGAGTCCATTACGCAGGAGCAAGCCTTTACGACCATGAGGCACGGGACAGATTCAATCAGCTGCAAGCCCGTGTTCTGAATCCCCAACCTGTAGCATCTGCTCGGCCATATTCAAATATCCTCCAGAATCCACCTCGCGTGATATCCCGCAGATCTAAGGAACTCCTAACTCAAGAGTCCATCAACATGGTGTCCAGCAAAGTCTGCTGCAGCCAAAATTGTGTTCAACCGTTTCCTAGGGACAAGATTCGGGCCTTACGCGAACGTATGTACTATAGTACGTCGTTCAAGTTCAGGTCGCACTTAAAAACTGACGTTCATCGATCAGTTCATCTTGATGCGCGTGGGAGGAAGACAGTGACCGTTGAAGGCATCAACGTGTGCATGCGAGCATGGATGCATATTTCTGGAGTCCCGGAGCCAACATTCTACCGATACCTCAAATATTGGAAGGACGAACGAGAGGCAAGAGACCATGGGAATACAGGATTGGAAAAGCCACGAAAGCACACTCAACAAGCAACCGCAACACTGGAGTGTATCCTCGAAAAGGAGGCGGATCACATGCCACATCGTACTCGGACTTTGAAGTCGGGGGACAAGGTCGTATCCATGTGTCTTCCCTCTACTTTCCAGTGGAAGGGTAAGATGAAGGAAATCAACGACGTTAATGCAGCCTTTGGATTACCCGAAGTTTCAACTTCGAACTTAAGCAAGATCAGATCTGCTAAGTTCTCCGAGTTTGAGGTGAAGAAACCTGGTGATAATTTTGCTCGGTGTTCAATGTGTGATAAATTACAAGAGCTACGAAGGAGTTGTATTGCAGGATCTCAAAGTGCTTTGGTATGGTCAAGGAGGCTTGACAAACATTTGGCTATTGCTCGGGCACATAGGGAGCTCTACTACGCAAACCGTTACCGCTCGCATGAGTTTCCACATGAATGTTTGACGATCATGCATGACAAGATGGACCATGCCAAAACTGCTTCTCCGGTCTTCTCCCACAAGACTAAAGAGCTTGATGGACTCACAAAGTTGCCCGTTTCAGTTACTGGAATGATTGCACATAGTCATGCTGATGTTCGATATGCGCATTATGGCTTAGATATGTTTCCCCACGACTCAAACTACACTATTGGGTCCATGGCAAAGTTGCTGCGAGACTTGGAATTGCCACCGAAGTCGTCTTCTCGGCAATTGTTTAGAGGATCAGGATCCTCAAATTTGTCCAAGGCAGTACTGAAGGGTGCCGAAGTTTGTGAAGCATCTCTACCTCCACCACCGGAACCCTTATGTGCAGGGATGCCACTGCCTCCAATTCTGAATGTGCAAATGGATAATGCCACAGGAGACAACAAGAATAGATTTGTTTTCTGTTACTGGTCTCTTCTTGTTGCAAACAAGATCTTTCGTGAAGTGTACGTGAACTTCATGATCGTGGGTCATACTCATGACGATATTGATGCACTCTTTGGAAGATGGAGCATGCTTTTGAAGAAGGAAAACTTCCTTACAATTCCTGCACTTATGAAGTCGTTTATGGATGTTGAATCCATTCCCACAATTCCTCACCTCATCGAAGAGGTGCCAGATTTCAAGGGCTTCATAGCAGGCAAAATTTTGGATGGCAACGACATTATGGTTGGACATACAAAGCCACAACAAGTCAAGTTCTACTTGGATGTGACTGGGTGTCCAGTCATGAAGTATAAGATGTTGTGCACTGATGTAGACTGGTTACCTAAGGGGGCTGGTCTTGGAATGAAATTGTGGAAGGAGGACTCGGAAGGGCAGAGTTTGTGGCCACGTGGAGTACCAGAAGCTGTTCAGCCAAGTCCAATGAAAGGCGTGGAGGACATCTTGAAGGGCATATCTGGATTTGTGAGGTACTGGGAGAATTTATGCAATCAAGATCGCACTGGGGAGTACCGTAGACGCTATGAGCACATAGTGCACTATTGGCGTGGTATCAAGGTAGCATTGCTTGAACCACAACCTTCATCTTCTGTTTTGAGGGATGGTTTTTGGCCAACTAGCCATGTTCAAGCAACTCGGGTGGATGAATTAGACGAAGACGGTGAGGATCGTGAAGAGTTCGGAGAAGATGACGCGTATGTAGACCCTCTGAGAGGTCGTCCACAACCATCCTTTAGGGTGGGCCGAGATCTCTTTGAAGGGTATTTTGTTGCAGTTCAACCCGCAAATGGTGACAGTCATCCAGTTTGGATTGCAAGGGCATTGTCTGATCCAAATTGTAATCCGGAGAAACCTAATTGCGTACTCATTCAATACTTTCGTCCAACATCGAGAGATCAAGATGTTCAAGACTTGTACACTGGATGGGATAGTGAAAAAGGTCTACGTTGGAAGGTCGATGAAACCGAACCGCCACTTTGGGAGCATACAAATGCTCTTATGACAGCATGGAAGTCTAGCATCCGAAAAGATACTGTCCAATGCATGATCAAAATTCCAGCTGCTCAAATTGACGTCATCAACCAAAGCCTTGCATCGTACACTTGATATTTGAAGTTTTGTATGCATATATATCACATGTTTTATAAATACGTATTTTCCATTGTCATATTCTATATAATGAATGGAATTCCTATATTAGATTAGATGGTATAGAATTGACTTCATTGATTCAATTCTATTGCTTGGTATTGCATGAATGTTTTGAAGTCTGTGTATGTTTTGTATTTACAAAACAACGGAATTTTATAATTTACTTAATATACTTTATTTTATGTTTTTGATCTTTGTTTTCTCAGCTTTTTTCTTTATTTTATTATTTGTTTGTCATTGAATATAGTATATTTGAAATTACATTGCTATTGGGCAAAAAAATGTAGTGGATATATCCATTGTTTATTGGGTTAACATGTAAAGCACTTGTCACATTTTCGGTAGTGGGCCGGTTGGTTGTTACAATTTTCCTGCCTGCAAAGCTCACATCGCAGCACCAAGTCATGTTTTTTCTCTCATGCGCTCATACGAATCCAACAGGAATCAAACCCGGACCGCTTCAATGAGATGAACAACCCCTTACAACCAACCGCGGAGCTCATGACTTGGTGTTTAGAAGATTGGGAAATCTCTATTTATATTAATCAGAACATTTCTCTTAAAGCAAACTACATCTAATTGAACATTGCAGCATTCGGGAGACTCTCATTTTAATGGAAATTGCACATTACAACTAGCAAATTCAGTGTTTGCCCGCCTAAACTAGCTAACATTATAATTCATTGTATAGGGTCTAAATGGACAATATTATTTTGAGAGACTCCAAACCTCTCAAAATATTGAATATAGTGTTAAAAAATTAATGCCCAAATTAGATCACAACTTGTAATAAGAACATGAAGTTTATTAACTCCTAAAAATCCAAGTATTTGGGACAAAATACAAATGTGTTTTAAAATATAAGTTCCATAACTTTTTTGAAGTTTGCATCAAAAGATGCAATGCTTCTTTTGAGCTCATTGTGACACTTTGTCACAATGAGCTCAAATCCATTGTTTTTTAAAAAATTATTTATCACCCCCCCCCCCACCCGTCCAAATATTTTTTAAATGATTTACCCCCCAACTCGGAATAGTTTTAATTAAAAAAAATTTAATGAAATTTTTTTAACCTCCCTCCCCTCCCCTCCTTTGTAGTTTCCCATGACAATACCCATGACAAACAATATGGGATATTGCCCGTATCCCCAATCCGTATCCGTATCCGTATCCCAATCTGTATTATATCCCAGTCTGTATTTGTATCGGTATCCGTATAAGTACAAGTATCCGTATCCAAGTTTTTTTCAGATCAACGGTTGGGAGGGAGGTTGTAATTATTTTTTAAATAAAAATCAACGGCTCTATTTTTTAGGAGGGAAGGGGGGGCCTACTAATGCAGGTGCTGCATCTTTTTGCTTCATTGTGAAGCATGAAGAGTAGAAAGTATCCATATGGTCAAATTTTCAAAACTTTTTATTGATTTGCTTCAAATCATATTTGAAGATGTAACTTGATGTTACATTAGACACTATTGTTGACATAAAAACACAAGTTATTACAATGAATGTCGCCTAAAATCTATCACCTAAAACACAAGGTTCTTCTAGTGCAAAGAGGTCTTGTAGAGCCTGTGCCACCATGACATTTTTCTTTAATATGTACTTTGTAAGATCTACAATAGTGGTGCTCATTAACACAATCAGCATGTATTAACATTGCCTATAAGGCCCAAAATGATTCATATAAGGATACCAAAGTTGACCAATAACACCTATCTTCAATTGCAAACTTTGTGATTTACAAAATCAGCTTTCCCATTTTATGTAGAGCAATTCACCATCCATACTCTAACCAATTTGAATGCACTACAAGGGACAATAATTTAGTAAAAGATAAAGTTTAGATAATTGTAAAAGTTAGAACAAGTACTTCAAGATTATATTTGTACCAAATTAAATGTGATAGCCATGCTATTGCATTTAAATATGACAATATAACATACAAAATTTAGTGTCCAATGAATTGAACACCCTACTTTTTGAGGGTGTCAAAAAACAGAAAACATGAAATCTAGTATTAACTAAAATGATCATAATATGAAATTACAAATTGAAAATAAAGAAATTTTAAAAGAGGTTATATTGTAACAGAAACCCAAAAGACAAAGTATAAAACTATAGTTCAAAGTAAAATCTAAATATTGAGAATTTTAATTTTAGAACCTTGCATATGAGCACCTTGAAAATAAATGTACACTGTGAAGGACTACATGATAGGCTATTGCATGACAAAGTCATTGTAGTTGATGTATTGGGAAATATGAAGTGAATATTTTTCCATTTCAAGGCTAAAGCTATAAACTTCTACTTCAACATCCTTCTCTCTTTTTTCTTAAAGAACAAACAAATATTACTTCAAGGACATTGTACTTTATTTTCCAATAGTTATAGTAGGTGATCATTATAATTATGCATCTAGGATCAATTCCCCATAAACAATTCCACATTTAGACACACTATTAGACTAGTGTTTTGCTATGCTATAAAATTGACACCCCTCCACATAAAAGACCAAGAGTCCCTTAAGAGACTATTGGACCATTGGGATAAATTTTTATCACATAAATTTTCATTTAAATCAATGCTCAAGAGCAAAGGTTATGTAACTTGAAGCTTGAAATGGAGAACGTCATGAAATCCAACCCACCCCACCCCTTCCTCCCACCCCACCTGCTAAAAGTCAATAGAATTTTTTTTTAATTTTTTTTTAATAAAAAATACTTTTGACTACATTAAAAGCTTTGATTCTTTATATTTGAACTAATGATTAGAAAATTATGGAGAATCCTTTGGGAGGGGTTATCAAAACAACTTCTTCAAAAAATCACTCATGGTAATTAGTTTCGAACTCAATTTTCACAATTTTTCTTTAAAAAAAATCCATAATGTATAGTTTTCTTACTAGAATAATCTCATTGTTGTTGCTACTAACAATTTAGTTTTTCCTTCTATATTTTATCTACTTCTACTTAATTAACAATTTTTGAAAGAATGAAGATCTAAGTTTTTCCTTAAGAATTTTTCCCAAAGACTATCAAAACGCTTATTTAATATTTACAATTTTTAGTTCAAAATCTATTTTTGAATAATTTCAAGTTAGAAAGAGTCAAAGTTTTGAAATCTAATTAGACAGGGTTCACAAAAAAAAAACATTTTCTTCACTTTGAATATAGATATCTTACAATCTATGTGGTGACTAGTTTCTAAAAAAAATTCGTTACAATCTCATGCTAATTAAGTGCATAATCCTAGGGTTAGATATGCAAAAATAAAAATAAGTTTCCAAGTTTAGAACTTTGCAATTGAAATGGTAGCTTTGAGTGTTTTTTTAAAAGGGAAACGCCTTGGTCTTTCAAGGGTTGAAACATCTATTGAATCAAATTTTATCATTTTTATTTTCAAATTCAATTGAACATTTCTTGATGTGGGTGCCTCTATCTCTTGACTTCAATATTCTTGTGAATGTCATTTGGTTGCTTATTAAAATAAAAGCTCACTCAACGAGTATGATACAATTCATTTCAAAAAAGAATCATAATTAGTTCCTACAGTCTTATATGAAGGCGGTGATTATAGTGAAGTTCCTTGGAATATGAAAGACAACTAGGACAAAGTTAGAATAGTTGTATAACGTTGTACGATTTCATTCCTAAGGCGTTTGGATGTCTTTAGGATTTTCAAAAAGTAAGTGATTCAAAACCCAAACAAACGATAAAGCGAGGGATTAAACATCATAACATAGTTTGCATTTAACCCTTTAGTGACCGTGGTTGATTTGGGGGGCAGGCGTAGTTTTTCAAGAAAATGAATTTTGTGTCCATTCTAAAGATGCAATTTTAGATCAAACCGTACAAGGTGTTTCCATAAGGGAGATTCTTCAACCTAACAAAAAATCAAACTCATCCAATGGTACAAATTTCTATAAATGAGGTAGGAGGTCGATAAATCAACCTTTTGAAGGCTAAAATTGAATTTTGGGAAGCGAAACATCTTTAAATATTTTTTTAGTAAATTTTCCTCAAAAGACAAGTATAATAGACATCTAACCAAAGTCGTTTCATATTTTTTCAAGCTTTGTGAAATTAGTTACAAATTTTTGAAGTTCACAAAAAATGATCATCTATGGTCATCAAAACAAATACCCTTCTAAAATGTGCAGATTTGGTACATTGAAGAATGTGAAATGTACCTCTAAATCATGTTTGCTTCTAGAGCCTTGTTGGAGTTTGAGTTGCTTTCCTGAAGTCTAAAAAATCATTGACTTGAATGGCCCTTTAGAATTTGCGCTACATAAATACCAATGCATAAGTTTACTGTGGGCATTCATGAGATTACAAAGCAACACTTATGCCTTGTCAAGACATCAAGTTACAAAAAAATCTCACAATTTGGTTGATATTTTTTTGTATTTTTGTTGAAGACTTCCCATTTGAAGGTTCAAGCCATTTAAGTTTGCAACCTCATAGCTAATTCATCAATGCTCCAATTCTCTTGAAATTGGTTTTGTTTGAAGCGCACAAAGACATTCTAATTGCATTCCTCTTTGAGATTTTTGTGATCAGATGTATTTTGAACAATATTAGACCAAGAGTCCAAAAATCAACCAAAAAGTGGTCGACCGGTCACTAAAGGGTTAACATAAGAGCTATTGATAAAAATTATTTGTGCACCATATTCTGCAATCTGAATTAGTTATGATTTATAAAACCAATGAATTCAACAATGTTTTCTTGTAGTTCAAATGTCTTTAACTGCTAAAGGACCAAGGCCTTTTTTCTACCAAAAAACACTCAAAATTACCATTTCTATAGCAAAGAGTAAAAGAATTTGAATTTTCTTTTTTTCACATCTAACCATATAATCTTACACCTAACTAGTATGAGAATGTGTAGAAAAAATTTCAGAAATTTTGACAACACAAATTGCAAGATATTTGTGTTTAAAGTGAAAATAATCAAGTTTTTCAGCACATTGTGGGACTAGAATATTTGACTTTAAACCTTCTTAGAATAATTTTTTTGCACTACAAAGTTTTGAGCTTTAAATCTTTGTTGTGGGGAATTGAATTGAGAGTCTAGGGGGATTTCTTTTTTAAACTTAATTTTTATTCTTAAAAATAATTATTAAGTAGAAGTAGGTATGAGATAGAAGGAAAATCTAAATTATTAACATCTCTAAAATAGAATTAAAATGCACTAATTCTAAAGGTGAGATTGTTTTAGGAGGTAAATTAAACCACGTGGAATTTTTTTTCTTAGCCCCTAAAGCGGTCCCAAGGTCTTTTTTTGTCAAAACTACTCAAAACTACCACTTTTTCTATGTTCACCTACAAAGTAAATTTTAAAAAATAAATTTTAGAATCAAACCATAGGATCTTGTTTTACACTTGTCTAAGGGCATGTGATAATTTTTTTATGATGTTTGACCGTATAGATTGAAAGATATTAGCATCCAAAGTGAAAGAAAAAAATTTCTTTTAAGAAGTTATTATGATTGCCCACAAAGCAAGAAGCTCCATAACTTCCACATCACTAATCCAAATAGAATGAATCAAAGCTTCCCATTTAGAAAAAATATATATATAATCTACGAGGAAAAAAATACTAAAAAATATTATTTTGTGAATTTTTTTTGTTGCTTGGTCTCCCCTATTTTGAGGTTATTGTGGCATAACTTTTGCTCCTGGGCACCAAATGAAATAAAAATTATATTCCCAAAAAGTTCATAAATTTCTTTATCTTATGAAAAAGTTTCAAAAAGTTTCAGTAAAAATTGAGATCATAGGAGCTTACCCAAAATCCAATTTGTCCCCTATAGGAACAATGGGACTTTAGGGGTTAAATTGTAAAAATTGCATTAAAAAATGAATCCTACAAATTATTTTTCAAGAAGATGCTCTAATTGCCCCAAAGAACAAGATTGTCCATAACTTTCTCATTACAAATCCAAATGGAATGAATCAAAGCTTTCTATGTATACAAAAATGTAATCTATGAGGGATTTTTTTTTTTTTTAAATACTCAAATTTTGAATTTTTTTTTGTTGCCCCCTTTCTCCTATTTTGAGCTTGTTTGGGCATAACTTTTGTTCTTGGGCACCAATTGAACAAAAATTATATTTCCATGAAGCTAATCAATTCTTCTATCTTCAAAAAAAATTTGAAAAAATCATGACAAAAATTTAGCTTGTAGGTTCATGCCCAAAATCCCATTTGTCCCCCGTTGTCCCCCAAAGGGAAAATGGTCCTATAGGGGTTAAGAGCAATAAGGCACTAACTATTGAAAGAAACATACATATGTGCACAAAATGCAAGAATTCCAAAACATTTGGAATCCCCTACCATTTTCTTATTTGTGACAATAGTAAATCACAATGGAATCAAATTAAGGATTTGATTTGTCTATGTTGTAAGATTTGAAGTAATTGTGATTGCTTGTTTTCCAAGATTTCTATAATTATTATTGACTTATTTTTTAATAATCACATGATAGTTTTTGAAGGTGTGAATTCATAGCTTAAATTTACAAATTAATGTATGAAACCTTTGTGGACAAGAAACAATCTTGGTCTCTTATTTAGCAAGATTCTTAAAGAATCATGGACTTATTATGTAATAATGACATTGTTCTTATTAAAACGTAAACTTGACGCATTGAGGATCTTGTTTTTTGGGCAATCAAAATATCCTCTTTAGAAAAATCAAAGCATCCTCTTCTAAGATTCAATCATCATCTTTTGCTAAAACCCTCATTGACTTTTGAAATTTGGCATGTATGTAAATAATAAATTATGGCATTCAATCATCCCCCCCAAAACAAATTTTAGATCTCAAATCCCATTCTAAGAGGAGTCAAACTTTGTTAGCTATGGTGTGGTAGCTTAAAAAAAAACATTTTCTATTAACTTCATGCCCTATTATCTTGGAGTCTATTAAGTCAAATTTCTTGAAATTTTTCCCATATATTTGAAATGTTTGTTTCTAAATTTTCACTATTTGGATTTCAAATAAAAAATTTCCTAATTGCACAAGAAATCATCAAGAAATGACTAGTGTATTGTCAACTCACTTAACCTCCTTGCATTGTAGGGTGATTTAGAGTAAGCTAGACTCTATATTTGCTTTTGAAATTTTTCATGAGTGAACAAAACATCATATACTTATGAATGGTGAGAATCCTAATTTTTGTGTAGAGAAAAATTGTACTCCAAGAAGGCTAGAAGTCTGTAGAGTGTGGACCCTACTTTACAAGAATGTAAATTTTTTAAATTCTCACTTCAAACATTATAATCTTTCAATTCACGTAGTCAATTGGACTTAAATTTTTTCCACACATTTCCTTACTTGCTCAATACACTTTTGAACAATTGGAGTTCAAGAAGAAAAATAAATTTAGTTCCTTGGTTTTGGACAATGCATCAAAAATTGATAGTTTTAGACTTCTCCTCTTCCAAAACACCCTTTGGCCTTTAGGAATTAAACCACTTTTTCAATTACCAAGTTTGGTTATTTCCACTATTATTTATTCAAAATAGCATTTTTATAGGTGTTTGCTGGATAGTTCAAATTGCAACCTATTTTTTTCCCAATTCCATCGGCTAACTTTGAAGTAGCCACTGGTCCTTTCTGAACTTGGGCATGTTTTCATTTCAATTTCTGCCCTACCAACTGCCTAGTTGTCTTGAACTCACTTGGTGGTAAGTTCATCCTTCAGACAGCTGGAGAAAAAGAAAGAATGTCTTTGATTGTTTTTATTCATTGAATTTCCATCCCTCGTGTTAAAGAGAATTGTTTTGGAGCTCGCTTTCTTCACAAAAACAAAGAACATTGAAAGAACAAAAGTGCACGTCTATATACTGTTATTCCATTCCAATTATGGTACTGTAGGATAGAGGCCTACCATGGTTGTAATGTGTGAAGGAAAAATTAGTGTTGGATTCCAGAGACGGAGCCTAAAAAACAGCTAACTTAACGCATCCCAGGAAGGCGTACATTCCCATATTTGACGAAAGTTGCAGCAAATGAAGCATGTCAAACTTCCTGGACGCAGTGTTCAAATCAGGATCTCAAGTGACGGAACTGTGCTACTACTCTCAATTTCTAATTCGTCAAATTGGTGCGTTCTAAAGTGTCAGAAGTTTAGGGCGGGTGTTCAAAACTGCTTTCTGATCATTGACAACCGGATAAAACTCCATCAGTCAATTAATGTCCAGTTCAATCCTATTTGGAATTTTCACAAGCTTTTGCGATAATCTTAGTACAAATATGTATTTATCTCAATTTCATCGAAACGATCATAAAGGGAGAGGGTCATAAAGTTGCGGTTGCATGAACAATAAGAGATCGATGAAAGAAACATAACCCTGAAGCACTCTGTTCGAATTTTAGAAAAAGAAATTCAGAGTTCAGGGTTGGGTTTAGGGTTTACGGTGGCTTCAGTCGATGCGAGGGCTCTTCATTCACGAGACCAAGAAATCGTCCACCTTAGCTTACAGCGCTTGGAGAATGAGAGGCATGCCGAACTTGGGCCTTGGCACGATCATCGAGGTCGGGTGGTGCTTGTAATTCGGGGACGGCAGCACCCTGAACCGGCGCAGCACCCTGGCCACAATGATCTTCATCTCCATCATGGCGAAGTTGTTGCCGATGCAGGACTTGGGGCCAAGTCCGAACGGCACAAACGCTTGCGGATGCGAGCACGCACCCGACACGCCGTGAGCGAAGCGCTCGGGGTTGAAGCTCGCAGCGTCCTCCCCCCAGTAAGCCTTGTCCTGGTGCACCGCAGTCGTTGCGAACTCGATGTTGATGCCCTTGGGAATGAAGAGCGATTTCAACTGGATGTCCTTGACTGCTAGTCGTGAAAGTGTTGGCACTACGGGGAAGTTTCGCAGGGTCTCGTTTGCTATCATCCCCACCTGCACAAGTGGTTAGGGTTTGGTGCATACCCGAGTATTAAGGATTGAGGGTTCGTGCAGCCCTAATTTATGAAATTTGTACTTAGGTTGAACATGCATTCCTGACTTGGACCCTTTCTTGAATCCTACATCTTCACCCAAAATCAAAACCAACCTCTCAATGATGCAATTCTAATGAAGTCCACTCACTTTTGACATATTGATGGATTCTAATTCCTTAAATTTTTACTTTTTGAAAAAAGATTCTAATACATATTTAGAGACACAAATAGGAAGCTACTATTGAACCTCTTACTTCAACTATTCATAGGAAATTCAAAAGAAACAATTTTAAGATCATTTTTTTTTTCCATTTTTTCTTAAAAGGCTAATCAACACAAACTACTTGATTATAACTCTTGCTAACAAAAGAAGCAAATTTCTTAACTCTTAAATGATAAACCAAGCCCTTGGGGCTTGGTTTTGAGAGAATTGTTCACAAAAAGTGGCTTTTGTAGTTTTTTGGAATGATCCAATCTATTGAACTCACTTTAATAGTGAATATGGCTTGCCAAGCACCGCATTTAAGCTACAAAATTAAAACACTATTCACTATTCACTTACACATTCCCTGACCACACAAACTTTGGTCAAGTAATAAATCCCCATACCTTGCTTTAAGGTTTTTTTTATTCCCCTTTGGATTGCCTTCTAGGAAAATAAATGTTGTTTAAAGGTTAACATTGAAATGTTGGCATAGTCATTGTGGAAATCATCTTTTTTGATACCATGTAAATCATTTGCTTAAATAAACCCATGAGTATTAATTGGAGGTCAAATTATTGTGCAAGACTTCTCCTTTTCACCCAAAATTCCAAGAATGAACATTTGCACTTCTTTCAAGATTCTTTGTCATCCATCAAAAACTTTTAGGCCACATGATAGTTCTAAGAGACATGCTTACCACTTTGAGATGCGACAATATTTTAGAATCAAACTTCTCTTCCTCCCCCACCACTTCCATAATCTCCTTCCTAGCCCGTTCTTGCCACTCTGGATACATGGCCAACATGAGCAACATGAACACGGTGGTATTGGCCACCGTGTCTTGCCCTGCAAAGTAGAAGAGCTTGCAGTTGTTCATCACTGAGGCCAAATTAAATTCCATGTTGTTTTCCTGCCATCCGTCGCTTGCTACTACAAGCATGCATCCTAGCAAATCCTCTCCATAAGAGCTTGCATGTCCATTGCGTACAGCTTCTTGCCGCCTAGTGATCAAGTCGTAGAGGAGAGTGTCGAGCTGGTTCAACGTGTGGTTCATATGCCTATGTTTCTTTGTTGGAATGTATCTGTTCAGATGCAAGGATTCAGAGTAGAAAAGCTATTTTCTTGTCAAGTGGAGTTAATGCTTTCAAGACCATTGACCTTCTTTTTACAAAGATGGATGATATGCGGTGAGTGAATCTTAGAGGAATAAATGAAGAAAAATTGAGTAGAGAGACTCTGAAGGTTATGTACGAAAGAACCATGTGTTGTTATCCTATTTTATACAAAACTTCATATTACCCCTTGAAGATGCAAATTTTGAATTTGGATAGAATTTGCACTCACATTCTTCACCAACTCTTATAGTTATGGATTCATCATATATAAGTAATCCCCTCGTAAGTCCTAATTGCTGAGGACAACGACTTACAATCTATAATTTGACTACATGGACCCAAATTTGTATACATTGAATTGAAAATATTCTAGAATGATTTGCATAATTAACCAACCACCCAAATTAAGGTAGTAAATAATTCATCAGTTACATAGGTGTGATCAAGCTATGTGAAGAGTGTTGATATTTGGTGAAGAAATCCCGAAGGAACAAATGAAGGAAAATCATTTTAAGAACTTATGAAAGAATTTTAATTTAGTAGGTAGAGTGAAAAGAAAGTTGTTTTTACTTATTGATTCAAAATTCCACCTCACCAAGGAAAGTAATCTAATCAACAATTGTAAGGAAAAATGGCTCACCAACTCTGCTACTTTCATAGAGAGCATTCCCAAACCACATATAATCCTCTAAAGATGCCCTATATGTGATTTGTAGAACTTGCTCAGATGATTATGTCTTTTCTCTAATTGTGACATTGTTAAATAACTAACACCTATTGATAACTACTGAAAATGGACACATTCATATACATGGGAGCCGAAGGTCAATTTTGGTAACACCGATAATCAACACTATGAGATTTCATAGTTTATTCATGAGCATAACTAGCATAACTAACCCCAATAGACTTTTGATTTACACTTGTCTACAAGACCAGAGTTACTCTTTTTCTCTATGCATCATGCAAAAAGGTCTTGAATCTTCTTTGAATTACAAAAACACCATGTGTGCATTTAGTACTTTGACACTACTTGGGTTAGAGACAATTCTAGAAGAAGCAATTAGGGAGGGTATGTAAAAACCATCGTTAGGAAAGAAATGAGCCCTCAACGAGGGCACAGGGAGAATTGGCCCCCTCATTGCCCTAGTCAACTTTGGTTTGAAAAAAAAGACCCCTATGTTGTGCCAATTTTTTGGTACTTCTTGCAATTCTTGAGAGTAATTTGGGGCCTCTGATTGCAAATATGAATTCAGAATATCAAAAAAAAATTAAGCCTTGCAAATAAAAAATTCCAGGGTTTGCCCTGGAGGGGCAATGAGGGGGTCAATTCACGCTGGCCCTCAAAGGGGTTGTGAGTCTGCAAAACTTAGGGATTCTAGGGAATGCTGGCCTCCAAACAAAATTAAAAAATCTTTTATTTTTTGGGCCATTTTTTGGGCGGGCAGCAAACTGCAAGGCCTGCTTTTGTGCGAGACAGATCAATTAAAACATTTTAAAAACATTTTAAAAATATCAAAATTTTATTATTATTAAAATAAATGAAAAATTATAAAATTTCAGATCTGATGTGGCAATAGTGCAACCACATCAGGCTTCCATTAATATGCATTTTTATTTTAATATCATTTTAATATTATTTATTGTAATTTTTTAAATTTAAAAAAAAAATTAGGATTTAGGATCACTATTCCTATAGATGTTTTAAATTTTTTATTTTTTTATTGCGGTCACTACTCCTCAAGAGTTCCATTCAGAGGAACTCCTCCAAAAATCAAAACGAAGCAGCCTCTTTCAAGGCTGAAATTTTTCCTAATGTATGAGGTGGTGGCTCAATGTTCTACTTCAGTCAGAGATGTAGAGCTAAGGTAGTATGCTCTAAAAGTGTCCATCTTCTTCAAACTGCCCCTATTTTTGGGTGGAGAATAGATTAATAGAGATGGGGTGATCCTTTAATGGACCACTATAGTAATTGAATGCATTGAGGGAAAAATATTTTTCTATTGCAAGAGTCAATCATTGCTTTTGATTTCTACACATCTCTTTACAAGTTGCAAGTAGACGAATTTTGGGAGTCCTATGGTCACAAATAGGTGCCTATGTCCAAAATCTTTGAAAATTTATAACTAATTCAAAAATGCTTGGAAAAATACAAAACCACAGGTGTTAGGTTCTACATCCATTTTTCTTTCTCTG
Organism: Rhytidiadelphus loreus; assembly: GCA_947034895.1. Classification (NCBI taxonomy): domain Eukaryota; kingdom Viridiplantae; phylum Streptophyta; class Bryopsida; order Hypnales; family Hylocomiaceae; genus Rhytidiadelphus; species Rhytidiadelphus loreus. The sequence continues at coordinate 19,165,807 of OX344764.1, forward strand.
AAAAATTATTGAAAAATAATTCTGTCCAAAGAAGCCTATGAAAAAGAACCCTTAAATGGTCGCTTTTAGAGCATACTACCATACTACCGATAGATTCCATAAGTAGAATGATTATCTCTTGAAGAACAAAAAAGAACTCTAAAATGTACTCTTCTATAGAATCATACCAAAGAACTTTCACTTATGATACATACAAATTGCATGAAATCTGCCAAAGATTTATTGTCCGTTGTACGTACCTGTAGCGAGGAATGACCCAAAACCCCAATTCTTTAAACAAGCTAAAGAATTTTGCTGCTAGCTCCATTTGTATCTCGTACACTTGTACACCCGTCTCATACTCTCCACCAAACGCCGTCATCGACAACACTCGTCCTGAAAGCTTGTGCACATCGGGCTCCACATCAATTTCGGCTGAGCCTCCAGCTTGCGCTACTATTTGCTCCCACTTGTGAATCTCCACTATCGACCCTTCTACCATACTTGCCACCATACCCTACAAGATACACTCAAACCTCTTGGCTATTGGAATGAGACTAACAAATCTAGAAAATTATGAATTAAGGTAAGTGCACATATAGTCCACACTAATAACAACTAATAGCAACTGATTATATTAACTAATATTATGTACATATTATTTATATTGAATCTTCTTGGCAAGTGCAAAAGGATTTCAACATATCTTAGCATGCATTAGTTGGACAATGTGTGAGTAAGTAATGAAATTTTGAAGTATTATTTGTAGGAATAACAAAAGTCCTATCGGCTACTCTCACTCACGTTCTCATTGTGAACCTCTTCTAGCATCAATAATATCAAGGTACTGGTGTCGGATTTTGATCCAAATGCAAGTGCCACAATTCCGGCAGTGTAGATTATGGCGGTGCTCATAGCTCATGTGTTTGTTTACAGTACAGTTTCTGGAGATTTTCAACAGTACTTTTTATTGAAAGCCATTGCGTTTCCTTCCTTACATTTCCCAGAGGCTTGATGCAAAATTTTGTTGAAATTTGGCGATACTTATCCTAAATTGACTGTCGTGAACTGAAGCACACTTGCACACATTCGAACAGTGTCATAGTGGATAACACGGGGTCTCAGCCGCTAAGATTAAAAGAGGTTTAAGAGTAGCCATAGCCACAATTTAGACAGCCGAATGCACGCCATAGCCAGCCAGTGTATGCAAGCTTCCGGAATGAGTGATTGTAAGCTTTTGAGGTTCAGGGTTAACTGTGTGTACCCTTCAGAGCATCCAAAATTGGGTGACTCTAATCTTTTGTAGTTTAGGATTAGCTGCGCATACCTTGAGAGCGTCCTGATGGAAAAACGGGTTGATTGTGCGCCTCTCTATGGTCCATTTCTCCCCCACGAGTAGCGCCAACCCTTTCCCAAAGATGCGAGAGATGAAGTTGTCGTCAGGGAAGTACCTCCCCAAGGACGCATGGTTGGTGATGAACACTTCCCTCGCAATCTCCGGGTCTCGCACCACAAGTCGAGTGCTCGTTCCGAACCAATAGAGGAAGTATTTCACGCCTACGACATTTGTGGAACTCATCAATTGAGGGCTTCACACATCACTAATTAGCCTAAATTCAGTGGACTATTTGAGGATATTATGTGCAGGAGCTTGTCCACTATTTCTCTCTTCAATAAGTGATTAACCCCTAAAATGTCCAAGGCCTATTTTGAGCTTTTTGGAATTTGCTCTAAATTGAACAAAATTCCAACATATTGATAAGTTGTATCAATTTTTTTTGAATTGTAATTGTACAAATTCAAACTACATATGTTAGACACCTCATAGAAAAAGAAATCACAACAATATCACTTGTGGAGTGAAAGATTATAATGTTTGACTATGAGGGTGTTAAATCTGCAAAAGTGATGTGAAGTCTTTCAATCCTCTTTTCACAAGTCAAATCTAAAAAGTTGGTGACCAAAAATATATGAGGTTAAAGGGCCTAACATGTATAACCCCAATCAATTTATGACTTCTCAAAATCTACTCTGTAATTTTTTTAAATGAATTTTGAATGTGATTTTTCCTCCGAGATCTAATGCATTTGAGGCTCATTTTCAAGAGCTCTCAACACAACGTGAAGTCAAGATTGCAATGGGTACCCTTGCACAAAATCTTGAATAGAAAAATCACTATCATTTATTTTTAAGATTGAATTTTTGTTGCTAAAACTAGACTTCAAGAACTTTCCAAAAATTCAAACTACTAAAAATAGTAACTTGGTTAGATTTTATTTAGCTTCAAAGTTTTGCAAACACCGGATTTTGGGGTTAATTCCCTATTCCACTGGCTTCTCAACCAATTTAATTCCCTCTCTTTGGGGTTTCATACACCTTATCAAGCACTCTTTCAGTCAGACCCTAGATTCCCACCCTTTCGCTCACAAACTTCACCATAACCAGACACTAAGCAAATATTCTTGCCGATTCATCCACCCATGAAACCCCAAATTGAGCCCCAAAGTAGCACAACTCAAGTCCAGCTCCATTACATTGCTCCAAGGATGAGTCCCAACCTGGAAATTTCGGAAAGAAGAGGGCGGACGTTGGCGTGACAGTCGGCGAGAGATCCGCATAGCTATCAAGCGGCACCACCTCAGGAAACGACTTCTGGTACGCCATGGATTCTCTCAGCTGACCAAACAGGAACCGGAACGGCGGCCCTTGCACGCCTTGCTTCCTCATGATGCTTCCCAACCGCAGGGGCGTCCACAGCCCTTTCCACAACAGCTTCGTCACCACCTGGTACGCGATGGAGCACAAGAACACCACCGCCACGGCGGTCCATACCTCCACGGACACAAAACGCGCCATAGCTCGATAGACTACCTCCTGCGGTGCATGCCCTTCAAGATGGGATCCACCCAAACAAGATGGAAGTTCAGCTAGCAAGCTCATTTAGCTTGCACTGCAATTGATTTGGATAGTTTGATATGTGTTTGTCAAGGCTTAACTCCTAAATGTCAAGAGCGGGCGGACGTTTTGCGGACGCAGAGAATTGAAAAAAACATTTGAAGAGGAATTAACACCAGATTTCAATCGAACATTGTAACTGGGCCTCAAACAGCAATTCAACGATTTGAAAGGAAGCGTATACGCGCCACGGATAGCATTCATCAGATCATACTGTATATTGCCCAGTGTATTGCCCAGTGTATTGCCCAGTGCGGCAAAAATGCGCTGTAGGAGGAACTGACGAGGATGAGTCCGAGAAGTTGAACCTTCATATATACAACTTTCGGACAGCACAGAAGTCGGGATTGCATGACTTTCGATGATATTTTTTCCCCTGGATTTTTATATCTACATTCTACGTCATGCTTGACGCTCGCTGCTCTCAGCAAATTTCCAAAGATTCATCATGTGAAGACCTTGTTCATCAAACTTTCATGATGAGAGAGACGACAGCGGGGAACGCTGGGTGAAAAAACGAAAAAAATAAAAAATAAAAATAAAAAATTTAAATAAATGAATGAATTTTTATCATTCTTAATGTGTTTTTTGAGATCTTTATATTTACATTTATTTCTTATTTTAAATACCTTTTAAAATACCTTTTATTTAATAAAAAGAATATGATAATTTTTAATTTTTTTTTATTACTAAATAATTTGGTCAGCATTGCACAAGTTCACAACTTGGGGACCTTTTCTTTCCAGGCCTGAAATTTTTCTTAATAATAATCTTGGTATCCCTATGGTGGATTCTTTCAAAAACTACAAATCTCCGCTTGTGAGGAAGTTGGCTTGAAATTTCTATGGTAACAACTTTAGTAACCAAGTACACTTCAATTTATTGTTTTTTTTCTTCTAGAAGTTACCTCCAGTGATTCCAGAATATGTAAAGGAGGTCACCCTTTTCCGATCAAACTCCCATTCTTGCAGCTTAGACTACCTCATTTCTAATCATCAAAACTATAGGTGACAACTCACGTACTATAGGACCCACAGAAGAAACACAAATGTCTTAGAGGTGTACATTGAGATCATACAATGATCACAACATGAACATTGATAGTCTTACATCAAGTTTGTAACCATCCTATGGTTGGAAATAGGTTTGCCTACATATTGAGAATGGGACAACTAGAATCTTGACAAAAAAAATTCACGATGAATTTTTTTTTGAGGAAAAAAATTTAGAAAATTATAAAATCCAACTAAAATGTATTTCTCTACACGGGAAAATTTTCCTTGAACTTTCTGCAATCTGCAGATAGTCTGAATTGTTTAAGTGATCAGAAATAGGTGATCAACCATATACCATATTTTGCGACAAAGCTATAAGTAAGTAGTTGTAGACCAATACAATCTTTGGTGGGTAATTTCTTAATTCCCATGTACAGACATATAGAAAGATATGCTTTGAATTCTGTTAACCCTAGTGGAGTCCACTCCAAACCACCTCGGGTTCGTCCATCTTTGTGAATGACTTCAAATGAGTAGACATTGGTCTCCCGAACTATGCGCCGTTGAAGCTTCTCGGACCAAAACTTGTGGAATAAACCCAGCACAGACCATAGGGATGATTGTAGCCAGGAGTGGGGCCACTGAAAAGCAATGGTAGCTGCTTATAATGTGGAGTATTTGCTTTTCATGTCTGTGGAGCGAATCGGATCTGGGCCACTTTTTTTTTTTTTCTGCTTGCCCCTTCTTGAAGATCGGGTGCCTTGCTAGTGATGAGATTTGGACGTGCATGCTTGCGTCCAGCTGTCACCAGGTCCCTTGTACCAGGAATCCAAATTGTGGCCGCCATCGTCGTCATTCAGGGCCGTTGCTGGCATCAATGATCGGGTCTGAGCTTCCACCCGCCACATTACTATGACCATTTTTGGCAGAGGTCCTGTACATCGGTTTGCCGCCACTGCTTCCTGCCTTTTTGCGTCCTTCCTACATTGGTGCTTTTCCACGGCTCTCTTCGCACTACTGCTTTCCCGTTCTCCATTTTGCATTGCGACGCCGCTGCAGCGTAGATGTTTGTGTATTCTCTCTACTGTCATGTCCTGAATGTGCTGTGGCCTGTGAGGGTTTCTAACTCCACTTTTAACCCCTAAAGGACCAGGGCCGTTTTTCTGTCAAAAACTACTCAAAACTGCCATTTTTGCTGCATTCATCCAAAAAAACAAAAAAAATACTTTTTTTATAATCTAACCGTAGGATCTTGTACTTTACTGGTCTAGTATCATGTGGTAAAAATTTCATGGAGTTTGACCGTACAGATTGGAAGATATTAGCATTCAAAGTTGAAAAAAGAAAGTTTTTTTGAACACTAGCCTGCAATTTCAGATGACTTTGAATGCCATTTGGGAAAAAAATTTACACCATGGACCTTGAATTTCAAAAATTTTATGTTGAAGGATTGAGTTGGAAGTCTAGAAAATTAAAAACAAAACAAAACACGATTGATTTTCATTCTTTAAAAAATTATTCAGTAGAAGTAGATCCAAGATTGAAAGAAAAACTAAATCGTTAATAGCTCTAAAATGGGATTGAAACACAATAATCTCAATGGTGAGATTGTTCTAAATAGAGAACTTAACCTTTTCAAACAATTTTTGTTGAAAAATTGTGAAAATTGCATTCAGAATTGAATCCTATAAGTTATTTTTTCAAGAAGATGCTCAAATTGCTTGAAAAACAAGATTGTTCATAACTTTCACATTACTAATCCAAATGAAATGAATCAAAGCTTCACATGTAGACAAAAATATGATCTTTAAGAAGAAAAAAATTAAAAAATTAATTTCAAATTTTTGTAGATTTATTTTTCTGCCCGGTGACGTGTAAATTATGTTTAAGATGCCATAACTTTTGCTCCCGGGCACCAATTGAAATAAAATTTGTATTCCCAGGAAGCTCATAAGTTTTCCTATCTTATGAGAAAGTTTCAAGAAAATTAACTGAAAATTGAGATCATAGGAACTTGCCCGAAATCCATTTTGTCCCCCGAGGGGACAATGGTCCTTTAGGGGTTAAGTCAGAAAGTTGCACACAGGTTCTAATGGCATCAGTAAGTAATTCTTGTGGGTGAATTGTAAACTTAGTATTCTCTGTCCTTCCAATCAATGGACACTTTGTTTGTGATGATTATAATCTAATTCTAACTGCTTCCAATCAATCTAATCGTTAAAAGGTTCAAGACCTTGATGTATAAGTAAAATTTAATCTAATGTTTAAATCTATCTAAGCTAATTGGTAGAATGCACTTTGCCCTTCCCAAAATGGTAAAGCAAATTGAATTCTAATATTCCTACTAAAAGATATCTATGGATGAAATTAGTCCCTAATTCTATCCTAAAAACTTCATCCGTTCACTAAAAATAGCAATTTAATTCAAAATAAATCTAAATTTTAGGGTATAGTTGTTAATTAAATTAACTAATGGATTTTTGAGAAAAAAAACTAATTTTGACCTATTTTAAGAATTTTCATCCAAAATTAAGCCAAACTTCATCCACACTTGACTCCTTTAAAATTAAAGTAATTTTAAAGTAAAAGTTGATTTTGAAATCTTCAAAAGATTCTCTAAACAATTTTAGTCTCAAAAGATTCCTTAGTTATTTCTTAAAAATATCCCTAATTGTTCTTTTATTAATCCTAATTCTAAGTTATGATTCTAAAATTAGTAGTTTTTCAGAATTTTATTGTTTTAGTGATGAAAGTGATAAATTAACTTTTTATTGAGGTAAAAAGTAAGAATTTTGGACTTCTAGATAAAAACTTATGGATGGATGAAATTCCCCTTAGTTAGATGGAACTCATTCCTTCAATAAGTTTTATATAGAATAAAGAGATAAATTAGGTTTTAACTTTCTCTAAATATTCTAATATTTCCTAGATTCCTAAATAAAGTTAGATTCTTTTTTAGATTCTTTTGGATGAAATTAATATTTTTATTCCAAATTAATTCTAAATTTATTACTTCCGCAATTTAATTAAGTTTTATAAAGAATTTTAGCAATTTCTAAATTTTAACTAGCAAATGATATTCTAACTATTAATTGTGATTTTTTTATGAAAAACAAATTTCAAAAGACAAAGTTAAACATTATACCTCAATATTGAAAACATCAACAGATCCGTCGTCGCATTACACCATCATGATTGTCTCCCCGTGGTCCTCCATTGCCTTTCAAGAATTTCAAAATTTCAATAATCCTTCGTTCAATTTATCGATCTAAAACCTATCTAAATATTCAACTATGTTAGGGTTGGCAATAGAAAATAATAATTTTGTTTTAGGGATTTAACCTAAATTATTTAATTCATTTAAATCCCTAATTTCCAATGAATAGTTAAATTATTCTTTCTTCAATTTCCAAAGATATTTAGTTGTCTTTTGTTTTTATTGTCTTGGCTTATTAGGCCTAATAAACAAACTTCTAAACAACCTTTGTCCAACTAATGCAATCGAAAATCCTAATTAATGACAACAACCCAAACAATGAATAGTAAAAGAATAAAATCTAACAAATGAAGCCAAAACAAATAGTAAAATTTCGTACCTTAATAGTTTTTTTAATCCTTTAAATCTTTCACGTGTTTAATTCTCTTCCTTCTTCTTCTTCTCCCTCCCCTTGTTTCATATGTTTGGATACTCTTGATGAGGACAATAGAGAAAATGTGGCAAGTATTTGGCAAGTTTGTTAGAAAATAAAGGGAAACTATGCAAGCGTGGCAATCAAACGCCTAAGCTTAGTGATGTTTGAATCATCAAGTTGGCTTGATTTCAACTTAATAAGATTTTGCATTTTGATACCTTCAATCAGTTTTGTTCTGTCGGTTGCCTTGTGGTTAGATCAACTTTTGGCTGGTCTGGTTTGATGCTCAACTAAACTGGTACGATGCTCCTTGAGACCTTCTGTTCACCTGAAGTTGGTCGCTCCTCCACGGTACTGGTCTGTTGCTCCTTGTGCTAGTCTGCCGCCCCCAATACCCGCCTGATACATGATTGCCCGCTTCTCGGTACTAGTCTATCACTCCTTGGTGCTGGTCTACAACCCAATACCCGCCTGATACCCGGTCTTCTGCTCCCCGATATTGGTTTGTCGCTCCTTGTGCTAGTCTGCTGCTCTTTGGTGCTTCTTGACTGAAACTGAATTTTCTTTGAAAATTCACGTGATATCAAAATTTTGGCGATTCTGTAAAGATTGAATTTTTAATAAAAATTCAATCACTTTTTAAAGGAGATAATCAAATCAAATGTAAAAGACTAAAGAAGAGTTAATTTTCATCAATATCAAGAAAAACATGGAAAAGACAAAGTTAAATGAATTTTTATGAATTTTCAAGCTAAGGATGAAGTCTAACAACAAAACAACAATAGGCAAACTTGAAAGCAAAATACCTCCTCTGTGAGCATAAAGCACAAGTGAGAGGGAAATTAACGGATTTTAGCCTTAAATAAATCTCAAAGGAATATTATTCCGTTGATTCAAATTTAGTAAATTAGAGTTTCACCCTTTAAGGATACCCCAAAATTTAGTGGTTTCACAAAGGCAATTTTTAACTTTTGAAAATCAAAGCTCCGCTGTGCGGGAGCAACCCCAGAAAAAAATCAAACAAATTAACATTTTCAAGTACCCGTTTTCAGGTGTCCAAAGTCAAAGCTCTGCCGTGTGAGAGCAATCCCAGGTGATAGCAAGAAATTTAAATTAAAAGTATTCGTTTTCAGGTTCCAAGGTCAAAGCTCTACCGTGTGGGAGTAACCCCATGAACAAACGATATCCACGGACCCGAACTAGTATTTTGAAAGCTTAATTTTTAAAAGTGATACACATGACAATGTTTAACCGAACATTAACAATTATTCAAACCAAACACCCATTATACAACGAAACCAAATACACAAAACCTTTTAGCAAAGTCTAACCTTGCCGCTTTAAAGTTTTGAGATCACAAATTGTTATCAATTCGCACAAATCGTTGGTTAGTATTCAAAAGAACCAAAAAATCAATTAGAGCTTGGGGACTAATCCTACAACATTCTTAACATCAAAGTTTTGGGGCTTGAAGCCTCCAAATTCAAGAAAGAAATTAAGTAACTCAAACAATAATAGAGTTAGGAGATTTCCTCCTCCTAAAGTCTTGAAAATCTAAGTTTTGGGGCTTGAAGCCTCCAAGTTCAAACAAGAAAAGAAAATAAATCTTTGAAGGGGCCCTCCAGACTTTCAAAGTGCAAGAAAATAGAAAGAAATAGCCAAATTTTGGCTTAAAAGTGCTCCGACAAAGTGCTGTTAGCACGACAAGAACCACAACAAAAATGAAATAAGAGAATGAGGGCCACAAACAATCTTGAGGAAGGGCCTCATATACATGCTCCCAAACCCCCCGGTAAGTTGTTGGTAAATATTTTCTTACTTTCAATCTAGATATTTTGCTAAACTAACTTAAAATATTTTCTAAATAATCTTTGTTTAATGGGAAGGAAGGTCCTCAAGCAAGTTCTTTTTAGGCCCTAAATGGCCTTGGAATCTTCCCTAAATCAAATATTAGATTTTTTCCAAAGATATTTTGAAAATCAACCTAATTAACCGAGATATTTTGCAAATTAATTTAAGGTTAGTTACTAATTGTCTTTTTTTAGTTTAAAAGATGGCTTGTTACACAAGAATAGTATCTTGAGCAAATCCAATCTTTGATTTTCCAAAAGATATTTGTAAAATCACCCTAGATTAATCACAAATTACTATAAAAAAGTCAAACTAAAAACTGACCCTCTCTATCTTTTGAGGAACAACTCAAAACTGAAAACAAATTGCGCCATCGTATTCAAAAGACCCCAATTATCTTGATAGACCCCTAACTCGTGCCTCCTCAGTCGTTTTTAAGCGCAAATTTGAGTCACGGTAACTCTGAACAAAAGTCAAAACTCTAACTTTTGGAGTTTGTGCTTTTTGATGAAACTGTCTACCTAGGGTGGTTTCAAATATTCCTAGGAGTAAGAATCAACCCTTATTTTGCTCCATTTGGACACTGTTAGCTCCTGGTACGCCGGTCAACCCGCCGCCAAGTTGTAAATTCTCGTGAAATTCGATGTTGATCTTAATTCTGGTACTTGGGAACGTCAAAATGTCTTCAAACTTAACAAGGCTTTTTATTGGCACACAAAACACTATCCTAATTTTTAGTGAGATTTTATCGCAACATTTGTAATTTCTAAAAATTTACGAATGCATTTTTAAGCGGTTGACTTCCCATGGAGTCATTGTGGAGTTTTGTAAAATCCCGAAACTTTTGGGCATTCTTCTACAAGGTGTCCATCAACTAAGGGCAAAATCAAATCTAGAATAAGGATGCTATTTTTAGCAATACCTTAATAATTTCCACTCGGAGGAAAAATTATTTTTGATATTGGGGGAATCATGGATGATCGGATCTCAATTTGACCTCCTCGCATGCTTTGACCTAAAAAAGTACCTCTCAGTATGTTCCAATCATCATTTCCTCCATCTTGATTTGTAAATGATTTGTATTCTCAAAATTACCTGCAAACAACAAATCCAATTCTTTCGAATTGGATTTTGACTGACTATGACTAGACTTTATTATTTAGCCAGTTTGTTACATGCATACTTATAAATGCTGTACCACATGAACAAGACACTAGGACTAGCTAACTCTCATATCTTTTCTTCTCTCAGAAATTACTAACTGACCATCTAAATTGACTAATAAGACCTAGAATTAGTGAAAACAAAAAGTTTTATGTGTTTCACGCATCTAAGGCCAGTCCTCACTATTTTTTCATAAACTAACCTAAAAACTAACTAAAAATCGCAAAAAATAAGTTCAGAGTTCCAAGTGCTAACTTGAGAGTTTACACGGCCCTTTTGAGAACCCCTCGCCCTTTGCTTTGTGTATACTGGCCCTCCCGTTATGTAGGAACCACTTCAGCGATTGGCCGCCTATGCTTGTGATACTCATCTTCCAAAAGAGTGAATTCAGAATCTACTTCATCAGATGTGCACTGCGCGCAAAGAGAGTGAAGGCTTCGCATGCCTTGTCTGAACTCAGCATTGGTATCGTCGGAGCTGAACGAAGTACAATGTGAGTGATTGCTTTCACTACTGCTAAAAAAGTCCTCTACTAACGATGGATGCCTGTCATGTGGGACCTCACGATGCTTGTTCTGTGTCACGGATTATAATATTGTTCTTTCTTTGGTTGTCTGTAATGTACTTACTTTCATGTTTATAGGTCAATGACGGTGGGAATGCTAAACGTTGGATGTAAGCACTGCCCAAACACAAACTTTCTCCATGTCCTCGTTGGTAAATCATAATTCTAAAAATTTCACATGAGTTCTAGGGTCCACACTCATTTTCACTATATGTGCTTCACTCCATTCTTCTAAGCCTTCTAATGTGTTTCCAATGTCATCATGCAGTAGTTTCTTTTGCACTGTGACAACATCTCCATTGACAGGCATGACCTCTGAACTACTGGGGACATTGACGGAGACAAAGTTGGTAGCACATCTCACCTCAGCGTGATGTTGGCTTGCCGCTAGATCTTCTTGCACTCTATCGACAAAGGAGGACGAGTAAACATGCAACGATGTCAGATGCAATAGGGTCTTCTCCAGCGCTTGTCCTAGCAATGCTTGTGGCAATAGTCGGAGCTCTTCTTCCACAAGCTACTGGAGCTCTTCCACCGGTTGCCGGTCTTCTTCCGCATGCTGCCAGAGATTCTCCACCAATTGGTACTTTTGTTGTGCAGGCTGCTGGAAGTCTTCCACTAGTCGGCATCCTCTCTTGCAAGCTCCCGGAGATCGTGCAACATCCACTAGTCCGCAGCAAGTTGCATTGACAATGGCTGCCCGTCGTTGCTAGCCCCAATCGGCACTCCCTATGCTTCTAGCTGGACTGGATGTGCACCTACTCTATGCTTATTGCCCACCAGCGCACCCAAGCACGCTTGCATTTTCATCTACAACATGGACGTCATGCTCTACTTTCGGAAAAGGAAAAATTCGGTCTTTTAGGGTGTAAGTACGCTACACCTAAGCAGTTTTGGCAAAACTGAATTGTACTTTTCTGTACTTAAAATACAAAATTGTACTTTTTGCACTTGGATTTAGGGTTGATGTTTGTGACTTCTAAGTGATTATGAGGGAGGAATTAAGTGTTGGAGATCAACCAATAAGTATATTAGAGGCTAACAAAAAGTGCTAGTGAGATCCAAAGTTGGGCATTTATGAAATATTCGTACTTAAAAATTAAAAATTGTACTAAAACTACTTTTTGTACCCAAAAGCGCTACAAAGTAGTTGACAAAAAATTAATTTTTTTCTTAATTCAACTCTAGAGACCACGGGATCTTCTGATGTGCTCAGGAAGCCAATCTAAAACTAGCTACTGCCATTATGAATTTTGGATCCGATTTCAAAAACCTAGATTTTTTAATTTTCTACTAGATATCCACTACAAAAGATAACTCATTGATTTCTAAGATTTTTGCCAGATATGAGCTGTTAACATTAAATTGAGAGCAGATTCCAAGACATTGCTCTTCTTTATCTTCTTTGCCAAAAAAATTCAGTACTTTTCACTTTATATGACCAAGATATTTGTACTTTTATGGGAATTTGTGCCCTGTGACATAAAGTGATGGTTCAAAAAGTACAAATTTCTCACTTTCAACTTAGTTATTTCAAGAAACCAATGATGCCCACCGATTTTTCACTTGTATATTGTTTAGAAAACCAAAAAAATATGGAGAAAAAAGCTTTTAAGTTCAAGCAATAACAAGTTCAAAATCATTATGTCCTGAAAAACTGCTTTGTGACTCAAAAAAGTACAGGGTCTAGCATACTTATACCCCTTAGAGCTTGATAAATTTCTTGGGAAAAACCTTGCTCATGACCCTTTGGCTTGTCTGTTGCCCAGCCTAGCAATTTTGATTTCCACAAACACCAAAGCCATCGCTAGTTCTGTGGCGATCTGTCAAAGTGAAACGCTCCATTCTTGTCTTTCTATCATTAGAGGAAAATTTGGGTCCAAAGATGCCTAAATTCGAAATTAGCTAATATCTAGAAAGGTACAACAAGAAATGGGAGAAAATTCCAACATGGCACGGAACAGCGTGGAACCTTGGGCGGTGACATCAGATTTAGGAGGCATTGGGACCACTAGCAGTAAGTGAGTGGTTTACATTAAAGAATAGTGGCATTATGAAAACGCCATCCCCAATTGGAATAAAAAATGGGGTGTTGGCAACATCTGTATCGCTTTCAGGACCGTCGTCCCGCATCCGGACAGGTAGTGGAGCCAGAAAGGGATCACCATGAAGGTGATGGATGGCAGTACCTCTGGTAGGAAGTCAACTATACTCCAAATTAGCGGTGTTTAGGGGTATGCTTCCATTGGCAAAGAAGTCGGAATTAGCAGCTGAGCTGAAGCACATTGTAGAGCTTAGTTGAGAGCACTCAGCGATGGAAAACCGTCAACCTCGTTTCCAGGTGACTACAATCACTATGCACACAACACACAATGAGGATGGGGAGTGGATTCCTACTCGGTATGAAGAACAACAGATGTCGTATAAGAACTACTCTTTTCTTTGTTTGTAACATCATGAAGTGCCATCTCTACGACAAGAATTGTATTCCAGCTTTGACCGTGGCAACACCTTGTTTCCAATTTCCTGCACTAACGGTGGCAACACGAATGAGTCCAAATTCCCACATTAATGGTGGAAATGTGAAATAGCCAACTCAGTTGGCGCCTTGGCGGGAGATGGCGGCAGACAATTGTAGTGGCTTGTACTATGGTATCTTTGCAAGCATGTGCACGTTGACTTTTACACACCCTTTACATTCCTCATTCTAAAATAGAATTGCAACTGCATTGTACAATAAGAGTACAATTATGAGGATTACTGAGTTCAGAACCGTTTGCCCCTAAACCTTGTCTATACATGCGCACCTCCTTGAACCATTGTATTAAAATACTACCATGAATATATTAAATAAATCGCCCACCTTCATTGCCTGTAGTGGCAACATGCCAACACATACCATGGCAGGACTTGAAAGGGACAAGCAAGCGTTGCCACCTAGGTCGGGCACGGGACTGGGGAGGCCAACTTGGCCAGTACCAACAGCATGTGATTGGGCCCTGAATTTGATAGAAACATGTAGCAAGGACAGTGCTCATGAAATTTCTCCATTTATGGAAAACAAACAATTAATTTTCAAGCCAAAAGTACTAGGCATGTTGAGACCCCAATTTTTCTCTAATGAGTTCAGGGAGGTTCATCAAATAATCTTCATCCAACATTGATAGCATGTACTGAACTTGCTAGTTCTTCACTCTCTGATGTGTAAGTAAATGCGTTGCAATGAGTCATGCCTCCTTGGCACACCATGCTGGATATGGACGAGGATGCGGAAGGTGATTGAATTGTTTCTTTGTGCTACGTCTAGACATTGTTGCTTCTAGTAGTCTGAAATTCAAATGCAAAGTTTGTAAGTCACAAGAAATAGATTCCTATGTGTGCTGGCTCAATGCAGTGCATAATTTCCAGTAGGCTGTGAACTTGTTTCCGCCACCGCCATTTGCCTCTTTCAAAAAACCAATTGCAGTTGCGTGATTTTGAAACTACAAAAAAACGACAGTTGTTGTAATTATAGTCTTGTTTTTTTGGGCCTTGCAGCCGTAGTTTTTCGATGACCTCAGTGCAACCGCCAACTCTCTAGTCCAACCCCTGTGAATAGCCCGGACGATGACTTGACGGCATGCCCACACAAACTTTTGGATTTTTCTATAAAAAAATTCTTACACGGGTTGCCTGTGTTGTTTTACCAAAAAAATTCCAAGCAAACACAATAGTGTATCCAGTCATGTAGCCTATCCTTGAAGTATAACCACACCCATACCGGTTTTTTTACTCTCATCAATTTCATTTCAACTAAAATAGCTGCATGACTGCGCTGACAAGATGTACAACTTCAGAACCTGGCCTACCACAGGATTATACAAGAAACAAATGAAAAATGCAGAGTACTTGTTGTCCACATCTAAGATTTGTCATCCAAACGCTACAAAATGGCGACATTAAGGGGTTAAATCTATACATGTCCTTCTCATTGTTGATGAATGTTGTGTCGGCTCTGAGCTGGTTTCATAGTATACCATGTAACTTATTTTATAATAGTGTGTCTAGGCCTGTGTTTTCAAATAGAATATGTTTACTAATTAAGTTATGCTCAATATATATCTCACACGCATGTTCAAATTTGAGATTACAATATGTTTAACAAGGATGTATGGTATAATGACAACTGAAAAAGTTCTTTATAAGTAACTACTCATGAAAATTTAAATAAGTTATAAGGTAAATTAGCTCATTACTGTTAGTTTTCCAATTCAGGTAGTAGACTAGCCCTATTCCGTCACATAAATTTGTCTAAAAAACATCCAAATCTGTCCAGAAAAAATTCAAATTCATTCTTCTTATGCTAGAAATTAAAGCATTCTATGATAAAATCTGATTTTTTATGACAATGAGGGATAATATATCACTCCATTAATAGTGAATATTTTGTACTTGACTTGGGTGGTTATGGGTTCATTAGGGAACGTTTATTGTTGTAATCTACTGGCAATTTTGTAATTTCAGACTAATTACTTCAAAAATTCACAAAAATTACAGTTTTAATCGGAAAATTATAATTCCACTTGGGTTTGATTTGCAAAAGAAGTGCACACCTCTGAAAAATATGTGCCCCTATTGGGATTGGCCCCAAGATATTCGGATTGCAAATTAGGGGGGTGATGGGTAGTTCTACTTTGAGTGCAAAATGTCAAACAAGTAAATTATAAGATGTCAGTTAACTTAAGGTTTCTCATTTCTTTGTAGAAAGAAGAATGGATGTGGAACCTAACACAAGTGGTTTTGTATTTTTCCAAACATTTTTTAATTATTTGTAAATTTTCAAAGATTTAGGGCATAGACACCTATTTGTGACCATAGGTCTCTTCAAATATGTCCACTTGCAACTTGTAAAGAGATGTGAGGAAATCAAAGGCAATGATTGGCTCTTGCAATAGAAAAATAAACTTTTCTCAATGCATTCAATTGCTACAATGGTTCATTGAAGGATCACCCCATCTCCATCTTCCATCCCAAAATAGGGGCGGTTTGAAGAAGATGGGCACTTTTAGAGCATACTACCTTATTCACAATGATCTTGAAGTCAACATGTTCAGTCACTTTCTCTGGCAAGAGGACATTGCTAAGAATTCACATTGAATAAGATGCTTAGAGCATGCCCACCCCCACTCACCACACCTAACCAAGGTAGGTTTGGTAGGGGTCGGGAGCCAAGGCATCTCCTACTTCCACTCACTAGGCTACTTCTGTGCTTCCAGGTTTTCTACATTTGTCCATTTCTCCTTCAACATCCAATGGACGGGGAAAAATTTTAAAGTCCAAAGTTCACCATGGTGATGCTACTTGGAGTCTTGAGCGAATAAGATTGACAGATGTAGGCTTATTTGGATTTTTTTTTTTAAAGTTAAGGCTCCTTTAATGCACTTGCAAGTTAATTAATGAGGTAGAAGTTCATTGCCCAGCATAGTGGGGAATGCCAAAATCACAATGCATGTGATGTATTCAAAGCTCGCCAACTCCTTTCCCCCGTAAATATTTCCTCGTGCAACGGTGGCCATGTTCTTAGTCTAGAACAAAGTTAACATAAATCAACCCATTATTGTTTGTTTCTCAATTTCGTTAGTAGACTAGCCCAATCACCTAACTTTGGGTCCAATTTAGTCTAAAAATTAAAGTGTTCTATAATAAAATCTAAATTTGATTTCTTATGACAACAAGGGATAATGTGTCACTCCATTATTGGTGTATATTTTGTACTTGACTTGGGTTAGTTATGGGTTCATTAGGGAATGTTTATGACTGTAGTCTATGGGCGTTAGTCTATGGGCGGTTCTGTAATTTCAGGGCATATCATTTCAAAAATTCATAAAAATTATAGTTTTAATTAGAAAATTATAATTCTACTTGGGTTTGATTCTTGAAACAAGCACACACTTCTTGGAATTGGCCCTGAGATACTCAGATTGAAAATTAGGGTGGTGATAGGCAGTTCTACGTTACTGGAGAATGATGCAATGATGCATGCTATCAATAATACCTCTGAAGAAGGAAACATTATTATAGCACGTTTCAAGAATATTACGGAACGATACAATAGAGTCAGGTCTTTCTTGAGTCCAAAGCCAAAACTTCCAGAGTCAAACTGAAACAGCCGTTACTAACTTAGAGCATCCCCATGGCGGGGCGCCAAGGGGAGCCAAGCCGGGGAGTGGGATGGCCCGGCCTTGGAAACTTGCCCCACGGCAGCCCTGTTGACCCGGGGAAGCTGCCCGGTCACGCTGAAATTTGGGGAGGGCCCTGGAAAATGGAGTGTCGTTGTCATGGCTCGCCAAAGCCAAAACGTACGTGTTTTGACCCAGCTTTCAAGGGTACAGTACAACGTGCAACGACAGTGTGTCAGCGTTGGCGTGACATGGCTGGAAGGAGAGGAGCTTCGTGTGGAGGGAGAGTGGTCCACCACGGCGGTGATTTCAGTGTGCTTGGGCGAGATTATGGAGATGGAGCTCAAGTGTGGGGGAGCAATGCAATTGCACATCGTTTTGAAGCCAAGTTGGGGTTAGAGTTTGCTGGTGTATTTGAAAAGAGCAGGGATTTTTTGTAGGACGAGGAGAAGTAGTGAGTATCGGAAGGAGAAGCGGTCGTTGGGCTGGTGTTCGTGGCGTTGCAGTTGAAGGGCGTCGCGGAGTTGCAAGAGGGTCAATCGGAAGGGCAGTGACATCTAGTCACATCTCGACTTCATTGTCGCAAGGCAGGTCTGGTGGTGTGGTTGCGACTTCAGCTAGACGCGGGCGAGCAGGTTGACCATCGCTGAAGGCATCGGATTTGGTAAGCTCTAGCCCGAAATCCATTTTTTAGGATTAGGGTTCTTCTTTTTCCCTCGATTGTCATTGCAATTGGTCCATTCGCATTGAATTGCAATGGCAGCAACAGCTTCTCCAGCAATTGATATTGCACAGGATCCATTCGCATTCATCTCCAATTGCGATTGCTATAGATTAATTCCAGCACCTTTTCCAGCGATTGTTGTTGCATTGCATCATCTGCCTTCAAGTCGATCCTTTCCCATTTTCAGTCTCATCCGATTGAACCATTTCACTTCATACGGAATTTTGCATTTGTTCAGTACTCCTTTTTTTTCCCGCTTGCTTCGCCTTGTCTAGGCCATTGCGATTTTTGGCCCTCCGCTGTCTGGTTCATTTTCGCCTGCGAGGCTTGACTCCTCTGTCTGGCTCATTTTCGCCTGAAGGGCTTGACTCCACAGTCTGGCTCTTCCGGTGCTCCCGGCTCTCCCGGCTCTTCCAATCTGGCGGATTGGGCATCCCTGCAAACTGCGATTTTGTAGGCCATTACAGATTCGACCTGCCAGATTGTTGGAATCCAAGTGGGGAAGCATCAAACACGATGTCGCTAAGTTTATTGGCGTTCTCCAACAGTGTGCAAACTTGAACGAAAGCGGAGTGAATGCGTCTAATTTGTTCAAGAGAATCCTAGACTTGTACAAGCTGAAGACCCCAAAGCTGAAGAACAATGTAGATATGCTGAACTTGCATATCCACATGTTTGGGAAATGGTGAAGGACGTGCCTTGTTGGAGCTTGGGCTGGACACATGAGCGGACAAACGCAATCGGCAGTAAACGCAAAGAAATTTCAATCCCAAGTAGTTCCGACTCGACTTTCAGACAACCGTCTAGTGGCACTGACGATGCAGTGGTGGAAACTTCCAATTTCAAAAGAATGCGGCCTCAAGGGGCGAAGCATGCAAAGGAGGAGCGTCGTGTCGCAGCCATGCGAGAATCCGCTGCATTAGCACAAGCTACAGCAACAAAAGCGATGGCTGAAGCCACGCTGAAGAAAACTCAAATAATGGCAGATGCCAACATGTTGATGTTGATGACCCATTCAACTAATGGTGTTCTATCAGTACCATCACAACTTCAAATCTCATAGAACTTCATTGGAGAGTGCTAGTAATAGACAATTTCAGTGGTCTCAATGTGCAGCACAGAATGATACAGTAGACCTTGAGAACTATGAGCCTTCACAAGAAGGTACTGACATTGACAATGCATGTTTGGATTTAAATGTATAAATACATGTACATGTTTTTGGTAATACATATTTAGTTCTGAGCTCTAGCTCCTTTCAGAAACCACAAATGTTCAACAAGATCTCCTCTAAGGCTATAATGCGTGTCTTCATTTTCGATCTATACAGTCCCCATAATTAAATCTTCAAATGATAAATCTTGTTGCAAATTCACAGCTCCATCAGGAAATGGAAACTCTAAATCAAGTTCTTCTTCGTCTTCTAGAATCATATTGTGCAGTATGCAACATGCAAACATGATATCAGTAATGCATTCCACGCTCCATTGTCTGCAAGGATTTTGGATGATGGCAAACTGTGCTTGCAACACACCAAAACATCTCTCGACATCTTTGCGAGCACTTTCCTGTTGTTGAACAAAGTGACATTGCTTTTCATCGTCCGAGGCATGTATAGTTTGAACAAAACACTACCAAGGTGGATAAATGCCATCCGCAAGCAGGTAGAAACGGTTGTAAAGTACACCGTTGACAACAAATTCCAAATCATGGCCTTCACCAGTGATCATGTTGTGTACGAGCGGGCTGCGATCTAGGACATTTAGATTGTTGTTAGCACCAGGTAAACCAAAAAAAGCATGCCAAATGTGGAGTCTTTTATCTGCAATGGCTTCCAATATGATAGATCTGTTATCGTCTTTGTTACTGTAATCCCCCTGCCACGCCACAGGACAATTTTTCCAATTGTAATGCATACAATCTATCAAGGCAAACATTCCAGGCCAACCACGTGCTGCATTTATGGCAAGTTGCTTCTCAAAATCTGCTCTTGTTGGTTGCCTCAAATGTTGCTGGCCAAATTCTGCACGTACGGCTATGCAAAATCGTTTCATAGCCTCCATAGTTGTGGATTCAGCTATTCGACAATACTCATCAGTGGAATCTGCTGTAACGCCATAAGCAAGCATTCGAATTTCTGCAGTGCACTTTTGAATAGAAGAGAGTCCTAATTTTCCAACAGCATCTCGCTTCTGTACAAAGTAACTATCTTGAGCACAAACATGGTCCATGATGGATACGAAAAGTGGCCTTCGCATTCTGAAACGGCGTCGAAATTGTATAGGTCCATAAACTGGCGTCGGTGAAAAATAATCAGCATACATTCGATCATGTCCATGTTGCCTGTCTCTCTCTAAATTACCACGGCGTCTTGGCCTAGAGCCTCCAGCTTGTACCTCAGGCTCAACAATGAAATCATCACGAACCTCATTTAAGTAATTGTTGAAGATCATATCTTCTACTTCGTCATCTTTACGCATGTCTTGTAGATGAGCTCCTAACCTTGCTCGCCATGGGTCCATATTTGCCCACTAGTTGTAGCCACGCCTTCAGTTCCACAAATCTCAACGTCTCAACACTTATAAAGGGCTCTCAAAAATTGAAAAAACAAAACATGAGCTCCAAGTCTTGTTAAGCAATAAGCCAGCATTTAAGCCAAAAAATGTAATGAACCAAAACCACAGCTTCAAACACTACCATTAAAGCAAAAGACCCTTGTAATGAACCCTGAAACAACACAGTTCAAGCAATCCAAAAAAACTTTGTAATGAACCCTCAAATACTAGAAAACAAACAATCAAAAAGACCCTTCTAATGAACCCTAAAACACCAGCAATAAAGCAAAAAAAATATCGTAATGAAGCCTCAAACACTAGAGTTGAAGTAGCCCAAAAAACCCTTGTAATGAACCCTGAAATACTACAAAATAAGCAACCAAAAAAACCCTTCTAACAAACCCTGAAACACTAGCAATCAAGCAAAATAAAACTTGTAATGAAGCCTGAAACACTAGCATTCAAGCAAGCATAAACACCCTCGTAATGAACCTTCAAACAACAGCACTAGCTCAAGCAAAAACAACCTTGTAATGAATCTTCAAACAACAGCATTAGCTCAAGCAAAGAAACTTGCAATGAACCCTAAGATGAACCAAACCACAATATGGTGACTTTGCAATGGGAGCTCAAAGCTCGATTTAGAGTATTTAAAATCTAAATTTTTATTTATTTTAATGCCTGTGGAACCAAGACCACAGCATGACTTCATAAACTTCCTTGGGACTTGTGGGGCCTGACTTTTCCGAATGTTGCAACTGACATCGCGTCAGAAATTCCTTGGGAGATGGGTTTTGTTGTGCGACTTTTTTTTTCACTGTGGGGTGCTTGACCACCACTCCAACCGGCTACTTCGAAATGGCCCACCAAACCTCCATTTCTGGTCATTTGGCGCCCCTGTTTTGGAGGGCTGCTGTGGGAATGCTCTGACCACCACTCCAACTGGCTACTTCGAAATGGCCCACCAAACCTCCATTTCTGGTCATTTGGCGCCCCTGTTTTGGGGGGCTGCCGTGGGAATGCTCTTAGATCGAGACATGCAAGCACCTTTCCTTTCTGGTAAAGAAGGCAGAGAGTTTATTACCGCTGACAAACTGCCACAGGAGCAGTGAGGCAACACACATACAATTCTTATTATAATACACCCAATTAAGAACCTCTCTAATGTACAAGCATTACCAATGCAAGCAAGTAATACTCCCAAAACTCGACTCCATCTTTCATCATGAATATTGCCTGCCTTCATTGCCTACATTGCCTCTTCCTGGCCAGCCAGAGGAGCACGTGGATCCACAAATCTCTCTATGGGGAAGAGATATTAACCTTTCGTATCAAGGAGATCGGGCGCATCATGTCGTTATCCTCGTTATCCAGAATGTGGCAATGCCACAAGTACCCCGGCGCCGCCGTGGCATCAAACGGAAACTCACCACCATACTCCGGCGTCCACTGCAACACTAGATGTGTAATATGCCCAGGCAACGACACAACAGTGTCTTTCCACCTAGCGTGATATACCATGGGTGGCGCAGGATCTACAATTATACAGCTCCCGTTTCCACGGTAATCGCGTTCAAACCGATTACACCCTTTCTCCTTGTAAAGCATCAGATTGAACTCTTGAATGTTCAAAACTTTGAACTTGATGAGATGGATGTGCATGGGATGCGCGTCTGGCGTAAGATTAATAAACTCCCAGATTTCAGTGGTGCCCAGGAACGGGGTTTCCGTCACGCGGTCCGTCCAGATCAAGTTCAACAAGAGGGAGCCCGTGGGGAAGTCGTTCGCGTCCGCGTTTTTGATCATGGTGAAGGTGCGGACGAGCGCGCCAATCGTATTCGCAATTGGATGAGTCGTGATGTTCGTCGGCACTGGTGGTGAGTTTGCTTCGTCTGCCGTGTTAGGCAAGCTCACCCTGAACTGCATGATGGACTGGGTTGACAGGGGAGTGAAAGCCGGGTCGCCGTCTGGGTACGACATGAGAGCAGAGTTTTTCAACGTCACGTTCTGCCCAGGGATGGCAGAGAAGTCGATGATGAAGTCGACACGCTCTGTTGGGGCAATGACGATGGAGGTGAAATATTGGGGATGTTCAAGGAGGCTGCCGTCGCTGCCGATCTGAGTGAAGGTGGTGTTCGGGGAGGTGAGAGAAAGCTCGTACACGCGGGCGTTGCCGGCGTTCACTAAGCAGAAGCGGTAGGACCGAGGCTTGATGACGAGGAAAGGCCAGTATTTGCCGTTGACGAGAATGACGTCGCCAAAATACTCAGGGCACCAGTGAGGGTGGTTGTCGACGGCGAGACCGACGGTGGGGAAATTGATGCTACCGTTCGGATAGATTGCCTTGTCTTGGATGAGGAGAGTCACTTTGTACTTCGTCGGCAGGATCCATGTGGGGAGCTCTTCCTTAGGTCGGATGACGTACAAGCCTGCTAAGCCGGAGAGGATGTTCAACCGTGTGATGCCGAATGTGTGGTCGAGGTACCTGTGTGAACAATACAGTTTGTTAAGACGACGTACTTCGCAGCCGTGTGCAACCCAAACATGACATTCTTGAATGGGAAGGCAGGGGTCCTTCTATAGTATCACTATAACACAAATATATTCGTATTACAGTGAACCACAATACATGGTCAAGCTTGCACTCCAGACGTTGTACAATAAAAGGACCCTTCAATCACAGAAAGTTAAGGGTTCCCTGCCTTGAAGTTCAAGAATGTTATGAAGAGTGTATTGAGCAACCGCCTTGAAATTCAAGTGGAATTGTAAGAGGATGGCGCACGGGAATAGTACCAGAGCAGAGTGGGTTGTTGTTGATTGGGATATGTGTAGTTCTGTGTAGGATACGCGTCCCCGTGGTCTCCACTTGCAGTGAACCAAGCGTCCGGGTAGCCGTCCCACACGCCCGCGGTCTCTGCGTTGTGATTGTGTGTGACCGTGGGCACGCCGCCCATGATCGGATTGGCCCACATCACTGTGGTGTCGACTGTGAACATGTGCGTCGCATCCAGGATGTGATTCTCCCACCGGATGTGCGTGGCTATGTCCTTGAGTGATTCCAGCGTTGGGCCGGGGTAGGAAGCCGTTTCCGCCAACGGGCCGTAGGCATACAGCGTCGTGTTCGGCAGGTCTCTATGCAGTTGCTGCACAACAACCATACCAAATCTTGTCAGAACTTACCTCATATTCATTGGAACGGTTTTTCCTCTTATCATAATCAGTGAAATTGGCGCAGTTTCAGTTGCCTAACCTGAAACCAAACATCTATTACAAGTATCATCAATTCCATTGTACTGGAACATACTCACCGCATTGGCGATTCCCAAAACATGTATAAGGGGAATTTCGTTAAAATGGCGGTATTCCATTAAAATGGCGGTTCAGAGCTCCCAAGTCTGAATGAAATCCGACCGAAAATGGTAGCCGGGGGGATGAAATCCTGCAACAATGATGGGTTCCTGTGATAAAAACACCTTTTCCTCGATTCAATCAAAGTTGGAGGGGTCCAGTTCAGGACGAAATCATATCCATTCCGTGCCTTCTTAGAGCGGGCTACCTGAAAGAAAGTTCCAAAACAACTCTAAGCGCCATTTGTTGTGCGAGGCGTGCATGACTCTTACAATTTGGGGTGGATCACAAAGACACATCACATGGCCACTTGGGTGTGGGGCAAAGTGGCCGAGAGGAAAACAATTCACGGATCTGGATGCGCGGCCATGCACGGGAGAAGAGGGGGCGGTGCAAATGAAAGCACGGCCTCGGTGTAAAGAAGACAGTCTACATTCAATAGTAAGGGTAATTATAGTGGTTTTTGCATAGGGATCCGAACCCGCTTACATCCAACAGTTGGGGTGGATCACACACACACAGAACATTCAATTGGCCACTCGGGTTTTGGGCAAAGTGGCCAAGAAAAAAACAATGTCTGGATCTGCATGCGTGGCCATGCACGGGGAGCAGAGGGAAAACAACTCTAAGCGCCATTTGTTGTGCGAGGCATCGATGACTCTTACAGTTTGTGGGGGATCACAAAGACACATCACATGGCCACTTGGGTTTGGGGCAAAGTGGCCAAGAGGAAAACAATTCACGGATCGGGATGCGCGGCCATGCACGGGGAGAAGAGGGGCGCAAATGAAAGCGCGGCCTCGGTTTAAAGAAGACAGTCTTTATTGAATAGGGTAATTATAGTGGATTTTGCATAGGGATCCCAACCCGCTTACATCATTTCTAGCTCTCTTCTACGGGAGAAGGTGCAGTTCAAGAAGAAACTATTTACGCCCAACTTTTGGGGACCATGTGCTGCAGGACAAACTCAAAAATGGAGGAAGGTACAATCTGAACTATACCATTCTAAGTTCACGTCGGGACGCACGACTCGTTTTTCATTCGCCGACGCAGAGGGGTGAATCTGCACTCCGCATTCTCAAGTCGCGCCTCCTAAACCGCATGCAACCATCTTTGAGTGAAGGGTCTTGAGCTTCATGAACAAAAGCAAGCGCTTATTGGCCAATCATGTCGTTGGGAAGTCTTTACAGGGCATTCGCAGATTCCCAGACAAAGGCTCGTCAATTGCGACATGGACCACTTCCGGCGTCGCCTCTTTGCCAAATACATTATGGTTCAACCGGTCGACCGGGAGAGGTAAAAGCAAGAGCACTCACAACCCATCCACGTTCATAGGGGAAGTCAACTTCCTCGTCGGAAGAGGTTGACACATGGTCACCTTTGAAACACAACAGGACCCACCTCGCAAAAAGGGCGTCGCCGGCATACAAGGAACTCATCGACGCAAGGAAGGACAGCGTTGTCATCCACATTTTCTGACAGCAGTTCGAGTGTACCTGGTGGGAGCGATCGCCATCCACCGTCCGTGTCCTAGCATCCGGAGTTTTTGAGGGTGAGAACCAAAAACGGTCGACTTTTCTCGGGAAGTGCACCGGTGTGATGAGGCTGTTGATCGGAATACCTATTGGCTGCTCATAACTCAAGCCGTCCAGCGGATGGGGGGTCGTCCGCATCCAACCTTGCACACTGAGAGTCAAGTTAGATATGAAAGACCCATGTGCATCCACTCGGCGGCTTGAGTTATGAGCAGCGAATAGGTAATCCGATCGACACCTTCACCACACCGATCCACCGTCCCGAGAATAGTAGACCGCATCTCGCACATGCCCACAAAAACCCCGGATGCCGGGAGAAGGAAGGTGGATGGCGGTCGCTCCCACCAGGTACACTCGAACAGCTCGAGGAAAATCTGCATGACAACGTTGTCCTTCCTTGCGCCGATGAGCACCTTGTATGCCGGTGATGCCCTACGAAGAAGAGGGCCCTCGATTCCAGTGCCATGAATCCCCTATGCATATTCATGTTCGGACAGAAGATGGGCCATCGGGCGTCCCTACTTTTGCTCTACACAGTCAGCAAGTTCAACCATGAACGAGCCAGCACGATAACAACGCTAGAATGGATCCACACCGCACTTGACAAGCATTTGTCCGCGTGTCTACGAATGCCCTGCAAGGTCCTCACAAGCGACATGAATAGCAAATCAACACCCGCTGGTGTTGGTGAAATGGTGGTCCGCTGACAATCTACAATTTTGCAAACTAGAGGGGTAGTAAGCAACGTGGGGAAGTGGTTGACACCCGGAAACTAGGTCGCCCACTCCACATTCTGAAATTGCGCCTCCAAAACCGCATGCAGACAACTTTGAATGAAGCACTAGAAGAAAACTGTGTTAGAATCCCTGAAAACACGTCACCTTGTTTTCGTGAAGTTCTCGTTTCAAAACGTAGAAAAATGTTTTGACTTCCGCATTTTGCCTGCGTTTTGAAACGGGAACTTAACAAAAACAAGGTGATGTGTTTTCAGGGATTCTAACACAGTTTCTTCTAGTGAAGGGTCTTGAGCTTCATGAACAAAAGCAAGCGCCTATTTGCCAATCATGTCGTCGGGAAGCCTTTACAGGGCATTCGGAGATTCCCGGACAAATGCTCGTCAATTACGACATGGACCACTTCCGGCGTCGCCTCTTTGCCGAATACATCATGGTTGAACCGGTCGACCGGGAGAGGTAAAAGCAAGAGCACTCACAACCCATCCACGTTCATAGGGGAAGTCAACTTCTTCCTCGAAAGATGGTGACACATGGTCACCCATGAAGCACACCAAGACCCACCTCGCAAACAGGGCGTCACTTGCATTCAAGGAGCTCCTGGGCGCAAGGAAGGACGGCGCTGTGATACACATTCTTCCCAAGTTGTTCGAGTGAACTTGGTAGCAGCGACGGCCATCCACCGTCCATGTCCTAGCATCCGGAGTTTGGGAGGGTGAGAACCAAAAACGGTCGACTTTTCACGGGAAGTGCACTGGTGTGAAGAGGGTGTCCATTAGAGTACCTATTGGCTGCTCATAACTCAATCCGTCAAGCGGATGTGCCGTCGTCCGAATACCACGGTGCATAGTGAGAGCCAACTTGGTTTACGACACACATACACTCGACGGCTTGAGTTATGATCAGTTAATAGATACTTCGATGGACACCCTCCCCACACCGATCCACCGCCCCGAGAATAGTAGACCGCATCTGGCACATGTCCACAGAAACCCCGGATGCCGGGAGGATGGTGGATGGACGTTGCTGCTACCAAGTACCTTAGAACAACAGGAGGAGAATGTGCATGACAACGTCGTCCTTCCTTGCGCCGAGGAGCTCCTTGAATGCAAGTGACACCCTACGAAGATCAAGGCCATGGATTCTTGTGCCATGAATCCCCTATGCATATTGGTGTTCGGACAGAAGATGGGCCGCTAGCATCCCTACTTTTTTGCTCTATATTGAGTCAGCAAGTTCAACCATGAACGAGCCAGCACGATAACAACGCCCGAATGGATCCACACCGCACTTGACGGGCATTTGTCCCGGTGTCTCCGAATGCCCTGTAAGGTCCTCACAAGCGACATGAATAGCAAATAAACACCCGCTGGTGTTGGTGAAATGGTGGTCCGCTGACAATCTACAATTTTGCAAACTAGAGGGAGTGTAAGCAACGTGGGGACGTGGTCGACACCCGGAAACTAGATCGCCTTGTTGTTGGAGAGAGACCAAGTATCCTGTACAAAAAGGCCAACGGTCAATTCCGGACTTGGGGGGACCAAACAGCGCACTCAAAGACCATGTAGGGTACTGATAAGTCCACCTTATGATATACGGAGTCCTCAACCTCATTTACAATCGCACCAGGGTGACGTCTAGGCCTTCCTCCTTTGGGGCCACGAAGCCGAAGCCAGAGCACTCTGAGTCCCACCTTCGTCTGCCTGTGATGAATGTCGAGGCCCCAAGAGAAGGGGTTGGTGGACAAGTATTGTGACACCATTGCCGGGATGGGGACTATTGTGAACAGGGTGCCTATCAGCGCACTTGTTGGCTGCTCAGAACAAGGACCTTCAAGTGGGAGTGGAACATTCATATCCAACAATGTGCAATCATCGAACACATGCTGTTATGCATTTTCCGAGGAATGAGCAGAGCTGGATATCATTGCTCCACTCCCACTTGAGGGCTCGCATTGTGAGCAGCGAACAGGTGCGTCGATACGCTCCCTGTCCACAATAGTCCCCATCCCGACAATGGTAGAGCGGCTGCAGTCAAAGCCCACGGAGACGGAAGGATGTCGCGGAGGAGGACGACGCATGACGGTGGCTCTCATGGTGTACCTCGAATGATGACGGAGGGAGGGGTTCATGGCAACACCTCCCGTCGTTGCCCTTGCCATTCCCGTGAACGCAAGGCGCATCCAATTCCTGTGAACGCAAGGAGCAATGCCTTCCGAGTTCTCCGCGTGCGAGCTGATGATGCTGCCCACGGTTCAGACCGCACGGTCTAAACTGCAGGCGCCGATGCTCCAACCATCGTCGCTTCGTGATGATTCTCCAGCTTGATCAACACCAGCAAGAGTCTATTTGCCGATCACATCGTCGTGAGGTCCTCGCACGGCACTCCGAGGTTTGCAGTCAAATGCTCGTCCACTGCAGTGCGGACCCATGCTGTCGTCATCCCATAGCCGGATGGATCATTGCTGAACCCGCTCTTGTGTTTACGAGAACCCACCCCGTAACAAAGTGCGCCTTGTATTCACGGAACTTCCAGTGCGCAACGACGGGAGGCGTTGGCATGGATGCACTCCTCGCATCGTTCAAGGGCACCGTTATCGAGGGTTGGCACCGAAACCGGTCAACCTTTGCCGGGATGGGGATTTCCGCGAAAAGGTGCCTATCAGCGCACCTGTTGTCTGCTCATAACAAGTGCCCTCAAGTGAGAGTCGAACAGTCATATCCAACAATGCGCAATCATCGAACACATGCTCTTATGCATTTTCCGAGGAATGAGCAGAGTTGGATATCATTGCTCCACTCTCACTCGAGGGCTCGCATTGTGAGTAGCCAACAGGTGCGTTGATAGGCCCCATCCACGGCAGTCCCCATCCCGGCAATGGTAGACCGGCTACGGTCGAAGCCCACGGAGACGCAAGAAGTCACGGAGGAGGACGACGCAGGCTGGTGGCTCTCCTGGTGTACCTCCAACGATGACGGAGGGAGGGGTTCATGGCAACGCCTCCCGTGGTTGCCCTTGGAAGTCCCGTGAACGGAAGGCGCATCCGCTCCACACAAGAGACGCGTTCAACAACGATCCATCCAGCACGTTGACATCGTTCGAATTGGTCAGCACTACAATGGACGAATATTTTCCGGACCTTCTCAGTGTGCCGTGCAACGACCACCCAAACGATATGATCGGCAAATAGATGCCTACTGGCGTTGGTGAAATGATGTTGCGAGGACCTTTCATCTGCGTGCTACGATGTACAGAAGCCTACTCTACGGGGTCGGGGACTCGTGTTAAAAAAGTGAGAATATTTGTATTAGTGTATCCAATGTGGGAATGAGTATATTGTTGACAAGAATGAACTGAAAATGTCTACAATTCTCTAATAAATGAGATGCATCTGTAAATGTCATTTATGTTGTAGCAATGTTCAGCAATGTCAATGTGACCTTTGCAGACGAGTTGAGGATGCTGCCCACGTTTCAGACCGCGCGGTCTGAACTGCAGGCGCCGACGTTCCAACCTCCGTCGCCTCGTGATGACGCAAGGCGCATCCAATTCCCGTGAGCGCAAGGAGCAATGCCTACCGAGTTCTCCGCGTGCGAGCTGATGATGCTGCCCATGGTTCAGACCGCGCGGTCTGAACTGCAGGCGCCGATGCTCCAACCATCGTCGCTTCGTGATGACTCTCCAGCTTGATCAACACCAGCAAGAGTCTATTCGCCGATCACATCATCGTGAGGTCCTCGCACGGCACTCCGAGGTTCGCGGTCAAATGCTCGTCCACTGTAGTGCGGACCCATGCTGGTGTCGTCCCTTTGCCGGATGGATCATTGCTGAACCTGCTCTTGTAATGAAAAGAGGCAAGGACATGGACACCCCATCTACGGTCACGTCAAGAACGTCCTCTTCACATCCCGGAACCCACCGCCTAGCGGAGTACGTGTTGTGTTCACAAGACTTCCAGTGCACAACCAGGGGAGGCGTTGTCATGAACGCCCTCCTCCAACCGTTCAAGGGCACCCCATCCGTGCGACCGTCGTCTCCCTCCGCCACATCCTCGCGTTCTCCGTGGGCTTCGACCGCAGCCAGTCTACCATTGCCGGGATGGGGACTGTCGTGAAAGGTGCATATCAACGCACCTGTTGGCTGCTGATAACAAATGCCTTCAAGTGAGATTGGAACACTCATATCCAACAATGTGCAATCATCGAACACATGCTCCTGTGCATTTTCCGAGGAATGAGCAGAGTTGGATATCATTGCTCCACTCTCACTCGAGGGCATTGTGAGCAGCCAACAAGTGCGTTGATAGGCACCCTGTCCACGGGAGTCCCCATCCCGGCAATAGTAGACCGGCTGCGGTCGAAGCCCACGGAGAACGCGAGGATGTGGCGGAGGGGGACGCATGACAGTGGCTCTCCTGGTGTACCTCCAACGATGGTTGCCCTTGGAAGTCCCGTG
Source organism: Rhytidiadelphus loreus (assembly GCA_947034895.1). NCBI lineage: Eukaryota > Viridiplantae > Streptophyta > Bryopsida > Hypnales > Hylocomiaceae > Rhytidiadelphus > Rhytidiadelphus loreus. The sequence continues at coordinate 19,196,457 of OX344764.1, forward strand.
AACGCAAGGCGCATCCGCTCCACACAAGAGACGCGTTCAACAATGATCCATCCAGCACGTTCGAATTGGTCAGCACTACAATGGACGAATATTTTCCGGACCTTCTCAAGGTGCCCTACAACGACCACCCACACGATATGATCGGCAAATAGATGCCTACTGGCGTTGGTGAAATGATGTTACGACGAAGGGAACCACGCTCTATGGGATCGGGGACTCGTGTTAAAAAAATGCGGGTATTTGTATTAGTCTATCCAATGTGGGAAAGAGTATATTGTTGACAAGAATGATGAACTGAAAATGTTTCTAAAATTTTGAAAATGTTTCTAAAATATCTCTAATGAGATGCATCTGTAAATGTCATTTATGTTGTATGGGAAAGTCATCCGTGGCTCACCATGAGTCCACGTTCAGCAATGTTAGTGTGGAGCTATTACTAAAAGCAATGAAGGGTAGACCGGACTTTGGACTTGGAACGCGACTGTGCAGCCTTCCATCGTAACCTTCGCAAACGAGTTGAGGATGCTGCCCACGGTTCAGACCGCGCGGTCTGAACTGCAGGCGCTGACACTCCAACCTTCGTTGCGTCGGCCACTTGGGGAGGTGACTGCCCGGAGGGATTCTGCACAACGAAGACAATGGTCACGACCATGCAAACGTGATTGCGATTTTCTGGACGAGCTCCGGAAAGACAAAGTTCAGAGTGGGAAAAGAGGAGCAACGGAGTATTCGATGGACAAACAATTTCACCCCATCGTATACTACAGCCTAGTGTAGGGCGGGAAAAAATTGTTTCTCCATCAAACTCATCCGTCGTCCCCTGCGTACCTTAGTTCATCCCAAGGGAGCAAACAACCCACCTTACCACATATGTACAATGTCGCACCACGCGCTCGTCAGCAGTGATGTCTTCTTATAGGGAAGTCGAGGTCACGTCCTCGCTCGCGTCGCCCGGCGCCTCGCAACTGTCGGAGGAGCCCACTCCTTCCGTCGTCTGGGTCCGCCGTCGCTTCATCCGTCGAGGGCCCCTTTGCGCATTGTCGACGGAGTGCCCGCCGAAAGTGCGAACGCGGCGCAGCCCCTGCACACCCATCCATTTCCGCTTGGTGCATCAACCCTTTTCTTTCTTTTGCACCACGTGCTTCGCTCTTCGACAGACGAAATGATCATTCCCGTCTCTACTGTACGTGCCGACGAACTCTGGATACTCCAGCAAGAGAGACCTGTCCTGCAACGTAGCTAACCCGCGCACATTGAGTCTGAAAAAGGGCGTCGTGAGGTTTCCGAAAAACGGATTCTGAGACACGTACTGCGACACGCTAAGACCGGACTCTAGCAGGCCCTTGAGATAGAGTCGCAACGTCCTGTCCAGGGTGGAATCGTGCGGGCTGCCAATGTACGACAACGGGAAGATGGCATTGTGCACGGGATTGAGGATGCTGCTCTCGGGGGAGGAATCGATGAGCAGTGTGTTGCTGGAATTGGCCCTGAACGTGCCGGATTTGAACCTATCTCAATCCCAGACGACCTTGTGCAGAACCTTGAGCCTCAGCCTCCCCTCGGGATGGTCGGGGAACTGAACGTACGTGTCCTCGTCCACGTCGGTATCCCACTCGGTTTGGTAGGGGTGCGCCGGACAAGGCAACGAGGGGAGGTGTGGGGGGGGCCTACACCTGCACAACCGCCACGATCATCTCTCCACGATGGAGGTGCAGTCCTCGAGCGTGAGCACGTGCATAGACGAGCACTCCAAACCGCGGAAGAGGAAATCGATCATGGGATTGGCCACGACGGTCGGCAGCCTCGTCCACATAGATAAGCGAAACCTCTTTGCCAGGCCTCTGAGGAATTCGCGCACTTCCAGACGACACGAGAGGGAAAACTCGCCGAAGACGTGGCGTTTCGTCGAATCGTAATCGTCCTCCGATGGTACGCTTGCTGCGGGCGAGCGACCGGTTCCAAGGGGCCCGACGTGCTCAACTTGGCATAGGACTCCTTCCAACTCCAAGACAACCAAATAACTGTACAAGGGCAAAGCAACGGGAGGCGGCGGCGCAGGCAACGACAACGAGGCCTGCGTATGCGAAATCCCTTGTTCAAAGTAGTATTTGAAAATTGAATAAACGGGAGTCCACAATTGAAAATGCGCCCCCCCCCCCAACAGGTGTGGGAGGCTTGAACACAGAGACGTGAATCCTTGTCCATTATCATCCTCTTTCTAAACGAGATCCACGTCCGATCCCTACAAACTATCTAGGCAAGCGCTACGGAGGCAGTGAGCAGAGGGATGCAAGGAGATCGAGCCTCACCTTTGTTACATCCGGAGTGGTGGCCGCGACGGGAGTGGTGGCACGCCTCGTGGCGGCGCGAGTTTGGACACTCGCGACGATGGGAGACACGACCTGTGCAGCTTGCGGAGGGGGGAGTTCCACCTCAGAGACCAGAGGGGGGACTTCAGCAATGGCGGGAGCCTCCAGTGCCATCAGTGGCGGACAAGGAGGGCAACTCGGTCGACGGAGTACCAGTGCAGACTCTTCGCCCAACCCAAGAGCATGGCCACCCTGAACCGCAAATGCCAATTGCCAAGAGCGTAACTACCACTATAAGAAAACATGGTAAAAAAAAACCCCACTCGATTTTTGAGTGTGGTTCTTTTGGTCACGTTTTTGTGCAGGAAATTTTGCAGTAAAACTCAACTTCATTTGCAGTTTCCCACTGCAATTTTTGGAATTAGGAAACATATAATATACCATTGGAAAGGCATTTTTTAATGCCTTTCCAATGGTATATTATATGTTTCCTAATTCCAAAAATTGCAGTGGGAAACTGCAAATGAAGTTGAGTTTTACTGCAAAATTTCCTGCACAAAAACGTGACCAAAAGAACCATAGTGGACGTCTACTACGGTTCGAGTGGGTTTTTTTTTACCATGTTTTCTTATAGTGTACATTGCCCAAGAGGACTCGGGATAGAAAGCACAATGCACAACACTCTACATTGCACATCACTCAACGCCATGAATTCCCGAAAACACGAATTGCCAAAAAACGAAACCGATATACTACAAATAGAATACAATGTTTGTACAAACTTTACGAACAGTGTTTCACGAACAATCCGAAAATCACGTCTGTACAACTAAAATGTCTGTACAACTAAAATCATCACAGGCCTCGCCAAAAGGGCTCCTACATCTATGGGCCTGTTGCTCCATGGACGGTGGACCCGTCGGGACGACCTTCGATTGGCCCGATGTAACACCCTCACATAGCTTCCACACCTGGAAGCGCAATTCAAAAGATGGGGAGCTATGTGGAGGGGTTACCCACCGTGGGAGTCTGGACGTCGTTGGAGGGTGAGTCGACTGGCGCATGCTCCTCGTGCCTCGCAGGGGGCAGCGCCGGAGCGATTGGGGCCTGCAAGGGAGCATACTACTAGGTCAAGTTAGTGAAGGAGACCTCCATATCTCCCAAGTCGACTTCCAAGTCGTAAGGGTCATCGTCGTGGATGCTCGGACGATGCACTGGCCCAACGACATGCACAAACGGAAATTGACTGAGGGCTAGGTCATCGAATCTGTCTGGATCGTCAACGATATTCACCGAAATATTTGCAGCCTCTCCTGAATCCAGCTGTCAAAGTCCGGACGCTGCGGTGGCCGTAGCGGCGGAAATCGAATTCGTGGTGGAGACTCCGGAGACGTTGTGGAGCTCGCTCACAAAAATGGGAGTCGCAGCCATCAGAGGGGCACTTGTCTGCGCGGCCTGCTTCGCCAGAATCTGCTCCTGCAGTTGCTTGAGCAGCAAAGTGTTCGTCTCGCGATCCCTCCTGTACTCCATTTCCTTCTCGACCTGCAGCCTTCGCTCCTCCGCGAGTTCCTTCTCCTTCTGCACCTTCTTGGCCTTCCACTTCACCTTCTTCTCCTCCTCCACCCGCTCCCTCTTCCTCTTGAGCTCCCGATCCTTCTCCCTTAAATCCCTCACGAGGTTGTCGATGGCGTCATTGCGCTTGTCGAGCGCCCCCGAGTGCCTCTGCCTTTCCCGCTCGAGCATCATCTCCATGTACGCGAGGTTGATCCCTGCCTTGATGTCCATGTGGATGGGTTTGGCGTCCATGTCCACCGCGGCTGGAGTCCCTCCTGCCTCGGAGGGCGTCCCTGCGTCCGATGTTGCCGCTTCCGCCGCGGCCTTGGCCATCTTGCTGTACTCGTCTCTACTGGTTGCTGCCACGGCCAGTCGGTTGTCCAAGTCTCCGTCGTCCATCTCGTCCAGATCGATTGGGCTGCTCTTTGTATTCGTGGACTTGAGGGCGAGTTGCCGGTACACGGCGCGCGTATGGGCCATGAGCAGAAGCTCGCCCGCGCTAGCGGCAGGCAGTTCCGAATCCAGGATGTCGACGCTGACCTGCGCACTGATCAGCTTCATCATGTTCTCATCCCCATTGAGATCGGATGGATCACGGATGGACCTCAATTCCTGGACAATCGCCTGCGACGCCTGAATCCTACATTCCACGGAGTCATCACTAGGATTCGCGGGAGAGGCGGCGAGGTCGGTCCTCACACTCGCCACCTCCGCCTGCCTGGCCGAAGACAGTAGTCTCTGCAATGCAGCCAAATCAGCCTACAGGTCCTGAATGAGCATTCTCGGGGGAGGGGGCGGAAGAGACTCCTCCGCAGGAGTGGACACCTCCACTGCAGCCGCTTGCGGTCGGGGAGTGGGAACGCGAAAGGCATGTGGCCGTGTTTTAGACCGCGCGGTCAGAACTGGAGCGCGGCGATCCTCGGAAGATTGGGTGACGGGATTCGACTGCAGGGCCGGATCTTCAGGTCGGGGGGAAGCAGAGGGAGTGCGAGGAGATGGAGGTGGAGGGGACAGTAGTCGGTTTGCGGAGGGAGATGGGGGGTTGGAGGGAGAGAGAGGAGTGTGTGGGTGCATATCAAACCGCGCGGTCTGATTCCTGCGCGGCGGCGCACTCGAGCGCCGCGGGGAGGCAGGCGTCGAATCAGACCGCGCGGTCTGATCCGTCTCCCTCTGGACAGAGTGGACGCCGGACATCGAGGCATCTCCGTGGTCTGAAACGTCGTCGCCTTCGCCGTCTCGCCCTCCCGCGCGGTCGACGTCTTCATCTTCGTCCTTGTCCTCGTCGTCCTTGTCCTCTTCCTTGTCCTCGTCGTCCTCGTCCTCGTCCTCGTCCTTCTCCTTCTCTACTTCTGAGTCGGAGTCGCTTCCATCGCGGAGGTTGAGGGCGCCCTCTTGCGATTCCTCCTTGCCCTCTCTTTCATCATCCGAAGACTCGCTCTCCACGGGGTCGGGGTCCTGGAGCCTCCGTGTCTGAGACTTGGGATCGTAGATGAAGTTGAGGGTGTGCGGCTGCGGCACCAAGATGTCGGGCCACATCTGTGTACCGATTCGAGCGTGCACGCTCTGGCGCAGGAGGCACTTATCGGTGGGGCGCACGAAGGAGACGGAGCTCCGACACAACATCTGCAGTGCCAAACAAGGCACACGGCATGAATTCTCCGAATGACGCATTCAGACGGTCAGATGAGCTCTACATTGGAAGCGAGAAAGGGAAGGAGTGGAGAGCTTACCGAGCACGCGGAGACGGGCTTGGATCCCGCAAAGACGAGCATGACCGTTCCCTGGTCCCTACAGAACTTGTCGATGAAGCGGAGGTACACTTCGTACCGCAGTTCGCGATTCGTCAAGATCCAGAGGTTATCGTGGCGATAGAGCTCCCGGGTCTTGTACCTGACGTCATCCGTCGCCAGAGGCTTGTCCTCGGCAGCTGAGAGTCGGGGAATCGGTTCCCCGACATTGACGAGTGGGGAGTTCATGAAATGCTTCGTGGTCCGCTGAATGTACATGACCTTGTCCTTCCCCCTGGTGTAATAGTTCGGCTCGCCCTTGGAATACACGTACGTCGCGATGTGCCGAGTGTTATGCTCGGGGAAGAATTTCTCGAGCGCCTGTTCCACTCCCACCACCCTCTCGGCACCCATGATGAGCATCCACGTGTGGACCCCCTTGGCCATGGTATTTTGGGAGACCCGCGGGACTTGTTTGATGATTTTCTCGTACGCGTAGTGAATCTCCATATTCCCGACCGCCGGGAACAGGCAGAAATCCATAATCCCCACCTCGCAGAAGCGAATGCTGGCGGGTCTGTCCACTTATTCCACCCATTCGCGCTTCTGCTTCACGTAGACAAAGGGATCGAACACCCTCCTGACGCGATCCCACCGGCAGACCGTGGCCCGCGCACACCTCTTGACGGTGTTGCAGCGTTCGTTGTTGGTGAGCAGTCGCTGGATCATGGCGACGACGTCCGAGGGAGCAACCATCGTTTTCTTCCTCGAGCCACATTGCTGCCTGAGCCACTTCTGCCCAATGTGCATGGCAGCCCACATGTTGTGCCCCCGAATGCACAGCAGCGCCTTGAACTCCCGCCAGGCTTTAGGGACGACCTCCCCCTAGGAAATCACCTCCTTGGCCTTGTCGATGCCCAGGACGTCGGCCTTCTCCTTCATCTTGAAGATGAGCACGGCCTTGTGCTTCTTGTTGGTGCACCACTGGGCGAAGGGAATGGCCGCCGTCCAACTGGTCGGCCTCTTCAGGTAGACCTTGGGCGGCGTCTCCAGGATTCTGCTCGCGAGCTCGCCTACGGCAGCGTCATCCATCCCCAGAAGGTTCTTCATCTGGTTGTGATTGATCGCCGTGAACTTGTAGATCTTGGAGCCCCCCTTCCCGTCCGGAATTTAGTTGAACGGGACGCCGGTGTCGATGTCGTGCAGCGCCCCGGACTCGTGCTTCTGGAAGACCTCTTGCCAACTGGTCCAGGTCGCATTCGAGGCCATGACGATCTTCCGGTCGCCCATCTTGTCAAAGTCCCAGGTCCTCCCCCCCCCGTTTCGGTGCTTGGCGCTCCCCATCGCCTCGAAGCTTTGGTGCGCCTTCTCCTTGAAATCCTGGACACGCATCGGCGTGGTGAGTATGTGTCGTGATCTGACCGCGCGGTCTGAACTGTCCCCGAACAATCCACGACACCAAGTGGCGTCGAGGTCTGAATATCGCGGGATCAGACCGCGCGGTCCGAAGTGACCATGAATCAGAAAGGTGACGACCCTAACGAGGACAATGGGAGCCTACCGATATGGAATGGGACGGAATTGCATCACTGGGATTCAAACCGCGCGGTCTAAAATGTGTAGGGAAGTCGTGCGTACCTCATAGACCTTCGGGTCCTCCCCTTCAATGATGACCTTCGCGTTCTTCCGATGTTGCGCAGGCTTGCCCGCGTTTTCCCAGAGGTGGCGAACATGCATGAGTGTTGCCGGCAGGGACGACAGGTACGGGCCCGCGACGTTTCCGTCGTTGCACTTGGAAGACAACGCGTGGAGGTGGTCCTTGTTCTGGGACCACACGATTTCACACGTCCACCTGTGCATTTTGGCGACGACCTTCTCATCGTCGACGGTAGTGTTCCCGGAGATGATGTCCTTGGCGGCCATCCAGGTGTGCTGCCCGTTGATGATGAGCAGCGGCTGCGCCTTCCAGCAATCCGCCCAGCATGTCGGTCTGGTGCGCGTGTCCGGCATGACGGTGAGGATTTGCTTGGCGTAGTTCACCTTCACCATCCTGTCCAGGACTGCCAAGACGCCGTCATTCTCGAGGGGCCTCACGATGATTCCCGACTCCTCCTGGGCATTCACCATGTCGGCCACGTCCAACTCGAAGTACTGTCCCCGACCGAATATGTACATGTACGAGGACAGTTCCTTGAACACCTTGTTGGCCGCCGCTTCGGCCTTGAGGCGCATCCGCGTTTCCAACTCGACGCTGCGTCGCGGATTGCGCTTGTACTCCGCGGGCACGGACATGCTAGCCGGGACGGCGTCGGCATCGAAGGGCAGGGTTCGTGGATTCTTGGTCCACTTCCCGTTCACCTTCTTGATCGCAATCTTCTGGGCCTCTTCCTCAGACACCTCTACCGGTTCCGTGTTGGCCTCGTGGGTCGATGAGCTGGGGGTGCCATGCGATTCCTCGGCCACGCGTCTCGTCCGGACCCAGCGCCCCGCATCTTCTTCCGAGGATGCTTACGTCGCCACGGGCGGGCCCGCTGACTTCCGTTTCACGGCCTTCTGTTTAGACCGAGAAGTCGACGCTGTGGTGGCTCAAGCCGCCGACTGAGTCGCCTGTGGCGGTCGTTGGATGGGTCCACGCGCCGGTGGGAGTGGGTCGGTACGCTCGGACGCTCCAGCAAGGGCCGACGCAGGGGGGGGCCGGCTGCGCGTTCCCGCTCCCGACGCCTTGGCGACATTCTTGGCAGACCCCTCTGGCGAAGCCATTGGTCGACTTCCTTCACCCTGGCAGACATTCAAGGGCGACACACTCAGTGATTTGTTGTGAATGGCAAACGCTTTGGCGACGTACGAGTTGGCTACCTTTCCGGTCTCGTGGAAGTCACTAGAGACGGCTTCGCAGTGCGATTGGGTTTCGGCCATCAAGAGTTGATATGCACGAGGGACGGACGCATAATTCTTCATGAGGCGTTTGCTACAGAAGGTCATCTCATTTTCTACACGGATGGCGATGACTCCGAATGCATTATTACTGGCATTCACCACGTCGACGAGAATGGCCTCCCTCATCACATGGACATTCACGAGTACCAAAGTGGAGAAGGATTTCCATCGAGGATCCCCCGTCTTCGTGAATCCCAGCTCCAGATTGAAGATGGGGGAGCCCATCAGGAAATTTAGTTCGATCGTCCACAATGACTTGGACGCGACGAACTCCAAGGGGAATTTCTTTTCGATGTGCAGCTTCCAGGACTCGTGGATTCGGTCAGGCGAGATGGGCCTCAAGTAGCCCGCAAGCGGCAGACTGCTCTCCAGGAATGACTCCATGCCACTGTCCACAAGCAGTACTTCAAATCAGACCGCGCGGTCTAAATTGGACAACTCAGGAGATTGCTACACGCCCAACATGCAGTGGTCATGCGATGCACTAACAAGTTGAGGATTCATTTCCTACGGTCGTTGACGATCTATTGCATTCTAGCGTACTTCTGATAGGACGATACTCCTTGCTATGCTGAGTCCATGGCGTGGTTTTGACCGCGCGGTCTAAACCAGGGACACGATTCATAGCCTAGACAGACCAGGCTAGCATGACGGTATTTCTACAATGACTGCTGCTCGAGGTTTTGACCGCGCGGTCTAAAACGCCTTCCCTTTCTATTCGGCTGATGACGATGCTCCTCGCTGAGGAACCCTACGAACGACATTAATCTCGTCTCGCCCATCACCTGGAACAATCCTTCATCTATTAGATCGGACCGCGCGGTCTGATTCTGTCATTCCTTAGTCTACCACATATGCGGCGAGAATTAACAGATACTGATCGCAGGGTCGACAACCATTACTTCTGTTATCTTGGGCAGGGATTGGTGTAGGTCCTTTATTCGTCATCCGTCGAGGATCTGACCGCGCGGTCAGATTTACTCCTTTGGAGGCTCTGCACAATGCTACCAGCCATCGTGGCGTCTAGTTCCTTTTACTTTGTATCCAATCACTCTTGAATCGATCCTACAATACTAAAAGTGTTAGGTTTCTAGGAGGCTGAGTGATCCATGTGTATTGCTCATTCATGGTGCGTGATTAGATGAACATGGAGAGGCCTTCTATTCGAGATGCATATTTGGGTATAGTTTAGACCGCACGGTCTGAATCTACCAACATTCGGTTATTACTCAGACGTGCCCATTGATATAGTGCAGACCCCATGGCAATGGGTCTACGTAATTAGAGGCGTCGGTAATGGATCAGTCTTGACAACATGACATGATCGCATTTACCACTGAGGAAATCTTCTGGCCGCCCGGTCTAAACGGACCGTTCCCATCTATTTTATGGCCGGGGGACCAATTCAGACCGCGCGGTCTGAACCAGTATCTAGACCAACATGGACTAATTTGATCAGCAATTCGTCCTTGACATTCTGTAGACATTTTATCACTTTTGACCGCGCGGTTTGATCCTATATCTAGAGTAACATGACATAATTTGATCAGCAGTTTGTCCAGGACATTTTCGGAGCCTTGCATCACTTTAGACTGTGCGGTCTGAATCTGTATCTAAACTAACTTGACAGATTTGATCTGCATTTAGTCCAGGTCATTTTCGGGACGGTTCATCACTTCAGACCGCGCAGTCTGAAACTGTTATACCTAATGTTCTCAGAAATTACTACGTCAACAACTCCGGTCCATTTCGGGGACGCTAGAACACTTCAGACCGCGCGGTCTGAACCATGGCTGTCGCTACATACACTGCGCGGTTACAGGTGCCTCTTCTAAATTTCCGCAAGATTCACGAGTTTGGCGTAGGATTTGCAGGCAGCTTACCTCAATCGCGCACCTCAAATTGCTGTGGAAGCACGATTGCGAATCCTACTCCAATGTCGTGACGCCAATGAAAACAAACTGAATTCGGCGTTCTTCACGTTCCCTGCAATAGACAATGCCAGGATGACAATTGAAATCACAAACTCTGCAAGGCATGACAATTTGAAATCACAAACTGCAAACATGACAATTGAACACACGAGCAATGCAAGCATGAGAATATAAATGGGAAACTACGCAACCAGTACAGACACAATGTCAATGGAAAACTACGCAACCAGTAGAGACACAATGTCACTGGAAAACTACGCAACAAGTAGAGACACAGTACTGACTGCAATCAACACGTCAAACACAAACCCATACACTACTACTAACGTTATATCATATGATACTATGCTATCAGAACACAATCCATAATTTTTGTTCCTATTGGGTCGGCTTGTAAGTTATGAGTGACTCGAAGAAATGCTAAGCATAAGAGTGTCATGTGCAAAGGCAAGAGAAAGGTTCTAACATGTCAAGAAAAAAAACTAGTAGACAATACGGAACTTTCGAATGATCAAAACGACACATGAATCTGAAGACGATATAGAAAACCATACCTTCAGCAGTTGACAAGGTAACAGCTGCAGAAATTCAACAAACACGCGTCACCCCACCAAACTCCTCAGCAAACACGCCCCGCCCCACCGAACTCCTCGACGAACGCCCCCACGAACGCCTCAGTCGACGACTGCTTCAAACGCGAAATCAATGCGATATGTGATACTAGATGTAGAGGAGGGAAACTATAGAAGGAAGGAAGGCAAAATGGAGGCGCAAGGACAAGATTTTACAGAAGAAAGAGCAGCAACAAACAAAATTCAAAGAAGGCGCAACAGGAAGACAAACACAAGAAATGGCAGCAAACTGGAGCGAAACCCTGGCCCACGAAGAAGACGACCAACCGAACCTCCCGATAACCGAACCTAACCTGAACTTGCATCAAGCCGCCAAGTTGGTACGGAGCTCCTCCGAACCTGCACGCGCCTCACGAAGCACACCCGAGCCTCCCACGAACCTGCGCACACCACACAAAGCTGCCCCAAAGAAATCATGATTAAGCATCAATTTAGGGTTAAAAGAATGAGACTTAAAAGCAAGCTTAAAAGGGACCAGTGAAGGGCAGCTCTGCCTTTTTCCATACGCATCCGTGGAAAGAAATAAAAAATGGGGTTGTTCACAAAAAGAAAAATACATGTGCAACCTAACACAAGTAGTTTCGTATTTTTCTAAGCGTTTTTGAATTACTTATAAATTAGCAAAGATAGAAGATATAAGCACGTACTCGTAGACATAGGTCTCCCAAAATACGTCCACTTGCAACTTGTACAGAAATGTGAGGAAATCTAAGACAATGATTCACTCTTGCAATACAAAAATAATTTTTCCTCCAGGCCATGAATTCAATTGATAAAGCTCAGTGCTTCGTTGAAGAATCACCCCATCTCTATTTTGCACTTAAAAATAGGGGTGGTTTGAAGAAGAGGGGTGCTCTTAGAACACACATTGTCGACCTTAAATCAACCCTAGTTTTTTCAATCAATTCACCCAAAAGCCCTTTTTCCTAAATTCTTGGAAGTTGTACAATATTGAACAAGCTCTAGGATATTTGAGGCACGTTTCTATGAATCCTCAATCCTAGAAAATAAAGATTTGGGATGGGCATGGAAAAAAATTAGGAACATCAAAATCATAATCAATCATTTCCAAAATTGGATTTCGAATGCTAAAATGAACTTCCAAAATATTTGGATCATTTGCACTTGGCACTGATGGACAAACATGAAAGGGACTGGCAACATACTCAAAATAGGCCATATGTACATTAACTCTTATTCAAATCTCACAATGATCATGCACTCGTGCACTGCCTACAAATTAAATCAACGATTACAACATGTATATTATGCTTAGTTATGGAAGGGGGAAGAATTTGCTTAATTGGAGAGGATTAGGAGTTCTACTTATTCTTAATCAATCATTTAAAATGTACTTCAGAAGATCGAGGTATTTACCAACTCACACGGGAAATCTTCAACCAAAATACAAAAAATACAAAAGGCATAAGGGTTGCTTTGTAACCTCATAAATGTCCACAATAAACTTATGCATCGGTATTTATGTAGCATAAATTGTAAAGGGTCATTTAAGGCATTGATTTTTGAGAATTAAGGAAAGCAACTCAAACTCCAGCAAGGCTCTAGAAGCAAACATGATTTAGAGGTACATTTCAATGTACCCATTTTAGAAGGGGTTTTGTTTTGATGACCATTTTTTGTGAACTTCAAGAATTTGTAACTAATTTTACAAAGCTTGAAAAAATAGGAAGTGACTTCGGTTAGATGTCTATTCTACTTGTCTGTTGAGGGAAATTTACTACAAAATATTTAAAAATGTTTCACTTCCCAAATTTCAATTTTAGCCTTGAATTGGTTGATTTGTGAACCTCCTACCTCATTTATAGCAATTTGTACCGTTGGATGAGTTTCATATTTTGTTAGGTTGAAGAATCTCCCTTATGGAAACACCTTGTACGGTTTGATATAAGACTGCATCTTTGCAATGGACACAAAATTCAGTTTCTAGAAAAACTAGGTCCGCCCCTCAAATCAACCACGGTCACTAAAGGGTTAACTTCCTTAGTGACCAAAACGTGGTCACTTTGATTTCTAAAGTACTTATTCAATTATTCGCAATATTCAAATGATATGGCACTTCTAGGGATCCTTCGGAGAATCAAATTCATTTTTTTTAAATCAAGAGATTTTCCAATACCCTATTTGATATATAATCCTATTTCAAGAATGAAATGTAGGCTGAAGTAGACATTTGAATCATATTTGATATTTGATATTAATTTCTTCACTTAGTCTATCTTTTGAAGATGGAACAATAATTTCAAATCGTCACAGACTTAGACTCTTACATTAACAAATTCTACACACAATGAGATTCCATCATAGAAAAGAAAAAATTGCAATTTATATCACACCTTGACGATTTGAAAAATGGATCTATACTAACTAAGACCTTATAGGGGTTCATGACATTGTTAGTAGCTCAAATATTATTGACACCTAGGAATTTTGAATATTGTGCTTTTATGTGAACGCTAAACAATTGATTTATAACCATGATATTTTAAATAGCACATACGACAATAAACCAAAAAATTTCTTTCAAATTTTGAACAAGCTCAGTTATACGCTCATTAAGACAAACGTACAAATACCTTCCATTAGCCCTAAGAAGATCCATGCTACTACAAAATAGTGACCAACAAAAATGAAATTTGCTTCACCTAAGCTATTTCTACATATAATGAATTATTTGTTATGAACAAATTTTTGTTTCGAAAATCTAAACAAGTCTACAGACTTACAAATCAAGACGGAAGTATTGATACCCTTTCATTGACTTGGAGAAGATCCATGATGCTATAAGACAATGTTCAACGAAAATAAAATTCAATGTGATAAAGATCATTAGATATAAAAATAATTATTATCAACCATGTTTTTTTTCTAAAATCGAAACAAGTCTAACAACAATGCATTAAGAGAAAATTATTAGTACCCTCCCATCAACCATTCAATCCTAAGAGGACCCTTGTTGCTATAAGATCGTAATCAATCATTATTCTATATGAACTTATTTCCATCTCCATTCATCTTTCACATCAATTGAGTTCATGATTGTTATAATTTCTACTTCTAATATTTTAAGAAACATTGGAAATTTTGATTTTCATTTGAATTCTACAAAACCACGGTAATAGGTTCACGGCAATAGGTCTATAGTAATAGATACGATAATCCACTAAAAATAGAAGATTTTGATCAAAAATTTCAGATGGATTTTTATTTTTAGCAATATTCTTAATTTTTTAGTACTTCTTCAAATTTTTGAACTTAACGCTCGCAGAATCTTGCTCACCGCTTGAAATCTCATCATGCTCACAGGCTCACAAACTAGCACCGCTGACTTTGGCAATTTTTTCAATTTCGACCGGGTAGTCTAAAATGTTCAAATGTCCTAGATTCGCACCTAGATTTCTTAGAACTTCATCATTTTTAAATGTCTGAAATCTACATGAGTCATAGATGGCACTTCTGTAGTTCAAAATACACCGCTTGAAATCTATAGAGATCCTAGATTTCTGAAATCTATATAAATTCAAGATTGTTGAAATCTATACCTGTCCTAGATGTCACTTTTGTGGTTCGAACTAGGTACTTTGAAAATGGTACACAAAATATGGATAATGTGTACAGCATTAAAAAAATGGTATGTGCAAAAATTCAGACCTAAATTTTTTATTCTCTAAGAGTTATGCACGGTCAAAGAGGGTTGAAAAATGCAAGAAAATAGACAGTTTGAAATTTAATTCTTAAGAAACATTAAAAAAATTAAAAAAATTAAAAAAAAAATCTATTTTTTCTAACTTATAGATACTCCTTTTCACCAATTTTCACTATTGGAAAAATAAAATTGTGTTCTCTACACTTGCGCAAAGGTAGTGCACTTTGAGCACATGTGGTAGATGGAAAATTATCTATTTTTAGAAAATCTTTGGTAAGGTTGTGTAACTTTAGTAGAAGTTCTAGTATACCAATTTTGAGCTTCAAATTTGTATTTTTGGGTGGAAAATAGTGCTAAAACCCTTCAAAATGGCCACGGTAGACATCCAATCGGGGGCAATTTAAAAATAGTAGAATAACTATAAAAAAAGCCTTAAAAAGTACTCAACATCTGAAACTACCACATGTACCTTCATTTCAAGTTTCATAGAAGATGGACACACGATGCAAAAGTTATGAGCAAAAAACCAGCTATCTAAGGTCAAGGGGACCAAAAAAACGTGAAGTGTTTCTTGCAATCACCCTATATCAAAAATCTTGTTCATTTTGCTTCTAATTATGTGAAAATGAAACAATTGATTCAAAACCATGACATTTCGAATAGCATATATACTACCAAAAAAAAAAAAAAAATAGGTACACCTAAGGTCAATCACTCAATGATCAAACTCAATTGTCATTTAAAAAATCATGGCTTTTTAAATGATTCTCACACATATGAACTTGATCATGTATCTCATAGCAAGATGTCTCATCCGATGCTTTTTAAATGCAAGTTTCTTGCTCACCTTTGTGCGTGAAGTTCAGAGCTTACTGTACCTTTTCTAAAGTTCACTCACAACTTGAGAAACTGAGTGTTATATTTCAGACTTATGAAGTTGAAGTTTTCCCGGAGTTGCAAGTGAACTCCAGCATTATCTAACTTGGATTATTTACAAATTCGATGTAACATGATTGTTCCAATACTACAAAATGATTGAGAGTTTCACTCTATGATGAGTTCCATGGAAACGAGATATAACAAAGAAGCATAATTATATGAAATATACAACATAAAATGTGTTGAATTTCCAATGAAAAAGTAGACATTTATTCTATGAGATATCCTAGTAAGTGGAAAATATAGATGTAGAGCATTTGCGGCCCGCCCAACTATGGCTTGAGAAGATCGGTGCTAATATGCTCACATTTGTTGAAGTTGCCATTTCTTTGTATTCGTATATAATTAGACCAATTCATTGAGAGGCTTGTTGAAACACACCATCTGTAAGTCCAATACTATTGCTGAAGAAAAGGTAGAATTATTTGAAAATTCTAAAGCTTAAAGAAACTCAGGATTCAACGTTGCTGAATGAATGACTGTGTGTAGTTAGAGGCTTGTTTTTTTGGATCATTCGGAGGCAACCCATTCTAAGTATTGAAATATGAGAGCCACCCCCCCTAGGTAGTTGAAACCCCGGATGCAAATATAGACCACCATAACAAATCTTATATTCATAAAGTCCCAAAATAACTGACATTGGAAGGATCTGGATTGGAAGCCAGAAGTGAAAAACCAAGCAGTATAGATGATTGCCATGAGTAGGAATTCACAGCATACATCTTTCGTTCTAGGAAAACAAGAAACTACAAACGGAATATGAAGCAATATAACAAGGGCAATGTCTTTTTTCTATAAAACCTGTTCCCCATGCAATGCTACTCAGCAAGAGCTGATTCCTCATAGATACAGTGAGCCAGCAAAAAAGTGCGATCAGCGGTTGCGACGTCGAGCCCCCCGAGGTTGAGGCGAGAGGTTTGCCAGATTCACTTGTGCTTGATTCAGCCGAGCCCGCACTTGCTCAAAAATATCTAGGTCGACATGAACGGCTTGCGACTCTCTGTGGAGATGTTCGGTTCCGTGCTCATCATCCTGAGAGAGTAGTGGTGGAAACACGTATTCCAATGAGTCAATATTGGTATCAGGTACTTGGCAATTGAACCTCGATGAATTTAGAACATTTGTTTACCAACTTAACCGACATCATTGCATATCATGGATGACTTCTTCCCAAGTAGGTGAAGATTGTTGTGTCCCTTCCGAAGTTTGACATGAATTTGAGAGTGGAGTCCCTTCGATGACAAGGTAGCATTGGACATATTAATCTTTGTCTATCTCCTAGTAGATGCTATTCGTAGGTAGGGACGAGCGTTTACTACTAACCTGAATGAGTTGTAGTAATAAGGAACCATTCTCGGAGGTTGATAGCTTGTTGGCATCGTCGAATTCTTCCATGAGAGCTCTGTATGTCACACCGTAGCCCCCACTTGAGCATGATTAGGACGAAAGAAATTCTGGAGTGAAGAACATGATTGCATGGTCCAAACCCACTGTACTACTTGTTGCTCCAAATGGGGTCTGACATGATTGACATGGAGTGGTCACCTGAGGTTCTTGCAGTCCTTGCCATGGCGGATGTGGACATACTCCTCCATCATGACCCACACATCCCGAATCGCTGCATCAAATAGTGCACCCCATGCCACTTCCATTGTGTTTTGCAACGCACACATAACTTGACCTACAGAAAGGAAGCCATCAATGTTGTCCGAAGTGGTATTCACGAGCGTGCCATTTAAAAAATAAATGATTTGAATTGAATGCAGCATACAAATGCACGAAGCCCAACATGGTCCATATAGCACTCACCCATCTTGCTGTCTTGGAACAGCCCCTTGGATGTATCACAGTGAGAATAATGGGCAAAGTAGTACAGTTTGTATCCTTGCCAAAAATCTTGAGCTCTGTTTGGGAAATCATTCCAATTGGAATTCGCAAAGATTGATGTCAGCAGTAATGGTCATTTCCAGAATACATGGGCAAGCACACGAGCATCAGATTCTACTTTAATTTCATGAAAATGGCGGGTTTTTGTGGACCATTTCCGAAGACCGCATTTCGAAGTGTCCGGCTTCCTGAGTGAGTTGTACCGAGTTCAGACCGCGCGGTCTGAACTGTGGAGGTTGCGTCATTGAAATTTTCTACTGTTGGACAGCTTTCTCAAATCTTCGACAGTTGGCGTGAAGCGACGAAGGGAAGGTCACTATCGTCATGGAATTCCGCAGTCTCGGACTCCAGACCGCGCGGTCTAAAGTCCGTGAGTCCCGTTCGTGTCAATTTTAGTTTTCGGACTTCTAGGAAGCATGTCATCTCGTTTTCCTAAATCTAGGACTATGGGAGAATCGTAAAAGTGACTGACAAGCCCTACAGCGTCTTGGATTTCCTAAGTCGTGGACTTCGACGAACTTCAGACCGCGCGGTCTGAAGTGTGACAGTCCCGTCCGTGTGAATTGTAACTTTCTTCCATCCACTTGTGATCCAGTTTTCCGAAATCTAGGACAGTTGTGGATTTCGGACCGCGCGGTCTGATCTGTAGAAACTTGTAGATTTGCGAAACCTCGTTGCTAAACCTCGCCAGTCGAATGGGATTATCATAATGGCCGTGATGGCTTTCAATGAACACAATGCTCGGAAAGCAACAACTTGAAGTCAGTTCAACGTACCCAAAGTTTTGATGGTCAAGTATAGTTTTGAGGTTGTGGGAGCACTTGCTGAAACGTGA
Source organism: Rhytidiadelphus loreus (assembly GCA_947034895.1). Classification (NCBI taxonomy): domain Eukaryota; kingdom Viridiplantae; phylum Streptophyta; class Bryopsida; order Hypnales; family Hylocomiaceae; genus Rhytidiadelphus; species Rhytidiadelphus loreus. The sequence goes on from OX344764.1 coordinate 19,214,875, forward strand.
GTCTGCCATTGAGCCTCGTCGAATGTGCACCTACCCCCAAATCCAAGAAACTTGTATGCTTTAGTTGTGCAATTTGGAGCAAAGGGAGGTACCTTTTGAATCCCACTTCGGAAATGACAAGCATTGCAAGTCAGTAGGGAGCGGAGCCGTGATCCATTGACATCTACAAAGTTCAAAGTTCAAAGTTTAACGAAATTGACCATACAGTCACGTAGTTACTAAGCGGCGAGTGAAACATGAAGTGTATTATTTATTTCCTACAATAGGCTCCATGAAAGCGCGTACTAGGAGAAAGCATTCTCTCTTTGCGCAGTTTGTGACTCCTATAATTCCTAAACCGAAAACATGTTCTCTATGACATCGTGCAGTGGATGGAAATAGAACTCTTGAGACTTGCATGCATTTGCGTGTCATCTTGAGTGAAATCAATCCATTGACAATGTCCATTTCTTGAGTTGATCGGTTTTGACTGGCGCAATCCCAAGAAAGCAAGAATGGAAACAATTGAAATATGTTTTACCTTGTGAAGAGTGTCGCGAAACTGCCCTCCTCTTCCACGTTTGGATGTTCGCCTTCTTTCCACCATCCCCCGTGCTTGAGTTTGTGCCGCCTTCTTCCCACCCGGCCGTCCACCTCCCTTGTGTCGATGTTGCGAAATGCAGCGCAAGTTGAAATGAACGCCGCTACCTTGTTGCGCCCAACTACTTTGGACGCCGCCTTGAAGTTTGCCCGAGAATCCCAGGTGAAGTATCCTCGAAGGTACAAGGCTTGCATCCGTTTGCAATGCGCCTTAAACTATATTAAATGGGAGAGTATCACACGAGTTTTCTGTAGATGACCCTACTGTACGTCCCATGATTCTCTTGTATTTGTCGCTTCCCTCGTATTTTGAAGCCCGAGCCATTGACAGAGCTTGATGGACAAATGAATGTGTTGTACTATTAGTAATTCTTGTTCCATCCCACTTTGACTAATTCCTGACTTTCAACGACATTTTCTTTGAAATGAAATTGAATGCATTGCATTGCCTTTGGTCGCGTGTTTTTTCAATAATTTACATGAAATCAAATTATTGTTCCCCTTGGAGCTTCCAAAGGTATCATTTCCTTTCTATTTGAGTTCGTAATTCTGATTCGTGATTATTCAATGACATGTAGAGTGCCTATTAGATTGAATTTCAGTACACCTTCACCTCGTTCGATTTCCGCGAGGTCCGTGACTTTCACATTTGAGACCGCGGGATCTGAAATGCAAACCTGTCGATATGAAAGGACACTCCGAGGCAACGACGCTAGCGTGCGAGCTTGGAGCGGTGAGCTTGTGAGCTGCGAGCATGGAGCTTGTGAGCGTGGAGCCTTGAAATATTTTTTTTTCAACTTTTTTACCCAAAAATTCCTTTGGATAAAAAAATTTGAAAATTGTACAAAAAATTTACTATTTTTAGTTTTTTGGGGGCCTATGACTGCTTATCCTATTACCGTATATTTGAGATTTTTTTTTTAAGGTTTGCAAATTTCTTCTTCCAATAGTTTGGCAACTTCAACTTGTCGTACATAATTCAGCTTTTAGTTTAAGAACTGAAATTCCCATGTCTTGCCACTTACAAATTCTTTCAAGAATATAACATCATATGTTAAATAAATAATCCTCACAAAAACAGAAGTGAGTGTTGCCTAACCTCCACATATGCTCTCTATATGAACATTGATTTAATGATTAACTATAACCTAGACACTCTATCCACTACTTTAATTTTGGGGCGGGATAGTACGATTCAAAACCGTGGCTATCTAATTCAAGTACCTCTCACAAGAATATTTGAACCTCATGAACATAATAAAAGTCACGCCAAACAAATTATCAACCTACTTTTCAGGCCTTTTAAAACCAAAAGAATCGAAATAAAAAATAAACAAAAAATTGAAGAAAAACATGAATAACTTAGCAATGGAAAGTAAACAAAATAAAATACAAATAAAATATGGAGCCAAAATTGGAGAATGTAGGGGAAAAAAATTTAGAAATTGAAAAACATGATGGGAAGAAAAACTAATGAAAATCCAAATGAAGAAATGTAAATTAATACAATACGATTTAAGTACAGAAGGCACTGTAGCCAACACTACTCTGAAATTGTGATGATCCCTGCTTTAAGTAATAGAAGCTTCAACTCGTTGAAGCTAAAACTTGGTGCATGAATGAATTTATCCTCATGGATGTCCATCTTGCAAAAGTACCTGAACAAGTAGTACAAGTGCTTGCAATTTACATATTGCTGACGGCCACCAATGGCTGAAATAGCCATGTTTGTGTAGTCCGGGCATGTACAAGAGGGGTACATTCCAACTGTGATTCGGTACACGTTTTTGCTATAATCAAATCCAGTCTGCAGTGACACAATTGCACCTAGTCCCGGAAAAGGCAGCAATGTCACTCCCAAAATTTCTCCTTTGACATTTCTAGCACTCTCCCACTTGTTCCGTTGTTCTATAGTTGGTGCATTTGCAATTCGTCGTATAGTTCGATTGTTTCGAACCGTTGGATATACACTTGCATCTGCTGGAAGTGGTTGATCATAGAACACACTCTTGAATACGTTAGATAGATTGAAGAGTCGACGTGGTGATAGTATAGGACGCTCCTGGAGATGAAATCCACCATGTTGCAATAATAAAGTCTCATCCCAGCTCAAGTCAGTTCCGGTCAAAACCGGCCAGACCTCTGGTACCTCTGGCCAATCTAGAACCCACTTGCGCTTGCTCCCTTTCACACATTGCTCAATATCGTCACCACAAAACCAGAAGTCAACCACCACCTCCCGCTTACTCCCATAATCTTCTTTTCTCCCGCGATATGTGGGAGCTGGGGTTCCCTTCCGTCCCCTTGCAACTTTGGCCGTGCACTTCACATTTGAACCCCGTTGCTGAGCAGAACATTTTGCATTTGATTTGTGGTTGATTCTGGCTATGTGCCACTTTGAAGTGTCGCAATCACTTTCAAAAGCAACTGCCACATGTCTAGAAGTGTTCACTTCAGGGAGTTTACCTTTGTCCCCAGAAGAATCAATTGAAGCCGTTGTGGATCTCGTCCGAACACGAGGTTGGGAGAAGTTGACTTTATCCGGTCTATGTGAGTCTCCAGCATCACCAATTGGTACATCCAGCTTCCTCTTTGTGCTTCCAAAAATTTCTTCTCCTTCTAAATGCAGTATACGACTTCCTACACCTTCACTTCCAGGTAATGTATTTAGCGCCTCTGCAATCTTCTTAGGGTCTCCGCTTCGTCTTGCAGCTCTAAGCTTCAATTCCCCCTTTGAAGGACCAGATCCAGATGCATGCCCCTTCAAGTATGCACGATAATTTGTCATTTGCATCCACGCACGAATACTGTCATCGCAAGTGGCGTCGAACAAATTGTTTCCGCGATTTCCAGACATTTGAAGCCACTTGTTATGCACTGTTTCTGACAAGTTGCACGATGGCATATCCGCCATCTCCTCCAACGTTAAATCCTACAAATGCATCCATAGAGTATTTTTAATTTTTACATTCAATTTTATAATTCACTAATCATACCAAATTTTTTATTTATTTTTATATGTCATTTCACATAATTTGAAATCATGTCAAGCAAATACTAAAACATCATAATAAAAAAAAATTATCTTCTACAAAATACCCTTCTACAAAATAGCAAAGTTCATAGTAACTTTGAGACTTTTCTCTTCCATAATTTTTTTTTTTTTTTTTTTTTTTTTTTTTTTCACGTTCCATGAACCAATATCAAGGGTACCGAGAAGGAACCCAAAAACCTCAGTCGGGTCCGACGGAGGTTTTGGAAGTGCCTTGCAGTACCCCCATTTTTGGTTTGAGGACAGAAAAAATAAAAAATAAATAAAAAAATTTAAGTAACTGGTACTCTTAAATGCTTCGCTAAAACTAATCAATCCGTACTTGTAGGAAGAATGAAAAAATATAATTCTACAAATCTGTTTCTACAATGCAAACAAATTATTTGTGAAAATTGTACTTACCATTTGCATGAACCCTCCCCACTGCCGGTAACGAAAATGCCAAAAGGCTAGCCAATGGTCTAAGTGAAGAAGTGCATCATCTTTGGCAGCTCCAGATGACAACCACCATGACCGAATTGCCAAGTATCGTGTCTCTGCTTGTTCCATAGTCTTTGCATCTTTATATTGCTTGCATAGCATAATGTGTTGCGACTGGAATGCTTCTTTGATGTATTTCTCCGTGTGCTTTTGCAGGGAGGTAGTCCAATGTAGAAGACAGGTTCTTTCACGATTTTCCATCTTCTCATTCGCCAAACCACTCCCGTAAACAATTCGCACCGCATTCCAATTAGCCATAGCGCTATCTGCCATAAACCCTTTGAAGTTCGGGTGATCCATACGATATCGTGACATCACAGTATTCAAAGAACTCCAAAACTGCACTTGGATCTCAGTATCTTCGGATTGCATATCACATGTTGCAATTGTCATCACTTTCTTGTATTCAGGATCATACACATGGCAAGCCATTGTTGTCCACTCATTCACGCGCTTCACGTGGTCAAACATCATCCACCCATTTTGAAGATCACCTCCGGGTTGCATACGCTTCACCAAATCCACTCCACTACTAGGTCCTTCCGTGAGCATTTTAAAAATGTAAACCTTCTCTTTGCCTTGACCAGGGAAGACATTGTCATGTATGAATTCGAACTTCGACTCCTTCTTCATAGTCATGATATTGTCAATGACTCCTCCACGATTGTTTGACCGAAATGAAGATATTAAATTCCGTATGTTTGGACTGCTTAAGTATTGGAACCGATCCATGACCTCTTCTAGTTCCTCGCCCCTCAACATCTCTTTCTCCCCCTCTCCGTTGTGAAATAGATAGTTAGTTAGAAAGTCCTTGCTAGCAGACAATGCAATTGCAGAGTTTGTAGCCTTCGGTGTCTTAGCCACTTGCTCTGCAATGATTTCACAGTTCTTCTCCGTAGAATCTCTATACATGCCTTTCGCTACCGGATGAGCATGAATTCCAAAATGAATAGCGGCCCTACTCATTTTTGAATTGTCGGAATAGCAATAGTAAATTCTACCATTGCATGTACTGAGGCATGTAGGGGTTACTTTGCAAACCTTGCAAAGAAGAGTACAATCTTTAGGAGGAATCTCTCCTATTACAAAAGGAAAAGTTGTATAACCAGTCCACTCTGTTTCATTGCGTTTTCCAGACCTTTTCAAGTAATCACACTCTGTATTCATACAAGCAAGATGACCAGCACAATAAGACTTACGAAACCTCAGATTCTCGGAGTTGTGAATGTTGGTTGTTACCAACTTGCACCACGGATGTCCGTCATATCGCTTGTCCATTCCCTCCAAGTTTCTAGCTGCCGATGAAGACGACGATGAACCACATGGTGGCAATTCGAAGATGACATTCCCGTCAAAAACTGGTGGAAGATATTGCACGCGGTGGTGTTTCATGCTACTCAGATCCATTGTTGACAATTCGTTCCTGGAGCGATGCATACTTCCTAGTCTCCTCAAACTATCCATTATACTAACTCGGTTGACTACGTTTGGATGCACAGGAGGGCGAGACAACAAAGACTGGCTGGGACTATGCGAAAGGGTACCAGAAAATGATTTTAAAATGTTGATTTCATTTGATGTATCTGGAACTGAGCATGCTTGCTTATGAAGTGTCAAATCAGGGGACTCTCCTTCCGATTCGTTGGACAATTCTACAATAGGATCAAGTTTCTCAACCTTCACTGTCCGAAGAATTGCACTATTACGGAGGACACGAAACACTTCAGGAGGTGGACTTCCTGATATTGACTGAGTGACATACGGCATATCCACTGTAGATGGATCTGATTGTCCACTACGAATCTCTGTTGGAGCGGCTAACATGGACAAAGGTAACCCGTAAGCTCGATAGTTCCCAGCTGCAAGGTACCAACAGTGTCCTCCTTCTTCTATTGACTTCACTACTGGAACTAACTGTTGCAACTCTCCTGATTCGGACTTCCTTTCTTCTTCGACATAGATGGATGACTCAATGAACCTGAAGCGAACATGAAGTAAATGGCTCGTCACCCTAGTTTGATCTCCATCATCTACTGGAAACACAAGTGGAACATCATGACCATCTACACGGATGCAAGCCATCTTCAACAGTAGACACTTAAGAAAATTGATAACAAAGAATTCAATCTAGAGTGTCACTTTATGGAGAATTCACTCCACCACAAGCACTTGCATTACGTAGTACCTCTACGAACTATACAAGAAGTGAAAGACAGGATGGAATGGACTCTTTCAACAACTTCCATCATTTAATAGAGCCACTACTATACCACATGCCAAGCACACCATTAGTATAGCCATTTATAATTGTTGTACATGCAAACTTTGGCTGTGACAGCCATATTGTAAATGCCTAGGGCGGCTGTGTCAGGCATATATTGTAAATGCAAAGTGCGGCTTTGTCAGGCATGTTGTACATGACTAAAGCGGCAGTGTTAGGCATATTGTAAATGCCTAGTGCGGATGTGTCAGGCATATATTGTGAATGCAAAGTACGGCTGTGTCAGGCATGTTCAATATGACTAAAGCGGCAGTGTCAGGCATATTGTAAATGCCTAGAGCGGCTATGTCAGGCATATATTGTAAATGCAAAGTGCGGCTGTGTCAGGCATGTTCAATATGACTAAAGCAGCAGTGTCAAGCATATTGTAAATGCCTAGTGCGGCTGTGTCAGGCATATATTGTGAATGCAAAGTACGGCTGTGTCAGGCATGTTCAATATGACTAAAGCGGCAATGTCAGGCATATTGTAAATGCCTAGAGCGGCTATGTGAGGCATATATTGTAAATGCAAAGTGCGGCTGTGTCAGGCATGTTCAATATGACTAAAGCGGCAGTGTCAGGCATATTGTAAATGCCTAGTGCGGCTGTGTCAGGCATATACTATAAATGCTAAGTGCAGCTGTGTCAGCCATATTCTACATGCATAAAGTGTAAGAGTCAGGCATGTTGTAAATCCCTAGTGAGGGTATGTCAGGAATGTTAAAAATGACTCTGGTTTTATTAGGATTTAAATAGTATATGACTATACCAAAAAGACAATTGGCCAAAATAGTGCAAATTGCACATATTCATTATAGAGTGTACCACTAGGTAGAAGTCATGGTCAGAGTGCTATTTCTATTACCTTTATTTTGAAAATAGACAGCGCATTGAAGTCATTGTCAAGTTTAGTAGTTCTCAATTTCTCGTGGACAGAATTGTCAACAACCTAGTATAGGGTAACGCGTTTTAGGAGAATTGCACACGGTTTTTGAAGAGATATAAGGTGAGTTCAATTGTCTATACCACAATGTCTTCGATGCTTTGGGAGACGACTAGCATTTGTATTTCACTCTGATAGTTTTCATACAATATGTTCTCCACTCATGCATTCAAGTAGTCATAGTTTTTCTTTTCTATTACCGGAGCTCTCTAAGAAGCGTAAGAGACGTGTTTCTTTGTATTTCTCATCTCCTAAGGCAATCAAGAGATCTAGAATGAATCGTGGAAAGAGAACTTTGTCAAAGACAGGTCAGTCAGCATCGGCCGAACTGCGCAAGGTCCTTCTCTTTGAAGATGGAGGTACTGCCGAGGATGAGAATGTTCAAGTGCAAAGCATAGATTTGGTGCAAGACATGCCGGAGGGTAGAGGTATCGCACGACATGTTTCATCGAAAGGGGTTCCACATGTAAGTAATCTTTTATAAGAAGCTTACACTTTGATTTTTCATAAATTCATTAGCTTTTCCTAATATTAGAACCTGGACAAGGTCATGAGGATTGGCTCCTCTTCAGTGGACTTCGAAAATGTTTTCTTCTTCTAAACTTCATCCATATATACGTATATATGTAAATGCCTTTCACGTTAATCATAAATGGTGTTCAAATGATTAGCCTGCCAATCTTTATTAGGTATCTTCTTTTAACACCTTCATAATTCAAGTGTGTGACATTGTCCCTTAGCTCCTATTTTGCAATAGATGATATTATTAATAATAGTACCATGATGTACATCATAGTTGGATAACATTTGGAATATTCAAGAACATTAGGAATTCATGTCTGTTTATTGATCTCATATAATTATAGCACAATTCAAAGTTATCATTAGTTTATACACTTTGATTTATATATGTCATTCAAAATTGATTTTTTTCATGTTAGTTTATGCATCATTATGATGGATTCTCTTAAAAGTAATCAAAATAATAGTAATAATGTACAATGTTTATGATTAAGAACTATAACATTCTCACTAAATTATGAAAATATGTAAAGAGTCTAATAATTTAAGGGCATTTGGTTAATTTGGTTATTAAAAGTGTTGTATCTTGACTATATATAATGTCCTATTTTATTTATAATCACGAAAATGGGGCTTTCAATGTAGGTGTCACTATTCTAGATGAATGCATAATTATTATGTTATAGATAAAACAATCCATCAACTTAAAGTCTATACATGTTGTACCAAACTTTTAGGATTACCCTTCATGTTCTAAACTTTAAATTTCCATAGTCTCAAATTTGAAGTTTCATCTACAATTGAGTGAATTGACTACGTTCATTGGGATTTAAGGCAGAAAAATATAAAGTTAACGCCCTAAATGGATGAATTCCATTGCAACTTCTTAGTTATCTACTAAAGTTCATTGATTTTTAATGAAATATGAACTTGACATTGCAGCTTACCTACAAGCATGTAGCAATAGGCAGCAGTACAAATAGGATTAGAATTGTTAAACATGCTATTTAAATGACTAAATATTCCCATTATCTGCTATTGAATTAAATATACTCGGAAATTTGGACCGTCTAAATTCGTTGTAAAGTAAAGATCCTCTTGTATTATTTCTCATGCACACAATATAAAGTATTAAAATTCAGCCATGTCGTGTCAATCTGAGATCAGGCTTTATTCCCGTCCTTGCTGTCAGAATGCATGGGACTGTGTAACACGTATCCATATGTCTGCCATTTTTTTTAGTCACAACAAAATGCCCCATGTTGCCTGTCAAGATTCCCGGATCGATTTAGCATTTTTTTCAAAGTTGCCTGGATTGAATTAGCAGTTCCACTGCGTTGCCGCCAATATTGGCACGGACGATTCGAACTCGCATGCAGTAGCCATGCTGCCGCCCGAGAGTGCGCTCCCACTTGCAGACTGATCGCCAGCTGCTCCTCGATCCCCTTCCAGCGCACCCAGGTCTTCGGAAACTTTACCCACCGAACCAGCAGAAAATGACGACACCTGTGGGGCCACCGAGGTCTTCGGAGACTTTCCCCAGCGAACCTGTAGAAATCGACGACAACTGTGAGGTTAAAATTTAAGGGACGGTATCGGTGGGTAGCTGGTGATGAATCTGGGACGGCGGATCAACAGGACGTAGGGACGCACGCAGAGAGTATATAATACGACAGATATCTAAACAAATTCCAGAATGTGCATATTCTTGCGGGCCATCTTAGTGATTTTCATTGGGATTCTACTAACTTGCTCAGTCACTGAACATGTCTACACAGCGAGAAGGTGATGTTACTTCAACCCGGCTTACGCGGAGTCGTAGAATGCGTGAGGAATCTCAACAGAGTGGAGAGGACCGCTCACCTGACTAGGAGCACCCAATAGCACAGTCTCAGGTATGATGAATTATACCTTCATTTTTTACTCTTGTATTGCTTTATTCAGAGATTGTTGATGATTTTTGAATCGGGACATTGCTAGTCCTGTGAAGTCATGTACAGAGTCCACCGAATTAGAAATGTAGACGTGCTGTCAGACATTAGTTTGTCAAACAGGGTAGTGTTCCTGTCACTCGTTCGATCACAGGTTCTAGTCACATGTAACGTAATTGTCGATCTAATAATCCACTCAGTCGATCTGAATTTTATCTCGTTGAATCGTCATGTGCCAGTTCCTTTGATGGCAACCAGTGCGTCTCTAAATCGATGAGAAGTGAATGTCAGATTTCTTCAAAGCACATTAGCTATGCCAGAAATCCACAGGTCGACGCGGCTGAATTCATCGTTAGATTAACTAGTATAATCTGATGTTGTTTATATTCTCGTAGATGCTTGTAGTCTTCTTCGCCGGAGAGTAAGCTGTCTACCTGGCCGACTGTGTTGACTCACAACCTATCCAACAGGGCCGAACCTTAACTATCTTGACTCTGCCGAACTGCTTCTAGCCCAAGTGTGCCGATTGAATCTTCATTGATTTCTATTTTAGGTTGATTGAGCAAGGTCCAACTTCCATAATCAGTTTGCTTAAGGTTAGTTATGATTAGGAGAGTTGGAAGCCTGATAGCAAATCCATGAAGCAAAATTCTTGAAAACATCTACAGTGACCGATAATGGGGGTAGCGGCAGCTTCCCCCAGAACCCACGTCGGGTCCGACGGAGGTTTCAGGGGATGTTGCTGCTACCCCCATTTTCGGTCACCGAAGAAGAACATTTCAAAAAAAACTTTTTCTCTCATATAACTTTAAGATGACTGTAGACCAATTATATGCTGCACTGATGCTACGAAGTCCGTGCTGCTTGTCGCTCCCGAATGACCTGCGGTTTAAATTTTAAAAAAATTGTATAGCCAAAATCCGTTAATCTTACTTAGCTTGTTTCTTCAGTAGTCTTTCATGAAATATGTAACGGCCATTGTTGCTGTGCCAATCCGCTTCTCTCCAGAGAGAGGAGCTATCACCGCAAGTTCAGGGATTATTGATCAACCGGAAGGCCAGTTAAATAAGATAGACAAAATTTATATTTTAGACATTGGTATTGAGAGGTCTGTTTTGATTCTGATTTTCAAGTCGTTATTGGAAAATGACCGATTTCGGGGGTAGCGGCAGCTTCCCCCAAAACCTCCGTCGGGTCCGACTGGGGTTTGGGAGGTAGCTACTACTACTCCCATAATCGGTCAATCTGACCGATTCATCTTCTCTCCTGTCCTGTCGGGACTAGTTTTTTGATGGAGCTCTCCCCCCGATGGTTCCATTCTCCCGGTCGTAGCAGTCACGACGGGTTTGAACCTGATCGCGGTGGCCGTTGAAAAAGAGAATTTGATCGAAGACGAGAACCTGATTGCTGTGGCCGTCGACCAGACCTTTGGTCGACTGAATCCAGAAGTATAGAAATTGTCACTCACTCTAATTAAATATTTTATTATTATTATTATTTTTTAATTATTATTATTTTTTTCTTATTTTTTTAAAAACAAATGAAAAGAACTCTTATTAGTTTTGGCAGTTGAAGCTATTATACTTGTATAATATTATTTAACCCGATTGCAATAGTGAATAAGAGGTCCAAGAAATTCTTAGTCAAAATTCATTACGAACATTTTCATGTAGAAAAATCTCAATAATTCTCTATACAGACGGTGTGGTTTCATTGAACCTTTTAATGATAAGCCAAGATTTGTAAATGAAATTATGAATTCTATATTTTATTGGTTCATTTTTTTAATATTATTAGTATATTCCCTTTGATATCCTCTATGACCTTTATTGAGAGAAAGACTCTAAGAACTTAGGATATAATTTTGCTCGATCTCTACATATTGACTGATTTCAAGGGTAGTGTGAAGATCACTAGATACCTCCGTCGGGTCCGACGGATGTTTTTGGGGGACCTCATCGATCCCTTGATATTGGTCAATACAAAGAGATTTTTCAACTTCAATAGAACTTCCTAAAGTACATTAACAATTTTCTTTTCTTTGCATGCTAATGATTAGGTGTCTTGAAATTTAATGTATCGCCTTTTGTTAAAGTTCTATTCTTCCAAGTCTTTGAGATATTATATTGTTAAGTTATGCATGCAATAGTAATCATTTTCTTCAAATGAAATTCTTATTGATCTAAGGAAAAAAGCGTTCCTATAATAGTCTCATTCTTCTTGATGTTGTACAAATCACGTTGGATATATTAAAATCTTGCATATAAATGAACTATATTTGAAGTAGAAATAATTTATTTGCTTACGCAAGTGTTGCAACATTGGAAACATGTAGCAGATTTGTGTTTGATATTTCAGTAGAGCATTAATGATATTGTCCTATTTGAAATCAAAATAGAGAGGTTGGAGTGGTCTCAGTATACTGAAGGGAATGTGTTTAAAGTTCCTATCAAATTATGAAATGCCATATGCATAAATTTTTGAAAGGTAGGAGGCCATTACATGATAAGTAATATTTTTTTCACTATTCATGTTTAAAGTCCATTATGGTTTCAGTTAAAGTACACTTCATTGTGATAGTGCAAAATGTTTATTGAAAGAATGACTACAAATGATGTAAGGTACATGAAATATGATTAGAATAAAAATTGTGATTCAAAAAAAGATGGTACATATTTAGAGGTCTATATTGCATGATTAAGTGATTACATGTCTTCATTAGATTCATTGTATGATTTCAATTGTTAAATGTTTATAATGATACAATTATTGTTGAATTTCTCTTTTTCAAACATAATTATTCAATTCCAAGCATTGAAGACTAGCGAGTCCAAATATTCTTTTCAAGTCTAGTATTTTAATTCTTGTACAATTATACAATCATTGATCTTCATTGAAATGATTGTATTCCTTTGCAATATTCATGGTTACTATCAGTTGTTGTCATATATTATTATTTTTGAATGCCAAGATTGAAAGATATGCTAACATAAATTTTATAATTTTTGCAGATGGAAGTTATAGGAGAGAAATGTGTTGAGGCTTCTACGTCAATGGTGACAACCGCAGTGGAGGAGGTTGTTGAGTCTGTGGAGAAATCACTCCCCCAAACTCCTACAGTTCAAGATCCGGATTTGTGCAATGAGTCTTTGGCAGTTGATGAGATTGACGTGGTAAGTCTAGGGGATATTTTAGACGCATGCGATCATGCCGCAGATCAATTGGAGGTACCCATGCATAGTCATGTTAGTGTCTCCAAGAATAGGAAGAGGAGGCTACCAGTATTTTCTGATGAAAGCTCTGAAACTGAGTATAGCTCTAAAGAAGAGTGTAGCTCGGGATCAGAGTCATCAGTGTCTATTTCAAGCCCGTGGGGTCCTAAATCCTGCCAATGCGTTTGTAGTGCTCCTTCACGTAGACATGATTGGGTTTCGCGTTCAAGCCCGATGGGTCCTAAATCCTGCCCACGTGTTTGTAGTGCACCTGCACGTAGGCATGAGGTGGTTTTGATCCACCTTTGTTCAGACTCAGAGGGCAGTGTTGACATTGATTGAATGATAATGTAGTATATTTTCTATGAGTTGTCTAAAAAACCGTTTTTGATGAAAATCATAATTAATTGTTGTTTGATATATATAATATGAATGCCTCTTGTTACTTTGGAGATGTTTTTTTTGGAATGTGTTACATACTATTTTCCGTAGAACTTAGAATATTTTTTGTATATGAATAGTTTTCATATTATTTGAAAGTGACATTTGAAAATTATTTTGGGATTTACAGGTGGACGAGTCACCAATCATTTTGTCTCAAAACGAACAACGACAAGAAACACCTGGGACTAACGAGACAGAGCAACCGGAGATTGGAGCTGAAGATGATGGAGATTATCAGGTGGAGGACATTGACGAGGAGAAAGAGTTGCTCGAGGATGAACTACGGCGGTTGCAGAAGGTGGACTCTGTAGCCACTATCGCAAGTTTGAGAATGAAACCTGACAAACACTCAAGACTTCGAATTCCACTTTGTAGACTCATTCCAATGCCTATGGTAAGGCCAACGCTGTCTTCTGACTTATTGAAGCTTGAGCAAGAGTTTGTTCACGGATACCGTGAGGGAGCAGCGGTGTTCTATGTGTCTACTACAAATGAGGCTGGAGAGAGTTCTGAGTTCACGGAAGATGAGGTCAATCGTTGGGACCCGTGGTGGAAGCAAGCGAATGATGATTTCAACAAGTTTGTAGAATCGAACCCTGAGCTGAAGTTTATGAAGAACCTCAAGTTCTTTGTGTGCGACGGAAATCACCGTCGCATTGCATGGATGAGTCATATTACACGGCGTTATCCTGTTGACCCAAATTGGCACATCTCCGTGGACTGCATTATTCTTGAAACAAAAGGCAGAATCGAATTGGTCATGCAAGTCATGCATGACATTAATAAGTGAGTTTTCTTCATCAAAGTGTAAGTTGAATTGAGCATTGTTTTCCAAACTTTGATCTTTGTGGATTGGATTTTTTTCAAAAGCCTGATTGCCTAAACGAAATTATTTTGTTTTAGGTCAACCGAGGATTCTCATGTGAAGACGAACTTGGTGCACACACTCTACCGTGTACAAAAATATGGCCGACTGCCATTGGCAAAGTTCATGGAGATGCTCAGACCTTCTGAGAGGAAACGTTGTGGCGGGCAATCTGGGAGGAAGATATGGTACTCCATGCCTGTCGACGTTTTTACAGCTTTCAATTTCAGAGTGAGGACCATGTTTCATAATTATCTTTTATTTGGTTCATTTATATTAATCATGGTTCATTGTTGTGTTTCGATTTTGAAGAGAATTTTAAATTGATATATTTTTTCAATACTGCAGCAAGAGATTTCTCAAGCTGCGGATAGTGCTGCACGGAAATATAATGAGATCACACCTTTCGAGGAGAAGAGTGATCAGGGGATTGCGAATGCCATGAGGTCTGGAGCAAAGGAGAAGTCTACCAAGTTGTATGTGAAGATGGGGAAGTTATTAACTGTGGCAAATCCAGCACTAGGTCCTGAATTTCTTGAGGAGGTAAGTGTTATATATGATTTTTTATTTTCAGTCCTTTTTTTTTTTTGGTTTATCTCTGATGAATTACCAATCTGTTTTTGTAGGTTGAGAAGCATTGGACCTGCAATGAAGTTCCAGAGATGACACTTGAAAAGCTACAAATGGTTGCAACATGTAACACGACATCAATCCAGAAGTTGAAGTATTTGAAATGGTGGAATTCTTCCATGCCTTCTCGGGAAGCACGAAAGTTTCCACCAAGGCCAGTTTCTGAAGAAAAATTGTTGCCCTTCCTATACAAGTGTGTGTGGTGGTCTGGGGTAAGTTCAAGCATGTTTAAATTTAAAAATGTCATATGTCGTGTTCACGTTTCATTTCTTTTTGTAGTGCATCTGGTTTTTGATTGTTACATATGTTTTATAACCTTGTGAATATGAATTTATTTAATACTCTTGCAGATTGAAGATGCTGCTCAAGAGTACTTTGAAAACGTTGTGAGCAAGGACAACCTTCAAATCAGCATGGATGTCCCACTTGAGCCAGAATCACTTGCACAGTACATTGAAGGATGGCGAAGAAAAATATGGGAGCAAGGCTTTGGGCCATTTTTGAAGGGGGCAAATTCTTTCAAGAAGTCAGACTCCTTCTCAAGTTATGATGGATCGGACCTTGCCGTGCGAAGAGTTCTTTTTCGGTAAGATTAATTTGATTTTGCATCTTTTCTTATCTTCATTATAAGAGATTCGTAGGCAATGTGAATTCTCCTTTTGTTAAATTTAATTATTTTTAAGTAGTGAATTAAATTTCTATCATGATGTAACCAAAAGTAGGGGTACCATGAGGTACTCCAAAAACCTCCGTCGGACCCGACGGAGGTTTGAGGAGTACCTTGTGGTACTCTCACTTTCGGTTTTCTTAAAAATTTGTCAGCAATTTTCATATTTTATTTTCATATTTTTTTCATGGCCTACAGTGATTATTCCATGTTCTGGAGATGCACGCTATGATGTTGTAATATGAATGAGAATGATTAAATTATTATATTATTTGATTGTGAGTTTTGAATTTAGAATATTTTCAAAGTTGTGAATGAACAATTCCTGGTTATTTTTCTTAGTGTACTCAAGAGACGAAATTCAAATATGAGAATGGATAAGAAGTTGACGTACTATGATTAATTATAAGAACCATTCAATTTTTTTGATATAATGTACTTCATTGTGATGTCATTCACTTCTTGTTATCTTTGAAATGGTTGTCAAATGTTGATGTACTTGTCCTACAATTTGAATGCACAATGTAAAGGATGTTTAATTGATGGTGATTGAGTGTTTTCATCTTTGTTCATTTGTCAGGTACTTCAAGCTTGAGCTTGTAGCAAAGAAAGCTTTATTACGAGAGGACCTTCCACCTTTCTTGTCCTTATGGTTGGATCGAAGTTCACCGGAGTGTATGTATTCAACGGGGCAGCTTCGAACGTTTACCACTGCAAATCTTACTGGAGGAGGGTGGTATTTGGATTGCCCCGTGACATTCACTCATCCAACGGAGGTGTGGCTTCGGAAGTCATTTGATGGCCTTGATGTTATTGATTTAGAGGTGCCGGAGTTTGCCGATCTATCAGACATTCAGAAGAAGAGGGCTATTGCACGTAGAATGCTTGCTGATAAGAAGAAAGAGGGCAAGGAACAAGAGATCAGGGCAAACAAGGAGAAGAAGGAAGTTGAGCGTTTGGCAAAGTTGGCGGAGAAGGAGAAGGATGCTGAAAAGGAGGGGAAGGGAAAAGGCAAAGAAAAGAAGAAGGTTGAAGGCACTGACCAAGTTCCGGTATCCTCAACAGTGGACCAGGGCTCTCAAATGCAATCTGCCTCACGTAGTGGAGTGAAGAGGAAGGCCATTTTGCCAGAGCTCACTGAGGAAATGCTCACGCAAGGCACTGAAGTCATCGTCATTGGGGATGATGATGAGGTTAACTCTGCAGAATTGATCCTGAACGTGTCCATCAATGATGTGATGGAGAACGAGGATAAAGAAGGGAGGACATGCTACAAAGATCTCATAGAGTTTTTAGAGAAGGTAAATAAACTCCTCTTGAATGTTCAAGTTCATTATTTGTATTGCATGTTATGATTTTAATATATATTAATTGTTGTGTAATGGCATAATATTTGTATGCAGTTGTCAGCTGAGAAGGTTCGAAAGTACGGCGGTGAAGTGACTTGTCAGCCTGGAGTAGATCTAATTTTATTTGACTGCCATGAAAATCTACCCGTCCTGGGGGTGTCGTTTCCAACAGATCTTGTGCCAAAGTGGAACCCCGATAAAGAGTATGAAGGAATTCAAGAGGCTTTTCATTTTGCAGAGAAACATTTACAGGACCATGGTTGTGTTGTGGTATTTCACTCATGGAGTGCTAACGCAAAGGGCGTCATTGCTGGACTATGTGAGGTGTACCCAATCGTGAAGAAGAAAGAGTGGTTAGGCATTAATCGTGTGCACTTGACTTCGGGCGTGGACCCTTCAAACACGGTATACTTCAAACATTTCTTTTTAATTTCAGTAGAATCATGCAAAATGTACTATGTTATTCATTTCTGATGTGTTTTTTTATGTAATTTTTGTAGACACTGAAGTTTGGGATCACCCTATTGGTGAAAGACCTTGACCGGGGAGGGAAATCGAAATTCACATTCCATCAAACACAAGCCATGAAGAAAGCGAAAGTTGACCTCAAACGTGACGACACTTTGATCAACTATATTACGGAGGATACAATGTTGATGAATGACCGAGTACCATGGCGTGGACCACGTGAGAAGGACGCCAGATTTTTGCAGTTTCTCATTGAAGGGACAACAATTGAAGGCAATTTAGTTCTTGACTGCACTGCTGCTACTGGTAAGTTTTCAATTCAATAATTTATTTATTGAATTTATACTTCATGTACAAATTTTGCAAATAATAAATTGCATATTGTTTTATCAGGTGCATCGATTACGGCTTGTCGTGGAACTGGACGCCACATTGTGGCTTTGGAGGAGGACAAGGATATCTTCAAGAAAATTTTGTTTCCCATGCAGAGGACCAATCCAATTGTGGTGACGAAAGAAAACTCTGTGGACGTTGCAGCGTCTCAAGATCCGGATGCAATGAACATCGTGGTGCACAAATTTGCTCGGAAGACTAAATCCAGTAAGTAAGTTTTCTGAGATCTGAATTGAATATTAGCATACAAATATACATGTTTCATGATTGTGACATGCTTTACTGGATTTTTGCAGCCGTGAGGGGTTGATGTCAACAGATTCAACGATGCAGAATCGAATGCTTCTTCTTAGTCCAGAGAGGTCTTTTGATCTGCCAGTTTATGCGGAGCAGTTGGCAACAACATTTGTAGAATTTGGTTGTTCTAAAAGAAAAAAGCGTAGGGATAGTTATGCTTTGAATGTTTTAGAGTTCTTAGATGTTAGTGCATCCGAGGGTGGAGAGACTTCGGAGTCATCTAGCGAAGAGGATTCCACAACTGTGTCTACTATGACTTAGATTCACGTGATTGATATATCTCGTGAGTTGTTGTATTGGGTGTTGATTTTGAATATGAGTGGATTTGTGTGTTTTATGGCTACATTTTGAGCATGATATATTTTGCTTTACAGTTTTGTTGCTTAAGAACCCTAAACCATCACGTATAATTGCATGGTGCAACCTTGGTTGCAACAGAAAATCGTGAATAAAATTTGTAGGTGACTTTAATTTTGTAATAATGAATTGATATTTTGGAACTCGAAAAATGAACTTTATCCACGGTGATAGGTCCTTCAAACATTTTTTTCAAAAAAAAAATTCCCGCTCATGGGCTCACAGGCTCACAGGCTCGCACGCTAGCAACCCTGCACTCCGAGGTCATGCAGAAGGCCTCGTTTGGAGGATGACAAATTTCTATGACTGGATTCCTGTGAAGACGTCCAGTCCCTGTCGTGCAGGAATTTCTCAAGTTCTTCCGTTTTCACAGTTCAGACCGCGCGGTCTGAACTGTGAATGTTTACTTTCTGGTTTTGTGAGCATGTTTTTGGGAAATGACTTTCGTGACTGAGTTCTGAATGCAGTTGTTCCAATATCCCAGTGGACATTGTTCGAATCGGTCGTCGAACCAGGTCCCCGTTGGGGTTCACATAGTTCAAATCCAATTTAGAACAAGTCTATGCATGGTCGGGTTCAATTCTCCCTTTAATTGTGATCCTTCTTTAATTTTTTGTGCCCGATCCAGTTTTGAATGCCTCGGAAATGAAGCAAATCGGAATAGGATTATTCTATTTTTTCCCCCTCTTCCCTCCATTCGACAATTCAGAACTAATACTCCCAAACTGAAATTGAAATTAGAGTATAAAGTGTGGTCACAATATATATGATGTATGTCAATGTTTGCGCACATGTTTATTTTTTCATAATGTGAACTTTGTTCTTCTTGTGTTATTTGATTTGCTTATCACCAACATCTTTTCTTATCATTCGGAAATTCCGAATTCTACGTCATCACCTACCTGCAGCATACTTAGGTGCAAAAAGGTATACAACGAACGGGCTTCCAAGTGGGCCCCACGGGCTTTTATGTGCTGGCCGCCGGGCGCATTAAATGAAGGAAGTCTAGCACTCTAGGTCGCCGGCTTCGTCTGCCGCATGTCTCCCTCCCGTCGCCGTTCTCCCGTGGGCTCCGTCGCTGCATGTCTTCTTCCCGTCGTCGTTCTCGCGTGAGCTCCGTAGACACGCGTTTGGGGCGAATTTTGGATCGCTGCGCTGCCGCTCGTCGGCGCCATGAGTCGGAAGATCACGTCGGACCGCCTCCCTTTCAGGTACGAAGACGTCTCCGTGTTTGATTTCGCTTCCTAGTCGGAGAATGTAGGGTTCGTTCCTTTGCGTAGTGTGACTTGCGTGGTCGGAATGGAAGGCTCAGCCTCATCGAATCCTACTGATTTCGGATGAGATGGATGCAAAGGTGTTTTCCGAATTCAAATCAAGTACTTGCAATTTCATGGATGTTTGATCTGCTGTCAATGCCAAATGAATGCTCGATTTCATTCCATTCAATGTTATATTGTCCATTGCAAATGTAAGTCATTCTCCGCGTGCATGCATTTAATTTGTGGCTTACCTCATTCAGTTTCGGGTGTACCCCGATTTCAAGAATTGTGATCGGTTGTTCAATTATGCTCACTGGGTCCATTTTGCGAGAATGGCGGCAAGCTTGTCATTTTTCCGGAATGTAGTGTTCTTGTCTCGCGAATTCAGTGCCATTTTAATGGAATGTGGTGCCATTACATTGGAATACCGGCATTGCAACTAGGAATACCATTCTGGATTTCTAGAATATCAATTGTGTTTGGCTGTCATTGTTATATTATCCACTCTTCCCCTGTGGAATTGCCTTTCGATTGGTTGGCATTCTAGACAACAGTTCATCGTCATTTGTGTTACCTCCCTGACTGCACATTAGTTACTTAGATGCTCCGTTTTATTAGGTACGTCTGTACACCGACTTGTTCACGTTGCACGGTGTGAACACATTGAGGTTGGAAGTCACCTTACGAGTGAGGCCTTTTTGTTTTTGACCGCGCGGTCTGAAACGTTTTGAGACGGAGGATTTGATATCCTGAAACTGCACCCCCCACTCATTCCAGACCGCGCGGTCTGAAATGTTTTTCGACCGTATTCAGAGATCCGACAACGGAGAGTCCATTTTGGAGATCCATCGGATTTCCCATTTCAGACCGCGCGGTCTGAAATGTTTGATACCTCACCTCGTGTTCCAACATCGGATTTTCATTTATGTCCAAGCGATGACAACTGTTTCCTACTCGTACAGCATTTGTCGAAATTCTGGATTATCATTCCAGACCGAGCGGTCTGAAATGCTCCATGTTACCTCTACTTTGAAGGACTGGATCCGAGTAGTTCGGACAACAGTTCAGACCGCGCGGTCTAAAATGTTCTGAGCAAGTTACTGCTCCGGGAGGTTCCGCTCATCAGATTCCGAAACATGCATGGTCTTATTTCTATGAATCCACAGACCTCTCGAATTAGACCGCGCGGTCTAAACGAACGACACGTTCACTGCCGAAGATATCGTCCTATGCAAGTATGGAGGCTGGCAGTGAGTTCGAGGCCGTCGAATTCTGACTAGTACCGGTTGCCGTAGGTTCATCTCCTGCTCTAGTGGTCTTCCCGTGGCTCCTCACGAACAGACCGCGCGGTCTGATCCTGGAGAGCACTTGGCAATTATGAATGACATTTTCAAGACAAAGGTTGCAGTTCGTCGGATGAGTATCATATCATGCATGCACACGGGATGTCTGAATGATTTGCATATCCTGTCTTCCAGACCGCGCGGTCGGATCGAATTCGTCGGGGAAGCATTTACCACTTCCTGCGACAACTTACGAAGCTCCCGTGCGGGCCCTCCGTGGAGTGGGAGACTTCATTTCCGGAAACAACTTCCGAGGGGCCAGTATGGCTTCTGGCAGCGAATCCGACGGCGACGAGGTACCCCACTTACTCATCGACCCTGCGTCACCTCTCGGCATTCTGCTCCGCGTCCCAAGTTGATTCTTGACCGCGGCATGCGCAGGGGTTCCAAGAATGTGAAGAGGAAGACGTCGACTTGGAGGCACCTGCCCAGGCAGATGTGGACGCCACTCCCATTCCGGATTGTGAGGGCATTGGTCGGGACGCATGGTCTGGCAAAGCACTGCTCGCGAGGCACGCCGACGGCACCGATTTCGCGGAAGTCATCATCATCAATGCCAATCCAAACGCATGCATTGATGGTAACAGCAGGCTGGGCGTGGATGACGTCGGCATTGTTGTGCTCGAGGTCCTCAATGGGGACCACAGCGTCAGCGACATGTGCTTGCGATGGCCTATGCGACGCGTCTTTTATCACGGTGAACACGGGTATGTCAGTGTTTATGATCACGCTCGCAAACGACGGGCTATCGAGGAAGAACTGCAAGGAAACCGGAAGAGAACGGGCGGACGACAATATCGCTATGACAGGAGAACTCGAGCTGCCGCAATATTGAACAAAAGGACCAAGATGCTATCACATGAGTCCATCGCCGAGGTCTACGCGCAACTTTGTTGCGACAAGGAATGCACTCGCAAATTCTCTCCTTCCACCATTCGCACGCTGCGGACAGAAATGCACATGCAGTCATTTCAAATCAGGAGCACCCGGAATTTGGACGTACACAGGGCGCTGCACGAAGCATGGGGAAGTGGAAGGAGGAAAATGGTCACCGTAGAAGGCATAGACATCTGTCCGCATGCCTGGAGGGTTGTGCACAACATTACTCGCCGCACGTTCGAGAGGTACAAAGCCAAGGCCAAGGTCGGCGTCAGAGGCGCTCCGCACGGAAACCACCACCATACAAAGGCTAGGGATGCAACTGTACAAGCCATCGAGACTTTGCGCTCATTATTGGAGGCAAGGGCCGACCACATGCCCCATTTGTCTCACACCTTGCACACGGGCGAGAAAATGGGCGTCAAAGTGCTCCCCGCCGGAACCGAATGGGGGCAATTGTTGGTCACTGTGAACGAGGTAAGCTTCCCACGTACCTACAGCATCACTTGAGATTCAGAGAATGAGGCACTGGCTCCACTGCGCATTACTCATGACAATGATCCAAAGTCCTTGTCCATTGTGATGATTCATCCAACAACCATGTGCTTGGCACTGTTTGCAGGCCAACTCCGGACTCAGGTTGTCCGCCCTTTCGCAATCTTGTTTCAGTAAGATCCGGACAAAACATTTTTCCGAGTACGTCATCAAGGGAAGAGGAGATTCCTTTGCAAGATGTAGCATTTGCGACACCTTGAAGCAATTACGTGCTTCTTTTGCACCTGGGTGCGAGGACTACGAACGAATCCAAAAGCGTTTCGAGAAGCACTTGTTTCTGCAGGAGGCCTGTCGGCATGCCTACTACCGGAGTAGATGGTTGTCCAAATTGCAACCCATGCAATTGTTATCCATCATGCACGACAAGATGGACCATTCGAAAACAACGTGTCCCACATTGGCGAGAAAAACGAAGGCACTCGATGGACTCATGAAGTTGCCCATGAAAGTGACGGGAATCTTTGCACACGGGCACGGGGATGGCAAATACGCACATTACAATTTGGACGTGTTTCGGAGCGACAACAACTTCACCGTGGGATCCATCGCCAAGCTGTTGCGAGATTTGGAAGCCCCTCCCATCAAGTCTTCTCGATCTTTGTTTGCTGGAGGCGGCAGCACAGAGTTGTATCGAGCATTGCTGTCGGGTAGTGAGATTTGTGTGGCTTCTTTGGGAGAGGTTCCTCCACAACCCATCGAAGCCCAACCATTGCCCTCAGTGCTCCACGTTCAAATGGACAACTCGTGGAAGGAAAACAAGAACCGGTACGTCTTTTGTTTTTGGTCGCTCTTGGTGGCAAGGCGGATCGTGAAAGAGGTGATCGTATCCTTCATGATCATGGGACACACGCACGACGACATGGATGCATCGTTCGGGCGTTGGAGCATGCAACTCCGCAAAAAGGACCATCCCACTTTACTGTTGTTGATGCAGTCGTACATGGAAATGGAACAAGGCCCCTTCATTCCCCACCTGGTCGAAGAAGTTCCGGATTTCAAGGCTTACGTGAAACCTTACATCGGGATGCAGAAGCAACAACTGGTGGGCCACTCGCACGGCCGGCAATACAAGTTCTTCATGGACGACAACGGTTGGCCGATCATGCAATACAAACTGGCATGTACAGACATTCCTTGGTTGCCGGAAGCGGGCTTGAGGTTATGGAAGGAAGATGCTGAGCACAAGCCTCTGCTTCCGCAAGGCGATCCCCTCCGCGTGTCTCTCAAGAAAATGACGAGCGAAGCCGAGATCGTGCGCGGACTGAACGGATACATCCAACACTGGACGGACGTATGCAGAGACGGGACGGCGGAGTACAAGGCGCGCATGTCCTATTTGGTCGCGTATTGGAGCGGCGTGAGAAATGCGCTGCGTGACGGAGCGGAAGAAGACCCTCGCGACTCTGATGAGTTGCAGCAGGGGTTTTGGCCTCAGACTCGACAACCTGGGGATTTCACGACGGACTTCATGCAAGACGGCCGGACGCGGGAGGAGCACGAGGCGGAAGACCCTTACATCGGCACTCTGGAGGGGAGGCCCCCGCCAGCGTACAACGTGGCCACTGATCTGCGCGAAGGCTTCTACGTGTTTGTGAGGCCGGGCTTGGATTGCGAGGATCCGGTGTGGCTTGGTAGGGCCGTGGAGAATCCTCAATTCGATCCCACGAGAGTCCACTTCCGTGAAGTTTTGGTGCAATGGTACATCCCGTGCGGCACCTCGAAGGACACCGCGCGATTGTACGCCGGGTGGGACACGAAGTCCAGTTTCAGATGGAAGATTGACCGTAGGGCGAGCCAGGCGGACTACGTATCCACGGACAGTATTATGGCCTCGTGGAAACCGAAGAAGAATGACGGGAAGAGCTTCATTGCGCCGCGTCAACAAGTGCAATTTGCGGTGGACAATTTGCGTCGCATTGCAGAGGAAGAGGTACACTAACTTTTGAAGAATAATTATGATGGGCTTTGCTGGAGAGGGATGTTGGAAGCTGTATCTTTGATGCGCGCTCAGCTACCATGCGTTTTGGCCGAGTGACGGCGTTTGACATATAATGTAGCCAACGGTGAGCGGTCAATGGCAATCCATGTAGTTTTGGACTCGTGCTTGAGATTGCATTGTTGAGGTCCTTGGTAGACTCTAGGAAGCGTGGCATGCATGCTGGCCGATTTTTGTAACGACCATTTTCTTCGAGGAGAAATAATATTAAATGATGCGTTTCGTTTTGGGGGGGGCTCGTCCATTTGAAGGAGTCCTATTTTGAGTTCTCTTTGTGCAATATTTGTTGATCCCGCGTTCATGAATGATCACGCCGAATTGTCCATCGTGGGTTCCTGACCCCTACCCTTGATGCCCCCCCCCTTCCATTTGAGGAGGCGACGACAGAAAGCCTGCGGTTCCAAAGATTCCAGGAATATTCTACCATCTCCCCGTTCGTTTTGCCCGCCTTTTGCGAACTAGATTTGTGCCCATTGTCTGTCCTTCCTCTCCTAGTACGCAGAAATGCATCTTCTCGTGCCGTGGGGTCACTTTGTCGCCCCCCACCATCACATCCAACTGGCTACGTAGCACACATCCTAAACCACCTTTCCGGACCTTCATGTACAAATGGCATTCGGAATACCGCCATTTTAACGAAATTCCCCATGTATCTAAAAACTAAAATCTACATCAGTCTTCATTTGGAGAGTTTTATGCAGTTGAACTGTATAATTTCGTTCGCTCTAAATTGCTAACATAGTGTATCGTTATAGTCATTCATTTCTACTTTTTAGAGCTTTTAACACTTGCGCATCAAGATTTTGGTACAGAGAAAGGCGCCATATTAACGACAAACTATTTGTTCCAAATCTGACAATCTAAATTCGAAAGTAGCGACCGGGTTTAAGATATTAACTTTTTGGTACCATTTGGAAAGGGTCGACGGAATTTGTACCTGTTGGATTTTGTATGTTCCCATAGTTAACTGCTAGCCGTTGGAGATATTGATTTTCCACAGCGCTGGCAACGCGTCCACAAACATTTCAAGCGTGGGCGATGGAGTCATGGCCTGACAGATGGAGTGGGCTGAATCGGAGACCGGTTCCTAGCCGATAATTAGTTGAGGCAGAATCGCCAAAGTGAAGACCACCACGCACAACCGCGAGAGCGCCATTGCGATATTCAATACTGCTCCATTTCAAAACCATCAGAACGTCAGTTTGGCGATTGGAAACCTAAAACCCTGCCAACCTTGCAGAAATTTAATTCCATAGCTTCGTCCTGCACGGCAGACTTCGCTCTGATCAAGACTATTTCACAGACTTCCACAACTGTTACAAAGGAGCGGGTTAATTACTACATCATGTCAATGCGCAATTCCCTGTCCCCGAATTACAGGACTACTTAGAGAGACAAGCTAAGAGTAGACTGAGAATGTAACTGCAATCCCATCTTGACTCCGCTTCTAATTCTTGGATGTTGGTTTAATTCCAACTTAGTATTCACTTAATAATATGACGTCATGGATTTCATTGCCCGTGAACATTGCAGCTAGCTCGAATGCGGTCATCACTATACGCTAAAAGAACCCACCTCAACAGTGACGAGCCGAGCTCCACCTTCCTTCTGCAGAAATCTGATATCCAAATCCAGTCAGCACTGAAGTCCAAGACCTGCAACACCAGTACACGCTTAAAGGACGACTTCTCCACCCAAGCACAAGAACTCGAACTAGCTCGACACTACTGAATTACGTAACAACCAATGCCCTCCCAATTACGGCTCCAAGTCCAAGAATCGTCACCAACTACATCTATCCAAGCATCACATGCAACGACAGGCAAGATCGAACTTGCGCAAGTAGCTGCAACCTCCCCGTGCAAGCCCCAAAATGAATTCAATTCTTCCACCGACAATAGCAATTCCGGATGGTAAGTACCTCAACCGCATCTGCAATACATGATTAATGTGATTCTTCCTCCGGCACGTACAAGAGTGCAGTACTTATAACACCCCACCCCACTTCGAAAGGTACCTACGAAGCACGGCCAGTTGCTGATCGATCGACGTCAAATACTGAAATGTGGTGAGTGGTTTGGGCATCGCCATGCAGTCGACGTCCTCAGCCGCGGCTCTTCTTGTGGAGGACCCAGTTTGGCAGTGGCCAGGTGGGGGTACCAGCTACAGAGGCCGCGGTCGTGCGGGCCAATGCGTCCGTCGTAGTGGGTCCAGAGCATGCCTGTCAGACCTTGGCACGCAGCGAAGCCATGTCGTGACGACAAGCGCAAGCAGGCGGTGGCGCTGGGAGCGTGCTGGTGCACATGCCATTCCAGCCAAGAACATCCGCCGCCGTGGGGCGAAGCGGGAGTACGTCCTTAATTCGGGTTTCAACTCTTCATAACCCCTCGCGGATGGATAAGCTAGCTCTGGCAGGGGATCCTATCATTTCGATTCGAGCATCGAGTCAACGGAATTCCAACAGCACCATCGCGAGCATTCGGGGAACTCTCCGTGCAGCAGTTTGGCTGGAGTCTAGTGATGCCCTTGCCAGAATCAGGCGCAGCTTGCGGTGCTGCGAGAATATTTGAAACCACCTGGGCTCAACTTCAATGGCTTGTTTTGACAAAGGATCGGGTCACTTTCACAAGATCATTTGGGCCAGGGAGAGTAAGGATTTCACACGACCTCTTGTAGAAAGGATCACTTAAGGGTGAAAACCAACCAGCCATATGATCGATGATGTAACTTAGTTGTTGTTTTGGTCTGTCAGTCTTGGCTCCACCAGCCTCATCAGGGTGCATTGAAATTTCACTTTCTCGCAATTGAAATGAAATTTTCAATGCAATGTGAGCCAAAATAAATAGAATATCTGAACACTCCGATGTCAGGGCTCCGGAGTCAATTACATTCATTGCACTGCTGGTCACTACGAGCATCGGGCCACTCCATCTGACATATCTTGCCGCGGGAATCGCCCCTTGTTTTGCTTGCTGGTATATGCAGTGCCAGCATTAGGCAGAGAGAAGGACGTTGTTCCTTCAAGGGAAGGAAACAGTGTGAACAAAAGATTCTTTTTCTCTGAGGCTTGTACCGTGCGCAAAGGACATATGATATGTTCATACTGATCAGGGTGGATTGACCCCCTTGCTTGTCCTTACCAGGGGTGCATGTAAAAAAAAAAGCCCCCTATTTTGGGCCATTCTAGGGTATACTCTCAATCTCCCTAGACTAATTTGGGGTCCTTGATCGCAAAAATGAATTGAAATTTTGCAAAAAAATTCATTTGCGGAAAATAAATAATTCCAGGGTTTGCCTGCAGGGCCGAGCGAGGGGGTCAATTCTCCCTAGCCGTTCATACTTCAGTTGTTGTTATTCTCCAGGAGCACCGAAGTCCATCTAGGCGTTTTTTTACTATTTGAGAGAGTGCCGGGTTGACGATCAATTAAAATTTGGTGAAGCATTGTTTCATCCATCTTTAGAATAGAAAATCTTTTTTACATTATATTTAGACAATTTTTCATCCACATTTGGCAACTTCATCCTCATTTACAATAGAAATGGAAATTCTTTGGCAAAAAAGGACCGATTTTATCCAATGAATGGTAGGGATTTCAATTGGTGCAATTTGGCCTTGTGATGCACCCTAGAGGACTAAAGTCTATACATAATAGACTAACTTCTTAACCCCTCAATGTTTTGACATCCATATTGGATGATGAGTACAATGCTTCATCACAATGATTTATCTGTAAACCTTCTCACACACATTCTTAACTTAGGTGGGGGAAGTTTCTTTTGCTATCCAATATATGCAAATTTGACAAGATAATGTAGCTAGAGGATGGAGAATTGGAGATCACTCAATTCAAATTAAACTTAAATCCCCAAATAGGCATCCTAAAATAGATATCCTTCCACATCCTCTAAGATTGAAATATAGACATGTTAAGAATGTTATGTATTTATTGAAAGTCATTCTTGGATATTTAAAAGACCACGGTCTTTCTTTAGTGAAATTAAAGTAAATTATATATTTGTACAAAGATAAAGCAAAAATGTACAAAAACTCAAAAAATAATTTAAGCTTTAAAGGAGAAGACGAGGGAGAGGATAAGATGAAGCAATTTTAAGAATATTGTCCACAAAATTATCTCCTTTGGACTTAAGATTTAAAGTTTAAAATTACACTCATTTGGCCTTCTTGATTTTGAAGCTCTTTGTTCTTAATAACTTGTCATTATGGTTCATGGCGTCTTGTGTAAAGAGGGTGGCTAGCATGTAACCTTTGGATCTTGAATCCATGAACTTAGGAGCCTAGGCACTTGTATTACAAGCACCTTCCATTAGTTGTAGGACATCTATCACTATAAGAAACCTGCGTTTTAGTTGGCGTTTTGTAATTTTTTTAGACGGATTTTAGGTGACATTGGAAAAAACAACTTGTGTTTTTTCACGTCCAAGTTGACATCTAGATGTTATATTGGACGTGAAAAAACACAAGTTGTTTTTCCCAACGTCACCTAAAATCCGTCTGAAAAAATTACAAAACACCAACTAAAACACGGGTTTCTTATAGTGTATGTTATACGTACCTATATTGTATGTATTTATATTGTAAATGCCTATGTTATAAGCACTTTTTATAGTTATATTGTACCTATGTTATAAATACATTTATTATAGGCATCTTTAGTGGTTGTAGAGTATCTACTTACGTCTAGGCTCAAGGCTTGTAGGCTCACATTTTTAGGCTCACATGTTAGAGTCATTGGGTCACAAAGATATTTTCTATTTGAATATCAAAATATAACACTAAGAAGGGTGACAATGATGCTAATGCGTGAGCATAGAGATGTGAGTCTAGGAGCCTCAAATCTAGTTGTAGATATGTACCTACAACCATTTAAACTTGTTTATAACATATGTACCTATAACATAGGAAAACTATAACATGAAAAGAGTCTATAATATAGGTATCTATAATCATAGAAAAGGTTTGTAATATAGACTCCTAGGCTCATGGGCTCATAGACTCTATGCCCACATGCTAGCACTCCCCTTTGAAATGAAGAAGAAGCAAAAATGCCTAGACTTTTTTGTCATGTTTTTTGCCACATTTGTGCTACGTTTTTTACTTTACAACTTTACAACATTGTGTGTATTTCCTTTCAATTTTTTAGTTCGAAAATGGTATTAAAATATAAATTATATTTGATTGTTCATCCCTTTACAATAGTTGTCCCCTTTTGGTTTAGACTTATTTATCAAAAATCAAAGGAATTTTTTTGATAATATGAAAAATTGAAAATGGATTTAATTCTTTATTATTGGGTGTTGCTATAGCTAAGAAGTATTTATAACTTAAATCACATTTTTCATAATGTTAGATTCTTTCTAGAAATTCATGATAGACTTTATTGAACACACGAAGAAGTTGTATCTATTATAAAATGTTAACGAATTCTTGAAGATGGGCACTATATTTCATTAAAAATTTACAAGTCAACTTAGATTCTAAAAATTTCATTGATTAAAATTCACTACATCATACATAAAACATCTAGTAGTTTAATCTATAAATTTGTTTTTTTTTGTTTATATTACTAGTACACTATATTGATCACTTTGTAGGTTTAGCCTAGGTACAAAACTAAAATTTAGTATCTAGTAATGCAAATAGAAAATTGAAGGCGTTAGTTTTCAAAGTTCTATGTTTTTGAATTGATTCTTCCATTCTCTCATAGACATCTAAGATATGAGTGTGTTTGAGTTTCATCAGTAAAGCCAATATTCTCTTCTTAGAGACTTAGACTAACTTCACCTATACAAATTCAAATCTTTCATTGAATAAATCATAGGATGTTCACAACAAGATATTTAAAGGTGAGAAGATGGAAAAAAAAGATAAAAAAGATTTTAATCCGTTGAACCATTGAATTAAGAGCAATAAAAGTTTTCATTGTTCTTCTCTTTTTTCAAACCTCTTGGTCTTTGTTGTAAATATCCAATGCATAATTTCATTGTAAATTTGAATTTTGTTTATTTAAAATTACTATAAAACAATACTACAAATAATTTTATTGAATTTTCATACTATGTACTCATTTTTATAAGTTGAGATGGAAAAATTAGATGAAATCATGATTACTTCTATTTTCATCTTCCAACTTCTTCATTTCTTATTCTTTACCTCCATCACTTGATTTGATAAAAAAATTGACCTTGCATAAATTTTATTAGTATTGTCCAGAAGGGAGAGTTTTCTTCACTAATTTATCAAATACATTCATTTCTAAGAGGCAAAAGCACCCTCTTGGAACATTCCTTGTAAATTTAATAATCAAGTGAGTTTCGAGATTATTTAAAGTAGGGGTCTTATTCAAATACAAGTGATTCTATGGCAACATGTGATTTTTTAATTTTTTAATTTAGTCTAGAGTGTTGGTTTTACCTTTGTAAACAAACAACAACTTATACCAACTAAATGAAACAAATAGTAGTAAGTGCATACTTGAATTTATAAAATTGGCACTCTTTGTGTACATTGCTATTATATGCCTATAAACTTGAAAACCCTATTAAATCCTTAGGGTTTAGTGTCCACATTTACAATACTATAACAAAAAAATGTCCACATGTACTCAAATGGTAGGAATTCAAATAAAATGAATATAATACAACAATTACTACTGCCACCTTGCTACCCTCTACATATGGAAGTCAAATGCTAAGTGTAAATTTGGTCTTCTTAATGGAAGCAATAGTCCAAGTGTTATAAACAAGGCTAACAATATTGGATCTCCAAGGTCACATGAATTTACACACACAATGAATCAAGCCTTCTAACAAAAAGTTTACTTCATTAAATTACTCCACCCTAGTTATATCTAAATTTTTCCTAATACTTGTGATTATAATGTATTCTTTATTAATCACATACATTTTCATAATTAAAAGGGATTGTACATTTTTCTAAAAAACAAATAATTTTTGCCACATGACATTTAATGGTATCCTAAGTTAGTCCTCCCTTAGTTTTTGATACTTGTTGGTAATGTGATCCTAGGGAAAAAACAAGAAGTTGATTTGAATGAGACTTTTAGTACTCCGTATATCTTTAGTGTATTTGAATCATTGGTTTTAACAAATTTTCTTACAAAAGTGTTAATGAAAACAATTACTTCTAAGAAATGTGCAATATCTACACTAGTGCTTTATTAGTTGGCAATTTTTGCTAGTATCCCTATGTTGATTTTAGAGTTGAATACCTTTACATTAGAAAGGAAGGAAAACAACAATGGATCACCAAAAACATCGCCAAAAAAATACTAAGTTTGTCAAATGTAGGATAAAGTTTAAATACTACTTGGATGAAAATATATATATGTAGTAGATGGATGAACAAAAATGAATGATTTTTCTAACCTACCTACATTTGGGGATTAAGGTACAAGAAGAACCATTGAGATAGTTACAAATATGCCAATCCATTTACCTATATAGACGATCCAAAATGAAAACCAAATGCAAAATACCAATCTATATTGTCATGATTGACATTCCTTGTTAGTTGATTCATTAAAATTGAAAAAATGATTCACAAATGTTTAAAATAAAAATATTCATTTTTTTCAAAATATATACATTTTAAAATTAAATTAAAAAAAATCCAACACACCTACTTTTAATTTTTTGGGGGGTATTTTTTGCTCGCCCATATTGGCTAGGATCTATTTTTACTAGAAAAACATGAAAATATTTCAACTCCCCATTTGTTGTGGGAATCTTGTGTCCATGGTAGAGCTAGGGATTTTTTTTGAGAGATTTTTTGCTAAAAAGCCATGATTTTTTTTCCAGGGAATATTTTGGTGAGATCTTTTTGCTTTCACAGTGAATGAAATCACAAAATATTACCAAAATTTATGACAATATTGCACTCTTTTGGATTAATGTACACTCTTTTGGATGAATAAATAAAATTTCATCCATATATTATAGGTTTCATCCATTTTCATGGATGTATATAGCTTTCTCACTACTACAGTGAAGATCGCTTTCTACACTGCCTATAAGGTAATTCAGCCCATCGTGGACAGAATTTGGAGTGTGCCCTCATGCCATTACTGAAATTTTCCAAATTTTTTCCCACACAAAGATAACTGTGAGAAATAGTGAGAGCAATTGAAATTTTATTTTTCAAGACAAAGTGTGAATTAGTAATGTATTTCTGAAGTGATCTTCCAAACACGGCCTATAGGCTGCCCCAAAACGAACAAAAAGTGTACCCAATATGCTTATCTTTACCACCTAAAGTGGTCACAACAATTTCTAATGTAGAATGCCATGAAAAATAACTTTTGACAATGATTTTGAGCATCCCCACGGCAAGGCAACCAACACGGGGAGTTGGCTTCCTACTGTGAGGCAAACTCGTAGTTAATACATTATCAATTAAAATTGAATTTTAGATGAGAGGAAGAGTTCATTATATATACATGAGGTAGTAGGATGTAGAACAATCGATGTGGGATAATGTAAATTAGAATTAGTAGGGACTCAACCATTTATAGTTAAGTCAAATGTAGGTTTTGTTTCTTAATAGATTTTCAAACCTCATTTAGGCATAGTAGAAAAAAAAATTCAAAACCTCATTTGAACTAAGAGAAGTTGGTTAATGAAGAAAAATTTCATTTCCAAAAATCTGTTTAAGATTTAAAATCTCCGATCAAAAGTTATAGACAAATTTGAGAGGGTTGGAAGGGAAATATTTTTTACAATTTCAAACCTCCTCTCTCAAATCTGTCCATATATTTTAATTGAATGTTCTAAATCTCAAACGGATTTTTGGAAATGAAAGTTATCTTCATTTACCAACTTTTCTTAGTTCAAAGTGTTTTGGAAAAAAAAATTCTACCATGCCTAAATGAGGTTTGAAATTCTATTGAAATACAAAACTTACTTTTGACTTAACTATGAGTGGTTGAGCTCTTGCTAATTCTAATTTACATTATCCCACATGCGTTGTTTTACATCCTACCACTTCATATGTATATAAAGAGTTTCTCTACTCAATTTTAATCTCAAGGTAAGATTGAGATATTTTTCAACAAATGTGGGATGGTTGGTGGATTTAATTCTCTTATTTAATTGAAAGCAATTTTTTGTGATTTGGTGTGCTTGTTTGGCGAGTTTGCCTTGGGAATGCTCTTACACTGGAAAAGTTAGGTGTTCCTAATGCGGTCACTAATCACTCCATGAGCGTCAGGTTAGATTGTGGTTTGAGAAACCGTTATGGGACCATGAGGTGTTCACCATGGGCAATTTGACCGTAATGGGCTGTTTTACCTTAATAAATAATAAATGAAAAAAACTAACTGTGGCAGACTCCGAGCTAACTTGTAGGAGCCGCATCTTCTGGCAGCATCCGAATAGTAAGTTACGAGCAACCCAAAGGGCCAGAGTTTCAGAAGCCTTTTCAGATCAGCTTTCAAGGTCCCTGCCAGCGTGGCCTTTGGGCCTCCACGTCACCTCCTCCTTCCTTCAGGTTGTGGTTGGGATATTTCAGCCCTAATAGAACCTTCTAGATTCGAGGTATTAGAGCATCCCCACCAATGTGTTCTCTATCCTCAAACTTGGGACCTCAAACTAGTCAACCTTGACTTTATAGGGATGAGACCTCACGAGTTCTCTATATGAGCTCCAATATAGGGAATTGGGCCCAACTTTTACCGAGTTCTCTATAAATTTGGGGTAGAGCTCTTGTTTCGAGACCGGTGCGCGCAAGCTTCTGTATCCCCATCCCCATCCCCATCTGAGGTCCTCTCCCTAAATTTTTAGGGATACAGAACACGTTGGTGGGGATGCTCTTAGGACTGGAATCTTGGAAGGAATCTTTGGAGCTGATGACTTTCGTAAGATGCGTGCATCCATCCGTAGCTTCGTACTTAAAGGTACCTTTGTTGGGAGACGGTAAGTATCCCCCTCGAGAGAATTGGGGGGTCTGTAGTGGGGCCATGTTTAGGTCCCATCCAAGCTTCCCTACCCAGATCGCCTCCTACCTCCTAAGTACAATGTATTAGAACCATCAAAAGCCAGACGCATTGCAATGAACATCAAAAGCAATTAAATTTTTTACTTTTGAGTAATGGAACCATCAAAAGTTAGACTTGAAATTCCATTCCAGATACTTCTTAAGTGTTTGCTCTTTTTGCCATGCCACTTGTGGTTGGTTGCAAAAAAAGATAAGATACAACTAACCACAAGTGGCATGGCAAAAAGAGCAAACACTTAAGAAGTAAGGCAACCGACCTCATTCCAACCACGTAAGCAATTTAGTGTAGTTCTAATGTGCATTGGGTGAGGAGAAAAATCCCCCCTTAGAGAAATAGATTTGGGGAGGGTTCCAATTTTTTTTCATTTTCCCCCCTCGAAAACGAAATACTTATGAATTTTTTCCGTAAAGATTATGTTCAATCCACGTGTTGAGAATCCATGTTTCTTGGTGATTTCAATCACAAATCTGAAATTGCATTGAATTTTAGAGTAACTTCAATGTGATTGTTTTCCTGTGGATTCTGATGGGATGGGTGTGGGTGTGCTAGATAATTTGCAGATGCATCTCATGTTGTCCAAGCACGAGAGGAAGCGTCTGTGCCGCATTCTCAATTGCCATCGCCTCTCCCTCGATGCGTTGTCGCACTTTAAATGCGTACATAGTGTAAAAATGCATAGTAATACATTATTTCCATAGATTTGATTTTAATAATATAAAAATAAAGATGACATCATCCTTAGTAGCTTCAAGATGACGCCTTCTCACGATGACATGAACCATCTATATAAGAATAGGTTATCATCTTAGAATGCCACCAAACTTGAAGTAGTTTCTTTATTGTATGTTATAGATTTCAGTATGTTGAATTGGAGGGTTTTTTCTGAGTCTCAGGATGAGGAGCCTCTACCAGAATCGGAGTTTGAGTTTTCGTTATCTCAACTACCGGCTCAACCTCTTCAGCCGCTAGGTCTTTCATTATCACACGAGCGTCCTCAAGATGAATCTGGGCCTTCTCGACCGCCAAAGCAACCCCGTGTGGAGCAGCGATGGCACGGGAACCTACAGCGTGGAGCTCGAGCACTAGTGATCCTGTTGCAGGTTGGGTGTGTTGAACTTGGTACCCAAGAAGTGACATTCGAAGGGAGTTTTGAAGGTCTTAACGACGATCAATACTATTGTATGGTCAGGCCTATTAAAGGGAGTCGCGGTCACCAACGATGGTTAGAGGGGCCGGTCAATCCCTTGACAAAGGCGGATCGTGTTGAGTTTGTTGCTACTACCATCAAGCGAATTCTCAAGTTCTTGAAGATGGAGTGAAGTTTCTTTGAAGAATTTAGTTTTTTACCTTTGAGAAGACATTTATTTTATGTTAGTTGTTTGTAGATTTCATTTTGGGTGTTGAAAATAGAGAAAGAAAAGATAGAAAGGAATTAATGAACTAGTTTTCCTTCTAGGTGAACTTGAAGTGAATTTTCTTTCTAAGATAAAGATAAAGAGATAGTTGTGGGGTCAAATAAGGGCTCAATTATTGATGTGAGAGCTTTGGGAGTGAGTTAGGGCTGACCCCACTTGTTTGTGTGGTTAGAGTAGAGATAAGATGGAGAAAAAAGGGAACACTATTCATCTTCTCTCCCGTTGTGAGTTTAGGAAGGCCTGAATGTTTGAGGGCCCATTGTGTTGTGAATTTGAAGTATTTTGAAATAAAATTTGGAGGTGTTGTGTATCATGGTGTGTAGTTTCCAAATTGATCTCACTTGCTTGATTTGGAGTTGTGAAGCAAAAGTTGTGCTAGTTTGAGTGGAGGGAGGTTTGTTGCCTTTAAAATTAAGAGGCAGAGACTTCGACCGACCATAAAAGACGGACAGGTTCTTGTTTTGCCATGAAATTTGAAGGGAGTGTAGGAAATTGTGTTAGCTTTTCATGAAGCTATCATTCGTTCTGTTTGGAGTTTGTATGAGAAAGTTGTGAGTGTGGAAGCGAAGGAAGGTCTGCTGCCTTTCCCTTCTCAAGGCCGAAACTTTGGATGGCCATAGAGGTTGGACAGAGTCTTAGAATTGTATGAAATTTAGAGGAGAAGTAGATGATTGTTTTAGCTTTCCGAAAAGCTATTATTTAGTTCATTTGGAGTTATAGATCAACAGAGACACTCATCCAAAGATCAGCTTGGGAATTGAAGTTGGAGTTGAAGGAGTTTGAAGACTTGTGTGTTTGTGTGTGTGGCTTGTGGCTTTGTAAATTTCATTTTATTGTTGCGGGCAGTTTGGTTCACACCAATACTAGCCTCATTTGGTGTTGTGGATGCGACGAAGTGGGGTTAATTGCCCACATGGTCGAGACTTTTATGTTGTTCCCACTGGTGAGGCAAGTTTGCTGGTCACCGTGGGTTTGAAATTTAGGATTCAATCCCTCGGACGGCTCAACTCGTGGTCTGGCCGTCCCGTTTTACACGTCCGAAGCCCGTGGTTTCTTATCACCCTACCTTAACCCTTGGCCTATTTAGAAACACAACAGGATAGGACAACGAGTAGCAGTTTGAAGATTTGAAGACTTGAAGATTTGAAGATTCGACAAGTTACAATTTATTTCATTCCTGAGCCATTTCTAGTCGCAGCCAAAATCCTCGTGATTTCTCGAGGCAAACTCTCTCTACACGACAGCGTGCACGCATGCTTCCCAGAATGAGTGCTTGCGGCTTCGTTTCGTCGTGCAGGTCCTCTTGCTTCGTCGATATTGTGAGCAGCTAAAGATCCGAAGCAAGTCAGCAACTCCGTGAGGGGGACATATGAGTCGCGCCGCTACCAGTACAAATACTCCATAGTTGTGAAATTTTATAGTTGCAAGCACAAATTGAGTGAACTTTTTGGATTCCTCTAGGGATTTCTGTGGATGCATCTTAGAGTGTTAATTTGATTTAGACCTTAATAGCCGAAGTGCCGATAATTATGAGCAATAGCTTCAGGGGCAAACAAGTCTGCTATGAGTTGTACAGTATTTCTGAGTAATGAGTACAAAATGATCGAGGTTGTGTCACATTCAACCCTCATATCCGTATCATACCAGTTCAAATGTTGTGTTTCAGAGCCTGTTTGCCATTGCTGATGGTTTGTGGCAATGCATTGGCTATGGAATTTCAAATCTAACTTTTGATGGTTCCATTCCTCAAAAGTAAAAAATTTAATTGCTTATGATGTTTATTGCAACGCGTCTGGCTTTTGATGGTTCTAATACATGTACTCAGGAGGCAATGTGGCTAAGAGCACCTCCACCGCACCCTCAGCCCATCATGTAACCGGTACTATAGAGTGTATGCGGAGTTTAGGATCCACCGTGCAGCCGCCATAGATTTTCCGTTTTTTTTGGATAACGGTACAGAGCTCCACCCACGCCACTTTCACAGTCTTTTCAAAGCCCACAAGAGTTCGAGCAATGACTTGAATTCTTTGACCATAGAAGAATCATTTTCTTTCATGCCGCATAGATCCGTTTGTTTTCCAACCGCTATTGTCCGTCCTCGTAGTGTTGCTCCTGTACCAAAAGTTGTGTCCAAGAGTCACAACGGGAAAAACTTTGGAGTTGATGAGAGAAGCAACTTTGTAGGTCTTGGCTTTCTATTTCGCAGGACCCAGTGACTGGGAATGGACAACGAAACAAAGCTTTCTGGGATAGAATCACAGCTCACTATAACGCTCATCGCCCCGATGGAGTGGAAGAGTGTCTTCTTCGTAGTTTGAATTCGAAGTGGGAAATCGTTAAACATGACATTGCAAAATTTTGTGGTTGCTATGAGACGATTAAAAATTTGGAGATTAGTTGTACTACTGAGGAAGACATCATCAATCAGACATTGGATTTGTACAAGCATTGAAGAGGTAAGACATTTGTTTATGTGCATTGTTAGAAAATCTTGTCCAAAGTAGCATGTTGGCAAGATTTTCAAATAGATGGACAAACTAATCCATCGAGTACAAGAGCTTCTGGAGCAGATGTATTTCCAACAATGGAGCTAGGAGGGGATGATATTGAAGAAGACATTTTTGAGGAGCCCCAAAGCATTGGTGTTGGCTCTAGTAGTGGTACCTTACATGTAGGGTCATGATCTATTGGAGGATCAAAGGGTGCTACCCTCCAATGTCCTCAAGGATCAAAACGTGCCAAAGAAGAGCAACGCCAAGTGATTTTTTATTTTTTATTCTTCCTAAACCCTAATGAACTTCATTACATTTGTTGATTGACAACCTTAATTATTTGCATTATTTTTCAATTCTCTATAAAATAAATTACATAGGCACTCAATATGCAATCATGCTTCATCATTTGCTTTTTTTAATCTCTCAACCTTCATCTCAACATATTTTTATGGAATGAACGAAGAAAATGTGTAACGATAGATATGCAAGATTGAGAGTGTGAAGCTTGATTTCAAGGTTCAAAAGGGCCTCTCTCAAAGAATGCTTTGTTAAGAGTTGAGTGTACTTAGTGCTGTGGATAGAAATATTTGCTAATTTATGCTTGCCAATACAAAGGTATAATGTGCATTGTGACATAGTGACAAACTGTGTCACTATGCACCCAAAAGACCCCCTCCTATTTTTTTAATTTAAATTTATTTACCCCCACCTCCTTATTTGATTTTTTTTTAAATTTAAAATTTTAATTTAATCCCCCACCCCCTTATTTGATTTTTTTTTTAAATTCAAAATTTTAATTTTGCCCCCCACCCCCCTCCTATTTGTAATTGTGAGGGAGGTAAAGGAGCTGTAAATAATATGGAATATCCTATTATAGGTATTTACTTCTTGTATTTATATCCGTACCCGTACCCATATTCTGTACTATATCCCGTATCTATAACCCCGCATGTATTCATACCCGTATCTGTTTTCTATATCCGTATCGTATTCCAAATCGACGGCCCAGATCAATGTTGATTGGACGGCTTAGATTAAATCTCACAAGATCAACGGCTTGTGATTTATTGAGAAATCAACAACAATTTCAAGGGTCAGCATTTTTTTTTTAAAACAATCAATGGCCTGTAAATTTTTTGAAAGAAGGGGGGCAACTAATGCAAACCAGGTGGCAGACATAACACCATAGATAGAGTGCTTCTGAATAAGCTGATATTGCTTATAGTAAGAGTTTTTTTCTTGAGAATGCTTCAATAAATCACTAACTAAAATTTTATAATCACATGTAATCAGATTGAAAGGTGTAGGGTGCATGATTGCAGGTTGCAAAATGACTATGTACAGATGGCTTTAATCTCTCTTCCGATGCTATTTGATTAATTTTTTCTGAGAGAAAGGGATATTCGCTTTTGTACTTTACTTGTCACACTAAACTAGTTAATTTTTGTTCTCAAGGATTTAACCCTGGAGCGCTCCAACGTCCATTTTCTGAACGATGAACAGATTCAGATTCTTGTTTCTGTCTCATTCCTGCTTGGATGAAAGTCATCCTAATTTTTGGTGATACTTTATCAAGTTGTTGTCCTATCCATCAGTTGGATTTGGTGTTACTAGAATATATACATTTCTAAAATTACAAATGTGGAAGTATGTCAAGTGGTCAATTTGCATTGACTTTAGTTCAAAACTAGATGTGCCAAAATGAGGTCAAAGATGTAAAGGTCACAAAAATTTCAAAAAATCACCATATGAAGAAAACCTTATTTCAAATCCATTCCAACAAGTTTTACTCAAAAAATGATAATATTTTACTTGTGATTGAATTTAGAAGGAATTCTGAAATTTTCTTTTCAAGATTTATAGAAAAAGATTGGTGACAGCATTAGTAGATCTAACCGTACGGATAGAATTTAAAAATCAAAATCTATAGCTTTCATTTGTATACCAATTCCAAAATATTCTTCCAAATTGTAGTTTATAATGGGTTTTTTCAAATCGTCAATTTTAGAGATGAATCCAGACGTTTAGGGGTTAAACTTCACTAAAGGAAAATACTGCCTTTGCATGGACGGAGGCTAAATGTAAACTGGATGTCAGGAAGCTTACAGAAGGGCATTCTTGTAATGTGCATCAGGATAACGGAATGAGGGCTTTTTTTTTCTCATCTTGGAGATGGAGGATAAGTTTGGAACTTCTTTGTACATGATTTAAGGTAGGAGGTCCTAAAATGGAGTGGGTTCTAAAACCGATCAGGCTCCAGAGGTACATTTTGCACTTTCCAATGTACAAGTGGTGTTCATTTGAGGAGGTGGTCGGTTTTAGAGCCCATAAAAATGCACTTTTCTGCAACTTCAGAAATTCATAACTAATTCTACAAAGCTTCAAAAAATATGAAACAACTTGGGTTAAATGCCAATTTCTCTTGCCTTTCAAGGAAAATTTACTGAAAAATATTTTAAGAAGTTCTACCTCCCCAAAAGCCAGCTTCAGCTCTTAGATGAGCGGTTTATGGACCTCCTACCTTAGTGTAATGTGGCGCTTCATGATCAAAGTCTCTCAATGTCTTTCATTTTAAAATGTCTTAAATCTTTGGCCTACTAACTAAGCCCATTAATTTCAGGTATTTGCTAACCCTATTTACATTGCTTTCATAGCAAGCAAAGATCAAAGAAGGATTGCATTGCGCTCAAGCAAAGGCCGCCAAAGACATGGCTGCAGTGTCACTCATAAAAGCTAAAATGCTTTCTGAGGCAACCGATCTTGTAGTGTTCAACATGAAAATGGAGAGTTTGGATTCAGACATGGGTCGAGAGTTCTTGGCTCTATGTTGTGGACAAGTGATAAAGCGGCTTCAAAAGCAATTGGCAAAAGAAGCTACATTTGAGGCCAGTGAAGTGCCTACTATTGTTGCATCTCATCGGCAACGACAACACCTTTCTTCACTAGAAGTAGCATTGCCCACAGATGATTTTGATGGCCATAACGACAATGTTGAAGGACATGGTGATGATGGATATAGAGAGAGGGAACCACTCTCCGAAGACATTGAACCTATGCAGCAGAGCCAGTCTAGGATAAGTTCAACAATACCAACCTATGGCCACTCACATGAATGGTCTGCCTTCCAGATGTCGGCCCATCACATAGAATTTGTAGGGATGCAAGCAAGGTTTCACTAGAAGAAAAGTGTATTAGAATCCCTGAAAACACGTCACATTGTTTTCATTGAGTTCCCGGTTCAAAACGCAGTCACAACGCAGAAAAACGTTTTTTTTTGCGTTTTTTTGCGTTTTTTTGCGTTTTTTTGCGTTTTGAACCGGGAATTCAACGAAAACAAAGTGACGTGTTTTCAGAGATTCTAACACAATTTTCTTCTAGTGTCCTGAATTCACTTCTACAAACCATGAAGTTGATCGTTCTTCTAGCATTGCAGATTTTATAATATCAATGTTATTATAATATGTGTTGGTACTTGTTGATTTCAAGAGTTCTTGAGGATCTATTCTTTAAGAATTGGCAATTACGATTCATTGTATCTATCAAACCTCAATTTATTTGGTCACTCAAGTCGTTCAAATGTGCAACAAAGTACTTTTAGTCTTCGCAACCAGCCTGCAGAATTGAGAAATCTACAAGAAAAATCCAAATGAGGCAATTAAGATTGAATGGAGAAGACAATTAATCTCCTAGAAGCTCAGCATAAAAACGAGCATAAAAAAGAACCACCATCATCACTCAATAGAGTGCTGGATGTCACAACTTCACACTATTCAAAGAGCTTGAAACGGAAATCTAACTGAATCAATAGCAATTTTTAAGTTTTACAAGAATTTGCCAGCAATCCTTAACTTGTGACATGTATGAATGAGGGCTTGAATTGGTAGCTTGGAAAATTATTCACTGCATTTAGAGAGCTTTTCTGAATTGAATCTACAATACATGAGATTTCAATTGGTGATTTACCTTCCACCATTTGCAGAAGAGGTATTGTAACTCAAAATTTCATTGAATACTCTAAATATTTTGCCTGCATTAGGACAAACTACAAGTCTTGCTAAATAGCAATCCTAGAACATTAACCCCAAAGTGACATTCAATTTATAGGGTTCAAAAACATCATTGCTTTTGAAGCTTTATGGATCTAAATGTCTTCAAGTTATACAAATCTCAACCGTACAATCTTGTAGTGTACATGTTGTAGAGGACATGTAGAAAGTTTGAAGTCATTTGGCCACATAGATTGCAAGATCACAATGTTTTAGTGTTGAAAATGGATGCTGAAATTTTCCCAAAAACACATTTGGAGGTGAAATTTGATTCCTAAACCTACTCAAATGTAAAACTTTACAGTACAAAATGATTCAAAACTAGTATACAAACACATTGGTAGAAAAAAAAATTATTCAATTGACTCATTGTGTCTACAAAACGGCTTTGAAATGTCAAAAATCAACAAGAAAAATTGCAAAAAACACATCTAAAGGTGAACCTCCTTCTACTAGAATACTTCTCAGTCACTCATTAATTCTTGGATTAACATGAAATTTTAGCCACACAGACTAGACTAGTACACGCAACTTTTTCAAAAAGAATTATTGAAAATAAACTTTGTATGAAGAAGAAACAAGCCACCAAAGTTCACTATACTCCAAAAATGGCAAGATTTTGAACTTCGAATTGGTCCCAAACATTCAAAACAACTTGGATTGACATGAAAACTTTACCACAATAACTATATTTCAAGGGAAACAAAATCCAACAAATTTTATTGAAAATGAGAAATGGATGAAGGAGATACAAGGCCCCAAAGTTGCATCCCTAAAATGCAGTTTGGTGAACTCAAATTGAAGTTGTGAACTTTGATTGGCTTTTAAAAAATCAGAAAATCTTGGATTGATCTCAAAATTTTACCATACAAACTAGAAGGGAGAATGCAACATTACCAATAAGTTTTATTGAATTTGGACCTTGGATGCAAAAGTTACAGCACTTTGAACTAGACCTTAAGCTGTGTGAGGACACTTTCTGTCCTCTTTGTCACTTTGGGGTTAATAACTATACCATACAATTGTGTTGGGCACTCCTTTTCAGTGGGTAGTTTGAACAAACCATATGTACAAACCTATGATAAATATGAAGGTAGAGTCTACAAAATTAGTCACTTGACAATCAATCAATATATTATACAAAATTCAATTGTAAGCAATATACTCTTTAATTGCAGAAAATGATAACCTCTTAGGTGCAATGCACTTCCATTTCAATGTATCCTAGTTCCTTTAATGTTCCAAAGATGTTCAATCAAATCAGACCGTAGTTTGTAATGTGTATGAGTACTCTCTATTTCTTCTGATCCTTGAGCATACATCTCAAATTTAAAGATAGATGGGTTGTTAACAATTATCATGCGGTTATCGTTGTTTCATGGGTTTGTACCATAATTGCATTGACTCAGTGTATTTTTACGCACTGAATTAGTGCGAAAACAATGAATATCAATAGTGTATGGTTTATGTACTTTAACTATATGATTGTTGTGCAATTCGGACACAACAATTGTAACTAGGAATTGAACATGCAACTAGGGATTGGAGAGACATATTTATAGCATAAAAATAGACCAGGAGATCAACAAAAAAATCAGTTTCTCCAATTTCTCTAATACTCCCTTTAGGAATTAAAAATGTACACTTGCACTTAGAATTTGGGAGCTTTCTACAAATTATCCAAAAAATTTAGGAACTTTTTGGTATACAAAAGAGGACTCCATGGAAAGTCAATCTTATATACCAATAATGAAAAATTTCTGAAAACTATCTAAATGGTGGTAAAATTCTACTAAAAATTAGAATAGGTTTTTGTGTCATAATAATGCAATTTGATAAATTTCAAGATATTTCAACACCAAAAAATACTAGAATAGTCAGCTACAATTTAAAAATATTCGACACATTGACTAGTGTACCAGGAGCTTGCAATGACCATTCAAAGTCAACAAAGACTCTTTTCATACTTTTTCAAACCTTTCAAGAAATCCAAGCTATTTAAATCCATTGAAATATGTAAACTCCATCATTTGATTTTACCTTTTCTTAATTTTGCAATTCATTGGCTTTAGCAATCAAAATGATTTGGAAGTAGGGATGAAGAATTAAGATGGTTAATTTGGGCCTTTTGAAGTTGGTGAAATCCATTTTTTATTTGGAGATTTTTTCTTAAAGTTAGGTTGACCACAACAATATATTCAATTTTTTATTAATTAGAAGTAGTTAGAATTTTATTCTAAGAAGTTTTTTAGTTAAATTGAAAGGAAGAGGGGCA
Organism: Rhytidiadelphus loreus; assembly: GCA_947034895.1. Classification (NCBI taxonomy): domain Eukaryota; kingdom Viridiplantae; phylum Streptophyta; class Bryopsida; order Hypnales; family Hylocomiaceae; genus Rhytidiadelphus; species Rhytidiadelphus loreus. The sequence continues at coordinate 19,259,623 of OX344764.1, forward strand.
TTGAAAAATTATAAAAGGTTGCTCTCCTTCTTACTTTGCACCCCTTTTCATTTTGTTGTTGTCGCATTTGGTTTAAGAGTTTGGCAGTTCAACCGAATTTCTTATCTACTTTGCGTTTGGGAGTCATTTTGCTCCTTGTTTGAGTCTTGAACTTACCTTGAAGGACACAAGAGTCCTTTTGAGCTTGTCTTGTCTACTTTATCGTGTCTTTGATATTGTGCACTAACACTTTGTATGTTTTTGTAGTCCTCTTTTGGAAACTTGAATTATTGTGTCACTAACCATTTTGTAACTAGTTCCTTGTACAAGGTTTCACAATTTATTATAGAAAACTCTTCTAGAATTTTGGCTTACAAAATATGTGGTTTGGTCCATCATTTGTCATTTCAAAACAATTGTTTGTTGTAGTTCTTTTAAGTCCACAATTACTAGTTGACAAAGTGTTTGATTCATAATTTGGAATTCCCCCTAAACAACAGACCTTTAATTTCATATTAACTATTTTATTATTTTCTTTTTGTATGGTGAAGCTTTGTCCTCATGATATTTTTTGTTGTTTTTTGTAGTTATTCCATAGAAAAACACCCCAAAAATTCAACTAATTTGTGTTTGGATTGGGTCAAAGGTCAAGTTAAGCCAATTCAAATACAAGTCTAGTCAATTCAATACAGTCGATGCTAGTTCAATACAAGTCAAGGTCAATCAATACAATCTAGGCCAATTCAATACAATCTAGGCCAATTCAATACAAGCCTAGCTAGTTTCAAAGGGTTGGCTAGAAGCCATCAAATGGCATTTGGAAAGCTAGGCTTTGCATTTGAGGAGTCATAACTTGGCAAGTTGGTAGTTAGGGGGTACCTAAATTTTGGCATGCACATCCATGTGACAATGATAAAAAAAAGAAGCTAAAACAAATCTTGCTAGTTGTCTTGGTGCTTCTAAATTCCAAATTCTATAACAATGGAGGTCTAGTTTTTACAATCAAGCTTTAAGTTCCTAAATCCTACAAGGTGGAGGGTCTTGGAGGTCCCCAATTTCCAATTTCTACACTCTGATATACTTAATTCCTTCCAAATTCCAAAGTCTGTCCCAAAAGGGTCTAATTTCATATTAGAACTTTGAAGTTCTAACTTCTACACAACTAGGAACCTAAGACTATATAAGAACTCCAAATTTCAAATCTAAGAACTTGGGAGCCCAACTTTCAAGCTTGAATTTGGAAATTGGTTATTTACCCTAGTTCAAGCTCTATATTGTGAGCTTTAAGTCGCTCTGACTCTACACTTTGGTTGCAAAATTCAACCTTCGAGCTATGTATCTGATTTTCTAACATATTGTGACCTTCAAAACTAAATGCAAACATTCAAGTAGATTAGCTTAGAAGTTTAGCAAAGTGATAGTTATAGGATTTAGATTTTAAGTTAGAAAGTGGTGATTGAAGGTTTGAAGGGTGAAGGAGAACCATCAAATAGAGAATGTTTGAATCCTCTAAATGGGATTTGACTTAGATTAAAGACATCATTGACTTTGGAAGATTTTAAAATTTTGATATACTTAGAAGAAATTAAACAAGCTTTGTCTTTAATGTTTGTTTGATTCTTTAGAAAATTAGCAAGAAATTAGGGAGTTAGAATTAGATAGATTTTCATTATAAAATTCCTCAAAAGAAAAGAGTTGTAAAGGAAGAAAAAAGGGGGTTAAAAACAAGAAGAAATATGAGATAGAAGTTGATGGTTACCACAACGAGATCATGATCATGGTCCAGAAAGATGGGACTATTGTATCAACAACGAGATCAACAGAATTTGAGGTATGTGTTTGAAGTTCTTTTTCCCATTCATTTTGTTTTACAAAAACATTAATTTAGAATATAAATATCAATTTAGAAGTTAGGACAAGTTAGACCATTAAAAAGTTGCTAAATCCAAACGTTGAATTTAGAATCTATTATTTAATTTTTAGATCAAGATTTTCAAAAAGATATTAAACTCCAAAATAGATAGAAACTCCCAAAATTATGATTGGATGAAAACTAATAGTGTGGATGAAAAATTAGAGAAGTCATCCAAAGGAATATAAAAAAAATTGTAAACTCTAAAGTAGAATCAAAAATCAAAACTAAAATTACAACTTAGTTTGGAATTTTGAGCCAAGAGAAATTAGTAGATGAAGTTTAAAGCACTAATTAACAATCCAACTTCATCCATTCATAACTTTCTATAAGAAAGTTAAAAGTCTAATTGTTTTATCTTTTGAGAAAGGTAATTTTGGGATCTAAATATATAAAATATTGGAAACCTACAAATATAAAATTAGGGATAGAAGTCCAAAGTAATAAGTAACAAGTAGGAAATTAAAACTAAGTCTTTTAAAGACAATTAAGAAACAAGTTAAAAGTGGAATCATTTAGAAAATATTATAAAGATTTCTAAGCTAATTCAACCTTACAAAATAGATCAATATTGAAGAAGATAGCTTAGGATGAAGTTCTTACTTAGTTCAAAGTGAACTTGGATGAAAGTCATCAATACTAGAATAAATCAAGTCAAACTCAAAACTTAAAAAGTAGAAGTAAACCTAAACACAAACCCAAAGTTTGAAATCACTTTTATAAAAAATAAGAAATTGAAATTAGTTCTTTATATTTATATGTACATAATTAGCTTTGAATCATTCTATTTTGATTATTGAGATGAAAATTATGAGGAGTTTTAGTTTGTGGGTAGGTATGGTGTCTAGAAATTCCATACCTACCCACAAACCAAAACTCCTCATAACTTTTTTCTTATTAATCAAAACTTAGTTCCTAGAAGGAGTTGAATAAATTTGTCCTTTTAGGATATCCAAATGTACAAAGGTGCAAGAAAGTTCTAATTGACTTGAATTTTTTTGTGAACTTATATAAAACCAATGAAACTATTGTATAAATATTGTGATCTTTCTAGACATTGCTATACAATTTTTAGAAAATATTGTATTCACAAACATGCAAAAATGGTTCAATTTCACAAATATTATCATTTTGTCAAGGTGTGGACCATGAAAGGAAGGAGGGAAGGAAGTTCCAAATCACTTGCCAATTTTTTTTTTTTTTTTAATTGCATAGACATACCAGATGTAGGGGTGGTTTTAGGGTTAAGGATTTAGGGTCTATGCTTTTAAAGATTGAAAAAAATGTAGAAAATCATTCATATATGATTGGGTTTGAAATCACCATCCCTTTAGTTCATACGAGGAGAACGGTGTGTGCATACAAGTCTATATTCATTACATTTGAGATAGTGATCTTGTGGAATTTGGAATTATCCTCCAAGTGTAGAATCTACTTTTTTTTACTTGTGCTTCATTCTCTAAAAAATGACATTTATTCATTGTAGAACATAAAGACAATAAGTGAATTTAGAAATGGAAGTAGTTAGCAAGTAATAAAATGTGTAAATTGATTACAAGCTATGTTGGTCATCCATTGAAAATACTACAACCTTAACTCTTGGGGAGATCACTTAGAGTGTTCATTAGAAACTACATGCGTTAAGATTTTAGACCCCTTATCTTATATCCTAAAATTTAAATAAAAGAAAAAGAAAAAGATATCAATATATTTTCTTACTTTGAAAGTTTATGGTTTGAATTATTGGTAAATATGTTTGTTAATTATAATTAGTTACAAATTTCTAAAGTAAAGAGATACATTGTAGGGTTGAAAATAACTTTCACACTCCTATTTTATATAAGAAAAAATTGTCTAAAAAATGAACAAAAAATTCTTGGAAATAACTTTCTATTGAAAGTTCATTTTTCTTGAATATTGATGCAATGGTCATCTAGATGTATTCTCTATAAATATTTGAGTTGAAAAACATGCTATTTTAGTTCATTTTTCAACCTATTCTACAAATAAGCTCATATGTTATTTGAATTGGGAATTTTTGGCAATAGAAACCTACAACCATTATTAAACAAAGTTCAAAATTATAGGTTTAAATTATAGTTTATTAAGAAGTAAATAGAGGTGCAAAAAATCACTTGAACACACATAGTTAGTTATAGATTCATTAAGTGTACTTCTACCTAATCTCATGTACTTTTGTAATTCATACTATATTTGGTCTAGAATACAAATACAAGGCCATATAATGGACTATAGAACACATCTTATAGCCTATATTTTTTCCAAAAATTAGACAATTTGCCTCAATCCATTGCACAATTGTTCTTAAATCATGTCCATGGGGGAGTCACTTAGTACACATATTAGAAAACATGTGAGACCTAAGATAGGGTATTATATATTTTTTGTACCTAAAATTAAAAAAAAAATTATATCTAATATAGGGTGTGCAGATTAATATGTAGGGTATTATATATAACTAATATAGGATTATATTTAATACCATGTATTAAATTTTATTGAAAAAAAATATAAGGGGGCAATAATATGTGGAGAAAATGATTTTGTAGAGTAGATACTTAATGTCCTCAAAGGAGAGATGGATGAAAAATGACACATTATATGTCCCAAATTATTCATGAACCCCTAGATGAGGAGCTCTAGTTGCCTCAAGAATTATCTGTAAAGTCCTTTGAAGTCACTTAGAATTTAAAGAATCTATCATGAATTTTGCTTTAATATATTCTTATTGCAGTTCTTATATTCATTAGAATATGTTGTAGATGCACTAGAAAAAAATTGCGTTGGTCTCAACAAAACCAATTTGACATTTTTTTGCAATTTAGCATTAGATACAGAATATTGCGTAAAAATGATAAAATGTCAGATTGGTTTTGTTGAGACTAATGCAATTTTCTTCTAGTGATAATTAGCAGTAAGTTGTTTGATACAAGTAGACTAGTAGAGTGCATTGTTTATAGTGTGAATGTATTTATTTGGCCATAGTACATTTGTCGAAAAATATTGTACTTTAGTTTTCAATAACTATAAAAAAATGGTTTGAAAGAGAAGGGACAAAAGAAGAAAGAAAAAAGGATAAAAAACAATAATAGGAAAAAAATTATACAACAACTATTTGTTCTAATTTTAAAATCTAATATAGGGGCTAAAGAATTAGACTCAAAAGTATTTTATAAATGGAAATTTATAATTATTTTTTAACAACAAGATATATTAAATTGCAAATATTAGGTAAATAATCCCCCATAAAATATCCCCCGATCTCATGTATACACTAAACCTCTAATCTAATGACCTCCCCCAAATCATGTCAATATCCAATATGATCATTTCCCTTGTCAAGTATGAATTTTCAAACATTTAAGAAGCGCTCATCTTGATTCTCTATTTCCTTTCAGAGTTAGGCTAAGTATGTGTATTTTCTAAATTTTATCAAAAATTTAACTAGAAAAAATGCATATTTATAGTTGTATCAGTGTGCCATAAGGACAATTTCCTTTGAAAATGATGATATGTATATTTGTAAAATTTTGATTTATAAAAATGATCAATGATCAAATCAATTACAAATTATAAAAAGACTTATGTCCTATTCAACTTCTAAGAAAGCACTTCAATGTCTTTATTGAGTAGATTCCTCATGTTTGTGCTTTTGCTATAACCATTAACAAATGCTAAAGGTTGACACTTTCTAGAACAATTCTTAACCCCTTCTTACATTCATTGCTGAAAACTCTGAAGAATAATGGAACACTATTTATCATCCTATTCAAACCAAAGTGCTTGTCAAACTTTTACATTGTAGAATCTTTCTCCAAATAGATGTTGAAATACTTTAAACCAAGTCAAGCTTATTGATTAGAAAACTCGTCTCAACTTTGTATATGGAAGCAACCACTACTAGCAACAATCAACAACCTTATGCTCTAAAATACAAGTATATACTCAAAGAATGATGTAAAAAAATTTAAATAATTAGAATAAAATGTTTAGAATAATAATAAAACATTTGAACACCAAAGGCAAAGCTAGAAAACATAGACAAAAAACTTGAAAGCCTAGATTGTCATGTGGACCATGGTGTGCCATCTTCTCATAAAGAGATAGAACAAAGTAAACCAAACTAAAATTTTAAAAAATAATTAAAATTAGAATATTCAAACAAAACATTAAACATTTAATAATATTCAAAGAATTATGTAGATAAAATATTTTTTTTTTCCCCTAACCATGAGATTCTAGTATTTATGTTTGAATGTGCCATGAAGACAATTCTACATGAAAATGATCCTATAGTTGTGTGTTTATGATGTAAATATTCTTTGTATTGGTTAATAAAAATTGGATTAAATAATTGTATTGATATTAAAATAGAATAATATTAAAAAAAAATAGTTATATACTAATAAAAAAATATTGGATAATTATTAGTGATATTAATATTAATTATAATATTAATGTAGTCAATTATAAAAACAATGAATACATTTTTATTAAAAATTAAATATAAACATAAAAAGGTTTAGAATAAAACAAATATTTATAATAAAATAAAATGATAAAGATAAAATCACTAAAATAAAATAAAGAATGATATAAAAAGGTTAAATTTACTATAAAATAGTTTACGAAGTTAAACTCCTAATTTTGCAAATCAACTGATAAATGGTTACTTTATAGACCTATATGGACTCCTTTATACTAGTGCTATGAACCTTCTCATGAAGGATAAATTTGGAACTTGACTCCAAATTTTAAGCTCCAAATTTTTACCTTAGGAAAAGTATAGGAATAAATTATTTTATGGCAAATGATAAAATTTTATGATTTTGGTTTCATAATTTGAATCTTAAATCTCATATTAGGGAGGGTAGACAAAAGTGGCAGCCCAAAATAGGGCACAGATTTTTACATCTAAGGTAGAACTGCCCAATTCCGTCAGTGACTTAATTCCGTGGTCTACAACTTCATCCCAATTCCGTTATAAAAACATGCAAATCCACTTCAGATTCTGACAACAATAATTTATTAATGCTATTAAAAGATAACGTGTCAACTAATGATTGGTGAATCTTCAAGTGCTATTAGGTACATTGGAAAGCGGTATTGAGTTGTAAGAGGACGTTTATGAATCCAGTCTAGTGACGGTTGTGCAGTTTCACTTCAGAAATTCATAGAAATTACAATTTTTATCAAAAAATTATAATTCCACTTGGGTTTGACTCCTGAAACAAGAGCACACCTCTGAAAAATATGTGTCTTTCCTAAAGTTGGCCCCAATATAGTCAGATTGCGAATCAGGGTGGTAATGGGTAGTTCTACCTTAACTTGAGAATAAAAATTCTCTCCCTTCCTTGAAAGGCTCGTTTCACAACTTTAGACAAATCCTCCTGTCCTGCCTTATGCACGTCAAAGGTTCTAAGTCTTGAAGGACTGCCAACAATTCTTTGGGGTTTAGGCGAGGTTTCTGATTGCTCTTCTTTTTCCTTGTGAATGGAAGGGCCAGGAGGACAGACGCATTCCTCATTTTGTGATTTGCAGCTTGGAGATTTGTGTCGTTGTCGAGGCTGATATTTTTCTTACAATGCCCGTCGTCAGAAATTGCAAATTCCTTACCGAATTTCTAGGAGAGAGCTGGTGCAGTTTGGAGAGTTGTGTTGGGGAGTATCTTGGCACATTTGAAGAAATATTGTCAATGGCGAGCATCAAGCATCTGTTGAATTGCAATCGTTTTCCAGTTTCTTTGAATGGGGGAAGAGGAAGTGGCCTTGCATCGCTCGGCCGATCAGACGTCGTTTCTTAATTTATGTTGCATGGATTTGGTCGAAGGTGCTGCTGGCTAGGGTTTGACTTGCACTTCCTGGGGAAGGACCATTGGAGAACAGAGTATTGAAGATTGAGAGGATGCGCCGAAATCTTCCTAGGCAGGGTGGCCCATGGCGGTGTAGAGAGCCAGACACCATTTTGAATGGCGAACAGGATTCCTCAGACTGTAGATGTGATGACTTTCACGTCTATTGTCACTCAAGAGATATTTGGATTCTAAAAATCGACTCGTCGGCTTTCATCAATAATAAGTATCTTGCACAAGGCTCCTGAGAAAGATTATCAAAACTCTGAAACACCGTTGCATCATGCAAGTGCGCTATTCAACGTCCGGGTGTGGGAATCGGTTCCTGAGGTAGGGTCGTCAGGCTGATGCATTTGGTGTCTGGCCATCTCTTCTTGCTGCACCAGATTTTGGGGTCGCTCGTTGAGTCTCCACTGCCTGGTGAACCTTGGAAACGGAGCAGGAAGTCTTCAGAGCATGAATCCTCACGTTTGATCCATTCTCTGCAACACAGTCAAATTTGGAAGCTTTTTGCATACATTAGGAATGTCTCGGTTAGGGTTTAGCAATTTGGAGGGATGCAAGAACAGAGGTAGGAGGTAGCTGAAAATTTCGATGAGATTCTTCTTCTATGATAGTCTAGATTGAAGTCTAAATTGCACTGGCTGTTGTTCGTATGGAGCTGCTGCTTTGAGGGAGCTTCTCTTCCTGACGTTAGGGTTTAGCAACTTGGAGTTAGGAACAGACACAGGTGAAATGTAGCTCAAGGACTTGCAGAGATTGATTCATATAGATGAGGTTAAATTGAAGTTAGGGTATGGAACTTGTTGCATATATCGAACGTTGTTCATGTCAAGGGTGTATTCCTCTCCATTGTTAGGGTTTGGCAATTTGGTGGATAGAGTAGGAGCAGTTGTAAGGGAGAGTATATTCGAAGAGATTGACCTTACACGACGCATAGTTTCATAGTTGAAGTGATTTTAGAAGCAGTTATTGGGGTTGTTCATGTGGGGTGTTGTGGTTTAGGGTTTCTTGCTCTTCATGAGTAGGATTTTGTATCTGTGCAAGTTTCAGTATTTGTTAGAGATTGATACTTCACATTTGCAACTTTCTCCGGAACGAAGCGGAATTCCAGTCAGGTTTTGGGAAGCTGAATACATTAGAAGTCGTTCGTGTTGATGCCGAACTGCTATTGTTACTTTTATTGTTGGATTTTGCAGTGTGGAAAATTGATCACAAACAGTTGAAAGGGAGCAGAAGGCCTGAAGAGATTATTTCGTATGCTATATGGATTTTTTAATTGATTATAGCTTTGTATTAAGGTTGCATACATCGGTGGTTGTTGATGTAGGAAACTGCTTAGGGTGTTTTCTCCCCGAACTGAGGGTTCAGCATTTTGGAGGGGATTTCACAAAAAAGAAAGAGATCACATACAATTAAAGGGATTGGAAGATTTGAAGACATAGATTCGTAATGAAATTTTCTGTGTGGACTGAAGTGAAGTTCTAGTCAATATTTTGCAATATTTTGGAAGCTGCATACAATGGAAGTTATTCTTGCTGAAGACAAAGGAGCTATACAAAATAGACAAGTTATGGACGCAGTTGAACAGACTTGAAGATATTGGCAGTCATACATGACACTTTGTGTGTATGCTGTAGTCAAGTTTTGAAGCTTGTTGTGTTGTGCATCGGACGCTGCTGATGTTGAGGTTGGGGTTGTAGAACCAAGCAAGAAAGGTTTCTACGTGCCTGGAGGTTTAGCACTTTGGAGGAGAGAATACCTCATTTGAAGGAGAAGATTGATACTTATATACTTTATGGACGTTTACTCAAGGTTTCAGATACTGCATGCTTTTGGAGAAGGGAATTCACTTGAGAAACTGCGAACATGCACCTGAAAAAGAGCCAAAGACTTATAGGGATTCATTTATACACTTTCTCTAGATTCGAAATTAGAGTTCTATTTGTGATGTTCCTTTGTCGAATCTTTTAAAGTTTGTAGACATCGAACGACAAAATGTCTGCATTCACTCGGCTTTCATTTCGTCATGGGCAACAAACGAGAAGCTTTTTGGTGTGTAGAGTTGGTGCACAGGTGAGTGAGTGTTAGCAACATTTGTGTCCAATATATTTACGTTCCTCCACAGCAATGTTTGATAAAAAAGGGTGTTAGGTTTTTCATCAAATTGACAGGACATGATCATGGTTTGTTGACCGTGAAACATTATCTATTAGTACTGATGAGTATCTTATGCTCAACCTGCTACCAATGTGATTTTGGACGCACTGTTGGCTATTTGTGTGACCAGGATGCCTGTGTGATGACACTCTTGAAGTCTCCATGGCTTATGCACCCTCCTTTATTTTTGGTCTCGTCCTCCCATAGAGGAAGAAGTGGGTCTTCATCGTCATCAGTTTGGAGAAGCCCGCCTGTGAGTACCAATGCTTCAGGTATGTGTCAGATGGCCGTCCCCATGGAAAGAAATGGGTGCTGTTTTTCTCTCAGAAAGAATGTGACTGATATTTACGAAGTAAGTTCCAGTTGAATCAGGCGAAGCACAGACAATTGAACAAATTTGGGAGGAGTATTTTGCGGATCCTTTGCAGTGGTGGGACAACCGAGTTAACAAGGTATTAGTAGGATTACTAGCACGTTGATGTTAGAAAGTTGCAAAAAGTTAATGAGGAGGTTGTTTTGTTGCGTGTGCAGCGCTTTGGGAACCAAGCATATTGCATTCTTTCTTTGTTTTGGAGTGTAATGAGGGCAATTAGATTGCCAACAATGTATTTCTTGTCTATATTTGATCATGGGTTGTGGTGCATATAGGTGAATCTGCAATTACCGGACTTTGAACACAAGGTAGCAAAGAAAGTGCTTTGGGTAGATGGTTGGTCAACTCCACGATGGGTGAAGGCTATGCTCAAATTGGTGATTCTAAGAAAATTACCATCACGTGTTGGTTATCACATGAGTGATTCTCAAGAAATCTCACATTCAAATAGGTATTGGCATGAGCATGAGTTGTCTCCCTTTGTGACAAGATGTAGGTGCAACTCATTTTGCTATTTAAGAAGCTTACATATTGAAGGTGGATGTCAATCTCACACTTTGTGATATGTTAGATGCCGAGTGAATCTTATGATTGTGCTATTTGAGGATTTGGTTTGTGCAACATTTTCTTCTTTGTTTGCTTTATGATTTTTACTTTGTGAGTGTTTATTAGGTACATTTAAAGTGCAATGACATTTTGAGAAGTATTGTGCAAGTATGTGTGAATTGACTGAGCAAAGGTTTCCACGTTATGAAGGCTGTTCTCATGAAGAATGTATTGATGAGCAGGTTTCCCAATGGCAATTTTGGAACAAGCACTTTACCCACTAGTGCAAGAGAGTCGAAGAAAGCTATTCAAGTTGGCGGTGGCAGTATGCAAATGCAAAGCGTAAAAACCACGTGTGAAGCAATTGATGTTTTGAAGAATCGACTACAACAAGGCATTGCTATAGACTCGTACACGTTTGTTGAAGTTCTGCAGCGGTGCTTGAAGCAGGAAGACTTTACAGCAGTAAAGCAAGTGCATGAGTGCATCATTGAGAGTGGCATGCAGCAGAATATCTATGTGGCAAACAACCTATTGATTGTATATATCAGATATGGGAGACTGAAGGATGCAGGCAGAGTGTTTGACAAGCTTGGGAGGAAGGATGTCATTAGTTGGAACGTTATGATTGGAGGTTGTGCTCAGTACAGTTGTGCGAAAGATGCTATGGCAGTTTTCAATCAAATGCGCCAAGAAGGTGCGCAGCCGGATGCAGTTACTTATCTGAACATCCTGAAGGCCTTTGTAAGCCCATCAGCTTTAAAATGGGGCGAAGAGGTTCATGCATATATCAGAAATCGTGGCTTTGAATCTGATGTGCGTGTGGGAACTGCGCTCCTTAGAATGTATGCAAAATGCGGGAGCATAAAGGAGGCAAGGAAAATTTTCGATAAGTTAATCAGTCGCAATGCCATTTCCTGGACTGTGATGATTGGAGCATATGCAGAAAGTGGTTATGGTGAGGAAGCATGCCGACTCCTTCTCCAAATGAAACGGGAAGGTCTTAAGCCAGATGCAGTCACTTACGTGAGCATCTTGAATGCATGTGCTACCGCCGGGTCTTTGGACTGGGTGAAGGAGGTCCACAGCCATGCACGTGAAGCGGGATTTGAGTCGGACTTGCGTGTGAGCAATGCGCTTGTCCACTTGTATGCAAAGAGTGGTAGTATTGATGATGCGCGACTAGTTTTTGACAGAATGGAAGAACGGGATGTAGTCACATGGACTGCGATGATTGGTGGACTCGCGCAGCATGGATGTGGGTCTGAAGCTTTAGAAGTCTTCAGGAATATGAATGCAGCCGGTGTGAAGCCTAATGGGTACTCCTTTGCGGCAGTGTTAACTGCCTGTAGCCACGCAGGCCTTGTTGATGAAGGCCGTCAACTCTTCCAGGCTATGTCGCAAGAAAATGGCATCGTTCCCAGTGTGTTGCATTGGACCTGCATGGTGGATATTCTTGGGCGGGCAGGGCACTTGGAGGAAGCAAAGCTCCTGATTGATAATATGCCAGTTGAACCAGATGGAGCGATTTGGGGAGCCTTGCTCGGTGCTTGTAGATCTTATGGGAATGTGGAGTTGGGTGAACTCGCGGCTAACGAGCGTGCCAAGTTGGAACCGAATGATGCCTCCTCGTTTGTGATCCTCTCCAACATCTATGCTGCAGCTGACCAGTGGGAGAAGGTGTCATTGGTGCGCACTATGATGCAGGAGAGAGGTATATACAAGGAACCTGGGCGTAGCTGGATCGAAGTTGACAACAAGACTCATACCTTTGTTGTAGGGGATATGTCTCATCCAGAAACAAACGAGATATATGCGGAGCTAAGCAGATTGACTGGGATTATCAAGGCCGAAGGTTACCATCCTGATACCCGACTGGTGTTGCATGATGTTGATGAGAAGGATAAAGAGTTTTCTCTGTGCTCTCATAGTGAGAGGTTGGCAATTGCCTACGGACTTATTTGCGCACCTAGTAGTAAACCAATTCGTGTTTACAAGAACCTGCGGGTGTGTACAGATTGTCATACGGCAACCAAATTGATTTCCAAAGTGACTAGAAGAGAGATTGTGGTGAGAGATGCAAATCGCTTTCATCACTTCAAAGATGGCTTTTGTTCTTGTAAAGATTATTGGTGATCAGTTTGGCAATCTTGATTTATTATGGAGATGGTGTTAAATTTCTTGAAACCTTTGATGATCTTTGACTATTGACTATCCTTGATGATGTTTGGCTACTTTGGATGAATGAAGAATAAGTTGTCTTATCCCTAGTTGCCTTCTTTTAGTTTTTTGTACTATGAACTTTTTCTAGAACGTATTGGTAAGGTGGAATTGATTTAGCGTTGTTATATTCTAAAGTTAAGTGTGATGTGCATATTATCTCTTGCACAATTGTGACCACAAATTACATCCAACATTTCATGTTTACCAAATTGCAAGGGTTTGCAATTGTGGGTGTGTTGATTGTGTTGTCTTTGGAATTGTAAAGCATATATTTCTCTTGCATTAGAGTTGTTTAGGAATACCAATTCCCATGGCCAATTGCTACTTTTGCAAATCCTATTGCACTTGCACAGAGCACACTTGTAGAAGACTACTTTGAGTAAGCATTCATAATGTGAGCCAATCTTTCATTAATTGGCCTTTAATATATTCTCTTCATATTCAAGATACTATTATACTTATATAATTTTCTATTCATTTTCAAGATACCGACTCTAGATCTACATTCCCTATCCTAACACTCTCTTTCATTGGAATTAATCCATCATGCCTCAAAATCAATTTTGAAGAATGAATATAGTACTTCTAGGCAATGTTTTGCCCCAATTACTTCTTGCTCGTCCAAAGTAATACTTTAATTTTTTAAGGAAAATTTGCTAATTTTTTCACTATGATCATTATATAGAATTAGTAGGTTTTGTCATATAGAATTAGCAGGAAATATGCATGTTTTTCAAAACAAGAGTACAAAGATGGGATTGCAACCATAGGAGGCAAAATTGAGTTGGATGTTCCAAAAAATATTTTGAGCGTTACAAGTAAAACGAGTTGATGTCTTGTACAAAGGTGATGTTCCGAGAGACATAAAAAAACCCATAGTCGTGTTCTGTAGAGCATCCAAGAAAACATAGAATTTCCACGTTGCCAAGGGGTTTTGGTTTAACTTCAAGTAAGTTAATGAAAGTTACTATGGGCCGAGGTGAATTCCTAACCAAATGTGAAAACATAGGGGAAGAGCAACTACATGGCATGTTTCTAAAAGAATTTTAAAATTTTAAAAGGGGCACCTAACATGGCATTTGATTGACATGGCATCCAACAAGGTTGAAGTAGCATACCATGTTCATACACTTTAATACCATTTGAAAATTTGAATAGTGTTTTTTAGACATCAACTGAGACATTTAGATTTCTTTTGCAATATCAACTAAGATGTCAAGTGAGACGTTCAAATTTTTTTGACAACGTCGACTTTGACAACTTTGTATAATTTACAAAATGCACATATCCCATATGGTTTGTCTTCCCTTCTACCACCTTACTTGTATAAATAACTTGTCTTCTCATGACAATATACTCACAATAAGTGGCTTACCAAGCCATGTGACATAAATACCAAATATAATATACTATATATATAGTATATTGTGTATGATGTACAATGTATGGCTTATTCTATATGGTGTATGTCAAATTTGATGTTGCAAAATGTTTGGATGTTGAAATTGACATCTCAAAAACGTTAGCTACCACATCATCTTTAGATTGGGTGAAAAAAATTCCATGTGGCACAACTCACTTGCATGACACATACATGGAGATAATGTGGTGCACTTTTGGCACCTTCTTGACCATGTTTGTGTAGATGTTGCACCAAAAACATGACGCGTTTTTCACGGGGGGGGCTGTGCCTTAAAAAAATAAGGATATATGAGCGACCAACCACTATTTTATAGGGGGCTATTACTTTTTTTTTTTTTTTTTTCACATGCTACAATTATGTAATTTTCTAATTTGGATTAATAGAGAAGGGGCTTGCATTACTTACAATTCTAATTTTCTATGAATAAATGATATGGTAAATTAGATTGAAAAATTATTCTACTATAATTTTGGCCCAAAATTGAATGGGGTGGTTTGGTTTAGGGAATGTTCTCGACATATATAATGCAGCATGGACCCAAAAAATGTTGAGAAAATTTCAGGCCAACGACAATTTAAGTTACAACGAAATTTGACAGAAGAAAGCTTTTACTCCAAAAAAAACTTTGGTGTCACCCTTTACTTGATATCTCACAAGATTCAGTCTTCTGTGGGAGCTGTATTAGGACACACATCAAACATAGTTTTCGTACACAATGATGGAGTAAGAAAAATAATGCTCATTGTGTTTACAAACACAGTGAATGGGACCAAAGTTAGCATATTATGTATCCATGAACATAATAGAAGTTCAGAAAAACAATGTTCTCATTGTGTTTACAAACACAGTGAATAGGACCAGAATTTGCACATTATGGGTCCATGAACAAAACTAAGGCTAACCTACACTACTGTAACCGGTGCTCAAAATCCCCTGCACCTGCATTGCAACAAACACACTTGCATCAATGGAAATGTACACCAACTATGCTAAAACGAAATGCATTCCAAGTTCTAGCATGGCGACAGGTTGTAAACAAAATAATGTGTACATACCTGATACTCTTCAAAGTCCGGCAAAACATTTCGAAGTACCGCTCCAGCTTGGACGTAGTTCTTCTCGGCGAACAGGCTGACGAAGAAGAGGCCCAGGCGCCGCAGCCGCCATGGACCTACGTGGCTTCTAGAGGGTCGCTTTGGCCTACAACTTAGCTGCAAAACGGAGAATGGAAAGGTTAGCTCATGTAAAAGCAAGAACACGCATTGGATTGAGTAATAACTGGAGCCTCGAGAGAAGGTCCATGTAGGAACTTAAAGATCCTTCCTAGGGTTCACGCTGTAGTATCCTTCACATGGTTGTTCTCATCTTTCATTGCTTGCAACATGAAGGGGAGAGCATCATGTACAAGAGTACTTAGCTTGTCCAGCGAAGGTCCCTCCAAAATGGATCCAAAAGCGTAGGTAGCAGCCTCTTGAAATATCCAGTCACCCTTTGAAATGTTCTCCTGAACGAAGGGCGTGACAAGAGGCACAACGTCATCTCCAACAGCACGAGCCACCAAGCCCAGACAAGTCCCACCAGCCATAGACAAATTCCAGGCCCCTTCGTCTAGATCTTGATCTTCCTCCTGCTTCGTCAACGTTTCCAGCAACATCGGAACGAGGGCAGGCAACGCCTGTTTCATGAAGTGAAAGTAAGGCACCTCTGAATCGAAGACAATTAGTATTAGGGGACTTCACAGCCAAGTGCTAATAAGCAGCCCCTAAAAATTTCACCGATATGATCACGGTTCACAAGCGAGTTTCAAAAATTTACAGGTCCAGAGAAATCACCTTGGTAGTCTTCCTGAATCTCGATCTCCTCATTGCAAATAGAGCTCCAAAACTCGATCGCTGGAAGTGCAACTGGCTCTTCATCTTCCTGCACTGCTTTCGAAGTGAGAAAATAGTTCTTGCATGTATGGGGCAAGTTTATCATAATAAGTGCAGCCAATGGAGACTAGACATTCGAAGGCAGCAACGACAAACTCGGACATCTGGTGAGAGGTTGGTCTCACAAACCACCCTCATAATATAGTTGCGCTCCATATCATTCTCGAAGTTAGTTTGAGCAAAGTCTAGGGCATTATATAGAGCGTGCGTAGCAGCAAGTCGAACATCATTACTCGTCTCGGAGGAGTTCATGTCCTAAACTACAGCAATTAAGATGGAATTCACCTGCTCTTGAGCGAGTATCTCCGCCAACTCTCCTCACACACATAACCAGGAGCTTCTAAGGTTGCTTGTTTCAAATGCGAGGGCTGCTCTAGTTGCAAAACTCCCATGTTAGACAACAAAGAAGAGCTAACTGCAAGACCGGGATGCTCAAGGTACAGCTACTTGGACCACCTGCAGTGCTCAAGTATTTTGTGACACAAATTCATCTAGCACCTGCCGATCAACCTCTCGTAGGGTATAAACGCTGGTATTCGAATTGAATGACAGTGCAATGGTGCAAATTACGCTCTCAATGTCAATCCATTGGGTGTCCGTGACGTCGTACTTGTACTTGTTCCTCCCTGGCACTGATTTGAACCAATTGAGTATTATTTGAATGGACGGGGAAGAACCTACCTTCTTACCTGCTGGCGTGTGAGCCATGAGGTCGACTGGGTTCCTACACAATCCCCACGTTCGTCCAACCCTCCTCCGCATTTTCTGCACCCTGCCGAGCCACCAAGTGCCAATGTCAGGGCCAGTGGTCACAGCAGCCGGGCGTCCCACTTGAGCACTACAACGGTTCTTCTTTTGCGCGGATCTCACTGCAGAACTCTGGCCTAGAGTGGGAGATTGCATAAATAGCACTCCGCAGTCAGTTCCAAGGCCCAAGAAAGCGGTCGTGGTCGAATTAGCGGTAGCAAGATAATCCTCAGCATTGTTGAAGTAGACAGAGTTCTTGATGCGAGTCAAGCGGTCCTTCGACAGGAAGGGATTCCCGTTCAATTCGCCCACCAACGTTGATTTGTAAATGGCCCTGCCATTGTAATGCACCACCGGCTCTATTTTCCGTGCAGGGTTCCGAGAAGTTAGCTCCACTGGTGGGCTAGGCTCAGCTGAATCCAGCATTTGCGAGATTGCATCCCGGCACTCTTCTTCGGCAACACTCAAAATGTGTTCCGCACTCTCCAAGTATGCGTCAACAGTAGTCCTGTCGGCGTCAAGGTTGGCACTCTCAGCGTCCAACGCACTCTCGTCCGGGGCTAAGGGTTCAGGGTCATGCTCCACAGTGTCTCCCTCTTCCTGCACAGCAAGGGAGTCCCTCATGACCTCTCCGTCGCCATCTTCGCCGGGGACTGGCTTTTCGGGCGGTACGTATGCCCAGTGCTTCGGATCCGACCTCTCCACCGTCCAAGGCTGTAAGAACCATTGTTTCCTTCTAGCATAAGTCGATGGAGCCATATTTAGCGCCTTCAATTGGGATTGGGCTGCCTTCAGACCTTCCTTCAACGCCGCCACGAAGTCCTCATCTGTGGCAAGGGCGCTATAATCTCCCAAATCTGCAGGTGCCTGCCCACGTTCTAGAGGATGCAAGTCCGCCCACACGTTTTTCTGCTTGTTATGCGCTCTACCAAATTGCAGTCCATTAGATCCGTACTCAATCGCAGCCAGGTGGTTCACCGTGTTAGCACAACCCACAAGCTCCTGGAAATCGTACGCTCTCTCCATACCTTGCATTCCCCCCACCTTGCTAAAAAAATTTTCACATGAATCAGATCCTGTAAGGTGCAGTGGAACCGACAAGTGAGAAAATGCATCACGAAAATACCTTATGAGTAAGACCACGAAATGGCACGAGAGCTGCACGTCAAGGTAGCACTGGTTGCTTACGAAGCCTTCTTGCAACGTTAGATTCTTTGTATTTCCTCCTACACCGTGGTCACCATGGCTAAACCACAACTTCCAAATCCTAAAAAAGAATGACACTTTGCCAGCAAGCACTACTCTCTCCCTCAAAGTCAAGGACACGGAAAGGAAGATGTCAATATAGTCAGCACAAATAGACAGATACAGCTCGGTCCCCAAAGTTCTCTCTTGATGTGCGTCCCTTGTAGTTCGCAGTTCCTGCAAACAAGTTCTGGGCTTCTTCGCACAAATTCGTTGTGCACTTGCCCAATTCTGTCTATCTTCCCGCTTCACATCTTCCTTTCTGAGACCATGCTGATCAATACCAAACCTCTGATAAACCTGACCAAGGTGATCTAAGTAACAGACATCAGCTCCTAGCTGCAGGTTCTTTACAGCGCTGTCAAGGGGGTTGATTAATTTCTTTCCGTTGTGAATAAAATCCTGATCATGCAAGCCTCTCACTTTATTCTCGCCAAGCCATTCACAAGATAAGGACCAGCCTTCCCACGGGATTTCATACCTGAACCCCGCCTTGCTACAATAGTCATGGACCATGAGCTGCCTCCTCCTAGAATCCCCATCGGAAGAATGCCCCACAATCGGTCCGAGAACAGGCCCACAGCTGTCTTGCCAGAGCGTGTCAATAGTATTCCACTGATTACGGACCCAGTCGGAATTGAAACGGTTGCAAGTGCTAGACACAACAAGTACAAGTCGTGGCAACAAAGCATGCAAAGGATTCACCATGATGACACGAGCAAAACTCCCCTTGTCATTCTGACGGAAAGAATCTACTATGGCTGCATACCCACTCTCACCATTCCCTACGTGAGGCCTGAAGGTGGATATGCATCGATGATTCTCCTTCACTCCACAAAAGCCCACCAGTCCATCAGACCGAGCGTCCCAAGATATACGAGCCTTGACTTTTGTCTCGTCCTCCGCCAAGATGACAGGAACAGGTCCTTCTACTCCGTGATTCGCTTTGGCCTCCCTGTAAATGTCAGCCACAGCAGCAAACAACGCAGAATGCTCCCCAGCAATGAATCGAACCCCTTTCTTATTTTCCCGTTTAGTACAATCATAGGACGGCCCACCAAAATTCAAAGTAAACAAATCACACATTCGCCTACCACCATATATCCTCATAGCTTGAGCAAATGACTTTGAATTTTTGGAGAATCTATGACCCTGCCTCACACGATTTAAGTTTGTGGCAACGTCCCTGAGGAAGTCCCACAAAGCTGGCTTTCCCCCGAAGGTGTTGGTTCTGTGAGCCGCCAGTATGTTGTTACAAAAAGAGAGAACATCTTTTCTATTAAAATCTTCTACAGCACTAAGTTTCAAACCACGCTGACTTACTTTCAATTGCGTGACCCTAGACTTCATGAGCCAGTGCCTAGCCTTTTCATCACGGTATTTCCTGCCTAACGTCCTTGACTGTGAGGCCAGTTCAGTGATCTGTAGATAGCCTATCCTTCTTCCTTGCTGTATATCCCTGCGACCACGCTTGACAAGAGCACGACCTTCCCTTTGTACCCTAAGTCTGAAATCATTGGCTTGCTCAATTTCCATGCAATTGGAACAAATGAAATTCGTAAAGGGTTCTCCCGTGGCACACACCCGTTTACACTGTACATGCTGGAAGCACCCTCTTATAAAAACAAGTTGACCTCGAAATACAAAATCGGCAGTTGTGCTTGGCTCCGCCATCCACACCGATCCAATCTTTGAATCATTCTGCAACGACTCGACTCTATAGGACTTCCCAGCGTACTCAACGATTTTCTTCCTAAACCCCCAACACAGCAACGACAAAATTGAGTCGGAGTGCATACCTAACGGGGGTTCTCCTGCTGCTTCGGAACCTACAGTGCCTGGACTGTTGAACCAAAAATGGAGGTCGTGTTGATTGCCGGTGGTCGACCTCGACCTTGCGGTGGGTCTCCCCCGTTTTCCGGAGCTGACTGCACATGAACTCTTCGACGAACTGCTTGCCGCAGCCAAGTCTTCACAGCACTTCATATGAACCAGGCCATGGACGTGATTCTCTAAGTTCTGTCTAAGGTTCCCCTTCTGCGGGCACAAGAGCAGTAGTTCTCCATCGAGCTTGCAGCGCACCTTGAACCAAAAGGACTTCAACTGGGGAACACCCACATCTCCGACTATTACAAACGGAGGATCATTTAAGGAGATGAAGTCATTCACACTTTGAAGAATGCTAACGCCTTCCTCCACTCTTTGCCGGTGATCTGCTGGTGTCAAAATGATCGGTTTGCTGGACTTGCCCTCCTTTGGGTGGTCGCTATACACTAAACACCTCTTCCTGCACCATTGCTTGATGTGGAGAGCTGAATGTAAATGACTCTTCTTGAAATTTGCAAATAGGTTTTGCACTGCAATCCGGGAGTGATCACGGCCCGTACCCCCAATTTCTCTCTTACACTCCCCGCAATATATCTTCACAACAGCCAAGCCACAGTGATCGTAAGTTTTTAGGTCCCACTTGTGATCTGCAAAATCAAGTGACTCTAGCTCCTTTCTCAGCTTTTCTGCACCCTGCTTGTAATTCTCAAGCACATCAGTGGCTAACAGCGTGGATTGTAGCAGGGTCTCCTCGAGCACATCAGTAGGTGACAGTGTCGGCTGTGGCTCAGCCTCGTCGTCTTCAGGAAATTCCGGAACTTCAGTGGGATGCCCTAAACCGGCAGCTCCTGCCTCCTCCAACGTCCGTGCAGCACTGGCGTGCAAGACATCCGTGCCACACGGTTGGACACCTCCCGAACCCGTAAGTTGCCCTGGCTGCTCCGCTGCCAAGTCGCTGCTCCTCGTGTCGACCTGGTCCCCAACACGGCACCGCTTGCGATGTCCGGCGTCGCCCTCCACCGACGGAATTACATAAACGCGTTCGTTAACCGGGTTCATGGCCTCGAACCGCTTTGGTATTCGGCATGCATCATCTAAGTCCCAGAAAAGGAAAGGCCACTCCACGCATTCCCCGTTCTCCAAGCGCGTGCGCAAATCCGCATAAGTATCGCTGGAGTTGCAAAAAAACGGACTGAGTAGCTCCGGCCGCTCCACATCATCCTCCACAGAGTACAATCTGATCTTGTAATTGAGCGCCATCATCCACGCCCCTAAACCCTAAACCCTGCGTTCAACAAATCGAATCTGTCATTACACCACGCAGCACATCTGGATCCAGAACGCAAGAGCAACGCACCCTAAACCCTGAAAGGTAAACCACAAATTAACAAGAGCCTGAAGACCACAAGACAACCGCAATACAAAACCCTACGTTGCCCAATTCAGAGACTAGCAATACCTCAAAGCAGCAGGTGCCAAGATGATCGCAACGACCCCAGGCACCATGTGACGCTGTCACGCAAGAAAAAGACACAGAAAAAACAATTCTCCAAACCCTGAAGTCGTGAAGCCTACAACCAAAACACAGATCTACAACAAACCGTGACGGATTTGCAACAAAACGTAACGAGGGTTGCTTGGGGATGCTCCCAACGAACCAACCGTAGCCAAACAACAAAATTGATTGCACAAACCGTAGCGAAACAACAAAATTGATTGCACAAACCCGTAGCCAAACAATGAAATTGATTGCACAAACCGTAAACCCTACACACTCAACACAGATCCGCCCCAAACCGTAACAAGGGCTGCTGCTGTGGGACACCCGAAACTGAACAGGTGCACAAACCGTAAACCCCGTATCCAGCAAACTGAGGTCCTTGCACAAACCCTCCACCTCGTCAACAGCAAACTTAGGTCCTTGCACACGCCATGGCCGGATTCTTGCACACGTCGGGAGATTGCACCCAGTCCCGACCAATTGAACAAACCCTAAACCTCTTCCTTGCAAACTCAGACGCAACGGTCAGCTTCAAGTGAACTGACCCCTAAGCCGAGTTGAGCCAGATTGCCCTGACCCCTAAGCCGAAAACCCCATGACTGAGCCAGATTGAACTGACCCTAAGCGCAGTAAACCATCACTGAGTACCCTAAACGAGATCTGCACAATCTTGTATTCTGTAATATTAAATCATACTCCGTATTAACTTACAGTAGTCAGACCCTAAATTATGTATCCATGTACAATGTATAACACTTAGTTGTAAGAGTAGTTAAGTCACTGTAGGAATCCGAGAGTCTTACATGAACTAAGAAGTATATTTCCTATAGTACAATAAGCAATTTCAGACATTTGGTCAAAGAATTTAATATAAAGGGGGCTATTTTAGTACTACTGCATTTTCTAATGGGGCCTATTATTCCATACCCTATAGTACTTTAAAGACATCCAATGCCATATTCCATACCCTATAGTACTCTAAACTCTTTTCTAATTATTTGCCCAAATGAATAAAAAATACCCTATCATTTTTTCGCTCATAGTTGGCTAATCCGCACAATGACTACCCCCCCCCGAGGCGTTTCTTAAATTTTCGCATGTTTTTGCAACATCAATTTAGACGGATTTTGTTGGACATCCGCGATGACATGCTTGTTAAAAAAAATACAGGTTTCTTATGTGACTATATCTAGGTGTGCAAAAATGGAATGTTTACAGTGATAAACTCAAAGAAAAAAAGAGCAATGTAGTAAAATATTTGGTGTATCTAGAGAGTGAAAGTTATAGCAGCTATATCATTTGTATGAGTTTGATGTCAAAAGATTTGGTGTTAGATGTGATGCACATCATGGGGTTGAACCTCTTCAAAAATTATACTACAAAGTTCTTTAAAGATGGCAATGGAGTTGGTTCTAATGGTAGTAGATTCATATTAAAATAAGAGTTTTTGGCAATCGATGGATCCATATCTTTTTGTACATGAGAGCTATGCAATTTTTTTTACTTTTTTCTTTGGATTTCCCTTTATTGTTCACTTTGCATGTGTGCAAAAAATATCCTTTTGTCTACATATTTGCCTTGTTGGATGTTTGTCTACATATTTGCCTTGTTAGATGTTTGTCTTGCATTCAGAACATTTTCAAAATTTTGGTCATAGAAGATCAATAGGACAGTTTGCACTTCATTTTTAAGTTCATAATTAAAAAGCTATGTACACCATATATATATATAACGTATATGGTCAAGTCCTTGTTGCCTTCTTGTTACTTATACCTTTACTATGTCTAATTCATTTTGGTTGTGCATTGTTGTACAATTGTAGTTTTTGAGTTGTTTCAATTTCTTTTCAAAGCTATTAGCAATTTAGATTTAGATTTTATCAAGTACCACTTTTCACTCCTTTTATTTATTTTGTGAAGGTGAATATGAAAGTTTCTTTGGTTAAATATTTTTTTGTATATTCTTAATCCATTTTCCAACATATTGAATAAAATGCACAAGTTATGGAACATACTTGTACTTTTCTAAAAATGTTGAAAGATAAAACTTCACCTTTGAGATGGGCTAATAAAACCTATTTTTTGAAGTTTAGACACATTGAATTGATTTGTCAAGGGGGGTATACATTCTAAAATTTTGGGAAGATGTAATGGAACTTATAAACTAAAAGGATCCTATAGTTGGATTTGTCAAAGGATAAATAGAGATGAAGATTTAAGCTTTGTTTTAGGTATGAGTGTACGAGTGTATGTTGTGGGCTTCAAAACACTACAGTCCAATAGGTGTTAAACACTAATATCTTATAATCTATTTGGTAAAAGTTTTTAATTATATTCTACACATTGATCATACTAGTCTAATTCAAGATCATACAATTGGGTTTGCAAAAGAAATATATAGTTTTCATCTTTTCTTCTTTGTACTAGAAACGATAATTTTGAAGTGCTTTGGATGAATCATGAAATGAAAAAAAGGTAAAACTATAATTTATATGTCTTTTTGAACACCTTCACAATGAAATCTATATATCAATGTTGAAATATTAATAATTTTCAAGATTATACAATTATAATCCCATTTCCAAGGAACTGTGAGTGAATTCACATCACTCACCCCTTCACTTAATAATTGAAAGAATTATAATAGTTTCATCCCTCCATATGTATATCTTTTCTGAACATGATAGATTGCAATCAATATGGGATTAATAACCATGTCCCATATACCATCCATATATATATATATATATATATATATATATAATCAGTATTGAATATAGCACAACCGTATTTCATACATCATGCCCATATGTATTTTATATATCATTTGCATATCAAAGTTTTTTTGTTTCTCTTTTGGGAAGTGAATGGGCAAATCAAGTATTTTATTTGTTTATTTATTTTTTATATGTGGAAATGGTGAACTCCTAAATGCCCAAGGCATCAAATTTTGGTGTCAACAATATTTTGAAGTTAAATAAAACTTGATCAAGTTGCTATTTTTAGTAGTTTGTATATATAAAAATTTATTTTTTAAGACTAATGTTAGCATTAAGAATCCGATTTTGAAAATGAATGATTATGGTTTTTCTATTTAAGATTTTGTGCAATGGTGTCCATGCAAATCTTGATTATCTAGTATTGAGGATTCTTATAAATGAGCCTCAAATACATTAGATGTTTGTCAGCTACACTAGAAGGCCGTTTCAAGCCTATTCTCGAATCTATTTCCAATGCAGTGAGGGAGCGTTGAGTGCTATATTACCAAAAAAATTGCTTTTGAAATGGAAAAATGAAAGTAAATTTATTTTTCTTCCAATGACGTGGCAATCGCTTGGCCACGTCAAACTGCTGCACTGGCGGAGCGCAGCACGTTCCATGCAGTTGAGAACTCAATTCCCTCTGGATGGGCCAAATCCCATCTAGTGCACTAGATTTTGGAGAAAAAATCACATTAGAAATTCATTTTAAAAAGTTGTAGGGTAGATTTTGAGAAGCCATAAATTAATTGAAGTTATGCATGTTATTGTCCTTTAACCTCATATTTTTTTGGTGACCAATTTTTTAGATTTGATATGTGAAAAGAGGATCAAAAGACTTTAAATCACTTTCACAATTTTAACACCCTTGTAATCAAACATTATAATCTTTTAATCTATAAGTGATATTGTTTTCTTTTCTTTTCCTACATAATCTCTAACATGTCTAGTTTGAATTTAATTGGTTATAATTTGCTCTAAATTGATAAAACTTATCAAAATGTTAACATTTTATTCAATTTAGAGCAAATTCCAAGAATCTCAAAAAAGACCTTGACACTAAAGGGTTAATTAATCAATAACATTTGTGTATGTCCCTCTTCAAGGGATAGTAGTACTGATCATGTACTTGTACTCTATCTTTAGAGTGGATAGTGAGGCACAATGCCAAATCCATTTTGTTTTTTTTCTAATTATTTAACCCACCCACCCCACCCCCAAATTTTTAAATTAAATTTTTTTCTGAACTTCCCCCCTCACCTCCCCCTCTTTGTAATTTCCAAAAGCATGAACTCTCACAAACAATATGGGATAATCATTTGTTTACCAAGTACGTATTCTAATACGTACCCATATCAAAACCCGTACATGCAGTTGTATCCGTATTCAATTTACATCTGTATCCATATTCTGTATCCATATCCATATCGTATTCTGTATTTGTATCGTATTTTGTATCCGTATCCATATTCATATTTTTTTAGATCAACAGTTGTGAAGGTGGGTTTGTAATTCTTTTTACAAAAAATCAACGGTTCTCGTTTCTTTAGCAGGGAGGGGGCCAAGGGGGTTGTTAATTATTGCAAAACCTGTAATCACAATAGATAGTGATCCCATTGCAAACAAACAACTCATATATTGTCTATGTAAAGAATGTAGTCAAATTATGGAAATAAAATGAATCAACAATTTATATTTAATTTACAAATATTGATGACAATAGTAATTGTTCTAATACTGTAGATTTAGGAATAATTCCTAAATTGATTTTCACAAAAAGTGTTCAATAATGCCATTTTCTAGTGCATTGAACATAACTAAAATATTAAAACATATTTCAAACATTCAACCATACAAATTTGTACTAAACTACTATAGAAATTTGCAAAAAAAAATTTAACCATATGAATACACAAATTGTGAGATAATAACATTTGAAGTTAGAAGAAAAGAAATTTGGGGCCTTACCCAACATGGTCATTATAGTTTGACTCAACTTTGTGAAGAAGGAGGCTTATCCAACTTTGGAAGCTCAAACCATTAGGTAGGTAGTTATGTTAATTACTTGCATGCCAATTTTTTAAGATAATGGATTTGTTTAATATACACAAAAAAATCTTACATTGAGAGGATGTCCTCCAAACCACAGTTACATGAGCAAGACTTTAAATTGTTTTGGAGATTCATTTTTTGGAAGAATCAAAATCGCAACGGCAAACACAAGTATTTACTTTTCTAAATTAAGTGGAATAAAAATAATCTCATGAATTTACACTAGAATTTGAGCTAATGGTTCTAAACTTATTTTGAACTACCAATTTTTGTGCATTGAGTAAAAATTGAAAAAAATGAATTTCTTCTCAAATTTTTTAACAGTATTCACTTATATTACTATGAGAGTGTGTGAAACAAATTTTAGCCTATTCGATTTTATAGATTACAAGATTTATGCATTCAAAAATGATGGAAAAATATTCATTGCTTGATTGACTACTTGACCTCTCTATTAGCTCGTTGCCCAAGCTGCCCATAAACTTCTGAGACCCAGAACTTTTAATTTAGGCATCCAATTAGAAAAAGAATTCCATTTTCACAAAGCTAATGCAAGGGGTAAAAACTTAGATTTTAGAAATCACAATTTGATACTAAATTAATATTCCTCTAAACTGCATTTTAAAATATTCCTTTACAAATAATCAAACTATAAATTGTTTTGGTAGAGACTAAAAGTTATCCAATACATCAGGAGGGGGTTGATCATGGGCGTGGTCCTCCGGAGACTTGCATCTTCGTGTAGCATTTTCAGCAGCATTTTTTGCCCAATCAGGACCAGGGGCAGGCCTAGTTGTAAACCAAGTCACATTAACTTGCACATGTTATAATCAACTGAATGTTTGCTAATAACTATCTCAAAATAAGTTCACATAATTTCAACTATGTTTCTGCAACGAACTCACAAGGATTCCTACTTATTATAAGATGCATACTTTTTAAATATGAGAGTCCAGGGTTGATTATTGATAATCTTATAATCAATATTTGTTCATATGGTGTTTATACATTTTTTCATATAATGTTCCAAAAAATACATTCTAAGAGAATCTACAATTTACTTTCAATTGCCAACATGATTCAACAAAAAATAAGACAATTCAATAATAAAAATCTTGCTCAAATGCTCATGTGAACACCTTCTAGTAACTAGGTAAGGTTTTCTTATAAGGTAACAACACCCAAATTCACCCTAATGAATTTTGAGCATGGTTTAGATTATTGAATTCTAAAAGCTTTTGTTAGGTTCTAATAACAAGGATTCTAGATTTTTTTAAATTCTTTTTTAACTTTGTTTGTATAAACTATGAATTTTGAAAGCATTGAAAATAAGTGGCCCTAAAATTGACCCTAGGCTCTCGTGTATGGAGGCTTTGCATATTATTCAAGAGTTTGGATGGGATAGACTTGCAAATAGGTCACAATTAGGTACTATTAAGGTGGGTACCCCCAAACCACCCCTTCTTGCTAATGTGCATAGTTACTACAAAGAACATAGCATTTGGATACCGTATGCAAAAGTTACAAAGGGTCAAAGTTCTTTTTTTGTAGATGTTTTTAAATTGTTTCTTTAACATGTTGATTTTGGAGATGTATACAAAGAGATGATGGCGGTTTTAGGTAGGATGCGGTTTTGGATATACCTACCTTACCTTAGCTTAATTCTTAAAGGATGGAATAGTGACCGTGGAAATCATCCCTTTTAGTACCATGTGAATCATTAGCTTAAAAACTCCAAAAGCACTCATTAGAAGTCAAACTATTGTACAAGACTTCCCCTATTCATAGGGAACTCCAAAGATGAATAGTTATAGTCCTATATAAAAGGATTCTCTGTCATTCATCGGTTAAAAACTGGCTATGGCATCCTTGAAGGGTTAAAAGTTGTTAAGAGGGATCTGAGTTGCAATTCACTTCTTACTGCAAAACTAGGTAACTTAAAGGTATATTCACACCTGATGTTAAAGAGCGTTATTACTAAGAGTCTTAAGAACGAATTTAGACCTACTTATGAACCAAATTCACATTGCCAAACATCACCCCTAATCCCAAGTGTGAACACAATCGTAATCCGGTAGATGCATGAACTAGACCTTAGTTAATAATCAATCTCATATTGAATTCAAAGTTGGACCTCCAAACCAGTATAGTAAAATCACCCATAACCAACCAAATAAGCAATTGGGGACATGATGTGGAGTGTAGTAAGGAAAAGGAAATATTTCCTAAGGTGCAAAGATAGAAATGAAGGGGATTGCCAAAATTTGGAATTTTTTTCGCTTGAACTGAAATTACTATGAATTTTGGAATGCAAAAGTTGATCTAGATCCATGTTCAATGTATAGACTATTCCAAAACCACTCGTTTAAGAGACTACTTCTTGTACTCCAAACCAAGAAAATGTATCATGAAAAGAATAGAAGAATTGATGGTCAAAAATCAAGAACTAATGTTTGGAAATTAGTCTTGTTGTCTCCTAAATTTAAAACACTCTATTGATTGCTAATGGGGTTGTGGTTGGCGATGGGTGGTTCTACCTTAGTCTGCTCTTAAAGCGACCATTTAAGATCTGATTGCCTTTTGGGGGAAGTTACACTCCTTAAAATAATTTTCAGTAAATTTTTGCAGGAAGAAGAATGGAGTTAGCATCTAACCCAAGTCGTTTCATATTTTTTGGACCTTCATGGAATTAGTTACGATTTTTTGAAGTTGAAATGCAAGGGTCACTAAAAGCGACCATCTCTTGAAATGTACACTGTCCGTACATTGAAGAAAGCAAAATGTACCCCTACATCATGATCGCTTTTAGTGACCAAATACATAAACTACAACAGAGCTCAGGCTACGGGATGAGGGTTTCTTACAACTTCTCTGGAAGTGGAGTCGGTGCATTGATTCTTATCGAGTGCCAGGAATTGTTCAAGAGTCCCCTCACATTCCAAATCTCCTCAACCTCCGCAGGTTGCACATTTCCAGCACTGTCGATCTGAAAAACAAAGTGCATCACTGGATCAAATTAACTTAACCCCTAAATGCCCAAGGCCTGTTTCGAGCTTCTTGGAATTTGTTCTAAATTGAACAAAATGCCAACATTTTGATAAGTTGTATCAATTCTTTTTGAATTGTAACCATACAAATTCAAAATACACATGTTAGAGATCTCATAGGAAAAGAAAACACAACAATATGGAGTGAAAGATTATAACAATTGACCATGAGGGTGTTAAAACTGCAAAAGTGATGTGAAGTCTTTCAATCCCTTTTCACAAGTCAAATCTAAAAAGTTAGTGACCAAAAATATATGAGGTTAAAGGGCCTAACGTGCATAAACCCCATCAAGTTATGACTTCTCGAAATCTACTCTATAATTTTTTTAAATTAATTTTGAATGTGATTTTTTCTCCAAGATCTAGTGTATTTGAGGCTCATTTCCAAGAGCTCTCAACACTACGGGAAGCCAAGATTGCAATGGGTACCCTTGCACAAAATCTTGAATAGAAAAATCACTATCATTTATTTTCAAAATTAGATTTTTGATACTAAAACTAGACTTCAAGAAGAACTTTCCAAAAATTTGACTACTAAAAATAGCAACTTGGTTAGGTTTTATTTAACTTCAAAGTTTTGCAAACACCAGATTTGGGTGCCTTGGGCATTTAGGGGTTAAAAATCAAACTTCAGTTTCTTATTTTAAAATGATAGAAATCAAAACATATTGACAGTCTAGGGTTGATATTGAATACAATAAGCTTAAATAAATGATGTTATCAAGTGTTGGAAGCACACTTAAAAAAATTAATAATTATTTAAATTTACTCATTCAACTATGCATCCAAAAGAGACATGCGCCTATATCCCTCCCCCCTAATTAGAAAAGAAAACATTTGATTTGCCCACCTACCCCACCCCCAAAGCACACTTTGATAAAGATATTGTATACAAAATACATATGGTTACCTAGCATACATGTACGGTATGATGTATGGATACATGTATTGATATGAAATATGGAAGACAATGTTATACTAACAACATATAGATACATGTACTATGTTATCTCGTATCGATTGCAATCTAACAACTTCACACAAAAAATATAAATATAGGAAGTAATCAATTATTTCATAAGCAATATAAATATATATATATATATATATATATATAAGTTAATTCATTCATTGAAGTTAGAGAGTTTATACACAATTTATTACTAAGTACTCAAAAGAAACATTAGCATTGCTAATGTTACTATACCAATAATATTGTTGACCAAATGATTGTAGATAGACTAGTCGGTTTAAAGATGATGCAACTTGACGGATAGATTTTTGAGTGGGGTGACAAAAGGTATGGATAAATCATGGAAAGTAAGTTGGTCAAACAAGTTTTCATTTCACCTCAAATAAATGCTTATGAGGATCCCCATGAGGCACCTTGTGTAGGTAAACTCTACATGTATAGAATCTCAGAGGTTGTGAGCTATCCCAAAATTGAATGGACACTCAAGCCACAATTTTTTGTGGAAGGTTTTGCCACTTTGGAAGGGTCTCTCCTAGCTATAAGAGGTCTTGTTTCTTATCACAATCTAATTTTTTTAAGTGTCTTACAACTTTTTAGTAGAGATTAGAATTCAATCTTGTAAATAGACTAAAACATTATAAATTTAATATAATTATAACATAATCAAGTTTTATATTAGTATGATACAAACCTCTTTTTTGAGCTAGAATAACTTAATATAATAATTCATTAGTAGTATAAAATGCATTATAATAGCAAAATATATCATTAGTTGTAAAAAAATTAGTATAGAGTCACATACAGCTTTAACAACAACTATACATGGAGTCTCAACTTCAACAAATTTGAGCTCCCACAAGGTCCAAGCCCATTGAAAACAATGAGAGTTGTCTTTTACAACATCAATTTTCAATTTAGGTAATTGATGTACTTCCAACCAAGATTTTCCATTGGTAATGGAGATATCTATTCTCTCAATGCCTCGGCCACCTCCTGCAATAGCATATCCATAGAGATCTACCTACAACAAATTTTTAAAATTCTATCATGCTCTGTATTTAATTACAAATTAAAATTGATCTCCCTCCCTCCAAAAAAAGACTTATCAAATGCAACTATTTCATATAACTTCTATTTGTTATAGACTTCACTTTGTATTTTAGAGCAAGCATAAAGGAAAGATTCAAACTTATAATATAAGTAGAAAAATTGAGAAGTTCAAGATCATCTAGAAGTTTGGTTTAGCTTCTTTAAATGGACCAAAATAAATCCAAATAAGAAAAATTAAATAAGTGATTAAGCTATATTGGTTCATTACTAAATGTCTATGTATCTTGGTCTTTAAACTCTACAATATTGTTTTAAATTCAATGTCATACAATGAAAACATATATGGGTTTTCTCAAGTGATTTTTACTCCTTGTGTTTTTGAAAAAGACTCATGTTTCCTTTGAATATAACAAAAGAAACTTGGGATTTTTTCAGGAATAGAGGGAATAGTTATAATCCTATTTTATAATATATTATTGTATAGAATATCTTAAAATTCATCATAGCCATCTCATGTTGTAGCAGGTCAATAGATTGATTTATTAATAAAGAAATGAAACAACAAAGTTCTTTTAGCTCACCGTATCTCCAGATTTCACTATAACTCCATCTTTGGGTTTACAAATGACACTCTGTACATAAATCACTTAAATGTTTGATTAAGTGATATAAACAACCTACCACTTGATACCGTAAAACTCATTCAAAAAATACAAACCATGAGATTTTGTAATAGTTGCATCTAATACATGTTTATAAATTCCTTAGTATTTTCATCAATATTGGTTAAATGTTGGCTAAGAAATCACTTGAATAGGATAGTCCATCAATGGATGTCTTGATTTCCAATTAACATTGCTCCAATCAACATAAGGTGAAATTATCTTGTAGTCTTGTTGTTGGAAATAACCCTAATACAAAATAGAATCTAAATATTATTCAAAGTCTATAATGTTTTGAATGTTGAATTATCACAAATTATTTTAAACTACTATTTAAGAGACTTCAATGCAAAATTTGAGTATTTTAGTTCAATGTACAAGTGTATTTTTACATACTTGACATTCAAATCTTGAGATAATAATTGTTTGAATCCATTTTACAGAGCGAGCTCCAATAATCCCTGGAACTATTGCCCTCAATGGATATCCATGATCTCGACTAAGCAACTACAAAAGCACAAAATAATAAAAGTCACAGGTCAAGTAAAAACTAAAAGCAGATTAAAAATATAGAATAATAAAGTCATATGTTTAATATAGAGTAATAAATATAGAGTATAAAATAAAATAATGGGGCAAGTGTACACCAATGAATGGCCAAATATTATATTATTTTCAATATTTTCACCTTTCCATTCATTTCGTAAGCCAATAAAACATCTGATTCTGGAGTTGTAGCGTGCAACATAGGTATTGAAGCCTTATATGGTCCGTTGTCTTCTTCCTATTAAAAAGAAAAGATTTTTAAAAAGACATGAAGATGATTGTGTTCATGTCTTTTGTAGTCATTTATATATGAATGTTAATTTCACACAATTCACAGTATCTAAATATTATTGTTGGTTTGACTGAAGAATAATCTATTATAAAGATTAATTGAAATTATTTAGAAAATATGCATGTTAATATTATTTTGTAATAAATGATGGTGAGTACAAGGGAAGTTTAATCAAGGATTGGACGAGGGATTGGAGATTTTGTAAGAAGTCACAATCTACTAGAGTAAACTTGCCATTCACCGCACACATCCAATAACCACACAACAATAGTTGCCAATTACCACACGCCAACCACGCACCAACCGCACGATGCAACTACCAATTCACTTGGGATGGAAGCATAATTTTGTATCACCATCCAATGACCGCACACCGTGCGGTCAAGGGGTGCAAGAAATTTTTAATTAGTTTTCAACTTCATCACCTTTTAATTGCAATAAAATTTGTACGAAGAAATCTTTTTGCATTTCGTTTGTTGAAGGTGAATCTAATCATGACATTTAATAATCACACCAAATTTCAAAACATATAAATCTCTATATTTATGTGGAAAAGGGTTTGAATTTTGTCCGTGCGGTGATTGGCAAGTTCACTATAACATTTTTTTTTTTTATAGTACCTTACAAAAGTCACAACTCACAAACTCAACATGCCTTCCTTTCAAAGTTGAAATATCAGAGTAATACTCTACACCGGCAAGTTTCAACACATCTGAAAGTTTTGTTCCTCCCCATGCAGCTGTTTATAAATGAATATAAAGGATATTATTATGGGTACCCAGTAAAATATTATATTTTTACAATACTTGTACGGAATATAAGTTTAGGGTGATTCAAAATAACATGAGTCCAATTTAAATCTAGAGAAGAGCCATGCAAAATTGACATACTTGAAAGAAGCTACTTTAAATTTTATAATGATGAATTTATCACACCTCAATCAACACACAATGATAGATCTATCTATCTATGAAGTCCCTTTGCAAACCAAATATGTTGCAAAATACAACTTTGTAGCCAAAAATACAATCATATTAAAAAAATTCATACTAAGTCTTTTGTATATAACCAAAGCAATATTGGAAAGTGTATCTCTCAAAAAATAAGTATCAAGATTTCTTGTTACATTATTTACTACACCCTACATTTAAAACAGAAAATTGATTGAATTTGAATGGTCGTATTTTTACCAAATCTAATTTGAAAGCTTCATAATAACTTATATTGTATAATTTGAAAAAATTGAACTATACTAAATCATCTATAAAATCTTCTCTTACATGGATAAAATAAAAGCATTCAAAAACATGCTCTAGACTTTGCACAATCTTCAATTTGTTAAATATTAAAAAATCTAAAAATGATATTTTCACTACATAGAAATTAAAAAGCACTATTATAGATAATAAATCACCAGTGCCAATAGCTCCAGCTCCCCAACCAATACCATTCACTTTCCGCTTCCTACTCATTTCTGTCCTCCGATTTCCTGCACACTATGTATGCTTTGCATGAACAATCTAAACTCAATACCTATATGATTTTCAAAGATTTTAGCGAGGATTTTAGGAACCTATCCAATCAAAGCACCTTCAATCAAAAATAGTATCGAAAATAAATATATTTTTAAACTTCAAACTTTACTTGCAATGTTGCAACCACCGTATATTTTGGTAGTGACCTGGGAAAATTAGAAAAAAACAATGGGACCATCAAATTGTAGTCAATTTAAGTTTTACAAATACTAAAATACAAATGATGATTTCTTTGAATTCACTATTGCAAGTTTCAATTTTTGTCACTATATAAAATTTGAAAAGCATATACTAATCAAAGATAAATTATACTTACTTCAAAAAATCAAGTGAAAGAAAGAGGGAGTTTGGAACAAATCCTGTAACAACCAAATTGTATCTGTAAAAAGAAAAAAATAATCAACATTTGCAAACTAGAAGTCAAAGAGTAAAACATTTTGCATCAAATATTGTTATATATTGTAAGACAATCCAAAATACTTTAATAATGAATCCAAAATAATACTCATTTTGCTTGATGTTACAAAATTATTATAGTACGTTGTAGGATCAGGTAGAATAGGAATAGGCCCATGATTTCGCTTGTAGAATATGTCTTCATTTGTCAAGTAAGAAGAGCTCAATATATGTACATGAGGTTCTGCATTGAAAGGTTCCTAAATTTTGAACAAATAAAGCACACAATTATCTAATGAGCATTTTTTTACAACACTCCATATGATTCAATTCATAAGTAGTCAAATTTTTTTTTAGCAAGGAACACTCTTGCAAAGATATGAAGTTTGATAGCCCTGGGCAATATCGTTTATGTATAAATGAAAAGGAATTAATTTAAATAAAATTGATGATATTTATGTATTAGAAAAAATACATAAATCCATGCATTAACCTTCAAATATTGAGTAGAAGAATATACATCCTTCGAGTGAATTTTTTTATTAATGTTATTTATTTTAATGAAATCGCATTATCCATCTACTCATATTCTACCAAATGAATGAATTGTCATCTCCAAACCATTTAATTTCATCTACATTTCATTACAATCCTTAGTCAAATCCAAAAACCCATAATCAAGCTAGAAACTGAAATTATTATGAAAAGACGATAAAAAGAAATAAATGAAATTCCATCACCTTATGCATTGTGAAATATGGAACAAATTTTGACAATCACAATAATTGATATCTTTGATTAATTAAGTTTTAATATCAATTTATTTATTATAATAATGTATTTACTTACCTTAGAATTGACAATCAATCCTTCTTTGCGACATGGCTCCTTGTCATACCAAAGAAGACCTTGCAATCGGAGTTCTTTAGCAACGGAAGGTAGAGATTTTGAAGGAAAAAGAGGGAAAGCCATTGAAATGTCTTTTGGAATTAATAATGAAGCAATGAAAAACAAACAACCTTATTAAACAATTTCATTTTTATATAAAAATGACTTCCTTGCATTTGCATATCATTTTCAAGAGCATGTGGCACAATCCATACAATAAATTAGGTTGTTTTTGTTTTGTATTTTTGTTTTTGTTTTTTGTTTCTTTTGTTTGTCATGGTGAGATCTTTTGGATTGTGCATCCTCCAGTCAAGATTTGCTACTATTGAATAGCCCTTTTGTGAAAAGGGCTGGGTGAACTTTGTTTGGTGGAATTTTGACTCGTGACAAAAAAATATATTCTTATGAATTAAAAAATTAAAAAATTATTTGTATTTTTATTTAAAGAGATTAAAGAAGGTTTAGTCATTACTATTGACATCTCAATAATGGCGCACAACACACTAGTTACTAATATATCAAAAAAATTCATGCAAACAGCTTTCTGTTTGTATCAAAATAAAACCTCTCACACTGCAACAAACTAGGCGTGCACAATAGAAAAGATATTGAATTTCAATTTTTTTATGAATTGAAAATTTACTTTAATTTTTATTTTATTATATTGTGGCAATGGCACAAGGCACACTAGTACATCTTTAAGACATCTTTCAATCAAGTGTGACACCCTTATGTTGCAATAAAATAAAAATAGAGTGAACAAAAGATTAGGTTTTTTGGAAGGCAATTTCTCTTTCAAAAACAATCCCAAAAAATTTCAAAGGAACATTCGACAATACAATCCTCCTTTCTCAATGGATGAAATCACTAAATTGCTTCAAAATCTTAGATCAATCACACTCCTCTTCAAATGAATGTATGTACTTCCAAATTTCATCCATGTTTGCATATGTAAATAACTTGGGTACTCTCAAATGCGCCATTGACCCAAAACCACCATCATCACTGTGTGTACATCTCCAAAATCACTATGTATCTACATGGAAAAAACAATTATAAACCTCTACCAAAAAAACCTTTGACCGGTCATAACTTTTGCATACAATATCCAAATCCCATGTTCTTTGGTGCATTGGAACCTCCTTTCACTTCGGTGCCAACAAGTAAATATGAACATTTGACCAGTCTGAAAATAGTAACTAGGCACATTAGCAAAAAGTGTCAGTTTTACGGGGTGCCCTCCTCAGGTGAAGATCACTTGGTACACTTCCCAAAGAAATGAAAACTATTTCAAAAACAAACTGTAGGAGATGCTGCTTGTGAATTCATCAACAGTTAAAGTTGGAATGCACACTCACTCACTGCAATTCTCATGACCAAATATGTACTGTGCATCCCATCCAAACTTCTGGTCAGGAATGAAGTTGAAAATTCAAGGTGTCTAACTGACAAATGGATAGTATCCTATCTTACTTGGTTGGGGATCAGTGATTTCATAATGGGTTCATGGTAATTAGCCAAATGTTCATTTTTGGAAGATTTTTTTTGAATTTACACTGAGGGCATGAAGAAATTAAGAAATTAAGTAGCAACTGAGCAAAATTTAGCCAGTTTCGGGATCGCTGTTGGGGATGGGGACATGAGCTGAAAAAAATTGAAAAAAATTGGAAAAAATGTCATGTTAGAGGTCCACTCTTTGCCCAACTGGAGCTGCAAGGGGGGTAAGGCTCCCTTGCTTGCTTGTCCATGAGACAGTCCTTCATTCTATAACACTACAGTAGCTACCCATCCTTGGCTTATGAATGGAGTCCTTATTCTTACTCTTCTTTTGGTTGTAGCCTTTCTCCCCCTCTCTTTTTGGTCCTTTAGCAGACTGTTGTTGCTACCATGGGTGCCATTAAATGATGCTTGTACTCTTGAAATCTCCATCAAGATCATCTACTACATGAATTACTATTAGATGAGCTCTTTGATTGACTTAAGAATATTGAAGTGAAAAAACTCCATTCAAACTTGTACTTCTATAGGTTTGTACAACTTTAACAATACATGTGATTGAGATAAATGTATAGATAATCAATCATTTGCTTATTTGTTATGATTGGGTCCAAAAATTTTACAATAAACTTGAAGAACAAGAAAGTGCAATAGC
Source organism: Rhytidiadelphus loreus (assembly GCA_947034895.1). Classification (NCBI taxonomy): domain Eukaryota; kingdom Viridiplantae; phylum Streptophyta; class Bryopsida; order Hypnales; family Hylocomiaceae; genus Rhytidiadelphus; species Rhytidiadelphus loreus. The sequence goes on from OX344764.1 coordinate 19,297,713, forward strand.
TAATCTAGAAGACTAAAAATAATCACAAAATCTAAATGTTGTAGTTCTATGAACAAAAGTCACAATTTTGAGCATCTACACCAACAAAAAAAATGTTATCATTTATCCCCCAATGACAAGAATTTTCTGGTCAAACACTATAATTAAAATATTAAAGGTCTTCACAACAATTGCAAAATTTGACAATATTTGTTTTGATTTAGAAAGTGTCTATAATAGTTGTGAGTCATAGAAAAGGTATGGATTGGAGATGGTGAAATCAAAGTGGGTTTTAGAAACTTCTTCTTTGAAGCCTCGTATGCCTCTTCTTACTTCTTTTGAGTAAATTGGCATCTCAAATTTGCCATTAATTTTTTTGGCAAGCCAAACTTACTTTTGTGCTTGGTTGGTTATAGTATTGTTTATTGGCAAGTAGGTGTAGAGTTTAAGAAGGTATTGGTTGTGAAGTACTTCATCATTTTAGAAATTTGTAGTGGATTTCTATTGATACACTATAAGAAACCCGTGTTTTTTGTGATGGCAACAAAAAACACGGCATGTTTTTGCGGACAGGACGGCGTCACAAAGTTTGAACCAATGGGTGGCAAATTCCGATGAACATTGCAAAAAACGTGTACATGTCCATGAAAAAACATGGGCATTATACAAAAAACAAGTATGTTTTGCAAGACATCCAAAAAAATGTTGTCATATTTTTTGTGATATGCAAAACAATATGACAATGCCATGTTGGCAAAGTCAATCAATTTCACTACAAGTAAATTTCCAGGAGTTATTGGACATCCATGTAAAATGTTAACCCAATCTGAAAATCATAGGAGAAGGGTAGCTACTTGGGAGTCTTCCAAAAAACCCTTTCAAAAATGGATGATGAAGCTACTATTCACTATTTTTTAGTTAGGATTTCATGAAGCACAAAATCTATTGGCATCTCTTTTATAAGCATGTGTGTACACAAACATAATTATTGGAAATATGTCTAAATCCTTTAGAATTTCATATGCCAAGTACAATGTACTACGCTTCACTTCCGATCTTACGATTCATGTGTATATGTCGTACTGGAAGCTTCAAAGCATGTGCGGACTTTTCAAATTATGTTCGTATACATCAACAACTTATAGGAATAAATGAACTCTTATTTTCATTGTATTCAAATTGTTTACAATAATTCCTCTATCCCTAATACAATACTACAATATTGATAGTTCATAAATGTATCATAGAAGTAATTTTTGTAAGAAAATGTGATGCTCATCCAAACAAAAAGTCACCCCCACCTTCTACAAAAGACATCCATTTACAAAGATGAAAGATTCCCCTATATTTTTAATTAGAAAGTGCAAAAATATAATTCCTAGAATTTGTTTTTATTTCTATTCAATGGGGGGATTTTATTGCACTGCATCTACAAGAAGGGCTTCCATTGTCGTCACTTCTAGTGTTGCTCATTGATTGAATAAAGAACTTTGTTTTGAAAAAGCGACTATGTCATTTTTTCTTTAGAAAAACTATCCACAAATCAAGTTGAATATTAAGTGTGTTTGAGCATAATCAATATCCATTTCATACCACAAGGGGACTATACAATCCATTTCACACCTAGATAAGCAACTCTCATATTATATACCATTCATTATAATTACTTATAATGCATTTTTCTTCAATCTCAATGAATGTAATTTGCTATAATGTAAAAATTGCTTGTAGCCCTTCCAACAAAAAATCCAAAATCGTATTCATATACATGACATGTATATTCTTCAAAGACAATAGTAGTATTAAAAAACTTATTACATGAATTTTTTTTAATGCATGCATCATACCAAAATCTACTTAACTATTTGGTGTTCTCAATAATTTAAAAAAGAAATAGAACATTACAAACAAATGTTAATTTCAATTGGAGGGAACTCCTTCTATGGATTTTAAAAAACTCCACATACATCTTTTTATTCTTCATATATATTTTATTATTATTTATTATTTATTATTTATTTTAAATATATAAGTCAATTTTTTCTACATTTCATCTTTTTCTAATTGGTCCTCATGTACCTTCTTGATCAATCTAATTTCATATACTTTTCTATAGAAGTTGTCTTCTAATCCGTTTTAATGCCATTGACCCTTGCATATTATACAAGAGTTGCATTTCTAGAACTTTACATTCTTCTGTAAGACAAATTAGAAGTTTTTTCATACATTAAATGTCACAATTTCAGTACATTTTAGGTTCAATTAATTTTGTATAATACTTGCACTATCAATTGACATTGATGACTTCTATTTCATGTGCTCTTGCTATCTTTAAAAAAAATTCAAAGTATACAAAATCTCTTAAAAGAAATACATTTTCTCTCATTTGCTTTGTACACATAGATGGAGTTTGATACATACTATGAACAAAGGTGTAGACAGACTTTGGGGTCATTGCAAGAAAAAAAAACTTATTTTTGTAGCATTTGCACAGTCCTCATAATTTTTGGCTAAAATACTTCTTTATTAGAAAAACAATTTGAAAGAAACATGAGAAATATGTCCAATGTATACACCTTTACAAAAAAGATACCCTAGGAAGGAATAGCATAAAAAGAAATTGTGAGTGGGAAAACTGGAAAAGTGCAGAATTTCATGAAGATAGGTACTTTGACATTTTAATTTGTAAAAAGTAGGAAAAACAATTTTCAAGAATACTAAAAATAGGACATTTGAAAATAGTTCATGTTTTAGGGATTTCACAATTCAAATTGTATTAGAATATTTTAAAATCTTCCAAAATCTATCAAAATCATTTGGAGTTTTCTATAGAGTATAAATTCAAAGTTTGAATTTTAATCAATTGAAATTTTTAATAGGTATAATTTGATTTTGAATGTGATTTAAATTCCAATGAAATTCAATAACTATGATGAAAACTTAATATTTCATCAAAATTTTAATAAAATTCAACTCTAATTCAAAGTTAGGTTGAAATAACTTAACCCCTAAAGTTCCTTGACTATGTTATCACCAAAAATGCTCAAAACTGCCATTTTTTATGTAAGTACCAAATTTCTGGAAAAAAAACTTTTTTTGACACATGTAACCATACAATCTTGTAGTATGCTAGTTTGAGAAGATGTGCAAAAAATTTCAAAAATTTCTACCTTGTAGATTGTAAGATATTAGAGTTTGAAGTGACAAAATTCTTTTTTTTGCCCCTGCGAAAATCTGGGTGCGAAAATCTGGGCAGATGCACTTCACAAGGTCAGATTGTTATGAAAAATTGTCCAAAATGGTTGCAACTCTGTGGAATTATTCTTCAAGTTAAGTTGGCTACATCCTTTAAAAAATTCAGATTTTTTGGAATTGTAAAACATATAGGAAAAAAATAGTAAGTAGAAAGATGTAGGGAATGATTCAAAATACTAAATTGTTAACAATTTATTTATGGAATTGAAAAATGAAAATCCAATGGTTGTAATGTTGTAATTAAAATCCTACAACATTTGAGAATTTATGAAAAAGTTTATATATACTTCTACAACATTTGCGAATTTTTATTCTATTTTTTGAGACATTGACTAAGATGTCTACATGTTTTTTGAGTTGTTTTCTAGGGACATCAAATCAAATGTTTCTAGAGACATTTTTGCAATGTCTATTGAGACATCCAAATGTTTTCATAGACATCAAATGAGGCATTGCCATGTTCATCTCATGTTCATCTTTGAAATTTTACTTTTAATACAAACTACACGTTCTACATATCCCATATGGTTTGCCATACTTCCTACCACCCCACTTCTATATAAGCTTGTGTTTTCATTTCAATAGACTCACAATAAATTCCCAAATACAGTGTATTTTGTATGGTGTATTGTACTTGTTGTATAATGTATGTTGTGTAAATGATGTATGTTGTATAATGTATGTTGTGTAAATGATGTATGTTGTATAATGTATGTTATATTTTAATGTATTCTGTATTGTGCAAGAAATATGGTGTATTGTGTATTAATGTAGTTGGTTATCTCAATTGATGTCTTAGAAAACATGTGGATGTTGTAGTTGATGTCCCAAAAAACATGTGGATGTCTTGGTGGACATCCATTTTGCAAAGGACATGCCATAACATAAGGGACAATGTAAATGATTTAATTGTAAACATCAAAGGAAACATGTGCATGTCACAGAAGATGTCTTTTTGGACTTCAGATTGGACACAAGACAATGAACATGTCAAAATTTTGAACTACTACAAAGTCACTTGACATGTGGTAGTGATGTCATGGCTAACGTCATCCAAAGAATGGATGAAAAAGTAGCTTATGTGGCATTCACTGCCCCGTCATTGCTGAGGTGGCGCACATGTGGCAGCGACATGGCAACTTCTTAACATTTTAAAAGACCATGTTTTCTAAGACATCCTCCTAAATCTTCTTCAAATCTTATCATGTTTTCTGTAATTTTGCATGTTTTTTGCCTTGTCAATCCTGACGCATCTTTTTTGATATCAAAGTTGACGTAGCTGATGTCCACGCAAACATGACTACCACTTTATAGTCATGTCACAAAAATCGTGGGTTTCTTCTAGTGATAATGAATATAGATTCACTCTCAAATTATTCCAAAATGTTTTCCATTGTTTGCAATTAAATCTTGTAGGACATGCAAGAAATTGAAGCACAATTGACTCTTTTCATTAGAAAAAGTTATTCCTTGTGATATCTGGTCAGTACTTGGACATCATGGTATTTGATTGAGGCCTATAGTAGAAATTTGAGGTTACTATGGAAAGGATAAATTTGCCTTGAGCAACTATAGTTTTGGCATGGCTTCATTTGGATTTCTTGCTATCTACTAGAATGTCCATAGTGTGAAGCCTCCAAAGGCCAAGCCCAAAGTCCAAACCCTTGGCAATGAACTCCCATGGCCTCTTAACTTGGCCAGCCATAGTGTAAAGCCTCCAAAGGCTAAGTCCAAAGTCCAAACTCTTAGTAATGAACTCCCACCTATTAATCTAATGGTTGAGATCTTGTCATAAGTTGATGGCCTCTTGGCAGTAGTTTGGGCATTCATTTCTAGCCGACCCAAACTTCTTTTGAGAGTCCGTCGCCATGTAGACAATTTATTGCCATGTAGGTAGTTGGAGGGTGATGGTCTTTGGACTTGTGCCTCCTAGTGTGAAGGGTTGAAAGGCCAAACTTTGGGTTTCTTGAAATTTGATTGGTGGAAACCCACGGCCTCTTGACCTTCGGCCGTAGTGTGAAGTGGCTTTTAGTATTATTCTTTTATGTCCAAAGCCCATCCTTCTTACACTATAAGAAAACAAGGTTTTTTTTTTATGTTGTAGAAAAAATGGAATGGCGTCTTCTTTGACGCGGAAGTAATCAATTTAGATGTCTCCTAAAATCCGTTATACTTGACAAGCAAAAAACGTGCAAAAATCACAAAAAACGTGCCATTTACAAGCTTGTTTTTTTGTAACATTGCACATGACAAGGTGAAGAAAGGTCCGCAGAGGTCGACACGTGGAGGCCACGTCAGAGCCACGTGCTTGACTATTGCCACATCATCTTTTTTTTCATCCATGCTGTTGGCGACATGGTCTTTGACGTGGAGGCGGGAAATTGTGACGTCGTCATTGACGTGGAGGCCATGTCAGCTCATTTTTGTGTCATTTGAATAATTTAATGGTGTTTTTTGAGATGTCAAATTAGATATTTTTTGCAATGTTAAATTACATGTTTTTTCTGCTGCATATCCTACCTACAAGGCAATATCAATAAAGTATTTAATATTTAATATAAATTTAAAAAATGAAATGAACAAACAAAATTTCTAAATTCAACAAAAATTGAAGAAAACTTACCATCAACCATTAAGAAATTTTTTAATGGCCAAATGAAGGAATTACTTCATTAAAAGTTAATAAAAATGAAGGGTAAAGAGATTGTACTTATATCCATTCTCTGCCCATGGAAAGGGGATAAGTAGAATATGGCTATTTCACTTGTCTACATGTTGACGTTGTTTCTGACATGTACATGTTTTATCAAACACAAAGATGTTGTTTCAGACATCTTGACGTTTTTGTGGACATTTCAATTTGAACACAATTTTTGTTTGATATATCCCATATCAACTGTCTCTCTTCCACCTCCCCACTTGTATAAAGACCATATGTTTTCATCCATGGAACACATCCATTTTCATCCATCCATTTTCTTTTTTTTGGAAAGCATGCCATGTCACTTCCCTTTCCCTAAATTTTTTACATAAGGTCAATATTTTTCCATTGACCGTAGTAATTTTTAGTAATTTATCCATAGTCAAAGTGGACTTCATGCTAACGTGGCAGTCTACGTTTTTTGGGATGTCACAACAAAACATGAGCTTGTTTTTTCAAACATCGTTAAGAACATCTCTTTCTATGGTGACATCTACTTGTTCTCCAACTTAGTCGCACACGTTTTCTGCAACATCAAATTAAATTCACACTTTTGCACCCGTTCACTGCTTAACGTGTGACATCTCAGCAAACATGACACGTTTCGATCCATCGATAGCAAAAACGCGGTTTTCTTATTGTGTTACTAGTGGTCCCGTATTCCATTCCGCATTGATGATGCTCTAAAGACTTCCTAAATGTCACCTATAAAACTAATGTTGCTACAAATTTTTTTTATTTTTTTTGGAAACTAATACAATTGTCATATTTCAGCTTGCGCTAGTTTTAAATAGAGTGACACAGGAATTAGTGTCACACGGACACATGCAATAGGACACATGGGAGTAAAGATTTGTATTATCCACTTCGGTTTAGGGTCCCCACGGTACTCTGGTACCGAGGCAACATGCCTTGGACCTCATTTCCGAGTCCCTGGATGCGCCGTTTTGTGTGGTCTGGTACCGAGGCAAGATTAGGGTTTCGTGCTCCAGCCTGCTTTCGCACAAAGTCCCAACTAGGGTTCTACATCCTCCCTTTTTCACCTTCGCAGCGTCGCGACTTCTGTCTTGTTCGTTCAATTCAGCTTCAACCATGAGGTTTGTTTTGCTCTCGTAGGGCGCATCGAAAGCGCATTCTCTTGTTGAGGTCTTGATTGCTGGTTTCCATGGATTTCTCGTCGCGCGGTTCACCCAGCCGCGGGCGGAGAGCAGCGATGTAGCCGCTCTCCCCAAATGGGTACCCGGGTGTCTATCCGGGGGAGTGATCTCCTCTTCGATGGTTTATTCTGTTGAAGAGGGTTGAGCTTCGTCTCGTCTTTGGCTTATTCAAGGTATGCCTTTATTTGTCTCCATAGTGAGGTCGTATTGGGTTTCGTGTGATGTAGGGTTCAGGGTTTAACTGTAGTGTGATTTTGTGTTCTGCGCTGCAGTAAGCTTCAGAGCGATGTCCTCCGGGATGCCATCACCCAGATCGTTGGGGGTGCTAAGGAGAAAAACCGCAAGTTTACGGAGACCGTAGAACTTCAGATTGGTCTGAAGAACTACGACCCCCAGAAAGACAAACGTTTCAGTGGCTCCGTGAAGTTGCCCCATATTCCTCGTCCCAAGATGAGGGTGTGCATGCTGGGTGACGCCCAGCACGTCGAGGAGGTACTTGTTTTGAATTTTGATTTGCAGTCGCTCTCTTCTTACAATGTGTCGTTCCCTAATACAGTGCTGAAAGGTCGCAAGATTTCGAAACAACGTTTAACGCAACTCAGCAGTTTTCCTATTACAAGTTGACATACTTAATTATTTACGGAGTATTTGTTTTTTTGTTCTCAATTTTTAGACGATTCCTACGCATTATAGCATGGATTATTTGATGCTTGTTCCTAAAACCGATGCCAGCTCTTCTCTTCAGCATGTGCAACCTAAGAAATAATCTCTGGTATCTACATCGTAGCTAAGGTTTAGTTGGGTTGCTTGTGGGTATAGTTACTTGAACATGATCCATCTTTATTCTTTTTGATGAATTTATTATTTTACATGAACAGGCGAGCAAGATCGGCATGGAATGCATGGATGTCGAGAGCCTGAAAAAGATGAACAAGAACAAGAAGCTGGTGAAGAAGCTGGCTAAGAAACACCACGCTTTTTTGGCATCCGAGTCTGTTATCAAGCAGATTCCCAGGTTGCTTGGCCCTGGATTGAACAAGGCAGGAAAGTTTCCTGCTCTTGTGTCGCACCAGGAGTCTCTGGAGGCTAAGATGATGGAGACCAAGGCGATGGTGAAGTTCCAGTTAAAGAAGGTTCTGTGCATGGGGGTGGCTATCGGGAACTGTGAGATGGAAGAGAAACAGATCTTCCAGAATACTCAAATGAGCGTCAACTTTCTTGTGTCTTTGCTGAAGAAGAACTGGCAAAACGTGAGTTCTAATCAACTTGTGAATTTTCATTGATGGACATAATCATTCAAGATTCATTGAGAGTTATTACATAATTCTAATTTGCAGGAGCAATTGTCCATGAAGATTTTTCGTCTGACCTTCCCGCTCGTTTTGTTCGCAGGTTCGTGTACTGTATCTGAAGACTACCATGGGATCCCCTGTCCGTATCTACTAGGCATTCAGCATGTTAACTTATAGCTCTTCATGAATTTTGCTAACCAGCAACTGGAACTTCTGGATATCTCTTCTTTCAATTCCATTTATTTAACTGGAAGAACCGGAATGCCAATCTTGTACAGAGTTCATTTTGTATTTTAAGCCTTGTTGCTAGTGGATGATTCTGCCTCTTTTACATTTCTGCCTCATTCATATTGCACATTTATCTTTTATTGTTTGAAATTTGTGAGGTTTCTCTATGGTTCACGATCTTGCGAAATATGAAGTTTAGATCACCGGATTTTTCTGGTAGTTATTATTGTGTTTCTTCGAGCTTAAATCACAAACAGATTAGGTTAATCCCAAATTTGCATATTGATGTTAAAAATATATGAAGACAACCTTCAAGTGGTAGATATTCTAATGTTGCGTCCAAATTGCTTCATTGCCAGTGCTGTGGGTATTTTAAAGGATTTATTCAAAAAGACTTCTCAAAGTTTCGGACACTTACTAAAATTGCCATACCTAATTGAGTAATTTAAGATTTTAAACAAAATTTGGACATGCTGCGGTTTATATAAAATAAGTTTACAAAGTTTTATAAACAACATTCGGTATATTAAGAATTTTCATAAGTTTGTAATTTATATAATTTGTTTCAAATTTTGTTAAGTAAAATATTACTAACTTCAAATATTCACAATTTTTTATAATTAACTCAAAATCAGCAAAAAGTTATCAAATTTTTGAAAAATTAAATCACATATACTTGAATTGAAAGTTTTTTTACTAAATTTTTTTATTAAAATTTTACAAATAAAGCCATTTTTTGAAATTTAAAAAAATCATTTTATACAAGTGTGATGTATTAAGTGGATGAAAAATCCAAAAATCAACGCTAAACATTTATATGGTCAAACTTTTAAATTTTTTCTTTTAAATATTTTAAATTCATAAGTTACAAGTATCTTTGAACTAGAAGAAAAAAGCAACGAAAGATGCAACAATAATTCAACACTGAAGTTTGCATGAGATTGATTATTTAGAAGCAATATAATATTGTCCAACAACAAGCCTTCCATAAAATTAAGGAGCTTGGCTAAGCTTCGGCAATTATTGCCTCCTTACATGTATCGGTCATCGGGGAACTTTTACGGCGGATGCTACAGGAAAAAATAGACATTGCACTTTCATGTGGACCCGGTGGGTGGAGATGGAGACAATAAAAAATCCCCACGTATTAGATTCCCTAGTCTCCACCTAGTCTCCACCAATGAGGTTGTCCACCGATATCGGTGAAACTTCAACTCCTCCTTTCCCGCTTGCCTACCCCGGCAACACCATCGGTGGAGCCACTTTTGTCTTCTTGCTTGAATTAGAGAAAAGTTTGCCCACCGGGCTCACATGTAAGCTGGCCCTTAGTAGTTAAAGAAGAAAAGTGAGTTTCCATCACTTGCTTGAATCTATTCCCTATTTATAATGAAAATTTATTGCATTTGTAAATTGATGAATAATCATTACTTGCATCAATGATAATCTAATAGTAGGTGACATCTAAAGGTCCCATTGAATATGGAAATTATCTTTTCCATTGTAGAAGACACAATGGGCATTGCTACCATTGAAACTTTTTTTTAAATGCATTTCATACCAAAAGATTATTTTTCTTACTTTTTTGATCTAATTTTCAATTTATGCCATTATATGAAGAAAACAATATTCTCCAAATCCCAACATTCATTCATTCAATGTATGCTCAAATGCACAAAAGCCACAAATTGATAAGAATGGATGTTTCAACTAAACATATCATTGGTGGTACCCATGAAAATAGTGAGGTTGCTAAGGATTTTGTAGAACGTCTATGTGAATGCTATCTTCTTTATTTGGTTGGGGAATGAGTGCTTCCAATACCAATATCTTCCATTGGCCTTGCCCAGGCCACACATAGTAAAATTGAGAACTTAGTCTCTCTGCCCTTTCCACCACATACATTTAAGTTTTTAAGTCATCAAGAAGGTGATATTGTTAGTCAAGTATTCACTCATGCATGTGATGGTGCCCTAACTTCTTCAAAGAGATTGCTCTATTAGTAAAATATTAGATTCAACTTGAATATATACACAATATGATGATTATTCAAATGGAATTATTAATTCCTAAACTTTATTCATGTTTAGAGACCTAAAACTTCTTCAAAATACTTATCTCCATAGCAAGGCTAAAATCTTCATCTATATTTATCTTTTTAACAAATCCAACCATAGGATCCTTTGGTTAACTTATTCAAGTATGTCATCACAAATATTTTAAGTGAACACCTCTACCAATGGCGAATTTAGTGTGTCTAAACTTCAAAATGTATTTTTTTTCTAGCCCTACCAAAGGGTGAAGGTTTGTCTTTCAACATATTTAGAAAAACACACACTTGTCCTATGACTTGTGTATTTTTTTTAAATGAATAGGAAAGTAATTATATTAAAAACTATATTGAAAATATATGAAAAAAACTTTTATTTTCATTAAGAAAAAAATTATGAAGTGAAATGTGGTACAAAATTAAAGAAAAAACTAAATCACTAAAAACTTTTACAACTGGTACCATTTTTCTTTTCTTTTTTATTTGAAAATTTTCAAAAGTGAGTGCAAAAATATTTTTTCTATTGTAAAGTGCAAAAATGAGTGCAAAAATATTTTGTTACCTAATATTTTTCATTATTTGGAAGTAAATGGTTCAAATGCTTTTAAACAAGTATAAAATCAATCTATAAAATCCAAAAATTAATTAATTAATCATTTTTTAGATTATATTTTGTTACCTAGTTTGACATTGAAATCAAAAAACTCCTTTTGACTTTTGCAATATTGATTGGAATGACATGAAATAAAGCTTTACACATAGATTAGGATGATTGGAATGTCCTAAAAATTTCATAAATTTTTTAAAATTATGAAGTCAATAGAAGTTGCCTATGTTCTCTAAAAGCCCAAAGTCCTTTAGAGATTAATACTAAGAACTATTGTTTTTATTAGAATTATAATTATGGCTCATTTAACTCTCATATAATGTCTATCATTGACTTGAAAGTGTAACTCCTATTTCTATAGAGCCTCATTTCTATCCCTTATGATGCAATTTAATGCAATGAAGTGATTTAATTCATTTTAGTTTCACAAAAGTATGTAACTTTTGCAATGGTAATCTCTAAAACATAGTTTAATAAGAATAGAATGTTTTAATGAAGAAAAATACCTTTAAAAATTAAGACTTTATTTAAGTCTTTTGGGTCCCACTTATGTAAGTTTTGGATTTTATATTAAATTTATAAAATTGTATTTTCTAAACACAATTTGTCTTTTGTGTGTATATATATATATATATATATATATATATATATATATATATATATATATATATATATACATACATATACATATAGGGAATTTGGTACCTTAAAATAAGAATAAATAGTTCAATGCAAACAAATATTAATTCAGAAGAATTAATCTGAACAATTTCTTACATTTATTTTATGCATAGCCAATTTATAAATGTTTTCTATAACAAAGATATGTGCATGTACTACATGAATTGTAATTATAAAGTAATAAAATAATAGTATATGCCAATGAACATATTGTTTTTAGAAATTAATATAAGTAGATTGAATCATGCATTCACAAGTTTGTCCACTTGCCTTCATAGCGGACAGCTCGAATATGCAATTTGGCAGAGCCATGAGTGCCATGTATAGGGAAGTTGCATGTTGCTGAATGTCCTTCATGGGCCGTGAGCATGGCAGATTCATACCATGGACCTTGATCAATGTTCTCCCCTATCATCATTGTTAGCCGTTGGTCATTGCGTGCTTTTCTAATGGCCTTTCTGTAAGTCATTTCACTAGCAACTAGATTACAATTGTAATGCTTTATAATATTTTTCGGTATGCTAATGACGATAGTATTTCAAGAGAGAAATTCACTAGAGTCATGCATTAAATTCAAATTCATAAATAATAAAATCACACCCAATTGTTGAAATTTTCATATTGGTACATACGTGCTGCATTGCTTGAAGATGAGGTAGTCATCATAAAGACCAGTACCGGTGACACCCATCAATCCAAATATAACCAATGATGTTGCTTTTCGACACCAACTTGATGCCATCTTTGCAAACAAGTTTAAATTTAGAGTGATGTGATCCAAGTTGATCAGTCTAAGTGATTGGAGGCTAGTGATACAATGAGAACTAATGCTTGGGAGAGTCACCCTCCAACCAAGTTATGGACATCCAACTATCTTTTCATAAAGACCTTGACTTGATTGTCTAGCTCCATCAATTATGTGTGAAATTTTGTCATTAACATCTTATGAATAATGTTGTATGATATTTGTTTGAATGAACATTCTAACACACTTACATGGGGGGCATTTGAAAATCCATTCATTCTCAATTGTTGACTTCAACACTTCTCACGAGAATACCAAGAACGAAGTTCTTGCCATGTTGACACCTACAATGAATTCTAGCCAAACGGATTGATATCATGACTTCTAAAGAAAAGATTGAAACAAAGGTCAATACAATACAATACAATACAAGAGAGACCCTAATAGAAGGACAACCAACCATATTAGTCACTTTAATTGTACTTCCAATACTTTCATTGTCTTCTTATACAATTGAAGGGACAGTGGTTGAATTGGGAGAGTTGCAACCTTTCACTACCTTTTATGATACATTTTTTCAATTCACCTTTAATATAATATAGGATTGAAGTTCACTTCAACCCCACTTGGTCACCTTTTAATTCTTTAAGTCCCAAGGACTACAAATTGATTTAGTTTGACATAATCTTCATAGTGAAAATTAAAAATTGAAAAAAAATTGTACAAAATTACACATAAAATCTTGAATAGAGGCCACTAATCTTTTTATTGACAACTAGTGGCAAAATTTAATATTGAAAATATGTTACCACATGGATGGTTTGTATGTTTATAAATGATGATGTCAATCACTCTTTGTACAATTTTGATAAAAATGTATAGAAGATATAGAGGTACATAGAAACCGTTACAATCCTTGGTGGCTTATCTTTAGAAAGTTAAGTATCAAGATTGTCAATGTAGCCACATAGATGAACTAGAGAGTAGAAGGGAAAATAAATTTGTTTTCTTTTATAAGTATCAAGGTAAGTATACATGAATTTTTGGTGTTTTTAATATGAGAAATACTAGAGAGGGAAGAGAGTTTTTTGCTTCAACCTCACCTAATTATGTATACTATTAATATATATAAAACTTCATTGTCTTTTACTTTGGACTTTTGGTGATGTTTTGTTCATCATCCTTATAGTGATATATTCTTTATACTTTTCTTATATCACATTCTAGAGTATAAATTGTTTATTTCTACAAGCATTTCTATTACTTGGATTTGTTTTGCACTTGGTTTTGTACGTGGCATACAAGACCAAATCCAAGACATCTTCCACTCAATAAGTCTTTCGTTTGGCACCACCCCCACATGATTGTATTTTCAACTTTTTTATATAGTTATAATCCCAAATATTTATATATTGGCTCTACACTGCAATTTTTGTCATTGTACACAACGGATGTTGGTTTTTGAAGCATTTTTCCTATATCATGCCCTCTTCCATTCTACAAGGTCAAAACATTGAATGCACTTCTCAAATTTCATACAAACTCATGTTTCTAAAAGATTTTCTTCATGCTCATCTAACTTGAAAGCAATCCAAGGTTCTAAAGAATTCACCTATATAGGACTTTACCAACCTAAATATCCATTCAAATGGGGGTTTATATCATCTTCAAATTTTACTGGATTTAAGAAAACATTAGAAAAATGAATTATGGCATTAACAAGTTTTTCTTTTGATTTTCAATATATTATTGCAATTGCACAAATTGACTACAAAATTGTTGCACTTGATTGAGGATACTATTGGGAGTATAATGAATGTTTAGGAGGGACAAATTTTAAAAATATGAAAATTGATACAACACTACAATTTTGTGAGGCTTAGGCACCTTTGAATCTTGGTCAAACCAAATTGAACCTTGTATAATCTGAATTTTTGACTCTCTTCCCTCTCTAGTCACTCTAACTTTAATTTATGGGAATTTCCACTCAATCTAGATGCTCAAAATATAACCTAGGCTTCAAAATACTTCTCAATATTTAATCCCAATTTGATAGACTTTCAAACTTGTCAGTCTCTTGATTTTTTAATAAACTAGGAGTTCAGGGTTGACACAAAATCACTAATCAAATAAAAGTTAAAATTTTGGAACCCCATAGGGTATCATCCCAATATGTGATTTTTTTAGATGTATGCTCTGAGTTAATGGCCTAGCCAGTCAATCAAGCAACTGGACCTTGATCAAGCAACCTACCGGTTTGCTATACCGACCTTCCTCTTATTGCTTGCCTTGCTGGTTGGGTGGTCGGCTTCACTACCTAACTACTCAAACAATCCCTAGCCTAGTATTTTTTTCGGAGGGGGGAGGTCCAAAAAATTTGTGGTCGTTGCCAACTTGATTTTTTTAAACCAAACACTAGGTCTCTCTATGGGGACCCTTTAGAACAAAATAAAACTTGGAAATTTAGACTAAGAGCGAAGCTTTGCCGTCTGGGTGCCTAATCCCAATAGTTTGCTAATAGTTTTGTTGGAATTCTTGGAAAATGATAGATAGTCAATAGCTTCACTGTTTGAGGTGTCTAGGTCCGAGTTTTAAAGCATAATAAGGAAGAAAATATGTATAAACAAATTTGGAAAATAGGTATAACAAGGTTAGCTTTGCCATTTTTGAGGGGTTAGCCTCAATTTTCCAATACAATTGACATATGGTTCAGATAAAATTCTCAAAATTTGGCGATAGCTTTATTGTAAGGTGGTTAATTCCTAAACGTCAAAGACTATGTTTTCACCAAAATTGCTCCAAAACTGTCATTTCTAGGACAAATATCAAATTTTAGAATTTTTTTTTTTTTAAATATGTAACTGTATGATCTTGTGAAAAGATGTGAAAAAAATTTCAAAATTTTCCACCATGTACATTGCAAGATATTAACGTTTGAAGTGACAAAAATCCTTTTGGGGGCCCTATAAAAATACAGGCAGCTACACTTCACAAGGTCACATTTGTATGAAAAAATGTCCAAAATGGTTGTTACTCTTTAAATTCCTTTTTCAAAGCAAGTTGGCTACATGCTTGAAAAATTTTAGATCATTTGAAATTGTACAACATATAGGAAAAGTAGAACAAAACAGAGAATGTTTAAAAATACTAAATTGTTAACAATTTATTTATGGAATTGAAAAATGCCGATTCCAATGGTTGTAATGTTTCAATAAACAATATACACCTAATGTTTTTATTTTTTTTCAAAAAATATTTAAAATTGAGTTAAATATAAGACTTCAAAGTTTATTTTAGAGTAGAGATTTCGTAATTACTTACAAACTATCATAAACTAAAATTCTTCATAAATTTCATCTCATTAATCAAAATGGAATTATTTGGAGCTTACTACATGTATATAAATCTAGAGAATCAAATTCAAATTTTTATTTTTTTAAAAAGTGATTTTCAAAGAAGTTTTTTTTTCTACTCGGGTTGCCTGCCAAACACTGAAAATTACATATCATGCAATAACTTTTGAATCATGTAATCAAAAGTTATGAAAATTGTTGGGTCTTAAAGTTACTCCTTGGGCACATGTTGTGTGGAAATTTCAAAGAAAAAAAAAATTCCATGCGTAGTGAGTTGCCCAAAATCACTATGTTGTCAAAAAATGTAGTTTGGTCCTTTAGGGGTTAAGCACACTACAAGAATTCCATGTTTTATGTGACGTTTTATAATTTTTGGTGACAAATTTTAGTGACATCCAATAGAACAACTAGTGCTTTTATGTCAATAATAATGTTCAATATAACATCTAGATTTTTGTTGGAATCAACAGAATAGTGATTAAGACAACTCGACCAAATCAATATAATTTTGTTAAAATTCTTGCGTTTTCTACTAGTAGACATGAGGTTCTCATAGTGGCACCAAATTCCTTAACAAGAATTTGGAAAGGTTAGTAGATGTAAGGACTTTGAGAACTTTGGACAACCCAAAGTTTTTTTAAATGACTCCAAGACAAATTTGTGGATAAGTAATTCCAATGTCTAGGCTTTAGAGAGAATTTGCTACAACAAAGTTGTAAAATCTCTCTCAAAAAAAGCTTGGATAGGAATTTGTTAACAAACAACAACACTTAAAAGACCACAAGACAAACAATTGCTAGTGCACAAACTTAAAGGGGATGTTTTTAAACCAACGGTTGAAAATCCCACACAATAGCTTGCCACGTGGTTAGTAATGAAAGTTTTGAAAGACAAATGGAATTTGTTAGTTGGAAATGCCAAAACACATCAAATAATTGCTAAACTTTTCAAAGGGACCCCAACATCTTTTAAATGGGCTTCAAAAAGGAACATGAGAAAATCAAAAGTAACAAAATAGAAGCAAAGCTTCCACGTGTGATTCAAAAACAAGAGTTTTGGGCCAAATGGCCAAAATTCTAACAACGTGGCCACGTTTTGGACAAAGTTTACAAAAAAAAAAGGGGTGCAAAGAAAGAGGATGAGAGGGCTTTTTATACGTGTCCAAGGCCTCCAACCCCTCTCAAATTACCTACATCTACTCCTAGGTAAATCGAATTTAACATCAATTTGAAATTCTATACAATTGTTGTGATTGCTCTAACTTTTAGAGAAATGCTCCAAACACAAAATTGATTGCACCATTGTCTTTGAAAGACCCAAATTAGTTTGTCGGACTCCACAATCCCTACTTCTAAGCAATTTCACAAGTAAAAACTAGCATTTAGCAAAGTAGTGAAAAAGGTCAAAAAAACAAATGTTGGAGTTTACATTTTTTCAAAGTTTTGACTAGCTTAGGTGGTTTGACAAGTTTGAGAAAATAAGAAAAGAGTTCAAATTGACTTCATTCGGAGGTTGTACAGTCTTGGTACGCTAGTCAATTCGCCGCAATTCTTATAAATTTGTTAATACTTGTTGCCGCCGCTAGTTTTGGTACTTGTTGGTGTCAAAATGTCACAAAATTTTGTTGAACACTTATTTATGTTAAAGCACACTATCTTCATTTTTAGTGGGATTTTACTACTACCTAGGTAATTTATACAAATTTTCCAATGCTGATAGATACGGTTGACTTTCCAAGAAGTCATCTTTTGATACTCAAAAAAATACGAAACTTTTAGGGTAGCTTACAGGAAGTCTCCAAATGCTAAGTGAAAATTTTCATTCAAACTTGGCACTAATAATAGTAGGATCTAACTTCCTACTTCTTGATTTTAATTCTCCCGAGGAAGAATCATTCGTGTAATAGAAAATCTTGGCAATTTAGCTTCCCCGTTATGCTCTTGGCATGTTTTTTAGTCATAAATGCCTTTTTTCATTCTTCAATTGTCCACAAATTGGATTTTCAGATTTTACCTGTCATGTCGCACATGATGACATTTTTTCCAATTTTTGCAAATTAGATCGTACTTTCCTATAAATTTTTGTTAGGGCTTCTAAGACTCTAAGGTACATATGGAAATCCTAAACATTCATATTTAGCTTGTCTTAGTCACATTTGCTTTTGTGATTAAATCCTTCAAAAGTCTACTTCTTTGGTGTTTTCACTACTTTAGCCATTAGGGCTCAATACTATTTCAATCCCTTAATCTACTTTTCAAAACATCTATTTGATATAAAGATTAGCAAATGAAAGTATTTAAGCACTACTAGACTTCTCAGACATGAACACCATATTTGTAGAGACTTCTACGGTTCTACCAAACATGATGTTAATACACTTTTTATGATTATTTTTTTGAATAGAAATATTCATAAAAATGAGCATAAAGCAAAAAAAATAAAAATTTTGAGGCCTAGATGACAACTACAGGGCTCACACCAAGCCACAAAGCTCTTGATGACCCACTTCATTTTACCAATTTTATCATTAAGGTAGTTGCAAGAAACACTTGACGTTTTTTGTTCAAAACTGCATTTTTTGGTTATAGGACTGGCTGTACTATGCAATACTACTAATACTACGTTTTAGAAGCGCCCCGACAAATTTGCACTGTTAATTGAAGGCGCTTGTAGATCTACACCATTGATTTAGTACTATGTTGTACTATGCAGTACTACGGACTACTATGAAGTACTGCAGAAGCCACTGGGAGCAGAAAATAGCAGAAAAGGGGTTTGTAGAGATTTATATTTTTAGTAATTCAAAAAAAATTTAAAAAAATTCAATAGAAAAAGTCATTTTTCTAGAGAAGATTACACTCACATTGCACTAAAAAATTCATGAAGGAAATTTTTTCCCTCTATATAGCTTTTGCGCAAAGGAAGGTCACTTTGACCCCATGTGTGCAATCAACATGATGCTATTTTCATAAAAACTCATCATTAGCCCTTTTAGTGTTAATAGACCTCCAACATGTCCAATTTGTGGTTTCAAATTCGGATTTCTAGGTCAAAAATAGGACTAAAATCCCCCAAAATGGCCAAGGTAGACACCCAATCGGGGGCAGGTTAAAAATAGTAATTTTTTTTTTTAAATGTAAAAAATTACTTAAGGTTTGTAACTTTAGCATCTACCTTCATTCCAAATTTCATGCCAAATGAACAAACAATGCAAAAGTTATGAGCAAAAAGCCAATTTTTAAGGACAAGGGGACAAGAAATAGGACAAGTTTTTCTTGCAATCACCCATTACCCCTCTCATTTTTATCTGTTTCAAGTGTTGTTTTATCAATTCAATGAAGGCAACGTAAAATGCATTCAAATCTATCAAAGCTCATGACATGCAAGATAACTTCACAATGCCAAATAAAATCTTTCTTCCAATAGTCTTGTATAGTTGGGGTTACTTTCAAGCCCATGAAAATCACTATATCCAACTAAGATCAAAGTTCAGCAGTAGTGAGTTCGGTCCAATTGGGTCCACCATTCCTATATTGTGAGGCATATTCCATAACTTCTTGCCTTGCACACCTATTTGTTTCCCAAACCATGCGGTCAACATAGGCTTGAATCCAAAACAAGTTGAAAAAATACCATTCATTTTGGCGGCGGCAATGAAACCTTTGATTCACTTGGTCCAAGTGTAGGGCCAATGGACTTTTCACGATTGCTTAGGAACTGTGAGGTATGCTAACTCCGAAAGGCATCAACATATCGATCTTTCACACTACCTATTGGTTGAGGATTTATTCCTTCCGCTCCAACAAACTCATGGTAATGGTCCGCATCCAAACCATCATTAGTAGACAATCTAGTGGACTAGTCATCTATGAGTTTCCAATCAAAGTTTTCATTGTTAGAAGAGTTACTCGTATAATTTCAAAATTTTGCCATCCAATTGGGATCTTCAGTGTCCTCCATCCATTCCAGTGATTGAACGGAGGTGTGTCCCCTATTAGTTCCTTTGAACAAGCGCTCCCTCATAGTGTGTACAACAAGTTGGACAAGTACTCTACGGACTTTGAATGCAACGAAACTAAGTCCTTCAAAGTCTATTGCTCATGCCAAAGCCTCACACTCCCGTCATGAGGGATCAAAATGCCCCTTCCTGGTGGACTTGAAGGTCTTGGACGAGTATATGATGGTAGTCTATGTGCCCTCCAATCCAGCATTCACTAGTAGGAGCCCTTGTTTTTTTGGATGTTAGTAACAAACACGCATGTTTTTCAAAACAAAAGTACAAAGATGGGATTGCAACCATGGGAGGTAGAATTGAGGTAGATATTCTAAGAAACGTTGGAATGTCATTGGCTAAACAAGTTGATGTCTTGTGCAATAAGGTAAACCAGCCTATGACAGGCCAACTGCCTAATGTAGACATCTACATAAAGGCCCATTACAAGTAAAAATTGAGTAGTTTATAGAATAATTCTAGGCAGAAACTTCTGACTACTTTAGAAGGTAGCTGGGCTGCATTTTAAATTTAATTCTTTGTCATAGAATTTACCAATGTTGTATTGGGAGATGTTGTGATGGTTCTGACAATGCCAAGAGGTTGATTAATATATAAATTTTACCAAATTAGGCGTACTTACAACCTCTCTTTAAATTGAAAAATGACGGCTTTGGGAAAATGACAAACTGCAATGCAATGGAATAGTAAAAAGAAGAGGCAATTAGGTTTCAAAGTGGCTTGTAGAACTTATCAATTTCAATTGCAAGTGTTTTCTTAGAACTGTAGAATGTTCTAATGTACATCTGAGACTACCTAGAGCACCACTAGTTCTACATTTTGCCATGAGAGAATATAGTAGTGATGATAAAATGGAGACTTCATTGTCTGATGGTTTGTTTGATAGAGGAGATTCAAGTGCTGGAAATTATAGTACTAGCAGATCAAAGAGTGACAAAGACAATGCATCTGATGAACTAGGAGAAGAAGAAGAATATGAAGATTTCATTGACTCCATTTTTGGAGATGAGGATTCTGAGAGGATCCTGCAACAAAAAAGGCCAAGAGTGTTAGGGAAAAAGGCAACAATGTTAGAGAGAGGGACCAAAATGAAAATAGAGACACATGAAGCAGAAACAAGTAGTGGAAACAAGGAGAAACAAGTAGTGGAAATGATGCAAGAAGAAGGTGATGGAGGCAATCAGCAGTCTACTGCAAGTGATTCATATGGAGGCAATCAACAGTCTAATGCAAGTGATTCAGATGGAGGCAATCAACAATCTGATGCAAGTGATTCAGATGGAGGCAATCAGCAGTCTGTTGCAAGTGATTCAGATGGTTGCAGCAGTTCAGAAGATGAAGAAAATCAAAAGACAAGAAGGAAGGAAAAACAAGGAGGAATGTGGAGGCAAGGGAAAAGTTCACTCACACCAAAGGGGTGCTCTTCAGTTGCAAGGCCAGCCCACCAACACAATGTTAGGGCCAGTACAAGAAAGGCAAAGGTAATTGTCCCTACAACTTTCCTAAAACAAACCCTAGATGTTAGGGACACATTACCTTTGCTTCCTAAACAGAAAAATGGATCAAAGAAGCCCTTGAAACAATCCCGTGAAACAATCCCGTGGATCATGGTCTAATGAGGCCCTTCAAAAAGTTGTTTTAGCTATAGAAGATGGACACAAATTGAGGATTGTTAGTGACTTTTATAACATTCCAAGAAAAAGCATCATGGAGCATGTAAATGGCAAAAGAAAATCAAGGAAACTAGGAAGGAAAGGAGTTCTTAACAATGAAGAAGAGGCTAGTCTAGTAGACTATCTAGACAACATGGTAGCATGGGGACATCCTTTAACTATTCATGATTTAAAAGAAAAAGTTGCTGAAATGGTGGAGGGAAGACCTAATCCCTTTACAAATGGAATTCCAGGAGATAGTTGGGTTAAATGGTTTAAAAAAAGACATCCTACCTTCACCCTAAGGGTAGCCCAAGGACTAGAAGTCAATAGGGCCATTGCCTTATGTCTAGGGAATGTAAAAACATTCTATAAAAATCTTGCATCTTTGTATGCAATGAACCAATATCCTCCTCATCACATCTGGAATGTGGATGAGAGTGGAGCCCAAGCTGGAAAGGGAGGAAGTAGGGTACTAGCTTGTAAGGGAACAAGGGTGGTTCATTCTTTAATTGCAAACAAAAGAGAGTCTTTGACAGTTTTAAGTTCTATAAATGCTGGAGGTCAAACCATTCCTAATTTCTACATATTCAAGGGCATTCATAGAATGAGAGACTATCTAGCACTTTGTGAGACTGATTCCACTATGGGAATGCAACCTAATGTCTGGATGACTTCATTTCTATTCTCTAAATGGATTGATCACTTCATAGCAAATGTTGCAAAAAATGGAGGAATGAGTCCAACTAATAGACACCTAATGATTTTAGATGGACACAATTTCCATGTCACTTTGGATGTCATAACAAAATCAAGAGAAGCTGGATTAGATGTATGTTCTTTACCTTCACATACCTCCCATGCACTGCAGCCTCTTGATGTGGCAGTTTTTAAACCGTTCAAGACTACCTTTAAGGCCTATAGGGACATCTGGTCCTTACAAAACAAAGGCAAAAGTGTTAGAAAAGAGGATTTAGCACAATGGGTTAATCTAGCACTTCAAAAGGCCATGACACCAAACAACATCAAGGTTGGATTTTCTGCCACAGGGATTTGGCCACTAAATCCACAAAAACTAAACAATAAAATGAGACCTAGTGAGGGATTCACTCACAAACCACTAGATGTACAAATCCAAGAAATTTTGGAGGAAGATGTACCTAGCACCCAAGAAGATGTTGTCCATTATTTTGTTGATGAAGAAGGTGAATGTCCATTTGAAGACCAAGAAACAGATGCTGATCTTGATCCTGCAAATGATAAACATTTTAGTAGATTTCTGAGACTACCTCAACAAATCATCAAGCCAAGAAGAAGTATGGAAGACCCAAGAATTGACTATTCAAAGTCACATATTTTGACTAGCAGCCAACATATTCAAAATGTAGAGGCATTGGCAAACAAGAAAGCTAAGGCTATGGAAGAAACAAAAAGAAGAAAAGAAGAGAGGGAGCTTACCAAAGTGAAGAGAAGGGAGGACAAAGCTCATTTGGAGGTGATCAAATCTGCAAAACAAGCTGAAAGGGCAACAATCAAATTATACAAGGCACGTTGGACAAACAAGGCAGTAAAAGAAGCAGGTGAGAATCTACACAGACTTATTAAGGCAGGGGGGAGGAGAAATGCAAAATTACCTCCATACTGTAGATTACAACCACCTCATTGCAAATCAAATCAAAAAATTGCTATTGAGAGGCTTAGAGCAAAAATAAAAATAAAAGATTATGGAACACCTCTACCAGATTTTCCTCCCATTGTAGAGCTACCATGGATATGGAACCAACAGCCTAGAGGTCCACAAGTCCACATAGGAATGCCTGTAAGAGGTTCAGCCTTTGGAATGCTACAAGGTTTTCTAGATCCAGATGGACAACAGCCAATGCAAAGGGCAAATCCCTTTATAACTTTACTGAAGTAGTGAAAGTTTTTACATTAAAAAAATTTGAAAATAGAAAAGAATTCAGAATAGGAAAGAATTAGAAATGTGAGCAACTTAGAAGGAGAACATGGCTGAGTATGTTTCTAAGACAGTAAAATGGGATCCAAAAAGCTGCATAGTAGAAGTAAGGATAAGCTCAAAGCAGATTACAAGAGGTCAATTGAAAAGAGCAAAAAATTTGACTAAAAAAGGCTAAAAGAAGCTTATCAATTCTCTAGGTAAGAGATCCTAAATTTGCACCTATACAACCAAGAACAACTTAGCATTATTAGTTATGAAGACTACTCTTTTGTACTCAAATGATTCTTTACAAATATACAAGTATTCTTTTCCAATTGTTTGGACTCATGTTTTTCTCATTTTGAAGTTTATGTTGATGAAGATATTGTGCTAGCTTAAAAAAATTCCAAGATAATGTTAATTTGTCCCTTAGTGCAAGTCTTTTTTTAGCTACACTTCTCTTGTCTAACACCCTAGGCATGCAATGACAAACATTGTAAGTTATACACCAAGTTATTAAATTTTCATGCACTGTGCCATCTGAAACCTACCAAAACTAGTATTCCATAACAAACAAAATAGAGGCTTTGAGCAATGAGTAGAATCATGCACAATGACACTTACCAGAATAAAATATATTTGATAAAAATTGAAATGTTTGACATACCTAAAAAGACACCCAACATATTGTAGATGAATCTAATTCCAAAAAGACATCCTAACCAACTAAATTCGTAATATATCACTTCATTTAGGTATAGTTGACCCTCACAATTACCAACTGACTATGCATGGAATCACTGAATACAATACACCTCTCCTACTGTGATTGCTCACCATAGACATAGTGATTGTAACAATAACCCAAGTTGTCCCATCATCTGCTTTGACAAAAAAAGAATGGAACTCTTTCTAGAGAACTATCTTTAAAGTTCTTTAAGAGATTCCAAAACTACTTCTAGAGCTATAGCCCAAATGAATGTGCCCAATGCGTCCCACCCTGCACAACAAATCGAAATACTTTAGCTTAAAGATTTTCCACTTCAACCTTAACCCAATTTAGGAGTCAATATATTCTATTAAAGACATTCCAGAGTGAGATAGATGACTCAAAAACTCAAGACATTGCAGCACATTTATTTGAGTTTGACTTCCAATGAGTACTTTTGCTATTTCTTCAGCCAATGATAAACACAGTAATGAAAAGAGGTCGCATGTTTGTCCTTCAAGGGTTAATTGGAGGCAAAGAAAATACACAAAATCATCGCCTAGCTAGTTTATTCCCCCAAAAAACTTTCCCGGCCCATCAAGCACACATTGATTTAGCACATCATTATACCTAGCTCTCAAAAGACTCACCCATATATATATCTCCATTGATTAGTCTAATTATCATTGTTGCCTTGCGCACCTTGTCTCTAAGCATGGTTGGCTAGCTGCAAACTCAGTGTTGACGTGATCCCACATATCCCGATCTGCACAAATGGAAAACCAGACCACTTAACTCTTGGAAGGAAAGATCGAAGAAGACCCATACTATGATGCGATATAGCAAATTTGATAATTGTTTCTGAAATTTCAGTTGACACCAGAGAAATCATTGCATTTACCACCACCAGTTTGGAATAAATTCAATCACCATTGTAAATTAGCATCAGATCCGAAAATTTGCCCTTAGCACTAACCCAAACTTGTCAAAACCTCATCAAAATAATAAAGCTCTCGCACTACAGAATGCAGCCAGAAAGAATTTTACTAACAAACTACTAACGCTGTGCAAGACACAAAAATTCTTGTTCAGCATATATTCCAGCCTATGGCTACTTACATTCCCACATAGTCCAATTGGACTTACCTCATCTTCAGTAGCCCAAGTCACCTCCTCAAATAGACCTTGATACAAAGGAGGAGCCAGCTCGAGAGGCACATTGACTAGGCGCTCGCTTATCAAAAGAGTAGTCTTATGGGCTTGCTTACCCCACAAGTCCTCCAATAAAGCCAATTCCGCCTTGTGAGCGCTCTTGACGCGTAAATATTTGTGAATCTCTGTCATGCAACTACTTTTCTGCATTTATAATCAATACTTCGGAAGTTTAGAAGTAAGCCATAAACCACCAAGTCCTCAACAATCAGTGCATACAAATAGGGATTCGAAACACTAGAAATCTTTTATCTTCAAACATGAACATAATAAACGGTTCCCTTTAAAAGTGCAAGACATTTCTAAAAGAGGCGATCATAGAAGGCTGTGATAAGAGGAACATATTGTTGATGCACTAATTAGAAATAATTGAGAATTTACTTTAAAGAGATTGCCCCGAGGGTTCCAACCTGATAGCGGGCTAGGTTGAGAGCAGTAAGAAGTCCAATAGGACTGTCATCCTCCTCAGCCTTCACCACAGTGCCCACCGTTGTTTGTGCCAATACTAAATCCGTGAACGCACTGATGTCCCACACTTCATCATCCAGGTACGTGCACAACAGCACCTTGATACCAGCTCTGGCTGGATCATTGATCGCTAGTAGCACCAATTAGTTGCGGCACTCCCACCACATACGCCGCTCGTTGCGATCTCGTTGCGATCGATTCTTGCCATGACGACGTACAAGCTGATGAATCCGATATGACCAGTGAACCACTTCTTTGGAAAGAGGGAACCATTTGTTGTCTTTTATCAAGTATGACTTATAAAGACTATCACATGAAAGCTCACTGGTACTTCCATCTACAAAGGTTCCATTGGCAAAGACTACCTGCATAGTGCACAACAGAAAATGAGTATGAGAATTCAAAAGGCAAAAGGACATGCGACCATTATTTGAAAAATTGAACAGAACGCTTAACTAAAGTTGCCTCAGAAAAGGATCTTACTAGGATCTAGTGCACATTCTTGCATACTATAGGCAGCATTGGTCAGGGATTGATTAGTAGTAATCTTGTTAAATAAATTGGCGTGTTTCACAACACCGAAATTGTGACATCACTAGTAGAAAATTCAGTGACCAAATTATAAAAAATTTAACACAAAAGTGTTGATTTTTTTTGTTAATTTGGACGCGTTAATTTGGGTACTTTTTAACACAAAACTGTTGATTTTTTGTTAGTTTTCTGTTAATTTTGGCACTAAATTTTTCCTATAATTTTTTTTTTTTGAAAATTCGACCAATGAGAAGCTGCCACATGGCAATGCCACGCAAGCAACCCACCATGTAGGCACCTCATTTGAGGTTGCCAGAAATGTTTGAACCTTGCACCTCACACTTGGGGTGCAAGGTTCAAACCAATGCACCACACATACACATGCATGTGTGTGGATTTTATTTTATTTTATCTAGTTAAAATGTTTTTTTTTCCTTTTTTTGTTAAAGACAAAAGACTTCAGAGGTCATTTAAGCATAGAAAACCAACTTTTTCTTAAAACTTTGAACTAATAAAAGTTGTTAAATCAAAGTATCTTTCATCTCCAAAAATCTTTTTGCAATTTCAAGTCTCCAATAAAAAGTTACGAATTAATTTTAGAGAGGGTCTTTCATGATGTCAAAAACAAAATTCAATCCAACCCCTCCCTGAAATTAATTCATAACTTTTTATTGGAGACTTGAAATTGAAAACTGATTTTTGGAGATGAAAGATACTTTGATTTAGCAACTTCTATTAGTTCAAAGCTTTTAAGAAAAAGTTGGTTTTCTATTACTAAATGACCTCTGAAGTCTGCTGACTTTGAAAAATACCGAATTGTGTATGATTTAGTTTAAAAAAAAACACCACATTATTTATAGAATACTAACGATGGTGATTTAAACATTTTTCAAATAAAAAAACTTACTTGAGATTCTTGAAAGTCAAAATTAACAAAAAAAGTGTTGACTTTTTTGTTGATTTAGAGTTGTAGTATCCAAATCAACAAAAAAATTGTTGATTATGTCAGTTTTTACCAAAATCAACAAAAAATTGTTCAAATGGACGATACAGTATCAAAATCAACACTTTTCTATTGATGTTTTGTTAATTTGGTCACTGTTTTTCTACTAGTGCATTCATGTACACTGATGTTCCAGAAAGAGAAATGTCCAAGTTCCTGAACTTTTGCCAAACTTAACAAGTCAGTCTTCAAGCATGTATATTTTCCTAGCTAACTCACATATCCATAACAATATTGTCGTACACACTCTAGCATTTTATTTTAGCAAAGTGAAACTCATATCAAACTTACAAAGTTTGTAGATTTGGTGCCATCTAAAGCCATGCAGGAATAGGATGACGGTCAAATGTGTTATACCTCAAATCTTTGCACAAGGTTCAATTCAAAATATCAATAGTCATTTTTACAAATCAATAGTCATTTTTACCACTCAAAAAAACCCAAAACGGTATGTTTTGGAAAGCCAAAATTATAACATTTAAGTGCACAGATTTCTAAAAATTAGTACTGGTTTCGATCTGAGATTCCAGATGAACAACTGGAAAAGTGCTTACTTCAAATTTCATCGTTCTAACGAGTTATATGGCGGTTTCAATAAGGCATGGCAAAAGAGATCTTCACAACTTGTAGTCCAGCAGCCACTACTGTCAAGTCTGGTTCCAGTGAATTGGTTATGTCCTAAAAGTCTGTATAATGCAGAGACAAACTCACGGTTAACATTGAGAATCCATCTTGAGTGAAACCCCAGAAAGAAAAAGAAAAAGAAAAAGATGCAGAATCATCGCACTACTAGAAATGATATGACCGAAAGAACTAAAATTCAACCGAAAACTGTTGAAAGTTCAGTCATTTACGAGTTGTTGTTTAGGACAAAATCTAACTAAAATCTATTGTTTTTTCTATTGTTTTGGACAAATAAAAAAATTAAATATTTTTTTTATTTTTTTTAAAATTAAATATTTTTAAATTATTATTAAAAAATGAAAAAATGCCACACTAGCATCACCATGTGGCAACCCGACAGACTGCCATGTGGCAATCCATGTAGGACTCCCGCCACGTGGCACATTGCTACACGAGTAGTCCACCTAGGTAACCCGCCACGTGGGCAAGTTGCCTTTGGGGGGATTTGAACCCCCAACCTTGGAGTTAACACTCTAAGGCCTCTTACTAATACACCACTAGTGTTCTTATATGTCTTTGGAAGTAAAAATTTAATTTTTAACTAGTTCTATGTTTTACTTACATGTGCCTTGTGAAGTCAGCAGACTTCAGGGCTCATTTTCACATAGTAAATTGACTTTGTTTTATTTACTTTGATTTAAGAAAAGTTGGAGAATAAAGTTAACTTTCATCTCCAAAAATACATTTGCAATTTGGAGTTTTTAATAAGAAGTTATGGACAAAATTCAGAGGGGGTGTTAAAAAGTGAAAATAAAGTGGCCGTCTCTGAATTTTGTCCATAACTTCTTACTTAAAACTCCAAATCACAAACGGATTTTTGGAGATGAAATTTTATTTCATTTCCTAACTTTTCTTAGTTCAAAGTTTAAGAAAAAAAGTCAATTTACTATGTAAAAATGAGCCCTGAAGTCTACTGAATTTTGAAAACACCGATTTGTGAATCATGAAGTTATTAAAAAAATAATTTCATATTTTCAGTGGACTTCAGAGGCCATTTAGTCATAGTAAATCACAATTTTTCACAAAAACTTGAGACTAAGAAAAGTTGTAAATTCAATCTATCTTTTACCTACAAAAATCCTTTTGTGATTTTGATCCTCTTATCAAAAGTTATGAACAAAAATCAGAGGGGATGTTTGACAATGTTAAGTAAATGTTCCTAACTACCCCTCTCTAATTTTTGTCTATAATTTTTGATTGAAGGATCTAAATCCCAAACGGATTTTTGGAGGTGAAAGATAGCTTGAATTTACAACTTTTCTTAGTTCCAAGCTTTTTGAAAAAATGTGTTCTACTATGAGAGATTGGACTCCAAAGTCTGCTGAATTGAAAAAACACTGAATTTTACATGTTTAAGTTTTATTTTAATCATTATATTTAAATTCCTAAAAGATTCCAGAAAGAATCTAGAAGATTCTCATAAAATTCCAAAAAATTCCAAAAAATTCCAAAAAAATTCCAAAAAAATTCCAAATCAACAGAAACTTGTTGATTTGGTCATTGAACTATCCAAAGCAACAGAAAGTATTTGCCATTCTGTTGATTTGCAACAGATATGGACAAAATGATCATTGTACTATCCTAAATAACACAAATTAGTTGATTTTCTGTTGTTTTGGACATGCATTTCTAGTAGTGTCGTCAATGTTCTGAGCTCTACCTGAGTATGAAAAGTTGCAATAACTAGAGATGCAAACTGCAATTATCTACCATATTCAACCCTAACCATATTCGAGATTTCTAAGTAGTCCGTGATTTTCAGGCAGTAGCTACAAAAAGAACGACAAGATCATATTTACTCACATTGAACCATTACAGCTCGATCGCAATAAGTAAAAACCGTTGTCGTGATGTGGGCCGTCTATTAGTTGAAATGATGTCCTATTTTCTATTAAAAGAATGTTTAGTGTTGTGTGTTGTGTGTACTTTGAGCTTGTGTTTGTAGTTTTTGTTTAGTGGCCGGTTGTTAACCGGTTGGTTTGTAGTTGTTACTAGGGTTAAAGGGGCTAGGATTAGGGCTAGCCGCCTTTGGGGTTTGGGTGTCTACTTGAGGCAAGGGCTGGTCCCTAGTCTCTCTCTCTTGTTTTTGGTGTGTTGGGTGGTGTGGGAGGCACTTTGAGTGCTAGTTGTGTGTTGGTGTTGGAGATTTTATGAAAGAAGCATCGATGGAGGAGATTTTGTGTTGTGTTTTGGAGAAGTGTATTATGAATGCAAGGTTTTGGATTTGAGTTTTTGATAAGTTGATCTATTATGATACCAAGTTTGAGATCTAAATCTATTATGGAGGAAAAGTTATGTGGCGGTGAAGTGGAGGTGTTGCGGTGTTAAGGCAACCAAGGAGGGTGTATTGAGGAGCTTGGATCTTATTGAGATTTTATCCAATGGACATGAGATTTGGAGGGTACCTTTCTTCACTTGTCTTATCTCTTGTGTCAAAATTTTAGCTTCAATAGACTTGAGATCTAAAAGTTGTGCATAAAATACAACCGGGAAATAGGTTTTGGTAAGAGTTAGGAAGTCAGTAGTGGGAAAACGTTCACCAAAGTTGGACAGTATCTTATATCGTTATGAAAATTGGTATGTGATTAGTTGGGTAGTTGATCTACAATGTGGTTAAGTTTCAAGTGATTTGGATCTACTGTCCAAAAGTTATGTGGAAGCAAAGCTAGGTATGGCAGTTTCTAAGATATTGTGAAAATTGTAGGATAGGGATTTGGCAAAATGAGAGATTGAAAGTAGGTTTATTATGATTTAGGGTGTTTATGAGTATTAGTGATTATATACAAAGCATCTCCACAGCAAAGATCCCGTGTTATTCCAAACCTACTAACAAATCTTTGTGACACCGCTTCCTTCTCAGTCTCTCACATACTTAAACAAACTACGATGAAAAATTTAGCAGCAATCAAAGATTAACAGTGTCACTGAGACTACAAAATCTCGTGCCACTTCAATCCTCCGACGTGGCTAAGAATGTCTAATCGCGCGTACAATAATGGAAATTTCAAGTCGACCAGTGGAGTTGCAAGCAATGGCACCGCGCGGGAGCTTGACCTCAAATCAACCATGGATCAGTGGTGTCAAGACATGAAGCTTCCGATTCCGCGACGTCCGCGATTCTTACTCCCTCTTCCTATTGCAACGATGCTGACTTCTTTCCGACTCTCTTCATTTAATATAGTGTGGTCACAAAGGAAGCTCAAAACAGACAACTTCTTAGAGAGTGAAACTGTAAACCCTAAATTCACCCCTTCCTCAACTAGCTTTTACCAAGCTATATTTGCGGACACTGTTGTATCCTTGCGTCTTTAGAAACGAGCATAAGTACACTGGCCAAGTTAAGGTCCCTACAAGCAAAAAAGACATGATCAATACCTCAAGTTCGAATTTGTGTGCGTACATTTCTTCGGAGCCTCTTGACACGCAGTTCAGCAACTGAGAACTCTAAACCCTAATGCAAAAAAGCCTACAACAAAATCGACCAAGAATCGACCAAAGAGACAATCACATGAGGAAAGCATACTTTGAGAATGGTGAATGGCAAGGGCGGGAGAAGGGATTGTCAGAGAAGGGAAGGGAAAGATGGAAGAGAAACGGTAATTATCCCTGCAACGCGTCGGCGTGAAGGTTTCAGTGAGCATCCAACGCAAGTTGTCAGATTGGCACGATTTGGCGGGTGTAAAATTTTGACAAGGATGCATTAGTAAAACGGTTGGGAGGCCATGTCCTGTGGCCCTGGAGCATGTAGCCGTTGCTCTATGTTCACCAACAGATGTCAAATTCTGACACAGACATGATGACAGAGCATGGCCATTATGCCTGCCTCTAATGAAATTTGAAACAACCACTTTGCAATCTGTCAATGACTGTTTAATGTCTTAAAAGGGTCGGTTTAGATTAAAAGCGGTCTGATTTTAGTATCCTCTAACTTTGAATTGCCTCCATTAATACCTGAATTAGGCATGTTCCTCTTAATTATGGGCACATAATTGCCCTGAAATGGTGTTATTTTTTTCTGTCATGACCCAGCCTATGGGTTGTTTTGGAACTTCCAGTCAGTTTGCTTTATTAAATGAAATGAAAATGATGTGATTATTGAATTTTTTTTTTGGATCATCCTTGTTGTTTCTTAAGTCTTTCACAACACTGAAAATTAATCCCTTTGTCACAAACCTCTATTTTCATACCTCATTAGGCAATCTGCCTATCATAGGCTGGTTTACCTTAGTGATGTTCCAAAAGATATAAAAAAAACATAGATGCATTGTGTACAATGTCCAAAAAAACATAGAAATGCCACGTTGGCAAGGATTTTTTATTAACTCTGGATAAGTTAGTGAAAGTTACTATGGACTGAGGTAAAATCTTGACCAATTGTAAAAAAATAGGGGAAGAATAGCCGTGTAATATGTTTTAAAATTTAAACTAAATTAAAAACTAAAATTTAAGAAAAAATTAAAAAATTAAAAACTAAAAAATAGTACATGATGTGGAATTTGAGTAACGTGACATCCAATAAGGATGAAGTGGCATGCCATGTTAGCATACTTTGACACCATTTGAAAATTTGAACAATGTTTTTTTAGACATTTCTTGCGATGTCAATGAAGACATCAGCTAAAATGTCCAAATGTTTTTTGCAATGTCAATTGAGACATCAACTGAGACATTCAGATCTTTTTTCTAATGTCAACTCCAACAACTTTGTATCATTTTAAAAATTTCCATATCCCATATGGTTTGTCTTCCCTCCTACCACCCCATTTGTATAAATAGTTTGTCTTTTCTTGTCAATATACTCACAATAAGTGTTTTTTCAAGCCATGCAACATAAATACAAAGTACAACATATTGTGTACTCTGTATTGTGTATTATATATGGTATATTTTGTATGGTCATTCCAAACTCCAAAGTAGATATCCACTATGGCATCATCAATGTTCTTTTGGACATTGTAGATGATTCATTTGACATAAAATACAACATGGCTAATGATAAATGAACATGACCATAAATCACTCTCATGTTGCTATTGACGTTTTTGAAAATGCATATCTATTAGATAGAATGTTTTGTTGAACACTGAATAATTTGCAAAACTCCATCACAACCTACTAACTGGATATGCCACGTTGGAAAATAAAAATAATCACTTCATTTTTTAATTTATGCCACATCAGCATCCATGTCATCAGCGGGCTGCGTTTGAAAAAATCCATGTGGCAGTCCATGTCTATATAGCGCTGATGTGGCTACCACTTGTCTTCAATTTTTCCAAAAAAATCACCATATTTTATGTGACATTATAGTTTAAACAAGGGACGTTACTATTGATTTCCTCGTGTTTTTGCCTCGTCAAGTTTGACAAATTTTTCTAGATATTCATAGCAAACATGTCTGATGTCCAACTAAACATCTACCTGCATTTCTATACTCATTACCAAAAATGCGCCTTCCTTCTGACTAGTGATTTGATAGTCTAATACCACCACTTTCCTCCACCCAATACTACCACCAAATTCTACACCATACCAATGAACACCATCCTTCCACCACCTCTGTTGCACACCACCAAGAAATGTTTGGAGATCTCCCCATTGACTAGGATCAAATTCCAAAATATGCAATGGAACCTAGACATGGTCTAGCAATACTAGAGTAGTTGGTGTGGTGATTGATTTAGACACATGGGGAATGAAGAGCGGAGCACTCATATCATCCGGCACTTGTTCAACCGGATTTGTGAATGCTTCAATAAGCATGCTGGCACTAGGAGGCATGCTAGTTCTGTGTGATACATGGAATTAGGCAAGATGAGCAACAACATTCATTCAACCGTAGGCCCTAGAGGCATTACTGAAGTCTCCTCCAAGGTGCCATACTACACTCTGATTACAGCGTCCTATCCTCCCTACCAGTGTTGTTGTAGGCCGTCCACCTCCAACGGTGAAGCAATGCCTGTAGTCAAAGCACGGCAAAGGAGTGGTGCACCTGCCCCTCTTTTCCTTTTAGTAGTTGGAGACCTGGGCCCAAGCGTGGTCACCGCAAACTTCATGATGCAGAGGCACTCAAAGATTTGGTAGGCACTAGCAACTCACGTGCTAAAATTATGGGCAATGCAATAGGTTGAATTGTATCCTTCTTGCTCAAACGGGGAGTGTGGGAACCTGAAAATGGAAATAGGAAGTAGTTACTAGGAAATCCAGATAAAGGGATAAGTCTTGATACATTTTTTTCGTTCAAAGAGGAGAAGTTGAAGATTTTATCAATAAGGCTTAGTCAATAGGGTAGTGAAACTAAATAGATAATTTAGTTAAGGAAACTTTTAAGTTTCCTAGTCTGCTAGGAAACCGGAATCGAATGAGGAACCTGGATTCCACTTATGGATCATTAGAAATACCGGA
Source organism: Rhytidiadelphus loreus (assembly GCA_947034895.1). NCBI lineage: Eukaryota > Viridiplantae > Streptophyta > Bryopsida > Hypnales > Hylocomiaceae > Rhytidiadelphus > Rhytidiadelphus loreus. The sequence goes on from OX344764.1 coordinate 19,332,373, forward strand.
GTGAGAACCGGAGACGTATCGGGAGGCAACGGGAACGTTATCGGCATCCAGTTGGACGATTCTTGGGCCCAATGGATTCCTCGGAAATGACAGAGGACCGTTCAACGGTCAGATTTTTTGGATTTCCCGCAGGAACAGTTATCTAGCCAAACGACTAGACCCAACGGTGTAGAGCTGAAACGGGAAAGAGAAGGGCCAGGGGTTAGACCCCATACCCTCATTTCTTATTTCTCATTCTTCTACAACACGCAGAGCAGTGAGTTTAGAGTTTGGAGGAAGGAGTTCCCTGTTTCTGGATCTTGTCGTGAGGAAAGAAATTGATTGTTTGAGGAAGAGTTTTTGAGCTGAGAGAGTAAGGTTGGAGTGTGAGTACTACCTTTGAGAGCTATGGCAAAGGCGGAGGGGATTGGCTCTATAAATCTGAAATTCAAGATTGTCTATCCGACCATTCCGAAAGATGAGAAGGAGAGGAAACAATTGAATGCGGATCTGGAATAGCTTGGATGCGGTGGTTTCTTGAGTCGACCCTAGAGTTTGAGGACGACAACATGGTCAAGGAGTTGATGGAGAGCAGTCCAATGAGTGGCACAAGACGATCCGAGCACTACCAAGCCGGTGGACGATCAACTTGTGGAAGAGGACATACGACTTTCCGAACGCTGGAGAAGTCTTGGCATCCCTGACAGACAAATATGTGGAAGGTAAATTCGTGAACCCTCCCAACCCAAAGGATGGCTACGCTGTAGCGGATTGTAGGGATCCCAAAGAGAAGAAGTTGCTAGAGTATTTGGTCTCCATCCTGTATCTGGAAAGGCCAAACCGGATTATAGTGACTTGGGCCAATACAGTTTTTGGGGCGTTGAGTGGGGAGAGGAAAGTAAGTTGGGCGGAGATCATAAAGAACCTAGTGAGCAAAATGGTTTCCTCACTAGGAAACACCAAGTCCATTCCATTGGCCCGTTCCTTTTCCACTTGTATGACCACCTAGGAACCCTTAGGAGTGGGGAGAAGGTAGCATACAAGGCCGCCGCCACAATGGTGAAACTTAACATCACTCCACCCCGGGAAGCGGAAAGTGAGGATAGGAAGGAGCTACCAGAAGAGGATTTTGGGAGAGGCTCTTCAGAGAGGCATAGAGTATCCTCAGAGAGAAGGAAGAATATTGAGAGGATTTTAGCCTCTGAAAAGAGGAAAGGACCCCAGAAAGAGGAAAGACAATCCGTCGAACCGGAAACGGGAAGACATGATTCACTAGGGAGGATAATTGAGGATCTGGAGAGGATTCGAGAGAAGGTCAACACACAGAGAGGAGAAGTCCGGAATGTGTGCGTGTTGCTAGGAGGGATCGAAGTGTCCGACCTTGGAGAGAAGATAGAGGATCTACTCCGGTCAAAGGAATTCCAGAAATGGGAGGATAGAGTTGAGGAACTGACTGTGAAGAATGAGGCGCTTCAACGTCAGTTAGATAAAAAGTCAAAACAGAGTGTGAATGAGAAAAAACTTTCCTCAGAGTTAGGAAGCACACTTAAACAAATCCGCAACTTTGTAGAAGCTTCCGGGGACGTGGTTAGCAAGGCCAAGATGTTTGACAAAGAAATCCACAAGGCCGGCAATGAGGTAGCCGTGAAGTCAGTGATAGTATTGGCCAAGTACTCATAGGTGATGGAGAAACTCTTATATGAGATCCAGGACGTTCTCCAACGTTCTGGTTACTATCTGGATCCGCGAAAGGATTAGAAGGTTAGCTCGAGGAAGGATGCTACCCCGACTTCAGAAACATTCGAAATGTCTCCACTTACACCTGTGAAGCCTAGAGATAAGACGGAAAAGGAGAAGACTCTAGCAAGGAAGGCTCCTAAGCTGAATTTGGGGAAGGGAGAAGGGTCTACACTTGGATCCGGATCCAAGGTCCAAACCCGGAAGTCTGGATTAGACTTGGGTACACCCCAAAGCACGGGCTCGAGGCCGTCACCAAAGGTACCCAACACGATCAAGAAGAAATCGACGTCCAAACGAGCAAGGGAGGAGTCCCCCATCAGTCAGCAATCAAAGGAGGATGAGTTGTCGGACAACTCTAAGGAAAAAGGCAGCAAGTCGGAATCCGGATCCGATCCGGACGAAGACCAGAAATCGGGATCGAAAGAAGACTCTGATACGATCCGCATCTCTCCTGCAAGCTTCAAAGAAAAGACTTAGACGCCGTCAAAGAAGAAAGTGACAATTGGTGGGAAGGCATCAGCAAGTAGAGTACAACCACCTAGGAAAGGATCCGCCAAGCATGAAGAACCTTCTCCTAAGCGGCCTAAGAAGTAGGTAGGAAAGTTCGTAGTTAGGCGTAGGTTAGTGGACCAAAAACCTAAGTTTTTGGTAGGTAGGAAGCTACTAATTAGCTACTTTTGAGTTGGATGCACCTGGACATCCGGATCCGGATTTTTTGGATCTGAGATTTATTTTTTGCGGAATCTGCTGCGTGGTTGGAAGTCAACGGGTGGTGGATAAGGAATGACACCTGTCATTTTTCTGTCCTTTGCTTTATTCCCTAGGGACCTTTAGGGTTTCCCTTGGGTTGGTATTTAGAGGCTGACCTTGGATGGTAGCCGGGGGCATCATTCACTATAAGAAATCCGCGTTTTTTCCTGTGTTTTACTTTAACGCGTGATGTTTTTTGTGACGTCAACACGTTTTTTTTGACGTCCACTTGTTTTTCCAAAAACATGAGAAAAAACGTCACGTTTTTGCGTGACGTTCATTGTGACGCACTTACAAAAAGCAACATCTAGATGAATGTCAGTTCCAATGCGCTGTTCAAAGTTATGTTCAAAACAACATTAGGTTTGTTTTTTGTGACGTCCAAAAAAACAAAGACTGCCACGTCAGCAAAAAAAATTTGGACTATGGATGAATTAGTGAAATGATTATGGTCAATGCTAAAATGTTGACCAAATTGAAAAGAATTTAAGAGAAGGGCAACCACGTGGCATATTTTGAAAAAAAAATAGTGGATGGATGTGCACAATGGATGAAAAAGAGAAGTTCTTTATACTAATGGGGTGGTAGGAGGATTGACAAACTATATGGGATAAATAAAAAAGAAGTGTCATCATTGCAAAATGTCAAAAAAAACATCAGCATGTCAAAAACAATGTCCTTATGTCAAAAACAACATCCACAGTCAAGTGCCTTGTTCAAATTATCCCATATCTTTTGTCACACATTAGACAAACTATGGATTTTAGTATAAATAGATCTTCTCTACCCTTCATTTTTACATCCAATGAAGCAATTCATTCATTCAGCCATCAAGATTTTTCTTAAGGTAAATGGGTAAGTTTTCTTTAATTCTTATTGAATTCAGTAATTTTGTTTGTTCATTTTCATTTTCATTAATTTTCATTAATTATTGCCAATTGACTTTGTTAGAGTATGTTCCAGTTGATGTCCATAAAAACATCAAAAATGATGTCAAAATCGATGTTTCAAAAAACATTTTAAAATTTTGAGAAAGTTTTGAAAGTATGCTAACGTGGCATGCCACATCACTTTTCTTCCTAGTCCACGTCAGATTTATAAGGGGTCCACGTCAAAGGACACGTCATGGATGAAAAGTGATCCTACGTGTCGCTACCCGCTCAAAAATGCTGACATGGCAAGCCCATGCTAAAATTCAGACATCAAGTTTGACGCGCATCAAAAAATGCGTTTATTGGTTTGACGCCGCATCAAGTCCACGTTCATGGACGCGTTTTTGGCTTGTCCATTTTGACGGATTTTTTTGCACATCACAGTTGACGTCAACCCGTCAAAAAAAACGTCAACTTTGACATTTTTTTCCTGCGTTTTCTTATAGTGATTTCACTTTTGTTTTTATTTCCTTTATGCAAAATTTCAGATTTCCATTCTATCATGTGCTAAGTCTGAAAAGTCTTGGTATTGTGCTGGTGGGCTTGGGATGTTGAATCATCACTTGGCCAAGGTAGCTGTGCTTGCGGGGATAGAGAATAAGAGTGAGTCCTCGGATTCTGTCGGGATCCGATTCTGGGAACTAAAGTGGGTTGGTAAGAAGATTGCGTGTACTAGAGGGAATTTGAGTATTATCTGATTGCCTTAGGAACTTTTGTGTGGGATAGCCACTCCTAGGTTGGGTGAGATCTGGTAGTGACCAGTCTTGGGTCAATTGAAGAGTTGAGAGGTCCTGCTGTACCCGGAAGTAGGAATTAGATTGGTATTTCGAGTCTTTCAGTTATCCGGTTCCAAGCTCTGCTTAGGGATCCTGGTCTGGGTAGAATCTGTTGTTGTAGTATTGAGAGGTTGATGAGGATTCCTTGTGTGACCTATTGGACTAGATCCATATCCGGATCAGTTGTGAGGGAATAATTGCTACCTAGTGTTTGTCTTGTGTTTTGTTGTTTAAAGTGGAATTTCAGTCACTCTAAAACATTGAAAGGTAGGATTTATGTGTCCTTCCAGAACCCCAAGAGCGGACCCCTCTAAGATAGAGGTTAAACTTCATATTTTAGTTACGAAAGATTGCTAAATACGGATCCAGACCCGGAAGATGAACAAGATTATGACACTCCTTCCGGTTCCGCATACATCTAGCTAGACATTCTTTTAGTTTCTCGGATAGGGAGAAGAACATGATTAAAACACTCCTCCTTGTTTCGAGATGGTGTTTGGGTTGTGGGATTTGAGAGGAAAAAGGTTTAGTGACGGTTGGCAAATGTAAACCATTTCCGGCTTCAGATCTGGTTATAGTTTATTTTTGTGGGCTTCCGCATCCTAATCCGGTCAGCCTCAGGAAACTACGGATAAATCTCTAGGGAATGATACACGAGTCATCCTAAAAGTGTTTTTAGTCATTTTTAAACACTTACTAGGACAATTGTGCTTTCTTGTACTACGACAGGGAGGTGTATGGTTGGCATGAAAGATTGGAGGTGCCACCCAATCCATTGGAGGTGCATCATTGGACGCGCTGCAGTCCTACCTACTAACTTGTCTTCTTTCCCGCATTGGCACTTATCCGCTCGGCAATACTGCCTAGCTATTCCGTCCACCCTCAATGGGACCTTGCATTGCATGGTCTCCCCAACCTCACCCTCTGCCACTCAACACTCAAATGTTAGGCATTATATTCACCTAATTCATTAGTGGTCGATTGGCTAGGGCTAGTAGCACTTGTTGAACTCCCTATAGCATTTGTAATTGTATTTGTATGCTCCCAATTGTAGAGATGAGGTCTTGCATTCCTTGGTCTATGCGCAATTTTGGTAGTTATGGTGCATTTACCTTTGAATCTTCTGCTCTTTATTGCTAGGAGGCTCTGGCAGCTTCAAGGTTGCGTGTAATACGCCCTCGCGTGTCTGGATTCCATTGCATCAAGTAGACACTTGCTTGTGATCATTTAGGCGGACCCCTTCATTTGATTCATCTTTATATTGCAGCTACTACTTTTCTCACAAAAATATGTCTACTACAAAGGGAATACCACCTTCTTGCCCCTCAGAAACACCTTCCTTCCATTCAATCAAGCTCCCAATTTGCCTACAACAAAGGTACTATCAATTCTTTGTCTTTGGATTTTCTGACTAATAGTATCATTTTTGAGGTGATCACAAAGCTAGAAAGGAGTCTTCAAAGCAATTGACAACACTCTATGCAACCTTCGGCCCAACCCCCTTGTCCAATGCCCCCAAAATAGAGTATCTTGAATTAGGCACACCTCCTCGATGGTCATTCAACCTTTGTTCAAGGTTGTTGTCATGGCAATTCCCTAGGCAATAATCAGTACTCCAAAGTGCCATCTTGGCCTCTGAAAACAATTGTGGTTGCAAATGGAGAGCGTACAAACTCTAGATATGTACCATGCCAATTTCTATAGCAAATCTGCAAGGAAGACTACCCTCTGATGATGGCATCCACCACAACACAAGTTGGATCCCTCATTCTTGCATCTTTGCTAGGCCATGTAAATCAAAATTGTCCCCTTCGCAAGTGTGATCTCTCCATCACAAGTTCCTTCTCCCCTTCTCCCCTACTTTCACCAACAATCCATGAGTGCATTCTGTGGCCTCTCCAAAGCATATCTAGTGAGGGCTCAACATCAGGCCTAATGCTAGGCATTAGATTCTCCTTTGAAGGCACCCCCATGGCCAACTATTGTCTACAATTGGTAACCCTTGTCAAACTTCTATGTCCTGAAATATGTTGGGCGCCAATTTTTGCTACAATTAGTGAATCCAATTTTCAAAATTGAAACCACATTTATGTCTTGAGCAATAGGAGGGCATGCTTGACAAGTTCTCTTTTCTATTTCTTTGGATTGAGTATCATCCTAAGGTGTATCATCTCTAAACATTTCTCTATGGCATTTTTTTCGTTGCTTGGGCATTGAGGGGGTAACCTTTAAAGCACTAAATTGTTTTTTTGGCAACATAGCGATTTTGAGCAACTCACTACAAATGGAATTTTTATTTTTTTTCTTTGAAATTTTCGCAAAACATGTGTCCAAAGAGTAGCTTTAAGGCCTAACAATTTTTATAACTTTCAAATACATGATTGAAAAGTTATTGTATAATATTGAGTTTCCACTACTCAATGGGCAACCTGGGCAACAAAAAAAAAATTCTTTGAAAATCACTTTTAAAAAATATAAAAATTTGAAATTGGTTCCCTAGATTTATATACACATGGAAAGCTTTGAATAATTCCATTTTGATTAATGAGATAAAAAATTATGAGGAGTTTTAGTTTGGGGTAGTTTGTAGGTAGTTACAAAATCTCTATTCTAAAATAAACTTTGAAGTCCTTTATTTAACTCAATTTTAAATATTTTTGGAAAAAAATAAAATTATTAGGAGTAGATTGTTTATTAAAAATTTATAACCATTGGAATTGGCATTTTTCAATTCCATAACTAAATTCTTAATAATTTAGTATTTTGAATCATAATCTATTTCTTTCTACTTACTATTTTTTTCCTATATGTTGTACAATTCCAAATGATCTGAAAATTTTCAAGCATGTAGCCAACTTGCCTTGAAGAATGAATTCAAAGAAGTACCACCAACATGGACATTTTTTCATAAAAATGTGACCTTGTGAAGTGCAGTTGCCTCGTTTTTTGTTGGGCCCCCCAAAGGATTTTTGTCACTTCAAATGCTAATATCTTGCAATCTACATGGTAGAAATTTCTGAAATTTTTTTCACATCTTCTCAAACCATCGTACTATAAGATCCTAAGGTTACTATTGTACGCGTAATCTAGGCATAGGTAATTAGGTATCCTTAACACAACAAATGTATTAAGATGACTCAAATTATCATCCTAGGAAATTTTGGATGTTGTCTTGATTTTAGGTTTTTGGAACTTGGATTGATTGGAATTTGACTTTTCGGTGTATGATCCGTTCAACTTGCAAACTACTTTTCGGAACTTGTTCTTTTCTGTGTCAAGTTGAGAGAGTTTGCTTTGGAAAATCACGAGGATTCTGACTGCGATTGAGAATAGTTTTCTATAGAGTTCAATAAAATCTTCTAATCTTCAGTCTTCAATCTTCAAATCTTCATACTCCTTTCCATTGACCTATCCTATAGTGGCTCTATAAGGATCTAGGTAAAGGTAGGTGATAAGATCCCACGACCTCGGACGGGTAAAACGAGACGACCAAACCACAAGTTGACTGTCCAAAAAATTGGCTCTTAAATTCAAATCTACAATGATCAGCAAGCGAGCCTCACCAATGGGAATGACATAAAAGAATGACCATGTAGGTGATCAATCCCACTTTGTTGCCACAAATACAAAACAAGGTTAATATTGAATCAACACATAGCTTGCAACAAAATTTATAATACGGAAATGAAAAACAATGAGCCTTCCAAACTGGCTAGGAACAAAATAAAGACAACGAGCCTCCAAATCTGGCTAGGAATAACAAGCCACAAGCCACAACACATGATTCCTCATGTCTTCACATCTTCAACTCTTCAAACCTTAAAGTCTTCAACAAATGTAGAATTGAACTTGAAACTAAACTCTAATCTAGTTGCGCTCTTTGATCTACTACCAAAAACGACTCCAGCCTCCAAATGCTAATTGCAATAGCTATTTGAAAAGCTAATGAGATAATCTAACACCTCTCAAAATTTCAAATTAAACTAATATACTGTCCAAAAGATATAGACAAGCAAAGTCTCGGCTTCTCTTTTGAAAGGCAACAGACCTCTCCTATCTCAAAATCCTATACATTCTTCAATTTTTGCTCAAACTTCAAGTATAATAGCTTCTTAAAAAGATAAACTCACAATATAACTTTTTTTCAAATTTCAAATTGATTTAGGATATTGTCCAAAAGTTATGGACAAACAAAGTCTCGGCCTTCTCTTTTGAAAGGCAACAGACCCCTCCTCCCTTCGAACTCTATAACTCCTTTTATATTTCTTCAAATCTCAAGTGTAATAGCTTCATAGAAAGCTAACATCACAAACAACCTTTTCTAAGGATCTCACTCAAAGATGCTAGCTTGAATAAGAATTATGAGCTTCGAAAAACTCAGTTGCTTTAGTTGAGTAGCCACAAACTCCGTCACCTTTGAACTCCCATAACTTTCTCAATACAAACTCAAATCAAGTTTGCAAACTCATTTTGGAAAGACAATCTTACAAAGAACAACTCCTTGAATTTTCATTGCAAAATGATTGATACAAAGAAAATATACTCCATCAAATTTCAAATTTCAAACCCCTCTTTTCTTCCATATACCTCTCAACACAACAACTTTTTCTTCACACAAACACCCTCAAAACAAGGTAGAAGATGCTGACCTACCTTCTAGACCCCTAAGGTAGGAGGAATCACCCTAAAATAACACACATGGCCTCTTTACTCCCCCATTGAATCTTGGAAACAACCAAAGGTAAGTTCCTATTCATTTCTTAAAACCAATGAACCCCAAAGGTCTAAACTAGTAGGCAAAACACTTCTATTCTTCTATCATTTAACTTCTAATACAAAAAAATACAAAAAAATACAATATAAAATTTTAAACTAGTGAAAGAACTACAATTCAAACTAAACGGAGGTAAAAACTGAAGTCGAAGAAGAACGCTACTCCATCTGCAAGAACTTGAGGATGTGCTTGATAATGTTTGTCACACAATCTACACATTTGGCCTTTGTTACAGGATTCACTGGCTCTTTCAACTAATGTTGATGGCTAGTGTCTTCTCTGTCCGGCCTCATCATATAAAAATACTGGTCTTCGTTCAAGCCCTCAAAACTTGCCTCAAATGTCACATCTTGGGTGCCCCGTTCAACACATCTTACTTGAAGTAGAATCACCAAAGTACGAGCGTTTCTATCGAGATTTCCATGCCAACGTTACTCCACACGAGGTTTCTTTAGTGGACGAGAAGGTCCAGTTTCATCTTGTGGATAGAATGACAATGGTGAAGAAATCGCTGGCTAAAATGGTTGACTCGGCAATTGTGACAAGAAAAGCTCTAATTCCGCTTTTGGATCTACCTCTAGATCTTGTGGCTCTATAAAACCCCTCCAGTTTGACATTGCAAAGTTGAACTTTAAAACTAAGTATACAATCTATAATATTGGGAAGAGCACTTTAGACTATTCAAATTTGTCAAAGGTTTTTGTCCTTTTAACAATTCTAATGGTAACAAGTGTTAGTTTAAAGCCACTCAATATGTCGTCTTAAAGCTTTCTTCTTTAGATTCTTAGAACCTCTTCAAAATACAAAATAAATATATATTTTAAATATTGTACAAATATACAACATGACACCGGATTCTCACCCAAACCAAACTTATTCCGGATTTCTAATCCAACTGTTTGACATACCAATTTTTGGCACCTCTATTTTATCCTCAAAGAGTCCTCACTTGCTTTTTCTGAGGGGTAGGGAACTTCACCACTCTAGATTCATACATATAAACTCTTCTCTTAAATCAACCAAACACACTCCAAGAAATTACTAGTTGAGTAGGGAGAGTGACACCCTCACAACTTTCCGGATTGTTCATCCAAAAAGTAGGTCACACAGGGATACACGAGACCCTATTTACTACAAAGACAAATTATTGACTTTCGGAACTAAAAGAATGACTTCCTAGCTTTCGACCACTTTTGAGGTTGGCAGACCTTCTGGTGGTTGGAAATATTCCTCTTGGCGGCTACTCACCTTCGCACGGAACCGCTCTTCGAATTCCAAACTAGCTTTCGGACCACTTCCGGGTTCCCATTGGATCACTGATCCAGTGATTTAAAGGCACCACGCACAGCTGTTCACTTGCAATCTAGACTCCTATGCAAAACACACTTAGCCTAATCCGGCCGCCAAGGAATCCAAACTCCTCCCTTGCACACTCTCACATACACACCCTCACGCAAGTGACCATAAACGCAATACGCAAGAAAATGATCCCCAAGGTGATCTCCTAGATGCTTCGATTAAATGACAAGGAAAGAAATGGGAGGCCAATAAGCTAGCCCGCCCATTAAAAACCAACACAAAGTGACCGAACGGTCGAACACAAAACCCGGACAACGGCCTCCACAAAATCTGGCTAACGGTCCTACTGACTATTCCGAAAAAATCGGAAATCCGTTAACACTTTAAAAGTCCAGAACATCAGACCCCACATTTGGAAAACCCGCGTCGAAAACAAAAAGTCTAACTAACAAACCAACACTCCTAACTAGTCACCTGCCCTTTTGGGCCTTCTTTGTCAAAGTTTCGGCTTTCGGTGCCTGCACAGCTAACTTCCAGCGGGACTTCGGTGGAGTGTTCTTCCTCATAAATCGGGTCCAAGGAAGAGGAGGATCCATCTCCGCATACTCCGACTCTGAATTCGAATTCGTCTCGGCTTTTTCCTCTTCCAACTCCATAACTTCAAGTAGATCTTTGATTATCCGCCTCAAGGTTTTCAACTGTGAGAGATCCATGATTTTGACGGGGATCACTAGAAGAAAACCAGAAGAAACTGCGTTTTACTTCACAGAAACTATGTTGTACTCAATAGAAAAGTATCATCTAGATTTTGTTGAGGTCTCCCTTTATAACACAAAATTTTGCATTCTAATACAAAATTCTATGTTTTACTTGTTTAAAATCTGCATTTTACTTGTCAAATTCTATGTTGAACCGTTGGAACAAAGAATTTTGCATTACAAAGGGAGAACTCAATAAAATCTAGATGATACTTTTCTGTTGAGTACAACACATTTTTTGTGAAGTTCAATGCAATTTCTTTTGGTTTTCTTCTAGTGGATGGTCGAGGAGGCGTGGGTTCTCGCATGTAGGTGAAACTTTCTGGATTGGTCCGGAACGGATTATGTATAACTCCAGTCTACTAAACCAGCCCTACCATAACTGCAACAGAAGAGGAGAAGTGGTAGGAATAGAATTACCATTGATTGCCATCCAGTCGTCAACTCTGAAAATATGTCTCGGCCTCTCGGGGGGGTCATTTAGAGTGTCCATTAGAAACCACGTGTGAACAAAACTTTAGACCACCTATATACTTTTTGAATTTTAAATAAAACAAAATTAAAAAAATATGAATAGATTTTCCTACTTTGAAAGTTTATGTTTTGAATTATTGATATTTTTATTTGTTAATAATAATTAGTTACAAATTTTTGAAGTAAAAAGATACACTGTAAAACTAAAAAATAACTTTCACACCCCTATATTATATAAGAAAAAAAAATCTAAAAAATGAACTAAATATTCCTAAAAATAACTCATTATTGAAAGCTCATTTTGAGTTGAATATTGACTCAATGGTCATCTAAATGTGTCCTCTATAATTATTTGAGTTGAAAAACATGCCATTTTAGTTCATTTTCAACCTCTTCTAGAAATCATTTCATGAATATTTTATTTGAGTTGGAAATTTTGGCAATAGAAAGCTATAGTCGTTATTAAATAATGTTCAAAATTTTAGGTTGAAATTATAGTTGATTAGAAACCACTTGTTTGTGCGTGGTTTGTTATAGTAGAACTAAGTGCACCCCCCAAGAAATACATTCTTCACCGGGGTGGTCTTTGGTGTCGCCTTCAAATCCAATTTGGGATTCAGAATCTTCTGGGCTTTTGTAATCTTCTTCATGGCCGAGGATGTTCCAACCACTGGTCCTGGCCTGATTGTTGTCTGTAGGGCCGTATGCAATTGGGTCACCTCAGAAAAGTCTCCACCAGATAAATCTACAAACAATGCTTGGTCCAATTGCAAGAGCGGATCAAGATTACCTATCAATTGGAGCATCTCCTTCAGTGCCGTCTCAATCCGGGATTCAAAGTTGACCAAGATGGTAACGACCTTTGTTCTGGTAATGTGGCCTTTTTGTATCATCTAGTTGTTCCAAAGAGTGAATCTGGTGATCACATCCGTGGGTGGATCGATTAACGTTCTTAGTTTCCGGACAAGGTCTATTGTTTCTGTCACCTTCTTGTTCGCAATGTTCATCTCCCCTAGTCCCCTTCTGCCCAACTCGCGTGCTCCCGGAAATGGTTCCGTTCCTGATCGATGGTCCAGATCCACTCCTCCATTTGGCGCAACACTTCCAGATCTGGTCTTCTGTGAAGGGCATCGAGTACCTCGGTTTTATTTGCCACGCCCAACTTCTCGCACACGCTCCAAATCAAGGTCGTCATCCTCTCATTCGTCCCCTTTGTGGTACTCAACCAATTGATGGTGGACTTCCTTCGTGTTGAGGGATTGTCCGGCAAACCACACTTCAACTCCGGCTTCTCTTCTTCTTCTTCAGATTCGGAGGCTTCCAGATCCTTTTCCAAGGAGAGTCCGTATTTCAAAAAGTTTTTCCCTTGGCGGTACGTGATCATTTCCGGAATCCGGATCACTTAGCATCTCCTGTAAATGGTAGAGGTGGAAGAGGTAGGGGCTAATCGGGCTAGACCTCTTACCCACAACATTTTTTGCTAACTTATCTACTATGAAGTGGATGATCAACCCCCAACTCATAGGTCTAGAAGCCAGATTTTTCCTATCTCTTAGAGCTCTAAAGACGGTGTTTGCTAAAATAACTATAATCCAGATGGGCTTTTCCGGATACAAGATCGGGCTGAGGAATTCAAGCAATTACTAGTCCCAAGGACTTTGGCAGTCGCTTGCGGCATATCCCTCCTTCGGATTGGCTGGATTCCGGAAACTATTACTACGAACTTATTAGTCTGGCCGGCCCATCCGGCTCCTTTGCTCGGGGCAAAGTATATGCTTGCCCACATCTCCGCGGTCCAGGCCTTAGGATGCCCTCTAACAGTCAACTAGTATTGGTTGGAAATTCCGTTAATGAGTTTTTCAATCATATCCTCGTTCTGGATGGTCCACGACTTTCTCAGAAATCCGAGACAATCCATTGTTGTCAAGTCATCCTCCAACTGCTGGAAGCGTTCCAGATCCATAGAAATACCCAGACTAATCATCTGGGCCGTCACTACCAATTTCCACGGCTTGCTGGGTTCCACCATGACTACCGACACACTACCACAAATTTCAATGCAATCGGCACCGGCCTTCCTTTCTCTCCCTAATGTAGTCCTAGCTCACCACTCTTTCACTTACTAAGCGCGGCGCAATGAAACGCGGAGAAAAGAGAAAGAATGAGGGTGGCGGTAAGGTTTAAGTATTGTTAGAGGTTCCAGATTCGCTGATCCAACCTCGTTCCCGTAAGTTCTTTAGCCGAAACTAGGCTATGGGTCCCACTAGTCTGAAACTTTCCAATTTTCAGCTACTGGTTCCGAGTTGCTCCATAACCTTGATTACAATTTTAGTTTTCCTACTAAGGTACTATTCTCTAATTTTTATTTTTGGCTATTAATTTCCTATCCCTATGCAAAATTTGAATTTTTTCTCGTACTTTAGTCCTATTACATTTTTTTTTTAAATTTTCAGATGTTGCATACTTCCACAGTTACATGTGTCCAAAGTATCTTTTTTTCTCTAGAATTTGGTAGTTGTCATAGAAATGGTAGTTTTGGAGTGGTTTTGGTGAAAACATAGTCCAAATCATTTAGGAGTTAAAATGGATATTGCATTCCCAAGAAACTAATGAGTATTTCTATCTCTAAGAGAAGTTAGATAAAAACACGCTAGAAATTTACGTAATAAAAAATTGTCATGATGGGCCAAGAATCCCATGAAGTGATTTTTGGTCCTTTAGAGGGAGTTCAATTTCACAACATAGCAAACACCTATCAAATAGTGTGTCTAAATGTGAAATTATTTATGGAGAATTGAACCTAAATCTGTAACCATAGTGATCACTATTAGAAATATATGAAAATGAAGTACAATATGTTGAAGAACTATTGCATATTCCTTTAAAAAAAAAAGGATGCTGAAGTGGAAGTTCGTAGTTTAAAGTTTAAACTTTGAAACAGAGAAATATTCACTTTTGAAGTCCATATGAGTAGAGCATCAATCAAAGACAATGGATTTTCTAATACATTAACCACAATGACTTTGTCATGCAATAGCTTATCATATAGTCCTTCACATTGTACATTTATTTTGAAGGTGCTTATAAGCAAGGTTTTGAAATTAAAATTATTATCAATAGTTTTTTTTTACTTTGAATTATTGTTTTGTACTTTTTCTTTTTCTTTCTCATTACAATATAACCTCTTCTATAAATTTGTTTTTCTCCCTTCAATTTGCACTTTTACATATATTTATTTTAGTTAATATTGGATTTCATATTTTTTTATTTTTTTAAAGTTCTAGTTTTCATATCTAAATTACTTCACTTTCATGTCCATCATAGGTATCAATATTTGGTTTTGACACCTTAAAGAAGTAGGTGTTCAATTTATTGGACATTGGTTTTTTCATATTATGATGTCAAATTTAAATGCAATAGCATGGCTATCACATTTAATATGGTGAAAGTATAATCTTGGAGTATTTGTTTTGAATTTTACAACTATCTAACACTTTCTCAATTACAAAATTGTAGTTATTTCGTCCTTTGTTGTGCATTCAAGTTAGTTGGAGTACAAATAGTAGATATATTGCACTAGATGATATGGGGAAGCCCATTTTGTAAATGACAAAGTTCACAATTGAGAAGTAGGTCTTATTGAGTAACTTTGGGATCTTCATTTGGGGTCATTTGGGCCTCACAAGCACTTCTAATGCAAGTTTGACTATATTAGTAAGCACCACTGTCATAGATCTTGTAAAGTACAAGTTGAAGAAAAACGTTATAGTAGCACATGCTCCACAAGACATCTTTGCACTAGAAGAAATCCATATTTCAGGTGATGGATTTTAGGTGACATTCACTATAACAATCCGTGTTTTTATGTAAATAATAACTTCCAATGTAACATCAAGTTGAATCTTCAAAAATCATTTGAAGCAAATCTCTAGATAGTTTTCAAATTTTGACCGTAAAAAAACTTTCTACTCTTCATGCTTGGTGGTTGCAAGAGAGACCGAACAATTTTGGTAGCATTCTACCAAAATTGCAATTTTTTGCCCTCAGTAATATAAGTACTAAAATACTATGAAACAGAACAATCTCAACCATTGATCTGAAAAATTGATGGCTAATAGTACTTTGGACTACATGTAAGTCCTAAAAAAGTACTATTTGAAAAAAAGACAGTTTGTCATAGAAATTGATACAAATAGGTATTAATTTATAAAAATATAAAAATCATGAACAAAAAAACTAAGAATTGGCCATTTGTAAAGACTTGATAGTGATTACATTTCACCAAAAAATAGAAATTGAAACCATCTTGAATGTTGGGAATGTTGTGTGCAACGAACCCTTATTTGCATGCATGTGGAGGACAAAAGATAGTTTAAAAAAATTCTTTTGTAGGCATGTGCCCGTCTAGTGTGGGAAGAACCCACAAAAATTTCAAGGGTATATCATAATTTTTGGATACCCCATAATACTACAAAACCCGAAATTGCAAAGTGTGACAAACTAGTTAAATTGAATTTTAATTAATGTAAAATAGCCCATTGTGGTTAGAATAAGAAGTTTGACATCATTTGGTTATTGAAAATTTTCAATTTTTCCCCCACAATAGTACAAGTGTGAGAAACAATGAGGGCAATTGAAATTATATTTTTTTTGACAAAGTATGAATTTGCTAAGAATTTTTGAAGTGCTCAATGCATTTTTGCCCATAAGAGTTTGTAGACTACCTCAAAACCAACAAAATTTGAATCCATTGTGCTCATTTAGCTCACCTAAAGTAGTCAAAGTCTTTTCTAGCATGGAAGGCCTAAAAAGTCAAATCTCGCAATGAATTCTCACTGAAAAATTGGAAGTTCCTAATGAAGTCACTAACTACTTCATTATTATCATGTAAGACATGCATTGAAGCCAAAATCTGAAAATATTGAAAACCCCCATAATGGGGTCATTTAGTAGGTGACCACAATGGGCTAATTTACCTTATAGAATGTTTTTTCAATTTTTTTGAAAAACAAAGAATCTCATGACTTCCAAGTTAGCCATCTCTAGTAAAAATTTCAAGTACGTTGACTTCATTTTCCAAAAGTTATAGTTGATGGCAACTTTGTCACTCCAATTGTGACGCAAAATAGTACCAGTCTTTCTTGTAATCACTTAGCTTTACATTGCCTCTTTTGATGCAAACTTCAAAAAAATTATGGAACTTATATTTTAAAACACATTTGTATTTTGTCCCAAACACTTAGGTCTTTAGGACTTTAGGGGTTACAAGTTGTTACAAGTTGTGATCCAATTTGAACATTAATTTCTTGGCATTCTTGGCGTTTCAAATTATTTTTTCTTGAATTTACTTCATCAACAAATATCAACAATTATCATACACCTTAACAAAGATATCCATTAAGCTCAAGTCAAAGATTCACCTTATACTCATTGCATTACTATAGACTTAATTCTTACACTACAACAATGGTAGTGTTTTATGACTGCAAAAATATGACTGAAGATGACTAGCGACTACTCATAGTCATATTCTTGAAGGTCAATACCTTGAGAAGAAATATGACTGCAAAATATGACTGTCAGTCGTTTTTGGGCCTTGTACTTCATGGGCGTATATTATACGTCCATTGGGAACACCAAAGTATTTCATAGGGAATGGTAGGGAACTCGTTTGAGAACATTGAGTTATATTATTGGTCATATTTTCATGGTAGTAACATTTTTTTGTTTTAGGGCAACCTAAAAAAAACATGGGCAATCAAAAAAAATATAGACAAGCCATTGTTTAAAATTTTGAAACCTAATCACCACTTTTTAGTGTTTTGAAACCCTAGCCGTCATTTTTTTTTAGGTTTTGAAACCTTAGCCATCATTTTTTAGGGTTTTGAAACCTTAGCCACTACTTCTTTTGACTCTTCTTCCTTACTTTTTGTTGTCTCTTGTCTCTTGTCTCTTTGAGTTCACTCTTGTTTCTTAGTTGTTGTGTTTTGTTGCTTTTTGAGTTCACTTTTGTTTCTTAATTGTTGTGTTTTATTGCATTTTGAGTTCACTCTTGTTTCTTAATTGTTGTGTTTTATTGCATTTTGAGTTCATTTTTGTTCCTTAATTGCTGTGTTTTGTTGCATCTTGAGTTCATTTTTGTTTCTTAGTTGTTGTATTTTGTTGCATCTTGAATTCACTTTTGCTTCTTAGTTGTTGTCTTTTGTTGCATCTTGAGTTACTCTTACTTCTTAGAGTTGTTGTCTTTTGTTGCATCTTCACTCTTGCTTCTTGTTTTTTTCTTCTTGCATCTTAATTCTTTCTTCTTTCTTACTTTTTGTTCTCTCTTTTTGTTTCTTATTTCTTTTTGTTGCATCTTAACTCTTTTTTGTTGTTTCTTGTTTCCTCTTAGTAGTTGCTCCTTATTGTTTTTTGTGCATCTTAACTTGTATTTGTTGTTATCTTTTAACATTTTTTGCCTTTTTTCTTCTTGTTCCTTACATCACCGTTGTTTTTCTTCTTACCCTAAATTTGTATTACATATTTTCTATTGTTGTAAACTTTTGAAGATTGAGCTTTGTTGTATGTTCATTAAAAATTAACCTCCTATTTCTTTAATTGTATATGCAGGCAACAAAATTGGAACAAAGTCATTGGAGGCTACTTGCAACTCACTTCATATTATTGTAAGAAATATAGTCTCTATTGACTTGTATAAATAATTCATTGTGATATACATATTTTGTATTTGTGACTAATAGATTATAAATGTCATTGAAAGGAGTCACATTTCTTCTTATATATTTCCTCTCCAATATAATTGTTTCTTGTATATCTTTAAAATCATATGTATTTGTTTTTAACTACTTGAAATCTTTTATTCAATTGTTAAATCATTTTAATGTATGATTGCAAATATACTTAGGTATCCTACAACCATTGTATGATTTGTTTAATTCATAGTTCAAAATACATATCAATAAAAAAATGACTACTTCGAGTCACAAAATGATTATAATAATTTCCAAAAAATGACTAGGAGCTCTCAATATGACTGAAAAATATGACTGAGAAGAGTCGTTTTACAAATCATCAAAAAATATGACTCACCGTAGTCATATTTTACATGATTGCAAAATATGACTCACCACAGTCATATTCCACATGACTGCAAAATATGACTGACCACAGTCATATTCCACATGACTGCAAAATATGACTGACCACAGTCATATTTCACGTCATCAAAAAATATGACTCAACACAATCATATTCCAGAAAATATGACCGACCATAGTCATATTCCACGTCATCAAAAAATATGACTCAATGCAGTTATATTCCACAAAATATGACTTACCACAATCATATTCCACATCATCAAAAAATATGACTCAACGCAGTCATATTTCACAAAATATGACTGACTAATTATATTCCACGTCATCAAAAAATATGACTCAACGCAGTCATATTCTACATAGGATTTTTTCATTTACCCGGGCAGCTCAATAAAAAGTCAAAGAAAGTCAAAATATACGCCTTGTTGGCATACTATAGCTCATTATGGGTATTTATACCCCTCAACTTATATGACTGCCAATATGACTGATGTCTGAAGCGACTGCTTCTAAACGACTGCTGCAGTCATATTTTGAGTCATCTACAGTGATTTCCGCGCCAGTCATATTTTTTGATTTTACGACTGACTGCAGTCATTTTTTGCAGTCATAAAAGACTGCTTTTGTTGTAGTGTTAAGTCTTGGACGCAACCTTATAGTTAAGGTAGATAGTCTAAAAAATTCATACAACACTACAGTTTCCTAGAAAATCATTCATACAACACTTTTAGTCATTGGCACCATTACAAGGTTAACTAATCCAAACATTCAAGGCAAGAATTAAGAGATACTAAGGTTAGAAGTTGAATCATAATCACCTTGATGAAGTGAGGTCATTCAACTTTGAAAATTGTCCATAAGAAATAATGTGGAATATATTAATTAACATGTAAAAGGCAATCCAAAGGATTCTAGGTTTGAAAGGGTTAATTCAATTGATCATATTGTGAAAAATATAATCTACATGAGGCCATATTTTATGTCACTAGAATCAATGAATAGAATTATACATGTTGGTCTAAAACTAAATCAAATTATCAAAAATGAAAAAGAAAGGTTCCATATGACCTACTCAAATTGGCTCAAATAACATGAGATCAAATTGGAAACCTTCGTCCTTTACGTGTTAAATTAATTGCAACCTTGCAAATTCAATCAAATATTCAATTTCACATCCCTCCAAAGATTTCGTCACCTTTTCTATTTCAATTCTAAGGCCAAAGCAGTAAAATTGAACAAAATCGAGTCCTAAAATTGGAACTCAACCAAGTTAACCCTTAAATGATGACTTACACGATGAGCTGGTGACCGTGGAAAAATACGGGCTGTGAACAGTAGGGGTAGTCACACCTTCTTCACTTGGCACTTGGAGAATGGAGAATGAGAAGTTGGTAAGGGTTTGGAGGACCCAGTGGGACGTGGTGGGTGAAGAAGGTGTGACACCCCTAAAAGATGTGTTGAGGGTGGAGAATGAAAAAAGTGGAGAATCTACTTACCTAAACCTAAGATTAGATGGAAAGTTGGAGGGAAACCAACAACAACAAAGGTAAAAGTGGCATGGAAAGATAAAAGTGTAGGGCACAAAGGAATATACTTAGTTGGATATATTTTCCGCACTCCCAATCTTCACCTCCCGAGGTGAAGACTAAGAGTGTGGAAGATATATCCAACTGAGTATATTCTACCAACATGAAGCCAACCCCAAGCCGCCACTTTTCCATTCTCCAAGTGAAGAAGGTGTGACTACCCCTAGTGTCGACCTCTGCAAGACCATTTCCGCGCGTTCAACAGTGGCGGCCCAGTGCCAGGTAATTTCAGCAGTCGGGCAGCCCGACCTCAGCAGGAGTTGGAACAGTAGAAACCGTGACGTCTCTGCCTGTCATTGCCTTGGTCACACCTTCTGGAACAGTGATTTCCAGGAACGACCACATCCCTGGCAAAGTACTTTGTGTGCAAGCTACTGCATATGACGCCTAGTATGCTAACTTTCTAAACATTTGTTCTCGAAATGTGCACCGGATTTGGGAGACGTGAAAGTAAGATGTGTGAAGCGAGTGAGCTTGCTTGGTAGTTGCTTCACTTGAGAATTTCTGGTCACATGCAAAGCTCTGAATGTGCATGAGAAGGACTTTTCTGCTGCATCCAAGTCTGTGGCAAGTAAGTTTGGAATTGGTAGCTCACACAAATTTCTGAAATCTGAAACCAACTGATGTACTACAAACATATCCAGAGTTAGCCTCGACATCAAGAACTCAATCCGCCTGCAAAGCTTCTAATAGGCACTGCAACGAACTCAACAAGTTTTGTAGTAAGCTTGTAACATCACTGCCATTCCTGAAGCGAAGCAATAAAACGATGAAAAACAAGTCTAATGAAAATCAATCACCACTCATGACTTCGGAATAGGTCTAGAAGGTGGTCCACGATCCTCAGCATGTTGACGGGCATGTTGATTGCAGAATAACTTCCATCACTTTCCACCTGACAAATTGGATTCCACGGGAATCCCTGCATTCCACACGATAAGCCTGTTGTTTAAGCCTTCTGTCCAAGAAACTCGAGTACTATCATCTTCCACGACTCAATATGCAGAAGACATTCTTGTTCGAACCAGCTCTTAATGAATTGTTTTGTGATACTGTTCATATATATGATATTGTTCACATGTAGCAAGCCCTCTAGTTTCACTACCCCACTGTTTGATATGTCAATGCTTGCATGCTCGTCCCGAATTTGCAAGACGACAATCATTGAACGACAGAATTCACAAAGCTAATATTGAACAAGTGGGAACTGAAAGGTCAAAGATTAAAAAAACAAGCACCTTCTTCCGCGGTGCAATCCAGCAACAATTCAACCCGCAAAGGTACACAACAAACTCACAAATAACAAGATCCAATGACACAAGGGTTGGAACTATGTTTTACCCGTACGGCTCCTACATTCTCAACAGCTTCCAATGTTTTGCCTGAACAGTTCAAGCCAATCATTCAATTAGCCCCTAAAGTACCAAAGTCCCCTTGGGGAACACTTGGGATTTTGGGCAGGCTCGTGTGACCTCAAATTTTGACCTGATTTTTTAAAACTTTTTTTGAAGATAAGAAATCAGATCAGCTTTCTAAAAATACTATTTTTTTTTCCAATTGGTGTCCAGGAGCAAAAGTTATGCCGCTCAAAGTTTAAAAAGCAGTTCGCTGGGCAAAAATAAAAACACACCAAAAAAAAAAAAATCTTAATTTTTAATTTTTTTCTGAAAGATTATGTTTTTGTCTACATTTGAAGCTTTGATTCATTCTATTTGGACTAATAATGAGAAAGGTTATGGACAATCTCATTTTTTGGGCAATCTACTCATCTTCAGAGAAAAAAACTTTTAGAATTCATTTTTGAATTCAATTTTGAGTTTTTTTCAATTCTTTTTTTTTTGGTACCGTAAAGTTTGCTTGCAAGAAGAGTCTCACCGTTGGGATTATGATGTTTCAATTCCATCTTAGAGATATTAACAATTTAGAGTTTTGTTCAATTTTGGACCTACTTGTACTTAATAATTTCTTTATATGTGAAAATCAAGTTTTGACATTCTGAAATTTTTATCCCCAACTCTCAACTCAAATACTCAACATAAAAAATTTTCACTTTATGGTGTGTAGTACAAAAAAAATCCACAAATGGCGGTCAAAGTCATCTGAAATTGCTGGCCAGCATTCAAAAAAACTTGTTTTTCCAACTTCAAATGCTAATATCTTCTAATCCGTACAGTCAAACTTCATGAAATTTTTACCACATGATTCAAGACAAGTTAATTACAAGATCCCACGGTTAGATCCAAAAAAAATGTTTTTTTTGGTTTCTTGGGTGATCGCAGCAGAAATGGCAGTTTTCAGTG
Source organism: Rhytidiadelphus loreus (assembly GCA_947034895.1). Taxonomy (NCBI): domain Eukaryota; kingdom Viridiplantae; phylum Streptophyta; class Bryopsida; order Hypnales; family Hylocomiaceae; genus Rhytidiadelphus; species Rhytidiadelphus loreus. The sequence goes on from OX344764.1 coordinate 19,354,841, forward strand.
GTTTTGGAGCCAGAAAATGCCGTGGTATATTAGGGGTTAGATAGGAAAAGATGATCAAAGTCGTTGATAGAAAATAGCTAATGGTCCTACTCATTTGCCTTTGGAGACTTCTTAGATGTCTAGTACAGAAGAAACTTCAATTTGGAGAATTCAATCCAAATATTTCAATCAAAGTAAGAGAATGTAATGGAAGCCTTCCGATTACTGCATTTATTAACATTTGACATAGTTATAAAGTAAAACAACAGAAAATAGGGCAGAGCAAAACATGGAAAGACGTATTGGTGAAATGATGATGAGCCTCAATAAAAATTTAAACGCATTCCCCACAAAAGCCCAACTACAGCTAAATAATTTAAGCAATTCAACATTGACAACCCCATGAGCCAAAGAATGATTAAATCCTTTGTAACCCTAAAAAAATCCCTACAAGAAAGCAGGAGGAGACAATCACATGACTCGACAACTCGATTCTAGTAATGAATCTTGATAAAACTGAGAGGAATTGCGGATTCGTAAACCACTCCCGGGAAGTGCGCCGTTCATTTCCCGGGAGGCTTCTGCAGCGTAATGCCCGATTACGCAGGTTTTCTTGCGTAATCGGGCATTACGGATTTCTCATCCGATTTTGATTCTTCATCCCCGAGTTTCATCCCTTTTTGCTCGTGGTTTACGCCGGTCAATGCCTCTCGTCGTCGGGCTTTTTGGAAAAAAAAGCACCTCCTTGTCGGGCTCCGCCCTCCTCGTCAGCCCTTTTTTTTCCAAAAAGCCCTCCTCCTCGGGCATTGCCCTATACCAAGAAACCTTGAATTCCCATAGACTGTTGGTCATGAGCATCCCTTCTTAAAACCAACATTGAACAACCACGTTCCTGAAACGGAAGGAAAGGAACTAACTAGAGAAACTACCATATTCAGCATCACAATGATGTACAAATGTGAATGCCCCACCTCGAATAAAAAAAGAATGACAAATGTAGCACAAGTCAGCAAGTCAACACAGAAAGTAGCCCGGGTATGGAAATTATAAGATGGGCAATGTGGGCCTTCTAAGAATCTGTGACTCTCTATAAATATCAGTTCCTTCAATGACGCTGATTTTGCATAGCGTGATGCCGCACGGCTTCAAGAGAAAAAAAAAATGGATGGAAAACGGCTCTTTTCTATTCAGTAGACTGTTTCAATGATCATTCCCAAAGGTGACCGGGCGATCATCGATCTCCACTTCACCCGTGTCCGAATTCCAGAGTTCAGCGCCAATCGAATCATGCAATAAAAATCCCAGACGTACGCCAAACCCTCACTGATCGCTCACCCCGCAGACTGAAATCACATTGATCACTAAGAAATTTACGAAACATAGCGTCGATCAGATCCCGGAAAAGCACCTTCTTCAGGAATTCTTGAAGGTCAGAGACTGTCGTCAGCAGTGTGAGCTGTACAAGTGAACCATTGTTCCTATGAATTGTGAGCATGTACGCTAAGCCTTCACAAACACATATAAAACTAACGAAATCAATTGTGTTGAAAGTGCAATCCAATTGAGCTTGCCAACCGAACTTCCATCTTGTTCGGGTGGATCCCATCTTGAAGGGCATGCACAGCAGGAGGTAGTCTAGCGAGCTATGGCGCGTTTTGTGTCCGTGGAGGTATGGACCGCTGTGGCGGTGGTGTTTTTGTGCTCCATCGCGTACCAGGTGGTGACGAAGCTGTTGTGGAAAGGGCTGTGGACGCCCCTGCGGTTGGGGAGCATCATGAGGAAGCAAGGCGTGCAAGGGCCGCCGTTCCGGTTCCTGTTTGGTCAGCAGAGGGAATCCATGGCGTACCAGAAGTCGTTTCCTGAGGTGGTGCCGCTTGATAGCTATGCGGATCTCTCGCCGACTGTCACGCCGACGGCCGCCCTCTTCTTTCCGAAATTTCCAGGTTGGGACTCATCCTTGGAGCAATCTAATGCAGCTGCACTCGAGCTGTGCTACTTTGGGGCTCAATTTGTGGTTTTCATGGGTGGTTGAATCGGCAAGAATATTCGCATAGTGTCGGGTTCTCGTGAAGTTTGTGAACGTAAGGGTGGAAATCTAGGGTCTGACTGAAAGAGTGCTTGATAAAGTGTGTGAAACCCCAAAGAGTAGGAATTAAATTGGTTGAGAAGCATACAAACCATCCTGGTCTCACTGTTAGAGGGAAGAGATAGTTGTGTTTTTGACTATTGATTTCAGAAACATACGGGTTTTTTATTCAGTGATTTGTTGCCAAGCTCCTCTCGATAGCATCAACTAGACCTCAGATTATCTGGTACTAAAGGTAGGCTGATGTGTGAGACATACTACTGATGAGTGAAACCCACGAGTGACAAATTGGTAGAAGTTCGGTGAACAAATTATCCAGGGGCTTCGACAGAGTGTTGACAAGTTGTGTGAAACCGCAGTAGGGTGGAAATTAAAGTGGTTAAAAATGATCCTGAAAATCTGGCACAGTCCTTGTGTTTGGGGCTCAATATTGGATCCTTCACAAAAAACGGGTTGTAACTAACTAAAAACAAATTAGTGAGACTTGAAACAAGGAGAGACTTGACCAAAAAAAACATTAGGGTTGCATTGCTGATTTTATTCCTCCACGGGAATTGCATGGCTGGCAAAAAAATTCTTAGAAAATTTCGAAGTCCGTTGGAAATCTCCCATCGCCCCTATCGCGGGAGAGGAGGCTTGATCGCAGGTCAAAATTGCCTGGGCCCCCAGACTAGGACCGTGCCGGATTCATGGGTGGTTGAATCGGCAAGAATATTCGCATTGTGTCTGGTTGTGGTGAAGTTTGTGAGCGAAAGGGTGGAAATCTAGGGTCTGACTGAAAGAGTGCTTGATAAGGTGTATGAAACTCCAAAGAGAGGGAATTAAATTGGTTGAGAAGCCGGCGGACAAAAGAATCCGGCTTTCACTCGCTTATTGTCTACTTCGTTGGAGTTTGTGAATTAATTCTCTTGGGCCTTCGTATGACACGATCAACGTCCATACCATTCTCAAATAGTCCACTGAATTTAGGCTGATATGTGCTGTGTGAAGCCCTCTCCTGATGATTTCCACGAATTTGTTGAAGTTCTGGGAACCAATTATCCAGGTTGACAAGGTGTGTGAAAGCATAAAGAGTGGAAATTATATTCGCTGAAAAGCGTACAAAAGAATTCTGATTTCACAGTTCGAGGGAAAAGAAGGATGTGTTTAGCTGTTGATGAAAGGAACCTACAAATGTTTTTCCTTGTCAACGATTGATGAGGGAAAGTGTTGACAAGCTCCAGTCGACAGCATCCTCAAATTTAGGCTGATTAGTGATGTGCGAAGCCCTCGATTGACGAGTTCCACTGATTTCTTCAGGCGTGAAGTACTTCCTCTACTGGCTCGGAACGAGCACTCGGCTTGTGGTGCGAGACCCGGAGATTGCGAAGGAAGTGTTTATCACCAACCACGCGTCCTTGGGGAGGTACTCCCTTGACGACACCTTCGTCGCTCGAATCCTCGGGAAAGGGTTGCTGCTACTTGTGGGGGAGAAATGGACCATAGAGAGGCGCACAATCGCCCCGTTTTTCCATCAGGACGCTCTCAAGGTACGTGCAGCTAATCCTAAACTACAAAAGATTAGAGTCACCTAATATCGGACGCTCTCAAGGTACGCACAGTTAACCCTGAACCTCAATCACTCATTCTGGAAGCTTGCATAAACTGGCCAGCTATGGCGTGCATTCGGCTGTCTATATTGTGGCAATGGCTACTCTTAAACCTCTTTTAATCTTAGCAGCTGAGACCCCATGTTATCCACTATGACACTGTTCGAATGTGTGCAAGTGTGCTTCAGTTCACGACAATCAATTTAGTATAGGGCAATGCCCAAGTAGGAGGGCATTTTGCGATGTAAAGGGCCAACGAGGAGGGCGGAGCCCGACGAGGAGGGGCTTTACATCGCAAAATGCACGACTACGAGGGACATTGCCCGACGTAAATCACGAGCAGAAAACTTGAAGATAGATGAAATTTTTGGGATGAAAAAACCACGATGGATGAAGAAACCGTAATCCCCGATTACGCAGATTTGCCTGCATAACAGGGCATTACGGCCGATTGCGGTTGAGAAGCCTCCCAGGAACTGAACGGCGTGTTTCCCGGGAGTGGTTTACGGATAAGTATCGCTAGATTTGGACAAAATTTTGCATCAAGCCTCTGGGAAATGTAAGGAAGGAAACGCAATGGCTTTCAATAAAAAATACTGTTGAAAATCTCCAGAAACTGTACTGTAAACAAACACTTGAGGTATGAGGAGCACCGCCATAATCCGCACTGCCCAAATTGCGGCACTTGCATTTGGATCAAAAACCGACAGTTAGAACCTCGATATTGATGCTAGAAGGGGTTCACAAGGATAGCATAGTGTGGATTTTTTGTTATTCCTATAAATAATACTTTGAAATTTCATAACTTTTTTAGACATTTTCCAACTAGTGCATGTTGAAATCCTTTTTCACTTGCCAAGAAGAAATAATAGTAAGTATACTTTGTTGTTATTAGTGTTGACTATGTGTGTGCTTACATTAATTCATAATTTGCTAGAATTTTTAGTCTAAACCAAATTCTTGACACGACCCCTTGAATAACAAAAAATGAGAGTAAGTAACAAAAAACTTGTTAATGGCAAATGAGTAGGATATTCTAAAATCTATCGTGTGATAAGGTTACAACCAAGAGGTTCGAGTGCATGTTGTAGGGCATGGTGGCGGCTATGGTAGAAGGGTCAGTAGTGGAGATTCACAAATGGGAGCAAATGGTAGTGCAAGGAGGAGGCTCAGCCGAAATTGATGTGGAGTCCGATGTGCACAAGCTTTCGGGACGAGTGTTGTCGCTAACGGCATTTGGTGGCGAGTATGAGATTGGTGTGCAAGTGTACGAGATGCAAACAGAATTGATAGCAAAGTTCTTTGGCTTGTTCAAAGAAATGGGATTTTGGCTCATTCCTTACTACAGGTACACACAATGGACAATAAAACTTTGGTAGACTCCATGCAAATTGTATATATCTAAAGTGGTGTGATTTAGTAGAAGGGTACATGTTTTAAGTTTTTTATGTTCTTCAAGAGATAACTTATTCCCTTATTGAGTCTAGTAGCTCTAAGTCTCCAACTAAAGTATAACATTGAACCACCACCGTATAATGTTTTTTACATACACACCCTAATTGCTTCTTCTAGAGTTGCTTCTAATCCAAGTAGGGTCAAATTAATTATGTGAGCACAAGGACTATCTTTATTTTCCCAATTCTTGTTGGCAATTCAAAGAAGATTCAAGATCCTTTAGTATGTATTTTTTTGAAACATGATGCCTAAAGAAGAAGACTAGTAACTCTGGTCTTGTAGACAAGTGTGAATTAAAAGTCAATTGGGGGTAGTTATGCTAGTTATGCTCATGAATACACTATGGATTCTCATAGAGTAGATTATCCATGTTACCAAAATTGACCGTAGACTCCCATGTACATGAATTTTTTGTTTGAGGGCAGTTATCAATAGGGTGAACTATTTTTTTAAATCAAAAACCTCCCTTAGTTTGGTGGGATTTTGAATCAAATAAGAAAAAACAATCCTTTTCAATAGGCTTCCCAATAGATTTTTCTTCATTTGTTCCTTTAGGATTCATTCACCACATATCAACCCTCTTTGTAGGTAGGTAACTTGGTCTTCAAAAACATCAATTCCACTTGACAAAAAAACAACTATTCTATTATGAATCCTTGCCCATCTTTGCATCTATGCAGACACATTCCAACAAAGAAGCACATGCACATGAACCGTACAATGAGCCAACTTGACACTCTCCTCTATGACGTGATCATCAAGAGGCAAGAAGCTGTGCGCAATGGGGAAGTGAACTCCTATGGCAAGGATCTATTAGGATGCATGCTCGCAGCAGCAAGTGATGGATGGCAAGAAAATAGCATGGAATTTAATTTGGCCTCAGTGATGAACAACTGCAAACTCTTCTATTTGGCAGGGCAAGACACAGTGGCCAACACTACCCTGTTTTTGTTACTCATGTTGGCTGTGCACCCAGAGTGGCAAGAACGGGCCAGGAAGGAGGTCATGGAAGTGGTGGGGGAAGAAGAAAAGTTTGATGCTAAAGTATTGTCACATCTCAAAGTGGTAAGCATGTCTCTTATGTTTGAAACCTTAGAACAATGCAAGCAACCTAATTTTTTTTAACAAATGACAATGAATTTTGAAAAAAGTACTTCATCTTTGGAATTTTCGGTGAAAAAAAGAGCCTTACACAATACTTTGACCTCCAATGAGTACTCTTCAATTTTTTTAGCAAATGATTCACATGGTATCAAAAAAGATGATTTTCACGAGGACCAAGCCAACATTCTAAGGTGAACACTTAGATTACCAAAAATTTCAACCCTCAAAATGGCCGTGAGTGCGGGGTGGGTGGATTGGTGCATTTAGAGTGAAAAATCACAGTTTTTAATTTTCTCTACAAAATCTGATGTAGCACTATCTGTGCCACATTAGGCTATTGACTTCTTTAATAAAATAAAAATTTAAAGGTCCTTATTTGCACCACAGGGCTACCAAAAATGAACTTTTAACAACCTTTCCTAGGGTTTAGATTTTTCCTAATGAACAATTGTCTCTTGCCTTGAAGGCAATCCAAAGGAGAATAAACAATTTTTTAAAAGCATGGTAAAGGACTTATTGCTTTTTCAAAGTTTCCGAAGTCAAAGCATGCACAAGTGAATAGTGTTTTAACTTTGCAACTTAAATTTGTTGCTTGGCATGCCATATTCACTATTGAAGTGCATTCATTAGGTTGAAAGCATACCCCCCAAAATACAAAAAACGCTTTTTGTGAATGATTCTCTTAGAACCAAGCCCCAAAGTTTGACCTATCGCTTAGGAGTTCAAAAATTTGCTTCTTTTATTACCAAAATTCATAATTGAGTAGTTTGTGTTGATTAGCTTGTTGGAAAAAAAAATGGAAAAAAATAGATCTTAAAATGATTTCTTTTGAATATCCTATAAATTTTTGAAGTGAAAGGTATGATAGTAGCTTCCTATTTGTGTCCCTCAACATGTACTAGAATCATTCTTCAAAAAGTAAGAATTTAAGGAATTAAAGTCCATCAATATCTCAAAAGGTGGATGCACTTCATTGGAATTGCATCATCAAGAGTTTGGTTTTGGTTGAAGATGTAGGGCTTGAAGATTTTGGTTGAAGAATGGTTACAAGTTGGGAATGTGTGTTCAACATTATATAGATTTCATAAATTAGGGAGATATCACGCGAGACTTGTGCTGCACTACAAAGTTTGCCAACCTTAAACCCTCATACTTGGGTGTGTACTAAACCCTAAAGCGTTGGTTGTGCAGGTGGGGATGATAGCAAACGAGACCCTGCGAATCTTCCCCGTAGCGCCAACACTTGCACGACTAGCAGTCAAGGACATCCAGTTGAAGTCGCTCTTCATTCCCAAGGGCATCAACATCGAGTTCGCAACGACTGCGGTCCACCAGGACAAGGCTTACTGGGGGGAGGACGCTGCGAGCTTCAACCCCGAGCGCTTCGCTCACGGCGTGTCGGGTGCGTGCTCACATCCGCAGGCGTTTGTGCCGTTCGGACTTGGCCCCAAGTTTTGCGTTGGCAACAACTTCGCCATGATGGAGATGAAGATCATTGTGGCCAGGGTGCTGCGCCGGTTTAGGGTGCTGCCGTCGCCAAATTACAAGCACCACCCGACTGCGATGATCGTGACAAGGCCCAAGTTCGGCATGCCTCTCATTTTCCAAGCGTTATGATCCTCCCACAAGGTAGAACCACCCATTCCCGACCAAGGTCCAATAACCAACCTATAGACTGATTTATTTCCAAACATAGCAAAAATGTTTTTTTTTCTCCATTTCAAAATTGGGACTTATAAGTTATTGACATATGTCCCAAATTAGTGAGTCAGAAAGTAGAAAGCTATAAATAAGAAGGCAGTTTTTGAGTGATCAAAATTAGAAGAGTCTATAGATCGGTAATGGGTCCGAAGCACTTTTTGCCTTTCAAAATTTACAGTAATTTCAATTCAAGTGATAAAATTACCAAAGTTTTTGCAATCCTCCTCATTTCTATCTCTACACCTCTGAAAATATTTGCTTTGCCTTGTACTATTTAAATCATGTCTCCAATTACTTATTCGGTCGACTATGGGGCCTTGTACAATAGTATCGTTTCGATGAACCTGAGATAAAATACATATTCGTAAGAAGATTGTCGCAAAAACATGTGAAAATTTATAACAGGAATTGGATAATTTTATTAGGTTGACAATACTCAGATAGCAAGCTAGTCGAAAAGTAACAGGTATCGTACTTGTGGAACCTCCAGTAGTGGAATTGCAATTTTTTTTATCGTAACTAGATTTTCAAATATGACAATGGGAGTGTTCCAACCTTGGTATCGGTTTTCATGTAATGTGAATTTTATGATTTTAAACTGTATTGAATGTAAGACAATTCTCCTTCCTCAGAGGATTAGTCTCTTGTCGAGCATGATTTAATCTTAAAATTGCCTTCTTCAAGTCAGCTCTCGCACCCCCTAATGGTTTGAGAACGTGAACTGGTCATATTCACTGCATTGGCAGAAGATCATGAAATTGGACCCCCTGATAAAGCTATGAATGCAAGAAAAAACTAACGCAGTTTTAACTAAAACCAAGAATTGGCTACACCTTGATGAACATCTAGAACCCCTAGAACGTGCCAATTCAACGAATTAGAACTTGAGAGTAGAAACGCAGTTCGGTCACTTGAGATCCTGACTTAAACACTTCGTCCATGCTCTCATCATCACACTAGATCTGGAGGGATGCAAATGTCAAAATTATTTGAATCGTTATTCCACCACTTTGGGGTAGGAGCTAGATCTTTTGAGATCCAGTTTTTATCAGGCTACTTGTGGATTTCTTATTCAATTCGAAGTGGGAGGTTGGTAAATCCGGGATCTTCGCCGAGATGTTGGATGGCCAACCGCAGTGGATCGCATTTGGACCTGCCGAGTGTTTCGTCTTCCACCCCCGGTGAGCTTCGGCTGACGCAACTAGGAGTGGTTTTGACTCTCGGTGAGGAGCCTCATGGCCCCCACCGGGCTCCGCCCATGGGCTGTTCTGTTGTCCGGTTGCATGTCGGTCTTGTGATTCTGTTGTTTGTTTGTGTTTGCTTTTTGCCAGGCCACTTGTGGCTGGTTGTATCTTATGTTTAATTTCTTGGCAATGAAATTCCATTTCATGTGTTTCAGGAAACAAAACTGGGAGGCTGCAGATCACAATGATAGACAGCAGACAAAGATTGAAAGAGTAATGGCCTGTTTGATGAGAAGATAAGAAGACTACACTCCATTCAAAGATCAGTGAACTTAAATAGACAATAAATCCAGTCATGCATACACCGTACGTATGCAACAGTAAATCAATCTGCAGCCACCCACTGATCCTCACTGGGGAATAGGTTTCAAACTATATATAGTTGGCAATCGAACTTCAAGTTGGAGATTTCAAAGATAAAAGCAGGATGTTTTGATCATCTCCTGCACAAGTTGCAAAAACGTGCAGGGGGTACAGAGTTCACAGCTCCTCCTGTGACGCAAAAGCTGCAGTTCTACTGGTTCAACTCTCCATGTCTCGCCAGTACTCGGAAGAGTGAATGAAATTCGGGTTTCTACCAGGAAACAAAACGTGTATGGAACCCTCGTCTTTGTACAAAATTTACTTGAAACAGATTTCGCTATTCTTTAAACCCTAACCACTTGCAGAATCAGAATACCTCATTGATACCAGTATACCCCGAAGACAACAACAATTTGATAGCAAAATTTTGGCAATGTGTCATAATTTTGTTTTTATCCTATGTGTTTGTCAATATTTTGTCATATATATTATTGTTCCTCTATAACATAACTACTATATGTATTTCATGCATTCATAAATTATTGGGGTTCAATTAAAAGTTACTTAAAATTTTGGTATCAAATTGTTGTTATCATATCATATTAAATCTTCTACAATTAAAAAATAGGTATTATGTAAATGCCCTTATAAACAAACATCTCGGACTCAAAAAGATTGTCAATAGTGGAAACAATTGTTTGGGTTGCTAAATACAAATTAAAATGATTTGTACTAATTTTGTTACAGGACAAATATCTTCAAATCTATTCAAACTGTACATGCAACAATGGGTCAAATTGCAACCTATAGATCATCTATTGTAGTAAATGAAATCTCAAGTCTTTGATTCATTAAGGATCTTCAAATTCCATTTGAATTAATATTATCTACATTTTTCTCTATATACGATTTTTTTTAAGCACATATATGTCAAATTTCTACAATAACAATGGAGGTGGATCTTAAATGATATTCAACAACATACAATAAAATATTAAAGTCATTGTGGCTCAAAAAAGAGGCATAGGCTATTTTGGGAGTGATTATGAAAACCGCCTCAACAATTGGGTCTATGAAGTGGTTAGTTTTGGAATTCATTTACTTCCAAACCATAATTGCTTTCTACTTCAAGTTTTTTCACAATTGTAGTACATATAGGATACTACAACATTTAGGTTTGCTCATATGAATTTTGGCCACTCATTTTCAATGTATGGTATACTAAATAAAAGATAAGCTTAGTTTTTGCAATCACAATACTTTGTTGGTCACATGTTACCTTGACTTATAATATTGTTTTAGTTGACAACACATAGCAAGGGCAACTAAAGATTAGACATTCTTGCAGTTGGGACTTGGGAAATGTGTCATTTGTGTTTGGCTTGTATACCATCCAAAAAACACAATTTCAATTTCCATGGGAGGGAGGGATTATCAAATACATCATTTACTCTTTGTATGAAAATTATCACTAAATACTTGTCATAATACTCTATATTTTACAAATTTTTGAAGTTGAAATGCATTGATCACTAAAAGTGACCACTTCTTCAAATGTGCAATGTTGGTATACTATAGAAAGAAAAATGTACCTCTATGTCATGATTGCTTCTAGAACATAGGTACTTTTAGAGCAATCTACCTTAGTTGTTTTTCAGGCTCCATCTCTAGAATCCAACACTAATTTTCCATTACACATTACAACCATGGTAGGCCTCTATCCTACCATGATTGGAATAATAATATATAGATGTGCATTTTTGTACTTTTCATGTTCTTTATTTTTGTTAAGAAAATGGACTCTGAAACAATTCTTTAACCCCTAAAGCACTAAATTGCTTTATTGGCAACATAGTGATTTTGAGTAGTTTACTATGAATGGAATTTTCATTTGTTTTCATAGAAATTTTCACACAACATGTGCTTGAGAAGTAGCTTTAAGGCCCAACAATTTTCATAACTTTTCACAGCATGATTAAAAGTTATTGCATGATATGTAGTTTTAATTCACTGCTTAGTAGGTAGCCTAGGTAGTTAAAAAAAATTCTATAAAAATCATTTTTTTAAGAAATAAAAATTTCAAATTAGTTTTCTAGATTTATGTATATATGAAAAGCTTAGAAACATTTCATTTTGATTAATGAGATAAAAATTATGACAAGTTTTAGTTTGTGGGTAGTTTGCAGGTAGTTATGGAATCTCTACTCTAAGATAAACTTTGAAGTCCTTTATATATTTAACTCAACTTTCAATATTTTTTGAAAAAAATAAAAACATTAGGTGTAGATTTCATTACAAAATTACAACCATTGGGATTGTCATTTTTCAATTCCATAAATAAATTGATAACAATTTATTATTTTGAATCATTTTCTACTTCTTTCTACTTACTATTTTTTCTCTATATGTTGTACAATTCCAAATGATCTGAAATTTTTTAAGCATGTAGCCAATTTTCCTTAAAGAATGAATCCAAAGAAGCACCACCATTTTGGACATTTTTCATACAAATGTGATCTTATGAGGTGTAGCTGCCCCATTTTTTTGTAGGGCCCCCAAAAGGGATTTTGTCACTTCAAACTCTAATATCTTGCAATCTTTACGGTGAAATTTTTTGAAATTTTTTCCACACCTTCTCAAATCAACATACTACAAGATTATATGATTACAAGAGTCCGAAATTGTTTTTCTATTCTTAAATTTGGTACTTGTACTAAAAGTAGTAGCTTTGGAGCGTTTTTAGTGAAAACATAGCCGAAAACCTTTAGGGATTAATTTGCCAAGAGATGTAAATTCAATGAATAAAAACATCCAAATAAACATCTCTTTCTTTTCTCCAGTCTTGTGAAGGATGACTGACCACCAACATATAAATAGTGAGTTCAAGACAACGAGGCAGTTGGTAGGGCAGAAATGAAAATGTGCCCATGTTCGGAAAGGACCAGTGGCTACAAAGTTAGCCAATGGAATTGGGAAAAAATTTGGTTGCAATTTGAACACATCAGCAAAAACCTATAAAATTGCTATTTTGAATTAATAATAGTGAAAATAACCAGACTTGATAATTGAAAAAGTGGTTTAATTCCTAAAGGAGAGAGGGTGTTTTGGAAGAGGAAAAATCCAAAATTGCCAATCTTTGATGTATTGTCCAAAACCAAGGAACTAAAATATCTTTTTTGAATTCCAATTGTTCAAAAGTGTATCAACCCCTTAAGTTCCTTACCTATGTTTTCACCAAAAACACTCCAAAACTGCCATTCCTAGTACAAGTACCAACATTTAGAAGAAAAAAAAACATTTTTGGACACATGCAACCTTAGGATCTTGTAGTATGCTAGTTAGAAATGATGTAAAAAAATATTCAAAAATTTTCACTGCACAAATTGCAAGATATAAGCATTTACATTAAGTGAAATCATTTTTTTAGCCCTACAAAAAAAAAAGCAGTTGTGCTTCACAAACTCACTTTTCTATGAAAAAATATCCAAAATGGTTGTACTTCTTTGGATTCTTTTTCCTATACAAGTTGGCTACATGTTTAAAAAATTTCACATCATTTGGAATAGTACAACATATAGGAAAAAAATAGTAAGTAGAAAGAAGTAGAGAATGATTCAAAATACAAAATTGTTAAGAATTTAGTTATGGAATTGAAAATGCCAATCCTAGTGGTTGCATGTTGTAATAAAGAATCTACATCCTATGATTTTATTTTTTCAAAAAATATTGAAAATTGAGTAAGATAAAGGATTTCAAAGTTTATTTTAGAGTAGAGATTCCATAACTGCCTTCAAACTAAAACTCCTCATAACTTTTGACTCCTTGATCAAAATGGAATGATTCAAAGCTTTCCATGTATATATAACCCTAGAAAACCAATTTCAAATTTTTGTTCATGAAAAAGTGATGTATTTTGATCTCCACAGACTATCTAGCCGGGAAAAAAACATAACATATTAGGCCATAATTTTTTACTCTTATTTCCAAATGTCATGTAATTTAGTGCATATGAAAGATATTCCTTTTTCCCACCTTCTATTAAAATTTCAGCCTAAAACACACAAATCTCCAGTTATAGGTAGTTGCTCCAAAATTTATATGTTGCCAAAAAACACATGCTAGTCCTTTGGGGGTTAAGCAAGTAAGACAATGTGTAGAAAAAATTTCAGCCCAATTCACTATGTGGATTGAAAGATTATAACGTTTGAATTGAGAATTAAAACTTTTTGAAATTCTTGTGAAATAGGGTCTATAGACTTTGAGCCCTCTTGGAGTAAAATTTTTCTGTACACAAAAATGAGGATTCTCACCATTCATAAGTATATGATGTTAAGTTCACTCATGATAAATTTCAAAAGCAAATATAGAGTCTAGCTTACTCTAAATCAGCCTATGATGCAAGGAGGTTTAGTGAATTGACAAATGAATACACTAGTTATTTCTTGATGATTTCTTATACAATTAGGAAATTTTTTACTTGAAATCCAAACTATCAAAAGTTAGAGACAAACATTTTGAATATGTGTGAAAAATTTCAAGAACTTTGACTTCATAAATTGCAAAATAATAGGGCTTGAAGTTAAAAGAAAATATTTTTTCTTGAAACTGCCCCAACATGGCAACATAGCTAACAAAGTTTGACTCCTCTTAGAATGGAATTTGAGAACTAAAATTTTTTTTGGGGGGGGGAAATTGAATGCCATAATTTATTAGTTACATACATGCCAAATTTCAAAAGTTGATGAGGATTTTAGCAAAGAAGGCCTAAAAGATGCCCAAATGCTTGGGCTACCCCAAGCTTTTTTTGTAGCCTAGGTTGTAATTTTATATGTTGGTTTTTGAACCATTTTCTTTTGAAAACTAAAATAAAAAGGACTAGAATGCCAAGAAAAAGATCTTTTGTTGAATTAAATGACTAAGCTACTAAATGACACGTGAAAGGAATGGCAAAAAATCAATGAATCACCCTATAACTCCCTGTTCACTAGTTTGTGACAAATAAATGACCTTGGGCCTTTAGGGCATTAATAGCTATACTATGGAATTGAAATTTACTAACCAAAACTGAAAGAGATTGGTCTAACAAGAAAATCAAACTTTGTGAAATTTCTTTGTTTAAAAAATTGTAGAAAGTTAGTTCAAGAATGAATCCTAGAAGTTATTTTCTAAAGAGGATGCTTCAATTGCCTGAAAAACAAGATCTTCAATAACTTTCTCATCGATAATCAAAATGAAAAGAATCAAAATTTCTCATGTAGACAAGATTTTTTTAGGAAAAAAAAATGTATGTATGTATTTGGAATTTGGAATGTTTTTCTATTTTGCAACATCTATTTTAAACTTTATGGAGAATATCTTATTCTACTTGATTCTATAGGTTTTGTGATGAGCATGCACCCATAATTGCTTTTTTTTCCACAAAATTTATTGCTACATGGTTTCATATACATAATTATAAGTTCAAGCTTTGAATTTATGCCTTCAATGATATAGACAAATGAAAATTTGAATTTGAACCCATGGATAATCACAAATAAGAAAATAATAGGGGATTTCAAAGGCTTGAAAAATCATGAATTTTTCTTTCAATAGTAGGTGCATTCCTACTTTGAAAGACACTTGAATTGCAAAAGACGTTGTTGGATGCATTGATTTCAAAAATTCAGAACTAGTACTAGAGACCTTAGAATGCGGTGCACAAACAATTATTCTTCATAGCTCTTATATTAAATGCAAACTGTACTATGATGTTTTTATCTCTCATTGTATCATTTGTTTAAGTTTTGAGTCATTTGTTTTTGGAGAATCCCAATAACATCCAAGCACCTTTTAAATGAAATCTTGCAACATTATGAAACTATATCAACTCTATTCTACATGTCTTTCTTATCTTGAAGAATTTCACTATAATCACCACCTTAATATCAAGTCTATGGGAACTTATTATTCATTCCTTTGTGAAACAAATTCAATTGAGTTCGTGGAGTGAGCTTTTGGCACCTTGCTAGACTATATTTTTTTGGTTTTGCATCTTCTTATTTTAAAATTATTTTGAGTTTAATTTTTTTTGGTATTGCTTGGCGAACTATACTTTCAATATTTTGCAACATACCTTCTTCTCCGAGACACCAATTGAATGAAAATTACATTCCCCCAAAAGTCATGTATTTTTCTATCTTCAAAAAAGGTTCAAAACATCATGCGAAAAATTGACATGACAAGAACCTACCTAAACCTTACAATGTCTGCAAAGGGAACATTGCATCCTTTAGGATTGAAGCTATGACTTCATGCATTGATGGAATGTCATTATTTCATGATAAATCCTTCATTCTTTAGAATTCTTGCTAAATAAGAGACCATAATTGCTTCTTGTCCACAAAGATTGCATGCATAGATTTGTAAATTCACGCTATAAATTCACACCATCAAAAACTATCGTGTGATTATTAAAAAATAAGTCCATAATTCTATGAATGTCTTGAAAAACAAGCAATCACAACTACTTCAAAGCTTACAACATAGACAAATCAAATCCTCAATTTGACGGTCCCATTGTGACTCACAATTGTCACAAATAAGAAAATGGTGGTTAGATTCCAAAGGTTTTGGAATTCTTGCATTTTGTGCCCATATATATTTTTCTTTCAATAGTGGGTGCTTTATTGCTCTTCAAGACACTTGAACTATAGAAAAAAATTGTTGGACTCATTGAGCTTATAAATCATAACTAATGGAGATTGTAGAATATGGTGCACAAATAATTTTAATTAACAGCTCTTATTTTGAATGTCAACTATGTTATGATGTTTTAATCCTTGCTTTATCATTTATTTGGGTTTGAATCACTTACTTTTGGAGAAACCTAAAGACAACCAAATGCCTTATGAATGAAATCTTGCAACATTATGAAACCATTCTAGCTCTTTCCTAGTTGTCTTTCATATCCCAAGGAATTTCACTATAATCACCACCTTCATATCAAGAGTGTAGGAACTAATTATAATTCCTTTTTGAAATGAATTGTGTCAAGTTTGTGGAGTGAGCTTTTATATTAAGAAGCAACCAAATGAAATTCACAAGAATATTGAAGTCAAGAGATAGAGGCATCCACATTGAAAAATGTTTGATTGAATTTGAAAATAAAAATGACTAAATTTGGTTCAATAGATATTTTAACCCTTGAAGGACCAAGGCGTTTTTCTTTTAAAAAAAACACTCAAAACTGACATTTCAATTGCAAAGTGCAAACCTTGTAAATTATTTTGCTTTTTGCATATCTAACCTTAGGATTATACACTAAATTAGCATAAGATTGTAAGGAAGAAATTCCAAAAACTATTCACCATATGGATTGCAAGATATTTGCGTTCAAAGTGAAGAAAAAGCATATTTTTTTTCCTTAAACCTTGTCTAATTAGATTCAAGAACTTTGAATCTTTAAAAACTTGAAATTATTCAAAATTGATTTTGAATTAAAAATTGTATATATTAAATAATGTGAGTTGATAGTCTTTGGGAAATTTTCTTAAGGAAAAACCTTGAATTTTATTCTTTAAAAAATTGTTAATTAAGTAGAAGCAGATATGATATAGAGAGAAAAATAAAATTGTTAGTAGCTCGGAGATGGAATTCACACACTAATCCCAATGGTGAGATTATTTTGGAAGGAAAAGTATACCATATAACTTTCCTTTTTGAAAAATTGTGAAAATTGAATGTGAAACTAATTCCCATGAGTCTTTTTTTTTAAGATATTTCGATAGCCTCTCTAAAAGGTTTCTCTATAAATTTCTAATCAATAGTCCAAATAAAAAGAATCAAAGTTTTTTATGTAGTCAAAATAAATTTCAATCACAATAAAAGAAATTTAAAAATATATTGACTTTTTGCATGGCGTGTGTGCCCGATGACCTCCATTTCAAGCTTCAAGTGGTATAACTTTTGCTCCTTGCATTGATTAAAATTAATATTGCATTCCTAGAAAACTAATGAGTATTTCTATTTGTAAGAGAAGTTTGATAAAAACATGCTAGAAATTTATGTGATAAAAAATTGTCGTGATGGTCCAAGACTCCCATGAAGTGACTCTTGGTCCTTTAGGGGAGATTCAATTTCACAACATAGCAAAGCACTTGTCCAATAGTGTGTCTAAATGTGGAATTGTTTATGAGGAACTGACCCTAAATGTGCAACTATAGTGATGACCTATTAGAAGTATGTGAAAATAAAGTACAATATGCTTGAAAAAATATTGTATGTTCCTTAAGAAAAAAGAGAGAAGGATGCTAAAATATTCACTTTTAAAGTCCATATAAGTAGAGTACCAATCAAAACAATGCATTTTTCAATTCATCAACCACAATGACTTTGTCATGCCATAGTTCCTTTATAGTATACATTTATTTTGAAGGTGCTCATATGCAAGGTCTTGAAATTAAAATTATTATCAATATTTTGTTTTTATTTTGAACTATAATTTTGTACTTTTTCTTTTTCTTTCTCATTACAATAGAACCTCTTTTTCAATTCGTTACTTTTTTTTCAATTTGTACTTTCACATTATGTTCATTTTAGTTAATATTGGATTTCATGTTTTTAAAGCCAAACTCTAATTTGAAAATTCTAGTTTCCATATCTAAATTACTTCACTTTGATGTCCACCATGCATATCAATATTTTTTTGACACCTTGAAGATGTAGTTGTCTAATTCATTGGACATTGGTTTTCTCATATTATAATGTCAAATTTAAAATGCAATAGCAACTATATTCTTGAAGTACTTGTGTAGAATTTTATAACTATCTAACTCTTTTTCAGTTACAAAATTGCAGTTATTTTGTTGTTTGTAGTGCATTCAAATTGGTTGGAGTAAGAATAGTGGATCGCACTAGATGATATGGAGAAGCCCATTTTGTAAATTACAAAGTTTGCAATTGCGAAGGAAGCCTTGTTGATTAACTTTAGGATCTTCATATGGCAGGATTGCTAGCATGTAAGCTTAGAATCTTGAGCCTACGAGCCTAAGCTCATTTGTTATCAGTATCTATATTCCATAGTAAGTTGTAAAATATTTATATTATAGGTGTCTATATTGTAGGTACCTATGTTATAAGCACCTTCTATAGTTATAGGATGTTTATATTATAGGTGTCTATATTATAGGTACCTATGTTATAAGCACTTTTCATGGTTAAAGGGTAATTATGTTATAAGTATGTATATATGTTATAGGCACCTTCAATAGTTGTATAGTGCCTACTTGCACCTAGGCTCAAGGCTAGTAGGCTCACATTTATAGGTTCACATACTAGTGTTGTTGCTTTATATGGGCCATTTTGGCCTCACAGGCATTGCTAATGCAAGCCTAATTATATTAGTAAGCACCACTATCATAGATTTTGTGAAGTACATGTTGAAGAAAAACATCATGGTGGCATAAGATCCACAAGACCTCTTTGCACTAGAAGAAACCTATGTTTTAGATGATAGATTTTAGGTGACATTCACTGTAACAACACGTGTTTTTATGTCAATAATAATGTCCAGTGTAACACCAAGTTAAATCTTCAAAAATCATTTGAAGCAATTCTATAGATAGTTTTGAAATTTTGACCGTATGGATACTTTCTATTCTTCATGCTTCACATTGCCTCTTTTGATGTAAACTTCAAAAAAGTTATGAAACTTATATTTTTAAATGCAAAGGATTCTAGATTTGAAAGGGTCAATTCAATTGATCATATTGTGAAAAATGTAATTCACACAAAGCCATATTTTATGTCACTAGAATCAATGAATAGAGTTATACATGTTGGTCTAATATTAGGCCATTTATACCCAAAAGAAAATCCACATGACCTACTCAAACTGGCTCAAATAATGTGAGGTCAAATTGGACACTTTGATCCTTTAGGTGTTAACCCCTAAATGCCCATGGCCTTTTTGGGGCTTCTAGGAATTTGTCCTAAATTGAACAAAAAAAAAACATTTTGATAAGCTGAATCAACTTTTTTTAAATTGCAACTATATAAATTCAAACTAGATATGAGAAATCACATAGGAAAAGAAAACACAACAATATCACTTATGGATTGAAAGATTATAATGTTTGATCATGAAGGTGTTAAAACTTGCAAAAGTGATCTGAAGTTTCTCAATCTTCTTTTCACATGTCAAATCTAAAAAATTGGACACCAAAAAGATATGAGGATAAAGGGCCTAACATGCATAACCCCAATCAATTTATGGCTTCTCAAAATCTACTCTACAATTTCTTTAAATGAATTTCTAATGTAATTTTTTCTCAGATCTAGTGTATTTTATGCTCATATCTAAGAGCCCTCAAACAATACTATGGAAAGTTAAGATTGCAATGGACACCCTTGTATAAAATCTTGAACAGAAAAATCATAATCAATTAATTACAAAATTGGATTTTTGATGATAAAACTAGACTTCAAAAAGAATTTTTCAAAAATATTTAAACTACTAAAAATAGCAACTTGGTTAGGTTTTATTTACGTTCAAAGTATTGAAGACACCAAAATTTGGTGCCTTTGGCATTTAGGGGTTAAATTAGTTGCAACCTTGCAAATTCAATCAAACATTCAATTTCACATCCCTCCTAAGATTTTGTCACCTTTTCTAATTCATTTATGAGGCCAAAGCAAGAAAATTGAACAAAACCAAGCCCTAAACTTAACCCTTGAACACCAGGCAGGTCACCATGGAAATCATTTGTTTTGTTGCCGTGTGAATTGTTGGCTTAAAAAAATGAAAAAGTACTCATTGAAAGACAAACTACTGTAGATGATCTTCCCTTTTGACACAAATTTCGGAGGATGAATAGTTGCATTCCTATCATACACGGAGAGAATCTTTGCCACTCAATCGAACAGAAAACGGCCTTCGCGTCCTTTATGGGTAAAACTCAACCAAGTCAAGCCGCTTCCGTCGAGCTCTCGCTCATTCACAAAGGTGACCGATCATCGATCTCCACTTCACCCGTGTCCGATCAGCGCCCATCATATCATGCAATAAAAATCCCAGACGTCCGCCAAACCCTGATCGCTCATTGATCACCAAGAAATTTACGAAACATAGCGTCGATCAGATCCCGGAAAAGCACCTTCTTCAGGAATTCCGGAAGGTCAGAGGCTGTCGTCCGCAGTGTGAGCTGTACAAGTGAATCATTGTTCCTATGGAGTGTGAGCGTGTACGTTAAGCCTTCACACATATAAAACTAACGAAATCACTTGTGTTGAAAGCGCAATCCAATTGAGCTTGCTAGCCGAACTTCCATCTTGTTTGGGTGACTCCCATCTTGAAGGGCATGCACAGCAGGAGGTAGTCTAGCGAGTTATGGCGCATTTTGTGTCCGTGGAGGTATGGACGGCCGTGGCGGTGGTGTTTTTGTGCTCCATCGTGTACCAGGTGGTGACGAAGCTGTTGTGGAAAGGGCTGTGGACGCCCCTGAGGTTGGGGAGCATCATGAGGAAGCAAGGCGTGCAAGGGCCGCCGTTCCGGTTCCTGTTTGGTCAGCAGAGGGAATCCATGGCGTACCGGGAGTCGTTTCCTGAGGTGGTGCCGCTTGATAGCTATGCGGATCTCTCGCCGACTGTCACGCCGACGGCCGCCCTCTTCTTTCCGAAATTTCCAGGTTGGGACTCATCCTTGGAGCAATGTAATGGAGCTGGACTCGAGTTGTGCTACTTTGGGGCTCAATTTGTGGATTCATGGGTGGTTGAATCGGCAAGAATATTCGCTTTGTGTCTGGGGTTGTGGTGAAGTTTGTGAGCGAAAGGGTGGAAATCTAGGGTCTGACTGAAAGAGTGTTGATAAGGTGTATGAAACCCCAAAGAGAGGGAATTAAATTGGTTGAGAAGCCGGCGGACAAAAGAATCCGGCTTTCACTCGCTTATTGTCTACTTTCGTTGGAGTTTGTGAATTAATTCTCCTAGGCCTTCGTATGACGTGATCAACGTCCATACCATTCTCAAATAGTCCACTGAATTTAGGCTGATATGTGCTGTGTGAAGCCCTCTCCTGATGATTTCCACGAATTTGTTGAAGTTCTGGGAACCAATTATCCAGGTTGACAAGGTGTGTGAAAGCATAAAGAGTGGAAATTATATTCGCTGAAAAGCGTACAAAAGAATTCTGATTTCACAGTTCGAGGGAAAAGAAGGATGTGTTTAGCTGTTGATGAAAGGAACCTACAAATGTTTTTCCTTGTCAACGATTGATGAGGGAAAGTGTTGACAAGCTCCAGTCGACAGCATCCTCAAATTTAGGCTGATTAGTGATGTGCGAAGCCCTCGATTGACGAGTTCCACTGATTTCTTCAGGCGTGAAGTACTTCCTCTACTGGTTCGGAACGAGCACTCGGCTTGTGGTGCGAGACCCGGAGATTGCGAAGGAAGTGTTTATCACCAACCACGCGTCCTTGGGGAGGTACTCCATTGACGACAACTTCCTCTCTCGCGTCTTTGGGAAAGGGTTGCTGATGATCGTGGGCGAGAAATGGATCATAGAGAGGCGCACAATCAACCCGTTTTTCCATCAGGACGCTCTCAAGGTACGCACAGCTAACCCTAAGCTTCAAAAGATTAGAGTCACCCAATTTCGGACGCTCTCAAGGTACGCCCAGTGAACCCTGAACCTGAAAAGCTTACAGTCACTCATTCCGAAAGCTTGCATACACTGGCCAGCTATGGCGTGCATTGAACTGTCTAAATTGTGGCAATGGCTACTCTTAAACCTCTTTTAATCTTAGCGCCTGAGACCCCATGTTATCCACTATGACATTGTTCGAATGTGTGCAAGTGTGCTTGAGTTCACGATAGTCAATTTAGGATACGTATCGCTAACTTTCGACAAAATTTTGCATCAAGCCTCTGGGAAATGTAAGGAAGGAAACGCAATGGTTTTCAATAAAAATACTATTGAAAATCTCCAGAAACTATACTGTAAACAAACACTTGAGGTATGAGCACCGCCATAATCCGCACTGCCCAAATTGTGGCACTTGCATTTGGATCAAAATCCGACACTTAAAACCTCGATATTGATGCCAGAAGGGGTTCACAATGAGAATGTGAGTGAGACTAGTGTGGATTTTTGTTATTTGTATAAATAATACTTTGAAATTTCATAACCTATTTAGACATTGTTAAATTAGTGTATGCTAAGGCATGTTGAAATCCTCTTTCACTTGCCAAGAAGATTGAGTGTAAATACTATGTAGTAGCAAATATACTCAATTGCTATTAGTAAGTGTGGACTATATGTGTGCTTACATTAATTCAGAATTTTTCAGAATTGTTGGTCTCAACCAAATTCTTGACACAAACCCTCAAAATACAAAAAGTGAGTAAAAAAAAATCCATCAATGGAAAATGAATAGGATATTCTAAAATGTAATGTTTGAAAAGGTCAGAATGTCCAAGAAGTTTGAATGAATGTTGTAGGGCATGGTGGCAACTATGGTGGAAGGGTCAGCAATGGAGATTCACAAGTGGGAGCAGATGGTAGCGCAAGGAGGAGGCTCAGCCGAAATTGATGTGGACCATGATGTGCACAAGCTTTCGGGACGAGTGTTGTCATTAACAGCATTTGGTGGGGAGTATGAGACGGGCGAGCATGTGTACGAGATGCAAACGGAGTTGGCAACAAAGTTCTTTGGCTTGTTCAAAGAAGTGGGGTTTTGGCTCATTCCGCACTACAGGTATATATAATGGACAATAAAACTTTGGCAAACTCTATGCAAATTGTATGCACCTAAAGTGGTATGATTTAGTAGAAGAGTAGATGTTTTCATTTTTTTTTCTATTCTTCAAGAGATTATTTATTCTACTTATGGTCTAGTAGCTCTAAGTCTCCAACTGAAGTATAACAGTGAACTGCCAGCACATAATGGTTCTTACATACACTCCCTAATTGCTTCTTCTAGAGTTGCTTCTAACCCAAGTAGCGTCAAAGTAATTATGTGAGCACAAGGATTATCTTTGTTTTTGCCAATTCTTGTTGGCAATTCAAAGAAGATTCAAGACCCTTTAGCATGTATTTTTTTGAAACATAATGCGTAAAGAAGAAGATTAATTTTGGTCTTGGTAGACAAGTGTGAATTAAAAGTCAATTGGGGTAGCTATGCTAATTATGCTCATGAATACACTATGAATTCTCATAGTGTTGATTATCCATGTTATCAAATTGACCCTTAGGTTCTATATACATGAATCTTTCCTTTTGGGGGTAGTTATCGTTAGGGGTCAGTAAATTAAAACTATCGGAATTAGAGAAGGATTGAATAGATTTTACACATCACATTTAGGGCATCTTTAGAGGATTATTTGTGGTTTGGGGGATGTTGTCTATCAAAGTAGCATAGTTGTTGATAAGAAAAAACTTTTGGGGTAAGGTGGAATTTTGAATCAATAAGTGAAAAAAACTTTCTTTTCATTCTACTTGCTAAATTTAAATTCTTTCATAAGCTCTTTAAACTTTAACTATCCAACGCCTTTTTTGTGTTTATTGGAATTTGCTCTAAATTGAACAAAAAGTTGGCATTTTAATCATTTTTTTCAAATATTTTGTAATTGTAACCATCAAAATTCAATCTAGTCATATCAAAGATCACATGGGAAAAGAAAACACAATAATATTGCTTAATGATTGAAAGATTATAATGTTTGATGATGAAGGTGTCCAAACTATGAAAGTGGTTTGAAGTCTTTCAATCATCTTTTCACATGTCAAATCTACAATAGAGGTTACCACTCAAATATGAGTTTAGATGGCTTAACATGCATAACCCCAATCAATTTACAACTTCTCAAAATCTACTCTAAATTTTTTTAAACGAATTTCTAATGTGATTTTTTCTCTAAGACCAAATGTATTTCAAGCTCATTTCCAAAAGCCCTCAAACACTAGTAAATCAAGATTTGCAATCAACACTCTTGGACAAAATCTTGAATAGAAAAAATCATAACCATTCATTTTCAAAATCAAATTTTGATGCTAAAACTAGACTTCAAAAAAAATTCCTAAAATTCCTACTAAAAATAGTAATTTGGCAAGGTTTTATTTAACTTCAAAATTTTGATGACATCCAAAGTTGGTGTGTCAAGCATTTAGGGGTTAAGGTAGAACTGCATATCACCGCCCTAATTTGCAATTTGAGTATCTTGGGGCCAATTCCAAGAGGGGCACATATTTTTCAGAGGTGTGCGCTTGTTTCAAGAATCAAACCCAAGTGGAATCATAACTTTCCAATTAAAACTGTAATTTTTGTGAATTTTTGAAGTGGTATGCCTTGAAATTACAAAATCGCCAATAGACTATAGTCATAAACGTTCCCTAATGAATCCATAACCACCCAAATCAAGTACAAAATATTCACCATTAATGGGGTGACACATTATCCCTCATTGTCATAAAAAAAATAGATTTTATCATAGAACACTTTAATTTCTGCCATAAGAAAAATGGATTTGGATGTTTTCTGGACAGAATTGGACCCAAAGTTAGGTGACAGAATTGGGCTGGTCTACTTATTGAATTGGGAAACAAACAATAATGGATTGGTTTACCTTAATTGATTTTCCTTCATTTGTTCCTTTGGGATTCCCTCACCAAATATCAATACTTTTTACACGGCTTGATCACACCTATGTAGCTAATTAGTTATTTACAACCTTGATTTGGGTGGTTGCTTGATCATGCAAATTGTTTTAGAGTAATTTCAGTTGAATGTACACAAATTTGGATTTGCATGGTCAAATTATAGATTGAAAGTTGTTGTCCTAACAAAGGTTACCAAAGGATTACTTACAGCCATGTGAGTGCCAATTTTGTCCAAATTCAGAATTTGCATCTTTAGGAGGAACTTGAGTTTTTGGTGATGCTAGATATTTAGGTAGCAGAGTTGGTGAACAATTTTTCTTCACAATTGTTAATCAAACCCTTCCTTGATAAGGCAGGATTTTGATTCAATAACTGAATGTAACCTTCTTTCATAAGCTCTTCAATTGATTTTCCTTCATTTTGTCAACGCTCTTTGTAGAAGGTAGGTAATTTGGTCTAAGAAACTTCAACTACACATGTATGCACACATTCTGACGAAGAAACATAAGTATATGTTCAGTCTTATTAGCAATTGAAGATAACTTGAGGTTTTGGTGATGCTGTCTAAGTGACTGAGTTGGTGAACTATTTTTTTAATCAAAAACCTACCTTAGTTTGGTGGGATTTTTAAATCAAGTAACTGAACACAGCTTTCTTCACTACGCACTCTAATTGGTTTTTCTTCATTTGTTTCTTCGGGATTCATTCATCACATATCAACCCTCTTTGTGGGTAGGTAGCTTGATCTTAAAAACATCAACTCCACTCAACAAGAAAGCAACTATTCTACTCTAAATCCCCTCCATTTGTGCAGGTACATTCCGACAAAGAAACACAGGCACATGAACCACGTGATGAACCAGCTCAACACTCTCCTCTACAACGTGATCACCAAGAGGCAAAAAGCTATGCGTAATGGGGAAGCGAGCTCCTACGGCGAGGATCTGTTGGGGTGCATGCTCACAGCAGCAAGCAACGGATGGCAAGAAAGCAACATGGAATTTAACTTGGCCTCGGTGATGAACAACTGCAAACTCTTCTTCTTCGCAGGGCAAGACACGGTAGCCAACGCCACCATGTTCATATTGCTCATGTTGGCCATGCACCCGGAGTGGCAAGAGCGGGCTAGGAAGGAGGTCATGGAGGTGGTGGGGGAGGAAGATAAGTTTGATACTAAAGTGTTGTCACATCTCAAAGTGGTAATCACGTCTCCTATTTTTGAAACCTTAGAACAATGCAAGCAACCTAAAAGTTTTCGACGGATGACAAAGAATCTTGAAAAAGTGCTTCATCTTTGGAATTTTGGATGAAAAGGGGAGCCTTACACAATAGTTTGACCTCCAACGAGTGCTCTTGGATTTCTTAAACAAATGATTTTTACAATGACCAAGCCAACATTCCAAAGTTAACACTTAAACGACAGTTTCTTGCCTAAAGAGCAATCCAAAGGGGAATCAAAAAATTCCTTGAAGCAAGGCGTGGGGCTTATTGCTTTTCCAAAGTTTTTGAAGTCAAGGTACACGTAAGTGAATAGTGAAGAATGCTTTAACTTTGCAACTTAAATGCGTTGCTTGGCAAGCCATATTCACTATTGAAGTGCGTCCATTAGGTTGAAAACATCCCCCTCAAAATACAAAAAACACTATTTGTGAATGATTCTCTCAAAACCAAGCCCCAAGGGTTTGACCTATTGTTTAGGAGTTCAAAAATTTGCTTCTTTTGTTACCAAGAGTCATAACTGAGTAGTTTGTTCTAATTAGCCTGTTGGGAAAAAAACAATGGAAAAAAATAGATCTTAAAATGATTTCTTTTGAATTTCCTATGAATTTTTGAAGTGAAAGGTATGATAGTAGCTTCCTATTTGTGTCCTTCAACATGTACTAGAATCATTCTTCAAAAAGTAAGAATTTAAGGAATTAGACTCCATCAATATCTCAAAAGGTGAGTGCACTTCATTGGAATTGCATCATCAAGAGTTTGGTTTTGGTTGAAGATGTAGGGCTCGGGAATGGTTACAAGTTGGGAATGTGTGTTCAACCTTAGTATAGATTTCGTAAAAAGGGGAGATATCATGCCAGACTTGTGCTGCACGACCAAGTTTGCCAACCCTAAACCCTGTGTACTAAACCCTAAAAGCGTTGGTTGTGCAGGTGGGGATGATAGCAAACGAGACCCTGCGAATCTTCCCCGAAGCGCCAACACTTGCACGACTAGCAGTCAAGGACATCCAGTTGAAGTCGCTCTTCATTCCCAAGGGCATCAACATCGAGTTCGCAACGACTGCGGTGCACCAGGACAAGGCTTACTGGGGGGAGGACGCTGCGAGCTTCAACCCCGAGCGCTTCGCTCACGGCGTGTCGGCCGCGTGCTCACATCCGCAGGCGTTTGTGCCGTTCGGACTTGGCCCCAAGTTTTGCGTCGGTAACAACTTCGCCATGATGGAGATGAAGATCATTGTGGCCAGGGTGCTGCGCCGGTTTAGGGTGCTGCCGTCGCCGAATTACAAGCACCACCCGACCGCGATGATCGTGACAAGGCCCAAGTTCGGCATGCCTCTCATTTTCCAAGCGTTATGATCCTTTAGAATCGTTTCGATGAACCCGAGATAAAATACATATTCGTAAGAAGATTGTCGCAAAAACATGTGAAAATTTATAACAGGAATTGGATAATTTTATTAGGTTGACAATACTCAGATAGCAAGCTAGTCGAAAAGTAACAGGTATTGTACTTGTGGAGCCTCCAGTAGTAACTAGATTTATCGTAACTAGATTTTCAAATATGACAATGGGAGTATTCCCACCTTGCTACCAGTTTTCATGTGATGCGAATTCTATGAACCTTTGAATGCAAGAAGAAACTAACGCAGTTTTAAGTTACCAAACTAAAACCACGAATTGGCTACACCTTGATGACCTATAACATCACATTTTTGGTGCTTTGAAATTTGAAACAAATTGTAGTAGTTTTGAACACACGCTTTTAACCTCTGAACCCCTAGAACATGCCAATTCAACGAATTAGAAATTGAGAGTAGAAACGCAGTTCGGTCACTTGAGGTCCTGACTGACTTAAACACTTTGTCCATAATACGGATTACGGAAGGAAGTTTGACATCTTTCAAGTGTTGCAACTTTCGTCCAAAATAGGAATGTACACTACGTAATTAAACCTATCCCCGAGTGATAGTGTTATCATCACACTAGAACTGGAAAGTCGTCAGAGAAGCAAATGTCAGAATCATTTGAATCGCTATTCCACTACATTGGGGTAGGAGCCAGATCTTTTGAGATCCAGTTTTTATCAGGCCACATGTGGATTTCTTATTTAATTCAAACTGGGAGGCTGCAGATCACAATAAGTGACAGCAGACAAAGATTCAAAGAGTAATGGGCTGTTTGATTAGAAGACTGAAGGACATTCCATTCAAAGATCAGTGAATTTACATACACAATAAACCCAGTCATGCATACACCGTATGCAACAGTAAATCAATCCGTAGTCAACAACTGATCCTCACTGGGGAATGGTTTACGAACTATAGTTGGCAATCTAACTTCAAGTTGGAGATTTCATGAAAGATAAAAGCAGGGATATTTTGACCATCTCCTGCAGAAGTTACAGCTGGGGAAAAAACTCGACCCATGTGCGGGGGGGTCCAGAGTTCACAGCTCCTCCTGTCACACTAAAGCCGCAGTACTACTAGTTCAACTAGTTCAACTCTCCATGTCTCACCAGTACTCGGAAGAGTGAATAAAATTTGGGTTTCTACCAGGAAACAAAACGTGTATGGAACCCTCGTCTTTGTACAAAATTTACCTGAAACAGATTTCGCTATTCCTTAAACCCTAACGACTTGCAGAATCAGAATACCTCATACCGGTATACTCCAATAACATGAACAGTCTGTTACAGGTAACTAAATCAGCGCTACCCTTGAAACCATGATATCTTGAATTCTAGCTCTTCTGGTCATTCTCTTGCAAACCAAGGACCAAATAAGCTTAGGTGAAACAACAAAATTGAACCTAAGACAGCAAGTGCAGCCTTCGAAACCACAAGCACAGCTATGGCGAGCAACGAAACAAACTCTCATTGCACTTCAGAGATCTCTCCCTTGGGAGGCGTAGCACCCCTCGACAACGACGTCCCGAGCTTCTTCTCCAATTCCAGAATATCAAGCTTCACAGGCGGATGCAGCTTCATCTTCGCAGGGTCCACTGGCGGGAAAATCTCAAACTCAGAATCACTATCAGAATCAGACAACTCTTCCTCACCAGAAGAAGAATCCTCATCAGAAAACGAGCCTTTTTTCACTTTCCCAACTGTCTTACCCTGCTTGAAAAGAGGAGAAGAGACAGCCTTCGAAGCCGGGGTCACAGTGACAGCAGTCTTATTCTCACGCTCCGGCGAATGTGTGAAGCCCTCCAGCTTCTCCTTCACAGCTTCCAATTGCTCAGCAATAGTCGGCCTCAACAACTCCTTCTCATGGTGTGTCAGCTCATGGTGAAGCTCCTTATCTTCAAGCAAGTCTCCTAGCGTCTCAATTTGCTTCAACCTCCCGGAATTGGACAACGTCGCCATCGCCACTGGTGTATCGAAGTCTGACCCGGAGCTTGCATTCACGGAGTTTCTGCGGACGAATCGCTTGCTGTGATCCAGATCAGAAGCATTGTCGATATCAGTCCTGGGACTGTCAATCACTGTTATCACTGTTTTCGAAGGAATTTGTAAGCTGGCAAGAGGCTCATGGTGGACACCACTGACAGGTTTCACGCTCTGCTCTTCGCTTGGTGCACTTTGCTTGAAGGTCTGAAGTTTGCTTGGTGCGTCTTCACCGAGACCCTCTACCGCTCGCATTGCGTTAGCCACGTGTTCTGCTTTGAGCTCTGAATCGACTTTGAAAAGCACAGTAGGAGAAATCGCTACTGGTACATGGGCGTTGATGCCTTCGGTGGTGGCGATGGCTTCAGAAGCCCCTTGGTCATTAGAGCTGCTGCTAGGGTCTTTGTCTTCCGATTTAGGTGTTGGCGCCCACGTTGCCTCTTGCAAGATGGAGACGTTGTCGTCGTTTAGAGAGTTACCCTTCCAATTCTCGTTCTGGAGCTTCGCCTCCACCCACGCGTATCCCGACTCGGCAATCGTTTGCAACCAGTCCAACCAGCTTGCGCTCTCACCTGTTCTTCGTAGAGGAGTGAACAAGCTTTTGTCCTCCCAAACCTTCACATCTGCCGCTCTCCGAAACTCCCAATTCTCCTCTTGGAGAGTCTGGTTATTGGTGGTCGTGGTGGCTTGGGGTCCGCCCATGGTGAAAAGCGCCAGCATGAAGAGCGCGGTGGAAATCAGCAGCGGGGAAAAGAACTTCACGATGGGGAAGAAAGGGGGAGTGAAAAGGACGAGTACCAAGCCGGAGAGCACTGGGTGCTGCCATAGAAGCGCCATCGAGTCTGTGAACATTTGTAACGCCATAGTCATCGATCGTGGTGAGCTACCTCGATCACTGCTTAACTGCAACAAGCGCTAGGAATTGGAGTAAGACTCGATCAGTCTGCACGTAAGAAGGCACTGTCACAGATTACGCAAATTACGTGTGAACGTACTCCTCCAATATTATTGTTACGGCGAAACCCAACCTACAGGCCTCTACTGAAAGCGTTCAAGCTCAGTCACCGACAGAAACCAAGGGTGCAGACGCTGCTTAACACTAAGAAAAGTGCTAAGACTACACAAATTTCGCGAACTCCTTCAATGGTACTGTAATGGCGAAACCCAAACTTCAGAGCTCGACTGCAAAGGTTGAAGCTCCGATAATGATTGAAACAAGAGGTACGCACAGACGTTGCTCGATCAACACTAAGAACTGTACATCAATTACGTGATCGAAACTGCTTTGAGCACTAGCATCATTGAGCAAACCCAAACTAGCACAAATTCTGAGCTCTCAACTGCAAGAGACGTTGAAGCTTCCACTAACATGTATATTTATCGATCCGGAAGAGAAAACATATACAATAGGGATGTTGGATCCCCTGTCGCCCGCCTTGATTTCCAACACGCTTACTAAGCAAGAATCTAGGCCCTCACGGCTGACCGCCACTACCTGACCTTCCTGTAGTAGCAAACGACCCGAGAACGACAGAGTCAAGTCAGTGAGGTGAAGATGCTGGTCAAGCCTTTGTTGCTAAAGTTGCACAAAACAAAACAAAACTCCACCAGGCCCGGAATGATCCTCCAGCTCACAACTGATCGGCTCTAAGCTTAAGCTATGAGCGAGGGGATGCGCTATAAGTTACTTCATGCTAAATTCAGTGAAGTTGCTTACAAGTGATGAAGTTTGCAAGAGCTGGAGCTTTCCTTGCAGCTGTGTTGGAAATGAGAGAGACGAAGGATTTAAAATTGAAGGTGGGGCGGAAGCTAGAGAAGGTGAGTGTAGACTGTAGACATGGGTCTGCAGACTGTATCATAGACTAGAAGAGTGTTACTGCAGTACGTTTGTAAGTTTGAAGAGGGCCGGGCGCAGTAATTTAGGCTGCGCCCAGACACACTATTTTCTAGTGGGAGGGACTGACTGATGAGGTTTATTTGTTGGAGAGATGTACTGTAACTCTGTCATTAATACACGCAAATGTGTATGGACGTTTCTAGGAAGCTGCACCAGCCGCCATAGTGCAGGAGATTGATCAGTCAGATACGGGCTCTGGCTGTGGATCTGTGTTGGTCCTCGGAAACTTGAAAAGGGTATGATGTGGCAAACTCTGGCAAAGACACTGTTTTTTTTAGCTTGTTTTCTGTTTTCTGTTTTTCGTTTTTGTTTTGAAACAAGTGTGTTCAAGAAACAGAGCAAGGGTTTTCTGTCAAAAGGAGTGGTTGATTTCACACAAGGTAATGACCCTATCCCCGCCAAGGATTGAATCCGCAACAACACCATTTGGTTTGGGTACCTTACCTCCATCACCCAATAGTTTAGGGTTATCTCAGACCACAAAGATGACACTTTCTTTCCCTTTTGTGGTTGGTTGGCTCTCGAAAAATGGACCAAGGGAATGTGAAACAGTAATAAAAGTAAGATAGGAAGTCTATAAACCAACCAGGTTCTAATAAGTGCATCCCTATCAAAGAACAAGTGAGATGTTTCTTGAGATATCTATTATTGTCATTAATGAGTTACGTACACTAAAAAGAACATTGCATGTGTTCATTGCAACCTAAATAAAATTAGTCACAAGGACGTCTCCATGTGACCTACTCAAAACAATCTAAAAATTGTGACATTCAAAATAGACAATCATTTTGGAAGGGAGGGAGTAGCTAGTATACTATTGGTGGTAGAAATGAAAGATTTACATCATGCAATTTACAAGGAAAGAAGTCCCAAACTACACTAAAGATGATATTTAGTGTCTTGTACACTAAATACGAAGGCATACACTAAAAGCCAATTACCCTATGAAAGTAAGTAACATTAAATGTCAATTCAAACACTAAATGTGAACCAGAGTTGTCATATCAGACGGGATATCACTGTTCACCGACAGAATCGGACCGATTAGGGCTAGCCGGCTGCAAACTTCAGAGCCTTGTAACTTTTGCAAAAATTCTTCAAATAAGGAAAATGAGATGTTTTTCGGCATCTACAAAAAATTGTAGATGCCGAAAAACATCTCATTTTCCTTATTTGAAGAATTTTTGCAAAAGTTACAAGGCTCTGAAGTTTGCAGCCGGCACATTCAAGTCTAACACTAATTGTGGACAAGTTCAGATTTAGTGTTGTAGCTAGTAGGGGGGTAAAAACACTAAATGTCACTCAACACTAAATATCATCTTTAGTGTACCTTTAGAAATGGTATACCACATATCAAAATATCAAATTTTTGTACCTATTTTGCCGAATAATCAATGCACTTGGTTAAGTGCAAAAATTACAAATTGCATATTAGTTTGCTGAAATAGTTAAATTACGTTTGCCCCTTCCAATTTCTCGACACTTGACACTATATAAATGTTTATTGTTACGTACTATTTTAGAACCAAATGTTGTAATTGGAACTCACAAATCTTTACATGTACAAATGGAATATTTGTAGAAATATCGACTGATGTAGATGTCTTGTAAAGTAACTTTGTTTCAACTGTTGGACCAAGGCAACCTAATTGTTAAAGCAACTTAGTTTCACTATTCTATATAGGCTTAAAGGGACAATTTCTAGACCTCCTACCTTAAAGTCTTCACCTTCTAAAAACAATATACCTACGTACAAGAACACCATAAGATTATTTACTAACAAAGTAGGGGTCCTTTTTGCATCCTTGAAAAGGAACCCTATACAATGAGCAAAAGTGTCTTGAGTTGTTGTTCAATGAAACACAATCCTTGAATTAACAGCTAAATCCTTACCAAATATCTAATAAAGCATGATACCTTCTTAGCTTGGGAAAGACTAAACTAAAATTGGTAAATAGTGTTGGATGATAATTAGTATAGTTCCCTGTTTTTTATATTCCAACTTCTATATTCTGTTCCTGTCTAACACTAAATGTACTCTTATAAAAATGTTGAAATGACCAAATTTTACCATAGAGCTAAAATAGTGTTAGAATGGATAAATAATGTTCGAACTCTAATCTTGCAAATCACAATTAGTGTTGTTATTGACAATTAGTGTAACCAACGCTATTTACTAATTTTAGTGTAGTGCTTAGTTATACAATGTTATGAGTGACAGAGGATGTTATTCTTGATAAGGTAGGAGTATCTAAAGGCACAAGGTGTTAACTTCCAAAGGACAAAAAGTTCCTATGAATCTTTTAAACCTTAGACAAGGTTATATATGTTGAATTTTGCTCCAACAGAATAATTGTGAAATTGATCAATCTAAATATGTGTAGTGACCAAAGGATCCACAATAGGTATACATACCATAGCTAAGGTGTCTTCAATGCACCTTTACTGAAGGCCATATAAAAGTAGGGTGAGTCAACTGAAAACAAAAAAACTATGGCCTAGTGGGTTGTTATCCCATTCTATAGTACTCCATATCTTTTTGTGGCTCAACACTTAAAGCATCTCCTATGTGAAGACGTGAACATGGACAATATTGAGATTTTAAAGTGGAGGAAACTAACCTTTCTTCATTTATAAAAAGGAGAGGAAAAGATCCTACATTAGATAAAGACCTTTCATTCAAAAAAGAGGAGATTCAATTTATTGGCACATATAACAAAGCTTGAAACAATATGATAATTATGACTTTTCCTATTGTGAGGCAAATTGCGGGTTCTTCATATTTTGCCAAATTGTCAAGCCGGAGATGGAAAATGGTAGGGCCAGAGATAAAGAAATAAATTCTAGTTGCATTGGAACATGTTTTCTTTAGTTGCCCTGTCATTATGCCATAGGCTTGCTAGTTTTCAATTGGACAAGAGTTGCTTCCATGAGTTCCAGGTACTATTTGTTGAACATGACAATGTGCTCCACATTTTATAGTTGTCAGGATTCGAAGACTAAGAATAGCTCTAATGCAAGAATAGAAACATGGATGATGTTAAGATTTTGAAGTCATTAGAAGATATTTCAGGCCTGTAGAGGGCCGTTTCAAGCATGTTTCCTCATTGTTCCCCCTGGCAGCAAGGGAACATCTAGCTATCAAGAAGAAAAAAAATTTAATAAATTTTTTTTCAATTTCAATTTCTAAAACACAAAAAAAAGTTGATTTTTTTTCCTTCAAAAAATGACGTGGTACAATAGCCACTATGTCAGATTGCGTCGTTGACAACGTTCCTTGCACGATTGGGACTGATTTCACTGCTAGGAACTCACGGGCTTCCAAAAGCCCCAAACATCTTTTAATGGGAGGGAGGTGGACCTCATTCTGTTCCACCCACTTTAAAAAAAATTGATCAAATGCAAAATGGTGAGGTTGGGGATAAAGAGAGACCAATGCCAATTACATTGGGGTATATTTGTTTTAGTTGCCCCGTCATTATGTTGTTGATATGGTAGTTCCCGATTGACTAGACTTTTCCTCAAGTAGTCATACCTTTGTGACCGTATAACAATGGGTTGGAATTCAGCCATTGCTCCTCGGGCCTTCAATGACTCTCCCACCAACAATGGCATCCCAACTAAGAGATGCATCCACATTTTGATACCAAATTGGGGTTTGGTATCCTCCCTTGCATTGTGTCATAGGCAAGTAGAGAAAAGGCTTAGACTTGGCCCTCCTTTTTTCTATTCGTGTAAGGTAACTACACCTAAAATCATATAAGTTAGCAATTCAACATGTTCCATTATTGTATTGAAAAACTTTTTGTAAACTCTTTTTGGTAGTCAAAAGGGAAATCTACATTCTCTCTAAATGCATTCTTTGGACACCCTATAACTATAAGTTACTACGAATTTTCAAAGTACTGAAAATAGATGTTTCTCAAACCAACCCTAAACTGGCCTTCCACTGTCACCCAAACATTCCCATTCCCATTCCCAAACATGGGAAATTAGTAGTCAGAGCTGCCACAGAAATTAAGTTAACGCAATGGAGTTAATTATAACCCACAATTACCCCCAAAGACCCAAACCAGAGGTAATTAATGATGGGTTTGATTGTTGATAATAAAACCCATTAATATGTGGTGGAGGCTCCATGTTGTACACTTGTACTGCAATTGGAGATCATTAGAGCTTCTAATTGAAGCTTTTTAAACTCCATGAGCTGAATAAATTGTCTCTTGGAAAACATGAAAATAATACTGAAAATGTACTCTTTAAATTTGCAGAATCATACCAAAAGATCTTTCATTTCAAGTTACATGGAATTCACATCAGTTCTGCCGGAAGATTTTATTGTAATTTCCCCTATCACAGCTAGACCACTAGTTTTTTTATGGGGGAGCGTGGGAGAGAGGGATAGTCTGATCATATATAATTAGCATTGCATTCTTACGAAGTTTTAAATGAAGCATCTCAAATTTCAAATTCAAGAAATCCGAAACCCATTTCTGGTGAATTTATTAGTTAAAGTTTAAAATTCAATGGTATAAGTAAGTAGTATATATATATATATATATATATATAATTTTAATTTAATTTTAATTTTCAAAGGTAACAGTGGAATTAGAAGGAAAAAAAAAATACAGCTAGTGCAATTCCAATGGATAATTCAGCTTTGGGAGGAGGTTGAGAGAGAGGTGCCACCTAGGACTACGAAAATCACTGGAGTAAAAAACATGTTTTTTGCACTAAGTATGACAAAAATCCTAATAAATCATAAGTTGTCTATCCTCACTACAGTGGGTGAGGTAGGTGAGAGTATGATTCCTTTGAGCAATGCCTACCAAGATGGTATCCTTCCAAGCAAGGTGGCAAGTCCTGATGTAATTAATGTGCTCTTGGACAAAAATGAGTTTGTTGCGTGTACACCAGATTTTCCAAAGAATTGTTGATCTACAGATGTCGTTGGCAATGTTGATCTATGAAGCGGAAGGAGTGTAATGTCCATTGCTGTCATATTTCCTCGGGGGGAATACCCGTAATAGTTTCTCTCCAAGAGAGCGACTCATTCTACTCTAGGGTCCTTCTAAATAGGACATATTTTATGCTTAACAAAAGTGTCATTGAGTAACAAAAATTTCACCTATTCAAAGTTCAATACTTGGGTGTCCAATATCAAATCTTTACCATTAGATTTTTAACATTATAACTGCATTAGATATGATGGACATACAAACAATAATAGGATATAATGGGGCTTAGACTTCATGAATAGTAAATCAAAGACTTTTATAATATTAACCCCTAAAGGACCAAGGCATTTTCTGGCTCCGAAACCACTGAAAAATGCCATTTTTGCTGCAATCATTCACGAAGTCTTGAAAATAGTTTTTTGGAAAATGTAACCGTAGGATCTTGAAGTTAACTTGCATGAGACGGTGTGGTAAAATTTTTGTGAGGTTTCACCGTACGGATTGATAGATATTTACATTCAAAGTCAAAGTTTTTTTTTTTTCCCATTGTGCCCCAGACTTTCAAATGCCTTTGACGGCTTTGTGTTCAAACCTTTTGCACTACACACCATCAAGTAAATTTTTTTTCTTATAGGTAATCAAGTTAGGCATATGCATACCAATTTCTAGGTCAATCCAACACACGTAAGACCTTCAAAAAAATCTTGTAATGCCACAATGTCCCAAAAAATTGATGATGCACTTGGTCATCTTTGAATCATTTTTCCCACCACATACTTAGAGATATTGAAAATCCAAACTGTGGATAGAAAGACATACTTATAATTGACAAGTAGGAAAAAACATTCTGAAAAAAGTGAAAAATCTTAGATTTCTATGAGCTTTTGAAGTTCGCAGCTGCTTGCAAAGAAGTTCATAGAGTGGGCAGCCCTTGTAGAAAGGGACACTAGATGTCCACCTCCCCTGCACTTGCTGTCCACTTATGCCCACCTATACTGCCCCT
Source organism: Rhytidiadelphus loreus (assembly GCA_947034895.1). NCBI lineage: Eukaryota > Viridiplantae > Streptophyta > Bryopsida > Hypnales > Hylocomiaceae > Rhytidiadelphus > Rhytidiadelphus loreus. Next base: position 19,392,396 of record OX344764.1, read on the forward strand.
GCAGAGTTAGAGACTGATTGCATTGCCCCAACTGCCCAACGAACTACTTTTGGCGAAAAAAACATCATAACTTCTACAATATAAGTCTGATTTTGATGAAATTTATATGTACGTGAAGCTCATGAGAAACTACACGCATACAAAAAGTTTCAAAAAACCAGGTTAAAAATCCAGATTCAATGAGCTTGCCCAAAATCCCAAGTGTCCCCCGAGGGGACTTTGGTCCTTAAGGGGTTAATATTTGGAACAAAGGTAAAGACTTGATAAATGGATAGGACAAATGACTAAAAATGAATCTAGTAGGAGACAATTGATTTACATTATTAAAGATGAAGGGTGATGATATTTTCATTCTTCTCTTGGGGGGGTCATTTAGAGTGTCCATTAGAAACCACGTGCGAATAAAACTTTGGCCCCCCTATATACTTTTTGAATTTTAAATTAAAAAAAATTAAAAAAAATATGAATAGATTTTTCTACTTTGAAAGTTTATGTTTTGAATTATTGATATTTTTATTTGTTAATAATAATTAGTTACAAATTTTTGAAGTAAAAAGATACACTGTAGAACTAAAAAATAACTTTCACACCCCTATATTATATAAGAAAAAATTGTCTAAAAAATGATCAAAAAAATTCTAAAAAAAATTCATTATTGAAAGCTCATTTTGAGTTGAATATTGACTCAATGGTCATCTAAATGTGTCCTCTATAATTATTTGAGTTGAAAAACATGCCATTTTAGTTCATTTTCAACCTCTTCTAGAAATCATTTCATATTTTATTTGAGTTGGAAATTTTGGCAATAGAAAGCTATAGTCATTATTAAACAATGTTCAAAATTTTAAGTTGAAATTATAGTTTATTAGAAACCACTTGTTCGCACGTGGTTTGTTATAGTAGAACTAAGTGCCCCCCCCCCCCATTCTTCTATAGCATTATTATCCAAACCGACAACCTTCCATTTACCTTAAAAAAATTAGGAAAGAACCCAAATTTTTGAGGAAGAATGTGCCTCAGTAGGATGAAGTAGATGCATATCTTTGATTCCTAAGAGTTTTGTAGTCCATCTTCAAGATGTTGAAGAGATTGTTTCAACACAATCTTTTGTACAAATAATTGTTCTTTGGATGATAACATGATTCTAAAATCTTCCTTTGATGAAATTGAGATAAATAAAATATGCACATAAAGATATAGGAAAAAAATGTTTTAAACTGAACCACGAAAAGACAAGCATGTATACATATTGTTGAACTTCAAAATTGTTCACTATAAATGTTCTATTTTTCCATTGTAATGTATATGAATGATGGTTTTATTTTTTTATTTTTCTAGAGATTAATGCATATGTCTTTGCTGAGTCCAAAACCTCTCAGATTCATTTGGACATATTTGAAATTATTGAATTTTTTTGAAGAAGATATGAATTTATATTGAATGAATTTTTTTTTTTTGAATATTGATCTATAAGTTTTAGCACATGAATACATTATACAATAAACTAAAATGTTGTGCTATTCTATATTTAGAACAATGGTTATAAAGGAGCAACTTCATAACACAATAAAATATTTATTCTAGAATTTTTTTCAAAATTTTCAAGCAAAGTAAATAGTAGATTTGGGAAGGTTAGTTAATTAACTTTTTAGTCTAAAACAAAATGAACAAGTTTGAAAGTCAGAGCAAGTTTGAAGAGTAGAAAAAAAAATAGTGTGAGATATGCTATATGACTATTCCATTTTGTAAAACAACTCAATGTAGAAAATCTAATTGAAAATAACTACTGTGAGCTCCATTTGTTTCAATGAAGTGCATATACTATCAATGAAGTTGCATTCAAAAAATTAGATGAATAATTGCATTTGTCTATATGTATTCATTGTTTAGATTTGTTAATAAATGTTAATCTTGTAATAAGGGGGGTTTGTGTTAAAGTGTCTAACAAATGACAAAGAATCCTTCTCTATAAGGTCAAAGTGCAAATCAATTCATCTTCAAAATTTCGTGTGGAAAAAAGAGGTTTTGCACATTAGTTTGACCTCCAATGAGTGTTTTTGGGTTTTTAATCAAATAATTCACAGGGTACCTCCTAAAATAATTTTCATAGTGACCAATCCAATGTTCTAAAATTAATCTTGTAAAGACAGGTTGGTCATTGTGGATCATCATTTTGAGTATCATGTAAATTATTTGCTTGAAAAAATCCAAGAGCATTCATCAAATGTCAAATGACTATGCAAGATCTCTTTTTTTCACACAAAATTGTAAGGATGAACATTTGCACTTCTACCTTACATAGAAGGATTCTCTCTCTCATCCATCAAACAATTAGTGTCTACAACATCCTTCTAAGGTTAACCTTTAAAGGACGTGGCCCCCATGACTAAGGTAGTCACCAAAATACTTGAATTATTGAATCAATAGGTGCATTCTTTTGGCCTCAGTGTCATCCATTGACCACTTTGGGGCTTCAACGTCACTATAGGGTTAAACGTCCTAGTTGGTGATCGAGGATTTAAAAAACTCAAAATGTTAAAGAATGACTATGTTCTTGAGTGCTTCAACAAGGATCCGTGCTTCGCCAGTTCCTTGCAGTCAGATCGATGTGTTCATCTGACATGTCAGAATGATGTCAGCATTGGAAACATGTTCAAAAGTATTTGTTATTTGTCAAATTGGTGACGGCAGCAAGTTTTAAGCTTGTTTTGCAGTGACAATTGTTTAATGTTTTTCGTCAAAGACTCTGCCTGGAATCAGCATTGTAGTTTGTCTTTGGTTCAATAAATCCTGCCCGTTGAGACAGGTTGACCAGTTCAGAATTGAGTTCAATTACTTTTGTTGTAAATTTTCGTTCGCTGCAACAGTGAGTGTGCAAGAATGAATTCAGTGCGTTCACTAATTGTTTTATACGGCTTTCTTTAATAGATACGGAGCATCATTTGTATCATTTTTTTTTCTTTGTTTAGGCCGGGTGTGCCCTGTGCTGTTGCCACATCTCAAAAATAAAAGTAAAAGTAATTTTTTAATTTTTTAATTCAATAACTTTTGAAATTCAATAAATTTCAAAAAGTAGGTTCAAACACCAAGAAATAAAGCCTGTGCACATAATATTGCTAAACTAGGTGAGGTACCTCCCTCCAAGTGGAGGTATAATTCCTTCCAAGATACCTTGGGGGAGAATTGAATTATAATTCTCAAAATTTGATTCCTTGAGTTGTCAAACTTTGGATTATTATTGGCTGGGGGGCTCCTGATTAGGGGGGAGCAAAAAGACACCCCCCCAACAAAGATGAACAATGTTATGCACCCCTCTTTGTAGAAAGCTTTCCAACAGTACCAAGAACCTGACCAAGGGATGCACAATCTAGGAGATCTCAATGTAACAAACAAAACAAAACAACTTAAGGTATGGATAGAGAGAAGACATGATGATCTTCTCTTTGTCCAAAAGTCATTAATTTCCAGAAGCAAATTTTGTTCTGGTAGAAACATACTCTACCCTCTACAAAATTGTTGCTTTTAAATAAAAATCTTTGGCAAACTGTTGTTGAAATGAAGTATTGTTTCAAGTAGAATCTCACGGAATAACCAGAGCATACAATTGAATAACCAACTATTTATTATAAAGAGAGCTTCATGTAAAGTAGGTGGCTCAAAAAGCAACACGTTAAGGGCTGCTGGGCCTTTTTGATAGGTTTCAGAGGCACAAAAATATTTTCCCTTATTTTTCACTTGAAGAAGAATTGATGCAGAATCTAACACAAATGGTTTTATATTTTTCGGAGCATTTATAAATTACTTAAGAATTTTCAAAGAATTCTGCAATAGACACCTATTCTTGATCCTAGGCCTTGCAAAACCCACTCACACACAGTCTGAAAAAAGATATGGCTTGACCAGAAACAAGTGCTACTGCGTTCAAAAAGTATTACACAAGGTTCCTAAATGCGACTTTTACTAAACTTAAACAAACTTTACATTCTTTTAACATTTGTAAGAAGGCAATTGGACAATCAATTCTCATTTAAAAAAATTAAGTGGACACACCCTGGCTTTGAAATGGACCCTCCCTAGCTCTTATTCTAACCATTCGCAAATATATGACAAATCTCAATTATGCTCACATTATTGGTAGTCCATTTTAGAACCACTAAGTATCCATTTAAGAGCTTCCTACGGGCTGTTTGAAGAAGAGGATCACTTTTTGAGCCACCTACCTTGTTGGGTGCTACTTATTTAAATTTGTGCGAGAGATACTCAACACGGTGTGACAATGTTTCACACAAAAGTGCCCCTACACTGATATTTTCTAATGCATTGAGGAAAATGAAAATTGTTTTATGGGTGTCAAGATCTCACTTTTAGGTGACTTAAATGGTTCATAATAAACAACTAAGTTAGGTTATGCAAATAATTATCTCAAACTCAGTGAACCAAACAATAATATCTCTACTTAGTACAAAGTACTCCATATTATTTGCTATCTACAAGTTAGCACCCACAATTTGTTTCAATTCTACAGGACAAACAAGAAATGCTTCGAAAATGAAGATCGTCACAGTACCTATTGAAAATGAGACCTGGGTTCCAATCAATAGTAGCATATTGGAACCTATCCTTCTAAAGCAATCTAGACTAGAATAATTGTATAATTGTGATGTGTGACTTTCCAATTGTGTAATAGGGGCATCGTGAAAATGTCAAATGTGACTTTCCAATTTGTCAATCAATCGTAATTACATTGAAGATCATACAGGTAGACACTAATATAAACAACAATCTCTCTTTGGAGTAGAGACACTTGCAATGAACCAATGTTTATAAAGCGTTACCTTTCTAGCGACAGCAAGACAGTCAAGCTTCGCTCTTATTCCCTTTCACAAAGGACACACCAACCTATAGAGTTTGTCCGTGTAGCAGCATCAAGTAAAAAATCAACACTCCACTATTTACCCGAAAAATGTTGCAACTCGCAAAAGAACTGTTACAACTCAGCCAGCGTTGCCGAACCGAGAGGATTGGAAGCTCACAGTACAAAATGAACTGGAGACTGTTGACTAATTGAAAGCTGTAATGCCAACTAGCTTCGTTAAATAAAAGGAACAAATATGGACATCTGAACACAAGAAATGACCGGTTGATTGGACATATCATCGCAGAACGCCCAGCTTAGCTTATTGTGGGGCAGGCAACTGCGGACACTTCTCCAACATGTCATAGTGCAAAACAAAGTTCTCCTGATGACAAACCACCAGATTCCGTTAGTTATTCCTCCACTAGAATCCCAGAAATACACACCACCATTGTCCAAACGCTTGGCACAGAACTTGTTCCAAACAGATAAATCACTAATGCTACACGTAATTCTCATGGATCATTTCTTACTAGTTCAAACTAAACTTGCTACGGTCAATAATGCAGTGATTTGGCAGCAAAAAACATACCTTACACCCTATCTCCAAAGTTGTAGGATCCAAAAAGAAAAGTGTTCCACGCTCGTATGCTGAATTCTTTACCAATGGCTCGCTGTTGGGAGCACGCTTCAGCCATCTCTTGAGTTCCTTGTGAAAGAACCAACCTCTATTTGTCCTAGAATAAACAAGTACACCGTGATGAATAATCTACCCCCAAAAAAGTCAGCCAAACGAATTTCGAAAAGAGAATTAACAATCAGAGTAATGAAAGACACAAGTAGCCAGTTTTCAGGGACAATAAATAACTTACAACTCATCAGCCGCATACAATTGAGCCTCATCTCTTGGCATGCTGCACTCAAAATTGGACGAACACGGTGCCTCAGGGCCAGACAAAGAACAGATTAATAAGATTCGTAAAAGACGCAAAAAACACTCAGAAATTATAAATCCTTACCTGTAGAAGATATAAAACAAAGTATTATCTTGGAACTTGGCGTAGTGATTTGCCTGCAAGATGACAACGAACCAAGCTTAATGAAAGCATCAGAGGGATTTCTCTGGCAATATAGAGTAAGCGTACTGATTCACAGCAGTTAGAGCGGAAAAAAGACTGGTGCCACACAAATGTCCAAATATACTCCAATGTCTTATTGACACGGTACCAGACATATAGGTGTGATTCAACTTCAACACCAGTAGCCTTCCTGGAAACGTGGGAGAGGAATACCTGCAATTGCGGAGCTTTCTGATCGTAACACGGAGGAACTACAAACTCCGGTTCACCTCGCACAGGTTCGTCAGCCCATGGAGAAGCGAATGTTTTGTACAAGTTCTCCCTTGAGTTAAGATTCAGTCCCAGGGTCGTAAGATCCGTACCCAAAGCTAACGTGGTTAAATCTGGATCGGTCATCCTGATTACACTCAATAAACCTAGTAAACCAAAACGATCAGGTTGATGTGCTGAACCTCCTGGCTTTGAAGAGTCGCGAAGTGTTCCTGCCATTCCCACTAGTTGTTGTTGAGTAAATGTTCCCCCTGTTCTTGATGATGACTGGTGGTGATAGTTCAGACTGTGATCATACTGACCCAGTGCCCCACCAACCCCAGAACGATGCACTTGCGTTGCACCAGACCCTGGAGGACCAACCGTCTGCAACCCACAAGGAAAAGCGCATGTAAGCCCTAATTCTATGGGATTTTTTCCATGCCTTTTTAGGACTTACACATGTGAACATTTGCTTTCACTAATTGGACATATACTTTAACCAGCAGGAAACATAGAAAACCTTTAGTTTGACTGAAAACCAGCTGGCATTAATATGTTTCAAAACTAAAGAGAGTGAAGCATGTTCAATCTTTGTAAATAGGATGCAGGAACATCTGCATCAATCGGTGAATGGGCACTTCAACCGATACCTTGATTCACATAACCCTAGAATCCCATCCTACAAAAATAAATCAGCAGCTTCCAATATTACAACAATGTATAATGACCTCACCGGAGAATGGTAAGAAGCAGAGACACCACGAGCTGGAGAGAACGAGTCTCCAACACCAGCATGTAGATGTAAGTCGGAGGCATTCCCCGTTGGCTGCTGCTGCTGCTGCAACAAATGACGGTTCGATCCATAGGACCCTCCTTGCGAAAATCCAGAAGACCTCCCCATCTGCACTGAACCATGTGACTAACTAAACTTAACTGAAGCACCAATCAAACGTTCACTCAATTCCTGAATTAACAGTCACTCACAGATAAACTGCTGCTCAATTATGTAATTAAGCGGCGGATAATAGAATCACATTGGTGGCGGCAGCAGGCCCGTTCCACCATGGAATCCAACTTTGCATTTCCATTCAACGCAGTTCCTTAAATTTAAAACTGACAAAACAAACTTCCGACTTAAACCTAACACTTCTAACTTTTTTCGCAAATTTCTCTTCACGTTGGTCGGCAACACTATCTCGTGGTGACCGGTGGCACAGGTATATTTACATTCAATAATATAGTCGCACATCAAGAGGTATCGTGCTGCAACTGCTTGTACTCCGTTATCCGCCATTAGAACTTTAATATGCCACTTAATCAACAAAATCTACATGAACCTTATAATACATAATTCCAGAAAAGTAAGCACTGCCAGGAATTATCCCGTTCAATTCTCTGGGAGATATTCCAAGGCGGAATTGAAGTTTGGAGTACGAGTCCAGAGATTTCCACATAACCTGAAACCACAGCTTCTTTCATCCATGCAAATTCATTTCCATAACAATCACTGGCTTCTAGATAACATCTCGTAGTCAGATTCAGAGAATTTCTTGGTCAAGATTAATTTACCAAGAAGTGTTGCGCTTGCATTGCTGCCATTTCGTGTTGCTGATCCTTATGGTGTTGCTGCAATTCAGATGCCAGATCATGGCTCCCACCTGATAATTGAACACGTCTTTAAGTTAGGAGTAACAATTAATAATTCACAGCAGATCTTCTATCTGTTTCAAGCTTGTAACCTTTAACGCACATGTTTTTGAGCTCCTCCATATACTTTCTGCGCATATAAAAAAAGTCAAAATGCTGTCTGCCGATGAAATCACTAGATGCCTGAATTATCAAGTACCCTGATAAACCTGATAGCTCATGGTAATTCATACCTTTGTAACCTGGTAAAGCAGGGAAATCTTCATTTGGTATACTGAACTCCTGGTTTTGCTGAACTATGGTGTTGATTCCTTGCTTTCTCAAGCTACCTGCCACGACAACACAATGCTGAACGGTCGATCCAGGTGCCAAAATTAACTATGAGAAGCCTAATTGACCAATACACAAGCTAATAAGATCAGCGTCCTAGAGAAGAAACCCTACACAGAATCGAAAAGGGAAATCATTGCATGCCTAATTCAGTCGTTCAAAATGTGAAACATAACAAAGAACGACTAGCCTAAACCCTAAACCTTACGATTATCCCGAATTTCTCCATAAATTTCTTTCCATCTTTGTATTAACAGCTAATCGTCAAGAAAGCTACAACAGGTAAAAGCTGAAGGAAAATGGAGATGAAGATACTATACAAGCAGACACGACATAGCCACTGTACCTTGCATATTCCCAGACGATGACTGCCGAGTTGTTAATTGAGGAAAATCGTTGATATCAAAAGCCACGCCATCATTGCCATTCCCAACACCACTAGGGCTCATGCCTCCAACATGGCCATTCGCAGAATGAAGTTGTCCCTGCATGCCTGAGCTTGGGGAAGTCGAAAAATTGTTCCCCAACATGGAGGACACACCCTGAGGCGATGCTGGAAAAAACCCGTGAAGGAATTAGGTTTCGCGGCGCACCTAGAACTTTTCACATCAAACCCTCGTAATTTCTGTACGCTGAACAGATTACCGAGTCTAGGCATAAAATGTAAAGTAAAGCACTGAAAATAAGCAAAGCATGGAGGAAACAAATAAACAGATCTAGGGAATATAAAATCAAAAGGAGAATGCGCATCAAGCATCCGAGTAGATGAACGAGGAGCCATAGTACCTCGGCTAAGCATTGCCAGAAGATCCCCTGAGTTATAAGTAGACGAAGACATGTTTACACCTTGCTGCAATAGAGAATTGGCAGACCGCCCAGGGCCTTGCACACCAATCCCACTGCTACCACTAAGTTGTCCCATATTCACACGTGAACTACTCAAATTTTGCATATTCACACCACCCACGGCATTCAACGCTCTTGTAAGACCACCCCCTCCACCGAGACTCACCCCCCCGGCTCCGATACCCCCCACAGAGCTTGCTATGCGGGGCCCTACATTCCCCATCTGCGACGGTGATCCTCCCATGCCTGACAGAGAGCCACGGTTTGCAATAGAGCTAGACCCAGGAGACCCTACACCAGATCCCCCAACTCCGTTCACATTACTGTTGAAGGAATGATTGCCCCCTACACTAGTTCCCGTGCGATTCGTCATTGACGAATGTCCGTGAAGCCCTCCTTGCGACAACTGCTGGCAGGTCCCAAACCCGAAGAACCAGATGAAATCAATTTATTGTTTTTGTGACTCAACATCTCTATTACACACGGACAACCAAAATAGTAAGAAAGCTCATCTAAATAATGCATCGATCCGCATAATTGTAATAAAATATTGCCACGCCAATAATACGAGACATGTACCAAGGGTGTAAAGTGCAGCCAAAGAAGTAGAAGCAGTACCAAAGAGAACATCCAATTGCGGATAAATCTTCCAAGATTGTCTCTTCACTCAAAAACAAAACTATTGAGTGCTCCCTGACCTTCGTAGTCTAGTAAAAGAAGACAAAATACCAGATGCGCACTTTTAACAATTCATCAACTCTTTCCAAAACTAGTCGGACTCGATTTTGGGCAACATAAGGCTTCACCTCAGTCACGGCAGCAATCAGAAGAAATTTGAAAGGCATAGAAGGCAGTAATTATCACCTGAGAGAGACCAACGACCAGATTGTTCGTTGAGAACCGACCAGAAGCCACGCTACCAGTAGACTGATGAGCGACACCGGAGGGTCCTCCAAACCCCGCGTTTCTAGAGGATAAAGCATTAGGCATTGCCTGCATATTGTAGCTCCCTTGATTATGCAATCCTTGAAGGTTTCCTGCATTTAAGAACGATTGTAGGGTCAGGCAAGTGGGCGATGCTTTAATTATGCTTAACATCACAAAGACACTGAAATGCAAGGGGAAAAAAATGCAGAACACTAAAACCTCCCACTCAAAGGACGGTGATAAGAGTTATCAACAGATAAGAAGATGTAGACGATTCATGTGAAGGAAATAAATTAAGCAAGCGAAGTGAAATTGTCGAGAGAATAGTGAAAATTACATACCTGCGTGGTGAAAACCGGGAGCTGCACCTGATTGTGACGTAAAAGCAGAAGACCCGAAGGGTCTAGCTGTGCTTCCGGAGCCATCAAGCAATGAGGTAGCCGAGCTGTTCAGCATAGACTGCAGCCAAATAAAGGTAGCAATCCAGAATGACTCATAGAGAAATAGGGCAAAAACAGAACAGACACGGCAGGCAAGACATACTAGAGAAACACCATATTCTGTACCAGAACGATGAAGCAATGACGGCAATAATCCCAGCGATACGAGAACAAAGATGAAAATCATGTATACCTCTTTGTTGACATTGGTTTCATGACGAAGAGGATAGTACATGATGGACGTGCCGTACTCAAGCATCTAATTAGCATATCGTTAATGCAAAATTTTCCCTTCGTACATTTACTATCTCCTCATCATATCTGTCACCAGCATTTCAGTCTCAGTAGACATTCATAACAATGTAAGAGTACGACCTACAACAAATTTCGTCATCCACACTCTCAATAAGACTAAAGACAGCCATTGGCTGCTTGCAGAACTACTCGTAACCTAGCAATGAGCAATTCAGACGTCCATGATCGAGACAGGATTGCGAACCTACGAATAGAAACAGAAGCTGGAGGGTCAAAATTAGCACTATCTCATACAAACCGGCCGCAGCATGAAACTCCAGCTAGGTGTGCTCTTGCGATTGGAAAAGCACAATGCAGAGGCTAGGCACCAACAATTGATCAACCAAATCGTCGTGTCACAAAACGAAACGAGTACAAATGAAAGTTACAGTGAGTGGACGTAACCTACAAGATCATCAACCGCAGACGCTCAGCAGGCACTAACGGTCAGACAGGAGCACTCTAACTCCACTTTCAAACCCTAACGCTCCACTTTCACCTGCAGCTCCACAACAAAAAACTTGAACCCTAGGATCTGGACTGAGCAGGGGAGAAGAGCAAGGGAAATGAAGCTTCGCTAGGGTTGGTGATGAGCGAAAACGATGACGACGACGACGACTTTTTTGGATGATAATGACGGATCTTGGATGAATAATGATGAGTGGTGGATGAAGATGAAGACAAAGCGGGACCCCTCATTTCCCCATTTCTCAGTCACCACCAGAAATCCCTGGAATTTATTGGCTGTGCACCAAGGGGGAGGATTGATAGAAGATATCATAAGGGCCTCCTTTCATGTATTGGTTATCAGGGGAAAACATAGCGGGTGATAAAGGGAAAAATAGCCATTGCACTTTTTTGTGAACCTGGTGGGTGGAGAGGGAAACGATAAAAAAATTCACATATATTAGATTCCCTAGTTTCCATCAATGAAGTTGTCCATTGATATTAGAAAAATTTCAACTCCTCCTTTCCCACTTGTCCACCCCAACAAGACAATCGGTGGAGCCACTTTTGTCTTCTTGCTTGAATTAGTTGTAAACTTGCCCACCAGGCAAGCATGTAAGGAGGCCCTTAGGGAATTTGAGTATCTGCCTTACTCAAGAATCAAGCCAATTTAAAGAATAAAATTTTAAAAATGAAACAAAAGACATTGTTCCTTGATCATTGTTATTTTTTTTCCAATGGTATAGGGATAGAGCCTCTTTTAGTATAGTTTCTTGTTATTTACCATCAATGATCAAATTTGAAAATTTTGAATTTGTATATATAATCAAAGACCATGGTGTATATATATAATGTCGTAATTTATTTCAAGTCTTGATGAAGTAAAATGCAATACAACAATGTTGGGAGGGTATCAAAACAATATAAGACAACAAATACCTATAACAAAATAGCAATCTTAAGAATATTGTCTTGGTAATTAGATCAAATTGCATTTATGAGAGTTATTTGATATGTTACTAAAATTCCTTACATCATTACCATAGAATGCAAAACCTTCATCCAAATTCCTACATTGTATATAGTGCTTATTTTTGTTAAATTTTGTGCTACATCTAACATTATGTATAATGCTCACATTTGGTCTTTCTAGCCTTTAAATCTTGAAAGGACGAGACTTATTATCAAGGTAGTCACTTAAAAATGATCTTCATTTTTGAACCAATAGGTGTATGCTTCATTTCTACAGTGATCAATCATGGAAGTCATTCATCAACCACTTTTTAGCTATGGCATCCTTACAAGGTTAACTCTAAAAGGATATTGCAAGCCCTATAGATATTTAAAAAGTCAAAACCTAAATTTTTACGTAGTTTTTTTTAAAATTTTAAATGTTTAAAAGCTTAAATAAGAAAATGTAGCTCCAATAATTTACTTTTTATTTCATTTGAATTTTTCTCAAAATTGTTAAAATTGTAACTTTTGTAATACTTTGAAGATAGCATCTTGAAAACTTTAAATACACCATTTTTGAACTTTTTTTTTGTTGAATTTCTCTTAGTATGAGCTCAAGGAGTATATCAATTACACCATGATGTCTGTCACCATTATTTCCATTTTTTTTTAAATCTCATACTATTTTAAGCATTTTTGTAATTACTACTCTGGAGTATGATTTTTGCAAAGAAATTTCTTTAAAAAATCATGTAAAATTCAATTTGATGTTTTTAATTATGAAAAAATCAATGGAACATTAGACATATATTACCACATGTGAAAAATATCAAAATTTTAAAATGTGTGTTGTAATGTAGAAATCTAATGAAGCCCAGACATGAAATGTTCTTTTAAGGGTTATATCCACCAAGGCTTGTCACATGGCATTGTAGACAATTTGTAATAAATGTTGTAGCGCATGGCATCCAATCACTAAATTACTAGCAATTGCTCCACTAGATGACGCGAAGCTTTGCTCTTGAGAGATGAAACTGCAGAGAAACGACTGACCTCCAACACCTGAAAAACATTGAATGAGCTCATTCAGCTTTCTGAAGAGCCTCTTCCAGTGTTGACAAAACCCAGTCGTACATCGGGAGCCATACAGATAAATCCTACTCACCGTTCGAGAAAAACTTCAAATCTTCGTAATCTAAGCTTAACAGTATCCAAGAATTTACAGTTTTCATTGCATCGGAATCCTCTTTGAAGATGGTAACAAGATCAACACAACAAATCACCCACTCTAATCACAGGAAAACACACTCAACAGCTGAAAGTCCCGACCCCCGAGAGATGAGTTCCCTACATCAACACCAGAAACTCTAGCCTGGAGATACCTTTCCAGAAAATGCTCATTCAGCATTCTAATGAGCCTTTTCCAAAACCCAGCCATACATGGCGTGAATTCATGAATGAAGTTATCCTCAAGAGGAGTGAGCGAGCAAGTGAGCCTTGAGCCACAGACGCATGGCCGTGAACGCATCCTCCGCGGCCTCATCGTCTTCCAGTGTATCCGGCTGATGAACAAACCCATGCCCACGTCCGGCGTACACAATCGCTTTGGAGCCGGGCACTCTCCTTTCCAGCTCCTTCACCACCTCCACAGACGACTTGGGGTCCGAGTCTCCCGTGATCAGAAGCAGAGGCACTTGGATAGACTGAGCGACTTCAGGGTCGATCCGTGTTCCGTAGAACGACACTGCTGTGGCAAAGGTGGTGGGTTGCCTGGCCACCGTTTGAATGGTCTGGCCACCGCCGATACAGAATCCCACCACAGCATACTTGGTGGGGCTGCTTGGTGGTGAGGATGACTCTTCGTCGGGGTCTTCGAGCAGATTTCTGAGATAGGCGGTGGAGACGTCGATGTCTTCGGCTATTCGCTCTGGAGTGTGGGTGCTGCGCCACCGCTCGTAGGCCTCTCCTGTTGGAGGTGTCTGCTCGTCCCAGGGCTCACCTCGGAAGAGGTCCGGGACTAACACACTGGCAGCATCACCACATGGAGATGAAAATTCAATGAGAAAATGGAAGCTAAGAGTCAGCTCTGTTCAGAGGAATGTCAAATAAATAGAAATTGGCAAATGCTTTATACATATATGCTTTGAATCGAACAAGCAGGAGGCTCTGTCTATTTCGTCCCTTGCGTAGTACAGCTATGAGAGGCTCTGAAAAGTTGGAAGGAAGATTAAAAGTGTGAGGGGACTCGGTGCAGCAGGAGGAAAACTTGGGGGTGAGAGATTCGTACTTGTAGCCAACGCAGGCCAATCGGTACACAAAGTCTCGGATTCCACTGCTCTCGTAACCATTCACATCCGACAAGAGAAGCACTCCTACACCGTTGTTGTTTTTGAGTGCGTGGATGTAGTAGCCCGAGAATCCATCTTCCGATTCCGCATCACCAATCTCGACATCGAAGCCATTGACAAGCTCGCAGACTTCATCGTCGCCTGCTGCACCCTCCTGCTGCTCAGATGCAGTTTCCTCCGCCTGCTGAGCATGCATTTGCATGTTTCGAAGTCGTGATGAATGTGCACAACGATGCTCACGCGCTCCTGCAATCTCATCGAAGCACTACAGCTCGACAGATCAGGATCGCGTCCACACTCGGGTGTGAACCTTTTCGTTCCAAGATCCCTACAGAACCCCTAAATCTCACATTCAACGAAAGCTTACTACATCTCAACTTTTCTTTTCGATCAATGGTGTTACCGATTAAGTTCTAAGGTGACCTAAATTTTAATTTGTTAATTTTACAATCAGAACCAACCTATGCAATTCTATTTGTGGTTCCCCCCATACAGCTTGAATAATTTGGACTAGATTTTGGTCCAGATTTACGTAAGTAGTCAGTTTTGACAAACGTGATGAATTTGAAAACTAAAATTTGCAACAGAAACATAAAGCCATTGAATCCCGTGACAAAGAGGCAGAGGTATGGAGAGTAATGACACACGAACACGTAACAAGGCTTGGATTCAGGGGGTTGTTTACAGATAAGTAAATATGATATGATACTGCGCAATAAAATTTGTTCAGCTTCGAATCACACATTCGAAGAACAGTTGAAAACTTCCACTTCGAATTTTTTGGACTGTAATTTTGGTTACTACCCGTACTTTCACGTGTTTTTTTTTCTGTTCTCTGCCAATATCCTGTGTTCTTGAGCTACAAACTCTCAAAAGTAATTGAGAAACGCTGGAAAAACAGTCAAATTGAAGCTGAGCTAGGAAGCAAGAATTTTATCAAAAGTCGTTCTTCGTAACTATGGACTCATGAAACGCTTGCGCTATACAGACAATTTCGGAGACTCGCAGTCGCATTCTCGAACTCATTCCAAGCAACAACAGAGTACATTCTCCGACGATCATCTACCAATAAAACTTTGAAATTTTACAAGTTTTGCAGTAGGTATCCAAAGAATACATTCCATGGTGCGTTGGAATCCTCTTTGAAATGCAAACAAGAAAATTGTAAAATGCAACCATTCCAACAACAGAAACTATGCTTGTAATTAGGTGTGGTACCCTTACTAGACTTCATCCGCCCACAAAATCACTCGAATTCAAATTCAATCAGCCGCGATGCTTACCAAGAAGTGACCACGGCGCTCCGGCACGCAACTGGGCGGAGTCGAGCTTACAACGCCTTGGCGTGCAGACTCCGCCCAGAACAACACGTCGACGCCACGAGGAAGCGCCGGAAAGACGAGAATAGTGAGAGGGCTGAGCCAGAATAGAAGTGGCAGCAGCCGAAGAAGAAGAGACGGCCATCGCCATGGCCTTCAACAACGAAGAGGGTGGCGTTACCAGCAGGCAAGGCAGGAGTTCCAGGCAGCGATGGCGGGCGGAGCTTCGTTGTTTTGCAATTGTGTGTGTGTGTGGAGGTGAACGTGCAAGACAGTTCCATTTGGAAATTGGCGTGGGTGCTGCAGATATTTGTTGGAATTGTCGCGCGGGTGGCTTCTTAATGCTGAATGGATTCGCATGTTTGGATAGGGAGTTGAGGAGCTGGCGGTACAACAGTGGCTGTTGACGGTATGGCACTGTATGAGATACGGTGTAATTACGCTTCGAGCAGCCTCTGGGGAAAATGTGAACCTTCCTCCCAAGTCCTAATCTTAGGTACACTAAGTAGTGAAATTAGGTTGCCTAAATAAATAGGTTAGCTTACCCCTCAAAAGTTATTTTACAAGCCATCAAAGTCAACGGATATTTCTACAAATATTTTCATCTGTATAAGGTAATTACACCTAAAATCACATAAATAAGCAATTCAATATGGTTCTCATTATTATATTGATTTTTTTTTGTGGGGTCATGTTGGTAATGAAAAGGGACTCTAGATTCTTTTAGAATGCATTTTTTGGGCACCATATAAATAAACTACGAATTTTCAAAGTGTTAAAAATAGGTGTTCCTAAAAGCGATCACACAGTCTCATAAATAGTTAGAGTACATTTTAGGCAAGAATATCTAGTGTGCGATTAGGTGTAGTTAGCTTACATGGAGGTTCATGAATGAGTTATAATTATAACAATACCTAATTCAAAAGTAGTACATTCTTATACATAATAGTAAATATTTATATAGCGTCAAATATCAATAAATTAGTGATGGGCAACCTAATTTCACTATTTGAAGTAGAAATGTCCACCCATCCTAAGGACTATGTACTATCATATAATTAGATGCAATAATCTTACAAAAGTGCCTCTTGTACCATTCGAAGAATTTTTACATAATATAGAATACAATTGGCATCATTTGTTTTGCATAATTAACATTCAATTTTTATGCAATCCCAATAAAACATACCAAATTTCAATTTCAAAAAAAACAAAACTTCATTTTTGGTTAATTGTTTCATTTAACATTCATGGTTTTACGTGATAATTGATAGATAAACATTGGTGATGAATTTTTCATTTGATTGTATAGATATGCAAGAAACATCTATATGCATATCTTTCCTTCAATAAGCATATCCGAAAAAAGTTTTGGAATTTTCCATCTATAGAAATTTTAATGTTGATGTTAGTGATAATGCTTGATTTTTGTAAAATAAATATTTTTTTAGTAGAATTAGATTTTGCTATTTGACCCTTGCATTGTACTAATTTTGTACCAATTTGAGCATTATGGTGCAATTACTTTGCCAAAATCTAGTTAAAATCTGAAAATATTTATTCCAATTTTCTTTAAAAATGCTTGTTGAAGGAAAAATGTACGTACAGATGTTCCCTACATATAGTGACTGACAAAATTGAGTACTATTTTGAAACATTTCCATTCAAACAACCATACCATAAGCATCAATGGACAAAGTCCAAAAGTAGATTTACGAAAGTTGTAGTGTGTGACATAACACACGTCACCATGGTAGTTTGAAGAAAAAATTAGTTGTGATTTGAAAGAAAATCAATTTCAAAGTTAGCCATGTCAAAAACTCAATTTTGTTCAACATGATTTGGAATTACTTTATCTTTTGCCAACTTTTTCTTAGAATTTTTTTTTTAAAACTTTTTCTTAGAACTTTGAAAACCCTTTTTGTGCCTTGGCATGTTGGTATACATCATTTCAGATTGTTGTATACAAAATTTGAAGGAAATTGACATTTATAGAATTTAAAATAAAAACAGTTTGACAAGTATACAAATGATGTTGGTTCTTACAATATTGAATTTTTTTTGGAATTGAGCATGATATAGCATTAGCCATTGTAGAGAGAGTATGGGCTACAATATAGACCATTGTTACATCTTAATGTCCTTGCATTTGAAACATTTGTTGAATTGGGCAATGCATTCAATTTATATTCCATAGCTATATAATGCATTTTTTATTTTAATCTTTTTGTCAAAAGACTAGAGTTCATGATGCACATAATTCATCCAAATTTATTTTTCAAAAGTAAATTATCATTGGCAATATTGCCAAAAAACTACCAATTTTAGGAAAGTCAGTGTAATTTTTGGCAATTGGCATTTTTTTGAATTCCAATTAGTAGCTTCATATTGATTGATCCTTACACAACCTGGTAGCCATGGATTTTTTATGGGTGGGTAGAGGCTTTTGCATCTAAGTTGGACAATGTCCAATGACTCTCACACCTCAAAAACATCATTTTGCCTAGTAGCATGGCCCCAAGTCAAATGAGTCTAGCACTGGAACTTGGATAGTAGTGATCAAATTTTCTCGTGACTTGCATTAACAAAATGAAAAACCTGCAACTACTGTAGTGGGGCAAAAGAAACAAACAGGGCCCAACAAACCACTTGCAGGGGCATTGTGGTGTGCCCCAGTGGAGATGCTTTTAACCCCTTGACGCCTCAATCCTTGTTCAAATTTTGGCACATTTTTGCTTATATCTTTGTACAAAAATATTTCATGAAATTGGTCATTAAGGAAGGTTATCTTTTCAAGATTCAAGTGTTATAATGGATGAATGAGAAGTTGGTTGGACAAAACAACGCCTCCAAGCCCTTTATTCATCGTCCAAAATACGAACATCGGAGCGCTTAAGGGTTCAAAGTGCCCTAAGCAGGCTAAATGTGAGAAAAATATTGAGCGACTATGCATTAATCCTTAAGCATCTAGACTCATCTTTGAAATTGACAGTTTTGGAAAGATCATCATAAAGTACTATTTGAAAGAATATTTTGGAATTGAGATGCAAATAGAAGTTGTAGAGTTTTAGTTTTAGATTCTATCCATATGGTTAGATTCACCAATGCTATCACCAATATTTTTCTATAAATTTTGAAATGTAGATTTCAAAATTCCTTCAAAATTCAATTACAAGCAAAATATTATCATTTTTGAGATAAATTTTGTTGGAAAGGATTTGAAATGAGGTTCTCTTGACATGGAATTTTTTTGGAATTTTTTTGATCTTTGACCTCATGAGTCTATGACCTCATTTTTGCAATTCCAAGTTTGAACTAGAGTCAACGCAAGTCAACCACTTCACATACTTTCACATTTGTAATTTTAGAAAAATATGTGCTCTAGTAACACCAAATCCAACCCTTGGATAGGACCACAACTTTATAAAGTATTTCTAAAAATTAGGATGACTTTCATTCAAGCTGTAATGAGTAAGAAGTGTAATTTTGAATTTGTACATTGTCCAGAAATTGGACGTTGGAGCGCTATAGGGTTAAAGGAGTCACCCCATTTCTGACCGTCCCCCATTCTTACAGCTTGTGGTATGTTCGCAGTTGCCATTAAGGCCTAGTTTTTTGGGTACTATTAGCAAGAGAATTGTATGTGTTCACACTTCCATTTTAGTAAATGCTAATCCAAGTTGGACAGCAAGCTGGGAAGGGAAAAGAATGACTGTCAGGTCTATAAAAGAAGACATTGTTCATGCAGTTATGTGAATTTCGCCCAATGTTAAGCAACACCTTAATCTACAAGAAACATAGATGTTAGACTGTTAAGAGCACAACTAGTTAATGGAACTACAAATTAGCAATTTAATTGCCAAAATTCTGTTCCCCCCAATTAGGAATTCCTCATAAATTCTGTTCCCCATAAATTCACTTGTTCTTGGATTTTGTTCGCAGATTGGAATGATTGGGTGGTGCCCCGGAATTTTACTGTGGCATGGGAGACAAAATTGGCACGCCACAGACCATGTGGCGTGCCCAATATACTGAGCACCAATGGAGATGCTCTAAAGTAGGTGCATACTTGACTGTCAACGATTTTGGCACTGCACAATGTTTGCAATTTGCAAGACGGAGTCATGCATGGGCCCTAACTATGAGTGCTTTCAGGCCATTGGTTTCTAAGATTTCTTGAGATCTTCTTTCAATGTTGGAGAGAGATTTTCATTCAGAATGTAGTGTCCTGTACAAGAGTTGTGTGTACAATTACGCATGTGATCAAGAGTCTTCTTTCAATTTTGGGGTTGACGCGAAGGTGTTGCAAAGATTTGACGTGCACGACTGGGGAGAAGCATCTGCAAATACAACAGAAAGCAGAGATGTATCCGGCCTTGGCTCAGTTATGGTAGAATTCGTGAGAAGGATTAAGGGTGCGACGACGTTAACTGGGAACTTTAGAGGCTTTATGCTGGGGGTAAAGTGGGGGTAATGCCACCCGGGCACAGGCGCGCGATGCAGGTGTGGGCGGGAGCTCATAGTTGTCCCTTCACAGCGGGTCGGGGTGAACGGACCCTCTTGCTCTCGCTCATCCCCCAAAGTGAGTCCAGGGGGTACAAATAAAAAAAAGACCCCTATTTTGTGCCCAGAAAATGTAGGCTCCACATCTCTCCTAGCTAATTTGGGGCCTCTGATTGCAAATATGAATTCAAAAATTGCAAATATGAATTCAAAAATTGCAAATTTTATCATGCATGGGAAATTAAAAATTTCAGACTTTTTCTCGGGGACAAGTGAGGGGTCAAATCACCCCAGCCCTTCAGCGAGGTCCTTCCGGGATGGTCACTATTCACGGATGTGGAAACCCGTTGGCAAGATTTGATTGTTTATTTACTGCTAGCTATTAAAAATGCACGAGTAGTCAACATTATTCAAAGTGAATATGAAGCATATTGATGCAATCTTAATGAATGAATCAATATATATTTTTTATTTTTTAAGCATCAATATTTTTTAAATTTGAATTTCTATGACATTTAATAGTGCTTTCTACAACTTGAGGAAAATATGAAAAGCACATCGGGACCATTGGAGGAGAGATTGAAAAGTCAAACTCTCCTATGACAAAATGACACTTTCATCAAGTAGTCGACTTTCAATATCCTTTAAAACGAAAGTAGTGTCCTACAAAATTTTACTTAAAATTGTTTCAAGGAGTTTAACTTTCCATTCTTTACCAATGTGTCTTTGTTTGCAATTTGCATTATTTGTTTTATGGAAAAGGGAAACTTCCTTCCAAAATACCTAAGAAAGAGTGTTGAGCTTCTTAAGTCCTTTCATGTTTAACACTTTAAGTTCCTTCACTATATTTTCACCTCGGTGTTCACCAAAAACATTCCAAAACTGCATTTCTAGTACAAGTACCAACTTCTAGGAAGAAAAAAAACATTCTTGGATACTAGTAATTGTAGGATCTTGTCATACACTAAGTAAAGAATATATTGCAAAAATTCAAAAGCTTCCATTGCATGGATTGCAAGATATACATTCAAATTCACTGAAATCATTTTTAGAGGCCCTACAAAAAACAGGCAACTTGCGCTTTAGAAGCTCACTTTTCTATGAAAAATTGTTCCAAATGGTTGTGCTTTTTTGGATTTTTTCTCTTAGACAAGTTGACTACATGCTTAAAAAATTTCACATCATTTAGAATTGTACAACATATAAGAAAAAAATAGTAAATAGAAAGAAGTAGAGGATGATTCGAAATACAACATTGTTACAAATGTAGTTATGGAATTCAAAAATGCCAAGCCCAATGGTTGCAATGTTGTAATAAACAATCTACATCCTGTGATTTTATTTTTTTCAATGAATATTGAAAATTGAGTAAGATTAAGGACTTCAAAGTTTATTTGGAGTAGAGATTCTACAATTGCCTGCAAACTAAAACTCCTCAAAACTTTTGACTCATTGATCAAAATGGAATGATTAATGGCTTTCTATGTATTTATAAATCTAGAAAGCCAATTTCAAATTTGAGTTCATGAAAAAAGTGATTTCTTCTTATCTTCTTGGACTCTCCAGCCAAGGAAAAAAGAAACATATTAGGCCATAACTTTTGACTCATATTTCCAAATGTCATGAAATTTAGTGCACATGAAAGATATTCCTCGTCCCCACCTTCTATTTAAATTTCAACCAAAAAATGCAAATCTCCACTCACATGTACCTACCCAAAAGTGCCATGTTGCCAAAAAATGCATGCTAGTCCTTTAAGGTTTAATGAAGTTAAAATTAAAAACATTTCATAAAAACAAATACTTTTCCATGCTCACTCAAGATTTTTTACTAAAAGAATGTACCTATCCTTTGTGCATTCCAAGTCCAAAAATATTTGAAATTGTAACCTTATGATGTCTTCTAAAATCCCTACCATGAACATTTAAACCTCGGAACTATGTAGCTCAATAAATTTAAGTTAAGAAGCTTTGAAGTCAAATAATATAGCCATGGAAGGTGAAAAACACTTGTTTTCATCACAAATATCTAGCAATACATCACTAAAAATCTTGAAGAAATTTACTACTAAATTTTTTAAATTCCAAACTTCTCCATTGCATTTCAATTAATACAAAGACCTTCAAACAATTAGAAGATGAAGTAATTGTCTAAAACTCTTTTTATATTTGAAGTGCTCATGCCCGACACGGTATTCTACAAGCACTAGAAGAAAATGAGGGGTTTTGCAACTACAGTATGCAACTCATTTTGTAGTTGCATAAGACGTTTGCAACTAGGTGACAATGTAGAGTCCGTAGTTGCAGTGAACAAGTCGCATTAGTTGCAGTCTAGTTGCAAGGTTTTTTGTCATCCGACAGCATACAAAGAACTTCATCCTTGTGTGCAACTTGTTTGCAACTTGTTTGCAACTTGTTTGCAACTTGTTTGCAACTTGTAGATTTGTAAATTTTAAAATATAAATCTCAATGATTTGTAGATTTCAAAATTTCAAATCTACCCTCTTCCTAGATTTCAAAATTTCAGATCTACCTTCTTCCTAGATTTCAAAATTCAATTTCCTAGATTATAAAATTTCTTGAATTTTAATTATTTTTTAAATTCTTATATACAAAATCTACAAATTGTAGAAACTCACAAATTATAGAAATCTTAGAATTCTATCAAAAGAATTCATTACATAAGACTATAACAACTTACAAGTCTTATATGTTCAATCTAATGGTACTCTTTACAATTGATATGGGTCAATTGATATGGGTCAATTGATATAACACGAATGGGAATGAACTTTGAAAGCAACTAGGAAACAACTAGAGTGCAACTAAGAAACAACTAGCATACAACTAGGAAACAACTATGGTCATTTTACAGTTGTATAATAGTTGCATAATAGTTGCATAGGACACTAGTTGTTTCCTAGTCTTTTTTTGCAACTACAGAATGACTACATTGCAACTAAAACAATGAATGAATGTTGTAAAACAATGACACAAAATAACTACATTAGATTTGATGCAAATAGAGAGGAAACTAGTTGCATGACAGTTGCATAGGGCACTAGTTGCATAGTAGTTGGTTGTGCCGGACGTGTTTTTCTTCTAGTGAACTCAAAGTTTATAGAATGCTAAGGAGTACACCAAACTCTAATTATAGTGTGAAATTGGTTTTTAAAATGTTTTTTTAGCCTTAATCCATACATTTTATCTAACAAGAACATCATTTGGGGATGGAAGTAGTAATAAACAATCTACACCTATTTTTTCCTTATTATTTAACCCCTAAAGTCCCATTGTCCCCTTGAGGGATTATTTGAAATTAAGGCAGGTTCCTATAGCCTGAAATTTTATCCTAATTTTTTGAAATTTTTTGAAAGATAGAAAAGCTGATAGGCTTTGTGGGAATATATTTTTATTTCAATTGGTGCCCAAAAACAAAAGTTATACCACAAAAAGTCTAGAACTGAACTCGGCGGGCAACACAAAAGATATTGCAAAAATTCAAAATAAATTAAAATTTTTTTTTCTCTCAAAGATTATATTTTTGTTTACATTTGAAGCTTTGATTCATTCCATTTTGATTAGTGATGTGAAAGTTATGAACAATCTTATTTTTCGGGAAATCTAAGCATTTTTTTGAAAAAAAACCCTTATAGGATTCGCAATTTTCAAATTTTTTCAAATTTTTTTTCTTAAAGTTTAGGTTTGCTTGCTAGAAAAATCTCACTGGGGGGAATATTGTATTTCAATCCCATCTAAGACCTATTAACAATTTATTTTTTCTTTCAATCTTGGATCTACTTCTACTTGACAATTCTTCAACGCAGTAAATTTTAAATTCAAATTCCATAGTGCACATTTTTCCCAGAAATTGAGATCAAAGTCATCTAAAATTGCAATCTAGTGTTAAAAAAAACTTGTTTTTTCAACTTTGAATGTTCATATCTCTCAATTTGTACGGTCAAACTTCATGAATTTCTTACCACATAATCTTAGACAAGTAAAGTTCAAGATCCTATAGTTCAGTTCCAAAAAAAATATTTTTTTTGTTTTTTTGGACAAACGCAGTAGAAATGATAGTTTTGAGTGGTTTTTGACAGAAAAATGGTTTTGAGAATGTAGGGGTTAAAATTGAGTTAAATAAAGGACTCTAAAGTTTTCTTTACTTAAAAGATTTCATAACTACATGCTCACTATCCCAAACTAAAACTCCTCATAACTTTCATCTCATTAATCCCTAAAGGTCAAAGACTATGTTTTCACCAAAAACGCTCCAAACTGCCATTTCTAATACAAGCACCAAATTTTAGATGAAAAACGTTTTTGGACACATGTAACCATAGGATCTTGTTGTAAAATAGTTTGAAAGATGTGGATAAAATTTCAGAATTTTCCATTGTGTAGATTGCAAGATATTAACATTTGAAGTGACAAAAATCCCCATTTTTTTGCCCTATGAAAATACGGGCAGCTACACTTCACAGGGGCACATTTGTATGAATAAATGTCCAAAATGGTGGTTACTCTTTGGATTCATTCCTCAAGTCAACTTGGCTACATGCTTGAAAAATTTTAGATCATTTGGAATTCCAGAACATATAAGGAAAAAAAATAGTAATTAGAAAGAAGTAGAGAATGATTCAAAACACTAAATTGTTAAGAATTTAATTACAAAATTGAAAAATTCCAATCTTGATGGTGGTAGTGTAGTAATAAAAAATGTACATCATATTTTTTATTTTTTTTTAAAAACATTTAAAAATTAGGTTAAATTAAGGACTCCAGAGTTTATTTTCGAGTGGGAATTCATAACTACCCGCAAACTAGAACACTTCATAACTTTCATCTCATATATCAAAATGGAATGGTTCAAAGCTTCCCATGTATATATAAATCTTGGAAACCAATTTAAAATTTTTATTTTTGAAAAAAGAAATTAAAAAAAATAAAATTTGGGTTGCCCATTGAGCCTTGAAAATTACATATCATGCAATTACTTTTGAATCATGTAGTCAAAGGTTATGAAAATTGTTGGGCCTTAAAGCTACTCCTTGGACACATGTGTGGAAATTTCAAGTAAATAAATTAAAAATTCCATTTATAGTGAGTTACCTAAAATTGCTATGTTGTCAAAAAATGCAGTTTGGTCCTTTAGGGGTTAATCAAATTGGAATGATTTAAAACCTAGTTTGGGCATTTAAGGGTTCAAGCATAATTTAAGTTAGAAGAGCAATAAAAAAAACTTTTATAATTTTTATTGATAAATTAAATTAATTATTTTTATAAAACTATTTAGTTTTATTTGCAGGTCTATGAGAAGTAGTAAACCAAAGTCTTCTAGGGACACGTCGAAATTCTCGTCCAAAAGAAAGTTGTTGGTTTTCATGTCGTGGGCGATGAAGGGCTTACACTGGTGGTGAAGAAACGCCAGGCCTTGCGTTGTGTCTGCAACGATGCGTTCCCGAAGTGGCCACGTAAGAATGGCCGCGCGCTAGTTGCTCTCGTACAACCAGTCGTCCAAGCTTCCGTTGGTGAGGTACTCGTACACAAGTAAACGCTCTCTCGACCTGCAACAGTATCCCAGCAAGGGCACCAGATTGGGGTGCGTGATGAGCGATTACCAATGGTGAGTGAGTAGGGTTTTGAAGAAGTGGTCTTAGGTTTTCAGGAAGCAGCTCCGTTTTGGCTCTACACGCGACTGACCACCACGCCATATCGTAGTTTGAATGTGCGGCTTGTGCAGGTTATTGTCTGTAGGATTTAGGGTTTTAGAGGAGGTTGTAACAAAAAGGATTTGAGTGTGATTTTGTTGGTTTATTGTTACAGTAACAATGCTATGGGCATATGGTCCAAGATTGAAGACCCGAGCGCTCAGAAGTTCAAGAATCCAAATGCAGTGGGACAAGCTCTGTCGGCGAACTCATCCCTCGGTCACCAATGTGGGAGAAGGTATTTGTTGTAGGGTCTGGTTTTGTCAACCTCTGGCTCCGCGGCAAATGATCGAGAAGGTGCTTGGCATTGCACCCCAACTTGTTGTGTTCCTCTTAGAGTAGTCGTTCATATATTGCAGAGATAACTTGTGTTGGCAAGAATAATGTGAATCTGTGGAGAGAGAAACTTTGATCGAATTGATGTAGACTTTGTGTGTGTGGGTATTCAATTCGCTCTATGGTGACAATGTTCGTTATCACTTAGACCGAGAGCACAAAATTTGTTTCAGAGAATTATTGCTTCAAGTGTACTTGTGCAGTGCTCATTTTGAGTGATGGTTGTTCAGAAATTTCATCAACTGTTGTCATAAGTTATTTGCTCATGGGCTCCGGTGCTCAAATATAAGCGGGTGGTGGTAGATTTTTTGTCGCCCAACATCGCCTACAGATGCATGTAGGTCACTTGAGGTCCACTATCATAGGTGATAATCTATGTCAAATGCTGGTGGAGTAGTGTGGTGTCAATGTTTTGCGGCGAAATCACGTCGGTGATTGGGAAACTCAAGGGATTCATTGTGGGTATCGTCAGCGATGGGTGCCATGTGTCTGAAGACAGCCAAAGACACGGAGTTGTCTTTCATGCGTACGGTAAGTAGCGGCGCTTGAGATCCTTACGAACCATATCTTTGTGTTATTTGTGATTTCAAGTACCTATCTTTGTTCTGATAATGTGACTTCGACTTAAATTCATTCTTCAGTTTGTTGAGTTTCAAATTGGGGCTTTCCATTCTGCTGGGTGCGACATGATTGGTATACCATCCAGAATCATTTCTCTGCAGGCCTTAATGCTTTTCGTTCCTACTTTTAAGAACAGTTTTCTTCATTGAAAGGTGATGCGAGGTCATTTGCAAGATGATTTTTGTTGAAATTTTTGTTTGCTAATGCACTTAATCCTCACGCAGATGATCTTGCCGTATGGACAAATCTGCGGGATTTTGATTCGGACTTTCAAGTCATCTTGTAATTTGATTTTTTGGTCGGATTCTTTCATAGTTGGGTAACCTGAACGAACGTATTGCATAGTTAAATTACTATCTTTCGTTACAAGTTTTTAAGGCAG
This sequence comes from Rhytidiadelphus loreus, assembly GCA_947034895.1. Taxonomy (NCBI): domain Eukaryota; kingdom Viridiplantae; phylum Streptophyta; class Bryopsida; order Hypnales; family Hylocomiaceae; genus Rhytidiadelphus; species Rhytidiadelphus loreus. The sequence continues at coordinate 19,419,686 of OX344764.1, forward strand.
CAGTTGTACCAGATCATTTAGATTGTTCTTAACTTCATTAAATATCGCAGTTTTCTGATGCAGGTTCAAAGCAGTGCGTTTGGGTGGGACCACATAATTCCTAGTGTCGTGCAGCTAGGCTTCATCTTTATCGAATCGGGAGCAGGTGGGCGATTTGTGTCAGCTGAGGATGGCGGACATTCACTGTTCGATTCCCTTCACCAAATTGTCAACCAGAAGCAGCACGTAAAAGCATCCAAACATCTGTTTAAGGCTGGTCCAACTACCAAACTCTCGAGCGGGAGAGGCCGCAAGCCGACAGAAGCAGGAGTCCAAGCAGGTCTGGGGAAACACGCGAAGTTTGCAGTCCCTCGGGCAGTACTTGAAAAACGTGTTCCGTTCTTATCTGGTTCTTGTATTGCTTTCCTTCTCCATACTTCCACAGAACAGGAAGATTTTACACTTCTTTCTATTGCACTTTCAAGCTGTTCTCGATACTTAAAGGGAATTGTTAGTGCGCCTCTAGAGGAAAAGGATACCTGGACATCCACTGAATTACATTGTGATGACTGGAAATCAATAGCCAACCCACTTTTTAGAGTCATACTCGCGAATAGGGCAGAGATTGCAACACCACACACTGCACTGAAAATCCTCAAGAGAAACCAAAAAAGGGAAGGAAACCGTCAGAGGACTTGCCTGAGGAACCCATGCTCAATGCTGTGCGATCTTTAGATGCGCTTTGTAGGACAGCATTGCAGAAGGACTGTTTGCCACAAATATTGCGCGACATAACTTTGGACTTCAACGCTGAGACGGATGACGAAGCTGTGGATGCTGCAAGTGTTCGTGGTTTTGGAACCATGGACGGACCTGATGCAAAACTTCTACATCACTGGATCTCCAATCACATCCAACCTCTGGTTCAGGAGTTCCTTGCCCGATCGCAGTTCAAAGAGACTGAGGTAAGCTTTTCTGATGTGATATTTTCCAACAGAGCTTTGATCTTTCTTGGCTGGATTGGTCATTTTAATCGTGCTTATAGGTCGCTGAGTAGCTGTTGTAGTACCGTTCGTACATGGCCGCCTGACAACCTTGTTGTTATCCTCTTCTATTCTTAGGATTCTGTATCGTGTTACGTGGTACAATGGTCAATCTTAGTAAGCATGAAGTTGCTCAAATGCCGTTTCTTGCTGTGATACTCCATAGTGTCGTTTCTTATAAGTTCTAGAGCGGGATGTCGCATTCAAACTTTGATGTTTGTTTCTTTTGAATAAAATTTGGTCGCAGGTTTTAGCTAAACTCATCCTCTTGTTGGGGCGAAAATTACCTCCGCCATTGATGAAAAAACAAGCGGTGTGGGTAACGAAGCTCTGCAAGAAAAAGGTTAAATCCAATGTAGGAGTTGCCTCGGCGTTGGCAGCTCTAGCACTATCCTTAAAGGCCCCTCCAGATGATCTAACTGCGGCAAAAGGAATGTCCGCGGAACTGGTGAAGGTAATGGGATTTGAGGAATCTCAGTCGCCGGATTCTTCACTCGATTTTCCTTTCATTGATATTTTTTGTTCTACATCCTAAGCGAACATTCTGGCAGGTACAAAATCGCCCAGCTGAAGCTGATCGAAATCATGCATGAGCGAAAGGCTGCCCCGGGAAGTCCCATTTTGAGACCTGCGTTACGTGAGGAAGCACGAAAACACATTGGCGACACTGGATTACTTGATCACCTACTGAAACACATGACGGATACAGTAGTCGATACCGGTGAACGTTTCCGTCGCAGACACAACTCGGAGGGGCAATGGAATATTGGCTTGAGCATGCCAGCCTGATGGAATTGCGAAAAGCAGCTGGAGTCGAGGATCCGTCATGGATTCCTCCGGCGGGATGGAAAGCGGGGGACAAACTGCCCGACCAAAACTGGCAATTGAATCGTGGCATGATTTCCGCCGAAGCTTCTGAGATGAAGAAATTGAAGGAGACAGTGGAGAGACTGAAAAGGTATGTATAGGGGCCTCCACCATTCCTTCTGATGCTGTCATGTAGTGACTTTGAATTCTCAATTGACAACTTGGAGCTGTGATTCAGTGAAATGAAGATTCTTTGTGGGAGTATCACCGCATCCAACCAGAGGGGTGCGTTACCCAACCTAAGTAACTCCTACGACGATCGGCTACGTGCGCCTGAAAGAGCCGAAGAGGAAGGAAATCCGATTCGGGTGAGTTTGGTGATACTGAATGAGGTCGAATTATAAATTAAGGTTGCTTGATATCCTGGCCCTAATATGCTTCTGGACCAGATGATTACGTCCACTCAGATGTGTGATTCGGCTCAAAGTCACTGCTTTGACATCTCTTCCAACTAATATGCTTGAACTTAGATACCCTCGTGCAATCACTTGGATTAAGCTAGCTTCATACATACTGATCAGTTCAGCAGACGGAGCCTGAATCAGCCATTGATAAATTGAAGTCATGATGTAAGGCATTTGACATTGGAACACTAAATTTTCTTGGCAGGGCCGGATTAGAATGGACATGATTCAGTTCAATAGCGATTTGAGGAATATGGAGCAGTCATCTCATCAAGAACTCAAATCAGGGTGAGAATGTACTAGGAGTAATAGGCACTGATTCGTCAGTAGCAAGATTCCAACCGTTCTATACGTCATCGGGCTAGCGGGACTAGTCCTTGTCAGGAACATCAAACATGTGACCTAGAGTTTCTCCATATGAATTCATGAGTACAGGGTCGGAATGAGAATAGCAACTCTTTGATTAATTGGCTTTCACCGCGTAGTATTTGCCAGTCCACAACTAAGATCAACGACATTCCATTTTTTAGTGATGACTCCTAGATCGAATCGTTGTGAAATGGCAGCGCTAACATGGGCATCACTACGGAGAGGTCTCAAAATCTCGAGAGTGCAGTGTCAAAGACACATGAGGTACGAGGTTTCATCAGTATTGACCATGCTCCTATCTTGTCCTGGCCTCAGTACCTATGGGAAAACTCAGTGATATGCAATGTTTCTGTTTTATGTATGTGGCTTGTTATCAATACTGACGATACTGGACAGCATTTGGTAATATTCATATGCTTGTGTACTTTGTGATTTTCAAGGAAGTGTAGCTAGATGTTTTATGTGTAATCCGTGTTTCCCTGATTTGCTACTGATGAATGTCTGCATATGCTGCTGATGTTGCCCCATTGTTGGTTTGGGTTTCACAGAGATTTAGTCTTAAGTCTTACCTATTTGTGGAATTCTTGTAAACAGCATGGATAAATTCATGAAATTAACAACCTATATCCTGTTTTCCTTTCTATGCATACATGCGTTACAGTACTGAACCGCTGCTGAACTGCTGCTGAACCCGGAGAGCATGTTAACCTTGTAGCTTATGTTTCTGAAGTGCTGGCGTTGAAACTTGCGATTCACCGGTCGAAGAGACTAGCAATTCCTGATTGGGCGAAGGCGAAGATAAACTGTGACTACCAGTTGTCAATAAGGACGCTGATCCAATGTGGAGTAGTTGTATTTGATGGAGCAGCTAAATTGTTGGTGTAGTACAATACTATGGAATTATGAGTTTTGCAATAAATTTTGCAATATGCAGCTGCTGTTTCATCCATCCAGTTTCCCGTTTTCTTTCATTATTTCATCTATTATTCCACTGCTTGATTTCATCCAAATATACATGTGAAGACATTCATCCCATTTCATAGCAAAGTTCATCCAATTATTTAATAGAATTCATCCAAAAGTGAGCAATAATTCATCCATTTGTACTTCATGTCATCCAAAATATGCAATGATATTCATCCATTTTCATAACGAAATACATCCAATTTTCAATGGAATTCATCCAAAATTCATCCAAAATCGATCCAAATCGTTACTAATGCAATGAGATTACCCCGCCCTAATGCGTACAAAAATGGGGGTAATAGGGGGCATAAAGTTTTCCTCCCCCCCATCTCGGGCCAGGGTGAACTTACCCCCTCGCTCGGCCCTGCGGGCAAACCCTGGAATTATTTATTTTTTGCACATGAGTTTTTTTGCAAAATTTTATTTCATTTTTGCGATCAGAGACCCCAAATTACTTCAAAGAGGTCAAGAATATACCCTAGAACGGCCCAAAATAGGGGGCTTTTTTTTTACATGCACCCCTGGTAAGGCCGAGCGAGGGAACTGGGGGGTAAGGTAGAACTACCCTTCACCACTCTGATTCGTGATCTGACTACTTTGGGGCCAAGTCTAAGTAGGACATATATTTTTCAGAAGTGTGCGCTTCTTTCACGATTCAAACCCAAGTGGAATTATAATTTTCTGATCAAAATTGTAATTTCTATGAATTTTTGAAGTGGTCTGCCCTTAATTGCAAATCTGCCAGTAGACCAGGGGCATAAATGTGTAAGAAACAACCCATTACCACCCTTCCATGTATCTATGGACGCCTCAATATTCGCCAATCAAGCAGTGACACGTTACCAAGTTTAACATTAATGCACTGATTTTGTCAGAATTTTGAAGGGATTTGGGACATTTTCTGGACAGATTTGGATGTTTGACCTGGCGGAATTGGGGCCAAACATAGGGTGACGGAATTGGGTGACTGGCGGAATTGGGTAGTTCTACCTTAATGCTTCCCAGGTTTCCCCGGGGTAACACCAAAGTTCCCAGTGGTTAGTCTTCAAAAATTCCATCTTGAATATGTGCCATTCTTGAATATGTGTGCAAGTCAGCGTTGTTCATTTCCTTGTCTTGCGCATGAATGTGCAAAACGTATGCCAGCGATGGCAAGGCAGCTGCAGTTTTTAGGGCTAAGAAATTAACATCTCAGAGAACACCGAAAAATTCGCTGATTCTAGAGTCGTGATTCTAGAGTCGGTCATGCATGCAGCATCGTCAGCTTGGTGTTTTTTCGACAGAACTGAAATGAATTCAGTGTATGCAGATCCAATGCAATGCCGGCATAGAAATATACCAGAATTTTAGAAAAGTGACTCAGCCAATCACCAGTACATTCAAACGCACAGGAAAAATATGGGCCAGAACATTGTATCAGGATTGCAAAGGGTTGACAAGTCGTGAAGAGCTCAAAAAACTCATGAATGTCCACATGTCTTAGTCAGTACCAAGAACTGATAATGTTTTGGAGGACCTAGACTAAGAGGCTTTCTTTAATTTTCACCCATCCAGCTTGTATTGTTTGACTTGGAAGAAGATCACAAATTGGTCATTGATTGTGCCAACAAGATATTGAGGATTCACCTTGGAATTTGAACTGGTCATGCACACATGCAACGGCCAAAGTTACAGCAACTGTGACTTTGGGAGTATTCTATCTTGCATAAGTCATGTTTGGAATTATATGGTGGACACTTTGGGCGTCCAGCATGAAATAAAACGATATTGTTCTTAACCCTTTAGGGCCGAGCATGCCAAATTTGGTCGTTTTAAACTGAATTTTGGAAATTAGAACACTTTCCTAACCTCATTTGACTGTGAGGTGTAAACGAGATGTGAGGGCACGGGAATTTCGCTTCCAATGAGCCATTGGCCATCAAATTTGGAGCAATAATGAGTTATCTATGGCAATTTGAAGTTGGGATTTCTAAAGTTTCAAAATACACTATGGGACATGTTTCTCTATCAAATTTATTTGTATATAACGAAAGGGAGAATGAAAACTTCACCACAATGTTCATTATAATTTTTCCTATTTTCTATAAAAATTTCATCGTAAAGTGAGCTCTTTTGTAATTACTACGATTTTTCAAAGATAGAAACTCTAAAAAATCTTATAAATTTCATTTTTTTCCCAAAAAATATTAAAAATTCAGATCTGATAGAAGACATGAATGGTTATTTGTGAAAAATAATAACTTAAATTAAATGATAAAATTTTGATATGAAAATTTGATTCCAAAAGAATTCAAGAGTTTGCTTGGGGCTCCTTAGGCCCTAAAGGGTTAAGTTGTGAAATAGTTATTAAACATCTACAACTTAAAGTTCCAGAAGCGCAGCTCGCCAAATCAGTTACACAGCTAGTCAGTCTGCTGTGCGGATTGATCTGCTGTGTCCTCCACGACAATTTCAAGCGGAATGCATGAACCATCCTCTGGATTAATGGGCACATTATTCAGAAAGAGGTCGCCCATGTTGTAAGTAGGATCAGACACTGGATCCCCCAGCTTAGGGTTTGATGAACCGGCTCGGACGGTCGGTTGCGTTTTCCCTCCTTCTGCCTCAATGTGATGGAGCTCTCCATTAGTTTTGTAACAAAGGCGCATTGTCCTGATTGCAAACGGAATGTTGGTGCCGGTGAGCTCCCTCTCTGTGTCTCGAGATCGAGCATTCTCGACGTTTAAACCCACGGAAGGTATTGGCACTCCAGCAACTGGAGTTAAGAGCGACCCCGGAGCTTGAACTCCTGCGCCACCAGATCTAGACTTGTTGGCTCTGACAGTGATGCTTTCAGCATAAAGGATGTCGGTGATCAGCCACAGGTCTACGAGTCCACTGTGATCAAATCCCAAATCAAAATTCACAACATAAATTAAAAAAGTTAGAACCATTGATTGTTCATAACTAATTAAAATACAGTGCAAACTTAGAAGCACATTGCATACTGCAAATTAAATCTGGAGACAGGAAGGATGCAAGAATTTTCAGCTGAGATTTGACTAGAGTCTAATTGAATGGGGTTGTACATACTTGAGCTTGGATGGAGTGGCACCGTGTTTGGCGATGGTTTCCATGTTGGGCTTCCAATGTTTCTCGAGGATGGCTTCTTGAAGAAGATTTCTATCAATGGACTGTAAGGTCACGTCTTCAACTTTGACAGTCAGCTCCTTGGAGGAGTTGTGTTGCAGATTTGCAAATTCTTGAATGGAGGCAAGAGTCTTGGAGCTTGCCTTGATGGTCTGCTGCAGGTTGCACAGAGTTTCACGTTTTATGACGGGTTCCTCTTCGTCATCTGGCACAATGTTGATCAAACAGCTTCATCAATCATTGGGGATTTCTAACTCGAGCCACAAACTTCAAGGCAAACTTCATATGCATGTCGCGAAGATGAAATCTATATGTGTGTAACCTCCTTATTTTGCATTTCGTACACATTCGATTAGATTGTCACTCGTGATTACCGTACTTTGGTGTTGAATAGTTAATTAAAGTCCAAAATTAAGATTTGGCACTTCAAAATAAAATTTTCAGAAATTCTGCAATTATGTCAAAAAGTAATAATATTTGGCAGCTAACCTACAGTATCTTCATTCCACACGGAATGATATTTTAGGATTCATCTAATTACGCCTCTTACAATTCTCTTTACCTAGATTTCTACACTACTACAGCTGTTCACCTTGTGCATGAGTCTCCCAGTTAGGGTATTGTGGTTTAGGGTGGAGTTAAAGTGCATCCCACCGGCAAAAACGAGGGGGGACCGACTCACCAGAGGGCTCGTTCTCATCAGCATCTCGGGTGGTGAAATTCTGGACGGCCTTCTCCAGCCAGACAAAAAACTCTTCTTCATCGCCCACCTTGCGCAAGGTGAAGAAAGTGCCGATCTTGTGGATGATGGGAGGGCGGCCGGGCCAGTGGATGATGGGAGTATCCCGCTTATCAAGAACATCCAGCAGCTGCAGGTCTCGCTTACCCTTCCACGGCGACACTGCCACTGCGTTGTGGTCAGTGAACAGATACTCTTCCCACACTCGAGCTGGCGCCATGGCTGTGGATCAATGAAACTCCACTCGCAGCTTGTGGCCAGAAAGCAAGCCAGTTATCCTACTGAGCAACCCTAGCTAAACTGATACACAAACTTAACCCTAGAAGGACGCTGCAGGCTCACTGTGTCTAATGGATGACTTCACCTGAGACTATCAAGATGGACAACTGTTTTTTCATATTTTAGACATGTTCCAATTTTTCACTAGTTATTTACGAAACGCACTTACACTTAGGGTATCGGCATTGTGGGTACTGACCGCTAGACTAGTATTTCAGACCATGTGTGGATTGTGGAATAGTGCTCGGTACAGACGTCTTATATACACAGGCTTACAGACATCCTTACAGACACAGGCTTACAGACATCCTTACAGACACAGGCTTACAGACATCCTTACCGACACAGGCTTACAGACATCCTTACCGACACAGGCTTACAGACATCCTTACAGACACAGGCTTACAGACACTGGGAACTTTAGAGGCTTTATGCTGGGGGTAAAGGGGGGGGTAATGCCAACCGGGCACAGGCGCGCGACTCAGGTGTGGGCGGGAGCTCATATATAGTTGTCCCTTCACAACGGGTCGGGGTGAACTGGTCCCCTAGCTCGTCCCCCCTTTTAGTCAGGGTACAATTAAAAAAAAACTATTTTGTGTCCAGAAAATGTATGCTCTACATCTCTCCTAGCTAATTTGCGGCCTCTGCTTGCAAATATGAATTCAAAAATTGAAAACTTTATCATGCGTGGGAAATAAAAAATTTTAGACTTTTTCTTTGGGGACAAGCAAGGGGGTCAAATCACCCCGGCCCTTCAACAAGGTCCTTCTGGGATGGTCACTGTTCACGGATGTGCAAACCTGTTGGCAAGATTTGATTGTTTATTTATTGCTAGCTATTAATTCATGAAGGACCAAGGCCATTCTTCTATCAAAAACTACTCAAAACTGCCATTTCTGCTGCATTCATCCAAAAAAAAAAAAAAAAAACTTTTTTCAGAATTTAACCGTAGGATCTTGTACTTTACTAGTTAAGGATCATGTGGTAAAGATTTCAAGGAATTTGACCCTAGAGATTGGAAGATATTAGTATTCAAAGTTAAAAAAAGAAAGGTTTTTTGAACACTAGCCTGCAATTTCAGATGACTTTGATTGCCATTTGTGGAAATTTTTTGCACCATGGACCTTGATTTAAAAAAAAATTGTGTTGAAGAATTGAGTTGAAAGTAGAGAAAAAAAAATTAAAAAAAAACATTCTTGATTTTCATTCTTTAAAAAATTGTTAAGTAGAAGTAGGTCCAAGATTGGAAAAAAAAACTAAATTGTGAATAGCTCTATGATGGGATTGAAATACAATAATCTCAACGGTGAGATTGTTCTAGCTAGAAAACTTATCCTTGTCAAACAATTCTTTTTGAAAAATTGTGAAAATTGCATTCAAAATTGAATCCTATAAGTTATTTTTTCAAGAAGATGCTCAAATTGCCTGAAAAACAAGATTGTTCATAACTTTCACATTACTAATCCAAATAGAATGAAACAAAGCTTTACATGTAGACAAAAATATGATCTTTAACAATAAATTTTTTTTTTTTTAAATATCAAATTTTTGTAGATTTATTTTTCTGCCTGGAGACGTGAAAATTATATTTAAGATGCTATAACTTTTGCTCTTGGGCACCAATTGAAATAAATTTTATATTCCCACAGTTAATAATTTTTCCTATCTTATGAGAAAGTTTGTGAGCCCCAAATTCGTTACTTGGGACTCATTGTTTTCTTTTTTTTTGTTTATTACAAATTAAGGCATAAAGTACTACAAAAAGCCCCAAAAAGAGTGTAGAACCAAAATAGGTATGTCACGTACCAGTATAGCATTTGGTCATAAATAGCCTTTTATCCATAGATTACCCATAAAACCCACTTGTATATAGGTTAGAACCCGTAATTAGTAGAAAACAATAGAGCTATTGGGAACTTACCCAAAATAGCCCAAACCTAGTGCATGTGACCATGATAGGCTAAATTAGTCTTAGGAGAGTTAGGGAGGTCCCCACGTAAATCTCCAAAGATAGGTTCTAGTTTCCCCATTCCACCGACGAAACATTAAGAATCCAAATTGTTAGCTTGCAGGTGTTACTTGTCCCAGACAGGCCGCATGGAGGAATCCACAGCCGCCGGATAGTGTTCTTGGATCTGGAACATGTTGGGATGTCCACGGCAAAACCCATTTGCCAAGATTCCCTCACATGTGAAAGATTCCCTGACTGCCGGTGATTCAACCGAAGTCAGTTTTCACCTCGCCACCAACTGTGTGCCAGAATAGCCCAAGACTTGGCACGTGGCTTGGGGGACTCCATGAGAGGTTCCCCAAAAAGTCTCGGTTTTTTCTGATCTCCAAAGGATCTTTTTCCGAGCAGTCAAACCGCCAAAGGCCATGTTGGGAAATTCATGGAAAATACCCAGGCCGCGGTAAAATCTCACTAAAAATTAGACTAGCATCTTTTATGTTAATAACGCGCCCCGACAAAATTCATGGAGTTCCAATAGCGGGAAGCAGCCGAAACTGACAACATCCCCCCAATTAATAATTACGGCAAGATCTTTGCGGGGTTGACCGGCGTCCCGGGAGCGTACGAAGTCGGAACGAAGACATCAAGGAGCCTTTTCTTACTCCCTAGAGCCTCCCCAACAACCCTAGCTAGTTACCCAAGCCACAAGAGGTAAACCCCAAAAGTTAGGTTTTTACCCTTTTAATTGACTCTGGTTGGCACTAGTTTCCGATGAGTTTTTTGTGATAGAAATAGGGGGTAGGGGGCCCCTTAGGCTAAAAATGGCATTCTGAAGCCATTGGCGCAATCCATTTGCAATTCCGAGCTAAACTCCAAAAGTTAGAGGTTAGGACCAGCGTAAAACCCAAAATTAGGTGAAAATCTCAAACTTGGATGAAAATCCGGATGGATGAGGTTACTCGTCGAGGGGGGGAGTGGGCCCTTGGAAACCTATAAAAGGGGGCCCTTCTCTCTCCCAAAACACCCCCCAATACTTGTTTTGGGTCCATGGGTCCAAGTTATCTTGGAATTTTTTGGCGTTTAGGCCAAAAAACCTCTACGGTGTTTTTGGAGCACTTTTGGCTCCCGTTGTTGTTCTATTTGCAGCTTTTAAAGGTCCTTGGAATCCTTCTTCTCGTACGTATGTACTTTGTGTGTCTTCTTGTGGACATCTTTGGGTCACAGTGAAGAGTCTTTGGTGAAGTTTATCTTGTGTCGTGCATTAACCCCAGAGTAACCCCCCACCGTACCTTGGTGATGCTGCTTTGGGGGGCCTTTGGTGCATAAGTCTCTTAACGTTACTATCTTGCATGTACATGTGCCTTAGAAGAAAGATCTAACCCTAGTAACCCTTTCCCTTGTTGTTTGGACCCCACCCTTCGGGGGACGGCGAAGCTTTGACCTTGTGACCCCTTGAGTCCTAAAGAGTGTGTTAAAACGAGTCCTAGACGGCGGAGCTTTGGACCCCAAACCATTGCAAGTCCTAAAGTCGGTGTTAAAACCGATTCTACGGCGAAGCTTTGGACCCCGGTAGGACTAAAGTTCCAAAGTTTAGTTCCCAAGATTTTCTTGGGAAAAATTAAAGTTTAGCTCCCAAGATACCCCCTAGGTGGTAGAAAGGCGAAAGAAACCCCCCCATAGGATAGCTTGGTTAACTCCCAGTTCATCCCCCAACGGCGAAGCTTTGACCTCAAAAACATCAAATTTAGTCCAGCCTTTGTTTTACCCTGACCGCAAGAAGTAATATCCAGTTTAGTTTTTAGTTGAGTGGGTTCCCATACGGGAACCCGAGAGGAGGGATTTAGAAAGAGAAAAAACCCAGCCAGCCACCAGCACCAGTACCGGGGCAAGCCCGGCAGCGGGACCGGCAGCAGTATCGGCAGCAGTACCGGCAACAGTACCGGCAAGCTAGCCGGCGGGGAAGTTGGGGAGTCCAGGGGGCTCGGGCTGGGGGATCGGGGGAGTCCAGGGAGGGGGGGGGATAAAGCCAAAAATTCCTCACTACAACTGGATAATCCAGTACATACGGGACGATGCCCTGCAGGGCCCCAATCTCCTTTTTCTTTGGATTTCTACCACAACAGGACTAAAAACTGGGGGTCCAGTTAGTGGGTATAAAAACAAGGGGACCAATCAATCCTAGGGGCAAGACTAGGGAGGAGGGAGAAAAAGAAGTCGCCGTTCGCACGCCCAACCTGCACGAACCTCTCAACCACTCTCACCATGGCGCCAATGAGCCGCCATACACAATGAAAGAAAATTTAGGAGGAAGGGAGATATAGGGAGAGAAGGAGAGAGACGATAAATAGTGCCGCGTCATAGGATTAGGTAGGAAATCTTGAGAGCTCCTTACAACCATTAGAGGGAGGATTAGAATGACACCAACAATGACGACGTAAGAGGATGGGTGATTTTTCCAAGAGTTAGCGTCATAAGGTGTAAGTCCAAATTAAAGCGTTGGTGGGAATAGTACCAAGGCAAAAGAAAAGGGGGAGATAAGGAGAGGAGAGAATGCCGTAGGGTACTAGAGTGTAATATTTTCCACAACTGAGCCGTAGGCATTTGACCACTTCAAAATACGTGTCCACTATGGAATACAAGCACGCGGCTGGAGGTATGGAGGAAAATGCCGCGCATACCAACGACGATCAGGTGAGTAAGTAAACTAACCCCCGGTGCTTTTTCTTTTAATTTACGCTAAACTCTGCTAGGTAGTGATTAATTTCGATTAGCAAATAGGAATTAGGGGGGGACCTTAAGTTTAGACATAGAAGTTTATCGATAGGACTAAAAGTATCCAAACCCATCTCATACATAGAAGTTGACCATAAAAGCAACCAAATTAGACTAAGATAGGATAGGACTAGGAATTAGTAACCGTTAAGGTCAGAACTCAACCAAGAAGTAAACACTAGATTAAGACAAAATAATCCAATTAGGAGTTAGGGTTAAATTAGCAAATCGAAAATTGCCTTAGGTAATAAAGACTTAGGGAAGGAAGTAAAAGATAAATTAAATTAGGGGATAAATTAGAGAAAAGATAAATTAGATTAGAAGATAAATTAAATTAGGAAAAAAAGATAAATTAAATTAGGAGATAAATTAGAGAAAAGATAAATTAAATTAGGAGATAAATTAGAGAAAAGATAAATTAAATTAGGGGATAAATTAGAGAAAAGATAAATTAGATTAGAAGATTAAATTAGGAAAAAAGATAAATTAAATTAGGAAAAAAGATAAATTAAATTAGGAAAAAAGATAAATTAAATTAGGGAAAAAGATAAATTAAATTAAGAAAAAAGATAAATTAAATTAGGAAAAAAGATAAATTAAATTAGGAATTAAATTAGGGAAAAAGATAAATTAAATTAGGAAAAAACCCAATCAACTGAGGAAACCATAGAAGGGACTTAGGTAATCCCTCCTCAGTCTTAGGAAAGGTCAATTAGCCTCAGATTTCCATAGATTAGGATAGATTCGGTGGTAGTTCGCACAGGTTGCCGTTAGAGGACGGTTAGCCCGAACTATTCCCTCGCCAATCGGGGGCAACTCCATTGTCACCTGCGGAAACTAGGAACTTAGTAAAGAAGATCCATTGCTTGGAAGGCACAATGGACCTACGCTTAGTCACCCGTTAGGTTAGAATTTAGTTAACCCCTAGAACCTGGTTGTGTCCGATTAATTACCAAGGGTGGGTAATTAAGCGCCCACAAAGTTTCAAAAAGTTTCACTTAAAATTGAGATCATAGGAACTTGCCCAAAATCCATTTTGTCCCCCGAGGGGACAATGGTCCTTTAGGGGTTAAAAATGCACAAGTAGTCAACATTATTTAGAGTGAATATGAAGCATATTAATGCAATTTTAATGAATGAATCAATATATTTTTATTATTTTTTAAGCATCGATATTTTTTAAATTTGAATTTCTATGACATTTAATAGTGCTTTCTACAACTTGAGGAAAATATGAAAAGCACATTTGGGACCATTGGAGGAGAGATTGAAAGGTCAAACTTCCCTATGATAAAATGACACTTTCATCAAGTAGTCGGCTTTCAATATCCTTTAAAAAGAAAGCAATGTCTTTCAAAATTTTATTTAAAATTGTTTCAAGGAGTTTAGCTTTCCCCTCTTTATCAATGTGTCACTATTCGCAATTTGCATTATTTGTTTCATAGAAAAGGGCAATTTCCTCCCAACATATCTAAAAAAGAGTGTTGAGCTTCATAAGTCCTTTCATATTTAACCCTTTAAGTTCTTTCACAATGTTTTCACCAAAAACTTTCCAAAACTGCCATTTCTAGTACAAGTACCAACTTTTAGGAAGAAAAAAAACATTTTTGGACACTAGTATTTGTAGAATCTTGTCATACGCTAAGTGAAGAATATGTAGAAAAAATTCAAAAGCTTCCATCACATGGATTGCAAGATATACATTCAAATTCACTAAAATCATTTTTTAGGGGCCCTACAAAAAACAAGCAACTGCACTTCACAAGCTCACTTTTCTATGAAAAATTGTTCCAAATGGTTGTGCTTTTTGGATTCTTTCTCCTACACAAGTTGACTACATGCTTAAAAAATTCACATCATTTAGAATTGTACAACATATAAGAAAAAAGTAGTAAGTAGAAAGAAATAGAGGATGATTCAAAATACAACATTGTTACAAATGTAGTTATCACTTCTACAGAACTAGGTATTTTAAGAGTGTTTTTCAGTAGAAAATTGCATATTGAAAGTGCAGGAGTTTTCAGTATTTTTGTTTGAAAATGTTGTGTCTAGGACACGCTTGAGTGGACAGTATTGAAAGTGCAGAACGTGACTTTTACAGAAAATTGAGGACGTCTTTTACATAAAAAATGTGGAGGAATATTTCGTGATGACAACCTCCTTTTCACTCTGTACAGTGCCGACGGCGTTGACACTTGTTTGTTACTGATTGTTTGGGCTTTTGCTTTTGAAGTGCTGTCAGTGGACAGTGATTTCTTGGAATTGTAGTTTTCGAGACTCATTTATTTTTAGAATATGTAGAATTACCTATTTTTTAAAAGTAGAGGTCCAGGAGACGAAATTGAAGCACTTGCCATTCATCTATTGGATGATTTTTTATTTGTGTATTCTAAAGAATATACTTCATTAATTTATGTTTGTGAATGAAATATAGGAATTGAAAAAAGCTCTTCACAATAATAATAGGGTCCAAAAAAACTTTATTAATTGTTGCCAGTACAAAGTGCTGAGGTGGAAATTCAAAGCATGTATCGCCTTATAATGCATTTAGTGGTAGGTAGTGCTTCCATTTTGCACATTACATATGTCATTTGTGCACTGTAAAGCGCACTGCGTAGCACAAAGTCGCTTCAAGCTGCAAGTATTGCATGGCAAAAAAGAACTACGACGTCTACTATGGCTTGCACTCTGTCGTGCAGGCCGTACTTCTTATCCGATTCCTAGAATATACGAATTACACATATTGTCCAGCAGCATGTAAACATGTACACACTTTTGAAGTGGAATGTGTAAAACATGGACGATAGCTATACATATTTATACAATGTAGTCACACTTGCTTAATCAAAAGTATCATATGTATGTAGTTTTCTTGCACTGCACGTACTCGTTGTTCATGCCGGCACACTTGTGTCTTCAAGTGTGCACAAGGTTGTGTGGCCATAAAATGATACGAGACTCTGCCTCCCTAATAGTCTTGTACTTCCCTTGATCCTTCCAACTAGCTGGAATTGGACATACTTCGGATGCTCCACTAAAAGTGTAAGAAGTGACTTTAACGGTACACCATCCCTTCGGTATAACTCTTCGAGAAAATTTTGAACCTGCAAACCCCATGAGGACGCCCTTTCCAATATCTTCCTCTTTACCTTGTACGATTGTAGTTAAGAATATGACATCACCGCATTCCATCTGTTCTTCCCAAATTCCATGACATAGCGTAGTTGTGAGTATCATATACCACATCGTCTACCACCATCAACAATTGGCAGTTTGCCGTAAATGGTACATATGCATGAACTTCTGCTATACATTTGAAAAAACTACAGCGCATGATCGATCATTAGCAACTACATGTGCACATTCTATCTTGTAGTCCATTACTGTATTCTTCCACTTTGAAGACGACTAAATGACATGGACTTACAATTTTCAATTCTAGTGCAAGTGCTGTACATTCATTTACCTACCAATCTAATGCATGCAGAATTGAATTTTTGGATTCACCTCAATTTCGTTGACATCTTCCGCGTGTTGCAGTGAGCTTCCGTCTCTTCCAGCTTCTTCTACTGCTGGCAAATTATTGTTCGTACGTCCATTCGAAGAATCTGGCTGCAGTTTCTTTCCCCTCGCCTTTGCACTACGCCGAGAAACCTGACAACAGTCCTCGCCATGCACAAGAGGGGGCGGTACATTTTCCTTTGTCACCTCCGAAACTGTCATGGTCCATATGAACCCGTTCAAGTCGAGCATAAGTGAAAACCTTCATGAACATCAATGCATAAATGCGTGCACATGATATTATTCACGTGGGAATTTGATAGTCACGTACCTGCACGGAGTGCACTGACTGTATCTTTATGTTTTGTCACAGGAAGAGCCACTTCTGTGAAATCATTTGGCGAAGACAAATTTGACTGCATATAAATTGGAAATTGCGTGAGCGATACATATTCTTCAACTCTTTATATGTCCATGACAAATTTCATTAATTTCAATTTTGAAATCTCTTATGTCATATCCCAATTGTTGCATATACTTTGTTGTTCAACCGTCTTTTCAACGTAGAAGGCCCTTCCAGCGCATGTACATGCTACGACAATTAAAATCACATGTTCTAGCTTTGCATACAACAGTGTCCATTAATTATAATTAGTGGCTTCATATTACTTCATACTGCAAACTTAATTTTATCTTCTATTACAATAGCCAAACATTCATGGAAGCTCCCCTTACCTTCCTGGAGTTCTCAAGCCACAACAACTGACTTTTTAGGCTTCTTATTTGAGAGTCCACATCCTCTTGCTCCGATGCCACAGAGTGAGGCGTCTGCAAGTGATAATTTCGAATTGTCTTGAAGGTTGCATTTTCAATTACCTAACACTCTCAGTTTAGGGAAAACACTAGAAACAATTACATTTGTGGACAATTGAGAAAGCAGAAGTGAAGTCAGAAGACCGAAAATCTCACCCTTGTTTCCACTATGTCAATCGACAACGCTTCCTCCTCTGCGTGTTTTTCTATGAAGACGTTCTTCTTCAAAGAGCTGCCAACCTCGTGTTCCTGTTGTTTTCCAAGGTGAATTCCAAATAAATCCATAGAAAGACAAAGAATAGTACACAATGATTAATGGAAATCAGTGAATCAGAAAAAAAATATTATTTGTGCATTAACTGGTCCACTTGCGGAAATCAATTACACCTGCTGTTTACCTGTGATTGCTGTGACAACTCTGTTTTTGCCATGACATCTTCAGCTAGTACCTTCTTCCCTTCCTCTGTGATTTGCTTGGACGTACTAGACGCTTGCTGCTTCATTGATTTCTTTGTAAGCTCGATTATCTTGGCCCAATGACTGATTGACTGTCACTAATGTCGTTGGGTTTTCTTCCATACACATCTTTCTGGCATTTGTATTTCAGCTGCATCTTCTTGTTGCCCATGAATTTGGTGGCAGACTTCTCGAACATCTCCCTTGCCTTGTGAGCAAATCCCTCAAACTCCCACTCCTCTAGAGCATGCCAAATACTGTCCACAACATTTTTGGGATGGTGATTTATGTTGTCCATACTAGGGTCCAAGCGACCACACTGACCACGCACTGCTACTTTCCATTGATGCTTGTGAATGCCTCTTGGCTTGCTCGATCCATCGATGTGGATAACATACGGCAATTTCTTTATAGCTTTTCGATTACTAGTCAAGTCCCTTGCTTTCTTAGTGCGCCACCTGTTCAGTCTGCGTGTTCGTAATGCTTTCTGTTCAGGCGTGGCATTCTCAGGAAGAGGGAAACCATCCTCGGAATCTGACTTTTCCCCCGCTGACGTCCTCATCAGGTCCAGCTTCCTATTCCGCCTAGCTTCCGCTTTTCTGTATGTCACTTCATTCCATGTGCTACCTAAAGCAGGTTGTCCCACAGTCACCGGCGCCGTAGAAGTGAAAGCATGTCCCACCGGAGGAAGTAGACCCCCTGAAGAACCCACCAAAGAGGCAATGCTTTGCATTAACGCACGCACAACCAACTCATGCAGTTCAGTACCAAAGATAGAGGACAAAGTGTTCATGCCTCCATCCTGAATTCCGCCAACTGGCGTGATTGGAGGATTGACAGCAGCTAACTGTCTTCCCTGCGTCTCCTTCGCTTGTTCGTCCTTCCGTTGCCCATGACGTTGACTACATACTTCAAAGTAAGGATGAGATGAAGCGTCTGAATTAGAATCTGTGTCCATGTCTCCTTGGTGCTCCATTTCCGCACTGCAACCCTGCGTGTGGCAAAACATGCACTTCAGATTCCTCGAAAAGCGAGCAAGAACTACTAGTGCCAACGTATCCCTACAAGAATGCCATTTGGACTGTGTACTTCTCTACATAGCCGATGAAGACGTACAATATCAGTCTTCTTCGCTTACCTCGTTCACAAGGCGTGCCTCTTTGTTTTCCAGAAAAATGAATGACGGATTGGAAATTTGTCGTCCTTCTGTATTTCTAAGAATAGACAACAACAACGTACACAGAGCTCCTGAAGAACGTCTATATTTGTCTATATTTTCTGCTAAACTCGTAATTGAAGCGCTTTGGCAAATTGATCATTGGTCACGCTTCCCCACTTCATGTGCTCTTCATTGTCGTTGGTGACACTACATGTGAAAGTCCGCTGTGATAGTAACTGAACATCCACGACGACATCTTCAATTTCACTGGTAACAGCGATAAGCAAAATCAGTACTACGTCTTCCTCTTCCAGTAATGGAAGCCCTGAACTATGGCGATGGCTTGCCTCGCCAGAGTAGTCGCCACTTGTAAATGTTACTAATTACGTCATGTTCTCTTTTCTTGTGCAGCCTTCAGAAATACTACTCTATTTCTTATTTTCTAACCTGCATTTATTGCCTACATGGACATGCAGTACTATAGGCGGCTCCCATAATTAAACTGACGAATATGAAGCTTCCGCTACCACTAAGTTTCCAAAAATTGGCCTCTCTTTTATGCATGATTTGTAGATTTTCTATGAATGAGTATCACAAAGTTGTAGACCTTTGTCTAGCATACTTTCTTGAGGAAGCCGATGGTACTCCTGGATAGAATTTACGCATGCTTCTGATATAGTAGAAAAACTATTTCAGAACAGGCAGCTGTATTTTAGCTAACTCTGTCTCTGATGTTATTGCAATTAAATTCAGGAAGTAAATGACACCTCCCAAAATATGACTCCGAGAGAAAAGTTGGGCAAGAATATTTTGATGCCTTTTTGACAGCAATCTATCATAGAGTCCAGTTCATTGTCATTTTGGGATTTACTTTGTTATTAAGGTAGCACTAAATTATCTTAATATTATTTCAATGTAGAGTCAGCATTGTCATTATCACATCGTTGTAGAGCCATTTTAATATCATTTTGGTGTATATTATTTCAATGTCAACTTGGCATTTATTTGATGGTAAAATGATGCCAAATAAGACATTATTCTTTGTGTATTAATTAGATGTCAATTTTACTTGAACTATTCTAATATTATTATTGCCAAAACATAGGATGGAATAATGTAATGTCATGTATATGACACTCTAGTGCAATTTTGTTACGATTTCCATACCATAGTGATTGAACTATTTAACTTTCGTTTTGATATCAATTTAGGGTATATGTTTACTATGTCAGGTTCATGCTACTATAATGCAACTTTATATATGAACCATTCTTGGACCATTTGCACCCCATTTTGTCAATTAATAAGAGCATTGTTGACATGCACATTTTCAATGCCATGTCTATGCCAGTTTATCTAATACTATCTGAATGCCTTCTTGACACCTTTCTAATGTGAACTAATTTGGTATTCATTTTAGGTAAATGCCATGCTATTTTTGCATCATGACAATAATATTATAACTCTGTGCCGACAAAAATTTGACATCCCCTTCTTCAATGCCTGTTTGGTGCCATTGCCCTACAATTTCAATATACACGATTCCAATGCTACCCAGAAGACATGGAATGTAACAATACTTCTATGCCATTTTCACACCAATTTGATGTTCACACATTTTGTAGGGCATTTCAGAGCCATTTCATTGGCAGCTTGGCACCATCATTTTTATGTGACTCTTTTAAACAAATGTCATATTGGTGCAAATTTTGGTACTTTTGAGAGATAATTTACTAATAGTTGCTTTCTATAATCATGTTGCTCTTCATAGGCTTGAATCATCTTTTTTGTCATAGTACTTAAAACTCAATGAGTAAAGATGGATTTGAGTTTCAATTTAATAGGAACAACCACAAAAATTGATGGCTAATTATTAACCCCTAAAGGACCAAACACTGTTTTTTGATAACATAGTGATTTTGGGCAGCTCACTACGAATGCAATTTTTATTTTTTTTCTCTCAAATTTTCACACAAGAAGTGCCCAAGGAATAGCTTTAAGGCCCAAAAATTTTCATGACTTTTGACTATATAGTTCAAAAGTTATTGCATGATATGTCATTTTCAATGTTGGGTGAGCAGTGTAGGCAGCAAAAAAAAATTCTTTGAAAATCACTTTTTCTTAAAATGAAAATTTGAAATTAGTTCTTTAGATTTATATGTACGTGGAAATCTTTGAATCATTCCATTTGGATTAATGAGTCAAAAGTTATGAGGATAATTAGTTTGAAGGTAGTAATGGATTCTCTATTCAATCTAAAATAAACTTTGAAGTCCTTTATTTAATACATTTCTTAATATTTTTGAAAAAAATAAAAATATTGGGTGTAGGTTGTTTATTGCAACATTACAACCGTTGAGATTGGCATTTTTTTAATTTTATATCTAAATTCTTAACAATTTTGTGTTTTGAATCATTCTCTACCTCTTTCTACTTACTATTTTTTTCCCCACATCAACTTAACAATATGTAGTTTTGATAACAATATGGCACCCCATTCACTAGCCCTGAAGTTCCTGATGCCTTCTTCACCTAATTGTCTACGACACGCTGACAGAATTGCGCCGGCTAAGTTACATGTACTTCACCTTCAAAGATCTCAAAAGCGACATGGAGGGAAAAAACGCGAAGTTCAAAAAGAATTTCACTATATACATTTTCTAACAAATTGAAATCAACATGAACTGTGCCATTAAATTTGGCGTCGTACGAACGTACCCACTTCTGAAGATATTGCCATGTCGGCCATGGCATCCGTGTCAGCTATGGAATACTATTTGCAGAGGGGGGCGTATAGGCTATAGGCAGTCCCGTTCTGGCATGCCGGCACATCTTGTTTTCAGGCCGGCTTTCATCAAATGAGTCTTCTTATTTTCTAGAGTTTTGATTGCTACATTCGTATTTTGTATAGCCCAACAAGAAGATGGGCCGTATGCACGCGTGTCCTTCGTAGTTACATTCCAACACGTGTAGTGTGAACGTGCTTTAGGGTTTCACGTCGTCGTCATTCCGCACAACTCTGATCCATCTCCCGGTGTCGTAAATTCTTCTGCTCCAATGAAGTGTGCTTAGTAGAAATAGAAAGGTCCAGTACGCAGTTCTTTCTCTTCTTCGGCAGAGTGCACTGCAGGAGTAGGTGACCATTTCCACTTTCTTTGTCCTCAATACTGATCGCATTCAGGACTCTTATGAACACCAATATGGAGCAAGAACAAGGGAATGCAGGCCCTCATTTTTCGCAGTTGGCTATGACCTTAAATGCTCTTGAACGTTCTCGAGCTGACAATCGACTCATTGGAAGTTACAAATGTCCTTGCACTGAATGCAAAGGCGGAGGGCGTCTTATTCTTCGGAGGACAATTGAGACACATCTTCAACGACATGGTCGCGATCCCACTCTAACACACTGCATGCTTGTAAGTGTCTCCATTGTCACATTCCTGTATGTTGCATTGCTTGAACTTGAGCTCCTAGAAAGCATACGTCACTGAATCAATTGCAGAAGTTCAGTAAATAGAATTTCATTTACAAAACACATTTTCTATTCCATTCCAGGAATGAACTCCAGAAACAGAGTGACATACGTGTTCTTCGTATCGTGGTTCACATGAATAATAGCAACAACTACTCGAAACTTCACTGATTCCTTCCTAATGACATTTGCCTTATTGGATTTTGCAAAACATAAGTAATACACAGTGCATTTCTGTACTCCAGTTCTTAACAAGGTCTAATAGCGACCACTTTAACAGACAAAGTTCACTTGCTGCCCTAACCCTAGATATGCATCTTGCCATTCATAGTTATCTGTTCATGAACTTGTTTTCAGAATTTCATATTCTCTTGCTTTGGCATTTGCTTTCCTTCCTCGCTTTCAATTTACCATGTTCCAGCTTCCATGCTAACGTTCGTCATTCCCCCCTCCAGCCAGAAGACACTGATGACAACCAGTTCAATGCGGTGGAATTCGAAGAAACAGAGGCACATGAAAATGGAGAACCGACTGATGCATCTCCACATCATTTTGACGATGGCATGGACTTCCAGCGACTCACAACCGAATGGTTCCAGAGAGCAGATGACCGTAGAGAGGGCTTCCATATGAGCAATGACGAACAATACGAAGGCGAGGGCGTCAGTGAACACGAAAGGGACGATGGCAGTGACCCGGATATGGAGGAATGGTTAAAGCGCTCTCAGGTACCTCTGTACCATGGATCCAAGATTTCCACTCTTGCTTGTGTGCTTGTTCTTATGAACTTAGCACACCTCCACAATGTCAGCAATTCCTTCATGGATGAATTGCTTTCTTTTCTGACCTTCGATGTGCTTCCAAAACCTAATGGATTGCCCAAAAGTAGACATCAAGCTTGGCGGTATATTGATCGTCTAGGTCTATCTTTCAA
The DNA here is from genome assembly GCA_947034895.1 of Rhytidiadelphus loreus. Classification (NCBI taxonomy): domain Eukaryota; kingdom Viridiplantae; phylum Streptophyta; class Bryopsida; order Hypnales; family Hylocomiaceae; genus Rhytidiadelphus; species Rhytidiadelphus loreus. The sequence continues at coordinate 19,442,519 of OX344764.1, forward strand.
TACCATTCATGCTTGTTGAAATGGATGTATTTTATTCTGGAAAGATAGAGCTCACCTCTCTGAATGTCCAAAGTGCCAAGCATCTAGATACTTTCAAGGTAGTAGCACTATTCCTGTCAAGGTCCTCCGTCACTTTCCCCTGATTCCTAGGTTGCTTTGAATGTATTGCTGCCGAGATATTGCATCATTGATGACATGGCATCAGAAAAACCCGTCCACCGATGGAAAACTTCGATCAGTACTGGATAGCCCCGCCTGGATGAAAGTGAAAGACATTGACGAGTCCTTTTTTGAAAACGCACGGAATGTCAAGCTTGGATTAGCCCTTGACGGAATGAACCCATTCGCGGATATGTCTACTAGGCATTCCACATGGCCTGTATTTCTTTTCAATTACAACTTGCCTAGTTGGATGGTGACAAAGCGGTTCTTCGTGATGTTGTCATTGATAATACCCAAAAAAGAATCGGTGAAATCCACGAATATTGATGTGTACTTAGAACCTCTTCTAGATGACTTGCTCGTACTTTGGGATGGCGTGCCAACTATAGACATGTCAGGCAGTCCTGAACCAAGTACATTTACATTGAGAGGTATGCTTCTGTGGACTATCTACGATTATCCAGGTTATGGCTTAATATCAGGGTGTGCTACAAAGGGATACCAAGGTTGTCCCATCTGTGGTCCACACGCGGACTCCAGATATTCCACAAGCTTGAAGAAAAATATATTTCAAGGTCATCGTCGGTATTTGCCAGAAAGGCATCCTTTCCGATTCATGACGGATGCATTCAATGGAAAACAAGAACATGGACGAAAGCCCCGTCGAGTTTCAGGAACTGAGCATAGAAAAAGGGGGGAGGCCAGGGAACGATGGATTGCGGCTGGAGGAGTTGTAGGTACCGATAGTGACCCTGTGCGAAGAAATGGAGTGAAACGCAATTCCATACTCTTCACATTGCCGTACTGGGATGTAAGCTCTTTTTTCTTCTTTCTATTATTCCATGCACACAACCTTCATCTTCACATGAAGAATTCCATGGCAGAAGACACTTTCTGCGAACGATACTTTCTACGTGAATTGGAGTACTACTTATTATGTTCTATGCAGATCCGCAATTGATTGTCTGATGTTCACTAATGTGAATTTGGAATTCTTGTAATCCAGAAACTTCTTATTCGGCATATTCTCGACACAATGCACTGTGAAAAAAACTTTGTAGAGAATCTATTGAAGACAGTGTTCGGGATGAAGGATGGTCCAGCGGTTCGTGAGGATATGAAAGAAGCAGGTTGCAAGAAAGCCTTGCATATCCGTAAAGCTGCACCACCTGAAACGGGTTATCATGTGCCCAAAGCTCCGTATATTCTTTCCGATGAAGGAAAGACGAAGTTCATGGAAAGGTTATCAACATTGAAGGCTCCTACGGGATACATGTCAAACATGAAGTTCCGAATTTCTCCCGATGGTACCCTACATGGTCTCAAGAGTCACGACTATCATGTCTTGATGCAATAGATTTTTCCTGTTTGTATAAGTGGTTTATTGCCCGAGCAAGTTGAGAAAGCAATTATGCTTGTGTGCTCCATTTTCAGAAAACTGTGTACAAAGACTGTGGACCCAGCCTTCATGGATGTGTTCAATGAGGAAGTCGCCCTTGCATTGTGCTTGCTTGAACGTGAATTCCCTCCCTCGTTCTTTGATCCAATGACTCATTTGCTTGTGCATTTGGTGGAAAAATTGTACTTGTGTGGTCCTGTGCACAACCGTTGGATGTATCCTCTGGAGAGGTACATGAAATACATGAAGTCATATGTTCGCAACAAAAGAAGACCAGAAGGCTGTATGGCAACAGGAAATGCTATGGAGGTTGGACTAGGCCTTTGTACGGAGTACATTCTGGAGTGCGAGTCCACTCATCGACGAGTTTGGGATGCAGAGGAAGAACCCGGCGACAATGGCGAAGTCACATGCTCAGCCTTCTCTAGTACCAAAAACCTTTCTCTTGAAGAGCGCTTTTGGGCACACTCATGTGTGTTAAGTAATTCCATGTGCCTTGTACAATTGCGATTGTGAGTTCTCTATTTTTTCTAATCATTGAGAGCATTATTGGCATTCACTGAATTTCTACAACTTAGCGTCTTTACAGAATTGAAACTTCTTATGAATTCATTATCTAAAGGAGAAATTGTTGATATGTCTTCAGAAATATATGTATGTCAATCCCATCTTTCTGTGCAAGTGATTGATGTCAGTCCCTGTTTTGGAAAGTATAGGACACATAGCGAAGTCAGTGCGGAAGTGGAACGCAATAGACATGCTTATCGGAGTGGACTTCATCCGAGGCATAGGCGGCGTTTGGAATACCCTGCAAACTTGAATTTAATTCCTAATTTCCCGCAGTGGTTGGAGCGTCTGGTTCAGGAAGGAAACGAAAACTATGAAGACGATGTTGTAGATTTGTCCATGCCTCCAAGCTTGAAGGTGAGGTCCTTCAAGTCCATGAAAGCGTATGGAATGCATTTCCGTATTTCAGGATCTGAAAAGCATTTGGTTACAGCGAACTGTGCAGTGATGGTCACTTGCGAAACAATGCAATAGAGCAACCGCTTGGATAGGAATCCCATTCCGGGTCTTGTTACTTATTATGGTAAAATCATTGAAATATTGGAGTTGGACTATGGGCGCTTGAAGCCAATTGTTTTATTGTGCGACTGGGTCCAACCTATAAGAAGAGGTCCGACAGCATGCTTAAAGGAAGACAAGTATGGTTACACTTCAGTGAAGTTCAACAAACTCATGCAAAGATCCGCGAATTCCTTTGTGTTTCCATTCCAAGTATCTCAAATTTTTTTGGTAGACGGCCTTCACGAAGAAGGTTGGTCTTTAGTTCTGCATGCTGATTCACGATCCACCCGAATATGTGACGACCAATTGCTGAACTGCACACTTTCTTCCTTCGACATGGATGGAAACACATTTGCGCGTACTCTTCTGGAAGACGAAGAGATGGATACAGATGTTGAGGACGACGTAGGGGGCACACAAGGGGAACAAATCATAGAAAATGATTTGTTTCGTGCACAACTAAGAGTAGAAAATGAAGCGCAAGAGGAAGAAGAAGATGGTTCAGATGACGATACCTTACTACAGTTCCAAACAGAGGAAGACGTTCTGGAACATGCTTTCCCGGGTGGAATATGAATAGGTACGGGAGTAATTGTATGTGCATAGGACTTTGGATTTGGAAGTGTCATTGCCTGCAATGGAGTTTAGATTTCATCGCTGTTGTGCTTGCTAATTGAACTACTTGTCTGTCTATGGTACTTCCAATTTATTTTTTTAAACAAATTAGTTCATTACCTTTGTTTTCGTATTTCCAATTTATTTGTGCATATACTTTTTTCTCAGCACAGTAATTTCGGTATGTATGACGTGCAAAATGAAATTGGGATGCAATATTTTGCTGTATAGCAGTAGCAGCCACGTCGCTCATGATTTGCTGAAATTGAAGTGACCGTGCCAGTACTCCTCTACAACTAGAGGACAAATTCTTGGACTGACACATGTAATCAATAGTGTTCTTTGTTCTGTTATTGTATAGGTGGCAACTTGGGAATAAAGTTTTGAAGAACTCAAAACATCGGCAAGCGCACAATATATACATCTATGTGGGTGACATTCTTCTATTTCTAGTTGTTTTAGTGACATGTCCACATGTTAGAAAATTATGTTCTTTGTTTCTTTTGTATGCAGGCCGTTCTGTAATGCTCACTCATTCTCAATGATCACTTGAAACCGCAACAACCATTTCAGTTCTTGTGATTTTCAGATTTTGTCGTGGGGGTGGAGACTGTGCTCATGTCCGTTCAAGTGTGCTTGTAGGTACCACTGTACATATGCGAATTATTGGACAAGTCTACAGTGAGCACCACATAAGATAGCGGCCGAGGTTTAGAGTAAGCATTAGTTCTGTCAGAATCCAGAAGCGCCATAATGCATTTCAAAGAAGCCCTTCATTGTTGTCACTGCATTGTTTTTGTACATGGTGAATTATTAGAAGCACAGACTTGGAAGTACAGTCACACATATTGATGCAGAAGATAAAGGAAGTGAAGTTGTCACATCCTATTGTACTTGGATTAGAGATCATCGTCTTACCAGGAAATGCATCATAGCTACAGAAGATAGTTTCTTCATTAGAACATGGACATGAGTGAATGTGTACATGTAGAGGACATGTTAGACAGTATATGAACGTGTGCACTGTAGCTACTGCACGCATTTTGATGGACCTAGTGACTGTTCTGTGTATGTAGTGCACACCTGATGCAGGTGTTGTAAGTCAATTGTTACTCTTCAATTTCCTGTGTTTCCACTATTGTAATACCAAACAAATGAAGGGCTAACTCAAGAGAATGAATACACTAAATGTTGTACAGGAAGAATGGTCCTAAGCATGTGCTTCAGACAATAATACGTGGATTGTATGGGAGGACAGGTTGAAGCACAGGAAAGTGAAGACGAGAAGATTTGAAATGGAGAATATGAAATCTCATGCTTTTTTTACTCGACAGGAGTAGTTTTTCGCTACTGCACACAAGCATTGTATGAGTTCTTTTGGAGCCGCAGTAAGTCATCGTTACGTTAGGTTTCGTGACCTTGCTTCCATTGTACAAATTTGTAGTAGATCAATGTATGATGGTATTTCATGATTTAAGCGCACATTGCTCTGGAATGATGTCTAATCATGTTAAGATTGACAGTCCTATGCCGTTGAAGTGATATGTTCAATCGAACCATGACGTGAAATGCAGACCATTTTCATGTTTTGTTCTCCGAAGGCCTCGTAGTCTTCATTAATGTAATGGTACAAATCAGTCCATTTCCCTGTTAACGTGATTTCAGTGGGAAAAGTAGACTTCCAGTAAAAGAAGGTATAGTGACAAGCAATGTCTTATAGACGGATACAAATGCTTTCAATGAATGACGATTTGCGGAGGAAATGTTGTTTCTTCCAATTCTTTCGAAATTTTAGAAAGCAATAGATTTGCTGGAGTAATTGTTATAAAGCGGCAGTTCAAGTTGGGATGGCCATGAAGGTTATGCCATTGTAGAAGCCAAACTTCGAACTGTAAGTAATTGAAATGAGCCCGTAAAGAAAGCGAAGACAAGTGGAAGGTTGTATGGAAAACGTCTACGAACTGAAGTGTGTTATTTGTCGTTGCTTGAAGTTCATGTCTAGAACTTCAGATGTATATTGTTGTTCATGACGACGAGGAATAGCTCTTGTATTCTGAAGTATAAGATGCTAGGACGATGTATGCCGCAGAACGCATTGAAAGAGCAAGAAATCCATGTTCACAATTCCTATGATGAAGTACTCTTGCACTGCACTATTTTATGACAACTGACATTTGTTCTATGCTTTATGAAAGAGAAATCAGTTTCTGGCAAGAGAACAAGAAGAACAGTACTTCTGTTTCTGCCTATACTACAACCGGTAACCAACACTAACATGAGCAGAGCTCACAGACTGAGGTTTTCAGAGGAAAACTATGTGAAGTTTTTGTGAAAGTCAAGGACATTGAAGGTTACAGGACTCCCTACATGTATTTCTGTGTAGTATGATGCAGGTGAGTTCAAGAAAAGAATATGGCAAAAATGAACTGTTTTGGTACGTAGAAGACTGCATTCAGTCCGTGTCATATGTTATGCGCTAGTGAAAACTAATTACAAGTGATGTAACAAAAAGTAGCAAAAGAACTTCACTTGGACTTCACTGCTGTGTTCGTAGAGTTCTGATAAGGCGGGAGGTTGGACAGGGGAAGGCAAAGGATCATCTGCTATACTGGACGTTACTTCTATATTCACATGTCTTGACAGAACAAGAACTTTCTTGTGTACGAATGGTACACAGACGAAGATGAAGTCCTTGGGTGGGGCTCTTAGAAGTCCTTAGGCTGAAAACAATGTCAGCCTTTGCAAAGTAAGCGACAAGAGCATGTACATATGCATTTACCGATTTACATTTGGCACTAACATTTCCCAGTGCTTTTCCGCAGCGACAATCAAGAGGAATTGCTGGCACTTGGGGCGTTCTGAATGACAAAGTGCGAGTCGGCAGCAAGACTGAAGTGCAGACGCTTGCCTTGGCGGAGCTGATGAAACTGAGCAAATTCCTTCTAACTCTTTCCAAAAGCCACATGAGGTCTCCGATTGATGTAGCTGACGTTCACCGTCACGCTCCACAAAAGTGTACTGCCGGCATAGGAGACGTTGACCTTCTTACGGAAATGTCCTCCGTATTGCCGAACAAACCAGGCAGGAATCCTCTGCAATCACAATTCACAAGTGACAGAATTAGTACGTGCCGCTCCACAACTGCGAGCTCACTTAGTCAAGTTAGGGATAAACATTCAGAAGGTTTGAAATGACGAGCAATGTGTTGACGGGCGGATTAAAGCGAACTGTAACGCTTTCTATCATTAGGACCAAATGTAATGACTTTTGTAATGCCGTCTGAAGAGTAGTAAAATTGAAGTGCCGACACGCAGGACTTTGAAAATGTAGAAATTTTGGGGATTACATGTAGACCCAAATGTCTTGTGGTACAAAGTGAAAAACATGCAGCAGACAAACTAACTATGAAGTCTTCCAAATGTCAGGTACTCTTGAACAAAAGGTGAAGAATGGAATGCATGAAGGCAATAGGATGAAGCACCATTGAGTGGAACGAACTCTTCTTCATCATCTTCATGAAGCCTCTGTCGCTGGAAGGGGCGGAAGCACCATCAAACACGGTGGCCATAGCGCCTCTATTTCTGGGCATTTTCAAAGTGATGCAGAACACAGAAAATGAATGAGAGACGACTGTACAAACTTGGGAAGTATTGGGAGAGATAATACCATAGAAGTGTGGGAGCTTTTGAAGAGGAGCTGTTATGGAAGGCAAGTGATCTTCAGGTATTCATGGTAGGAAGTAATGTTCATGTTAGTGGTCAATTTACCAGGATCTTTTCAGATTCAGCAGTGCTAAGTGAATTAAATAAAGATTTTATGCAATCTCAGGGGTCCGGGGAATGCTAGTATGTGAGCGAGGAGCGGGGAGCGGCGAGCAGGGAGCAGGGATTGTTGAGCGGAGAGCAGGAAAATTAGGAATTTGTATAGAAATTGGAAGAAGAATTATGAAAAAGGAGACAAGCATTTAAAGAAAAGTGGAATAAATTGTGGTAAAAATTGCGGCCAAAATGGATGAAGATTCATTAAATAATTTTTTTCAATAAAAATGAATTGGATGAAAGTAGTTGGATGAATTGGATGAAATTAATTGGATGAACTGGATGAAATTAGTTGGATGAAGTGGATGAAAGTAGTTGGATGAAGCGGATGAAAATAGTTGGATGTAATGGATGAAATTATCAATGCTAAATTTGATGTAGAAATGGATGGGAAGTCGGATGGTAAAAGAAACTTTATAATAAATATTATTTTTATATAAGGGAAAATAAGATCTGAAGTCAAGATCGGAAAACCATCACACTCTACAAAAAACTAGCTCGATGATTTATCTTGTCCTACGATTGTAGAAGAATAGGATCCTATTGTCATGGAAAAATTATACTCGTAGACAATTCTAAAAGATTTGGCAGATGACATCCATCTACACCTCTGGAGAAGTTGCTTTCACCTCGGGACTCTATGCTCGACTTGAGCATCATTGCACCTAGAAACATTGTAAGTGGCCTTAATAGATTTGGTCAAATACAAGGTAGACCATGAGCCTTGTGGAAGTGCTGGACGGGCATGAAGAGAGCCTCACGTAGGTCCAATTGACTAGGGGGCAACCCATCCTCTTGGAATTGTAGAAGGAATGAGTGAGGCACGACCTCACAACGAGCGGATCGTCTACACCATTGAAGGCCAGGACGGACACAGGATGACCCAAGGCAAGTATAACCAACCACAAGTCGTACGGTTGTTATTCATCCACATAAGCAACGTTGGGATAGCCGAGGTCGAAGTACTTGAGTTAAAAAGTACTAAAATTGAATACTATTTCTATTGGAAATTAACATACATGAATATTGGCACAAGGCTAATGAGTTTACTTTGCATGAAGACTATAGAAAAGGTTTACGCCACTATGAAAAATACAGAAGGAATGCATACATCTGACAAAGTGCACATGAGCTCAACACCTTCTAATCAGTTGTAGTGAATTTTCTCCATGCATTATAAATTCACCTACTAGCAATACTTACAAAATGAACAACTAGAGCGCTTCATCACACCGATACAAGAGTGATTGCATGTGCCTATTTCTGTACTATTTAATAACATGGTCACTTCTGCAAATGGTGTGATAAAATGGTTTGACAATCTAAGAGACTAAAGATGGGTGAAAAGAAGATAAAGTAATGTGCATGAAGAAAATTCACGGCAATTGACAAAAAGATGCAATTTGGCTGGGTTGGACCTGAAGGCCTTGGACAGACTTTGATGTGATTCATGGGAAGACCGTGCATATACACAAGTGCAGTGGTTGCGCTTAGAAAGGTTCCAGAAGAAGTCCAGATTTGAGTAAAAGAAACCATGGGATTGTTGGCCTGGACACCCTATCTACAATGAAGAAGAATTTTAGCCAATTAACCTGTAATCAATCACAAAAACCAATAAGAAGCCAAAAGGGTTTTAAAAACTTACACATTGAATTTGCCTTAGAAACATGGTATTCCTAAAATAATCAAATTGGAAATACATGTGTAGAAATAGATGCTTACTATGTAAGAAAAATGAATGCAAACTGAAGGACTTCCGCCTAAGCATATAGATAAAAGGGTGTTTCAACCATTACCTTAGTAGTGGAAGTGTGTATAACTGAACGTGTGCACAACTCCTCTCCTGTGTGAGATGATTCATAGGATGTTCCTCCTCCCATAATATAGTGCTTGGAGCCCATTTCCCGTCGGAGTATAAAAAGGAGAGAGTATACATAGTTTAATATAAGTTAGGGTTACTGGATATGATGTACAAGTCATCTCATAACTGACACGGTTCCAAGGGCTAGTCCTTATTGCATGATATAGTGTGTGGCATCCGTTCAGCGGCTAACCTACCCTAAACTAAACCAATATAATTCTTATATTGGATATCTTGAATATTCTTACACCAGATTACATCGTGAATGAATCCCTTCCTAGGAGGAACTATGTGTGGATGACATTGAATGGCAAAAAAATATAAACTAATAGGATGAAGATATTAGATTCTTTATCAATTTCCACTTGGCTTTGTGGGGCGGCTACCCTTGCATAAATCATGATATATGGATTTCAAATGAATGCCACGTAAATCACTGTACTACATTTTTTTTTAATTGTTAGTAGATAAGAGAGAGATGGCCCTAGGTGATATAGGGTTAAATGTTTGTCCCTCTGAGTTATAAAAAAATCCACTAAACTCTCCATTCATGTGGAGAATGGAGAAATGACATGTTGGCTGGTATAGAATCCTATGACAGTAACAATGGAATGATCGAAATGTGAACAATTCAAAGACAAAGACACCATCCAAAAGTATTTATAGCCATAGAGAAAATGGGACAATAAGACCCTAGAAATATAACATACGATAAAGCTGATACATGAGGTCCGATAGAGCTCAAGTTGTGCTACCTTTGCTATTTGAAGGCTCTGAATCTGAATCAAGTGCACAGTCATCTAGAAAGTGTAGAACACGTGGATCCATCAACCTAGCCCGATTACTTGGTTGTGGATCTAATGCAACATACTCTTGAGCTTGGACCTCAGCATAAACAGGTAAATGGAATGGTTTAGGTGGGCTTGGGAAATACCCTGACCTCGCAAAAAAAGGAACGTGCCTTGACCTTGTCACTTTCTCGAGCGGCCTGCAGATATCATTCACAAGATAGTTAGATAAACAATTAATGTAGTTGGGTCAAAATCCAATTACAGAAGCTTAGAGTCAAACTTACTTACTGAATCGGTTTGTCATGATGACACGCTCAGGTTCTACATCCTCGTCCTCCATCTCCAAAGAATCAGCATTGGTCGGAGGCGGATCGGCACGGGTAACTATAGACTTGCGCATCTGCGGAGCAATAATTGCATCGAAGATATCCTTGGCTTCCTCAAAAGCCAAGATATGACGTCGTGTAGCACGGCATGCTTGAATACATGAACCTGATAACATACATACAATTGAAAGGGTAGTAAAATTAAGAACTTGTTCCATGAGAACCATACTAAATACAAGAATTGAACGAAGAAAAGAGAATTACCTAAAGCTGCCGTGCAGTCCACGACCACGTCTCCCTGCTCAGTTAGTGCCTCCACTACCATCTGCATAAACTCCCTTGAGCGTTCACGGGGCCCTCTCCATGGGATGTCTCCATTCATTGCAACGGCCGCTCTTGGGAGAAAATTCTGAAGAATATCGTCACGACCGACGTTGACACCCAACTCCTTGTGAATTGGAACTTCGTGGAACGGAAACTCTTTGACAGTCATTGGGCCGCTTAGCTTAACCACAAGTGAAATGGAAAACTTCATCGTCTGCAAGAAGGATCAAGTTAGGATATTGAGCATACGAAATGAAATCATTTGTAAAGAATAATAGGCTTAGGATTAAATTACCGTGGTTGATGGGTCGGACGTTGATGTGACATGCAAGTGGTTCATCCCTAACCAAGTGACTAGAACTCTGAAGCCGTATGTGCGGCAACATCCAAGGAGGTGGCTGCGGTGACGAGGAGATGACAATGGATAAATCACCATGAGGGCGCCATTGTCGTGGAGGTACTCCTTCCCAAAGTCAAAGATGGGCAACAAGAAATCCTTCTGGAACTCATTCCAAACTGGAATAGGTGCAGGTGGAGCTGATATTGTTGGGACATGAAGGCCTTCCGGAAGATCCACAATGATTAGGTCCACTGCCTGCTGCATGCACGGTTTACCATTGAAGTATCTTTCCTTATCTCCAGAGTGCTGAAAAGAACAACATAAATGAAGTCAATTAACCTGAAAAAGTGGACAACAATCCTAAGCCGGGAGATATAAGGTAGTTGAAAGTCACAATAAGTTAAACATTGAACTTAAGTATTTACAAAGCACAATATAATTCCTATGAAATAGTGTAAAAGTCTTTAATATAGGAAAAAGGTGAGCAATTTTACCATGTCAAGAAAGGCTAGGACGGCATCAAAGGCCTCGTCGTTGTTTGCCAATGTAGCCAAGGACAAGTTCAGGATGCACTCATCAACGTCTGGAACTGGAGGAAGGTTTTTGGTCGATGGTGTCAAGCCGTGCACAAGACGCTCTTGAGTAAGTGAGAACCCAGACGATCCCTCTGGAATGTCTGACGCACTATAAGCTGGTTCATGCACTGGCGTCTCTGTCTTCCTTTTCCTCCCACCTTTCTTAGTCTTATCTTGTTCCTTCTCAAACCTTTCTTGCTCCTTCTCGGCTTGAGCAGCAAGTCTCTTCTTTTGGATCTCCTCCGATTTCTTCTTGGCCTCGTCCAATTTCTCGAGTTTCTTCTTGTCTGATATCTCCCGCCTCTTAATGGCCTTGGCTTTGGCATCCTCGTCCAATCCGGTGAACTCATCCAAATCTGGATTGACAATCGCGGAATTCTTCAATGATTCAAAGAGAGCCTCCTCCTCAGGTGGGAAGGTGCCAAAATTGCACTCCAAATACCAGGGGCACGCAGATAGATGTGCACTGGTCCACTTGGCCTGCTGCACTGCAGTGAACATGCAGTCGGAATTAAACCGGTCCACCCACGTGGTAAGAAACGGCGGTAAATCATCCTTCGAAATAGCCTTCTTGGCGTATAGTTCGAATTTGAAGTACCTGGACAAAGAAGGCAATTGTTAGAATAGAAACATTGATACAGTGGCCTTGATCGATTTATTCCTATTAACAAAGTTGTCGACGCTAACACTGATAAGTTTCATGTTTGACTGAAACTTGCATAATCCAACGATACATGAAGGCAAATCAATTTAATTGTGCGGGTAGTACCTATAGATGATGCGCTTCACTGCGAGTAGTCCTGCTGCGCGCTCCTTAAACGTCTCCGACTTCTTGTATGCATCAGCGCCCTTGAACATCCCTGTATATGCGTGGTCCCACAACTTCATTCTCCAACCCTCCACATACTCCAACAATGTTTGTGGCTTGCTAGAAACAGTGTAGTCAATCGTAATATTATCAGCTCGTATGATTTCGTCGAACATTTCAATAGCTGCTTCTTCAATCTGAACGTGTAAAGACAGAAACACAGTCAATTAGATAGAACAAAATAATGGAGATCTCAAAGTACAGGTAACGAACATGAAGATTGTAGACACAATCTTCAATCAAAATATGGAGTATACACATACCCCTGCATACCAACATGCCTTCACGAGGAACTGCATTAATCGGTCCTTGTTTACAGGACGTGACGGAAATCTCCTTGCTTCTCGAGTTTGAGAAGAAGAATTCAGCCACTTCAGCCACCTCGCCTTGAATGGTGCAGCAACATTTGCAGTTGCAATCATTTGTAATTTCTCGAGCGTCAACTTTAGAGTCGAATACATACTCCAGTGGCGCTCTATCTGCAACCCAATTATAAGGTGAGAGCATGAAAGGATTGTTCAATCCACCATTTGCAAATAATAGGCAGAAATCGGTGAGCCAAATTCACCTCAGCTAACCATTGAGGTCCAAGGGCAGGATTCGCAACCGCAACTATCTTGGAAAGCTTCTTGTAGGACTTCTCCGTCGTGTCCTTGATAGATAATCTCATTGCTGCGGCAACACCTTCTTTTGTAACCTCAGTTGCTTTAGTATCCTCATGATACTTTCGGACAGCAACATCCGCGGCTGCTGCAATGTCTTGCTGATACACCAGATTTCCATAACCAAAGGGAAAGATGTGAGATTTCGGTAAACGGGTGGTGTCGAACATACAGTCCTTCGTATGAAACGATATTAAGTTTGAATGCAGTACAAGATATGATTGTAATCGATGTATAACACATACCTTGAAAATGAAGGATGTAAAAATCTGAAGGGGCATACTATACCAAGTCTTGCTTGGGTGAGCGCTACACGTGCTTGCTTCTTCCGGAGTTAGCAACTCATGGAACTTCTCCAACCCCATGAGACCGTACTTCTGGACACGGTATAAAGTATGCACCAGGTTCGTCTTGATGTGTGAATTCTCGGTCTGCCTAATCATGAAGAACAATGTGATGTCATTACGATTAATGCACAATATATAAGATAATATAAAGAGAGATCTCAAAAGAATAGAATAAGGATATGGAAGGCATTAACTTACTTATTAATGTCATGCATACCCTGCATAGCGACTCCAATTCGATTCTTGGTATCGAGTATGATGGTGTCTACACTGACATGCCATTCCCGTTCTGTGTTGTGCAGTCTCTGGATGTGCCTCATCCAAGATATTTGTCTGTGATTACCATCACAGACAAAGAATTTACAATCAATAAGGTGCTCTAGTGCTGGAATTGACTTCAAGTGAAAGTTGAATCCGTCGTTGACAGAATTCCACAAGGGACCCCAATCATTCTTCTCAGCATCTGAGAACACCGATGATTGACCTTGCTCATCCGTAGTCGAGACGTAGAAGACACGGGCACCTTCATCATATCCGCCACTAAATTGATTCTCCAGTAATGTTAAGTCGCAATCTAAAGTTGGCCGAACCATTGGCATTGGAATCATTCTGCAAAGCGGAATCTTCAAGCGGGACTGATCCGAGAATGTCAGTCTCATGCTCGAAATCAGGGACACTGTGTCCATCATCTGAGACTTCCTTATGTCGTCTTCCAAATAGTGTGCCTTCAGTCCCGGAATGTCGTGTACATCATCATCTCCAGCTTCCGTGGCCTCGGTACCAACCAAAGCTTCCGATGCCATGGTGTCCTATGTGATCATCAATATTCAATACATGGAATTAGGATAACTGAAATCAGCATGGCTACCACAAATCATAAACGCATCAATATTAGGATCAATGTCTTGAAAGCATATAGTCAAGATGCAACAATGGTCATCAAAGTCCGCAAACACATGTCTCAGAGAGAGTTCTATACTCCCCACAACAGAGTATCAGGATATCTCCATCAGAATCAATCCCTGATGTGACCTCTGGAAACTCAATGTCACAAGTGCAATACTCTAGGATCTCTACATCATTGGACCCTAAGGATGTGCAACATGATCGTGGCGGTGGCATACGACCCTCCCTCCACATCTCATCTATCCCGCGGTCTATAAGTCGTATTATATTATCTAGAGATTGCGGTAGCGGATTTACAGGAGCGTCAGCGACTATGTCTTCAGGATCATCTTCAGGAAGGTCTTGCACAGGAATAGGAACTGCAGGGACATCCATCATTACATCCCCTTGAACCTGCGCTCAATGCAACACACTATAGTTAGATATGAAACACAGCAGATATAAATCCATATACAACTTCAGGCAATTGCTGCTCCAGACGTGACAATGAACATTCTCGGTTGTTGAATAAATATTGACATAATATCCCCATTGAGATGATGATTACAAAACTCCTCCGCAAGACGTGGTCACCTCCCCCTCGGAAGCCCGCTCTGGTGCCACCCGACTAAATCAAAATCAAGACGAATATTGCTTTGAAAACTGAATCCCAACCAACCCGAAGGTCCCAGCTTCACCGCCCCCCCTCCGAGATCCTCCTCTCGGGGCCTAGAGGGGGTTGGGGTCAGCCTTCCCCTGCACAATTGCGGACTCACCTTCCCGTGGTGGCAGCTTCGGTGCCACCCGACCAACAAAAACCAAACTGAAATTTTTTTAAAAACGCAAACCAGAAGGACCCAGCTTCACCGCCCCCCCTTCGAGATCCTCCTCTCGGGGCCGAGAGGGGGTTGGGGTCAGCCTTCCTCTGCACATTAGGGCACTTCCCTTCTCGTGGTGGCAGCTTTGGCGCCACCCGACCAACACAAACCAAACTGAAATTTTTTTAAAAACCCAAACCAGAAGGACCCAGCTTCACCGCCCCCCCTCCGAGATCCTCCTCTCGGGGCCGAGAGGGGGTTGGGGTCAGCCTTCCCCTGCACAACTGCGGACTCACCTTCCCGTGGTGGTAGCTTCGGTGCCACCCGACCAACAAAAACCAAACTGAAATTTTTTTAAAAACGCAAACCAGAAGGACCGGGGAATGCTGGGAAGCGAGCATGGAGCAACGAGCGGCGAGCAAGGAGCGGGGATTGGTGAGCGGGGAGCTGAAATATTGGAAGGAAAACCAAAATAATGGGAAAAAATGGATGAAAAAGTAGATGAAAGGTCAAGAATAAATGGACGAAATTGAAAAAAAAATAAAAAAAAATTTGATGCAGAAATTGTAAAAACGTGTTTGGAGAAAATGAAATTTGTTTTTGGGAGAAAATGAATGAAAGAAATTGGAAGAAATGAATGAAGTGGTTTGAAAAATTGGATGAAAAATATGGATGAAAAATATGGATGAAAGTTGATGAAAAATTATGGATGAAAGTGGATGAAAATTAATAGATGGAAGTGGATGAAAAATAATGGATGAAGGTGGATGAAAAATAAAGATGACAGTGGATGAAATAATGGATGAAAGTGGATGAAATAATGGATGAAAGTGGATGAAATAATGGATGAAAGTGGATGAAGAAATATAGATGAAAGTAATTGAAAAATATGGATGACAATAGATTGAAAAATGGGTGAAAAAAATTAATTTCACTAGAAGGGGAGATTGATTTGGGTTTAGGGTTCAGAAAATGGATGACACATGGTCGAAAAATAGTGGAATGAGAGGGAAGACATAGACGATAGAAGGGTTACAGAGTTGTTAAAAGAACCATTCAGTTGAAAATGATTTCAGTGGAAATAACTTATTTTAGGACCATGAAGGATTCCTACAACAATGGATTCAGGAGTACGATACTTTTTGGATTGCGCAATGAACTTCTCGGTTGCGACCTATACATAGAGATCACAAGATTAGTGGTGATTTGGCAGTAGCAAAGGAGACTTTGGCCCTCTGATCTTGGGCTTCAAATTTGCTTGAATGTGCATGGGGCTACTTTTACAAAATCATGCTCGCATGGCGGTAATGGACTGGGACAAGCAAATGGAATTGAACTGCATGAACACAAGAGATTGGGACAAGTGAACAAAATTGAATTGCATGAATACAGGAGACTAAGACAAGCGGTTTAGGGTGAAGTGCACCAACACAATATGATTTAGGGCTTCTTGTAGGGAAGGGGCTAAACATTATTGCTTCACTTTCAGAATTTCAGTCGCTACAGTTATCCTACGGTACCTCTTATTTTTTCTGTGAACTCTTCAAAGATCGCCTCATACAAATCTAGTAGACCTACTCGCTGTTGTTTACTTATGCCTTCACGGTAGGATTAGCACTTGGAGCATCACTATACAATTGAGTGCTGCAACATCACCATTCTTGATTCTAAGAGTCTTTAGGTCGTTGTTTCATGGTCAATGTTTAGTTCAGCATTAGAGCATAAACATCTTATCATCATTACATTCCAACTAGCTCACCATCTGCCAGACATTCATCATGCATCTCCTACAGCAGACAACGCACTCATCCGTGAATACCATTAGGCTCATGAGTTGCATGTCCACTCCGATACCATTTCAGAAGGAACTCTTCTTGTGGTTGGAAAGGCAAACAAGTCATGAAGTCTAATGTGTTCATGGAGGAGTATGTAATCTGGCTGAAGAAAATGCATGATGAATATCACAAAGATGACAAGCGTGTTGGATAATGATTCAAGTAAAGATCACTAGTAATAATCTTTCATAAACAAGAAGACTGAACACTTCAAATGAATAACGCGCCCCCAAATATGAAAAAAACTGAAATCCGTAGGTTCACTGTCGACTACATACACTCTAACTACTCGACTGTAACATCACCTCGTACTACTTCAGTCGTTGCAACACTATCGTTGCTATCTAATGAGCACGACTTGAGCTCTACAATATAGACCTTATCACAACTAGAAGCTTTGTATTTTAGAAAAAGGGCGACAAAGAGAACTTCATCTTCTTCAAATGCCACACTATGGCGACATGTGGCCCACACCTATAAGTTTGCCAGAGATTGCCTTATCTGACTTTAATGGGCGTACTACACAACACGTGCCATTCAACAATACAGTGGGAAAAATTAGGATTACCCTCCTGTCAGGGCACAACGCAATGACACCACGTAGTAGAACCTTCAAAGTGATAGCATCCGAAGGCCTGTCAAACTATAATAAGATATATACATGTGGCCGAGGATTCACATCTATTGGAATTTCTATATTTCGAAACGAAAAAAAAAGAGGTGAACATAGAGGGGGGAGGCTGACTCGGTCAACTGTGTAGGGTTTGCCCAACCTCTTGAATTGGGCAGGGGGGCAAATAGGGCACCCAATCAGAGTATCAAACTGGGTAGCGAGGGTGTATAGCAGCGGTTGAGGGTGGGGGATTAAGTCCATCTAGACGGACAAGATTGGGGGCCCAGCCCACTGACTTGGACGGGGGGGGGGGGCGGTTACGGGATGAGGGAGGGTTGCATAGCTCGTCGAGTTGGCAAAGGGAAAGGGGCTGCTAAGTCCGTTGAATTGGATATGGGGGGCTCCCTAGCTCGACGAGGTGGGCAAAGGGGGGAGGGGCTGTCCACCCAATCGAACTGAGCAAGGAGGGCAGTTTAGGTGGTTCAGCTCGAGGTTGGTCATAGTGAATGAATCAGTAGAAGACAGTCGGTGAAACTATTGGATAGGTAGATGAAAAAATCCATGCTTCATGTATAGGGAGGTGTAATGATCGAAAAGGGAGTTTTTGGGTGTTGGGTGAGGGTATACAAGAAGGGTGGTAGTGTGAACATAAAAATAAGTATATAAACAACATGAGGTACTTCTCAGAAATAAAAAATCGGTTTTGGCTAACAACTATGCTAATAGAATTTCCTATCAATGTAGTGGATGGAAGGGTTTTTGTAAACATCCTTATAACATTAGAACTTATATACAATTACACATATTACACTTGAAATTTGGATGTGCATAGAGGTCAGTCCATGTTGTTTGAAAATTCATTGATAGAATTCCCATTTGTTGTGTAGACAAACACTTATTTCCAGGGTTTAGGTTCCTCAACTTTGGTGGAAGCAAGCAAGGATAGAAATGAAATGGACAAGAGGGTCAAGTCACTTGATTACATACATAGAAACGAAATGCAATTAGAGTCTAAGAGGACGGCACATTCTTTTGGAAATATTGCGAGGCTAATGATATGCAAGTAGTGGCCCTTGTAGTCTCACTACATATTCATTCAAGAGCATGGTAAACACGAAGAGTATTCCTGTTCCGAAAAAAACAACTAAACCTTCACTAAATATAACTGAGTATTCCACTGAGAAGAACTGCCTTCACTTCAATAAAACTAAAGCTCGTTGCATGAATAAAGGCATCAGAGTCTGCCTGTAGATTGCAGATGACTGTAAAAACAAAGTACAGATGTTTGCAATTCGACCACGTTCCACGCTTCCCCAAGCACTTCAATTTCATCTCCTTGAAATTAGGGCAAGTACAATCGGGAAATGACGAAATCGTGAGCATATACTTCTCTGTCCAAGGCTGTACACCGGATATGAGGGAAATTATGCAACCAAACCCTGGATGAGGGACCATGGTTACCCTTTCTATGCGTGCATTTAAAGTCAACGACGAAGCACAGTTGTTCTGATGCTTAACGGTTGGAGCCTTCGGATTTCGTCTAATAACCTTCCCAGCTCGAGTTGTCGGATACACATCTGGATTAGGTGGAACAACATAGGCATGTACCGATTCGATTCCTCCTTCTCCACCAAAAAGTCTACGCGGTGAAATAACTTGCTGTTGTGGAAGTTGGAAACCGGCTGCCTCAAGCGATAAAATCTCGGCTTTTGATAGTTTGGTACCCATTAGAACGGGCCAAATAGTCGGAACAGGTGGTACAGATAACACCCACTTCCGTCGATATCCCTTCACGCAACATTCGATGTCGTCGTTACAAAAAAAGAATTGCATACGATCATTACAATTTTTTCGGTAATTCACCATCATACCTATATATGTTGGCGCTGCTGTAGGTTGATTGTTCTGGACAATTTGAGCAGTACACTTCTTCTTTGTAATTGCTTGGTCGGCAAAGCATGCCTTTGCGGACGTTTTGGGTAATCTAGCAATATGCCATTGGGTTTCGTCGCACATGGTCTCCTGGATACATGACACGTGAGTAGATCGGTGAGTACATTCAGGTTCCAAATTTTGAACATTTCCCATGACATGTTGCATTTCCACATCCAAGCTTGGAGCGTCGTCTTCCCTAATGGGATTCAAAGGAGCTGCACTAGTTGACGCTCTTGAGGCTCTCGTCTGAATGCGGGGATGCGAAAAATTTACTTTATCCGGCCTATGAGAATCCTGTTCGCATCCTAGAGGCATTTCTGCCTTGCGCTTCTGAGACCCGAAGACTTCCTCACCCTCAAGTTGAGGCTCCCTATTCACGAACTCCTCAACTTCAGGAATGCTTGAAATTGCTTCCGCCAAGGCCTTAGGATTTCCAGTTCGTTCTGCTGACCTTTGTGCAACACGAAGCATTAGTTCTTCCTTCCCTGGACCCGTTCCAGGTTGATTACCCTTTAGATATTGATAATACCTCACCATCTGCATGAAAGCTCGAACGAAATCATCAACAGTGGCAATGTACAAATCGGTTCCTCGATTTCCGGATTGCTGAAGCCATTTGTTGTGTACAGTCTCCGCAAGGTTGCAAGACGGCATCTCCGCAAGTTCAATTTCATTTAGATCCTGAATAATTGTGTATCAAAAAATGACATGAGATGTTGGAACAAAATTATCCTCAAAACACTAAACAATGAGAGAAAATCAGTGACGGACAAAATTACAAATGCACACTATTCGCCACCACTTGAAAGACATAGACAAAATATGAAGTCTCAGAAGTCCATATTGAGGTTTTTGTGTAAGGCCCATGCGGTATCGGCTACGCATTTCTGAAGCACGAATGCATGCATACAGTGCTCATTACTAAACAGCAAAGCACATTGACAATGAATAATACCACAGAATTTCTATAAGTACCGAAGAAATAAAACATTGGGTAGTTTAAGATGAAGAAGCTAATATGCGGCCAGGATTGAAGAAATATTTCAAATGAATGTGATAAGACATAAAAACTTACAAGTTGCAAAAAGCCGCCCCATTGGCGATAACGAAAATGCCAAAATGCCAACCATAGGTCTAAGCGACGTTTTCCTTCTTCGCAAGTGGCACCTGAGGACAACCACCACGCTCTAATGGCAAGGTACCTCGATTCAAATTCATCTGCAGAAGTGGCGTTCTTGTATTGCTTGCATAGAAGTCGATGTTGATCTTGCAAGTCTCCTCGGATGTCAGCCTTCGTATGCTTTTCCATCGATTGTGTCCAATGAAAGAGGCAAGTTCTTTCACGGTTTTCCATTGCCTCGCTACTATCTCCTGATCCGTAGATGGTCCTCACAGCATTCCAATTTGCTTGGGCACTATCAGCCATGAATCCCTTGAACTGGGTGTTGACCACACCGTGTCGTTCTAGAATCGAGTTCAAATTCCTCCAGAACAAAATTTGGGCTGACGTGTCCTCCGATTGCATGTCACAAATAGCGATTGTCATAACGCGGCAGTATATAGAATCATACACGTGGCATGCCATTGTGGTCCACCCTTTCACCCTTTTCACGTGATCGAACATCATCCATGAATC
Organism: Rhytidiadelphus loreus; assembly: GCA_947034895.1. NCBI lineage: Eukaryota > Viridiplantae > Streptophyta > Bryopsida > Hypnales > Hylocomiaceae > Rhytidiadelphus > Rhytidiadelphus loreus. Next base: position 19,463,397 of record OX344764.1, read on the forward strand.
TCTAAGATCTCCATCACCTTGCATACGCTTCACTAAGTCCACTCCACTTCCAGGACCGACTTCAGACATTCTGAAAAGAAAAACTTTATCTGACTTTGTTCCCTGACCTGGAAATTTGCTCTCTTGGATGAATGCCCACGTGCTGGAACCCCTCAACTTTGTAATGCTGTCAATGACACCAACTCTCCTCAAACATTTGAACGACGTGACCTCGTTCCGAATACTAGGAGAGCTAAAGTACTTGCATTTGTCTAAAACAGGAACTAGGTCAATGAAGTCAAGCTGCTTTGGATGCACCCCATCTTGGCTGAGTAGCAGTTCGCCCAATAGTTCTTTTGTAGCCTCAAGCACAATAGAAGAATTTGTTGCGGTCGGGGTTCTCTCCATTTGTTCACCAATTAGCACGCGAGTTCTATCCTGCAGGTCTCGGAGTTCACCATCCTTAACTGGGTGTTCGTGAACTCCAAGGTGTACAAATGCCCGAGTCATTCCTAGCTTTCCGAGGACATAGTAAGCTTTCACAGGACACATGGCAATACACAAAGGCGGCTGTTTGCATATTTTGCAAACAAGAGATGACCCCGATGGATGCAGGTCTCCAACATTGACCGCAGAGGGAGACATACCTTCCCATTCCAACTCATTCACAACACCATTTCGATTACCGCGACTGAGGAAATCACAACTCGCATTCATGCATCTAAGATGTCCCACACAAATTGATGTGCGGAATGTCAAGCCCATACGATTACTAATATTTGTCGTAATTGTTTTGGTCTAGACGTGGCCATCGTATCGCTTATCCATGCCCACCATCTGATGAGCATGAGATGGAGGGCGGTTAGTCTCTAGAGGAGGCAACTCGAAGATAATATTTCCGTTGAAACTTGGAGGCAACAGACGAACACTCTCAATGGAAATTGACTCATAATCAATTTTAGAAAGTATATTCCGACAATCCTTCTGTGCCCGTAATTGACACAAACAATGGATTACTGATGTACTGGTAGCAGCAGAACTCTCCGCCACAGATGTTGGATGGCTACTTAGGGAAGGCAAAGTAGACACCGAGGACGGAGTCTCTGAATTCCACCTACGCTCAAGAGAAATTCGGTCAGAGTCCGAACTAAGAATGGTTACGCAGTCCCCCTGGAATTCAACCTTCACAGGAATCAAGGGAGGTGTTTGGTAAGACGACATAGACGACTGACGTGGTGTACCAATCACTTTATCAGCCGGAACTAGCAGAGTATGAACTCCGTAAGTTCTATACTTTCCGGGCTTCAGACGCCACGCACTAGTGCCATCTAGCAAAATAGAAATTTGACCTATAGTATGAACAAGGATCCCCGATTCCGGTTCAAAAACTTCTTCGTCAACGTAGATCAAGTCTTCCCTCAATTAAAACCGGAGACCTAATCGAGAAGCCAGAACAACAGCCATGCCATCATCATGGACGGGAAATATAATTGGAACTCCAGCACCCTCAGCAGTCATGACAACCGCATTTGAAATGTCCTCCATCCTATGTACGTAAATAAGTTGGACGACCGTGTCATCCAGGTTGAATATGAAGAAGAATGTGAACAAGACAACTACAAGAGTACTCCAAAAAAACACCAGGGTGATATATAAATAGGACCGTTCGAAGTCTTGGATCTCCAAACAAATAAACACTCGTCTTTAGGAAATGATAACGATGCAGTAGGAAATACTAAATCGCAAAACAAGTGTCAAATAGGAGAAAGGCGCCCCTAGTTAGCATAACTTGAATTGGACAAACTGAGGGCAACTTATGACTTCTAATGGCTTGGTACGTCATAAAATGCCGGTTGTTTAAGTGAACGAATATATTAACTACCATTTGATTGACATGTACTTGTACCAAAATTATTTTGAGATTATTGGACAAGGGGGGAAATGTATTGAGATATAAAACATAACTGGCACAGAACCCAAATGAGCACAGAACCTATAATGTACTTGGATTGTACATTGTTCACGGCAATGAAAAAAAGTACGAATGCAAAGTGGAAAGGTCAATAACTACTGCCTTCATGGACAAGCACCACATATGGACTACAGAGCATTTGTGGCCGAAATATCCAATCGACATAATCACCATGAAGAGAAGGACTGCACATTAGATTATCACAGTAGTCACTGAATTCACTAACGAAATATGTGGTCAGTATTGTGCACGTCATTGTGGCGGCTTATCAAAGGGGGACACGATTATAATATAACTAAGAGCCCTCCAGCAGACATAAACTCAAGTAGGTCCTTCAATTAATATCATCAGTGGAACATTATCATTTATATTAACCGAACAGTCAGATAGATCATGACCAAATCCATCATCGACGGCTTCCGGGTGTGACATAATAGTCCTCCATCAATAAGTGTATTTAGTCCAATGGACTAAATGTTGAAACACCAGGAATAATAGAAAAACCCGGGTTCATTTGAATGAAGGATTTGATAACTAGAATACAATCACTGTCCTAAACTAAAAATGGAATGAAGAATTAGGATGGAAGCCTATGTCACATAGTAGTATATTGGTATTATAATCCAGCTCTCAATAAGATGTTACAAAGAAGGGAGGTGAAAAAATGAAAAATAACAAAATTATTAGAATGAAGCGCGATTATTATTGCACTATTTCAAACTAGTTATCCGCAATACAAATTTCATTCCAAATCCACACATGAAGGAGCAAACCACCTGCATCCATAGAAGGAGAAAACCACGCGCATACAATTCAAGGAGGAAATCCACGGATCCATTCTGACATGGAGAATCTGACGACTATAGACCAACGTAATCTCTGACATGAACATCAATCATTTCGTGGTCAATCATAAGTCAGGGAGGAGGACATTCATTGATTTCATCGTAACATTCTGAATGCAGAATAACAGTACTAGCCACGTCAACTAGAATTAATGTTATAGGCTTTAAAAAGTCCGAAGTCGGCTTCGCTATGAGTTGCCCACGACTCGCATGAATGACTAATCAGTAAAGTACTTTACAGAACCCAATTTTGATATTTATGGACGCCGCAAAGCTGTAGACCAAACCTAATCCCAATCAAAAGACCGCCCCGCCGCAAAGCATTAGACCGAACCTAGAACCAATCGGAGCACCGCCAGCGCCTCCGAACCGGTTGGAGCCCTGGCTCCCAAACCAAAGAATTCCTAATATGGATCACCGCGCCGCCAGAGTCAGCCTTTTCGAGCTTGGCTTCTCCATTTCCCAGCCCTAGTGTCGTCTCTCTACCAAGAATATTGTACGCCCTTGCTTCACCATCTTTGCACTCCAATGGACGGGATCACATTCTCTACTCGTGCTTGATGCTAGGTTTTCCAATTCGTTGCATCGCTAAACTCCTCCATCTGTACTGGCACAGGGAACTCGCGATGGACCGCCAAGGCCCGAAACTGAGGTCGTGTCGACACCAAACAGAAGCTCCGGATGTGGACTCCTTACCGCCTCCTGTCCGCAACGAAGAGCCCGAGGTATGTCCCCAATCTATAGTCTGGAGCAATCGAATCCTCTAAGCGCTGGTGAGTGAGCAAGTGCTGAAGAGTGTGGATGTCTTAGGATTTGTGTTTGCCTCCATCGAATCCCGTGTGCGTGTCCAGAGCAAGCAAGTGCTGCTTGTGGCGGTGGATTATTAATTTTTCCTTCCTTGAGGTGAGTGCTTCGCGTCGTGGCTTCGTCAAGCTTGGACTGCCGAGGAGGGCCCTCTCGGGGCCGAGAGGGGGTCTGAGGCTCCCCCGCCTGAGCTCACCATTTCGTGGTCTGGAGCCCGCGGAGCTGTCTGTCCGAGGAGTGCGGAGGCCCAGGTTGGGTTTTCTATTTTTTTTGATGTCGCCTTCAGCTACCTTGTGCGTGGCTTCAACTGCCTTTTGTGTTCATTGTTGCTCCTTGGGATTTGTGGTTGCCTCCATCGAATCCCGTGTGCGTGGCCAGAGAAGGCATGTGGTTACAGTGTGGCACTTCATTTATTTTTGGATGGCTCAAGTGTATTCCGTATGCGTGACTTCCATATGCATGTTCTGCAAAGCAGGGCCCTCTCAGCACGGAGAGGGGCTGTGGAGATCTCTTCACTCAGGTCACATATTCTGACCGGTTAACGGCTCATTCATCGGTCACCTTGTGGATTGGTCCAGCCATTATGGCGCTGTTGTTCTTGATGATCAAATTTAGTGCTTCCGTGTTGCATGGAATTTTCATGATAGTGATGCCGTGGGGGTCCCTCTCGGTACCGAGAGGCTGTCTGACGCGTGCCTTACTGAGCTCATCCTCTGTGGGATGAGGACGACCGAGAATGAAGAACTTGGATTTCATCCAAGGAGTTTGTCATGAACCAGTAACGTCTATCTCTATTTCATTTCATTGAGGAATCCGTTCGTTCGGGGTTGAACAGATGTCCGAGCCTCGTTCGTCGAGATAGACCTTCTCGGTACCGAATACAGGTCGTAGGCTGCAGCGACTCAGCACTTTGATTTTAGTTTCGCGACGAGGATGACTTCCCTTGAGCTATGGTGGTCGGGGCTAGTTTATTCTAATTGATTTCATCATGTATGCCTGTTGTTTTAAGCTCACCATCCATGCAAGAAGGGCTAGCAGTGGATGGCCCTCTCGGTACCGAGAGGGGGTCTGAGGCAACTGTGACTGAGTTCATGGAATTTAGTTCAAGGGGCACATATGCATTCTAGTGTATTCTTAATTGGGTATTTCATTAGTTATAGATTTGCATTTCTATGAGCACGGTTGCGGTCGGAGTCGTGCCTCATGACATCAAGGTCAGAGTTATATTCGTACTTCAAGAAGTCCCTATCAAAATTAAATTAATCTGATAGAATAACTGAATCATTGATATTCATGTGCAGATATATGAATGTGATCCCGGTGAAGCCCACAGCATTGGAGCTCCGCAAGAGGCCCATCTTCTTCCAGAAGGGGTGGACGTTGCAATGGCTGATGTTCCACTAGCAGTTGCCCCGATACGTGGGGCAGGAGATTTTGATGATCCACCTACATCTCCGAGGCAGTTGGTAGGCGACCTTGATAACCTCATTCGTGACCTCGATGATGGAGTTGGATTCCAGGATAGGGGGAATTCAGCATCACCTCAATCATCATGCTGCACGTCGTTAGGTTCATGGGATTTAGAAATAACGGTGTCAGAGAATAGGGATGATTATTGCGCTTGCGACGTTGACGATGTTGACTCAGGTCCCATGTCTGAAGATGACATCCTCATATTCTGTTGCGGGATGTTCAGGTCCCCAGAAGAGGCTTGTTTGTGTACCACTTCATAGATATCATTATACTATGACCGACTCATGGATCGTATTTTGTTCCTTCTTTACTCTATTCCGACTTTAGTTATGTACTCTCTACAGAAACTTATTCATGTTGTTCTAACAGGTAATGGGTTTTAGGAAGCTCACATCGCATTTTCAATCTGACTTATTGTCACCTAATGTATGGTCAGGGACGAGGCCCAAGTACACAGAGTGCTCAGGACGTGGCAATGAATTCTATCAATGAAGATGTCATTACGATCCCCTTGGAGGAGGAGGAGGAGGAGGATCAAATACCAGGAGTTGGTCCGGGCTTCATGGAGGAGGACATTAGGCGGGTGCAAACCTTCGATTCAGTTACTATCATTAACAGCTTGAAAATGACATCTGATGGTAACTCTCGCATGAAGATTCCGCTTTGCAGGTTGGTGCCGATGCCTATGGTACGGCCCACCTTATCATGCGATTTGACTCAGCTTGACAACCAGTTCTCCAGAGGATACGACGAGGGTGCACGCGTATTCTATGTTTCCTTCTCTGACGAGAAGGGGAACACGGAGGTGTTCAATGAAGCAGAGAAGAGAGAATGGGGTCCGATTTAGAACTCCGTAAATGACACCTTCAACGCTCACTTAAAGTCAATTCCATCCTTGAAGCACCTTGTGGACTACAAGTTTTTTGTCTGCGACGGAAATCATAGGAGAATCGCTTGGATGAATCATATCCAGAGGCTGCACAACCTTGAGCCCTCATGGCATGTGAGTGTGGACTCTATTGTCTTGGACACTAGACAGAGAATCGGTGTGGCGATGCAAGCTATGCATGATATAAATATGTAAGTTGTTCTAGTCATTGACTGTGCCAATATGCGTTGAGTTCGTCCAATACATACATTGGATGGTTTTCATTGTTCTTTCAATTCTTGCATTTGACTATAACATTGATGTGGTATGGCAGGCACACTGAGAACTCCCACGTGAAGACGAACCTTGTCCACACCTTATATCATGTCCAGAAGTATGGTGTCATGGAACTTGAGAAGTTCTAGGAGCTACTGACAGACGAAGAGGTGCAATCATGCAAGACGTACACTCAAACGAGTTGGTATACTATGCCATTGCATTTATTTAGTGGTTTCATATTCAAGGTTAGAATCTCGACATTTTTTTTTATTAGTACTTTTGATTCCATCGCTGCATTTGTGAGTCTTTCCCCAACTGGATTTGACTTGACCCTATCCTTGATTGTGCTTGTTTCATTCACTCAGCAAGAAATATTTGCTGCGGCTGATGCGGCGATACGCAAACTGAAAGAGGAAAACCCAGATGTTGAGGTGTCTAGGGAGGCAGTTGCAGCCACGATGAGGTCGGCTATAAAGGACTCCACGGATAGGCATTACAAGAAACTTTCTAAAATTGTGGCCGTCGCCAATCCCGCGCTTACTCCCGAATGGCTTAAGGAGGTATGGGAACTTCCATGTGTTATTCAGTGGTCCAATATTCATGTATTATACGGCGCCATTTTATTGATATTTGGTCGCGTGCAGATTGAGAGGCACTGGAGTCATAATGCAGTTCCTGAGTTGACACTGGAGAAGCTGCAACTTATTGCGACTGCTGCAGTAAAGCCTCGACATAAGGTGAAGTGGCTCAAATGGATGAATGCCAGTACACACACGAGGGAAGCTCGGAGGTTTCCACCACGCCCTGTGAATGAAGAGAGATTGTCGATATTCCTGGCTAAGGCTTGTTACTATGCAGCGGTGGGTTTTCATACCTTTTCATAAGTTCAGTGCTACCCATTTTTCCGACCCTCATAATATATACATACCCTAAAAATTACTCGAATTGTGCAGCTGGAGGAGGCAGCTGTGGAGATGTTTGAGAACATCACCCACAATGATAGCCTCCCAATCGACATGAATGTTCCTGGGGAGCCCCAATCACTTCTAGAGTATATTGAAACATGGAGGATGAAGCTTTGGGATCAAGCCTATACAGGAGTATTTAAGGGATCGGATGCCTTCAAGAAGTCAGACTCTTTCGCGTCGTATAGGGGAACCAGCCTTACTGTGAAGAGATTGATTTATAGGTACAGTACTACATTCTTAAATTATTTGTGTTTATGCTCCTTGTATGACAGCTTGATTTTCATGTTTGGTGGTACCTGTAACGCCGCGTGAATTACAATAGTTCCATTCATAGATCACAACCACTACCAAATGATTCTAGTGTCATTACAGATTCGTTTGATCATTCTCTAACACCATATAATGCTAGTGAATATCTTATTTCACACTCTTAAACTATTTCTGTGGCACCTCCTCTCTCGTGCACAGGTACTTCAAGTTCGAGTTGTACGGGAAGAAGGCAATCAAGAAGGAGGACTTATCTCCCTTTCTTACTACCTGGCTAGAGCGGTCGTCACCCGATTGTATGTTTTCCACCACGCAATTGCAGAAGTGGACCAGTCCACATTTGCAGAGTTGTCCTTGGTATTTGGAGTGTAACTTTGGCGTTACACCACCCAAGGAGGAGGTCCTATTTCAGACACTCAAGGATTCTGTGGTCACTGATGCGGAGTTCGACGAGTTCGCGGGATTGGATGCGGAGGCCAGGGCTAAAGCCATCAAGAAACGGGAGGTCTCAGATAAGAAGAAGGTGGAAAAATTGGAGGAGGCCAAGAAAAAAACTGAGGAGAACTTGAAGCGGGTCGAGGAGAAGAAAAAGAAGCGTCTACTTGAGAAAGAGCAAGAGAAGGAGAGGAAGAAGCGTCGGTTGTCAAAGGGTGACACGCCTTTGCCCGAACCAGCTACAAGTGCAGCGGATGCAAACCCATCATCGTCTGGCTTCTCCCTCACCCAGGAACGCTTGGGGCAAAGCAAAACACCGTCCGCCAAGATTGTGATTCTCGCCCCTGGCATCGACGAGTGCATACTCAACATTGGCTTGAAGAATTTGGACATGGAATCATCGGCCTTCAAAGACGTTGAAGCCTTCTTAGCCATGGTAATTCCTTTACATCCTTATTCATTTTTATTGCATTCCTTTATTAATTCCCCATACCTGAGTAATTCATAATGATCTCTACAATTACTTGGAACCAGTGCAAGAGTCAATGTAACTTTGAGTACTATTAATGGATTGACAATGTCTTCAAATCTTCACTTTATGCAGCATTCCAGTGACAAGGCACGCTCCATTGACGAAGTCACCGGAACCAATCCAGGTGTTGACTTCATGATTGTTGATGTGCCTGAAGGACTTCCCGTTCCTACTATCTCGGCAGCACCTGCTCCTGTTCCAAAGTGGAACGAGTTCAAGACCGACTACTTGTTTCCTGTATTCGATTTTGCCCAAGAATTCCTCCATGACAGTGGAGCACTCATCTTGATTTATCCAGCATCCTCTCCTTTACACCGAAGTCACATTCTTGGTTGCTGTCAATCTTACAAGTTTCGCATTCTAGAGACGTATCTCGGCTCCAATCATCTCCACCTGACTTCCGCTGCAGATCAGAAGAAAACGGTAGATCTCCTCATCTTCAAGTGCATTGACTTCTATGAATTTTTCATTCCTTTCTATGGTATTAAAATCGTCGGTTATGCAGACTCAGAGGTTCTCCATCTCCTTACTTGTGCGAAATGGTGGGCCGAAGACACTTCATGACTTCCCGTTCCAGCTTGTCCCATCTCAAGCCAAGGTGGGTGTAAACCTGGCTAAGGATGACATCCTTCGAAACCTTGTTTTCAATGAAGATGTGACAATGAACGGGGACGTGCCATGGCGTGGTCCTCGGGAAAAGGGTTGCGAGTTCATGCAGATGTTCGTGGAGGCATGTACTGCCCTAGGGGACATGGTTGTTGACTGCACAGCGGCCACAGGTATGGTTCTTATAATCACTCAAATTCACTATGCTTCATTTTACAAATACCCTTCTATTGTGAACTCTATCTTAAACTTTCTTGTATCACAGGATCAACCATCCATGCTTGCCGTGCAACGCGTCGTCATATTCTTGCATTTGAGGAACATAAGGACATCTATGATGCCCTTATTGCTCCAATACTTCAACCAATTGTGGTACCTGAGGCGATGCCAGCCACCTCTGCGCTTGCCCTTGCGGACGAGGATGACGAGGAAGTCGTAATCCAGAAGGTCAAGACAACACTGCGATTCAGTAAGTAAGTCACCCCTAAAACCACAATTTCAGCATATTGCTTCACTCTAGTTTTCCAAAATATTCTAACATGTGGTTCACTTATTTCTGTAGGCAAAGCCAAGAAGTGACATCCTCCAAGCCAGTCCCATTTTTTGCGGATCCCCGTTTTTTTCCGAGCCCCCCGAGATCGTTCCAGCTACCTCCGTATGCGGAGGCTCTTTCCCGGAATTTTGTTGCACAAAACCCTCGGGCAGCTTCTAGGTCCCGATTCGTGAGTCCTCGCGTTCTGGAGTTTGTAGATGAAGAAGCGATACAATCAGATGTGGATACATCTGATAGTGAGGGTAGTTCCATGTCTGCACTTTAGCTATCAAATAGTGACTGGATACTCTATTGAACACCGTCTGTTGTTGGTTTGGATATATTACTCTTTCTTGGTGCTCTCAAGTGACTTATTGTTTCGACTTTGTACATTGCGAATTTGTGGGTTAGTCCATATCTTACCACGTTATTCTGTGCTCTCCAATGGAAAGATATCTTTAATGAGTCAATGTTTTCACGGAGATAATTTGTTCTAAATCCATAAGCTAGCTTTTGTATTTTTTCTGTTTGATAGGAATTTTCAAAAGAACATTATGTATGATAGTAGGTTGTCTAAATTCCCTCTCGGTACTGGCTCTTCTATTTCAAATGGCTTCCATTCAATGGACAACCAAAATATGATACAGAAATAATCATTTTTGAAGTTGTTGGTCGAAATTGTTTACCATAGACTCCTTAATAGGTATGGTCTTCTTGGAATGCAGTTGACATTGGTATTGAATTGTGCTTGGCTTCACTATTTGGTAGCCAATGAAGTAATCATTATTGCACCCTGCTTTATCTTTTGATGTTAGTTAAATATTGAAATTATGATCCTAGCTCCTACAACCTTGTTCAGTGCTCTAATCAAATTGAACACACTTTACCATGAACACTCCACCCTAAACCCACTAGTGTCCAATTTAGTCGGCTTCCCTAATTCATAGATTTCTCGACGCTAGCTCAAGTGAGTCGTGAAAAAATGTATGTAAATTGGACATGAATCTATTCACTTCATGTGTGGAGGATGCAGGCAATGTTGCAGTTTGGACAGAGATCAATCTAGGCACTGCTAGTCATACAATACAATACTATGCACTGGGAAACAATTTCTCTGTATACAATGGCTTCTGCCATTTCTATTTTGAAGCCCAAATATATAAAGGGAATTAATGTATTGTCTTTGTTTTTAGAGATACAAAGAACTGAAGTACTTTGTCAAAAGTTTGGGAAGGTTACCACGGAGGTCAAAGAGGGAGCCCGGCATTACCTGCAGACATGGTGGGCCTTAATAAATCATAAAGGTTATCCTAAATTGGACTATGAAGATGTGAGATAACTTACAAGAGATATCCTGAGCAATCTTGTCTCGAAGTATTGTCGCTTCGATTTCATTGTTGATGGAAGCCCTTATAACAACTAAACCAAATAAATCCATCACACACGCATACGACTTGATGGTGAGCATTCTACTATGTTTTTTTAGTTCTCACGTATCATTGCAACTACCAATGCGCCCAAAATCAATGATGACAATGAATCAACACACCATGCCAAGTAGGTTGATGTAATTGAAAAATTGAGTGGTTTCACTATTATCAGCAATAACATTCTGAAACATTTTTTATATTTAGTTTAAACTGTTCTTTGCCAAGTTTCAGATCCTCATGTATGATAACTCCTTCGCATAGTCAGTAAACAATGCATACCTCATTGTTAGTGTGCACACTATTCAAAAGAATGCTAGAAGAGCCCATTAGCGTGTACTGTGTATGAATAAATGGCACCATTGAATGTTTAGCCTCAAAGTGTTCCGCATTTGTAAGATTGTTGATGACATGGCAGAAGTTGAGAATGATTTCAGGATCCCACGCAAGGGGCTTGGCTTTCTTCTCTTGTAATGTTTAATGGTTTAAATGTGGTGGTGGGACAATGAAGACATCATAAATTGATTTTCATCCAATGTTTTAATCCACTGATTTCATCGACTCTTTTCATTCAATTTTTTCATCAATTGCTTTCTTCCAATTTTTTCATCCATTTGTTTCATCCATTTATCCATCCAATTTTCATCCAATTTGTTCATCCATTTTTCCATCCAATTTCTTCATCCAATTTCATCATCCAATTTCTTCATCCAATTTCTTCATCCAATTTCTTCATCCAGTTTTTTCATCCAATTCCTTCATCCACTTTTTCCATCCACTTTTTCCATCCACTTTTTCCTCCACTTCTCTCCATCTACTTTTTTTTATCCACTTTTTCATCCACTTTTTCATAAATTGTCATCCAATATTTTATACTTCTTTGGCTAGTTTATTTTTCTAAATCATAAAATCTTTGCTCCCTGCTCACCAATCCCCGCTCCATGCTCCACGCTCCACGCTCTACGCTCACATGCTAGCTCCCTTGCAGAAGGACCCAGCTTCACCGCCCTCCCTCCGAGATCCTCCTCTCGGGGCCGAGAGGGGGTTGGGGTCAGCCTTCCCCTGCACAACTGCGGACTCACCTTCTCGTGGTGGCAGCTTCGGCGCCACCCGACCAACAAAAACCAAACTGAAATTTTTTTTAAAACGCAAACCAGAAGGACCCAGCTTCACCGCCCCCCCTCCGAGATCCTCCTCTCGGGGCCGAGAGGGGGTTGGGGTCAGCCTTCCTCTGCACAGCAGGGCACTTCCCTTCTCGTGGTGGCAGCTTCGGCGCCACCCGACCAACACAAACCAAACTGAATTTTTTTTTAAAACGCAAACCAAAAGGACCCAGCTTCACCGCCCCCCCTCCGAGATCCTCCTCTCGGGGCTGAGAGGGGGTTGGGGTCAGCCTTCCTCTGCACAGCAGGGCACTTCCCTTCTCGTGGTGGCAGCTTCGGCACCACTCGACCAACACAAACCAAACTGAAGTTTTTTAAAAAACGCAAACCAGAAGGACCCAGCTTCACCGCCCCCCCTTCGAGATCCTCCTCTCGGGGCCGAGAGGGGGTTGGGGTCAGCCTTCCCCTGCACAACTGCGGACTCACCTTCCCGTGGTGGCAGCTTCAGCGCCACCCGACCAACAAAAACCAAACTGAAATTTTTTTAAAAACGCAAACCAGAAGGACCCAGCTTCACCGCCCCCCCTCCGAGATCCTCCTCTCGGGGCCGAGAGGGGGTTGGGGTCAGCCTTCCTCTGCACAGCAAGGCACTTCCCTTCTCGTGGTGGCAGCTTCGGCGCCACCCGACCAACCAAAACCAAACTGAATTTTTTTTAAAAACGCAAACCAGAAGGTCCCAACTTCACCGCCCCAACCAGATAGCAAACTATGATTTTGAACATTAGCAGAGGAGTAAGAAATACATCAGGTGTTGGATCGGCTGCTTAGATAGCTTGACCTTGCGCTTCTTCTCCAGCCTCCAGTCGAACTCGAGATCGCAGCTCAGGAGCCATAGCTTCTCAAAAACAACATACCAGATGATCATACGTCGAGACTGCGAGCCTTGTGCAACATTGTATTCATTGAAGAGTGGAAGGAGATGACTGAAGTGCATTGCGGCAATATTTGCCAAGGAATCATGTGACGGCCACCCGTAACCTAATCCTTAATTCCTGAGGTTAGCAGTTATCTCGTAAGACTTTTTTTAATGATAAATATAAAAATGGAATCCACAAGTATAAACGGTCTCTCTAGAAGTCTAACTAGGTATCACATGCTGTAGTGCCGACCTAGCATGTGTCTGACACATGCAATATTGATTTATGAGCTTGCTCAATATTCCGTATTGTATAAATCCGTTACTTCTTGCTTGAAATTATCATTGGAATTCATTGGAGGGTATTATTATATAATTAATGTGAGTTCAAATTGTTCAACAATATTATACGGAAGCAGATTCTGGGTACTTACGTATCTATATGCACTAAAATATAGAAATCCTAGATAAGTTGTTTTGAGGTTTATGAATTATGTTTTTTGGTGTAAGCACGGTGAATAATCACCCGCCAATGTTTGGTTAAATCATGACACTTAATGCTTTCCTCTGACACTGCAATTATGTAGTTTGTCATAATGATGTGTCCAATTAATGAGCGTTAATTGTTGTTTGAGCACTTACAGATTCCAATCACGATATTTCATTTTCTCACTATTTGCGATTATAAAATATAGATTTCGGAATTTACATACATAGTCGACTCTCACATGTCATGGACATGAGTAGCATGCAATTATATATCTCACAAGAGTGATGAATGAGGTTCATATATAGAATATTCAGTTATTGTTGAGCTGGCATAATGAAACCATACATCTGCTTCACCAATAAATATTAGTGATTAAATAATTGTATTTGACATTATTCAATATTAACGTTAATTTATAAATGTATACATATATCGTACTACTCTACATTTATACCTAACATGCCAATATATCATGTGCATGCAACTTCTTCACTATCGAGATATCTACACTCATGATGTAGTATAGCAGCCATTTTCCTAAAGCTCTGACAATTGGTTTAGGATAATAATGCGTGCTAATTATGTCATTGTCAGTGCTAATATCGTGATCATGAATAGTGTCTAAAATAAAATACATGGCTCCCACCTTTTGCTTACTCTTGATATCACAACTTTGCGTCACTCCTGGGTCTTTCAATTTCGTTTGGGGCGTGGACTAGTTTGTGCTTGTTTTTTTCACGATGTGTCACATCACATTTCTTAGCTGCATACCGCACTATAACCTTCTCTTCGCATAGTAGGAAATGTAGTTTCTTCATTTGACTCGGAATTCATATCATCCATGGTCGCTGTTTTTGTTAAAATGGTATTGCAGTTGTTTTAATTACATCCTTAGTAACTCGTTTGCTGAGGACTTCGTGCCTCTCGCCATTCTTGGATATTAGAGCTTAGTCGATATGTCGGAATTTTCGGACATGGTTCTGGTGAGAGCGACTGGTGATAGTGTTCCTATTTTATTTCCTGTTGGTGTAGATGGCGTTGCAGTTATATCCTCAATTAGATTAAGTACTCGATTTCATTTTCAGTTGAACTCATTGCATGTCGATGAAGAGATATACAACAAAGACTCCGGTATTCTAATCCACACAATTGGTAAACTACCTGTTGTGGATGGCGAGGATAGATCATGGCATTTGAAGGCTGGAATGTACAAGGCATATGGTATTGCTGGTTTTGAATGACCGGAGTCGGTTGATTTAGTTTGTGGCCGGCGTGCTTCTTCTTGGACTAATCAAACTCCCCCTCTAAAGAATGTCAAGGTGGAGTGTAATGCATTGACCATCACTCTTCTTAGTGACGATTCTGACACAAACTCCCCAAATCAGACGATTGACCGTTCCATCCCTTCAAGTTCCAGTGCGCCTCGGATGTCTACCACACCACGTGACATTGATACTGACATATCTGGATCAGTCTCAGGATCTGTAACATCAGTTATTGAGTGTTTGAAAGCTCTTTGTGGTTGAAAGGGTTGTAGAAATGCTTTGTCTAAAATTGATTACGACAAGATTGTGATAGAGAGAGTGTCAGTTCTTCCTCCTATTTTCAATGGTGATGTCATTTTTGAATTACCAAAACTAGTATCTGGAGGTACTCCTTCAAATGCGAGACAGATGGTTGGGATGGACAAGCGGTATGATGGGCATGTGTGGTCGAAAACTGTAACGACCAATATTACAAATTCTCATGGTCTATCGTTTCGAACCTCAGTTTGTGTTGGGCATTTGAGATGCATGAACAATAATTGCGAGTACCTTAGTCGTGTACATAGAACAAATTCATTGAATGAATTGGAATGGGATGGGTTGACCCCGTGCCCACTAGATGTTGGTGCAGAGCATCCCCTAGGCTCAACAATTGTTTGCAGAATATGCAGGCTACCGCCGAGTTGTATTTCTCGTTGTGGGGCCAGGGTGTATTACGTCATCGGAAACCCAAATGTCACTCGCGCATTCATTCATCTTGGCAATCACCAGCATCCTGTCAAAGATGGTGACCTACGTCACATGAAGGAGCGAACTCGTCATCTCATTGGAGAGCAGATGGAGAGAACTCCATCTGGAAAAAACTCAGCAATCATTTTGGAGGCCACGAAAGACCTTTTGGGAGAACTCCTCCTTCGTGCAGATGGTGAAGTGTCAAAGAGCATGGACTTTGTTGAGCTCGTACCGGTATTGGACAAATGCAAGTACTTTAGTTCTCCTAGCATTAGAAACGAGGTAAGCTCGTTCAAGCACTTCAGAAGATTTGGTGTGATGGATAGCATAACAAAGTTGAGGGGAGCAAGTACTTGGGCATTCATTCAAGAAAGTAAATTTCCAGAACAAGGGTCAAAGCTTGACAAAGTCTTTGTATTCAAGATGTCAGAGGTTGGTCCAGGAAGTGGTGTAGACTTGGTGAAGCGTATGCAATCCGGCGGTGACTTGCAAAATGCGTGGATCATGTTCGATCATGTCAAGCGGGTCACAAGATGGACCACTATGGCATGCCACGTCTATGATAGTTTGTATTGTCGCGTGATGACCATTGCCATGTGCGATATGCAATCTGAAGATTGTACTGCCCAAATCTTGTTTTGGAGAAATTTGAACAACGTCGTTGAGCGGCATGGTATAGGACAGATTCAATTCAAGGGATTTATGGCTGATAGTGCTCAAGCAAATTGGAATGCGGTGAGGACGGTCTACGGTTCTGGTGACATTGGTATACCCATGGAGAATAGAGAACGGACCTGCCTTTTTCATTGGACGCAATCCATGGAAAAGCATACTAAATCTGATATACGTGGTGACTTACAAGATCAACACAGACTACTATGCAAACAATACAAGAATGCACTTTCATCAACACAATCAGAGGAACGCTACCTTGCGATTAAGGCTTGGTGGCTATCATCAGGAGCCACAACAAAAGAAGGACTACATAGTTTGGAGTTATGGCTCTCCTTCTGGCATTTTCGTTATCGGCAATGGGGCGGATTTATGCAACTAGTAAGTTATTCTTTCTTACATGTATGCATTTTGATGTCTCGTGACAATGTGATGTTCATAGTTTTCTGTTTTACATTGTACTGCCTACTTCGACAATTGGGAAATGTTCTGTCCATTATTCAACTGGATAAGGCATGAACGAACATGTCACTCTAACTATCACAACAATCATCTCAATGTTGTGGTGCACCATGTCAACCTTATGTGGATTCCAATTTAGTAATTTCTTGTCGCTAATGCAATTTCAGTGTTACAAAAGTGTATGTATTTATCCCTCAAGAGACCCCTCTTGGAAGTCTTTCACTCCTGTACATAACGGCATAATTTTCCAAAAATCACTGTTACTTCATTTGTTGTCCAATTCCCTTCTATTGCTTTTATGCATCATATCCCCTATGTGTCATCGATGTCGTAAGATGAGTCAGTTATGCATGCATTGAAATGGTTGCTATGTAGTCCATTTTCACTGATTCCACAAGTGATTGATATATTCAGGATTTAACAGACTCTGAGAAGGCAGAAATGCCTTCATGCAACCTAGCGGAGACTGTGCACAACAAGTGGCTTCAAGAATCAGGAAATCGTGGAAGCGACTTATACATCGCTACAGTTGATGATTTCGTTAGGGCCTTCATGCAGATGGTAAGGTTTTACCAATACCTCAAAGGCAATGGAGTTGGCAAGGGCCCCGGCAAAGAAGAATTGCGGCTCCGAGTGGCGCAACGTTCAGCTGAACGTAGTGGAAATCCGAAGGTGCTCACAGATGCTCTTTCCAGCCTTCCGGATGTCTCAAAATTCTTCAATAGGGAGCCTCATCTTGAGGGTGAAGAAGTATTTGGATCACATAAGAGAAAGGCAGACCATCCTTTGGGTTGCGAATATGATTCACATAGACCTGATACAGTTAATTATTCACATCCCCGTGTCTAGACAAGATCCTTTAGAGCTTCTACTAGCGCTCCAACTCTACACCCGATCTTTGAAGACATAGTTCCAAATGTTGAAGTAGAAATCCCATCAGATATGGATACTACAGAGGAATTTTGTAATCGTACTGGTCCCCTTTCATTCCATGTGTCCGCTATTCATGAGAGCGACTGTGACAACATGGGTTGGCACATTGCAAGACTACCGAAAACATCTGCAAAGGCATGCTTTGCTCTTCAAGCCCTTACAAAGAAGAAATGCACAGCTCGTATTGTCCAAAACAGCGTACCTACAGCCGCACCAACATATACTGGTATGATGGAAAATTACAAGAAGAACAGGAATGACCGAATGGCTTTCTTTTTCTGCAACGACGACATCGAACGTTGTGTGAAAGGTACGAAGCGGAAGTGGGTGTTGTCCAAACCCGCAATTCCTGAAATTTGGCCTGTGAAAAGGGGCACCGCATTATCGCAAGAAGAGGTGTTAGCCTTTGAAGCTGCTGGATTCCGGCTTCCTCAACGTCAAGTTATTTCACCTCGAAGATTGTTTGGTGGCGAAACCAGTATTCAGTTGGTATCTGCTTATCATATTCCGCTGACACCCGACGACCACCCAAAATTACGATCGGGGAAGGTTATTCGTCGAAATCCGAAGGCACCAACAGTGAAACATGCAAACAATTTGGCTTCGGCTATGACCCTAGATGCTCGGATTAAGAGGGTGACCATGGTTCCTCATCCTGGTTTTGGTTGCATAGTGTGTTTGGTTTCAGGAGCGGAGCCGCGAGCAGAGCAATACATGCTTACGATTTCCTCGTTCCCGGAGTGCACATGTCTCTACTTTAAAGGCATGCAGACCAAGTCTTTAGGAAAGCGCGGTCAATGGGCAAATTGCAAACATCTTTACTTCATTTTCAATGTTATCTGCAACTTGCAATCTACAGTACATGGCTTTATTCATGCTCCAAGTTTCAGTTTCAATGACGTGAAGCAAGTCCTTCTTAGTGGGATCCTGGACCATGTAGACCCTATGTAGGAGTTAATGAGTACTTCATGTGCTTCATGTGCTTCTACTTTTTATTATTTAAAAAATAGTGAGACTAAAAGGGCCACTACTTTCCTAACCGCTAAACCACCAAGTGCACAAGTTACTGCTTGTTTGGACTACTTGTATTCTGTATTTTGCTTTTACTTCAAACTATATCAAATCCTTTGTATTATCCTTTGCATTTCAAGATTTTCCTTATACTCGTTTTCTACACCACCCTAGTCAATGCACTGCAAAATATTTTGGTCTACAGGTCGAGTGCTCTACTCTCAGAGTCATTATAATTATTCCAAAGAATAGCACGATGAAACAATCAGATATATGATTATATTCTGACACTAAACCGCAAATAATAATCAGTGAGCAATGTCTAGTTGTCCTACACGATCATAGGGCATTGTACATCCGTGGTCATAGGTCCTCTTCTAGTAGATCCCTTTGTTTATACATGTAATGGACTCTTCTTCATTGTGGGACATTCATTGGATGTTTGCCCTAACCCAACTGTCATACTCTTTTACTATTGTAATTAATTAATCTTCACAGGTGAGTTTTATCTTTCTTTCATAAATTTCTTTTAGAAAACACTCGAAGTAGTACAATCCATTTTAATCATTTACTTCATCCATTCATTCCATTTAGGTAGTGTATAATATATGCATCCACTTTATCCATCCACCACCATCTCGTATCATTCACTTCTACCATCCATTGTCATGGATAGTAAAACCACCTTTTTAAGCACTTCTTCATCCACTTTCCTCAATTATCATTCTTTCGAGTCATCCAATTTCATGGATTTTTCATCCACTTTTTAGTCAACTTTTTCATCCATTATCATCAACTGTCATCCACTTTTTCATCCACTTCTTCATCCACTTTTTCATCTACTTCCATCAACTTTCATCCACTTTTTCATCTACATTCATCAAAATTTTCATCAACATTCATTGGAATTTCATCCTAATTTTCCTCCAAATTTCGAACAATTTTTTATTTTCCATCAAAATCTCTGCTCCCCGCTATGTAGTTCTCGCTCCCTGCTCCCCGCTCGCCGCTCACTGCTCACGCGCTAGCGCCGCTCTCAGGGGTCCAGTCGGCGTGTTGAAAATATTGTCGTACATATGCACATGATGCAAATCTACAGTTAATAAAAGTTGTGGATTCAGGAAATCACACTGAAGAGGTGTAATGATATTGGAACTGATAGGTGCAGGACGAATGTGGACGACATAATAGACATGATCAACAAAGAATGGGAAGAAGCACAAGAAGATTGGCATGGGAACTCTTTATTTTATGCATCATGTATATAGGGACATGGTAGGAATTTCAGATGTTTTGTTTGTCTTCAGTTGTGCATAGATAAGCACGAAGAAGTTCCCAAGGACACGTTGTGCCATGAATTCGTATTTTTGTTGGGAAAGCTATTGTATCCCCTACTACAGAGAACTGAAACGCAACAATATTAGGAGGATCCATGGTACACAGAACAGCGTTTGCATGTTCATAACCGATTTTGCAGCTTTCGTTGAGGAAGTTGAGGGTTTTTTTCGTTGGATCATAGGAAGTACAAATTGCAAGTCTCCAAAGGCTGGAATAGAAGTGACAAGCAGTTGAGGAAAGGAACATTGCAATGGGGATGTACGTGAAAGCAATACTGCACACTGTCGACGCTTTTGCGATAAGAAGTGTAAGTGTTTTGACATCCTTTTTTCTGTCGAACAGAACGGATGTGCAATTTCAAGGTTTTTTTAAGCTTATATGCTTTTGTATTTTATTTTCACAAAGCGTACTTGTTTTTCACTGTCAGGAAGTGTGGCTAGGCCTCAACTGTCAGTGGTTCGGAGGAGCAGGTTCTAGAATAATGGAATTCCTGTCATCACGTTTTATTGAAGAAACCAAAAATAAATGATGGCAATGACGGAGTTCAAAGTGAAATTGAAGTCAAAAAGAATACATTGAATTCACTAAGGTGGTATTCAACATGTTTGAAGAAGTGGATTCCATAAATTTTTGAGTACTTGTACATGTAAGTCGAGTGTGAGATACTTTTTAATAAGGGACCTCTTCAGTTAGAAATGTGTATTGCGTGTTCAAAGTGGGAAGTTTTAGTGGTGGAAAATGGATGTTCCTGTACAATGAACGGAACAGACTCTTCTAAAAAGTGTTCCCTCAGTTGTCCAGACCATAGTAATGTTTTCAGATATATTAAATGAAATTGATGACCATTTCTAATCAAATGTATGTTCACTTGTTGAAAGTTCTGCAGGTTTACAAGGAAGTGCTGTTGAAGAACATGAGAATCCAAGTTCTGGATGTGGACAAGTGAGGCACATTTTGTACACAATGTAGTATATGGCCGTCACCTTATTCACAAACGCTATCATAGGTAAAATTAATAACTTCAAATGTTTAAACTGTCTGCTACAAATGTCGTAGGAATTAGCCTGTCCGCGTAATTTTGTATTTTAAATTGCTTTGGCATACTCTTATTGTGCGTCATGACAATGACATTGCTCTCATTCCGCCTTATTAGAAACAACATTAAAAGGAGGACATACAGGTGCATGGTCAGTACTACAGTAGAGGTTGAATAAGGATATCCAATACAAGCACAGGTTGTTGATAACGGGACTAGTGCTAATTGTCTGTACCCTATGCATAATTTCATGTCAATAACTACTACATGCTTTTGATGATGACAGTGGAACTGTATGGACTTGTCCTTTCGAAAGATGAAGGCCATTCTTCGGCAAGCTTCTGCTATATCAAAGAAGATGGAATGCCATGGCACGTAGCCCTTCTGACCAACATGAATCCCATGTTGTACTGGACTGTACATCACGTGAACGTTTTCGCAGCTGTAACGGCATCTGATAACAAGGAATTACCATGTGACGTTCACTTCATGTGATTCCTCATTTTATGGAAATGAAACCATACTAAAGTAGTGTCATCCTTGCAACAATTGACAACATGGACTTCATATTGCTGGAAGCAGGTAAGAAGACAAACCAACTCAACCAATTGAAATGATATTTCATTTAACAAGAAAATTGTCAATGCATGTAAGTGAAGTCCTTTGTACTTGGAGAAATGTAATACAAGAAATTGTTACCTTGAAGTACTTGTATTTTTATGTTTCGTCCTTCAAATATAATTTCCATAAAAATGCTTCACAATTATCATTCTTTTCATGAACATTCAAATATTGAGTAGGGGAAAGTCGATGTCTTCTGTAATGACAGTTAGTGACATCTCATACTTCGGTTCTCATTTTCAATTCTAGGGTCGCTATGAAATTGGTGCCATGACGGAGAAGAGCTCTTCCAATCGCTGCCAGTTCTTCGTAGCCCAATCTCTTCAACCACTTGCAAAGAAAGCATGAAATGAACTGAAGTGGTTAATTAAAAGTGATTTTCTGCAATCTTGGAATGGTACTTCCAGTGAACGGTTCACTTATAAGGCCTTAGGCAGTCCGACAGTTCTGCTTTCGTAAGTCTAACATTCACATCTGTAGCACCGTTTTCTTACAAGTGATCTCATTTCTTTGTAGTTTGCAGAAGAAGCAAGCATACATTGTTGAACTTGCAGTGAATCGAAGAGTGCAAGTGTACACACTGATAATTCATGACGTCATTTTGGAAGATCTTCACTGTCACATTGTTTGTAAGTGAGACAGTTAGCAGTAGGTGGCCCACGCTGCAAGATAGAGGTTCAGAAGTTCAATCTATGTTTCAACATGCAAACTGTATTTATCAATGTAACAAAAATGTTGATGTAGTCATGCCTTTTATTTTGTGTCTACTGTGCATGTGCGTATTCCATTTTACCTTCTACTTACTCTCCTTCTGTGACTTCTAAGTACTTCTAGTTATGCATGGTCATTGTGAGGTTAAGCAAGACACATTTCTGTGGGAATTATAAATATCTGTACATTTAATGAGGACTGATCTGCTTTCACTTGTGTTCCCCTAGTGTGAGTTCATACACTACAAATTACATTTCTTTTGAAATCATCTTTCAAAATAGAAGCCACCAATAAGAAAACTTTTTACAAGTTCTAAATCGTATATCCTAACATGTAATGAAATTTTTCCATAATAAGTAATTGGAAAACTAAGCACAGGAATGACAAGACTTTATGTGAAGCAAACCAAAATTTCACCATTACTATTTCAAAAAATAAGAATAAAAATAAAAATTTCACCATTACCACTTCCCATGCAAGTATATTGCCATTGTACTTCCGTACTTTCCACTACTGTTGTTCCATGCTTTCCAAGTCAACACCGAGTTCAAACTCCAGCTGGCCGCTGACATTAAATTCACCCTTATTAAAAACTATATAGAAGTCTGTGCCACATGCAATGTCGTGGAATAATATTAAAAATACTAGAAGAAGGAATGAGGCAACAATTGCGACCGATAATGACATGTAGTATACATTTGCAGAGACTGATTAGCATTTCATTTTGTCACTTTACTGAATTCTCGTATTCAGCGTGACCTTCTAGGAATTGAAGACGCCTTTCAACAATTCTGTACTACTATGTCATGTTTAAAAACACCCTTTCCCTTGTAGTGTATGGAATACAAAAATGCCAAGCCCAATGGTTGCAATGTTGTAATAAACAATCTACATCCTTTTATTTTATTTTTTTCAATCAATATTGAAAATTGAGTAAGATTAAGGACTTCAAAGTTTATTTTGGAGTAGAGATTCTATAATTGCCTGCAAACTAGAACTCCTCAAAACTTTTGACTCATTGATCAAAATGGAATGATTAATGGCTTTCTATATATTTATAACTCTAGAAAGTCAATTTCAAATTTGAGTTCATGAAAAAAGTGATTTCTTCTTATCTTCTTAGATTGTCCGGCCAAGGAAAAAAAGAACATATTAGGCCATAACTTTTGACTCATATTTCCAAATGTCATGAAATTTAGTGCATATGAAAGATATTCCTTGTCCCCACCTTCTATTTAAATTTCAACCAAAAAATGAAAATCTCCATTCACATGTACCTACCCAAAAGTGTTATGTTGCCAAAAAATGCATACTAGTCCTTTAAGGTTTAATGAAATTAAAGTTAAAAACATTTCATAAAAACAAATACTTTTCCATAGTCACTCAAGATTTTTGACTAAAAGAATGTACTTATCCTTTGTGCATTCCAAGTTCAAAAATATTTGAAATTGTAACCTTATGATGTCTTCTATAATCCCTACCATGAACATTTAAACCTCAAAACTATGTAGCTCAATAAATTTAAGTTAAGAAGCTTTGAAGTCAAATAATATAGCACAAAACACTTCCGTCACAAATATCTAGAAATACATCACTAAAAATCTTGAAGAAATGTACTCCTAAATCAATTAGATTCCAAACTTATCCATCACATTTCAATTAATACAAAGACCTTCAAACAATTAGAAGATGAAGTAATTGCCTAAAACTCTTTTTATATTTGAAAATTTATTAGAAGAATATGAATCGTGAATAAATTGTAATGTTACACCTTGAAATTTAATCTCAAAGATCTTCCAAACCTTTTTTCTCTTTTACTTTCACTTTCTTCCAAGTGCTCATGCCTGACACGGTATTCTATAAGTGTTTTTGTCCTTAGATAAAAATGATCTTAGATGAATCCAAGTTCTACGATGGTTCTCATAAACAATCATACAATTTAGAAATTGCTGAAAATATCTAAGACATATGATTTTCCAAACACATTTCAGAATTCCAAATGTTCCTTTCACTATAAATAATTGTTTCACCTTGAAAGTGAAATCTTCGTATGAAACAATTATTCAAAGTGAAAAGAACATTTTTTTATTTCTTAATAATTTAATCAAACTTCTTAGTGACAAGAAACTTTGATTACAAGTAAGAGTTTTAGAAGATTTCTTTGTAAGTAGAATGAAAATTTGTTTAAAATGATCCAATATATTAAATTTGTTCTAATAGAATTTTATGAAATGAAGCTTCAATTGTTTTTAAATTGATGTTCACTCTTGACATTTGAACTTCTAAGCCTCATAATTCTAAATTCTAAACCTAATATTTTGACATGTACAACTCCTTAACTCCTTAACTCCTAAAGGATGAAGACCTTTTTTTTGCCAAAAAACACTCAAGTTTGTCATTTCTATAACAAAGAGTAAAAACTTTTGAAAATTGTTTTTTTTTGCACATCTAACCATAGGATCTTACACCTAACTAGTATGAAAATGTGTGGAAAAAATTTCAATTTCTTTTTACCACATAGATTGCAAGATATCTGTATTTAAAGTTAAAATAACAAGTATTTCTTGACATTGCAGGATAAGATTATTTGACATTGAAGCTTCTTAAATTTGATTTTTTGCACTACAAAGTTTTGAGCTTTAAATCTTTGTTGTAGAGAATTGAATTGAGTCCCTCGGACAAAAACAAAACAAAAATTTTAACTTAATTTTTATTTAAAAATTATTAGTAGTAGATGTAGGTATGAGATAGAAGGAAAATCTAAATTATTAATATCTCTAAATTCGAATTAAAATGCTATTAAGTGGAAGTAGGTATGAGATAGAAAGAAAATCTAAATTATAAATATCTATAAGTTGCAATTACAACATCCTAATTCCAAAGGTTAGATTGTTCTAGGAAACAAACTAAACCATGGAAAACTTTATTTTTGGAAAAATGATGAAAAATCACATTAAAAAATGAATCCAACAAGTTATTTTTTCAAAAGTTAGGATGCTCTAATTGCCAAAAAACAAGATTGTCCATAACTTTCTCCTAACAAATTCAAATGGATTGAATAAAAGCTTTCCATGTAGATAGAAAAATAATATATGAAAAAAATCATTTCATTTCATTTCATTTTTTTTTTGCTACCCCTCTCCCTCGTTTTGAGCTTATTTGGGCATAACTTTTATTAACATGCACTAATTGAAAAAAAAAAATATTCCCATGAAGCTAATCAGTTTCTCTATCTCCAAAAAAATTTTAACCTATAGGTACTTGTCCCAAATGATCTTCCTATTGTACTTTGTGATGTTGTAAATTGGTCAAATTTGGTTTTCTATAGTTATTTGGGATCAACAAAACAACTCCATATAGTAGTTCTCCTTCCATCTATGCAATCATCAATCAATAAACAAAATAAATGACTATAGAGGTCAATCAACATTGTTCATTTTTACTTTTTGCATTTCTTTTAATATTTCCTAATTGAAGGGGATGAAGCTCTAGGAGTTAGAACAAAGGGCTACTCGTGGTCTTTGGCATGTAAAGAATGACCTCATACTGAATTATTAATTGACCGGTGGTATTCTTTGAAAATGCCCTAGAAAATCTACTTTTCAATATTCCAAGACTAAACTTCGAAAAGGGCTTTGGAACTCAAAGTTTATAGAATGCTAAGGAGTGCACCAAACTCTAATTATAGTGTTGAATTGGTTTTTAAAATGTTTTTTTAGCCTTAATCCATACATTTTATCTAACAAGAACATCATTTGGGGATGGAAGTAGTAACACCTTTTTTTTTCTTTTTTTTTCCAAATTATTTAACCCCTAAAGTATCATTGTCCCCTTGGGGGACAATTTTGAATTTGGGCAGGTTCCTATGGGCTAAAATTATACCCTAATTTTTTGAAACTTATTTTGAAGATAGAAAAGCTGATAAACTTTGTGAGAATATAATTTTTTATTTCAATCAGTGCTTGGAAGCAAAAGACACCACAAAAAGCCTAGAACTGAACTCGGCGGGCAACACAAAAGATACTGCAAAAATTCAAAATAAATTAAAAAAATATTTCCCTCAAAGATTATGTTTTTGTCTACATCTACAGCTTTGATTCATTCCATTTTGATTAGTGATGTGAAAGTTATGAACAATCTTATTTTTCGGATAATCTAAGCATCTTTTTGAAAAAATAACTTATAGGATTCATTTTAGAATGCAATTTTCAAATTTTTTCAATTTGTTTTTGAAAAGGTTAAGTTTGCTTGCTAGAAAAATCTCATTGGGGCAATTATTGTATTTCAATCCCATCTAAGAGCTATTAACAATTTAGTTTTTCTTTCAATCTTGGATCTACTTCTACTTGACAATTTTTTGAAGTATGAAAATCAAGTTGTTATTTTTTGAAATTTTTTTCCTAGACTCCCAACTCAATTTTTCAACACAATAAACTTTAAATTCAAATTCCATAGTGCACATTTTTCCCACAAATTGAGATCAAAGTCATCTAAAATTGCAATCTAGTGTTAAAAAAAACTTGTTTTTTCAACTTTGAATGCTCATATCTCTCAATTTGTAAGGTCAAACTTCATGATTTTTTACCACATAATTTCAAACAAGTAAAGTTCAAGATCCTACGATTCAGATCCAAAAAAAGTATTTTTTTATTTTTTTGGACAAACACAGTAGAAATGGCATTTTTGAGTGGTTTTTCACAGAAAAATGGCCTTGGGACTTCAGGGGTTCAAATTGAGTTAAATAAAGGACTCCAAAGTTTTCCTTACTTAAAAGATTTCATAAATACATGCTCACTATCCCAAACTAAAACTCCTCATAACTCTCATCTCATTAATCCCTAAAGGTCAAAGACTATCAATTTTCACCAGAAACGCTCCAAAACTGCCATTTCTAATACAAACACCAAATTTTAGATGAAAAACATTTTTGGACAAATATAACCATAGGATCTTGTAGTAAAATAGTTTGAAAAGATGTGGAGAAAATTTCAGAATTTTCCACCTTGTAGATTGCAAGATATTAATGTTTGAAGTGACAAAAATCCCCAAGAAAAATCTTTTTTTTGGCCCTATGAAAATATGGGCAGCTAAACTTCACAGGGTTGCATTTGTATGAATAAATGTCCAAAACGGTGGTTACTCTTTGGATTCATTCCTCAAGTTAACTTGGCTACATGTTTGAAAATTTTTAGATCATTTGGAATTGCACAACATATAAGAAAAAAAATAGTAAATAGAAAGAAGTAGAGAATTATTCAAAACACTAAATTGTTAAGAATTTAATTATAAAATTGAAAAATTCCAATCTTGATGGTGGTAATGTAGTAATAAACAATCTTCATCATATTTTTTTATTTTTTTCAAAAAATATTAAAAATTGAGTTAAATTATGGACTCCAAAGTTTATTTTCGAGTGGGAATAACTATCCGCAAACTAGAACACCTCATAACTTTCATCTCATATATCAAAATGAGATGTTTCAAAGCTTTCTACATATATGTCAATCTAGAAACCAATTTATTATTTTTATTTTTGAAAAAATAAACTAAAAAAAATAAAATTTGGGTTGTCCATTGAGCCTTGAAAATTACATATCATGCAATTACTTTTGAATCATGTAGTCAAAGGTTATGAAAATTGTTGGGCCTTAAAGCTACTCCTCGGACACATGTGTGGAAATTTCAAATAAAAATAAATAAAAATTCCATTTATAGTGAGCTACCTAAAATTGCTATGTTGTCAAAAAACGCAGTTTGGTCCTTTAGGGGTTAATCAAATTATAATGATTTAAAGCTTTCCATGTATATATAAATTTAGAGAACCAATTTCAAATTTTAATTTCTTAAAAAAGTGATTTTAAATATGTCTTTTTTGTTGCCTGAGATGCCCGCTGAGCAATGAAAACTACATATCATACAATAACTTGTTAACCATGTAGTCAAAAGTTATGAAAAATGTTGAGTCTAAAAATTACTCCTTGGACACATGTTGTGTGAAAATTCAAAAAATAAAAATAAAACTCCATTCGTAGTAAGCTACCTAAAACTACTATGATGCCAAAAAACCTAGTTTGAGCATTTAGGGGTTAAGCATAATTTTAAGTTAGAAGAGCAATAAATAATTTTTATTGATACATTAAATTAGTTATTTTTATAAAATTATTTAGTTTTATTTGCAGGTCCATGAGACGTAGTACCGGTAACCCAGTCTTTTAGGGACACGTCGAAATTCTCGTCCAAAAGAATGTTGTTGGTTTTCATGTCGCGATGGATGATGAAGGGCTTATACTGGTGGTGAAGAAACACCAGGCCTTGCGTTGTGTCTGCAACGATGCGTAACCGAAGTGGCCAGGTACGAATGGCCGCACCCTAGTCGCTCTCATACAACCAGTCGTCCAAGCTTCCGTTGGTGAGGCACTTGTACGCTCTCTCGACCTGCAACAGTATCCCAGCAAGGGCACCAAATTGGGGTGCGTGATGAGCGATTACCAATGGTGAGTGAGTAGGGTTTTGAAGATGTGGTCTTAGGTTTTCAGGAAGCAGATCCATTTTGGCTCTACACGCGACTGACCACCATCCCATACCGTAGTTTGAATGTGCGGATGCTCATAAGATTTTCATGCTGCTGCTGGGATTCTTCTTCGCCAACGCGCTGGCCACCAGTTTGGGGCAGACGGGTGACTGGGATGTGATAGCTGCTGGGATTCTTGTGGCCATTATTGAGGGTATTGGCCATCTCATGTACAGTAGCCACTTGTTGCCTGCGTTTCTGGGCAAGAGGGGAAAGGATATTTTGGAGTTGGTGAATTACTGGAAGATTGGGTTTACGTTCGCTCTCTTTGTGGATGCGTTCAAGGTGGGAAGCTGAAGGGAGCTGCAAACGTCGTCGACTCTAAACCCTAATTTCACATACTTCTCGACACATGCAGCTTCAATTCAAGCATTGGAGACGTGCATTGGCGTCTTGTTGCTGTATAGCGTCTGTACATTCTTAACGATCGTGTCAGCCATGTTTTCACCATTTTTTTGGAGCTCACTTACAATTGAAGGAATCCACTTTTTTAGTGAATGCGAGGTATGTAGTTTGGGATTCCGGTGCAGAACAAGTGCCACGAACAATGTGATTTAAACTTAAACAAATGCACAGGTTAGCTTCCAAAACGTTTTCTGCAACTAAGTGATTAATCAAGAGTTGTGGGTTGCATTCTTTTTCCTGCAGAAAAAGTATCCAGATGTGAATTATTACTTTCGTGAAGGCAGGGAGTGCTCAACGGTGTGACTAGGTGACATTCTTATTTGTGAGCATTGCTTACGCTGTTATTTGAAAGTTATGTAGGTTGAGAAGCTTCTACTCGAGTTTCAAAGCATGCTTGAAGAAGGGCCGTAGCTGCCCTAAGTTGTTAGGACCGATGGATAAAGGATTCAGATGATTCGGATAGCACTGTTTATGGCTACCTCTTGTTGTGATCAAAGTCACATAGCAACTCCAGTGATATCGCGATGCTCGCTAGTGACGGAGGTCCAATCATGTGGTACGGATGTTAACGATGCAATCTTCAGTTCTCATTTGTACGCAATACTGTTATTTTTTTATGGTGCAGAAGAGTAAGCCTGGGGAACCTGCATGGGAGTCCCCTTGGGGCATGGGGCGCCCGCGTTGGCACATTGAATGTTCTGCGATGGCTAGTGATATACTGGGTGATAGCATTGACATTCATTTTGGAGGACAGTGAGTGACTTCCTTCGACTTTCTGCTATATGCTTAAGTTCCTAAATACCGATTCATTTCAAAGTGAGATACTCTCAGAGAATCAAGGAGGGAAGGATTCTTTTCTGTGCTTGATTGCGTCTTATACATGGCAGCTCTACCTTTATTGATCTTGAAATCTATGTTCTTGACTGTCTTTGCGTATCAAAGTTCGGCAAAGTGAGATACTCTCAGAGAGTTGATATGAAACTTGGATTTGATTGGATGATGTGTTTCTGAGAGCAGGCATTGACCAAGTATACAGCAAGGTAGCTACGTATGCTTTTTGTTATTCAGAGTTGGGACAAGGTAATAATTGTTGCTAAGTATGTGTCCACGTTACTTAATGAAGATACGTGTCTCAATTGCTTCCTGATTACGAGATTTGACGTTACAGTATTCTGCAATGTCAAAAGTATACAAGTCTCAATCAGCAGGATGGATGGATGCTGATTTTTATTGTGTTTTCTTTTCCAGTCAATCAATTTCAGCACAACTATTGTGAATGAGGCTCTTGGGAAGGAAAAGCAATTCGAGAACTTCTTTGCCAAATGTGGAGTATTACTTTCGTGAAGGCAGGGAGCTTGAGGAGGTTCTTCAAAGGTCGAATTTATATTTCTCTATTAACAGAAGCTCAGACGACAACATCTGGACAGTCTGAGGCACAGAAAGCAATACAAGCTTGTTCAGGCGTAATTACTCAAACCAAGCTAGTTTAGGCATGATTATTTTTGCTTCATTTGCTAGTTTCTTGGATTAAAATCCGAGTATCATGTATGTTCTGAAGCAACTACTTCTGCCGCTTCTCTTGCTATTTTGAGGGATCCCAAACCCTAAACTGGACATCTTCAAGACGTATAGTAGCTGTATTGAGGGATCAGCTGAATTATTAGTGTAGTACAATACTATGGAATTATCATTTTTGCAATAAATTTTGCAATATGCAGCTGCTGTTTCATCCATCCAGTTTCCCATTTTCTTTCATTTTTTCATCTATCATTCCATTGTACTTAATTTCATCCAAATATATGAAGATATTTAATCCATTTTCATAGCAAAGTTCATCCAATTATTTAATGAAATTCATCCAAAAAGAATAAAAAAATCATCCAAAAAGGATCAATAATTCATCCATTGTACTTCATGTCATCCAAATATGCAATGATATTCATCCAATTGCATAATGAAGTACATCCAATTTTCAACGGAATTCATCCAAAAATTCATCCAAAATCAATCCAAAATCAATCCATATCGTTACTAATGCAATGACATTACCCCGCCATAATGATCAGGGTGGATTGACCCCCTCGCTCGTCCTTACCAGGGGTGCAAGTAAAAAAAAAAGCCCCCTATTTTGGGCCGTTCTAGGGTATACTCTTGACCTCCCTTAACTAATTTGGGGTCTTTGATTGCAAAAATGAATTAAAAATTTGCAAAAAAAATCATGTGCAAAAAATAAATAATTCCAGGGTTTGCCCGCAGGGCCGAGCGAGGGGGTCAGTTCACCCTGGCTGCCATAATGCGTACAAAAATGGGGGTAATAGGGGGCATAAAGTTTTCCTCCCCCCCATCTCGTGCATCAGTGTAAAGGGGGGGTAACTGGGGGGTAATGCTTCCCAGGTTTCCCCGGGGTAACGCCACCAAAGTTCCCAGTGAGACACAGGCTTAGAGCATCTCCTACAGCCCTGTGGATCACCCGGCTCTCAGATGTCAGATCCATCCAACGAAGAGGAGAAGGCCGCTTATATCCCCACCGGTGCAACTCCATAAAACATGCGACCAACCAACCACAAGTCACACAACTCCCCAAAATATGCTCCCAACCAATCACAAGTCACTTGTTATGACAACTTGCTAATCCCAAGACAATGGGAAGTAGACCGGGGCCGGCTTGTGTCCCTCTAAAATTGGCTTTTCTAGCGGGGCGGACCAAAGCCGGGCCGCTCAAACACTAGAATTAATTGCTCTTCATCCAAAATTCTAGAGGGGAGGGCTGTTTGAACGGGCTGCAGGAGATGCTCTTACAGACATCCTTACAGACACAGGCTTACATACATCTTACAGACCGCCAGACTAGTATTTCAGACAATGTGTGGAATAGTGTCTGTAAGCCTGTGTCTGTACAGACATCTTACAAACACAGACTTATAGACACTTTACAGACACCTTGCAAGTAAAACTTTCAAGGAACTTTTCAAGGAACTTCCATGCCTGGATTATGCAGAAGTAGCGTCGCAGACCTTCCTTTCCGTGTCTGTTTAGTGGCCATTGACTCGGTCTGTGCCCTAAACCGTAAACTTCTACTCCACGCTAATGCATAGTCGCTCAATGTTTTTCTCACATTTAGCCTGCTATTGTAAGGGCACTCTTAACATAGGTGCATATATACTTGAGTGTCAACGATTATGGCTCTACACACTGTTTGCAATTTGCAAGACGGAGTCATGGGCCCTAACTATGAGTGCTTTCAGGCCATTGGTTTCTGAGATTTCTTGAAGTTTATAGAGATCCTCTTTCAGTGTTGGAGAGAGATTTCCATTCAGGGTGTAGTGGCATGTACAAGAGTTGTGTGTACAATTACGCGTGTGATCAAGAGTCTTCTTTCAATTTTGGGATTGATGCGCAGAACCAACATCATGGGTGCGAGGGATTCACTTGTACTAGTTTGTTGAAGAGAAATACACGTCGAGTAACTTGGAGTTTCTTTTCAGATTTATAGACCGAGGAGATAGGAGCTGATTTTGGGAGGAATGAAGGCTTGCCTTGGACGTTAAGGAACATTTTAGAAGGCCATTGAGGAGGAAACCATGTGGTATCTAAGCGAGGAGGTACATGTCACTATCTTCCTGCTTTCCAACTTGATTCGTTTGAGTAACAATTTGATTTGTATTCTGCCTCCAAAACGGTAGGTATGGTTCAATTGGAACAGGAGTATGTCCAATGGTGTTCCATGAGATATATACTTAGTTGTAATGGTCTTTTTTGTAACATCTCTGAAACTCTAAGCAGTCTGTGAGTTGAACATACTCAATCTCAACCTATATCCTCCTTTAACATCTACCCCGTTTATGTTTGCCGAAATGATCTGAAGGAAACACAACGGATTACACTTGCTTCATTCAATCTCTGCTAGTTCTACTTCATGCAGATACCGATTATGGCTTCTTACATGCAAACAGGATCTAATTTGGCCCCTAGTTTGGTAAGAGGGGTTATTAATGTTTTCCATTGTGGGTTAGGTTTTTTGGTCAAAGCAGGGTCCCTTGAATACTAGAGCAGTAATTCTTTGGGGTTCTCTTTGGGTTCTAAATTTATCAAACTGATTTCATTCATGAATAGATCTCTTTATTTCTAATCCACATATTTGTCGTTGTTACTTCATTCATGTGAATATGACAAGATATCTCAACTGGTTCTCATTGGTTGTCTAGAGAGCCACAACTTCTCAGTAGTTTGTTATTATGTCATTGTTAGCAAGCAATTGTGCAAGGCATGGGTCACGTACCTAACATTGTTAGAGAGTTTGAAGGATGCAAGTATGCAAGAGTGAACTAGAAGTCTACATCACTTGGAGACTCTCATGTAAGGATTCATGAAATCGTGATTCATGCAATAATGGAATGAATGCAGGGTGGACGATGGATGCAACGCTCCACCATGAGCGGATTTCTGGAACTCGAGTCATTGGAGAGCCTGAACGGCAGGTTGTCAAAGACGGATACGTGGTATGAGATATTTCAACAACTTGCCGAGCAAGCCGCGCGCTTGGATGCTGTAGGAAATGGGACAAAAGCTGAAATGTTTTACCATCAATGCAAGGTCTACCTTGAGAAAGCATCAGAAGGTGATAAAGACGTTGCGGGATCTTCTAATTTACCCACTGCGCTGTGTTGGGTGTACCTAGCACTTGCAAACCTATACAGATACAGTCTCATGCCAGACTACTGGAAGGCAATTGAGTATCTTTCATTGTTGCTATCCACTAGGGCAAAGGTTGTGTCCAGCTCAGAAGGAATGGTGGCACCATCCTACAATGAGATTAGATTTGCGCTTTGCTTGACAGTGTTCGAGTGGGTTGATGTACTCGAAGAATTTGATCAAGCTGCTACGATGGCGGTACTTAATGCGGTGCCCTTGGAAGAAGCTCGAGGCATCGTTGATGAATGGAAGACCCTAAATGACGAAGAAGTTGCGAGCTCTCTTGCTTACATGTTGAGCTTAGGGTATGCGAAGCTGCAAAGAAATGATAGAAAGAGCTACTGGGATCAGTGGTTGAAAGACTTGAAGCTGCAATTTGTTATTACAGGTGACCCATTACTTGACAAAATACCTAAATATCTTTCTGTAGAATTTCAGCAGTTCTCAAAGAAGACGAAATTTTGTCTCCAAAGATTTAGGGAATCTGGTGCAAAGGCTGTGACTGCGAGAGCTGCAGGGCAGATACTCGCTGCTGAACAATGTTACAGGGAGTGTGAAGCTGCAGTGAGAGCAGCTGGTGACGAATTTCCCATTTCAGCAAGGCGTAAATGTTTGGGATGGGCTTATGAGAACCTAGCACGTATTTACAGACTTGACCTTGTAGACCATTCGAAGGCTATTGAATGTTATAGAGCAAGTTTGTCGGAGGCGATTCAGGTTCACATGAGGTTGGATTCGACAATCAAGGGGTTAAAGTTTTTTATTATTCAAGTAATGTATGAGAGGGCATATGACGCAGATGTTTTGTTGGATGTGGAGAGAGAAGCACGGCTTGTTGCAGAAGCAGTTCTCGAAGCTCGGAAATTCTTTCCTGAAGTATTCTACGGGTCAATGAGCGATTTGGATGTCAGGGAATTCATTTGTTCTCAATTGAGTACTCAATACGAGGGGTGGGGAAGAATTGCAGAGGCTCGTTTTTGGAATGATGAGAGGCTCAAGCTGATGGACGAAACGAAACCTTTTTACACTGAAATACGCTTGCGATCTGCTCACTTGCTAACGAATTTGGGAGAGCATGAGAAGGCCAGCAAAATTGTGCCTAGTGTCCTGAAATTTTTGAAGAAGAGTTCAACTCAAGAATCAACTGATGCAATAAGATCCCTGGCTGCGTTGCCATATACGAATCGTCTAAAGAGAGAAATTTACCACCGACGTATTCTTGAGAATCCTGAAAGTGGGCTTCCAGCCATGACAACTGATGTTATTGAACAGGAATGCAAAGCTGAGGATAAATGGGCGGAGCAGTTTCTTGAAAGATTTAAACCAAATGATGATACCAAACATGAAAAACCTGACAAAATCACGAAGTGGAATCTTCAATGCTCTAAAGGCCAACAACTCATGAGTGAAGGTAAGCTGGAGGAGGCAGTTTCATGTTTCCACAAAGCCCTGGAATTGATCTCCGAGGGTGGCGGCGATGACATGTACATGATGGGGTGTCATGGTGAAATTGGTGCCTGTCACACAATTTTATTTCTCAAAGCAGTCAACTTTGAGGTTCTGTGCGGTATTGGTGCCTACCCGGGGAATCACGATACAAATATGGCATTTATGCATCAGTTTCATTTGTCAAAGGACAATCTGCAAAGTGCTCTTAAAGTAGCAGAACAGAGAGATGACGTTTACAATATGGCCTTCTACAATAAGTTGCTTGGTTCCCTACTCTACACGAATTGGAAACTGGTTTTACCTGCACATGACAAACTCAGCAAAGATGGATATAATTGTTTGAGAACCGCTCTCAATTACTTCAAGGCCTCTGGACGAAACCTCAATAGATTCATATACGGCTTGAGAGACACCAATAAGCTTTGGGTTTCAGTCCTGGAGCGACATGATGGTGTGTCCATGAGTGCATATTATCTGATCCAAAGATCAATATATGAGATTATCCGTGGGGAATATTTTAAAAATCAGATGATAGTATCACCAGAATATATTAAATTTTCTACTCTTTGGGGTTTACAAGCACTATTTTGGGCAGAAAGAGGTCACAGCCGATCACTTGCATTCAAACTCACTGAGAGAAATATGGGCCCAAGCACCCGATCAGAGCTACAAAGATTTGACATGGATGACTGGGGAGAAGCATTTGCGAGCATAATAGAAAGTAGAGATGTATCTGGCCCTGGCACAGTTATGCTAGAATTCTTCAAGACAGAGGAGGAGGATAAGGAGAGATTCATCATTTATTCCGTAACACCGGTGCGCTCCAAACCACAGTTGATTTGTAGCTACCGGTAGCACGTCATACAATGGAACAAAATGCCACCTTTGAGTGGGAATCTCCAATGTTTTTGCTTTCCCCTTCATTTTGTACTAGTAAAGTAACTGTAAATTTCAAATGTACAGTTCAACACTCACAATTTTCCTGTTGCCTGACAGGATGGTGCAGTTCGCATGCAGCTGTCAGATAAACCAGAGAAGGACTTAAAGATCCTGCTCAAAAAACTGCATGACCACATGTCTCAAAAGCCTGAGTCAAATCTTTCAGACCAAGAACTGATGCAAATTTTGGAGGACCTATATGAGGCTTTTTTTTCACCAATCCAGCTTGTATTGGATGACATGGAAGAACATCACAAATTGATAATCTGTGCCAACAAGGTATTGAGAGTCTACCTTCTGATTTCATTTTTTATGTTTGCTTGGTTCATCCAACATCTTAGATTGTGTAAGAACTGGACATCTACATATGTAATGGACGAAATGACAGCTAGCAACTGTGACTTTTGCATTAGATCCTTGCAGGTGTGCCATTTGCAGCTCTTCGCAATCCAAAGACCAAGAAGTTTTTGATTGAACGCCACACCGTTGTTTGCACACCTTCCTTGCGCATTCTCAAACAATGCAATAAACGTTTAAGGACTCTTCAGCGTCTCCCACTCATGGAGAGCACAGGAGCAGCTTTGGTGCTCGGAGACCCGGCCTTCTCCTCCGCTCTTGATCGTCTTATAGCTTCTAGGAAGGAGGCCAACACCATTGCTGACATTCTTGGACGTCAAAATGTATTTCTACTGAAGGGGGAAAGTGCTCTAAAGAAAGATGTTTTGGAGTGGGCTCAACTTGCAACTACATCTGGAAAATACCAAGCTCTCATGCACTTGGCGACCCATGGCAAAGGAGCAGATGATAATTTCAGAGAAGGAGCGCTTCAATTTGCTGATCCGAAGGTGAAAACATGGCCTCCAGTTCCTACATCCGAACATAGTCATGACATGTCCAACCTCAGCAAGTCTCAAATAAAAACATCTGATGAAATTTCCTCTTCTACATCTAGTACATCATTGCAAGCGCAAGAGGAAGAGCTTGTATTTTGTGGTCGAGGACATACTGGGCCTCGAAGGGGGAAGCTTGATCCCTGTCACTTGACTTCGGAGGAGATTGTGAAGGACCATGAGTGGCGTATGTTGCTAGTAGTGTTGAGTGCTTGTGAAACTGCCAAGGGAGAAGTGAAGAGTGAAGGAACTTTGAACCTTGCAAGAGCCCTTCTCATTAGTGGAGTCCCATCTACTATTGTCTCGCAGTGGAAGGTTGATGATGCATCTGCACCCACCTTGATGGAAGGTATGTATAGGGCCATGAAGCGTGGCTTGGATGTGGCATCTGCGTTGCGTGTATCTATGATGGACATGATCAACAATGACTACCGTATCCATCAATGGGCTCCTTTTGTTGTCATGGGGTTGGGCACAGTCACTCTACCAGAAACATTTCGAATCTAGAAGAACATACTGTCGGTAAATTTGCTATTCGAGAGTCAAGGTAGATGGAGGCTAGTTTGCTGCACATGTATTCCCAAGTATCCATATGATTCAACCAATCACAGCAACCTGTAGGTTGAAAAATGCAGTTCAATGATAAGAACTCTATTTCCTCAATTTGATAGGTTCAGTGACATTTAGCTGGAGTTTAAAGTGGGTGAAATATGTTTGAGGGACAAAAGATAGAAGTTAGGAGAAAGCCTATTGTAACTTACTATATAGAGTTTCTAGTACCGTAGTAAAATTGAGAGCAGACTTTGGAAGAGTCAAATAATTCAGTTTGTTATGTCTTATCCCCCCAGGTAGCTTATCATGGAATGCTTGCACCTGAAAGTTTATACACCTAAGCTAATGGATTAATATATTGACTTGTACAAACCACTGAAGTGCACATTAATTTCTTTCAAGTTTTGTGAACTAATTTCTGAGTTTATCGTGTTATGTTACTATACATGGGAAGGTTTTTCCTTATTATCTCTGCTTTGAAACATAATTATGTATTTGTTTGAATTGAGGGCTCTTCTAGCATGGAACACCAGTTAAGTGTTATCAAGAAAGAAAACCTCTATCCAAACAATACCCAATTTTCCATAATGCTATAACTTAGTTTGAGCAGACTCTGGGCTTGCAGTGCCCAAACTGAAAGACTTGACTTTCCTTCATAATATCGTAATGTTTTTGATGTAGCTCTGCAATATTTCAGAAAAGGGTTATTTCCCATAGTGACAAGATAAATAGGAGTCCTTCAATCAACAAGTAGGTACAGTTATGGATGCTTGAAATTGAAAGAAACAACTTGGCATTATGAACCTACTCACTGCAAGAGCAAGAGCGACTAATAGGCTACAATTCATTCTCCAACTAGGCTTGTATAGATTGACAATGGAGCTTGCAAGTAACTCACTTTCAAGGCTTCTTGAAACCTTTAGAATTCCCATTCCCATATACATTTGGATTCAAAGATTTGCACAAAAGCAAAAGAAATCATTTTGAATGTCAAAATCAAGTTTTAAGGAAAAAAAAGCTCAAAGGAATGGAAATGCAATGGATAGTGTACCACCTTTTAGATAAACTACTCCTATATAAAATTAAAAAATAAATAAAATGTCTCGAATTTAAGTCAAAGGTGTGGATATCATAGCATGAAAAAATTGCACATTGTGTTCAAAATTAGAGAAGTTGATCAGTGTTTGGGGAATGATCCCTTCTATTGCATTCCAATCCAAGGATCAATATGATCTTGGATCAATGCCCAAGAAGAATCAGCAACTAGTGTAAGATCAACTGATCAAAATTAGAACTTGACTGGTTGAAATTCAAATCATTAGGCAATAAAACCGGATACAATGAAAATAAGGTGAAAATTGACTGGTCAATAAAAAGAGGTGGAAAAATTACCTCTACTTATTCAAAGTAAGCCATAAATTGATTGTTTGGAAATAGAAAAAAACGGATATGGAAAGATCTCCAGAGGATACAACCAGATTTTGGCTGAGGCATCCAAAGACAATTCATTATCAATGGTAAGATTAGTT
Source organism: Rhytidiadelphus loreus (assembly GCA_947034895.1). Taxonomy (NCBI): domain Eukaryota; kingdom Viridiplantae; phylum Streptophyta; class Bryopsida; order Hypnales; family Hylocomiaceae; genus Rhytidiadelphus; species Rhytidiadelphus loreus. Next base: position 19,502,701 of record OX344764.1, read on the forward strand.
GAAGACTTCATATGCCTAACACCCAAGAAGGGTGCCTAAAGTTAATAATTCACTACATGTGAATTTAGCAAATATGGTACCTTCAAATCACCTCTGTTTATTTAGGGTATTTACAATCTACCAACAAATAAATTTAATGGCAACATGAAAGAACCAGTCAATGTGCAAAATGGGTGGAGAGGTCATTTTTATAATGAAATTTATTGTCCGTTATGAATCTCCAAAGGATATGGAATAATTTGCAAATGAGAGCATGCCCACTCATTGTCAAAATGTAGGAATTGTGTTCAAAGTAGAATTTTTGACCTCATTTTTGCATAATAGAATAACTTCTTTTTTTAAACTTTGAACTAAAAAAAGTTGGTAAGTCAAGTTAAATTTCATTTCCAAAAATCTAATTGAGATTTATAGCCTTTAGTCAAAAGTTATGGACAAAATTCAAAGTAGATGTTTAAAAATGTCAAAGAAAATGTCCTTTGACTCCCTTCCAACCACCCCTCTCTAAAATTTGTCTATAACTTTTGATTGGAAGCTCTAAATCTCACCCAAATTTTGGAGATGAAATTTAGATTTATTTATCATGTTTTCTAAGTTCAAAGTTTAAGAAAGAAGTTATTCTACTATAACAAAATGAGGTCTAAAATTCTACTTCAAACACAATTTTTGCTTTTGACTTAACTATGAGTGGTTGCACTCCTGGTAATTTTAATTTACATATCCTACATAAATTGATTTACTTCCTACCACCCCACTTGTATAAAAAGTTTGTCTTCTCATCTCATTGCAAACTAGTGAAACTACATGAAGTGCTTATTGAAATTGAAACACACGGATTCAAATTAATCGTGCAAAGAAATTCATCCAATTTATGTGCCATATAAAAGGAAAAGGAAATGGTTCATGCATAAAATGACGGGAAAATTAGCTTGTTCAAATTTACTACTACTCTCATAAGATGGAAGAAGGTAAGAACTGAATAAAATCAGGGCTTGGCTGGGCATACTCTTCAACAGTGAGATTCTGGACTAAATTTCTAAAGATTTTTCGGACGTTGTCCTAGATTCACAAGTGATGATTTCATAATCCTAATCCCATTAATCCTAGACTATCCAATCACGCTAAATCAAGTAGTGCGTACACCTCAAAAGTACTTGCACAAAGACTTAGGCAAGCATCTTTGCACAAGCAATTAGACATATTTGCCCCCATTCTTATTCATATTGGGGTTGAAAATGAAAATAATCAACAAATTGTAGAAAATTCTAAAAGTAACCAAAGCTTCCAAAAATGGGCATGAAGGTGGACCTCACACGTTTCACTATTTGCACAAACTTATGGAGAATTGGGTCACTTCATTCAAAAGTTGTGTGAGATGAGGTAAATTGTCACTAATGTCACTAACTCCCTCTCGGGGGGTTAGTGACAATCATTAGTAACAAATCACCTCATCTCACACAACACTTGCTCTAAGGTTGGAGCAATTGTCTCAAGGGCCTTTAGTACTTGCACAAAGACCTAGGCAAGCATCTTTCTCCAAGAAATTGGACATGTTTGCCCCTACTCTTATTCATTTTGGGGTCGAAAATGAAAATAATCAACAAATTGTAGAAAATTCTAAAAGTGACCAAAGCTTCCAAAAATGGGCATGAAGGTGGAATTCACACCTTTGACCACATGTACAAACTTATAGAGAATTGGATCACTTCATTCAAAAGTTGTGTGAGATGAGGTAATTTGTCACTAATGTCACTAACTCCCTCTTGGGCCTTGGGGGGGTAGTGACATTAGTGACAAGTCGCCTCATCTCACACAACACTTGTTTAAATGTTGGAGCAATTGTCTTAGAGGCCTTTAGTACTTGCACAAAGACCTAGGCAAGCATCTTTCTATAAGAAATTGGACATGTTTGCCCCCATTCTTATTCATTTTGGGATTGAAAATGAAAATAATTAACAAATTGTAGAAAATTCTAAGAGTGAGCAAAGCTTCCCAAGTGAGCATGGAGGTGAACTTCATACCCTTGATCACATGGGCAAACTTGTAGAGAATTTGGTCCCCTCATTTAGAAGTTGTGGGAATTCTTGTGATTTGTCACTAATGTCATTGACTCTGTCTCGGGGGGTTAGTGACATTAGTGACAAATCACAACATCTCCATGAACTCTTATACAAAGGTTGGAGCAATTGTCTCAAAGGCCTTTAGTACTTGCACAAAGACCTAGGCAAGTATCTTTGCACAAGAAATTGGACATGGTTGCTTTCATTCATATTTATTTTGGAGTTGAAGATGAAAATTATTTAGTCACAAATGTCACTCACCATGTCGTAAGACCAACGGTGCAGAGATGCTTCCACTAGTAAACAGGCTCTGGTGGGATGGGAATGTACGCACAAGACATACATAATTGTTGATATTCAAACATGTACATTGCAAACATTGAAAGAATCTGTACCCTGAGTAAGTTTTTATACTAATTTTGATTCAATAATGGAGGGCAATTTTAGAAATAGGGACGTAGCTCTCATTGAACACCCATAGAAAATGCCATAAGCCTAAATCTCAAAATTGAGAAATAAAGTTGAGGACTATATCCGAACTAAATACGCAACTATCACTGACACCCTCTATGAAAGGCCAAAAGAGCTTAGGGGGGTCATTTAGAGTGTTCATTAGAAACCACGTGCGAACAAAACTTTGGACCTCCTATATACTTTTTGAATTTTAAATAAAACAAAATTAAAAAAATATGAATTGATTTTCCTACTTTGAAAGTTTATGTTTTGAATTATTGATATTTTTATTTGTTAAGAATAATTAGTTACAAGTTTTTGAAGTAAAAAGATACACTGTAGAACTGAAAAATAACTTTCACACCTCTATATTATATAAGAAAAAATTGTCTAAAAAATGAACAAAAAATTCCTAAAAATAATTCATTATTGAAAGCTCATTTTGAGTTGAATATTGACTCAATGGTCATCTAAATGTGTCCTCTATAATTATTTGAGTTGAAAAACATGTCATTTGAGTTCATTTTCATCCTTTTCTAGGAATCATTTTATATTTTATTTGAGTTGGAAATTTTGGCAATAGAAAGCTATAGTCATTATTAAACAATGTTTAAAATTTTAGATTGAAATTATAGTTTATTAAAAACCACTTGTTCGCACGTGGTTTGTTATAGTAGAACTAAGTGCACCCCCCAAGCAAAAGAGCAAATCTCTATTATACTAAGAGCCAGCCTTGCAATTGACTAGAATATACTATGTCAAAATTGGAGAATAACGTGCCCAGACATAGAAACTTGCTAGCGGCGCTTCTTCTTAGGAGTTGGACTTCAAGGTGGGGACCACGCCCAGAATTTGAATTGTAACGTGGTTCAAAGTAAGGGGTCTTCACACGTGATTGACGCTAGTGGAAGCTAAGGGATCCTAGTTCCATCAAAGGACTGCATGCTACCATCTAAACTGGCAAGCAACGACAACACAACAAACATTAGTTTCAGTGATACTATGCACCAAAATCACGAGCCTGTAGGGCTCGTTTTTTTGGATGAATGTGCTTTAGAAAAGCACGGATCTTGGCACATGAAGACAAAGCAGTAGCATTGGCAATAGTCCCCCTACCTCTCTACTTGTAGATACATTATCTGCAATGGATCTGCGCATGGGTTTGTACAAAGTGTAGCCTAGATGGATGACAATTCCATACTGTGTTTGTATGAGGTTGCGCTAGCTTTGGTATTATGAGGCCAAATGCAACGTCATACATAAAATTCACTCACCTTACTTTCCTCTCTCAACATGCACGTCTATTTGTATAATAGCAATTCCAAGCATTATGGAGGGCGGAGTCTATGACAAACATGATATACTTGTACCACCACTTGTGGCTCTGAAATTGAGTGGTATAATCCCTTCATATCTAGTCAAGAAGATCCACACCGTGCATGTTGGTTTGATACTTAACTTGTTGCAGCGTGGTTGGAATCTTCTCACATTTTCCTTTCAACCAACGATGGGCAATGGCTAGTCCAATCGGATTAGCTGAGGTACTGAGAAATGCCACAAGCTTGTTGTCATACCAAACTGACGTAGCCATTCATCCACTCGAATGTGTGGCCCTCCAAAGTGAAGACTGAGGGTGGTCACCTTTCCTAAAGCTCATAAGCATGAAAGGAATCCCGATACGACATCCTTTTATTGTGCCAGTTGCAAAGATACCTTGGCGTAGGAGATTGTCAAAAAGTGATGGTCTTATAAATTTTTTATCTACACATACGTTGTGCCCTCGGTGTTGGAGGCCCATTGTCAATTGATGCACTACACATTCACCTAAGCCCACTTCTATCTCTCCTCTGTTTCCAAGGTATGGGATTGTATTCCAAATGTAGCCAAATGTGACACACACTACCGCCCAAAATTTGAAGCCATACCGTGTGGGTTTGGCTGGCATGTATTGCCGACAAGGACTACGAAAGCCTCAGTATTCCACCATCACTTCATCACATGTCAACTATTTCTTTGGATTGTAAAGGCTTTTCGAGACAATTACAAAGTGCTGCAGTAACCACTTGATCTTGAATAATTTGTCATATTCTGGGTTGGCCTTATCATGACATGTTGTGGCATTATCAATGCAATGAAAGCACTTTAAGAGTGATTCAAATCTATCCCGTGAAAACACAAGTGGAATAGTGCCGCAACGCCAAAACACATCCTCCTGCCGGTAGTTGTGAATGGAAGGTGTCGTTTTCAAACCCATCAAAATAGTAACCTCTAAAAAAGCATGAATCTCTAATCTAGTAGTTGGTGTCCATCCTCATGTCCATCGACTTCCACCATTTGACCCTACAGGTATGTCCCTTTGCCTCGGATAACTAAGGTTTGTAACCATTTGAGAAGTGTAGAGATTTATTTGAGATATAATGCGATCTATTGTCACATTATCAAACCAACAATCAAAAAAGGATCGTATAGTTGGCTTATTTCGCGTGAAGCGTTGAATAGGTTCTGGAAATGGTCCTATAGACATATCAAATTCTTTCTAATACAACACATTGGTAGGGATCTACAAATCTATACTCCATGTAGTCTTCTATATCAAATGGGGTCTTATCTACCTCATCTACATTTTCAGGCTCAAGAAGAAGCCAATCGGAATTGTCATCATCTAAAAAACAATTACTTGTAAAATCAGAGAAGTCAAGCACCCATCCTCTCTCTCTCTCTTGAATTTGTTGTCAAGTCATTGACGCCATGAAGCTCCAACACCTCAAATTTGATGCCACCTTGTCTTGGTGGTCTCACAAAGCCATTGCCTGATGCATCAAATGAAATGGTATCAACAACGTCACATGCTTCCACTACATCCTGATTTTGGAGATGGTTGATGCTCTATCCTCCATTGCTGTCACTAGTAGTTATTTCCCTGTCCGTTTCAATGACTAGAACCTCCACTATAGTTGGAGGTATGGGTTGCGCTTGGCAATCAAGGCGTATACCTTCCCAAGCAATTGGCCCCGCCTAGGGCTTGGAATTTGCTAGGTCAATCACCACATGCATCCAATCCTATGTTTGGGCAACACTATCGAAGGCCGCCTACAAATTCACCGTGTGACCGAGTAAAACTGCGGTAGTTGGTCCTTCTTCAATGCCTACTTGTAATGGCCCCAATGGCAAGTGGTGAAGCTTGTCCCTAGGCAAATTGTTTCTAAACGGACTATTTGGACCAATCTCACACCTTATTCTACATCTTACTCCATGAAATCTATGACCTCCTCCTGAGGTTGGTGAATGTGATGGCAATCTGTAGTAGTATTGCTCAGATTCACCACCCTGCTACAAAATTCTAGATTGGAAGACAAGTAGCGACGTGGTACCAAAAAAAATTGTAGGTGGAATCCACCTTCTCAATTTTGAAGGCTTTCTAGTGCGCGGCTTGCTACTTTGAGACGTTCTCTCTCCCTACCAATTACCTTCATCCCTCCCTATTTGCAAACTACATTCCCCTACTTCCCCAATTTGAAACCCTAAATTTGGATTTGTCCCACCCCAATTGCCAAATTCAATACCTCCATGTACACTTAGTACATTACATGTTTTTTGAGGCCTGGGAGAGCCCGTTTCAAGGCTGTTCCCCTTCACCGTTCCCCGCAGTGAAGGACAGCCAACTGTCAAAAAAAAAATTAAAAAAAAAAAAAAAAATTTAAATTCTTCAAATGATAAAAGAAGTTGAATTTTTTTTTTCCGGAAATGACCTGGTCGCCTCTTGACCACGTAGAACGCTGAAGTGGTAGGCCAGCTATCTGGTTCCCTGCGTTCTCGTAGTAGGGGAACCCACAGTCTCTTAGAGGCCTCAAAAACCATCTAATGATCTCAACATATGAAATTCCTTGAGCATGGCTTGATTCCCCAATTTACCCCCACCTCCCGTACACTCACCATCGAGACCCATCCTTCCCCCTTTTGTACTCCCATGATAATTGTTGGAGAATCTCCTCACGCTAACTTGAGGTGGACACACTGATTACCATGTTCATTTGTGACGTGAGCAAGGCCTCGCTTTGGCTTTCGGAGTGTGTCCAAGTGGCCACCAATGTCCTCCAAATCTTTTGCCGTTGTTGAGCATGTCTTGCTTGTAAACCTGTTGTTGCTTTGGCCCTTGCCTAGCACTTCATCGTTCAAGAAGTTGGGTCACTACTCATTAGGAAAAAAATGAACCCCCAAAGAGGCCACTTCACAATGCAAAAATTTGGGTGGCAATGACCTTCTCAACTCACTAATTGAGCCAAGATTTGCATGATGAGCTCAAATATGTCATGATGGGCTCAAGATTATACAATCCATCTCCACAATCTCACAAATCAACAGTCCAAAATTTAGGGGCGAAAATGTTCCATCCTAGTTGGAAGTCGACGTGGATCCTTGTTGGAGGTCAATCTAGAGAAGCGGGAGGTCGATTTTGGCGCAAAGCTCCAACAAGTTCTTGCCATTCCAACCACGGCCATAGGTGATTGAAGCTGATTTTAAGGTACCAATCCCAACTAGCGCTCACAAGAATTCAAATGCAATTTGATTATTTTATTTGAACAAATGTAACACCAACAAGCATTTTTTTGTAGTCCAAAAATAAAAATAAATGAATTTATCATCTTGATTTGAATTTTCTTGTTGGAAGAGAAACACACTATATACGCATGGGGTGGTAAGAAGTAGAACAATCCATGTGGGATATGTTAATTGGAATTAATAGAACCTTGAGAACTCATAGTAAAGTCAAATTAACATATCCCACATCGTTTGTTCAACATCCTACCACCCCCTATGTATATAAAGAGATTCACTTCTTAATTGAAAACTCAAAAAACAAGTAGAAAATGCATTTGAAGCTATGAGATGTAGATTTCAATAGATTCAAATGTCAAATTTTTTTGTATTTTATATTTGAAGTGGGAAACCGTCACCGCACATTGAAGTGCTTCAATGCTTTGGGGGATGGAGAGTTCAATGCAAGCCAAGATAAAGAAGGCACAAGAATTGGGGGATAAAGAGTCTCATGCAAGCCAAGAAGAAGAAGGCGCAAAAATTTGAAATGGAAATACTCAATCTTTCAAGGAAATTGTGGTTCATGATGACTCCATCATGAAGGATGGAACACACGCCTCTTCCAAATTCTAAAACGCCAAGTGGCCACAAGTGGCTACAAGCAATCCTACGTGTTCGTTCTAATGAGGATGTGGCTACTTTCATACTCATGCAATTAGTATAAAAATTAGTAAGGAAACTCGCGGCTTCTTTTGGGGTTCAAGTTTTTTCTAATGTCGTGCAGAGGAACAAATTAAAAAATTCAAGAATTCCTCGATGATCACCTTCAGGGTATAGCTCCTTTTAGCCCAACAACCTCGCAATTCGACATCGACACAAGTAGTGTCAATTTTGTAGTGCCACATTGTCGCCCCAGTGATGGTTTTGATGTGGCTTCAGCAAGAACAACAAGAAATCTTCTTATAATCAGTTCACGACATTTTGCACAACATTCTTGCTTGCACCTCTACCCAAGGTCCAATGAAACAATTTATCTTGCATGTCGAAGACCTCTTCCTTTGTTGCACGTTCAGCCTACAACGTTGTTGTTATGGTGCTCCGAATCCAAGCAAAATCCAAATTGTTGCTACTTGGAGTTTGTAAGTGCAAGTAGTGCGCGTGCTGAAAGCTCTCCACTCCCCACTTTTCCAAAGCCGCTTTCTTTTGGCACTCAAGAAAATGATGCATTTCTACACACTCCCCACTTACACTTTTCATAGAGTCTTGGAAATGTACTGATTTGTCCCCGAATCTTACAAAATAATTTGTGCTTGCACAAGTACCTTTTGCATTGTAAACACATCAGATTTTCTCAACAATCATTGTCACCTACTCCACATGCAAAAATGAGTACTACTCTCACACTTAGCACGGCTCTTTCCAATGAACTCCGTAAACCCTACTAGCTTGTTTCTACCATGGCAAGTGGATCCAAAGCCCAATGGCCTTCGACCAGCCCCTTCTGGTCATTTTTTGGACATTTCTCCAAACTACCATGTCTTGGGTTTGTGTTTGAAATCTGTAAGTACAGTCTATCCCTCGACACGTACAAGTCCATCTGCATATTTTCATGATTATTGTCCTTTTTGAGGCTGTCAGCTAAACCCATGCTTAATCCCAACCACTCTTGAAAATCTTAGATGTTAAGCCCCTATTTAAAATTTTAAGTAGCTAGAAACTGACCTCTTTGACGATCTAGGGTTAAGGGTCGTCTTCACGTATTGATCATAAACACGCAAACTGTCCACATTGGTTCTTCTACCTATCATCAGTTGTCCTACAATACGTAATTAAATTTGCTAGATATTTCAATGAATTGATAGATTTAAAGGTATATTCTTCCTTAGTGTTAAAGAGTGTTGCTACTAAGGATCTTAGGAGCAAATTTGGACCTACTTCTAGATTTACATTACAAACATCACCCCTAATACCAAGTGTGAACATACCATTACACTAAAATGATGTCATTTTAACTGCTCTTACCTTCACTACACAGGTGTTTTTCTATTGCATTAATGTAACTTCACATTAAATATACAACTTGCTATCTATGTGGTAATGGGCCATTTGTAATTCCTATTAAACTTATGATTCAAACTATTTTGTACAGTAGTTCGTCCTTCCATAACTGCAAAAACCACTACACATTCCACTACATGAGCATATTTTTTAGATTAATAAGGTAGTTGACCCATACCTAATCACCCTCCTATTCCTGACCAATAGATTGTTGTAGTTCGCAAAGGTTGAGGAGCAATTCTGGCACATTATGATTGGCTGCAAGGCTATGAATATTACAATCGGCCCTTGGTCGATTTTGCAATTAGCCTATATCACTATTGTAGGTCAAGAAAAATCTTTCACTAAAACATTCATAATAATTACGTTTTGTGTAATAAAATTCTAAAAAAATATACAATCCTTCAAAATTCTATTTTTGTACAAAAAAAAATTTGGCACTCAAAAAACCTGTGCTCCAAATATGTGTAATTGCTTAAGTGATCAGGTATGGGTTGTCTCCTATATATGAGAGTTCAATTTGGTATGAACATCCCCATGCACTCTTGAAGTGGGAATGATGTACTATGTAGTAGATAATTAATTCTTGGAGGCCTCATGGGGATTATATATACCATATGTTGGGGTCCGATTTAGTAGGCCCCATATGAAATCATTTCTTTTAGTTAAATTTTTTTTCATAAACTCAATTTAGAATTTCTAGAAGTTGAGAATATTTCATAACCTTAAGCACAATTAAAAGTATTCCATGCCCTTTAACAATATGGATAGCTTTATTGGTACTTGAGGCTTTACTGATACATGTGGCTCTACTAGTACTCACGGCTACAGTTTCATAGTTTTTTTGGAGGATTAAGATTATTTTCATTCATACTTTCTACACTATCCAATTATGCCATGCTATAATTTTTGAAATTTTCATTAGATGCCATATTTTCATTATATTTTGAATTATTTTTTAACGAATCTAATCCTAACCTAGGGTACAATCTTGTATTTTATTCTTAAAATACAAAGTATGTACTAAAATATGAGAAGACATAAATTGTTAGATTGATAATTTCACAATTAATGTTCTTTAATTGAAAATCTTTTTAATATCTAAACCTTATCATTTGAAATGCAACAACATACACTACAAGAAACAGGTGATCAGAATGACTTCAATAAACAACTACAAAGAAGTCATTGTAATCACCTTGACTATAAAACGACTTGAGGTCCCTACAGTCGTTGTGGTCAAGTCGTTTAGGTAAACGACTGCGTTTGTATTATCACCATCCATGTATACCTTAGATGTAGGAGTTGATGAAAAAGAAAGAGAAAAGGAGTAAAGAAAGAAGGAATAAAGAAAGAGGGAAGTTGACCAGACACAATGGATTGAAGTAATTCTAAAGTCATTCTACAGTCACTGTGTAGTGGCAATGGACCCCTTTTAAATCTGACATGGACATCCACGTCAATAGTCAATTTATTTTCTCAAATCTAGGAAATTTGAATATTATTTTCTGAAATCTAGGATTATATCCTAAAATCTAGGAAATTTGAATATTATTTAATAAAATTTAGGATTATATTCTCAAATCTAGGAAATTTGAATATTATTTTCTAAAATCTAGGATTATATTTTAAAATCTCTAAAATTTGGATATCATAATTTGAAATCTAGGATTATAATCTAAAATCTAGGTATTTTGAATATAATTTCTGAAATCTAGCAATTTTGTGAATATTATTTTCAAAATTCTAAAAAAATTGAAGATTATTTTTAAGATCCAATAAAATGTGCAAAATGAATACACCATATACAAATATATAATACACAATATTTTGCATATGTCAAATGGCTTCTTAAGCCACTTAGTGTGTGAATACAAAGAACTCAAATGACAAACCTTTTATACAAGTGGGTGGTAGGAGGCAAGACAAACGATATGGGATTTGTAAAATTCTAATGCAGTAATAAAGTAGTGACACGAAAGTCATTACGTAGTCGCCTTAGAGGAAATCGCAGTCAGAATACAGTCGCATAGTTTACTCACTTTTGACTATGGCCTCCACAATGGAATTTATTAAGTCCACAATGGAATTTATTAAGTCCACATTGGAAGTTTAACAATGTTGTGAACAAAAACTAATGGATGAAAGATAAACATTGTAAAAGTTTTCAACCTAGTTCCATAAAAATTGGAATGAAAAATTGTTTTTCTATCTCTTAGAAGTGCTAAGTGTCATCTAAAATTTAGTTTTTGGCCTTTGCATTGTCAATCTAACTTAATTTTTTCAGTTTGTTTTAAAAAAAACATTAGTAAATAGAGAGAAAAATCAAAAGAAAAATAAGTCTTCAAGAGTGCATTATTTTAATTAGAATGGAAAATAATAATAAAAACATAAAAAGTAATAAAATATTGAAAAGAGAGTAATTATTATTATTTTTTAAAGTAAGTTGAAGAAAATTACAATTCATGAAATAGATAAGAGAAGTAAAAAGAAGAAGAGAATGTAAAAGAAGAAAAGGGATAGGAAGAGAAAAAAAGATTAAACAATTTTTTTAAACGATACAACATCATCTCTAAATTGCATCCATTAATAATCAAGGAAGCACATGACAATACCCTTTCAAATTGTGTTTTGTGGAGTTTTCTATTTCAAAAAGGTGTAGTGACAATTCACTCATTTTGTAGTCACGCTATAGTGAAACTCTTTTTGGAAGGAAAATTGCCTTTCAGCCACATCTTTCTTTCTGTCCATTTTCTTTTTCTTTTTCCAACATGAAGTTGTAACTTTCCAAAACTGAGCTGTTGGGGTTCATTAGAAGGAAAATGAGGCCCCCAAAGGGCCGCGAGTTATCTTGAGGTTCCCAACCTCGGGAGCTCTGGTGATTTGAAAAATGTAAGATGCTGATGTGGTGGGAATCAGTTTCCCACCACATTAGCATCTTCATTTTGCTTCTAATGCTTGGAGTCATTTTCTAGTCTCATTGAAGTCACTTTCTAGTCGCATTGGAGTGACGAGCAGTCATATAATATGACTGCGTTGTAGTCTATACAAGTCAATGACGTTGTGAACGAAATACAGTGGATGAAACTTTCCCCTCGTGGACTTTTCGTCCTATAGTCGCACTCCTGACTGTAAAATGACTCCGCTACTATAATTCTCACAACTTTGGTGCAATTAGGGAATCCGAATCATTCTGAAGTCGTTTTGGTCAAGCAGTCATTCTCTACAGTCACATTTCTGCCCATTTTCTTGTAGTGATAGATGTACAATATATGGCCATTTTGCAACTTCTTAGACACGGAAGAAGAACAATAATGATCTAAATTGGAAGTATGTGCCACGTATCATTAGATCCAGCTCAACATAAATACAAACTTTTGTGACTAGTGTATATGTCAATTCATGCACTTTGAATGTTGAAATTACAAAAAAAACCCCATATAACAACCCAAATTGAACTTCTTAGACCTTTAAGAGTTAACCCTTGAAGGACCAAACTACATTTTTTGGCAACATAGGAATTTGAAGAAGCTCACTACAAATGGAATTTTTGTTTTTTTTCTTTGAAATTATCTCATAACATGTGCCCAAGGAATAGCTTTAAAGCCCAACAATTTTCATAACTTTTGACTACATGATTAAAAAGTTATTGTATGACATGTAATTTTCTTTGAACTATCAGCAGCTTGGGCAACACAGAAAAATACATGGAAAGCTTTAAATCATTCCATTTTGACTAATGAGATGAAAGTTGTGAGGAGTTTTGATTTGCAAGTAGTTATGGATTCTCTACTCTAGTTATAGATTTGAGACAAAAACAATTGGTGTTTCTTGCAGTGATCCTAGTATTGAAAGCTACCTCAAGATAATGCCAAGTCTCTTGTGGCTTACTATAGTCATATCTTTGATTTGGTCCTTGATTTCCTTGGTACGTGCTAATTTTAGGTATATATGTCGTAACCAGCTCTCACTGTGTGCATCTATTTGCTAGACAGTATTTCATCTACAAGCAGGACAATTCATTCGTAACCACACAATATTCATCCAGGAAGACAACAATTACATGAATTTTCATCCGGGGACAGAGGTGGTTCTGTCGTGTAACCAACTTCCCCGCCTCCCTGAAGCTCGAAGGTTACGTAGTCCATAGGCTTCCTTCTTTTCTTCATCATGACCTCTGAGTTGTTGGCTGGAGTGGTGGTTGCCACAGTCGGGTTGCCTTCCGGGGTTAGTGGTAGTTTCTGATGTTGTGCTGGATCCGCTGGAAGGTTCTTCTTTCTCGATCGCGTCCCACGGATCTTCCCGCTCGTATATGCTTCGCATGGTCGATCTCCAATGCTTATAATTGTGTCCATTGAGGTGACTCTTCTCCGACATTATCGTGTCCAGTGATCCACTTCTAGCCACTTAATTCGCAATGGTTGGATCGATCAGTGAGTCAATGTAGTGATTTGGTTCTAGTTACTTCTAGCTGCTGCTCACGGGTTCAATCAACGAGGGAGAGAGAAACGGAGTTAGATCTAGCTAGGATCAAGTCATGCAGATTTGAGAAAAGAAAAGGGGTGACTGTCCACGAGATCGAAAGCTACTCTGATACCACGAAGAAGTCCAATGATACACCGATTGATAAACAGACATTTTATTTCACAAGTCTAACGCTTACTCAGTAGAACACGTCATTAATTCCCACACACTTGCGCAGGCAGAGCATCGTTTCATTAATCTCAGAGCCTGCGGCGGAAACCCTAATCCCTAAAGAAGATGAACAGTGACTGTCTGCTCACGAGTAAAATCATTCAACATGCATGTCTCATACTCTCGTGCCGTCGTCTTCTCCAGACTCTCCAGAGAACTCATCTGCTTTCCCGTGTCGCCCACACGTGTCGTGCCACACAATTATTAGAGCCACCACGAAAATTAGAGCTGGAATGCCCAGACCCAAGCCTAAGCCTAATTCGAGACCCAAATGCCGTGACTTATCGGCACCAGCACATTTACCGCAGCAGCTCAGCTTGCGCAATGTGGTGATGTCCGCGTCGAAGCTACTTGGACAGACGATATTTGATGCTTGCTCGGATTGACTGCACGTACTACTCACTGACTGCAGTAAGTTCCGCCAGAATCAGTGTCAATACGTGAATACAGTCTAATCACAGTGAAAACTTGCTCAGTCTTTCAAATGTTGATCTCTAACAAACGAAGTAAAAGCTCTTGACCATTTTGTGTTTTTTCATAATTAATTAAGGAGTCCTGGAAGTTTCTCTTCTAATAAAGGTTTGTAATGAAGGTATGTAGTCACGGTGATACTTGTATGGATGTAGGATCATTCACAAGGAACATACTGTCTTTATTCTTACGCCAAGTTATGGCAACCCAAAGTAGAGTTGGAGTTATTTTTCCCTCTCTCAGATTGTTAGTTGAAGGTCCCTTATCAAAGTCATCATGGTTGTGAGAGTGATACCATATAATATGTAAATTCACTAGAAATAAAACAATCAACTACGCTACAAGAGGCGAAGAGGCTTTGTCCTTCTAGAACTAGATAGTTCACTTTCCAAGTAAAGTTCTACTCAAACTTTCTCACATGTTTATTTTTTCAACGCAAAGCCTCTTCACTCCCATTTGGTCCAAACAAAATTTAATCTTATACTATTAATTGATTGCAGCAACAATGAATCAATTGATAGTGGATGAGGAAGGGTTTTTGTTGTGTAGTCTTCACATACCCGATCGAGGCAAGATATTGTATTAATTCCGGTTGATGCATTGAAATTGGAGCTGAGATTTGCTCTATTTCTTACAGCTTGTTCAATTGTGTCTCCATCGATCGTGTAGACTTCCAGCAACTTGGTCTTGAAGATGTCGATGGCCGCAACCCCTACAAGCTCTCCATTGCTGCTGAAAACTGAACACCACATAAAATCAGCGAAAGTGATCACAGGGCTCTTATGAATAGTGAGATGTCACATGTCCTATATATTGAACATGCTCCAGCTGAGAATGCACGAAGCAAATTTTGCATCACATAATGCCAAGTCCAGTGATATGGCAACCGTGTCATTGTCTCGTTGGCTACAAAGAGGAGATCAAATCATAACGCACACCAGTAGTCCTATTTATTCTATGCCCTCTTCGATCAATCATTAAGCACAGGTCTAAACTATCGAGATTGGAAAGAACTTTGCATTACGTTTGCTCTCAAGCCTTGAGGCTCTCAAACATCATCTAATTCATGAAACAGCAATCCATAGAATTGGCGGGACTCTAGCGTCAAAAAATATGACATATATCTTCGCAAAAGTCGGTCACAAAGTAGGATAGGTATGGATTTATGTTTCAGGCCGTGCGTCCTGAAAATTGTTAACGTATTGGAATACCGTCAAATTTTAGAAATTGACACAATAATGCTAATGCAAGAAGTTTGAAGGTGAGGTGGTGTCTCAATGGTTGGGAAGAGGACTACAATCCACAACAAAATCTGTCAGCCCCTCTCACTTGCACTTACAACCCACAACAGAAAGAAGATAATGTGTGCAACCATTGCAAGGAGATCCAAGTTCCCAAACTTATCCTCGATCTTGATCGAAGTGCAGTATTGGATTTTGAAATCTAAAACTTTAGCTGTTATGATCATTTACCATACTTAGAATCAACAGCTTAAAAGATGAGCACAAGACTAATTAACACAACGACCTAATAACTAGAATGAGATTTACTACATGTGTCGTAGTATTCAACATATTCCAGTTGAGAGTTGAACATGATGCGTAATGTGGATCCCATACCTGCCTTACTGAGGGTGAAGGTCTTGTTGTCCACCTGGGAGTAATCCTGGTACTCAGTACTGTAATCGATGCCGCTGTTCACGTAAGTCGCATGGACGTTGGCCAGGAAGGAATAGTACGCTTCCAAAGCAAGCAGTGGATTCTGGAAAGCAGTGTCGTCCAGGACCTCGAAATACCCTCGAGCAGCGCACAATTGACTGGCAAGGGGGCTGGCACCGATGGCTGCAGTACTGGGAGGGAACATGTACAAGAACACGCTGATGTTGTTATTCTTGATCGAGTCCCACGGTAATGCGGCATTGCTTATGGCACCCACAGCGTCGCTGTCCGTGATCAATATTATCACCTGTTGAGGTTTACCATGTTAAACCCTAAGCATCACAATTGCCCCAGCATTTTATTCTACTTTTGATACTTTTGAAGGATTTCATAGTCAATGTCCAGTGATGATGGAATAGGTTACGTACGAATGGGATTTGGACACAACAAGGACATTTGTACAATTTCCATGGACACCAGAGGACATTTTTTTCAATTTCCATATATTCTCCTGTGTGAGACCCTTTTGTAGAGATTCTCTTTTGTTCAATTTCATTTATTTTTTGACCACCACTTGGAATGCTCTTCATTCTGGTGATTTAACATGAGAATGAACATACTAACGCTGCTGTTTTATTATCAAGTCCCAACGTAATGCAGAGGCGTTCACAGCCTTGTTGTCAGCGATCACCACATTTATGCCCCCTCTTGAGCGCCTTTTGTTCCATTTTCATTTATTGTTGATCAACACATGCTATCCTCTTCACGGATTCAATCTGGTGATATAAAATTATAGCCCAATCTGCAATATGTTTTTCACAACGTGAGTAATCGAATTGGTCATATTAACATTGTGAAATCTGCGCTTCAGGGGGTCAGTTGAACGTCATAGCAAGAGGGGAATGTTGAACCAGTTCCTCCTCGTGAGAACCAAACACTTCCAAATCTTCACTTGGTATAAAGAGACTTCACATTTAACTTCAGACAGTTGAGTGGACATAAATTTCAGCCAATTTCGGATTTGAAGTGATGGAGTTTCAAACAATCATAGTTTGTGATACCAAAGTTTCATTGTGCATTTCAAAATTGTATGGCTATGCATATTATCTCGCTGCCGATTGTAAAGTGATTCAGTGCAGATTCGATTGATTGATAGGTTTATACCCAAATGACATAGTTTGTGCATTTTTGACTATTATCTTTTAGTACCATCCTAAAACGTTTAGAGATTGAAAATGTAAACAATACGAAAAATTACTTACGAACATTGAAATGACAGTGAAAAAAATGCCAGACTTAAATATTAACCTCATCATTCAATCGAATTGAAACATCACTAAATTAGACGATAGTCAATGCGGAGGGACTCTGGGTTGACTGAGTAGGGTAGAGAATTGCAGACCTTCAGATATTCGATTGGGATTTCTGTACTACCAAAGCCTGCAGAAGTTGTGATAACTTGGCTAATTGCGTCCGTGATGTTGCCCGGGGGGACAGAGCTTTGATTTGGCGAGGAAAGCGTTGTGGTGAAAATTCCAAAGTCAGGGTGGGAGGAAGTGTTCGTCACCCTCACCTGCGGAAATCAAAGTGAAACAAGAAGCCCCACTTGAGTTCCAACTCATATAAAATAAATTCCTGTCAATGGTTTCCGTTGACCAAACCAACGAAATGCTGCATTGCAACTGTAAGGTAACTTACCTACACCTAAATGCCTAGCTAAATGCCTCTGACGAAGCAGTTGAAAATTGTTCCTAATATTAAATTGTCTAATTTTTTGTTTAATCTTGTTGAAAGTCAAAAGAGAATTCTAGATCCCCTTCTTAGGTATATTTTGAGCATCATATACATAAATTATAAATTTTCAGGTTGTTGATATAGGCGTATATAAAAGCGATCCAAGGTTCTCATGAATAGAGGTGGTGCATTTGAGGCAGGAATTTGAAGGGGTCGCCGGTGAGTCTTAAGAAGGGGTCAGAATTAGGTGTGGTTACCTTGTATCAGACCATATTAAGGTTCATGAGCCTGCTACAGCAATCCAGTCTACAGTGGCAATATAGACGCACCTTTGAATTCATGTTTTCTTGCTCCCTTCACCTGCCACAAGGCTTGCATCCTGTAATAGAAAAAAAAAAGCTTGGCATGGAAGATTCAAGGATATTATGACTTACTGGTTGAACAGACAAGGGCTTCACGCTTTCTTGATCGAATGTGAAGATGTTCACATAGTCGTCCTTGGTGGTAGTATTCAAAAAAGACTCGGTAACTCCGAAGGCTGCCGCCAAGTTGCTATCACTCCTTGTGGACGGGATAATCTCGGCCATTGAAGACCCACTGTCAATCAGTACCATTACGGCCTTCTTCACGTTCGTCGTTGATGTGAGGTACCTGTGATAAACACAAGTTAGGGCATGATTCTGGGCGCCAAAATTTGCGACGTTCATCTGCACAAAGCTCTAAAAGCTAGGATTGGTATAGGTTTACGTTTCAGGCGTCAAAGCTCGTAAGTCGCGGAATTCTGCCAATTTAACGAAATTGACGTTCAATTGGGTCACTTACAGGAGAAATCCAATATGGAAATTGGACTACTGTAATGTCCTGTTGTGTCCAAATTCCATTCCTAGTGTATCATTGCTAGACATTGACTACGAAATTCTTCAAAAATTCCATACATGGACATTTTGGATTTCTCCTATGACTGATGGAGAATGCAGCACTAGCTTTTTTCATATCTTAACAATGTGATTGATAAGGGCGGCTCAATATTTCACTGAGATCTTCTAAGTTCAAGCCAATAATCAGAGTGAACTGGGATAACATTAATTCTACACTGTTGGGACTGAGCACCTTCTAAACTGTAGAGAACTATCATAACTTTCTGGAGTTCTGAAGAATATCAAGGTGTTGAGGATCATGCATGTCTGACTCAGTGTTGCTTCAAAAAAACTGGCCTGGCTTACCATAATCTTCGACGAGGATCGTAGCTGCCACAGTCTGCTTCATCCTGCACATAACGTTGTGCAATTCTTCCATTACTGAGTAATACAGGTGTTCTTATGCACTGAAACTAGGAGAAACAATCAACTGCGTTTCCATTGCTTAACCTTTGTTTGAACTATTACAAAATACCATCAGCAGAACTTTGAATTTTTTCCCTCAGTGCTACATTTATTTATTACCATTCCTGGAAAGATCCGAAAAGTGCCATCAACTGAGCCGAAATACAAACGAAAGAAGTAGGTGTTGCTCGAAAGTTTTTGGAATAAACTGTCCAAGTTCCTTTGAGCACAAATTTCTCGAAGTTGTCCCGGAGTTATGTAGTCGGTCGAAGCGTACACTCTTGGCACTCTGTCATCGAGATTGCAAATCACAAGAGTTATATTAAACCTGCCATTGACTGCACCACCCACAAGTTTTTTAAATGACTTACCGAATTATTAATTGTGTCTAGCTAGTAATTTGAAGCTTCTTACAACTATTGATGTTGATTCGAGAAAAATAGTTTTAAAATAATTATATATATCTCGCGATTTATGATGTACTTTGCCGTAAGTATCTAAAATTATATAAAAGACAGGTGTTTCCCATTCATCGCACATCCACTGTACAAAGTAATTTTCGCTTGCCTGAAGAGTCGAAGTTGGTCATATGATACTTTCCTATAAAGCAACAATTGATGACTATGATGATATAGTGCGCATGAAGTAACCAAATTTCTTACAAGATGAACAAACTTTTCTGGCAACTTGTACGGGTACAGCACACGGCACTACAACCGGAAAATGAACTGCAGGGTGCATGCACCTTGTATAGTGTTCCCCTCATACCAGGATTTTGCCCCCACACTGCTGGAGAATTGTGAAAGCATTCGCACACCTATTGATTATTTAGTCAGTAGATATACTCAGAGAATCTCCTCACTAAGCTTTTCAACAGATCCAGATAGAATGGATTCAGGTGGAAAATAATCAAGTTACCGACAGACCTTAGAAAGCTTCTGGAGAAGTCGAAGTATCTCAACGGGCAGTTGTCTTTGCAGTTGGGGTTCTGGAGAACTCCTTGGCATGCATAGCCGGTAGTATTGGCATGCGTCAGGGGGCATGCTAGCCGGCTACACGTTGACTCAGCATTACAAGTACTCAATAAATCTGCAATTCGCACAAACAAAAGGATGACTTCTTTGCAGTCAATGAAATCATCGATACTAGCAGGAAAGAGTTCGCCGTGAAATCGAAAGACAACAATGTTTGGGTGGAACATTCATACCACAAGAATTGAGATCATTCGCTTGCACTTGGTTCACAAGTTCTCGAAGGTTGGCTTCTGTTTGGTTGAGAAGAAGATCCGCCTGCGGTGATACTTGACCACTCACTCCCAGAACCAGGCCCAACAGAACCAGAATGAGGAATCGAATGGACATATCCATTTGTGTAGTATCAGCAACCTCAGGCTCACAACAGTCTGTACTAAAGAGATCGGAAGAAAACAAAAAAGGCTGTGGCCATGTTTTATGCTTAACTAGTAACACAAACTGTGGATTCCAGGCGCACTTGATCTGTGTCACTTAATTGTGAGCAACCCTACCCGATGAACTCTCTATGGTTTAATGCGTAAGATGCACTAGAGTTTCTCATGAAGAGAATGTGAGCTCGGCAATACATGTCGGTATACATGTTGTCACTTCCGTGGGGTAAGCCTAAAGAAATCTTGTGACGATCTTTCTTCAATGAACTCATCAATATGTTTTGGCAAAGGAATTGAGCAACGGTGACAATGGAAAATGGATCACAAGGAGGAAGAAACGTCACCAGGGAAACGTCGAAGACATACCTGAGATAGTGTTCGATTAGTCTTGAGGAAAACTGTCTGTGCCCGAGTGGCCCTTGGTGGAGAACATTGGCTAGCAGGGAGATTAAAGGAAACATGCTTGTTACGAAGCAGATTTGGTATTTAGGTACCTTCAAGTGTCAACTCACTTCTCAACTTTCTGAGGAGATTGAGAAGTTTGAGAGAAGTCATTTGCAAGTAGAATCAAGACATTCCAACAAGAAATGAATTTTTTGTGATTTTTTTAAAGTTGGTTGGGACTAAATTGGTAAAGCATGGGTAGACCCATGCTAAACCCACACACTAATGTGCCCTTTCCCAAATTGCATTGTTCATGATGTTAAAGGAAATCTACAAAACTTGAAATTAAAAAAAAATTAAATTTGTTTCTTAGAGATTGTATTTAAATTGTCTATACAAAAAGTTTTTGATTCATTCCATTTGGATTTATGATGTGAAAGTTATAAAGCATCTTGTTTTGGAGGTAATCAAAGCATCTTCTTGAAATAATAATGCATAGGATTGGGTTTTGAGCTCAAAAGTTTCATAGGATTAACTTTGAGGGTTTGATAATTAGAACAATCTCACCATTTGGATTAGAGTGTTCTAATTCCATCTTGGAGCTATTAATGATTTAGTTCTTCCGTCTATACTAAATAATTTCTTACAGAATGAAAAAAACTTTGAAAAACAAATTCCCTACATTCTCAATTCAATTCTTCAAGATAAAGAAAATTTAATTCAACATATGTAGTGCAAAAATTTGAAGTTAAGAGGATTCAAAGTCTCATAAACTAGGTTGCCTAAGTGCCAAAAAACTATGTATTCTGCACACTTTGAACTCATTTATCTTGCAATCAATGCAGTCAAGGGTTCTGAAATTAATTCCACACATTCTCATACTAGTCTATTGCAACGGTTGGATATGTAGGAAATGCCATTATTAAATATCTTTGCTCTTTAGACTAGAGATGGGAGTTTTTAGTGGTTTCTAACCCAAATTTTTAAGAAAAGGCCTTACAATTGTAACCAGTTGAATTAACCCTTAAAAGAAGAGATTGGTCATCATAGAACTCATCCTTTTTGGCATTGTGTAAATCATTTGCTTCAAAAAACCGAAGAGCACTCATTAGAGGTCAAACAATTGTGCAAGACCTCTCCTTTCCACACAAACTTCTGAGTGAGGATGAACTTGTCCTCTTGAGATTCTTTGGACAATAAAAGTCCGCAGTGTTGTTCAAGAGTTGAAGAACCGTGAAACGCTTTTCCATTCCAACACGGCATCACCTGGAAAATTCTGAATATTCTCATGATTGAAATAAGAATCAAATTCTGAACTATTATAACAATTTAATCTTCTTGTGAGTGTTGTGATCATAGCAGAGCGAGTATAGAATAGGGTCTACCAGTTATTTTAGATCTGTAGGCAGATTCTATTGTATGGGAACCACTGTATCTTGGTCTTTCAGGTTTCTTACAGGATATTCAAAACTTGTACCGATTCTCCTTCAGTTTTCCAAGCTTCCAACAATCAGTGAAAGGGCATGCGGAAACATACTTGAGTCAGACAGCTAGCTGCGCATTATTATAATGAAAAAAAAACTATAAAAAAATAGGCAACTGGGCTGGCAATCTCAGTCTATGGACAAGCTAAGCTACTACAAAGTGGGAATCGACCAGATCTGAAATTGCTGCAAAACTGCAGCAAAGGTTGTCAACCATTACATTGTTTACCAATGAGGCAGGCAGGCAGGGTCCACTTTGCATCCTTGGAAACGGGACCCCCACAGTGAACAAAATTGGTATAATATGTCTCCTTAGCCAACCCCAATCTTGACATTAACTAACTGATAAGTCTTCCAGAGGCATCTAGGGAGGCATAATACATTTCCAACATAGGGAGGACCATTGCGTGGTTATACAATGATATGAACATGGAGTCACGGACCTTTGACTTTTAGAGCAACATCACTATCAAATAGAAGAGCAACCTGATACATAGTTAGTTAGGGATGGCTCTCTTTTTTACCACATTGTTCCCTTGCCAATGGAATAGGGGAGCCTAAGTTTGTTGCTCAAGGCTTCAATGCACCTTTGTTTCACACCTATTTTGGTCAAGAGCTTCAACTACGGAATTGCAGAGAAACAAAAACATAGTAGGAGTACCCCAAAGGGTATATATATCTATACCTTAAATATGTTTTGTTTGATACTTTGAGATCTTCTAGAATATGAGTTCCTCAGACATGTTCTTGGTACAATCCGAAAGCTCTATGGGGTAGTTGCAAGAAACACTTCACGTTTTTCATTCAAAACTGCGTTTTTCGGCCATAGGATTGGCAGTACTATGCAATACTACTAATACTACGTTTTAGAAGCGCCCTGACAAATTTGCACCGTTGATTGAAGGCGACTGCAGATCTACACCGTTGATTAAGTACTACAAAGTACTGCAAAAGCCACTAGGAGCAAAAAATAGCAGAAAAGGGATCTGTAGAGATTTTCATTTTTAGTAATTCAAAAAAAAATTCAAAAAAATTCCATAAAAAAATCCATTTTGCTAGTAAAGACTGCGCTTACATTGCACCAAAAAATTCATGAAGGAAATTTTTTCCCTCTTCATAGCTTTCGCGGAAAGGAAGGGCACTTTGACCCCATGTGTGCAATCGACATGATGCTATTTTCATAAAAACTCAACGTCAGCCCTTTTAGTGTTAGTAGACCTCCAACATGTCCAATTTGTGGCTTCAAATTTGCATTTTTGGGTCGAAAATAGGACTTAAAAACTCCAAAATGGCCAAGGTAGACACCCAATGGGGGGCAAATTAAAAATAGTAAACTAATTTTTTTAAATTTAAAAAATTACTCAAAGTCTGTAACTTTAGCATCTACCTTCATGCCAAATTTCATGCCAAATGGACAAACAACACAAAAATTATGAGCAAAAAGTCAATTTTTAAGGGCAAGGGGACAAGAAATAGGACAAGTGTTTCTTGCAATCACCCTATGGTAGGAGATCAGGGTGGATTGACCCCCTCGCTCGTCCTTACCAGGGGTGCAAGTAAAAAAAATGCCCCCTATTTTGGGCCATTCTAGGGCATAATCTTGACTTCACCTAGCTAATATGAGGTCTTTGATCGCAGAAATGAATTCAAAATTTGCAAAAAAATTCATGTGCAGAAAATAAATAATTCCAGGGTTTGCCCGCAGGGCCGAGCAAGGGGGTCAGTTCTCCCTGGCCATGGTAGGAGGGGAGTCCTGGGCGTGGCAAGAAGAGGTACAGTCCGAAAGTTCTGAACTTGACTTACTTCGGCGTGAAATCTGTGCTGATTGTGCACGTTGCGTTCCGAACTGAATCACGCGCTCGTACAGGCAACCTAACCTCGGCGTGCCTGACGGAGATTGAAAAAGTTAGTCTCCTCCATAAAATCACTTGATGGCAAGCTTGGCCAAAAGCCACATTGTTCATTACAAACAATACAAAGTCAACTCCAGAGGCCAGCCTGGCAATTGGGTGGTGGGCAAATAATAATCTTATTATCGGCAACTTGATGGCCCGCTCGATTGCTCGATTGCCTGCATCGCCAAACATTCGGATCAAGAAAGTTGCCAATACTGTACTTCTTTGAGAATATCCAGTGGTGGCACTGGTGGTGGAGCACTTTACACTTTCTTTTAACCCCAAAGGATTAAGGCCTTTTTTCTGCCAGAAACACTCAAAACTGCCATATTTATAGTAAGGAGTAAAAAAAATTGAAAATTAATTTATTTTCATATCTAACCGTATGATCTTACACCTAACTAGTATGAGAGTATGTGGGAAAAATTTCAGAATTTTTGACCGCTCAGATTGCAAGATATCTGTGTTTAAAGTGGAAAAAACAAATTTTTCAGCACATTGTGGGACTAGATTTTTTGACTTTGAACATATTTAACTTAAATTTTTTGCACTACAGAGTTTTGAGCTTTTAATCTTTATAGTGGAAAATTGATTTGAGAGTCTAGATAAAAAGAAAAAATTCAAAAAAAAAATAATTTACATTCTTAAAAAAATTGTTAAGTGGAAGTAGGTATGAGATAGAAGGAAAATCTAAAATATTCATATATTTTAGATGGAATTAAAATGCACTAAATCCAATGGTGAGATTGTTCTAGCAAATAAATCAGACCATGCAAAAAAAAATATTGAAAAATTTGAAAAATTGCATGCAGAAATGAATCCTACAAGTTATTTTTTTCAAGAAGATGCTCTAACTGCCCGAAAAACAAGAATGTCCATAACTTTCTCATAATATATCCAAATGAAATGAATCAAAGCTTTCCAGATAGACAAAAATATAATCTATGAGAAAAAATAAAATAAAAAATAAAAATAAAAATTTTATCCATTTTTTTTTGGCTGCCCGAGCTGCCTGCCGTCCCCTCGTTTGAGCTTATTTGGTCATAACTATTGTTCCCGGGCACCGATTTTGAAAAAAATTATATTCCCACGAAGCAAATCAACTTTTCTACCTCCAAAACAAATTTCAAAATATCAGAAGAAAATTTCAGCCCATAGGTACCTACCCGAAAACGCATTTGTCCCCCAAAGGAACAATGGTCCTTTAGGGGTTAAAGCAATTTCATCCATTTTTGTTAGTGTTAACCCTAAAAGAATACTGCGGATATTAAGTGGCTAATGGATGTAGAACTCAAGTGCAAATGTTCATCTTTGAAACTTTGGATAAATTTGTAAAATAGTTTGACATCCACAACGAGTGCTCTTGTTTGTTGGCTGTGTCCTTTTGGACAGAGACTATGGCAACAACTTGCATCGACTTTGATTTCTAAGCTATTCTAAATGTTATCTATTTCCCCATTCACATTGCGGTTTATGATATTTCAAACCCTAATTTTTGGTTGGCTGGGTAGAGGGTTTGCCTGGTCAGGAGGGTGGGGGGCTGCATGGGCGAGGGGTATGGCTGGGCGGGAGGGGTCTATGTAGATAGGGGGGGTCCGCCCAGGGCAGGGGGTGGCTTAAAGGGGGCTGCCCCTCGGCACTAAGTCCCCTACAGAATCCGGCCTAACGCCGGGCAAGCCATGCTTGCCCAGTTAAAAAATATAAAAGGAGCCCCTTGTATTGAACCGATTTTTCGGAATTTCTGCACTCCCTGAAGTAATTCGGGGCCTTTGATTGCAAATATGAATTCAGAATTTAAAAAATAAAAATTGTGTAAAAAATAAAAAAATTTAGTGTTTCCTATGGGCAGAGGCAGTTCAAAATTTCAGGCGTTTGGCCAAAACTGTAGGAGACTTGGTGCCGAGGGGGGCTGCTTGGGGCGCCGCCCGGACATACTCTAAGATAAAAAGGCAAAAAGAGGGGGAGGGAAAAAAAGGAAAAAAGGAAAAGAAGAGAAAAAGAAAGAAAAGAATTGAGCTTTTAATTCAAATAAAAACAAATCTTTAACATCAATATTTTAAAGAAGAGCGTTTTACCTCTTGATTCATTATGAAATCGAGAGTGTAGAGGCTTTGCAACCTTTATTTATTTATTTATGTACACAAAGTAAAAATTGAATAAAAGTAAAAATAAAAATACAATGGTAACATTTGTACTAGTTTGTTTTGTATGTAATGTTGAGACATCCTCAAATGTGCACTTACCGGTCATTCTCTTTACAACATTGGAAAGCTTGACTCGAGAAGGATTGTACTAAAGTCGTATCATTGCTTTTGGATGTTTGATGGATTTGTGAGTAATTTTTAAGACCATATATTGAATAAAATTAAGAAAAATGAAATATAGTAGTTTTAATGTCATTCTTGGCATCGTAAAAAAGTTCTCAATGGGTAGAAATGCTCCAAAATTGTTTTGCACTTTCGGTTGTTAAGTGTGAAAGTTATAGGTTTTCAATTGAATTTAGTTTCTATAAATTTAATTTAATTAAGGATGAATTATTCTAAAAATTAAAAATTAAAAGAATACATAGGTAAATCATGGAAAAGACTTGGATAAGTGCACAACGCCACATTAGTTGTTTATAAGTCGAACCTTAAAAAATTACATCAATCTTAAATTTTTTTAAAAGATAATACCAAAAAAATCTTTGTATTTAAGAAAAAACAAAAGTTTTAAATTAAATTCATAAATCATTTTCATATTCTCTAAATAATTAAATAAATCTTTAACATGATTTAGAAATACGAAAATTAAATATTCTAAAACAATGTTCAATGCACTATATATATTTCAATTTAATGGTAAATGTTCTTCTTTTACATATTACTATTTTTTAATTATGATATTTGCAAATAAAAACAAAATATTAAATCATATATCGTTATTGAAGAAAAGAAATCAATAGTGATTAATTGATTATAAACTCTATATAGTGAATGAAATGATCTAAAATGAAGTGAAAATAAATGAAATCATATAGTGAAGTGAAGGAAATACAAAATGATTGCAATAAAAGTTGTAATTTTATTTCTACAAAAGAAAGCATGCGTTTAAATAGAAACATACGTAAATGAAAACCAATGTTTCATAAGAAGCATCAATATGATAATTAAATCTCTAAATTATCATAGTTTTACATGTACCCTAAATCTATATATTAAATGAAATACACAAAATTCTAACATGAATGCACATAATATCTACTACATTTTTTGTTTTCCTCTTTTGTTTTCCTCTTTCTTTTTTTGTTTCAATTGAAATTGATCTCGGCTAAGTAAATTAGAATTTCCAAGGCAATTTTCTACTTGACAATAATATTTTCATCGTATTGCAAACTTTTCCTAATCAACCGTAGTACGATTTTTTGGTTTGATATGTTTCTTTTCATTTTGATGATGCAATAAATATGAAAACAATTGTGTCTCTTTTTCAAAATATGGAGTGCCTTTTGGTGTAGATGGTACAATTGCCGAATCAATGTTATGAAGACTTGGAAGTTGACTACAAAGTGGAGGCTCATATATAGATTCTGATCTTGATACTTGTAAAGAATTTGAATCAACTAAAGGCAATGATGTTGTTAAATCTGCTATGATTTCAAGTTTGGGTTGCATCTCAACCTCTTCTGTGATATCTTGATAAATATCACCTACAACATCAGAATTAGAAGATGGTAGGATTGGAAGTTGAGTTTGTAAATACTTATACCGTCTTCTAAGTTGTTCATGTGAACATGTATAAAATCCCAGAATACCATTGGATGCTAAAGCATTCCATTGAGGCATTATAGAAACTTTCCAACGAACTAACTTTGAGACAATTTGCTCATCTTTTACCATAGCCAATAGTGCTTCATCTGGTGATAATGTAGAATATCATAAAGTTGGAGGTAGGACATTTGCCGCAGACGGAATACTAGTAATATCAAAGATGCATACATTTTCTTCTTCATGAATGACATGTGATGCACCAATATCTTGCACAACTTGTGCTTCTTGTCTAAGATATGAAGTTGTTGTATGAAGGGTGCTAATAATACTTGAAGTTCATACTGTAGTTTGAAATGTAGTTTGGAATTGGACCATTGCAACCATATCAAGCAATTGTTGTTTTAAACTTTGCAATGGTTTAGGACGCAAATAGGCCTTGAAAGAGAAATCACTCTATCGAATGGCAGAAATGCATACATCCCAAACTCAAAAGAGTGTATTATAATTGAAACCTTAGAGTGGAAAATCTTTCAAGTTAGAAAGTGGTTCTTCTGTAAAGCAATGCATAGCAATAAATCGTAAAACTCACCGCTCTAAAGGATTAAACATAGGTGATAGGCCCATGATTGAATCCTATAGTGCAAGGTTATCAAATGTACCAAAATTGAAAAATGACACCAAATTTGCAATTGCCAGAGAATTTCATGTAAGGACGTTTGGGTCTTCACACAACAACCATGGTTTGGGCAAGTATTTGTCTGCACTTGAGTTGGTTCAACTCATCTGAGAGACTCGCTTGATTGATTCAATTGTTGGTCCTTTTCTCCAATTTTCATCATTGTTTGAGGCAATTGTTGTCTCGGGGGTGCTTCCGAATCCAACACTTAAGATGAGTGACGAAAAGAAGGACTCCAAACCAAAGGGGCGCAAGAGAAAGAAAATTACCTTGTCTACTGTTACGAGAAGGTGGCAAGAGGTTTGGGTTTGCAAATTTACATGTGCCAAAAGAGAGTTCAACACTACGGGTAATCTTACTAGAGTTGTTTGCAAAAGTTGCAACACCGTGAGTAGCCAGAAAAAAATCATGGTTCCCAAAGGCGATAGCCTTGAGAAGCACAAAGGAAAGCAAGTATGTAAGTTCAATGGTGAGCCCTTTGGACAATTGAAGAAGGGCGATACATACACAAAGTGGGACTGCAAACATATTCAAGTCAACAAGCTTTGGACAGGGCGACAACTGGTGGGTACTGTTGCAGATTTGCTTGTTGCTGACTTGGGGGGGTCATTTAGAGTGTCCATTAGAAACCACGTGCGAATAAAACTTTGGACCCCCTATATACTTTTTGAATTTTAAATAAAACAAAATTAAAAAAATATTAATAGATTTTCCTACTTTAAAAGTTTATGTTTTGAATTATTGATATTTTTATTTGTTAATAATAATTAGTTACAAATTTTTGAAGTAAAAAGATACACTATAGAACTGAAAAATAACTTTCACACCTCTATATTATATAAGAAAAAATCGTCTAAAAAATGAACAAAAAATTCCTAAAAATAACTCATTATTGAAAGCTAATTTTGAGTTGAATATTGACTCAATGATCATCTAAATGTGTCCTCTATAATTATTTGAGTTGAAAAACATGTCATTTTAGTTCATTTTCAACCTCTTTTAGAAATCATTTCATATTTTATTTGAGTTGGAAATTTTGGCAATAGAAAGCTATAGTCATTATTAAACAATGTTCAAAATTTTAGGTTAAAATTATAGTTTATTAGAAACCACTTGTTCGCATGTGATTTGTTATAGTAGAACTAAGTGCACCCCTCGAGGTTTTTGATTTGGAAGGTGAAGCCAACAGAAAAGGAGTACAGTTTTCTACTTTGTTTCAAGTTCTTAGTTCAAGTCATCTTATGTGTGATTATGAATGACAACAACACTTACTAAGGTATCTTAAGCTAAAAAATGTATCAAGGAAACACTGGTCTGAAACAACTACTTGGAAAATGAACGAACATCTTCACGCTTATGTCATGGATGCCTTGAAAGTTGTAGTTCAGTCTGCTAGATTTGTGTCAATTAGCGCTGATGAGATAACTACAGTAGACAATACTTCATGGATCGGGGTTCATATTTATGATATTGAGTCTTGGAAGCAAATCCCACACTTGCTTCATCTTTCATATCTTTTTAATTCACTAGAAGAAAAACACGTCTGGCACAACCAACTACTATGCAACTAGTGCCCTATGCAACTGTCATGCAACTAGTTTCCTCTCTATTTGCACCAAATCTAAAGTAGTTGTTTTGTGTCATTGTTTTACAACATTCATTCATTGTTTTAGTTGCAAAGTACTGAAAGTAGTCATTCTGTAGTTGCAAAAAAAGACTAGGAAACAACTAGTGTCCTATGCAACTATTATGCAACTGTAAAATGACCATAGTTGTTTCCTAGTTGTACGCTAGTTGTTTCTTAGTTGTACTCTAGTTGTTTCCTAGTTGCTTTCAAAGTTCATTCCCATTCGTGTTATATCAATTGACCCATATCAATTGTAAAGAGTACCATTAGATTGAACATATAAGACTTGTAAGTTGTTATAGTCTTATGTAATGAATTCTTTTGATAGAATTCTAAGATTTCTATAATTTGTAGATTTTGTATATAAGAATTTAAAAAATAATTAAAATTCAAGAAATTTTATAATCTAGGAAATTGAATTTTGAAATCTAGGAAGAAGGTAGATCTGAAATTTTGAAATCTAAGAAGAGGGTAGATTTGAAATTTTGAAATCTAGAAAAAGGTAGATTTGAAATTCAAAAATCTAAGAAAAAGGTAGTTCTGAAATTCTAAAATCTAGAAAGGAGGTAGATCTGAAAATTTGAAATCTACAAATCATTGAGATTTATATTTTAAAATTTACAAATCTACAAGTTGCAAGCAAGTTGCAAACAAGTTGCACACAAGGATGAAGTTCTTTGTATGGTGTCGGATGACAAAAAACCTTGCAACTAGACTGCAACTAATGTGACTTGTCCACTGCAACTACGGACTCTACATTGTCTTATGCAAACGTCCTATGACTACAAAATGAGTTGCATACTGTAGTTGCAAAACCCCTCATTTTCTTCTAGTGATTATGGGACTGCAAATCACCTTACTGACGTGATTATGCATTCTCTACTTGGTGAGGGTGGTCTGACGCAGGAGGAAATCGTAGATAAGCTTGTATCCTTTGGGGCAATCGGAGTGAGCACTTTTCAAGGGCCCCAAATTGGGGTCTCCACCTAAATTCGAGAGAAGTGGGCTCCGTTCTACCTCAGAGCTAGTTGTCCAAGTCATCGCCTAAATCTAGAAGTTGAGACTTTGTCAAACTATCCGATGGTATCTCATTTGGAGGCCCTCTATCAATCTACTTCTATTGTAGTCACGAGCAGTACACCGAGTTGCAAAAACTAGCCTATCTCATGGAAACTAATTAAGGCTCAAAGATGTTGAGGAACGTTGACACTCGTTGGATTTCTATGTAGAGCCTAGCCCAACGAATTATGTCCGAGTACAAAGACCTTCATGGTGAAGATGGAGCTTGACATGTCGAGATCTAGTGGTGGCAAATTTTCCACTACTGCAACCATCAACTTTGACTACCTCGTCGACATTGAGGCCTTAATATCTCTTTCCTACTTTATTCCACTCTTGAATGTTGTCCACTGTCTTATTAAGCTTTCACAAGCCTAGGACATATTTATCTGTGACTTCTTGCAATCTATAAAAATGTGCCAAGTTGATTTGACAGGGATGTTTGTAGATGAATCTACAACGTTCTCTGAGCCTGAGTTTCAACGTTACCAGGAGTGATTTCACTCTCCTCAATCAAAATCCCTATGCAATGGAGTCAGACCCCTAGAGAGAGCTGTGATTATCATTTGCTCTATAACTTTGGTTGTACCACTACGTTTGCCCGTTGCGACTGCAAGGTGACCGGAAGCTACATTTTTGTCATAGAGGAGGATTTTTTGTAGACCCAAGCCAACATACAATGACAATTCGTTGGTAGGTTTAGTTTGTTTCTTTCTTATGTTTTAAATTTTTTTCATGTTATTTTTTTTCTCTCACTTTATATTTTTTTCCTTGGATTGTGTGGTACTCATCAAGACTCCAATAGCTCTGTTGGATTGAGGTTATCAGGTTTTTTTCATCTTAGTCATAAAGTGGCTTTTATTTTTCAATTTATAGCTTGTAGGTGAATTGAGTGTCACAGCATTGTAAGTTGTTCTTACCGTCCTCTGTGGAATTCCTTGTTCTTTGTGTTGAATGATTGTTTGCTTTGTGTGTTCTTTTGCTTGTTGTAAATAACTTACAATTTTGAGCTTGTGGTCACTATGGTAGGATGCTTTACTAAACTTTAGTTGCTTGCTATTGGCCTAATTTGTATGTTGTTTTTATGTCAACAATTACAAATTAGAAAAAAAAATTCAAATGAAATTGCTAGATTGCAAATGAAAACATAATTATGGATATGTGATGTATGTGAATGTTATATTTTCTATCCAATATGTGAATGAATGTTGAAATTTGGAGCACTACTATAACATTTAATATCACCACTTTGGCACTTTATAAAAAATGAAAAAAAAAACTGCCCTATTGACTGTGGAGCTATAATCAATTTTTCATTAATGCAAATTTGACTATCTATCTTCACGAGCTCTTCTCAACACAAAAATATTGTACTCATGACTTCTTGTGTTGTGGGATGCATTTGATTTGATGAATTATTCAATGTACTTGGATTTTGGATTTAAGTCATTACAATGAAAGAAATCTTTGTCTGTACTAATTATGAGTCCTAGCAATAATATTGACTTTGTGAATTTGATTTGCCAAAGAAGGGTACAATATAGTTTGTTGAAAACTATTGAAACAACCTTTTGAATTAATCCTAATAGAGACAATATCTTCCTTGTCAATATACAATTCCATGCAAAAATTATGGACTAGATAATGCTCAAAAGTTGGGAGGGCTTGAGAGTATTATGGATTTATGGGACATAATACCAAGTCTAAAAGTTTATAACTAACGTTTGTATATGTACTTTTTGCAAATCTAAAGGTATAGAAAGAGGGTCTATGTTATGAGTTATAATGCTTTTCTAACTATCCAATGGAATGGTGACAAATTTGCCTTGAAAACTAGATTTGGCATTATGTTTCAAATACCAATTGTTGTAATTTTTGTCGTAATTTTGCCACAACATTGCTAATGTCTATGTCGTTGTGGAATTTAAGATAGCGACAATAACTGATATTGTAGTTTGGAAATACAAAGAAGAAATACCAAAAGAAGAACAATGACAGGAAGGCATCTTGGCTGCCATGAAATTTGGTACTAAGGAGCAAACATCCAAATTGATCTAGATGATGGAGAAGTTAACAATGGTTGCTAATTCCAATTTTGGGAGCAAATGGCTTAGAGAGGTATGATCACATTGCCTATGCCCTATCATTATATGTTTTTATTTCATTATTTATTGTTCCCACTCTAAGTTCATCATGTTATAGATCGAGCACCACTAGAGCTCGAGTATCACTGCGGAAATGACTTTGGACAAGTTGCAAATAATTGCAACTTGCAATATTAGTAGTGAGTAAAAGGTCAAGTGGCAACGGTGGTGGAATTCAAACAAGAGAAGCAAGAAGGTTTCCATTGAAGCCAATTGGAGAAAATAAGTTAAAGTCATTCTTGTCAAAGGCTTGCTAGTATGCAATAGTAAGTATTTCTCATCTAATTAAGGTTCTCTTCATTCCCTTATTCTTTTATGTATTGCATGATGTCTTCAATGGCTTAATTAAAGAATTTTTTTTCATCTGACATTTTCATTTTTTCCATTGCATAGATTGAAGAGGTAGGGCCTAAAATGTTTGATGACATTATAAAGAACCAATTGGCATTGACTATAAATTCAACTCAAGAGTTGGAGAGTTTTCTAGATTATATTGAGGGATAGAAAATCCAAGTTTGGAACAATTTTCTTGAGTAATTTCAAGGGGCAAGACTTTTTGAGGAAGTTAGATGACTTCAAAAAGTGCAAGGTTAATGATCAAGATAGTCCTTGGTTGTAAGACATTATTTCCTTTAGTTGACATGATTTGTTTCTACAGGTATTTTAAGTATGAGTTGTTGCCAAAAGGGGCCATAGCGAAGTGTGATCTACCTCCTTTTCTTGGGACGTGCTTGGATGTCTTCTCCAAGCAATGCATGTTTTCACCATCGCAACTGAGGTGGTGGACCAATTTGCACCTCAAGTTCAATGCATGGTAATTAGATTGTCCACTAGAGTTCACACTACTACTTGAAGAGCACTTCAAACAAGCTATCAATTCTCATGAGGTTGAGGAAGACATTGACAAGTTTGTTGGTCATGATGAGTATGCAAAAGCAATAGCTATGAAGAAGAAGGATGAAGCTGACAAGAAGATAGCACTGAAGAATTATGAGGCCATGGATAAGGCTAAGGAGATAATCACAAAGAAGGACATGAAACTTGTTGAGACTAGAGAGGCATCACCACATCAATAGCTAATAGATTCCGCCTCTGTCTACTAAAGACAAAGGCTCCTAGCACTACTGTTCTTTTACACGAGGCACCAAGTGTGATGCTAATTATGTTTCACTCAGTGACAATGGTATAATGCATGATCCATAAGCTTTGGAATTTCTCAATTACTCAGAGATTTCCATTGGTGAGTTCATCTTTAATTATTCTCTTGCAAATATGTTGGTTGATCCTCTACCTCAGATGTACCATGAAATTGGCAAATTCATTGATGAGGTTAGCAGTTTCACTTGCCTTGATGAATTTTTTCTAATATAATTTTTTAACTTCATTTATTTGTTTCACTAACCACCAAATTTTTTGTTGCAACACAAAGAAGACAAACAATGTTTCTCCAAAGGAGTCATGAGCAATAAACCATGCATTGATTTTATTATTGTGGACATAGAAAAAAGGGTTTGTTTGTCCTTGATTTGTTGGTGCCCGCAACCAACGTTCCTAAGTAGAACATAGACAATCCTCTTTCGCTAGAGGTAGTTTTTGAGTTTGCTAATAGTCATTTGTATGATGGTAGAGCTCTTATCATTATTTTTCCTTTAAGGGACATTGCAAAGGCCACCATTCTCAAGTACAGTCTTACTTATTCTTTGGAGAAGATGAAGGATTGGTGGGGAACAAACAAGTTACATTTGGCCTCACCTATTTTTACTTCAAGAATAGTATATTCATTTGTCATTTTAGTTTTGACTGTAGTTAATTTCTTATCAATATTATTTGGTCAAATCAAATGCTTTCATAGTTCAATATTCTATTTCCAATTTTAATGCAATGCCATATTTGTTTATATTAGTTTTGAATTGTATGCATTATTGCCTTGAGATCTTTTAATCTACTTTGATTTTCAATTTAGCCCCTACATTATAATTTTGTATTTTATATGGACTTAACATCTTCATACCTTTTCATCTTTGTAGACTCAACTCTTCGGAATTATGTTGTTAGTGAGGAACTTGTATGGTGTTCGTCCTTTTTAGTTCCAATTCCAACCATGCCCTCCAAGCTTAAAGGAATTAGAAGTGGACGTTGCACTTGATGATGTCCTTTACAATTTCATCAAGCTAGAGACTTTAACCATGGACAACAACTCCAAACCTTGGAGCGAGACTTGGAGAAGAATGTGAGCGGGAATGTAAGAGAAGGATTTTTTTATTCCTTTAGATGTTGATAGAACTATAGAAACATGCTCTCTTCTAAATGACGTTGTTTTGGATTGCAGTGTGGTAACAAGTAATATCATATGTCTTTATTAACTATTGTTTGTAATCTTCATTTCCATTTTCTCTTCCACCCTTGCCAATATTTTTCTTGTAACTGAATTTGTGGTGTTCTTGGTATTAGGGGCCTCCATCCACGCTTGTAGGATTTTGAGTAGGCACATAGTTGTACTTGAGAAAGACAAAGCCATTTTCAATGCAATTTTGGCTCCAATGATTCAAGCAATTCTAGATGTCCTAATACAACCACAACAATCTTTTTGCATTCTAACAATGAGGTTGCATTGGAAGTTGAAGTTCCCCACATTGTGAAGAAATCTTGTAAGTAAATCTATCTATAGCTAGCATTTTTTTTCCAATTTATACATGTAATCCTAAACCTATTGTTATATTCCATTTACATTTATGCTCTTGCATTTGTTTCATCATCAATGTGATATTGAAATCATTTCTAATACTTTGTTTTCTATTTGCAACATGATTTCTAACAAGGTAGCCCATCAACCTTTTTTTACTTTACTTGGATTTTTCCAAAGCCCAAACAAGTCCTACGTATTGCCGTTGTATGCAAAGGTTTTAACTTCAACATTTGCATCACAACAAAATTTTCCCATATGGAAAAATCTAGTCCTTTAGATTTGAAGGTTTTGCAATTTGTAGATATAATAGCCTTAGAATCAAAGAAGGAGACATCGCCAACTAATAGTAGACAGTGGCGATTGTCAATCTATTTCTACATCTTCTATGTGATTCTTTTGTTTGTGGCATTGCACTTGTTGGATTTTTATTATTGTATTGTTTATTATTTGTTATTTTTGGTCCTTCAATCATCAATATTCTATGTACCTCAAATTGTTATGTTCTAAGCTTCTTCTTATTTTAGAAATTAACGAGTTACATATGATATTTTAATCATAATATTGTAATGTTGCTAAAATGTGACGTTTATTTAGTATTTATTCTTTTTAGGAGGAGCTTATAACCATTGATTTGAAGGCTAGTGGATCAAGACCCTAAACCCTAAACTTTAGTTGCTTGTTGCTGGTCTAATTTTTAAGTCCACAACATTGGAAGGCACAATGGATTGGTGCTAGACACCCATAGATAGAAGTAGGAACAAAAACTTGATTGTGATCAATTATTTACCAAGGGTGGGTAAATAAGTGCCCACATTTGTGTAGCAACCACTTGAGTGAGCTTCTGTCACCAAGAAATTGTTGTCCATTTCCTGAGCAGTCCACTCCATCTACATATCGTTATTTCTTCCATCGTCAAGTGGAAGCCAATCATTGGTTGGAGTGGCAGGCATGTACAGGACAATGTAGCAGGGTTTGGTGCTGTAGTTAACAAGGAGTTGCAGCAAGTTGTGAGGCCGGATCAAAATGGCAGACCTAGGCTACAATGCGACAGGATGACAGAAGGAGAACTTCCCAAGTCAGAAATAGAAGGTAGAGAATTCAAGTCTTAAAATGAGGACCATGAGGGGAAGCACTTTAGGTTGCTTAACACTTTCCCTTATGTACGAAATTGGAGGTATCACATTGCAAAAGAGACAATTATTTGTGCCAAAGAAGAATATTTCAAAAAAGGTAACCATGGGCTCCAACAATCAAATCCTAAGTGAGTACAACATGAACCTCACAATGTCAATAGCAACATCAGAAGGTACGAGGTTTCTTTCTCTTCGCCATGTCAAAGACAAACTCAAGCAAGAAGAAGCATTGAAGCACTTGTAGCATGGAACCAACATACAAACATTAGCCACCGACCAAGGTCCCGCACCCGATGCGTCACCTACATTCAATACGAAGAAGATCGATGGAGGGAGGAGGAAAAAAATGTTGCTACTACTGCCGCCATCACCACTAACTTCAACAGCCAATGACAACTCGACAACAACCACAACATTAACAAGAAAAAAAATTGGCGTAAAGAAGAAGGAGAGGATGACCACCTGCAAGGCGAAGTTAGCAAACAACATCGATGCACCTGCACATCAATGGGTGAAGAAGGGAGATGCAGTGGGAAAGAACGTAGAGATGGAAGTGCAGTTGGAGATATTGAACCAAGGAGCGGGAGCAACAGCAAAGGCTGCAGCAAAATCTAGAGCGGGCACAGAGGCAACAAAGATGTGCAGAGAAGAGGCGTTGAACTTCAACGAAGCGAGAGCAGAGGCAGCAGCATTGACAATAGTTGCGGAGAAGACAAGAGCAAAGGTAGGGAGTTGCAGTGCGGAGGGAGGGAGCTCCAAAGCAGAGGCAGCGACATAGACAATGTGGGTAGGAGCGGGGAACTTCAAAACGCAGGCGCAATCAGAGTCAAAGGTCTTGAAGGTGGCAACAACTACACAATGGAGAAGAAGGAACACATCCTCCCAACCTAGGCGTTCAAGAAACTCTAAAATGAGGCGTGATGTCCTTGCCAACAGCTCTTCCATTCTAGTTCAGGTAAGCCTTAATTACTTAGCTAAATAAAAAATTGGGGGGTATCATTTTGAAATTTAGTGAGAACTTAGGGCTATGCATGTCCTTGTCTTTAGATGCCAATACTCAAAGTGTCCAGTACACTATCAAATTGGGTGGAAAAATTATTAAAAAAATCCCATTGGATGCTTTGGAATTCATCTTAAGAAATGAAAATGGTTTGGGTTATCATATCACTATAAGAAACCCGCATTTTTTTGGACGTTAGCAACAAACAAGGATGTTTTTCAAAACACAAGCACAAAGATAGGATTGTAGCTATAGGAGGTAGGATTGAGTTGGATGTTTCAAAAAATGTTTGGATGTCATAGGTAGAACAAGTTTATGTCCTATGCAACGGTGTTGTTCTAGAAGACATTTAAAAAAACGTAGTTGTATTTTGTACAATGTTCAAGAAAACATAGAAATGCCACGTTGGCAAGAGTTTTTGGTTTAACTTTGGATAAATTGGAAAAGTTACTATGGATTGAGGTAAAACCCCGACCAAATGTTAAATGTAGAAGAAGGGAGCCACTTGACAAGTTTTAAGGAAAAAAAGATTTATTTTAAATTTATTTTTAAACTAAGAAATTAAAAAATTGCCAACTGATGTAACATTTGATTGACATGGCATCCAATAAGGATGAGGTGGCATGCCACACCAACACACTTGAACACCATTTAAAAATTTTAACAGTGTTTTTTTAGACATCAACTAAGATGTCTAGATGTTTTTTGCGATACCAATTGAGACATCAACCAAGATGTCAACTTTTACAACTTTGTATAATTTTGAAAGTTTACATATCCCATATAGTTTGTCATGCCTCCTACCGCCCCACTTGTATAAATAGTATGTCTTTTCATATCTATTTACACACAATAATTGGCTTTTGAATCATGTGGCATAAATACCAAATACTATATATGGCGTATTGTATATAATGTGTGGTGTATTTTGTACAATGTATTGTATATAATGTGTGGTGTATTATGTATGAGCTATTTTGTATAGTGTATGGCAAAGTTGATGTTGCAAAATGTTTGGATGTTGAAGCTGACATTTCAAAAAATGCATCAAAAAACATCTAAATAGCTGTTGCCAAAAACAGTATCAAAATTCTTGTCAACGTCTAAATTGATGTTGCTCAAAACAATATTAATCTTCTCAGACAATGTGATGTTAGATGTGATGTTAGTTGCCACATCATCCCCAAGCCAAGTGAAAAAAATCCCATGTGGCACTCCCCACCCACGTGGTACTTACATGGAGGTGATGTGGATGCCACATGGCACAATTTCTCCAAGTTTTCAATCCATGTCTATCACGACATCACTGAGAAAACATGGCATGTTCTGCTTGATTTTAACATGTTTTTGGCACACCAATGCTGACGGATTTTTTTGGACATTGACGGAGGCATGCTTGACGTTAGAAAAAACATATCTTCATGTTTTTCAACTTGTTGCAGAAAATGAAGTTTTCTTATAGTGTATTATGGGCACTACTACAGAGAATACAAATGGTGGGAATGTTGATTGCTCAAAGGGAGATGATGTTGAGTGTAGATGCAACTCTAGTGAGGAATTGAGTAGTAGTGAAGATGAATTGCCCCCAATAACCATTGTAGAGAAAGGAAAAAATCCAAAGGAATCTAGAATTCGGGAATTATTTCAAGATGATACATGGACAAGAGAGCATAATACTTAAAAATCCACCTCCTAAATTTTTTTTGTGGTCCTCCCCTTTGTCTTGTCCAATTCTCAAGTCATTCCCTTTCTCTTGAGTAATTGTGGTCACAATTTTGGCCAAATTGAACTCTAGAAAGAATAGCTAGAGAAACTAACCATTACGCTAAAATCAAATGGGACAAAGATACTAAAAGAAGAAGGTCATTAGAAAAGATGAAAGGAGAAAAAGAGTGGTATGATGTCACTACATCAGAGTTAAAAGCATAAATGGCAATTAATCTATACATGGGTATTAAACACTTACCAAATGTGAGAGCATACTAGCAAACATCCTCCCCATTTTTTTGGTGTCCTACCATCTCTTCTATTATGAGTAGAAAACGATATGAAAGCAAAACTAGATGTTTGCACATTACAGTACTTGAGAAAGTAATGAGTACACCTACACCTAATACTCCAAGATATGATAAATTGTGGAAAATTAGGTGTTTGTTGGATGACCTAAGAGATAGGTTTAGGTCTTCTTGGAATTGTGGTAAATACATAACAATTGATGAAATGATGATTATGTACGAGCGGAAGTACTGTGCTATTTGTCAATATTTGCCTTCTAAACTTGTAAAATGGGGAATTAAAATTTGGTGCTTAACAGATTCAGTGACAAAATATGTGTCTAACTTTAATATTTATTTTGGGGGAGAAAACAATTTTGAGAAATTGAAGGGTTCTAAAAAGGGTGATCCAAAGCAAGGCAAATTTGTTGTCTTGAATTTGATTTGGAGTCTAGAGAAGAGAGGGCATGTAATCCTTATGGACAATTGCTTCTCATCAATGGAATTGTTTATAGAGTTGAGGGTTTTAGGGTTAAATGCAACTGGAACAATGAGGTTCAATAGAATCGGGCTACTATCCTCCTACACTTACAAGAAGACCTTGAAGAAAAGTGCACAGGGCACTATATTTTGGAAAATGCATTCCTCACAAAAGATTTCCTCTATAGTTTGGATTGATAAAAAACTAGTAGTATTATTATCAACCGATGCCCATCCTTTGCCTACCATGGGAACCAAAATGATTGTTCCTCGTCGAGAGGGCTTAGAGAAAGTTGATGTTGACACATCACCAATGCATTTGGAATACACAACCTACATGCAAGGAGTGGACATGGCGGATTAACTTCGAGGTACTTATACTTGTCAAGTTTGTACACATAAATGGTGGCACCGCCTTTTCTTTTTCTTGTTGGATACCACTTGTGTGAACATGTAGATATTGTATAAACAAGAATGTAGTTGGAGGGGAGTGGCTTGGAGTACACATCTTGATTACTAGATGGCAATAGCATCAATGTTGCAATCAGAGTACTTGCGCATGAAGGGATCCTCATTATGTAGGGTCCCTCCTACTTTTATGTTTCACGGGTTAGTGAAGAGCACTAAAAGGAGGAATTTTCAACATTGTAGTAAAAGATGCACAATAATGTGTCGTATTTGTGGAAAGGCTTACTATTTTTTATTCCATGAAGTCCTTTACAAGTGACAACATGTATATGAGGTAGGACATATTGTACCTCACTAAGTTAGCAGATAGAGCAGTGCATAGTGCAGGGCAAAATTATGTGCTTTACTTTTATACTTCTATGGTTAAACTTACTATGTCTTATGTAAAAGTCACATATCCCTTCAGGTGGACATGGGTATGAGGTCATTTTGGTCGTAGGTGAGATGTCATTGACATTGACATGGGATTTGATGTACACTATATTTTTTTGTGATTTGGTGTCCAAAAGTCTCCCAAATCTGTCATAATTTTCATAAAACTGCTTAGTATTTGTTCAGAGTTAGTTAAATAGGTTAGTAAAGTTTAATTTCAATGAGGGTGAGAATTGTACTTTTTAGTACCTCTGATTTCATCAAATGAAAGTTGAACTAGGTAGTTACCAAAGTTGTGTACCTGATTGAATTTGAACTGAACATTGTCAAAGCTTAGTAGGAGTGAATGTACATAGTATTTGCTTTATCCCAGTGTTGTAATCAAGTCAATGAAAAATTTGTTGGAATGGCATTAAGGTAACAGGCTCAGAAACCGCCCATCTAAGGGCTGAAACTGAACTTCAAGAAGGTGAAACACCTTGAAATGTATGTGAGCATATTTTCCTTGAAAGATAAGTAGAATTTTCACCTAACCCAAGTCGTTTCATATTTTTCAGAGCTATGAGGAATTAGTTATCAAATTTTGAAGTCAAAAGGGCACAGTGCTCTTAAACCGTGCCCTAACTTTAATGTTCACCACTTGTACGTAACTGAAGCCAATGAAAAGAAACATGTACAACCCGTGCAGATTCAAAATAGGGCACGGTTTTAAAGCCTGAACAGTTTTCGAACCTGTTATCTTAGTAGTGAATAGGATTATGATGCAGTTGAGAATTATGTCAACAACATTTAGATTTAGTTTTTTTATTCTTCATAAGGTCAAAACACCCATTACCGTTCTGCAGTCCAATTCCATCAAGTAGACCAGCCCAATTCCGTCACCAACTTTGGCCCCAATTCCGCCTAAAATCCCCTCCAATTCTCTTCCTTTTATGACAAAATCAGAGAATTCTATGACAGAATCAGGGATTTTTATGACAACAAGGGTTACGTGTCACTCCATTAATAGAGAATATCTAGTACTTGATTAGGCGGTAATGGGTTGTTTATGGGACAATTTTGACCCCACTCTATAAATGGTTTTATAATTTCAGGACTGACCACTTCAAAAATTCACAGAAATTACAATTTTAATGGGAAAATTATAATTCCACTTGGGTTTGATCCGTGAAACAAAAACACACCTCTGAAAAATATGTGCCCTTCTTGAAATTAACCCCAAAATAGTCGGATTGCAAATCAGGGGGGTGATAGGTGGTTCTACCTTAAGGCCATTCTATCAATAGCCCAACTTGTGCCAATTGTCCAACTAGTGCAGTGTTTGGCAGTTGAATAGTACTGTTGCAGGGGATGTTTACAAAAGTGTTGGATTATTGGGAACTCTCTGGGGAACACTGAGGTGGATCGTGGGTCCAAGGGAACCCATTTTCGAAGTTGGACAAGAACTCCTTTGGACAGTTTAGGCCCTGAATCACCTAAAATCAAGATCAAAGAACATAGATATGTTTCTTTTTATGATTTCAATTATGTACACTGTCATTGTTATGACATTTGGTATGCATCCACCATTGATTTTTTTTTTCACAATTATTTTGTGCCAATAAATTGAGTTGAAATTTTCCTTTGTATTAGGTGGCAAGTCTTGCAAAGTTGCAGTATAGGCAAATTCGTGATGTTGTCCTTCATTTGGGACGGGATTTGTGGTTTTCAACTAATAACAATGAGTATTAAATCATCATAGTTTATTTTTCTCCAATTTTCAACCTAAAGGTTGCTATATTGCCATTAGAAGTTTTGGGCAGCTAAAAAAAATTAAAACTAAAAAATCTATATTCATCCACATTCTATCAAAAATATCTCAACATCCATGCAGCTATTTCTTCTCATTTTTTTCTAGCAACATCTCCAAGATTTGAACTTAAAGATCCTACGGTTACAATTTACTTTACGCTTTTCTAATCACTTGTAGAGCTTGTAATCTAAAAGTTCAAAAATGCCTTCCAGAAATAAGAAAAGAAGGCTTGGGCATTTAGGGGTTAATATTTTATGCACTGCTACATACCATATTGCTTTGAAGCTATCCAATTCTTCTCAGTTTTTTGAGCAAAGAATGAATTATGAAATGCAATTATTGCATCTTTTGAGTGGATGGTGAGGAAATGTCAATTTCCAACCAAAATGTTGTGGATTTTCAAAGGAGGGTCCATGCAGCAACATTCCATTTGTTGTTAATTTTTTCAAAAGGGGTACAAATTGTCACCCAATGACCCACCTACCATGTCACCCTATCACCCGATCTCCCACTCAATCAACCCCCCTTCTCCCCTTGTATTTCTGGTAGGCAATTTTGCTACCATTGAATATGGGTTATTTCATTGGTACATCA
The DNA here is from genome assembly GCA_947034895.1 of Rhytidiadelphus loreus. Lineage (NCBI taxonomy): Eukaryota > Viridiplantae > Streptophyta > Bryopsida > Hypnales > Hylocomiaceae > Rhytidiadelphus > Rhytidiadelphus loreus. The sequence continues at coordinate 19,546,627 of OX344764.1, forward strand.
CCGTATCCATATCTTGTATTCCACATATGTATCTAAAATTTGTATAAATGTCATGTATTCCATATCCATATCCACAATCCGTATACATATATGTATCCAACAACCAAGATCATTTCCAATCAACAATGGATGTTTTTTGAAGATCAACGGCATCAGAGAAGGGAAGAAATTTTTTCTTGAGAGAGATCAACGGCTCTTGATTTTTCCGGAGAAGGGGGGGGGGGGAAACAGATGTTTGCATCTTTTGAATAGATAGTAAATTAAATAAGGCAATTACTACCTCTTTTGAGTTCTTTGTCATTGTGACAAATTGTCACAATGAACTAAAAACAAGTTTTCATTATTTATTATGTATTTTAATACCCCCTCAAGTCCCCAACTGTCATAAGTTTTTATTTAAATTTAAATTATTATGTGATTTAATTTTGCCCCCACCCCCAACATCCCTACTTATATTTCTCAAAAAGTACTTCCAATACAATCAATATAGGATATATTCGTATTTGAATTATATATTTGTACCCATATTTGTACTCATATTCATATAATTATATACATGTGCATGTATCCATATCTTCATCTATATTATGTATCCATATCCGTATCCATATTTGGATGGCCAAGAAAGTTTGTTCGACATCCACGGCTTTGATTTTTCCAGAAGATCGACGACATTGGGAGGGGTGGGGAATTTTTTCTAAACTCAATGGATGCTTATTTTTTGGGGGGTGGAGGGCAGGAAAAAAAGGTTGCATGCATCTTTTGGGCTCATTGTCATTGTGAATTGATGCCATGCAACTTAATACATCCTCATTTTCACCCACTAGAAGGATTTCGTGTTTTCTTTTGTTTTCTTGTGTTGAAGTTGATGGATTTTGTTAGACATTCCATGTAACAACCCCTGTTTTTATGTCAATAATGATGTCCACATAATATGAAGATGTTATAGTAGACATCATTGTTGACATAAAAACAACTATTGTTACATTGGATGTCCAACAAAATCCGTCAACTTTGACACGGGTTCCTTTTAGTGACCCATCCTCAATGCTTTCCATTTGTTTAGAATAAACATATGGTCTATTATAATATTGGAGTGTGATTGCAAGTAATATTTGTCCTTTTTTGTCCCCTTGGCTTCATACATGTGGTTTTTTGCTCATAGCTTTTCTATCATATGTCAATTTTATATGAAAGTTTGAAATGAAGGTACACATGGTAGTTGTAGACATTGTGAATTTTTTTGAATATTTTAAAATTAGATTATTCTTCTTAAACAATCCCCAATTAGATGTCTACATTTTTCATTTTAGGAGGGGTGGGGTAGTACTATTTTTGGTCCAAAAACAAAAATTGTAAGGTCAAAATTGTAAGACAAGAACTTCTACTAAAATTACACAAAAACCACAAAGAAATTTTCTAAAATAGTAGATTGTCTACTTAGTCTACATGTGCTCAAAGTGCACTACCTTTGCACAAATGCATTGAAGAACATTAATATTTTTCTCCAAAGATGAAAATGGTTGAAAAGGGGCATCTTCAAATTAAGAGAAATTAATTCTCTTAGTTTATTTAAATTTTTTTTTTTACTATTTTCTAAAAATCAAACCTCAAATTCTCTATTTTCTTGGCATTTTTCATTCCTCTTTTTTTGTACTTAACTTTTAGAGATAAATTTTTCTAGGCCTAAATTTACACACATACTATTTAGAATGCTTTACAAACTATCCATATCTTATATAATTTTGAAAAAATATATTTCAAAAATCACAATATTCATTGATTTAAGCCATTTTGAGACAAAAATGATAGGTCACTATAAACAAAAGTGTGTTTTAGGTGATGTTTAATATAACAATCGATGTCTAAGTTGATGGATTTTAGGTGACACTGAATCTAACAACCCTTTTTTTTATGTTTACAATGATGTCCAATGTAACATCAATGTTTCTTATAGTGGGTGTTTCTTGCAACAACCCTAGTACTGTAGTACTTTATCAAGTTTGGCAAAAATTGCCAAATAATTAATAAAATTTCAAATTTTCACTTCAGCAGTAGAAAAATATTTACTGAAAATTTCATCTTACAGTATTGTTAAATTCTCCCACATTTGACAACTATACCGTTTTGGAAAGGAATGTTGCAAAAATGATTGTTTTCTCCACTACTTGTTGCAAGTAATGATTTTTTTCCCAATCCACTTGTAGTGGAAGGACATGAAGTTGTTTGCAAAAAATCTAAACCCAACATCAACTTGTGAGGACATGTTCATAGTTGATAAAGACAAGCTCCGTTTATACAAATTGGATGGTAGGAGGTAAAACAACCCATGTGGGATATGTAAATGGTTAGGATTAGTAGGGGCTCAACCGCTCATAGTGAAGTCAAAAGCAAGAATTGTGTTCAAAGTAGAATTTTAGACCTCATTTAGGGAATATAGACTAACTTTTTTCAAAACACTTTGAATTATGTTAATATGGGAAGTCAAGCTGCATTTCATCTCCAAAAATCCTTTTGAGATTTTGAGACTCCTATAAAAAGTTTTGGATCAATTTTAGGGAAGAGTTCATTAGAAGAGATTTCAGGATTTTAAGGGCTGTTTCAGGGTCGTTCCCGGCACTGTTCCCCCGGCAGTAAAAGAACGCTGCTGTCAGATTTTATTTTTTTTCAAATTTTTTTTTTCTTAAGTCCTTAAACTGAGAAACAAAGTTTATTTTTTTTATTTTTTTATTTTTTTTCGAAAAATCTGACCTGGCCGTCTCTCGGCCAGGTCAGCACAGGCCGGGAACAGCGGATATCGGCGGTTCTCGGGGGGGTTTCGAGTTGGGAACTCGCAGCCCTCCCCAAGAGCCAAATCACATGTAATGCAAGGGACATTTTCTTTGACATTTTCAAACATCCCCTTTGAATTTTGTTCATAATTTTTTTCAAAGGCTCATGATCACAAAAGTATTTTTGAAGATGTAAGTTACATTTAATTGTCAATTTTTCTAAGTTCAAATTTTTTTGAATTTTTTTATTTTACTATACCAAAATGAGGTTTGAAATTCCACTCTGAGCACAATTATTATTTTTTATTATTATGAGCGGTCAAGCTCTCATCTTCAAATTATTCCATATCCTTTGAGGGTTCATGATGGACAATGGATTTCATTTTAAAAAAGACCTCTTCACCCTTCACTCTCACTAAATGTCAATAAAGAAATTTCTTCATGTTTCTATCAAAAAAATTATTAATGGTAGATAGTCATTGGACTTTACATTGAACTTTCTACTAACATTAGACAACTTTGTTATTTAATTCTTACTTGAAAAATCCATACAATTGACATATTTCCATTGATTTTGGCAATTGGTGTTGTTAGTTTTCAGGATTTTCGGAAATTATCATTACATTTCCTGAAATTACGATGTCCTTAAAAAACAATTAATTTTTGCCGAACTTGATCAGATACTATAATATTGAGAGCTACCTCAAGATAATGCCAAGTCTCTTGTAGCTTACTATAGTCATATCTTTGATTTGGTCCTTGATTTCCTTGGTACGTGCTAATTTTAGGTATATATGTCATAACCAACTCTCATTGTGTGCATCTATTTGCTAGACAATATTTCATCTACGAGTAAGACAGTTCATTCTTAACCACACAATAGTCATCCAGGAAGACAACAATTACATGAATTTTCATCCGGGAACAGAGCTGGTTCTGTCCTGTAACCAGCTCGCCGCCTCGAAGGTTACCTTAGCCTCATTTAAGTCACGGCGATAAGTCACGGCATTTGGGGCTCGAAGGCTCCATAGCCTTCCTTCTTCTCTTCATCATGAGCTCTGAGTTGTTGGCTGGAGTGGTGGTTGCCACCTTCCGGGGTGGTAGTTTCTGATGTCGTGCTGGATCCGCTGGAAGGTTCTTCTTTCTCGATCGCGTCCCACGGATCCTCCCGCTCGTATATGCTTCGCATGGTCGATCTCCAATGCTTATAAATGTGTCCATTGAGGAGACTCTTCTCCGATATTATTGTGTCCAGTGATCCACTTCTAGCCACTTAATTCGCAATGGTTGGATCGATCAGTGAGTCAATGTAGTGATTTGGTTCTAGTTACTTCTAGCTGCTGCTCACGGGCTCAATCAATGAGAGAGAGAGAAACGGAGTCAGATCTAGGATCAAGTCATGCAGATTTGAGAAAAGAAAAGGGGTGACTGTCCACGAGATCGAAAGCTACTCTGATACCACGAAGAAGTCCAATGATCGATACACCGATTGATAAACATACATTTTATTTCACAAGTCTAACGCTTACTCAGTAGAACACGTCATTAATTCCCACACACTTGCGCAGGCATAGCATCGTTTCAGTAATCTCAGAGCCTGCGGCGGAAACCCTAATCCCTAAAGAAGATGAACAGTGACTGTCTGCTCACGAGTAAAATCATTCAACATGCATGTCTCATACTCTCGTGCCGTCGTCTTCTCCAGACTCTCCAGGGAACTCATCTGCTTTCCCGTGTGCTTGACGTCCCTCACTCGTGTAGTGCCACACAATTATTAGAGTTACCACGAAAATTAGAGCTGGAATTCCCAGACCCAAGCCCAAGCCTAATTCGAGACCCAAATGCCGTGACTTATCGGCACCAGCACATTTACCGCAGCAGCTCAGCTTTCGCAATGTGGTGATGTCCGCGTCGAAGCTACTTGGACAGACGATATTTGATGCTTGCGCGGATTGACTGCACGTACTACTCGCTGACTGCAGTAAGTTCCGCCAGAATCAGTGTCAATACGTGAATACAGTCTAATCACAGTGAAAACTTGCTCAGTCTTTCAAATGTTGATCTCTAACAAACGAAGTAAAAGCTCTTGACCATTTTGTGTTTTTTCATAATTAATTAAGGAGTCCTGGAAGTTTCTCTTCTAATAAAGGTTTGTAATAAAGGTATGTAGTCACGGTGATACTTGTATGGATGTGGGATCATTCACCAGGAACATATTGTCTTTTTTCTTACGCCAAGTTATGGCAACCCAAAGTAGAGTTGGAGTTATTTTTCCCTCTCTCAGATTGTTAGTTGAAGGTCCCTTATCACTCTCATCATGGTTGTAAGAGTGATACCATATAATATGTAAATATACTAGAAATAAAACAATCAACTACGCTACAAGAGGCTTTGTCCTTCTAGCACTAGACAATTCACTTTCCAATTAAAGTTCTACTCAAACTTTCTCACATGTTTGTTTTTCCAATGCAAAGCCTCCTAACACAATTTGGTCAAAACAAAATTAAATCTTATACTATTAAATAATTGATTGCAGCAACAATGAATCAATTGATATGAGGCAAGAATTTTGTTGTGTAGACTTCACATACCTGATCGAGACAAGATATTGTATTAATTCCTGCTGATGCATTGAAATTGGAGCTGAGATTTGCTCTATTTCTTACAGCTTGTTCGATTGTGTCTCCATCGATCCCATAGACTTCCAGCAACTTGGTCTTGAAGATGTTGATGGCTGCAACCCCTACAAGCTCTCCATTGCTGCTGAAAACTGAACACCACATGAAATCAGTAAAAGTAAACTTATATATGACAGATTCGAACAAGCTGGAAGAAATATATATCACATGTCCTACTCAACATGTTCCAGCTCAGAATTTCTTGAAGCAAGTTTTGCATCATATAATGCAAAGTGCAGTGATTTGGAAACCGTGTCATTGGCTCATTGGCTACAAAGAGGAGATCAAATCATAACGCACACCAGTAGTCCTATTCATTCTATGCCCTCTTCGATCAATCATTAAGCACAGGTCTAGACATTACGTTTGTATTACGTTTGCTCTCAAACATCATCTAATTCATGAAACAGCAATTCCATAGAATTGGCGTGATTCTAGCGTCAAAAAATATGACATATATCTTCGCAAAAGTCGGGCACAAACTAGGACAGGTATGGATTTATGTTTCAGGCCGTGTGTCCTAAAAATTGTTAACGGATTGGAATACCGTCAAATTTTAGAAATTGACACAATAATGCTAATGCAAGAAGTTTGAAGGTGAGGTGGTGTCTCAATGGTTGGGAAGAGGACTACAATCCACAACAAAATCTGTCAGCCCCTCTCACTTGCACTTACAACCCACAACAGAAAGAAGATAATGTGTGCAACCATTGCAAGGAGATCCAAGTTCCCAAACTTATCCTCGATCTTGATCGAAGTGCAGTATTGGATTTTGAAATCTAAAACTTTAGCTGTTATGATCATTTACCATACTTAGAATCAACAGCTTAAAAGATGAGCACAAGACTAATTAACACAACGACCTAATAACTAGAATGAGATTTACTACATGTGTCGTAGTATTCAACATATTCCAGTTGAGAGTTGAACATGATGCGTAATGTGGATCCCATACCTGCCTTACTGAGGGTGAAGGTCTTGTTGTCCACCTGGGAGTAATCCTGGTACTCAGTACTGTAATCGATGCCGCTGTTCACGTAAGTCGCATGGACGTTGGCCAGGAAGGAATAGTACGCTTCCAAAGCAAGCAGTGGATTCTGGAAAGCAGTGTCGTCCAGGACCTCGAAATACCCTCGAGCAGCGCACAATTGACTGGCAAGGGGGCTGGCACCGATGGCTGCAGTACTGGGAGGGAACATGTACAAGAACACGCTGATGTTGTTATTCTTGATCGAGTCCCACGGTAATGCGGCATTGCTTATGGCACCCACAGCGTCGCTGTCCGTGATCAATATTATCACCTGTTGAGGTTTACCATGTTAAACCCTAAGCATCACAATTGCCCCAGCATTTTATTCTACTTTTGATACTTCTGAAGGATTTCATAGTCAATGTCCAGTGATGATGGAATAGCTTACGTACGAATGGGATTTGGACACAACAAGGACATTTGTACAATTTCCATGGACACCAGAGGACATTTTTTTCAATTTCCATATATTCTCCTGTGTGAGACCCTCTTGTAGAGATTCTCCTTTGTTCAATTTCATTTATTTTTTGACCACCACTTGGAAAGCTCTTCATTCTGGTGATTTAACTCTATCTGCATAATATATTTCACAACATGAGCAAGAACATGCTAATGCTGCTGTTTTATTATCAAGTCCCAACGTAATGCAGAGGCGTTCAGTCTTCTTGTCAGCGATCACCACATTTTATGCCCCCTCTTCAGCGCCTTTTGTTCCATTTTCATTTATTGTTGATCAACACATGCTATCCTCTTCACGGATTCAATCTGGTGATATAAAATTATAGCCAAATCTGCGCTTTTTTTCACAACGTGAGTAATCGAATTGGTCATATTAACATTGTGAAATCTGCGCTTCAGGGGGTCAGTTGAACGTCATAGCAAGTGGGGAATGTTGAACCAGTTCCTCCTCGTGAGAACCAAACACTTCCAAATCTTCACTTGGTGTAAAGAGACTTCACATTTGACTTCAGACAGTTGAGCGGACATAAATTTCAGCCAATTTCGGATTTGAAGTGATGGAGTTTCAAACATTCATAGTTTGTGATACCAAAGTTTCATTGTGCATTTCAAAATTGTATAGCTATGCATATTATCTGGCTGCCGATTGTAAAGTGATTCAGTTCGATTGATTGATGGGTTTATACCCAAATGACATAGTTTGTGCAATTTTTACTATCATGTTTTAGTACCATCCTAAAACGTTTAGAGATTGAAAATGTAAACAATATGAAAAATTACTTACGAACATTGAAATGTCAGTGAAAAAAATGCCAGACTGAAATATTAACCTCATCACTAAATTAGACGATAATGAATGCGGAGGGACTCTGGGTTGACTGAGTACGGGTAGAGAAGTGCAGACCTTCAGATATTCGATTGGGATTTCTGTACTACCAAAGCCTGCAGAAGTTGTGATAACTTGGCTAATTGCGTCCGTGATGTTGCCCGGGGGACATAGCTTTGATTTGGTGAGGAACTGAGTGTTGCGGTGAAAATTCCAAAGTCAGGGTGGGAGGAAGTGTTCGTCACCTGCACCTGCAGGAATCAAAATGTAACAAAGAAACCCCACTTGAGTTCCAACTCAAATATAGTAAATTCCTGTCAATGGTTTCGTTGACCAAACCAACGAAATGCTACATTGCAACTGTAAGATAACTTACCTACACCTGAATGCCTCCCTGAATGCCTCCGACTAAGCAGTTGAGAATTGTTCCTATATGCTTAATTTTGTGTTTAATCTTGTTGAAAGTCAAAAGAGAATTCTAGATTCCCTTTTTATGTATTTTCTGGACATCATACAAACAAACTATGAATTTCAAGCTGTTGAAAATAGGTGTTCCCAAAAGTGACCCTAGGCTGTCGTGACAGAGGTGGTATATTTTAGGCAGAAATTTGAAGGGTTCGCTGGTGAGTCTTAAGAAGGGGTCAGAATTAGGTGTGGTTACCTTGTATCAGACCATATTAAGGTTCATGAGCCTGCTACAGCAATCCAGTCTACAGTGGCAATATAGACGCACCTTTGAATTCATGTTTTCTTGCTCCCTTCACCTGCCACAAGGCTTGCATCCTGTAATAGAAAAAAAAAGCTTGGCATGGAAGATTCAAGGATATTATGACTTACTGGTTGAACAGACAAGGGCTTCACGCTTTCTTGATCGAATGTGAAGATGTTCACATAGTCGTCCTTGGTGGTAGTATTCAAAAAAGACTCGGTAACTCCGAAGGCTGCCGCCAAGTTGCTATCACTCCTTGTGGACGGGATAATCTCGGCCATTGAAGACCCACTGTCAATCAGTACCATTACGGCCTTCTTCACGTTCGTCGTTGATGTGAGGTACCTGTGATAAACACAAGTTAGGGCATGATTCTGTGCGCCAAAATTTGTGACGTTCATCTAAGCTCTAAAAGCTAGGATTGGTATAGGTTTACGTTTCAGGCGTCAAAGCTCGTAAGTAGCGGAATTCTGCCAGTTTAACGAAATCGACGTTCAACTGGGTCACTTACAGGAGAAATCCAATATGGAAATTGGACTACTGAAATGTCCTGTTGTGTCCAAATTCCATTCCTAGTGTATCATTGCTAGACATTAACTACGAAATTCTTCAAAAATTCCATACATGGACATTTTGGATTTCTCCTATGACTGATGGAGAATGCAGCTCTAGCTTTTTTCATATCTTAACAATGTGATTGATATCGGCGGCTCAATTTTACACTGAAGTCTTTTATATCTAAGCCGATAATTAATCAAAGTGAACTGGGATAAAATTAATTCTACATTGTTGGGACTGAGCACCTTCTTCACTGTAGAGATTATCATACCACGGTAAGAGTAAATTGGAAAAATATGTCAATCACCTTAGAAACTTGGCACATGGAACTAGGAAAATTCCAAAAAATTGAGAATCTGGTGTTGCAAAGACCACATCCCATGAACTCCAGATTGTGTCTAACGGAATCTACATTCTTTCTGTGAAAAATTTCAAGGTGTTCAGGATCATGCATGTCTGACTCAGTGTTGCTTCAAAAAAACTGGCTTACCATAATCTTAGACGAGGATCGTAGCTGCCACAGTCTGCTTCATCCTGCAAATAACATTGTTTAATCTGTCCATTCATGCGGAATACAAGTGTATTTATTCACTGAAAACTAGAAGAAACAATCACCTGCATCACCATAGCATAAACCTTTGTTTGAACTATTACAAAATACCATCAGCAGCACTTTGAATTTTTTCCCTCAGTGCTACATTTATTTATTACCATTCCTGGAAAGATCCGAAAAGTGCCATCAACTGAGCCGAAATACAGCCGAAAGAAGTTGGTGTTGTTCGAGAGTTTTTGGAACAAACTGTCCAAGTTCCTTTGAGCACAAATTTCTCGAAGTTGTCTCGGAGTTATGTAGTCGGTCGAAGCGTACACTCCTGGCACTCTGTCATCAAGATTGCAAATCACAATAATAATTATATTAAACATGCCATTGACTGCACCACCCACAAGTTTTTTAAATGACTAACCGAATTATTAACTGTGAATTTTTCCGCACATGAATTATTCCGCACATGAATTTTTTCGCACATGAATTATTCCGCACATGTAATTATTCCGCACATGAATTTTTTTGCAAATTTAGAATTCATTTTTGCGATCAGAGACCCCAAATTAGTTTAAAGAGGTCAAGAGTATACCCTAGAACGGCCTAAAATAGGGGGCTTTTTGTTTACATACACCCCTAGTAAGGACGAGTGAGGGGGTCAATCCACCCCCATCGTATTGAAGACAAGTGTTTCCAATTTACCGCACATGCACTGCACAAAGTAATTTTTTTTTTTTTTCCTTAACAAATGGGAAACCCACTGCATTAAAAAGAAACCGAGAACAAACAACGGCCAAGCCCGGAGGCTGGAAAAGTGAAGAGACGAGCAAAATGAAAAGCAAAAAGAACCAAAAGGACACAAAGTAATTTTCGCTTGCCTAAAGAGTCAAAGCTGGTCATATGATACATTTTCTTGTGAAGCAACGATTGATGGCTCTGATGATATAGTGCGCACTAAGAGAACCAAATTTCTTACAAGATGAACAAACATTTCTTGCAACTTGTACGGGGAATGACCGGTACAGCACACGATACATGCCGTTGGATGCACGGCACTGCAACCGGTAAATTGAACTGCAGGATGCATGCACCTTGTACAGTGCATTTAGCAGTGTTCCCCTCATACGAGGATTTTGCCCCCACACTGCTGGAGAATTGTGAAAGCATTCGCACTCCTATTGAATATTTAGTCAGTAGATATACGCAGAGAATCTCCTCACTAAGCTTTTCAACAGATCCAGATAGAATGGATTCAGGTGGAAAATAATCAAGTTACCGACAGACCTTAGAAAGCTTCTGGAGAAGTCGAAGTATCTCAACGGGCAGTTGTCTTTGCAGTTGGGGTTCTGGAGAACTCCTTGGCATGCATAGCCGGTAGTATTGGTATTCGTCAGGGGGCATGCAAGCCGGCTACAGGTTGACTCAGCATTACAAGTACTCAATAAATCTGCAATTCGCACAAACAAAAGGATGACTTCTTTGCAGTCAATTAATGAAATCATCGATACTAGCAGAAAAGAGTTCGCCGTGAAATCGAAAGACAACTTGGGTGGAACATTCATACCACAAGAATTGAGATCATTCGCTTGCACTTGGTTCACAAGTTCTCGAAGGTTGGCTTCTGTTTGGTTGAGAAGAAGATCCGCCTGCGGTGATACTTGACCACTCACTCCCAGAACCAGGCCCAACAGAACCAGAATGAGGAATCGAATGGATAAATCCATTTGTGTAGTATCAGCAACCTCAGGCTCACAACAGTCTGTACTAAAGAGATCGAAAGAAAACAAAAAAGGCTGCGGCGCTGTTTTATGTTTAACTAGTAACACAAACTCTGTCAGATTCCGGGCTCGCTTGATCTATGTCACTTGTAAGCAACCCTACCCGTTGAACTCTCTATGGTTTAATGCGAAAGATGCACTACAGTTTCTCATGAAGAGAATGTGAGCTCGGCAATACATGTCGGTAGACATGCTGTCACTTCCGTAGGGTAAGCCTAAAGCAATCTTGTGACGATCTTTCTTCAGATCAATGAACTCATCAATATGTTTGGGCAAAGGAATTGAGCTACTGTGACAATGGAAAATGGATTCCAAGCAGGAAGAAGCGTCACCAGGGCAACGTCGAAGACGTATTGATAGTTGGGATAGTTCGATCAGTCTGGAGAGCAGAACTGTCTGTACCCGAGTGGCCCTTGGTGGAGAACATTGGAGTTAGCAGGGTGTTTCAGGTAAACAGGCCTATTATCAAGCAGATTTGCTATTTAGGTACCTTGAAGAAGCTACTTGTCAACTCCAGAGAAGCCATTTGCAAGTAGAATCAAGACATTCCAACAAGAAATGAATTTTTTGTGATTTTTCAAAGTTGGCTGGGACTAAATTGGTAAAGCATGGGTAGACCCATGCTAAACCTCACATTGACGTGTCCCCTCTCCAAGTGCATTGTCATGATGCTAAAAGGTTGCTAAGATTGTGTAATGGGTGGGTAATTGATGCAAATGGGAGGGTCTAATAGATGTCGAAATTGGGTGACTCATATCATTGGATTATTCCACCATATCTCTAGTTCCCATTGTATAATTTGCCAACAAGGAAATTTAATTCCTTTTGACAACCTCTAAATTCTCAGTGTCCCTATGGGGGCAAACTAATGGACTTCGGGTCAGCAATTTCTATAAACAATTTTTTCTTAAACTTCTTTGTAAGATAGAAAAACTTTTTAGCTTTTGAGGAATACAATCTCTATTACCATTAGTGCCTAGGAGCAAAAGTTATACGAAGTACTTCAATAAGCCCAAATTTCAATTTTGGCGGGCAATAAAAGAAATCTCCAAAATTTGAAATAAATAAATAAATAAATATTTTCTAGATTACATTTTTGTTTACATGAAATTTTTTTTTATTCATTCCATTTGGATTTGTGATGTGAAAGTAATGGAACATCTTGTTTTGGGGGGCAATCAAAGCCTCTTCTAGAAAAAATAACATGTACATTTTGATTCTGAGCTCAATTTTTTCTAAACAAAAAGTTCTACACGGTTATCTTTGATAGTTTGATTGTTAGAACAATCCCACCATAGGGATTACAATGTTCTAATCCTATCTTAGAGCTATTATTGATTTAGTTTTCCTTCTATCTCATATTTACTTCTAATTAACAATCTTTTAAAGAATGGAAATTAAACTTTAAGAAAAAAATTCCCTACACTCTAAATTCAATTCTTCAAGATATGCAGTACAAATTTTTTAAGTTAAGGAGATTCAAATTCTCATAGACTAGGTTGCCAAGGTGCCAAAAAACTATGTTTTAGTCTTCACTTTGAACTCATTTATCTTACAATTTTTATGGTCAAAGGTTTTGAAATTAACTCCACACATTCTCATACTAGTCTATTGCAAAAAATGTTGTTATTAAATATTTTGTTCTTTGTACTAGAGATGACAATTTTGAATTATGGTTTCTAACCCAAATTTTAAAAAGGCTTTATGACTGTAACTAGATTAATTATCCTTAGAGGACAAGCTAGTCACCATGGAACTCATCCTTTTGGACGCCTTGTGAATCATTATTTTGCGTCAAAAAACCCTAGAGTGCTCATAAGAGGTCAAACTATCAGTGTGCAAGACCTCCCCTTTCCACACTAACTTCCTACTCCGGAGAACTTGTGCTATGGAGAGAAGGATTCTTTGGACAATAAATGTCCGCAGCGTTGTTCAAGCGTTGATGGACCGTGAAACGCTTTTCCACTCCTGCCTACTCCAACACGGCATCACCTGGAAAATTCTGAATATTCCCATGATTGAAATAAGAATCAAATTCTGAACTATTATAAGAATTTAATCTTCTTGTGAGTGTTGTGATCATAGCAGAGCGACTGAGCGAGTGATAGAATAGGGTCTACCAGTTATTTTAGACCTGTAGGCAGATTCTATTTCAGGCGAACCTCTGTAGCTTGCTCTTCCAGGTAAGTTACAGGATACTCAAAACTTGTGCTGATTCTCCTTCAGTTTTCCAAGCTTCCAACAATCAGTGAAAGGGCTTGAGTCAGACAGCTAGCTGCGCATTATTATAATGAAAAAAAATATAAAAAAAAATAGGCAACTGGGCTGGCAATCTCAGTCTAATGAGTCTATGGACAAGCTAAGCTACTACAAAGTGGGATTCGACGAGATCTGAAATTGCTGCAAAACTGCAGCAAAGTTTGTCAACCATTACATTGTTTACCAATGAGGCAGGGGTCCACATTTTTTTTTTTTTTAACACGAGGACAAGATCCATTGATAAGGATAAAGGTGCAAGCCCTTGGGACCCAAAAGTGAACAATGTGGCTCCTCAACCAACCCCAACCCTTGCATTAACTAATTGATAAGTCCTACAGAGACACCTAAGGAGGCATCATACCTTCCTAGCATAGGGAGGACCATTGCATGGTTAGAGCATCCCCACCAATCTGTTTTCTATCCCTAAAAATTTAGGAAGAGGACCTTAGATGGGGATGGGGATACAGAAGCTTGCACACACCAGTCTTGAAACAAAATTTCTACCCCAAATTTATAGAGAACTCGGTAAAAGTTGGGCCCAATTACCTATATTAGAGCTCATATAGAGAACTCACGAGGTCTCATCTCTATAAAGTCAAGGTTGACTAGTTTGAGGTCCCAAGTTTGGGGATAGAGAACATGTTGGTGGGGATGCTCTTATACAATGATATGAACATGGAGTCATGGACCTTTGACTCTTAGAGCAACATCACTATTAGAGTGAAGAACAACATGACATACAATTAGTCAAGGATGGTTCTTTTTTTTACTGCATTGTTCCCTCACCTATGGAATAAGGGAGCCTAGGCTCACCAAACTTTGGATGTCAACTTATCATGATTGCTCGAGGCTTCAACATGCCCTTGTTTCAAACTTATTTTAGTCGCAAGCTTCAATTGCAGAATTGCAGAGAAACAAAAACGCAATAGGAGCGGGGAAGGTATACTCCAAAAGTTGCATACATCCATACCTTAAGTTAGGTTGTTTGTTTTGTTTTGTTTGATACATTGAGATCTTTTGAACCATGCATCCTTTGGCCATGTTCTTGGTCCCATTGGAAAGCTCTTTGCTAGGAAGGAAACATGGACTTTGTTTTGTGTTGTTTGAACCTATGGTATGAAAGTTATGAGTTTTTTAGTTATTTTTTGTTTTAAAAATTTAAAAATTTACTTTTCCTTTTATTTTGGTTGTGGCAACGGCACACTACAGTAGTCCCGTTTAAAACTGGAGGCGGAGCAAGGAAGAAGCAGAGAAGGAGCAAGGAACCAGGAGTTGCGTACATTCAGTCGAAAAGCAGGGAAGGGGAGCAAGGAAGAAGCAGAGAAGGAGCAAGGAACCAGGAGTTGCGTACATTCAGTCGAAAAGCAGGGAAGGGGAGCAAGGAAATAGCTCTCCAAAAGTTGCAACTATTCAGGGTCACGGTGCGCTCTCCGGCCAGCTTCCTGTAGGACTACCTCTTCTTGCCACGCCCAGTCGAGCTCTTCCGTCCTCCCCACATTGTGCCTGATGTCCAGTGCGGTTGCTCCTAAGAATCTGGAAAGAGAGTGAAATTGAACACTCAAAACCTGACTCACTGAATGATAAAATTGGCAATGCTTTTCAATACTTCAGTTCTCTGTACAGTACAGTACTTCCAGATTTTATTTTTAAACTTCAAACAGAGTTTCACACAGTAAAATCTGAACTTGACTTACTTCGGCGTGAAATCTGTGCTGATTGTGCACGTTGCGTTCCGAACTGAATCACGCGCTCGTACAGGCAACCTAACCTCGGCGTGCCTGACGGAGATTGAAAAAGTTAGTGTCCTCCATAAAATCACTTGATGGCCCGCTTGGCCAAAAGCCACATTGTTCATTACAAACAATACAAAGTCAACTCCAGAGGCCAGCCTGGCAATTGGGTGGTGGGCAAATAATAATCTTATCGGCAACTTGATGGCCCGCTCGATTGCTCGATTGCCTGCATCGCCAAACATTCGGATCAAGAAAGTTGCCAATACTGTACTTCTTTGAGAATATCCAGTGGTGGCACTGGTGGTGGAGCACTTTACACTTTCTTTTAAAAAGAATTTAAGCAATTTCATCCATTTTTTCACCCATTTTTGTTAGTGTTAAACCTAAAAGAATGCTGCGGATACTAAGTGGTTGATGGATGACAAAGAATCTTTTTGAGTAGGATTGAAGTGCAAATGTTCATCTTTGGAACTTTGGAAGGTCTTGTAGAGTAGTTTGACTTCCATAATGATTGCTCTTGGTTTTTTTTAAAGCAAATGATTCACATTGTACCAAAAAAAATGATTTTCATGAACACCAACCTGCCTTTGGGGGTTATAACCCCTAACTACTTCGACGTTCAAAAAGTAGACAATGTATAGAGTCGAATGCAAATTTATCTCACAAATGATGAATGCCTTTCATTCGTCAATTTCCAAGGAGAACATTTACTAAATTGCAAACCATTCCAAAGTATGTGGCCGGCTAAATACAACTCAAGCAATTTCTACAAAATGTAGAAGTGAAGTGTATCAACATTTGCTAAAAAGTTTGCATGCCTGGAGCAATGACATTGAACATTCTATGCAATTTTATCTCGGAGACTAGTAGTTGCATTATTGAACTCATTCCAAACAACAACAAAGCACATTCTCCAACAATCATCAACCAATAAACCTTTAAAACTCCATGACTTTTGCATTTGAAATCCAAATATTAATGCATTCTATGGTGCCTTGGAATTCTCTTTGATTTACTAACAATTTTTTTGAAATGCAACCATTCCAACAATCGAAACCATGCTTGCAAGTGAGGTAACTACACCTAAAATCAAGCACCTTCCAAAAATTAACAACTTCAAATTATGCTTAGAATGTACTTCCACTATTCATAAGAGTCTAGTGTCAAATTTAGACACACCTATTTTCATTTCTTTGAAAATTCATAATTATTTATTTTGTGTCCAACTAAGAGAATCTAAAATCCCTTTTTGACTACCAACAATATCCCACAAAACCCTTTTCAATACAATGATGGGAACCATGCTACATTGCTTATTTGGCGAATTTTACATGTACTTGCTTATTATGGTATGTTCGCTAGCTTGGGTGATGGTTGGAATGTGAATCCGGTCCAAACATAGGTCTACATTCATTCCTAAAACCCTCAATAACAATAGTCTTTAACATCAAATACAAACATACTTTTACACTTGAAATCCAAATAATGCATTCTCTAGTGCATTGGAATCCTCTTTGAATTGCTAACAAGAAAATTTTAAACTGCAACCATTCCAACCATAGAAACTATGCTTTGCTTGCATAGTAGGTGTGGTGACCTTCGTAGTCTTCATCCACACACCAAGTCACTCCAATCCAAATTCATGCACGAGAACCAACCACGATGCGTACCAAGAAGTGACCATGATGCTCCGGAACACAACTGAGCGAAGTCAAACTTACAACGAACTCCTTGGCCTGCAAACTCCGCACATTGATAACGTTAAGCACAGGCCTCACATGTCAACACCACGAGGAAGCGCCGGGAAGTCGAGAACAACGAGAATGCTGATGAGCCAGAAGAAAAGTGGCAGCAGCGGAAGAAGAGATGGCCATCACCACCATGGCCTCAATAGCGACGAGAACGGCGTTGGAATTGCACAGCCAGTCAAGGCGATGGCTCAGTCCCCGCAAAACAATGCAACCACTGGCTGGGCAGTTTCGTTCTTTTGCAGTTGTGTGTGGAGGGGAACGTGGAGGACAGTTCCATGTGGAATTTGACGTCGGAGTGTTGCAGATATTTGCTGGAATCAGCATGTGTGTTTTTGGCAATTTGGCGTCCATTTGCACCAAAGTAAGTATAGGGCAATGACCGCTCGTGGTCGGGGATTACTGAAATTAAAGTGCCGACGAGGAGGGCGGAGCCCGACGAGGAGGCACTTTAATTTCAGTAATCCCCGACCACGAGCGGTCATTGTCCGGCGTAAAGCACGAGCAATTGGATGAAATCGCAGGATGAGAGTGCAAGTTCGATGAAGAACACGTAATCCCCGGTTACGGGAAGAATCCATCGCCAGCTGAGCATTACGCTCCACAATCCTCCCGGGAAATGAATGGTGCACTTCCCGGGAGTGCTTTACGGGAAGACAACTCATTGTGGTTAGAATTAGGAGTTTGACCACATGTGGTTGCTGAAATTTCTCAATTTTTTTTTCACAATAGTACAAGTGTGAAAAAAGAGTGAGAACAATTGAAATTATGTTTTTTTGACAAAGTATGAATTTGCTTTGAATTTTGGAAGTGTTCAATGCATCATGGCCCAAAGAGTCTATAGACTACCTTAAAACGAACAAAATCTGAATCCATCATGCTCATGTTGTTCACCTAGAGCGGTCATAGTATTTTCTAACACGGAGGGTCTAAAAAGTCAATTCTTACAATTCTTACACACTGAAAAATTGGAAGTTCCTAATGAAGTCAATAATCACTCCATTATTGTCATCTAAGACATGCATTGCAACCCAAATCTTACAAACTCCCTCCCCCCCCCCCCCGTAATGGGGGGATTTCCTAGGTGTCCACAATGGGTCATCTAACCACAATAGGTTGATTTACCTTAATGGATCCTAAACCACGCCCTTGGAACACAAATAGTATTGATAGGGCGGAAAATCACCAGAAAACTTCAAATTTAAAAAGAAACTTGGAAAAAATAGCCAAATTATAAATGAAAATTATAAATGGATATGTAATATGTGCTAATGTGATATTTTCTATTTGATATGTGGATGAATGTTGAAATTTGGAGCACCACTATTATAGTGGATATAGGCACTTTGACACTTCATAGAAAATTTTAAAAATTTTAAAAATAAAAAAATGATTTGAATGTGAATTGCCAGTGGATATTTATGCTGAATGGGCATGTTTGGATTGAGACCTGAAGAACTGGCGGCCCACCCGAGTGATTATGGCACTGTATGAGATACGGTATAATTAGAGCATCCTCTTGGGAAAAAAATCAGAAACTTCTTGAAAATTCCGAAGGTAAGAGCACGTAAAGTTGTTGGAATAAAGGTTTGAGCCTGATTCACACTGTTGGACCCAGTTTTTTTGTTTTTTTTAGCAAATTTTCGCTCAAATAAGCAATACAAACTTTCATCTAAAAAATATTTGGCAAGATATTCTCCCTTTTTCAGTGGATGAAATCACAAAATGCTGTCAAAAATTGGGACAATATTGCTCTATTTTGGATGGTTGTACATTCTCTTGGATGACTAAACAAAATTTCATCCATATATTGCAGAATTTATCCATTTTTGTAGATGTAAATAGTGCATGGGAGTAAAAGTTATGTCACTCCAAGCAAAAATTTGAACTCATTGAGTAGTAACAAAAATCTACAAAGATTTGAAATTTAAAAAAAAATTAAATTAGTTTTTCATAGATTGAGTTTTTGTCTATATAAAAAGCTTTGGTTTGTTCAATTTGGATAAGTGATGAGAAAATCATAAAGCATCTTGTTTTGCAAGCAATTAGAACATCTTCTTGGAAATTTAATATATTGGATTTGTTTCTTAATTCAATTTTCATATTTTTTTCAAAAAAAAAGGTTCCACAAGGTTAACATTAATTGTTAGAACAATCTCATCATTGAAATTAATGTGTTTTAGCTCCATCCTAAAGCTATTAACAATTTATTTTTTCCCTCTATCTTGCACCTATTTCTACTTAACAATTTTTTAAAGAACAAAAATAATATGTTTTTTTCTTTTTTAAATCCTAAAATTTTAAGTCAATTTTTCATGACAAACAATTTGAAGTGCGAGAATTTGAAGTTAAGAGGATTCAATTCTTATAATTGATTAGTTTGCCACTATGCCCCAAATCATATTTTTCTTCATTTTAAACACAATTATCTTGCAATCTATGCAATCAAAGTTTTTGAATTTTTTTTTCTATAATGTTGTTTTCTTTATAGACACTTAAAAAATATTTTTCTATATAGATAAATGGAAGCTCTATTTAATTCACTTTTGTTTGCAATCTTGAATTTTTGTAGAATTATTCTTAAATTCGAACAACGTGAGTCTCTAAAATTGTTCTCACCCTTACACGAAGTGCTAGCATGTGAGCATAAAATCTATAAGTCTATGAGCCTAGAAGTCTATATTATAAACACCTCCTATAATAATCATCAAAGGGGATTTGAGACCTTTAGAAGACCATTTCAGGGTTGTTCCCCTTCATGTGAACCAATGTAGTATTGTTAAAGTATTAAATAATTTTAAAAAAAAATTGAAATTGAAATTAATATATTAATATATATATTTATAATCTAACATAATAGTCTTCTGACCACGTTAGACTGTTGATGTGGCAAAGTTTCCAAGTTTCCCACAATCCAGGAACTCATAGTTTTGTTTAGGTTCAGAAAACATCTAATGAGATGTTTATGTTCTAGGTCCCCATATTATAAACTCTTTTTACATTATAGTATATACTAGTATGTTATAAACACGTTGTAGGTGCATATCTACAACTAGGTTTTAAGGTTGTAGGCTCAAGTCTTTGAGCTCATACATTAGTATTGTTGCTTGCGAGCTCTAAATTCGTCACTTGGGACTCATAGTTTTCTTTTTTTTAGATTGTTATAGTTTAAAGCATAAAATTATACAAAAAGCCCCCAAAAGAGTGTAGAACCAAAATAAGTATGTCACGTACAAATATAATTTTTGGTCATAAATAGCCTTTTATCCTTAGGATACTCACAAAACCCACTTATAGATAGGTTAAAAAACCCAAATAGTGGGAAACGATAGGCTTGCAGGGAACTTATCCGAAATAGCCCAAATCTAGTGCATGTGACCATGCTTGGCTAAATTGGTCCCAGGAGAGATAGGGAGGTCCTTAAGTAAATCTCCAAAGATAAGTTCTAGTTTCCCTATTCCATCGACAAAATATTAGGAACCCCAATTGTTAGTATGTAGGTGTCACTTTTTCAAGACAGACCATATGGAGAAATCCACGGCCGCCGGATAGTGCTCTCAAATCAGGAACATGTTAGGGAGTCCACAGTGAAATCAATTCGCCAAGATTCCTTCACGTGTAAAAGATTCTCTGACTGCCGGCAATCCAAGATAAGTCGGTTTTTACCTCTTTACCGACCGTGCGCAAGACTGACTCAAGACTTGGCACGTGGCTTGGGGAATTCCATGAGAGGTTCCCCCAAAAGTCTCGGTTTTTTTAATCTCTTGAGGATCTTTTTCCAAACAGTCAACCGCCAAAAGCCACAACGGGAAATTCATATAAATTACCTAGGTTGCGGTAAAATCTCACTAAAAATAAGATTAACTTCTTTTATGTTAATAACGCGCCCCGAAAAATTTCACAATGTTCCGATAGTGGGGGGTAGCCGAATCACCAACATTCTCCTAATTATTGATTACGGTAAGATCTTTGTGGAGTTGACCGGCGTTCCATGAACGCACGAAATTGAAACGAAGTCAACAAGGGGTCTTTTCTTACTCCCTAGGACCCTCCCGACAACCCTAGCTAGTTATCCAAGTCAGAAAAGGTAAACTCCAAAAGTTAGATTTTTATCCTTTTACTGGTTTCAGTTAGCGCTAGTTTCCAATGGGCTTTTAGCGATGGGAACAAGGATAGGGGATCTTTTAGATTGAAAATGGACTTTTGAAGCCATTGGCGCAATCCGTTTGCGATTTAGAGTTTAACTCCAAAAGATAGACTCTAGGATCAGCGTAAAATCCAAAATTAGGTGAAAATCTCAAAGATGAAGATGAAAATCCGGAAGGATGAGGTTACTAGTAGTGAGTTTAGGGGGGAGGGGTCCCTTAGAAACCTATATAAGGGCTCCATTTTCCCTTCTACAACACCCCCAATACTTGTTTTGGGTCCGTGGGTCCAACCTATCTTGTACGTTTTAGCAATTTGGCCCAAACTCCTTACGGTGTTTTCGGAGCACTTTTGCTCCTCTTCTTGCTATATTTTCAGTTGTTGAAGGTTTGTGGGGGTCCTTCCTCTAATCTTCATATCCTTTATGTGTGTCTTTGTGCCTCATGTACTAAGTTAAGTGTCCTTGGTAGTCTTTTGGTGTCTTGTACTAACCCTAGAGCAACCCTCCACCGTACCTTGGTGATGCCGCTTTGGAGGGCGTCTAGCTCCATGTGTTCATTGTCGTACTACCCCCCTTTGTTACTAACCACATGACCCTCCCATCCTTGTTACAAACCCAAGTTTTTGCTTGCATCGAGTCTAGTTGTTGGTCTTTATTAGGAAAATAGTGGAGTAGTTCCCTTTTGGGTAACAAGACTCCACCTTTCTGTATTAGTTTCAAGTCCTAAATTGTGTGTTAAAAATCACCATACAACGGAGCTTTGAACCCCTAGGGACAGGCAGTGCTAAATTTGATGTTAAAACCAAATTAACAGCAAAGCCTTGTACTTCTCTACCAGATAACTCCAAAGTTTAGTTTCCAAAACGTGTTGGAAACTAATCAAAGTTTAGCATCCAAAATAGAGTGTTATGCCCTTTAGGAGTCAATATTGGTTCACTTTTCATTATCATTGTCGATAAATCAAGGACCTTCCTTTTCACCAGTTCAAGGAGTTTTTCCTAAGGTAGACAGCCTGCCCAAGGGCCAGCCCGAAGGCAGCTCGCCAGGCAACCTCCGAAAGTAGGGCCAGTTAGGGTCCAAGGAGCGGGGGTCCAGAAAGTTTGGGGTCCATGGGTCTTTGGGGTTCCAGGGTTCTTGGAAGTTTGAAACTAGCATAAAGATAGTGGGGATTAACATAGAGATAGTGGGAATTAGCATAGAGATAGTGGGGAAATTAGCATATAGATAGGGGGGAAATTAGCATAGAGGTAGGAGGAATTAGGAGAAATAGAAGGAGAAATCCGCATCAACACTAAAAGAGGTGTAATTGGGAGCAAATGACATCTTTATCCTATCCTCACCAACTCTCTACTTCACCACCACACACAACCATCTCCAAATACAAGAAGGAAGAATGGAGAGAAGGCTTAGATAAGAAGGAAGCACCATAGTGGAGGATAGGGACGGAATCCCATTGACCATTAGGGTAAGCTGATGCGGAAGTGGTAGTTAGGCCATATTTTAACTTTCTAAGTAAGTAGGTGCCAACCCAACTACTCCCCATCAATGGGGCACGCGGGTTGAGGCAAAAGAAAGGGAAGGGAAAAAGGAGACGTAGGTAAAGAAACACTAATCTTTCGGGCTATAAAGATAAATAATACATTGACCAACGAGTAGATTATCTTTGCAACTTGCCATAGTAGAAGAGGGCAACTTGATCATCATGGACCTCCACAATTGAAATTGGGAGCCCATAGGAAACTATAGATGAAGTTTGATAGCCAAGCGGCCAAAACTTCATCTACTCATAGTAGTTCACTAGGGAGTCCAAATTGAACGAGTCTTAGGTTTTTAGAAATGGCATGAGATAGGCTACTACTCTAAAATGATAGAGTAGACTTTAGAAGTAAGAAACACAGAACCATAACATAGCATGATAGTCGGCTTAGGAGTCGCTCAAAACCGCATTTAGAGAGACTCATATAGAAAATTAGCAAAAGATCCATTGCTTGGAAGGCACAATGGATTGACGTTTAGACACCCACTAGAATAGAAATCTACCATAGGACTAGAACCTAGTTGTGTTCGCCGATTTACCAAGGGTGGATAAATAAACGCTCACATTGCCCCCCGTAACATGTGCATTGTTAGTACACATTTAAGAATGTAATATATATCTTGTACAAGAAAAACCTCTTACAAACCAAACTATTTCAAAACCTTCTTAGACCTTACAAAACTTTCAACCTAATTTATCAATATGCAAACTTAGCATGGCCTTTAGAAGAGACTTGCATGATTTCAATATCCTATTTTGAATTAGTTATCCCCTAAGGTTCCAACATTCCAAATCTAGATGTGCCTTGGTCAAACTTGATTGTAACTTTTTCATATATTAATACCCAGAAGATGTACAAATTGCATCTTTTAAGTACATAGTGACAAAATATTGCTTTCAAAGAAAACCAAAAATGAATAATTGAGGGAAAGGGACACATGTCATTATTAGATACATAGTATAGTATGTGTGTAGTACACTAGTTAATACTAATCTAATAGTTGTATCGTTACACACATATAAAATTGTGACTATTAACTAATACCTTTTGGATAAGCCTTAAGGATGTAAAAGTGTCATCTTTATTTCATATAAAATATATAACATATTTTTTCCACATGGTATAAAAGCGTAATGCACAATAATGTGTTTTTCTCAACCCAAATTAGAAGGTTCAAGTGAGGAAGAATCTCAAACAATTGAAATCCAGACTACAATACCATTTACAAATATAAACCTCACAAATGTATTCTTTCAAGCTCCAATAAACCTTCTCTAAAATCCTCCAAAAGTGGAAGATGAACAATATCCTCCTATTGACGAAGATGAACAACATCTGGAATCAACACAAAACACATTTAGTATTAGCATTGTCCTTGCAATATACTTCCAAGCATTAGCTAACTTTGTTGAAGGTAACTTTGAATATTCAATTGAGGATTATATTGATGAATATGAAATATAAGAAATTTTAAGAGAAGGTTATTAAAATGGCATCGCATAAAACTAACATTAGTTTTGTTCCTAAATTTGATGGAATATACTTTTATATATGGAAACATAGGTTGACATTGATTTTCAAAATTGAAAAATTGAAGTCTATAGTGAGTAGTGCTGAACCTTTGCTGATAGCACGTAATAACTGCAGCAAAAGTCACAACAAAATCCCAAAATTTACTTGCCACAAGTGTCAATAGTATTAGTCATTGGAAAGAAATAGATTCATTATCTCTAATGATCATCAATAATTGTTTAGAAAATAATGTTGTTTCACATATTCAATCTAGTACAACTGCAAATCAAGCATGGCAAGAGTTAACAAGTATTTTTGAATATCAAGATGCAGTAACTAAGATGCATTTTAAGGATAAGTTATATACCTTGAAAATGAATGAAAGTGATAGTGTCACAAATTAAAACATATCCACTTATTCAAATCTCACTTAAAGAATTTGGCTACAAAATGATGTTTTGTTGAAGATGAAGAAGCTATATTAGCTCTTATGCAAAGTTTACCCTCAAGTTATAGGGTTTTTATTAGTTCATTAAAAAGACAACCTGACATCACCCTACAATCATTAATTAAGAAGAAACACTTATGAAAGACATGAGTTGGAATAATAAATCACAATCAACCCTTTACACAAACAAGAATTTTTATAACAATGGTAAGAAAAATTACATGAGTAAGAAATTTCACAAAGGTGAAAATTCTAAACATTTTGAAAGGAAAAATTATTCTTCTAATAAGAGTATTTGTGTTTCCACTACAAAAAGCTAGGCCACTTAATTAAAGATTGCAGATCGATTAGAATAGTTGCAAAAAAAATCAACTATAATTATAATAATAGAAGACAAAATAACACAATCACTAAGTTAAATAGACTATATGTAGTAACTACCTTAATAACACAAGGAGAATCAACTTCAAGGTGGTATGTAGATAGTAGAACCACTCAGCACATGTGTCATGAGTTTAATGCATTTATCGATTATAAGAGATATGAAAATAAACAACTTGTTTTCTTAGGTGACGATTCTACATCATATGAAATTGAAGGTTAAAGTGATTAGGTGATGTAAACATTAGACTCATGAATGGTATGGAAAAACTCATATCAAATCTCCTCCGTGTTCTTGGACTTGCCAAAAATTTGTTTTTTGTAAAACAATTAGACAAAGTAGCTGGAGAGATAAGAATCAAATTTGGACAATTAGCATTAATCAATAAATTTGGTTAGACAATAGCCAATTGTCAATTAAATCATGATTTATATGAGTTAGGTAATACTATTATATATACCTAACAAGAAAATAATTTCAATTTCTACAATTACAATTTGGAATACAGTTGATTTATGGCACTTAAGAATGGGTCATATTAATAAACATAGACTTAAGCAACTTCACACAATATTTAATAAAATTTATTCTTTTAATGAGAATGTGTCGAACCAAAAAATAACACCCCAAATGGAATTGTCAATTTTATTATAGTGTAGTGGCAAAGGTTCATTCATGGAGAATTTTGTAATGGGATAGGAAAGATAATGAATAAAATGTAAATCATAAAGTCAATCTTTGACTAATTTTTGAATTCATAAGGACTAAAGCCAATCACTAGCTAATTCAACTTTTATAAAAACATAGACAAATATTACAAATAAACTTTTTGTTTCAAAAAGAGCGCAAATACAAAAATTACAACGGAAACAAGTAATCACTACAAACTCTAAGGAAAAATGAAAGACAAATTGACTTATAGTCATTGTGCAAGATGACTCTATATATCCTAAAATCCAAATATTTATTGTGTCTATTTGATACTCCTTATTTCTAAAGCATATTTGTCCATTCATCTTTTTTCCTATTACTTTTTCTATTTGACTATTAGTCTTTTCTTACATTGAAATGAAAATGATGTCTACTTGACCTTTCAAAATCAAATTAAGATAACTTCCTTACAATTATTTACATTGAGAGTCAAATTGTTAAATTTTTTTCTTAAATTAAGATTTTAAAAATATCTTAAAAAATATTTGGAACTCAAGCCCATGTGCTTGTACAAAAAGAAACTAGAAAGAAATTGGACTCTCATTCAATAAAAGCTACTTTCTTAGGTTATTGTGAACAATCAAAAGCTTACCATTTGCTAAATAATCACAATAAAATGATTATCATATCAAGAGATGTCATTTTTAATGAAAAATTTCACAATGATCAAAGTATTGTTGAAAATAATGAAGAAGAATTAATAGATTCTCATTTGTTCACTATCCCTTCTATTATGCCGACTAATAAACAACCTACTATTACAAATCAAGAAGAACATCCTTTGCCAATACAACAATCAGAGATGAGTTCAACCTCTACAAGAAATCAACAAAATCTGCCTTCGCATAATGATGTTATAGAGTAATTTTATGAGTCATCTTTAAAAGATAATAGACAAGACTTACCTAATGAAGAAATTGAAGTTACTTCACAATTACAAGTTATAAGTTCTAATTCTAGCCCTTGCAAGACCCAAAAGAAATATTTAGTCAACCAAGCAATATCTTGAATACATCCAAAGTCAAAGTTAAGCTAAAAAGGATAAGCCTTGTCATACTCACAGATCTCATCAAGAAAATTTGGTAAATACCTTATCAAAACCCCAAATACTCTACAAGAAGCTTTATCAAGATCTAATAGTAAACAATGGTAAGAAGCAATTAAAGCTCAACTTAATTAGTTCTTTAGAGAAAAATAAAACTTGGATATTAACTTCACTTCCTTCTAATCAAAAACCAATTAGTTCCAAATGGATTTTTAAAATCATAACCCATGTTGATGGAACAATTGCTAAATATAAAGCTCAATTAGTTGCAAAAGGATATACTCAAATTCATGAAATACATTACTATAAAACATTTTCTCCTATTGTAAAATTAAACTTCATAAAAGTATTATTGGCTTTAGCAACCTAATATGACTTAGGAATACATCAATTAGATGTAAAAACTACTTTTTAAAAATAGATACATTGACAAAGATATTTATATGTACATACTTGGAGGATTACCTCCAAACCCAAATCTAGTATGTAACCTGATTAAGTCCTTATATGGACTTAAATAATCATCAAGAGTTTGGTACATGCACTTTGATGTTTATTTAATCCTACAAGGATATCACATATTAGAAGCTAATGCCAATATATATATATATAAAGAAAATAATAATGGATTTACTATTATCATAGTCTACGTGGATGATTGTCTTGTAATCAACAATAAACTTTCTCTTATCTAACCTCATTAAAAACATTCTTCAAAAAGAGTTTGACATGTCAGATGAAGGGAAAATTCATTTTACTCTTAAAAATGCAATCATAAAGAATAGACAAGAAAGATGGACAATAATACACCACCCAAAATACTTAACAAATAAACTTAAAGAATTTAATATGCTTAATTGTAATTCATTAAGCATACCAATGCAATTTGAGATTTGCTTAATTAAGGACAAAAGTACAACATCCAATTTAGACCCATATCCCTACTCTAAGGTCGTAGGTAGCCTCATGCATGCTATAGTGAACACACACCATGATTGTGCATATACAATAAATAGCCTTGCACAATTTTTATCTAACCCTAGAATGTTTCATATACAAGCTTTAAAAAGAACTTTAAGATATATGAAAGGTAACTTATCGTACGGCATGAAGTATCAAAAATGTGCACAAGGAGATGTGCTTCATAGTTTCTTTGATGTAGATTGGGCAAGTGACAAAGGATCTCACAAATCCATCTTTGGATATTGCTTCATCCTTGTTGGCTAGTGGTGTTATTTCCTAGGGCATCAAAAAGAAACAATAAGTAGAACTCTGTACTATAGAATCTAAGTATATGGCATTGGTAAAAGCTACAATTGAAGAAATTTGGTTAAGAAAATTGTTACAAGAACTTGGTTTTTCCTCAAAATAATTCAACAATAATTTATTCAGATAGCCAAAGTGCCATTGTTTTAAGTGAAAATCTGAAGTATCATTTTAGAAAAGCAAACTTGTTGATACTCAATATCATTTTACTAGATAAAAAGTCCTTACACAAGAAATTCAATTTCAATATGTTCCAACTACAAATATGGAAGCTGATATATTTACAAAATCCTTACTAAGAGATAAACATTATCAATGTATGTCCCAATTAGGTATGGATTTGATCTCCCTATTGCAAATTTGAAGTCCTGTACAAGAACCCACAATAAAAGCTTTAATGACTTATACAAAGCCAAACCCACAATCCAACTTATGTGGGAGCATGTTTGATAATCATCTTCAAGCTACTACATCATTGCTTCACCATGTGTTTCCACCCCTAACTCAAGATTTCTTCAACCAGTAGGTACCACGCTACAAATCTGACTTTCCTAAGTCTTAGAATGGGAGACACTATCAACCCTCAAGGTGTAGATTATCCAAGACTTTTCAAAGTGACCAATATTTTAAACACAAACAAATGAATATTTTAAATTCTAAATAAGATTTTCAAGCCACAACAAGCTTGACTCAAGAGGTTCAACTTTGTAAACATCAAAGTCAGATCAAAATTCCATTTCATTTATTTCATACTTCATGGGTCCATCTTTTTTTTTGAACAAATGAAATGGAATTTTGATGCAAAGGAAGGGAACAAAACCACTAGCCATAGGTGGCCTGGTAGAGACACGACAAAAGAACTAGACATTCACTTAATAAACCTAGCAAACGACAAACAAGAGCTCAACAAGCCCCAGCCCATAGCTTAGAGAGAGGTCATGAGCCCTCTCATGGCTGGCCACGGGGTGAGACTTTGTCACACCAACGATGAGGTCAAGGCGGTTAGAAGATAAGGCCAACGCTTGGACCAGAGGGAGACCATTAGGGTTGTCCCTCCTTTATACAAGCGAAAAGGTTGTGCTTGCATCTAAGGTTGGTGAAGGCAATGAATAGCTTGTGTTGCGTTTCCATAGCCTTATGGTGCGAATTAGAGATAATTGCCCATTCCATCCCCCCATAATTGAGAAGGCCTCTCTAAATTTAACTCATGAGGTGTTCTAGAGTCTATGACTTTGAATTAAAAACCTTATTTCTTTTAGGGATTTAGAGGGACCAAAGAATCGTGGTACAGGCTTTGAGCCAAGCTCTCTTGAAGGCATTGAATTTATGAGAAATGACAACAAACAAATACCTTGATGCGAAATAAGAAGTTGCCATAGGCCTTGGGCACTTGTACCGCTAACCAGCACATTTAGAATGTGTATGGTCCATTGCCATACAAGTTGGGTAGAGGGACACTCCTATAATTGGTGGAGGACAGATTTCACTACCCTCCTCGGACAAATTGGACAGCAATCGTCAACTACATTGTTGATCCTATTGCGCCACTGGTTTACCACGACAGCCTTGTGCCAAATCAGCCAGAGAAGCCTTGCCTCTTTTCTAATGCGTTGTGGGGCCCAAATTGAATTGCATCTTAGTCTAAAGTTGTTAGGGAGTGCGCCGCTACATTTCTTCGCCATAAGGTTGGGGACATGGTGGCTTTTCATGAGGAGTTGTCGCCTCAGTTTGGTAGTGGATTCTATGATAGGGACTTTGGGGCCAATTGCATCCCATTTGAACTTGCTCGGGTTCCAATCAATGAAGTCAAGTCTACCAAAAAAAAGGTGGATGCATGTTTTCCTTGGACTTTTTTGTATGGAGGTTATTCTTATTTTGTGGAAGATTTTTTTAAGAGAAAGATCAAGTAGTGCTCACGGGCCTAGTGGATAGGCCAGGAGGGTTCTGAATTTGGAAAGCACCATGGACCCTCTATCGTGCCAATTCAAAGGCCATTGCTTGGTTGAGTGGCCCACATGGGTGGAATCACCTTTGGGAACATAGGTGATAGTGTATAGGGTTTTGTCTTCTTCCCTAGTAAACCATCCCATCCATTCTTTCGATTTGTCCTTGGGGTGGTGGTTGGAGAGGAGGCCACCCTACTAAGTAGTGAGGGCGTTGGTTGTTGCTTCAATTGCCACACTCCTTTTTCTCTCGCCCTGATTTTGAATTCTTACTTGGCTTCTTTATGTAGCCATATGTCAGAGCATCCCTTACTTTGTAGAGCCCTTTTTTGTGAAGATATGTAGCTTAGGATTTTGAAAATCCGGGACCAATGAGAAGCACAAACTTTGACCACTAGAAAGGTTTGGAGCTGAGGTTTGGAGCCTATCTCCTCGGGTAGCTTGGGTCTAATTGGCAGGATTTCGTGATTCATCTTTTTCTATGAGGTTACAACTTAGTTTCAGATTGGAGAGCCTTTGTGTGCTTGAAATTTGGGTAATGTGAAGAATTCCAAACTTTTGGTCCAATGGCCCTTGAGTAGAATTGACTACTACTAGAGTGAAAATGAAGCATCAGATGAAGGTTGGAGTCTTTTGGCTTGCTGGCTTTTAGTACCCACGTTGACATTAGTACCATGTGTGCGTCTTGTGGGTGAATTGTGTTGATATCTTCCTTGTTTTTTTCCTGGTAGCATTGAATCCAAGCGACTTTGGCTTTGGCACAGTTAGATGTTCTAGACCACAAGAAGTTTTGAATGGATGAGGTTACTTACTTGACTCCAACCTGGATTCCTTTCCAAATCGATACAAAGTAGAATGTGGAGGTTACTAGGGCGTTGTTGACTAGCACACTTCTCCCAATCTAATTCACTTTTGTTGTCGATTAGTATTGGAGATTCTTCATCGTCTTTTCCTTTAGAAAACTGTAGTGGTAGGCCCATCTCTTTAAACAACCAACACAACTAGATAAAGTTCTAGAAAATCAATGCAAATCAAGTTTCAATGTACCTGGGTCCATCTCGTTTGGATTATATACCCAATCAACCTACTAGACATGATCTTCAAGATTTTCACCGCAATATAGAAGCACTTTGCCGCTACATTCAAGTTCTTTTCTACTACTCACAAGTATTGCATTGCCACACTAAAAAACTATTCCACACTCGTGTTGTGCAAACACAAAGAAGTAGAAACATGGTACAATCAAAAAGCGGGAAGTAAAAGAACAAGGCAACGGTATGACGCAACTTTGAGGAGACCATGATGACTCTAAACCCTAACCACAAAGGAAACCCTATACAAAAAAGAGGAAGACTGTTTTCGATGATTGTATTATAATCTTCATTGAAATGGATGAAAAATAAACTAGTGTACTCGTGGGAATATTAGATACATAGTGTAGTACGTATGTAGTACTCTAGTTAATACTAATCTAATAGTTGTATTTTTACACGCACACAAAGTTGTGACTATTAACTAATACCTTTTGGATAAGCCTTAAAGATGTAAAAGTGTCATCTTTATTTCATATAAAATATAAAACATATTTTTTTCATAGTCATTTTGCCATTAGTTGTGAAAATGAAACAAGTACTTGTCAAATATCCACCTCCAAATTTGTATTTTTTTGAAAGCTTTTTGGAGTGCAATCTATATGGAATATGGATTGCCACATGTATTTTGTATATATCTGTATGTATTTGTATTCTTATTTTGTATGGATATGTATGTATTTTTTGTATTTCCGTATGTATTTCATATTTTATATGCATTATGTATTCTATCTCTCAAAGTACCAAATCCTAATCTTCCCCTAAACCAAGATCATCTCTCATGACATTGAGAAGGAGGGCACTTTTTGTATCGAGATCCACAACTGTGGATTTTTTCACTAGGGGATTGCAACAATAGGAATTGTTTATATCTTTGGCAAAATATTCGTTTTTGGTAGACAATTCAAAATGAAAAAATAAAGTATTAGAAGTTCAATGTCTACCCTCGAGTGTCTACCGTCTAGTTTAATATCTCGAAAAGTTTTAAAATATTCAATGATTTTTTGCATTGCAACCTAAATGTGTTACAATCCAAATTTTATTATATAGTACTACAAACTATATAAGTACAAATTTTCAAAAATCCAAAGTGGACTCCATAGTCCTTTGGGAAATAAAATTCATAGGTATGACAGTAGCAACATCCATCATGCATCCATTCTGGAATGGAAACAAATTTTCATATACAATTTGTACACCGTTTAGTTACTTTTCATCGTCTCATCCAACACTTTTGATTCTATTATCCATGTTTTGTAGACCAAAATTATATTCATAACCCCTTAAGGACTAAATGTTTATTTAAAAGACAATTAAAATCTAAATAGTTAATTGATGATGAAATCAAACATTCAAATGTTTTTGATACAATATGGAGACATTTACCTACTTTGTGGAGATTAAAAAGATTTCGATTAAATTCCCAAATCAAAGTTTAGCTACCAAAAAAATATTGGGCACTTTAAACAACTTTGAGAATCTTGTGCCAAATTCCTTGTTGATTCTTGAAATTTGATATGTATATAACTCTTGATATAACTAACATGATATAGTATGCACTTGTAAAAATATAATAATATATTTAGGACACAATCTCACTCCGAAAGGAACAAAACTCTACTAACTCTATTAGGCAAGTTTGAAAAAAATAATTTTCTTTTAACTTCAAAAGGTATAATCTTGCAATTTGTTGTATCAATTTTATTACTTAGATGAATGTAGATCTATGTTATAGTGTTTTATGTGAGACAATAGTAGGATTTTGTGTAAAAATTTGTTTTGACATATTCTAAATGTTTCACTCTTATGTTTTCACTATTTGGATTCTTTTAGAAAAACTCCTTAGTGCACAAGAAATCATCAAAATGTAGTTAATGAATTGCTAATTTACTAAACCTCTTTACATCTCAAAGTGATTTAGAAGAAGGTAGCCCTCATGTTTGCTTCTAAAATTTTGCATGTGTATCTAACAATATTTAGTACTTAATTATCAAATGTAACTAATGAGAGCAAAAATCTCACTTAAAGATACCTTAAAGTTTGCTGACTTTATTTAGTAGGGCTTGAAATTTTTTTTTTCTCACTTTAATTGTTATAATTTTCTTGCAATCCATGTTGTCAAACAAGCTGAAATCTTTTTTCTACATTGCCAAAATGGTCAAATTTTTTTCAACAATTAAAGTTTCAAAAACAAGTTTTATTTCAAGTTTGGTCTATGCACAAAGAAATGGTTGTTTTTGACAATTTTTCTTAGGAAGCACCCCTCATGCTTTAAGGATTAAACCACAAAATAAAGTCATAACATTTTTAATTCATTTTGGAGATTCATCATTTTGCATAAGTCTCTTGACATTTAAGTTTTTTCAAGAATTATGAAAAAATCCCTCAAATAAGAGAATCCCCTTTAATGGATAATTTCTTAACAATTCACCAAATTCATTTTTTGATTCTTCATCCAAATTTTTTACAATGTTTCCATACAAGTGAAAAGCTAGTGAAAAGCTTCCTAGTAGGTTGTTTACAAAAAAATAATTAAAAGGGTGCCTAACTTTTTGAGAAATTGATGACCTAGTTTGCCCTCCCGATATCTATATATCTCTCTATATATATTAAAGGATTGCTTAATTCATAGAATTCAAATCACTTCACATAATCTTGCATCTTGTCTTTTTCAATAACTAAAAATGTATATTGAAAAGTTTTTTGCCTCACCATTTTAACCATTCTCAAGTACAATCTCTCACACACCATAAACCCCAACACTTAACAAAACCTTGACGTACAAGGTAGAAAGTTCAAGGTTTGGAGGTCAAGTCAAGGATTTAGGTACATGTAATTGCTTTAAATGAAAATAATAGGTGAGATTTGGGGCATCCGGAAGACCGCAAGTTATCATGTAGTGATAACCAACAAACTTGACTGCTTCAGTGACATCGTAACAATTCTACATGGCCAAGAGGCTGCCGCCTCATTCCTCCATTTTTTTTTTTTTTTTCCAACTTTTTTTTTCATTTTAAGAAATTTAGTTTAAATTTTTAAATTTCTAACAGCCAGCCGTTCCTTCACTATGGGAAGAACAATGAAAGGAATAGGCTTGAAATGGTCTTCCGAAGGCCCCAAATCTCACCTAATGTAGCAACAACCATCCAAATTTGTAAGAACAACTTGGATGAACGTCTAATTCATTTAATTGTATTTTAAATGACATTATATTAATATATTATTTTTTGAATTGTCTATCTATTTTTTGCACTTTAACCCCTAAAGGACCATTGTCCCCTCGGGGGACAAAATGGATTTCAGGCAAGTTCCTATGATCTCAATTTTCAGTGAATTTTTTTGAAACTTTCTCATAAGATAGGAAAACTTATGAGCTTCGTGGGAATATAAATTTTATTTCAATTGGTGCCCGAGAGCAAAAGTTATGGCATCTTCAACATAATTTACACGTCACTGGGCAGAAAAATAAATCTACAAAAATTTGAAATTAATTTTTAAATTTTTTTCTTCTTAAAGATCATATTTTTGTCTACATGTGAAGCTTTGATTCATTCCATTTGGATTAGTAATGTGAAAGTTATGAACAATCTTGTTTTTCGGGCAAATTGAGCATCTTCTTGAAAAAATAACTTATAGGATTCAATTCTGAATGCAATTTTCACAATTTTTCAAAAAATATTGTTTGACAAGGTTAAGTTTTCTATTTAGAACAATCTCACCGTTGAGATTATTGTGTTTCAATCCCATTTTAGAGCTATTAAAGATTTAGTTTTTCTTTCAATCTTGGACCTACTTGTATTGAACAATTTTTTAAAGAATGAAAATCAATCACGTT
This sequence comes from Rhytidiadelphus loreus, assembly GCA_947034895.1. NCBI lineage: Eukaryota > Viridiplantae > Streptophyta > Bryopsida > Hypnales > Hylocomiaceae > Rhytidiadelphus > Rhytidiadelphus loreus. The sequence continues at coordinate 19,581,638 of OX344764.1, forward strand.
TTTTTTTTAATTTTTTTTTCTAGACTTTCAACTCAATTCTTCAACACAAAAAATTTTAAATTCAAGGTCCATGGTGTAATTTTTTCCCCCAAATGGCATTCAAAGTCATCTGAAATTGCAAGCTAGTGTTCAAAAAAACTTTCTTTTTTCAACTTTGAATGCTAATATCTTCCAATCTGTACGGTCAAACTCCATGAAATTTTTACCACATGATACTAGACTATTAAAGTACAAGATCCTACGGTTAGATTCTAAAAAAAGTATTTTTTTTGTTTTTTTGGATGAATGCAGCAAAAATGGCAGTTTTGAGTAGTTTTTGACAGAAGAACGGCCCTGGTCCTTTAGGGGTTAATTATTATTAGGTAGAAATCTTCTCAAGCTGCTAGTAACCTACAATATTTTCTCTTAATATCCATATTGAACCTATTTTTCAAGAACCAAGTCTGTTTTTTTCCTATATTTTATTCCAAATATAAATTTTGTAGATTTTCCACCAAAAATTTTCCGAGATTTTCAAATTACAACTGTTTTTTTCCCCAATTTCACCTTCTAATAATGAACTAACAGGCAGTTCTCCCCGAAGATTGGTCTTCACCCTTTCCCCCCAAAGCAAAGCAATTTTTTTTTCACTCAATCTACTTTCATATTACCGGTATGCATTTCTGGTTCTGTTGAAATTTCGCCACTGTAAAGAGCACGGCCTGACTCGGCCTCTTAAACCCTAATTTTCACGAAGCAGGGCCTGCTGCTGGTGAGGAGCTGACGAATTTTCCTGGCGGAGCATTTCGAGGCGTTGGGTCGGCGATGGATCCCGCATTCCTGTTTGCGGGGGTGCGCTTGGACAGGAAGAAGTTCGCCTCCGATTTCAGCCGTTTCCAGGTGTGTTTGCAACTGGGATTTTTTTAATCTGAGATTCTATGGAATGATCCTGTTATGGGGATGAGGCGTGAAGTAAAGAGACCGCGTGAGGTGATGGTCAATTCTGGGAATTTAGGGTTTGGACTGAACCAGGAAATAACTAAGGATTCATGGATTGGGATTGTACTCGGATTGTAAGCTCGAGGAACAATTCATGATGCACGGAACGATTTAGGGTTTAAGGTTTAAGGATTAGGGTTTTCACTAGCTTCTTCTGTCTCGCAGCCAAAGAAAGACAATGATGGCGTGAAGAGTCAAGAGATTGCGGCTTCTGCAGCGGCTTCTCAGAATGGAATCGAGAGCAAGACCCAGAGCAAGAAAAGGAAGAGAGTGCTGAAGGAGAATGGTAAGTTTAAGGGTTTAGGGTTTAGGGTTTAGTGCTGAATAAGCTACAACTTGAGTGCAATTGACTACGAGTTTATAGTTTTTTGAACTGAGATTGAGAGAAACTTAGAATCATTATTGTAGATGCTGAAGATTCTTATAATAATTATAATGGTAATAATTTGGTGTCCGGTTATAATCTCTGAATCAAGGTTGTAATGTATCTATGTAGGGTCTGAAGCGACCTTCAATCTGTTCAAGCGCAGAAAGTCAGAAACTGTCGAGACCCCTGAGGTTGACGAGGGTGATGAAATGTCAGAGCCTGGTGCGACCGGAGCGGTACCGGAGGCAGAGGTAATTAGTGGATGTTTTTGGATATCTTACTCAATTTTAATAATCTTAATTTGTAATTTCTTTTAGTGATTTTAGGTAAATTTACTAACTTTTTTCAGTTATTGAGGGTACACATTTTGTTTTGGGGAATTCAAGTCCCAATAACTGCATGGAGGATTGCTTTTGAATCACGGATTTCAGGTCGTTGGGTTGTCAAGGAAGAAATATCAAATTCATGTCTCAGGCCGGGATGTTCCAGCCCCTCTTGTTTCGTTTGAGCAGCTGCGGACACAATATCGATGTAGAAAATATCTAATGAAGAACATTAGAGAAGCAGGATATACAGAACCGACACCAATTCAACGCCAAGCGATCACGACCTTGTTAATGGTGCGTTTTTGGATATTCTAGCATTTATTTTGAAGGACGAACCTGAAGCAGGGCGCAATCTGGAATAATTTCTACTTTACCTTCCAAGTTACTCACAATCATGTCTGTTATTCTCTCATTTTCCACATTCTATCCAATTTCCTCATTATTGTGGTATGGCTCGAGTTGCAGTTAAAAAACGGTTTTACCGAATGATATCTTTTTATTGAGTTGCAGGAGCGAGAGTGCTTTGCATGTGCACCAACAGGCTCAGGGAAAACACTGGCATTCACACTCCCAATCCTCATGAAACTAAGGGTAATGAACTAAGGATACTGCTTTCATAACTTCCTGCTAGGATGTTATAGGTCCTTGCTGAGTTCTGGTAATTATCGGCAGTGAAGGAGGAAAACATATCAGGCTCATAGAATGCCTTCTGAAGTTTGCAGTTGTTCTGAGATATTTGGCACTTATGCAGAATGTGTTTCTTTCAGGTGCCAAGCAAAGAAGGATTACGTGCACTTGTTTTATGTCCCACTAGGGAACTTGCTTTACAGACTACAAGAGAGCTCAAGAAACTTACTGTCGGTACCAAGTTTCGAGTTAGGGTCATGACCAAGGCGTTAGCCTCATGCAATGACTTCTCAAAATTGCCTTGCGACATTCTTGTCTCCACTCCTCTAAGATTGGATGCTCTATTGAAGGAGTCCAAAATCGATTTGAGCAAGTGAGACCATCGTCCTTCGTTAAGTTCATTGTTTGCTACGGTTTCTCTGTTTGCCCTTTGGTTGCAGTTGGCTTCTGGATAGGGGAGGACATCGTCGTAGAGGTTCTGCAGCCTTTTTCTAACAGAAGTAATATCTGTTGACTGCAGAGTGGAGTTCTTGGTTATGGATGAATCAGATAAACTTTTCGAGATGGGATTTGTAGAACAAATTGATTCTGTTGTGGCAGCTTGCACCAATCCAAAAATTTTACGCGCTCTTTTCAGTGCTACTTTACCAGATACAGTGGAAGAGCTCGCTCGCTCTATTATGCATGATGCTGTTCGCGTCACCATTGGGGAGAGGTATGAACATTTAAAGCAGTTAAGTTCTGTAGGTTCATAGTAGTTGTCAGTGATACCACAGTATGCTTCCATGCTTGCAGGTTTAGTGAAGTAATACTTTTTGACAACAGTTCAATTCCTACTGGGAAGAGCAAACATGCATGCATTTTCATCTTGCGTTTTTATCTTTCAGGAACTCTGCCGCACAGACAGTCAATCAGAGACTAGTCTTTGTTGGAAGCGAGGAAGGAAAGATATTGGCATTACGCCAGATATTCAATGAGGTCACTATCCTCCTTTTCTTATTGTGTTTAGTTTGTCCGACTGGTACTGCTTTGGCAAATATATTACCATGATTTTCGATATTGCCCTAAATCATTTGCACACGAACTTAGTCTGACGCTGCAATTCAATCGACAGAGTTTGCGACCTCCAGTGCTAATTTTTGTAAAAAGCAAGGAACGAGCTGCAGAGCTCCATAAAGAGCTGGCTTTTGACGATCTTAGCATCGACAGTATTCATGCTGATCGTACTCAAGCTCAGGTTTGCTTTCATTACCGTGAAAAGAGAATTTCATAGTTCCAACTTTCAGGGCCTTTGTGATGCTGCACAAAGTCGATCATTGAATTCTTGGGAATAACCCCCGGGGTGATGGCTTTTAATGATTTTGCTTTTGACCCATAATGTTGACAGATCTGCAATCCCGTTTGCTATTGAATCGATGTATTAATATGAGAAAGATTGCAATTGCAGAGAGATGCGGCAGTTGAGAAGTTCCGGGAAGGAAAGACATGGGTGCTTATTGCCACAGACCTGATGGGAAGAGGCATGGACTTCAAAGGGCTTAATTGTGTCATCAACTATGACTTTCCACCTTCAATATCATCGTACATCCATCGTGTTGGTAAGTTTTATTCCTTGAATATTTACTGCTGCATTTAATGCTTTAAGTTTTGATAGATGCAATTGATCCCTAATCGATGCAATTGGTGGTTAGCTATTGTGACCTATTTTATTGCCACTAAAGCGTTGCTTTAAAATTTCATTAACCTTGTTCTCTTGTATTCTCTTACATTTGCCTCGTTCCAGCTGTTTTAAATGAGCCAGGTATAGGCTATGAACTGGTTTGAAAACTACAGTAGTTCTCTGTAATATTAGAAATATAAGTTTGGTAATTTTTGTTCCCATTTCTTATGAACCAATTTCAAATTTCCAGGTCGTAGTGGAAGAGCTGGAAGGTCTGGCCAGGCAGTTACATTCTATACGGAGGAAGATGTGCCTCTGTTACGTTCTGTTGCCCACGTCATCTTTGCCTCTGGAGGTGACGTTCCAGCGTGGATGCTGAGTCTCCCCAAAGTACAAAAGCAGAAATTTAAAGCTCATAACCCTGACTCAAATGGGGCGTCTTCAGCCTCTGAAGTCGCAAAGAAGAAGCAATATAGCAAGTCGCACAGCGAGAGTTCTGAAGATTTCAGGAAGTCCAAAAACTCGAGAAAACAAGAAAAGGAAATGCCGAATAAAAACATAAGGTCCATTCAAAAGAATCAGAAGCCATCGAAAAAGAGTACAAAGAGTTATAAGAAAGAATAGGTGGGATTGAAACACGTTTCGAAAAACCTAGTAATTACGGGTGGACTAATTTTTGTTAGCCAGAATACCGGTATAGCCCAGAGGATTGAAGACTTCAGTAGGAGTTGGACGCCCAGGACGGTGAATCTTTTATAAGCGGTGCTTCTACCAAGTTCAGGACATTCCATCGACATTTAGGCAGGTATATTATCGGAGACTAGTAACGGCATGATTTTGTGAATTAAATTGAGATCATTAGACTATTTATGGTTCTTAACTGTAATTCTTTCTTGAATATGCACATTTTACTTCAATTCTTCTAATTTTGCAGTGAGTACTTGTGCTCACGTTTGGGTGCGCTTTTTTTGCAGGAATTTGATGTTCAAGTGGAAGAGGACGATGTTCAGGTCATGCAAGTTTGGTAGTAAGTATGGTCATCTTGTTACGGAATGAGTTAATTGTTCATGCGGCTTTAGTATATCCGATATATAGTTTCAACTGTGATTCAACTGAGTATTTTTTCAAGAGTGTAGGATTATGAGTAGTGTTAAAATGAGAAGACTAAATGCATTTTATGGTGGTTGACCATTCAATGGAGCACCTGGTTTTCGCGTTGTGTGGAGCTTGATCCTTACTGGGTCTTTGGTTTTAGTAGACCTGCTCAGTTTTGCTACCAAGATTCAAACCAAATAGAAAGGACTATCCAAACATATCTCCAGAGAGTCGTTGAGGGTGATGGTGCATATTGAGGGATGCGCATGTTTTGGATCAATGAGGTGGAAGACGTTGAATTTCAAACTATTTCATCGTGAAAAACTACAGGAAATAGGCTTACTGAAGGTGAGGAGTCTGCATCGATAAAATTACAACTAAGGTAGAAATACCTAGAACCGTTCATTTAAGCTGATGTGCATAGATGGGGTAAAAAATTCCTAGAAGTTGTAGACAACTGAAAATCATAAATTTTCAAAAAAGAAACTATATTTTTTTAAAGGATTTTTGTATTTTCTATGAAGTGTTCTATAGATGCATGTTTGAAGCACCTTCAAAATTACTAATTTCATTCACTAAAGACCCAAAACCATTCACAAAAGGCTCTATTACTTTGCAAACATGTGCCATGTGTAAAGTTAGGGACATCCCACATGCATGGTTTAAGGTCATATTTGGAACACTTAAAGAGATTCCTACATCACAAAAATGGAGGTAGACAGAAATGGGTACAACTACCTGACAGTGAGGAAATTTGAATAGGGTATTGGAAAGGGAGACAGTAATACAAGATCTGAGCCTCTCCTCTCCTAGCCATTTGCTTCTTATTCGTATTGCTTTTGTATGAATTTTGTAATGGAGTAGGTGCAAAAGTCTCAACTACAGTGGAATCAATGGCGGAATTTGTGGTGCTAAGTGAAAAGCCCTTGAAAAAGAGGTTTGCATATTTACCAATTCATCAGATTCGGACTTTGTGGGACAAGAAGATGAATTTCAAAGTAAAATTAAAAACCAACAAAACCATACGATCGGGTTAGACTCAACAAGCCATACTGACAACTTCTGAATGTAATGGCAGATCAGATCCCTAAGTGAACTGTCACAAAAGAACACAATCTTCAGAATTGAAAAAGAGAAGAGGCAGCATAAATAGAGAGGAAGTTCATGATCGCAATCAATTACAGATAATTCCGAGAAAAATACACTCAGAATCTTTGAATTTACTCATAAGGGATGTGATGTTAGCAGGCTACAGTCCCACCATAATGCAGTGAACACGTTGAAACGAGTCCATCTACAATTTGGTGCAAAATGTGAATCTTAAAACATGTCTGGCATTTTCAAATCACAAAATCGTGGTCATAGTGTTCTGAAGGAAATCATATTTACAGTCTGGCACTGAATGCAATAAATATTTCACATGAGCTGTTGCTGTTGCTACATTCGTTGCATTAGCTTGCTTACTGCAGCACTGATGCGCTCTTCAGGTATCTGCCGGTAGTTGTCATAGAAGTCCAAAATCTCCATTGCAATGTTTTTAATCTGACAGTACGATTTCAAAGAAGTATTGTAAAGGGCAAAAACACAGGCTCCTTAACTCCAGAATTTGCTGATTCGACCATCAAGGAACTTCACAAACTAGAGTATGCAACCAGAAGGCTGGTACAAAGTCAAACAGCATGGATCCTTGAAAAAACATCTACACCAAGCTGACCAAGGAATTACACTTTTCAATTTCGAAAGGCAGAAAAACCTGACAATTGCAAGGAGAAGGGGGTGGAGCCATACCACATTCATATCAACCCGTAGCTCTTCGAACCAGGACCTTGTGTCCTTTTCTTTGAGCACACTAGCGATGTAGATGCATGCAAGCGCAATCATGAAGGGCGGGTACATAAGGATAAGATCGGTTCTATATGAGTCGTTCACAAGTGACCTGCCTTGCACCAAAAGATACCAACATCGTTTGTCAGAGCAACAAAAACTTTGAGATACTTCATAGCTAAGTTAGAGGATACCACAATCGCTAGGGATTTGATCCCATCTCCTGCAAGGACTTCTTACCACTAGGTTGGACCAACTAGAAAGCGATAAAAATTCATACAGAACGATAAGAATTTGTTCTCAAGAGATTCAGTACTTGTATCCGAAGATCTCTCCACAGCATTATACTGATCTCCCCAAAATCAAAATCAATACTTATGTTAAAATGCTTGAAGTGACGCGAACTTATTTTAGGAGCAACTTGATTGAAGAAATTGGCAACATGCAAGGGTATCAAAATTCTTCCTCACGATGATGGTGTAGGAGTTCACCAAGTGAATACGGTCAACTCCGTCATGTTCCCATCTTGCAACAGTCTGCATACGAATTAACTTTTAGAAATGAAAAGAATTCTGGAAGCGGTCCGATGACTTGAAACAACACGCTGTCTCACAGTCTCATGCACTAAGTCCTTGAGCAATACAGAAGTGCTCCTTTCAGCACAAGTTTACCATAATGCCTTCCTGCTTTAGGGTAAATTCGTAACATAAGAGAAGAAACTTACTGGATGAGAGGACGGTAGGGGTGATAAATGACAAGGTAGTAATCTAGTGCTTCCAGCAGCCGCATCTCCATCTCAAGAATGTCCTTAATGTCATACCGACACGCTTTATCTTCATTGGCTGTCCCAGTGAACAAACGATCTTCATGAGACTACCGAAGAGTAGAGCGAGCTTCGAAGTACAGAGCAAAACGAGAGTGCTCAGCGCTGAAAATCCTAGTTTACGGACAAACAAACCCATGCACCCATGATACTCCAAAGTAACATAAGCATCGACTCCTCAAGGACGAATGGATTCAGAAATTTTTCAACATAGTAGGATCATCTTCTCAGGTTTTCAGACAGAAACAAAGGGGCACACTTACAAGTAAAGAGACTCGTGAAGCCTGGTCGAACTTTCTTGATGTAGAAAACAAGAAGCTTCGCTTGCACTGTACTTTCTTCTGCTTTGGAGGCCAGGTACAGACATGTAGGTGCAACTAGCCTTGGATCGAATTCAGAAAAACTCTTTCTGCACTCCAAAAAACATTTCTTGTCAACAAATTAGCACCATATAACTGATTGGAAATCTAGTGCTTGCATAAGAATCAAACAAACAAATGTGCATCATAAGAGCAAAGATCCTAGAGAAGATGATCATGTGTTGAAATAGCAGGAAAATCAGAGTTATTAAAATCAGATCAGGCCATAGTTACCATGACCAGATTCCAGAAGTATTATGCAGTGAACCAAGGTAACTTAACCCATGTTCAAATGAAATGTTCCGTGCACAAATGAAAAAGCACATGAAGAATCATACCTGGTATATATTCTTCTAAAATATGCGATGGCCGTTGCAACCACCCTGCATTCCAATATAAGTCAATGCTTGTCAGTAGTTATCGAACGGGCTCCTTAACCTAAAGCCTCATAAATCAAGTCAAGCAAAAACAGAAATCCCACTGTAATGTAGCCAGTAATCGAGAAACCCTAACCTTGACGACGTCCTTGAGGTATGACCTTCTCCAATCACTAACTATGATGAGCCGCATTGTAAAAGACACTTATTACAACTAATAAGACATCCAAGTAGGAGAAAATTGCATATTAACTCACCGTTGACGAACTTTAGCATGGGATCCAATTGTTTTGATATCTGCAAGACAGAGGCGACTATGATGGAAGGAATGCACCTAATGACCAAGAGGAAAAGACAAAACGAAAACCAGAAAAGGAGAAACGACTAAAAAGCAGCAGATTGTCCAGAAGCACGCCGGATCAATTCTGACCGGAAAGCACTTCTGTAAAAATAGCACAAATGCACACACTGGGTTGAAAATGAATGAAACAGGGGCGTCTGAGGGGAAAATAGGGGGAGAACTCACAAGAAGAAAATTGTATCTTCATCAGTTTAACGTCTTCAGGGGTGAAACCCCGATCTGAATCAGCTTGAGCGACTTTGCTTACTTCATCTTGATCCAGAAGCTTCTTGCTGCAGCCACCAATCCCCGCATCCCAATCAATAAACAGCTACAAGCAATCTAAGGTACCTACAGATTTCAACATCCATTGAAAAACAGTAGTATCAAATGCGAAACAGGATCGTTCCTCTGTAACTGACACCTCCCTGAAGAGCAGGAAGAATTGTTACCAGTGCGAGGACGCCCAGAAATTGGCAGCCATCTCGAAACGCAATTCCCCGCAATAAAAACGAAGGCAAAAACACGGTGTGCTCCTTCCTTCGTGGCTTCGTCGTCTAACACTTGAAGCTCCTTTATTCGAAGCTCACGACGAAACGGGAGTCGGAAATACAGGAATCCATCTTGGATTTTGCAGCGACAGTTTTGCCTTCGGCAAGCAGATCCAAGCCCTAATCACAGAGTGTGAAGGAGTTTGATTGGGTTCACGGATAGGGAACCCAATCCCGTGGACTCCTTTTCCCGTGGGGCTTCTCCATGAATTTAGTAGCATGCATTGTCACTGCCTTGGCTCTGCACTAAGGTAGCCTTTCTGTGTAATTCTCTCCTTGCTCTAAGAACTGCCTACTTTGTTGAACCTTGAATTGTTACCACAGAAATGAAAAACAGTCTACTGATGAATTTGTGCCTCTTTGGGATTACTAATGCAAAGTTGGAAAAAAAAGTTTTTTTGAACACTGGCCTGCAATTTCAGATGACTTTGACTCTCATTTGTAAATGTTTTTTGCACTATGGACCTTGAATTCAAAAAAAATTGTGTTGAAGAATTGAGTTGAAAGTCTTTAAAAAAAATTTCAAAAGAAAACCCACTTGATTTTCATTCTTTAAAAAATTGTTAAGTAGAAGTAGGTTCAAGATTGAAAGAAAAACTAAATTGTTAATAGCTCTCAAATGAGATTGAAGCACAATAATCTCAACGGTGAGATTGTTCTAGCTAGAAAACTTAACCTTGTCAAACAATTTTTTTTGAAAAATTGTAAAAATTACATTCAAAATTGAGTCCTATAAGTTATTTTTTCAAGAAGATGCTCAAATTGCCCGGAATTCAAGATTGTTCATAACTTTCACATTACTAATCCAAATGGATTGAATCAAAGCTTCACATGTAGACAAAAATATGATGTTTAAGAAGAAGAAAAAATTAAATTAAATTTCAAATTTTTGTGGATTTCTTTTTCTGCCTTGTGACGTGAAAATTATGTTTAAGATGGCATAACTTTTGCTCCCGGGCACTGATTGAAATAAAAATTATATTCTCACGAAGCTAATAAGTTTTCCTATCTTATGATAAAATTTCAAAAAGTTTCACTAAAAATTGAGATCATGGGAACGTGCCTGAAATCCATTTTGTCCCCCGAGGGGACAACGGTCCTTTAGGGGTTAACTCTATTAGCACCATCAATGGACAACTATTTGACATTTAATGGTAGTACCTGCAACCTTCAATGGCACCCTACTACTATAAGCTTTAGAAAATCATATCCAATTCAATTTAAGTCTAAAAATTACAAATCAAATTGCAATGGATGTGTCTTTCTCTCTTCTTTCCTTGAAAACTTGTGAGAAAATGCTCCGATTAGTATAGAAGAAATTTGAAGCCAATATGCTCTTAAATAGGTAATTTTGTACCTCCTATTTTAGATAGTGTGAAGCATTCTACATCCAACAACACTTCATCAATAGCTAAGTAGATAGGTGGAGACTCAATGTGATCAATAAGGTGCATGAAAGAAAGGCAATAAGCATGAAGGCTATTGAATGTTATGTTGGATTCAAATGCACCAAGTGGTGTGATTATAAAGTGTTTCATTAAATATTAATTTGAATATTCAAAGGGGTTGTACACTTTAAAAAAAATTAGTCAATTTTCTTAAGAGGACAAGCAAAAATTGGAATTCAACTTGCTTTGTTTTATATTTTTTGAATTCTCATTGAATTAGTTATGAATTTTTGAGGTAGAAAATGGAGCTAGGATGCTATAAAATCATTGACTTTCTTTTGATAGAGGACACTTTTAGAGTACGGGTATTTTTAGCACCCTCCACCTTAATATGACACTTGAACTTCACCATTTCTAAAAATACGTTGCAAATTCAATATGAGGGTTGATTAGCATACTGAATTTGTTTAATTTCTACCAAAATTCAAAGAAGTTGTTGGCTTAGGTACTTGTTAGTGTTGGATTGCTTTGAAATTTTTTAGGGTGTATTATTATCACTAAGCATTCTATCCTAATTTTTAATGAAATTTTACCAAAATTCAAGGAAATTTCTAGGAATTTCACAATATTGGTTAAAGCAATTGACTTTCCATAAAGTCATCTTCTTCATTCTGAAAAAATCTGAATATTTTTTTGATTAACCTCTAGGAAATTCTCAAACACTAAATACATGCTCTCATTCTTACAATGTACTTTTCATAAGAAGGTCTAAATTCTTTCCTTCCTTTAAATCTTGATGGACAAAGGATCTTTTGCCTAGAAAGAAATTTTAACAAACTAATTTCACTGTTGATCTCCTGACTTGTTTTTATATAAAAAAAAACTCTCTTCAATCTTTGGTTACATTATCCCTTGTATTGCTTGAATTATTACCTACAAGACCAACATCTAATTTTCTATGGTTCTCTTGGAATGGATGGTATCTTCTAATTTGGTTCACTAGAAGTATACCTAAGGCTAAAAGGAATTCTCTATCATAAAATACTAATTTCCATTTAGCCAAGCAATATTACATGCACTTGTAGGAACTAACAAGAATCTTGCAATCATTAGACATGGCTACAGTATCTCCCAGGCTCCTAATCGTCTTTTAGAAACCTAATTGACCTCTTAAATACTTAATCATACCTAGAATTGGAATGGCTTAGGCACTTTGAGCTTATAGTGGTAAATGACCATATTAGTAGGGACTTGTACTAATTATAGTTTGAACACTCTTTGTATGACTTTTTAACTCTAAATTCTACTAATAAAAAACAAAAGTGGAAAAAAAATCCAAAGACTAAAGTGACAACTCAAGAATTTATAGCCTCTTTACTAATTACTGATTAGATCCTATTTTTCCAAGAAAAGCATAATTATAATGGCACTCAAGAATCTGAACCAAGTTGTTAGTAAGATCTTCATAGGAGAAGAAGAATAGTTAGGGACCGCTTACCCTTGCCTCCTTGGTCGTTTTTAAGCTCAAATTTGAGTCATGGTAACTTTGAACAAAAGTCAAAAATCTAACTTTTGAAATTTATGCTTTTTGATGAAACTGTCTAGCCAGGAGGGTTTAGAATATTCATGGGAGTAAAAATTGACCTTTGAATCGCTCCATCCGTTAGCTCTTCGTACGCTGGTCAATCTGCCGTCAAATTGTGAATTCTTGTAAAATTCGATGTCAGTCCTAATTCTGGTACTTGAGAATGTCGGAATGTCTTCAAACTTGATAAGGCTCTTTATTGGCACATAAAACACTACCCTAATTTTTAGTGAGATTTTACCACAATATTTGTGATTTCTAGAAATTTACGAATGCATTTTTAAGCGGTTGACTTCTTATGGAGTCATCGTGGAGTTTTGTAAAATTCCGAAACTTTTAGGCATTCTTTTACAAGATGTCTATCAGCTAAGGGCAAAACCAAATCTCCAATAAAGATGCTATTTTTAACAATTCTTAATAATTTCACCCGGGAAAAAAATTATTCTTGATACTGGAGGAATCTTGGATGACTGGACTTCAATTTGACCTCTTGGCATGCTTTGACCTAGAAAAGCACCTCTTTGTATATTCCAATCATTATTTCCTCCATCTTGGTCTGTAAATGACTTGTATTCTCAAAGTTACCTGCAAACAACAAACCTGATTATTTCGAATTGGATTTTGACTGACTCTGGCTAGACTCTATTATTTAGCCAGTTTGTTACATATATTTATGTGGATTGTGGTTGATTCTAGAGGCATTATATCCATTCCAAGAGAACCATAGAAAATTAGATGTTGTAATTAGAAAAATCAACCACAATCCACATGAATAAGACACTAGGAATGGTTCTCTTGGAATGGATATTATTTAGCCAGTTTGTTACTTATAGATGATGTACCACATGGACAAGACACTAGGACTGGCTAATTCTCATATCCTTTATTCGCCATTCTTCACTACTTTGGTAGGGACTTCTACCAAAACTCTCAATAACCCTATTTTTATGTGTTTTTTCACATAATTATCCTAAAAAACTAACAGAAAATTGCAAAAAATAAGTTCAAAGTTCAAAGTGCCAACTTGAGGGCTCACACATGAAAAGAGAACAATTTGTATTAATACATATGTTCTGTGTTTAATCCATCAAGGATTGTGGTTGATTCTAGAGGTAGGCAAGATGTTTTCTAATCTTAGGATGAATATGGAAAAAAATACCAAACCATGATGCATTCTAGAGATCTGACCGTATTGATGGAATTGGCGTGAATATTTGGGGCTTTGTAGTAAATGCATGACAAATTTTGCATTGATTTTTTGATGATTTTTTGTGCAATGAAGAAATTTTTTATTTGAAAACTGGAGAATGAAAATTTAGAGACAAACATTTGGATTATGTGGATAAATTTCAAGAATTTTGACTTCACAAATTGCAAGATAATAGATCGGTTTATAAATAGAATTGAAATTTCTATCATTGGAAGCACAATCCAAAGTAACTTGAGTAAGTACAAGAACTTGAAATTAGAAGAAAATGTTTTCTCTTGAAACCATCCCAATATAGCTAATAAAGCTTGACTCCTCTTAGAATGTGATTTGAAGACTAAATTTTTTTAGACAATTATATTCAATATTTTATTAATTATATACATATATGCCAAATTTAAAATGTTGATGAGTTCTTTTGCAATTTGCTGAAGCTGCCCCCAAAATTCAAGGTAGCATAACTTTTGATCCAAGCACCCGATCGGAAAAAAAATTAGTTTTTCACCAATAAGATATTTGTTTACACATTGTGCCCAAATTTCATGAACATCTACCCAAAAATGACTTCATACTTCATAGGAACCAACCTCAGATTTCTTGTGTAAGTTGAATAGATACTTGGTCCTTTAGGGGCTAACCAAACCACTATTAGGATTTAATTTGCAAAGTTTGCTTGGATGAAGTTGTGCCTTTAGCTCAACAACCAAGGTTCCTTCCTCGGCCAGAGCTTTGGTAGTCAATAGTTGGACTTCTCGTTCAAGTTGAGGCTCTTACAATTATCAAGTGAGGCTCCTTACTCAAGTATGTAATGCCACACCACATGGCAGTCTGTCTTTGCATTCTAAATGTTAGGCATATGCCGACTGGTCTTCAGTCAAGCAAGCTCTTGCTTGTTGGATTGAGGCTAGTTAGCTTGAATATGTTTACTAGTTTTTTGACATTGGTTTTTAATTCTTAAACTCCTACATCCTACTCTAGTTTTGACCTCTACTAAGTTGACTAGGTTAGTTTTTAGCTAGCTAATAATCACATCTAGTGAATGGTTGATATGTAAAAAGTGAACAAACAACATACTAAGAAGGTAGAGGTTTACTACTTCACTATAATAAACTAAAATGAAACATAGGACGGAAATGGAATTTGTTAGTGGCCAAATAGCATAGTTAGAACCAATGCTTTGTTGTCTAAGACAGTTTGGTGGAATTTTTTTTTGATGAGGGGTTTTAAAGAAGTTTTCACTAAAAGTTAGTTGCACAAACAAACACTAGTAGGAAGCCTTGTTTAATTGGATGTTCCTACGTCAAAGTTGACGGATTTTCTTAAGCATCTAATGTAACATCTTCATGTGTTTATGTCAACAATGACATCCAATGTAGCATAAAGATGTTACATTGGATGTCATTGTTGACATAAACACATGAAGATGTTACATTGGATGCTTAAAAAAATCCGTCAACTTTGACGCAAGAACATTCAATTAAACAAGGCTTTCTTCTAGTGAAAGTTTTGCCGTACAAAGAAAAGAAAACACCCTTGACAAATACAAAATAAGAAGAGGGTTAATGTACCAATAAATGATATGAAGCTCAACTTCATTGTAGTTAGAACTAAAACTTGGAAAATGACCAAACAACCAAAACTTCAACAAAACACATATTTGCAAGTCAAGGCTTTAAGAGGAATTTTCTAAAAAAGAATTTTCTATACAAAGAGCTAGTCCAAGATCACAACCAAGGAAATAACAAATCCAAAACTTAATAAAATTCATGAAGCTACAAATGTTAGTAATTAAAATCACAAAGTCCACATAAACAAAAAAAAGTGTGCTAAAATTTCCCATGTCCTTCAAGAGATGCGCAAGACATTGAGAAGAATGAATGAAATGCTCAAACAAAGATAAAAAGACCAAATTAGCCAAAAAACATTAAAATGATAAAGTATCAAAATTTGACAATAGAAATGGTGGTGGCTTGTGAGAATACTTTCTCTAGGCCTATTTCTCCTCATTCTAACTTGTAAACACTAGAAGGATCCCGTTTTTTTTTTTTTTTTCTTATGTCAAAGTTGCTAGATTTTGTTAGACATCCGATGTAACAAATCCTGTTTTTATGTCAACAATGACGTCCCTATAACATGAAGATGTTATAGTGAACATCATTGTTGACATAAAAACAACGATTGTTACATTGGATGTCCAACAAAATCCGTCAACTTTGATGCAAGTTCTTTCTAGTGAAAAGTTTCTAGATTTAATTGCTAATTACTGATAATATTATAAAAAGTCAAATCTAATATTGAATCCTACCTCACTTGTAGATAAATGTTCCAAATGAAAAATTCCATTGGCTTTAAAAAGACCAAATTAGCTTGTGTATTATTTATCCCCTACTCCTAAGTCATTTGGTCATGCAAAGGCCAATGAATTGTTAAGACAAGGAAATGTAAAAATCTTGGATGATGAAAATTGAATTTTTCAAATATTTTGACTTATCTAGAGCGTCTGGAGAGGTTGTGGAAGTAAGAAAAGACTCTACTTTACTCTTGTTTGGATGTTGTAAGCTCTTTGTACATAGGTCAACGCATCATGCATTAAATTTGTTTAAATTCTGCCAAAATTCAAAGAAATTGTTGGCTTAGGTACTTGTTAGTGTTGGAATGCCTTGAAATTTTTTAGGGTGCATTATTATCACTAAGAATCCTATCCTAATTTTTAATGAAATTTTACCAAAATTCAAGGGAATTTCTAGGAATTTCACAATATTGGTTAAAGCAATTGACTTTCCATAAAAGTCATCTTCTTCATTCTGGAAAAATCTAAATTTTTTTAGCAACTTCTAAAAAATTCTCAAACACTAAGTACATGCTCACATTCTTACAATGTACATTTCATAAATTCCTTCCTTCCTTCCTTTAAATCTCAATGGACAAAGGAT
This sequence comes from Rhytidiadelphus loreus, assembly GCA_947034895.1. Classification (NCBI taxonomy): domain Eukaryota; kingdom Viridiplantae; phylum Streptophyta; class Bryopsida; order Hypnales; family Hylocomiaceae; genus Rhytidiadelphus; species Rhytidiadelphus loreus. The sequence continues at coordinate 19,598,078 of OX344764.1, forward strand.
CTTTTGCCTAGAAGGAAATTTTAACAAACTAATTTCATTGTTGATCTCCTCACTTGTTTTTATTTCAAAACACCTCTCTTCAATCTTTGGTTACATCATCCCTTGTATTTCTTGAATTATTACCTACAAGACCAAGCAATATCACATGTACTTGTAGGAACTAATGAGAATCTTGTAGTCATTAGGCATGGTTATCTCCAAGGCTCCTAATTGTCTTTTAGAAACCTAATTGACCTCTTAAATACTTACTCATACCTAGAATTGGAATGGTTTAGGCACTTTGAGCTTATAGTGGTAAATGGCCATATTAGTAGGGACTTGTACAAATTATGGTTTGAACACTCTTTGTATGACTTTTTAACTCTAAATTCTACTAATAAAAAAAAAAAGTAGAAAAAAAATCCGAAGACTAAAGTGAAAAATGAAAGGTTCACAACTAATTTGTAAAAGGTCAAATGACCAAAAGGAATTGATGAGGTTATTAACAAATTCAAGATAAATGTACAGGTAGTTTTTTTTTTAAATTTTAACTAGAAGAAAATGAGGGGTTTTGCGACTACAAAGAGCAATTGGTTTTTAGTTACAGCGGCCATTTGTGACTGGTGAGAATCTGGAAGGCTCTAGTTGTTGTGAACAAGTTTTCTAGTTGCATTGTAGTTACAAGGCAAAATGATTTAGTTTCTCATTCAATTGCTTACCTGAAACTTCATCGATGTGCATGTTTTTTACTGTAGCAAGAGGTTGGTGGTGCAATTCACTTCTTTGCAACTTCATGGCAACTAGTGCATAACTTACTTACTTCTGACTCATTTGTAACTTGTGAATAACTTGCAACTTTTTTGTGACTTCATTGCAATTCGGATGCAATTGGTGTGCAACTTCATTTTAACTTGACTTCAACTCCTTTGCAACAAGATTTGGTGTATGTGCAACTTCGAGGCAACTTAGTAATGACTAGTTTGTGACTCATTGACAATATATGGTCCACTTCTTTGTGACTTATATGGATCATGTGTGCAACTGCATTACAAATTATTTGTCTTTTGTGATGGTTGAAATGTACAATTTGTTTGCAACTTCATTACAATTGATGTAATTGTATTCATACATAACATCACAATTAATACACCCTTGCATTGTACATCCAACCAACACACCACAAATTATACAACATGTACAATACCCCAAACACTATACAACATACACAAAACACATAACAATATACACCAAATCTGATGTTTATTAATCATAGCTTGATAAGCCACTAAAGATGGGATGAGAAGCTAAGGTTTTATAGGAGTGGGGTGGTACTAGGCGGCTTGGCAAACAATGTGGGACATGTTAAATGTGTAGTTTGTGTTAACCCCACATAGTTTCAAGTCCAATTCAAGGTGCTATAACTTTTGCATTCAAAGTCCAAATTCAATAAAACTTGTTGGAAAATTTTCATTCTTTCTTCTAGTTTGTGTGATAAAATTTTCAAATCAATCCAAAATAAAATGATTTCTTGGAAGCCAATCAAAGTTCACAACTTCAATTTGAATTTACCAAACTGTACTTCATGGCTGCAACTTCGGGGGCTTGTAACACAGAATTAGACATTTTTGCACTTGGAGGGTGTGGGATTGCACTTGGCTCTTTTGCCAATAAAAAAAGACATTTTCAAAAATTTGAGGGGGGCAAACAAAATCAAATACATTGTTCACTCTTTTTACAAAAAAATGTATAAAAATACTTATAATACTTTATTTTTCAAAATTACTTATAGAAAACCTTATACATTTTTCACTCCATACTTAAGTACATCAGTATGGCTACATCTACAAAGTATAAAGCAGTTTGAATTACATAATACGTAGACTCTAATGCATATCCAAATCATTTTGCAAGCGCTCATCATCTAGGTCTTCCATTTGCATTGCCATATATTCCACAAGGTGTGGTTTAGCGTCCTGTGGAATGAACACTCTTTCTTCAGTTTGAACACCATGCACTGTAATGTTCGAACATACTCCATGGCCGCTTCTTCCTCTCTCAAAGACATCCACCCATGAATAAATGGTAGCTTCCTTTTCAATCCAGGCCAACCTCTCCCTAGATGGTTCCCACGTAGCTTCCATGCAATTTGTATATCTCACTCTGTTACTATTTATTTCTTCATGCACTTCAGGTCTTATAATTGGCCAATACCACAATACCTTCATCTTTGAGGCCCACCTTCCTTGCCCAAACTCCAACACTTTCCCCACATAAAATGGTACTCCTCCTCTTACTTCACTCAACTCTACAGTGAGAGCCACAAATTGGCCTACAACAACATCCTTTTCTGGATTGAATGGAGGAAAAGGATCTTCACTTCCACTTTGCAAAACTTCTGGAACTACTTCATTTCTACCACCTCTGTTTCTCCTTCCTGTTACTCTTCTTGATGCTTCTTGTAGAGGTCTATCCCTACGGGGTCCAAAATATCCCCTCCTTGCAGGATTAGGCATACTTGCCATAATCAAGTTCACAGTTGCACTCTCTGTTCTGTTTCCATCTACATCTGATGTTGCATTTAAATCTATACATGCTTCTCCAATATCCGGTACAACATTGCCATCCTGTGTTTCATTCAACACATCACTTGGCCAAAACGATAAATCACGAAAGCGTCCTCTATTCGATTGTGGGAAATCCTGCAGATAATCCTTGAATTCTTTTGTCTTCTGTATAACTTCTGAATTCTTCTCTGCATTCATGTCTCTCAAGACGAGCTTCTCTTTGTATGCGATGAATTCGTCCAGTGCTTTCAATTCCCTTTGATCAGCTGCAAACACTTGTGCAAGTTCTGGTTTTTCTGCAATGCTTGGTAAGGAGTTCATGCACAAATGACCTCCTCCAGGACCCCATTCATCTGAGCTGAAATGTTTGTGTTGCACACGAACCAAGCCATTTTCCACATAAAACCTCATGTGATGTGGAAACGTTATGCCTGTCAAGCTATCTCCACCTCGTAATAAATGAGGTGTAATGAATGCCTTCCAATCTCGAACGTGCTCTAGTTTACGAGCACTTACAAACGCTTCTGTATATGATGTCCCTTTCTCTACTAATTGCAACATCTCCTCCAATGTATCAACGTCTTTCCTCTTCAGTACATTGGAAATGATACTAAACTTTTGATCGATGTCCTCATGGGTGTGGCCTACTATCAAAAAACAAAGATGTACTTCCTTGAAGAAACCAAGGCCAACTAGTGCAACACACATGGCAAACATGTAAATGTTCTTGTTCTCCCTTGTAGTATTATCTGCTTGAATCCTCAAAGTCGGTGGCAATGATCCCTTCCTTCGCTTTACATCGCATATCACGTTCATCACTGATGTTATGACTTGATTGCTGTCATGCTTATGGTGAGCATCTATCCACACATCTGCGTACAGACCTATGCCATGTACCAATACACCGCACAAATGCGTCTTCACAAATCTCGATTCGATGTTCTTCACCGTCTGCCTCATTCTTGGTACCATGGTTGTATTTTGATCCATACCATCTACAATCAAACACATAAAAATGTCTGGAGTGATCATCGCTGATCTCTTAAACAACCAATAATCTCGCCTCTCTTCCATTTGAATTCGAATGTGTACAATGTACAATTCCTTTATCTTCATCTTCGCCGTTGCATTCGTCGTTGATTCCATTCCACACTTATACTCCCAGCAATGATAGCACTTTGAAAATCTTGAGAATGGAGGGATTTGCACATGCGGAAACTCTTTCCGCCAAAGTAGACGAAACGAACTCATCGATAATTCTGATCCATCCACTAATTTCTTCACTTCCTCGTTCACATAACAGAACACATCCAATTTAGTGGTATTCATAGGTAGTAGAATTAATGGTAACACTGCATTGTCTGTTTTTCTGCGTACTGATCGATGAGGTTGTTGACATCCAGCTTCATTCACAAATACGCGAAGGCTTTCCCTCGCTGCTGACATTTTTGCACTTTCTCTTCCTTGGCATGTGTTTCCATGAACGGCTGCCACTCTGCTGTACACAGCATGGGTTGTCTTCAATTGCTTAAAACGCCTTTGAGAATAACCCAACGCTGCTGCATAACATGCATTGCAAACGACACTGCCATCTAATTTTGTCACATACTTGTCTCTTCCAGGTCCGTTCGTACGAGTGTAGAAGGCGTTAAGCATTTGCATTATCCACGTTGCCCTTGCTTCGTATTTTTGACCCCACGCCATGTATCGTTGATCCAATATGTATTTCGGATCCACATCACCCAAACAATTGCGTTTACATGCCCCACTGTCCTTTGCACGCTTCACACTTTCAAGAGTTACTTTTTGACTCGCAGACTCCCCCCTCTCTCTTGGGCTTATCACTTTGGCTCTTCGATTTGTCATTGAATATTTCCTCCTCTGTGTATCCATAGGCATACCATCCAAGGTCCTAAAATCAACATTGTTGATTTCTGATCCTTGCGTCATAGGAGAACTACTTTCAGATGTGCTTCTCCTACCATTACTTGATGGAGTTACTTCAGAATTGCTTGTATTTCCTCCTGCATCATCAAAATCATACACTGGTGCAGAGATTGGAGGGAAGGAAAAATTTGACCCCTCTACTGTTGTTCCATTCGTGGTTCTCAATTGTGAGGGCAATGGTCGACGAATTGAAGCGCGACGCCATCGTATAACCTTACCCAAACAATCACCTAAAAACTCCCCCACTACTTCACCTACCCACTTCCTTTCATCGAGAGCATGTGTTACACGAATCGCTACTTCATAAGGGCGTAATTTCACTTCATGAAGTTCAATACCGCACGTGAAATTAGTGTCCAATACACCAACTCCGACAATGTCACCGTCATCCCCTAAAAGTTGTACCATGCCACTTATAACCTCCGGCACTCTTGAAACAGGTGATTGGTTCTCTTCTGCAAACAATCTACCACGTACTACACGTGCTAGTCTTTCTCCGATGCCTCTTCGTTCAGTTGCAACTGCTGAAGTTGCTACTGCACTAAAAACCACTGGACTTCCGAACGCTTGTGTTGCCATTTTCTTTAGTCTTTTAAAAATCAAGAATACGTTTTTGTAGTTGAACTATAGGGTTTCAACTTTCCAACGTTATACCATTTGTACTGTTCCCCCGCCAAAAAAAATTTAAGATAATAGTTAGTCAATGTCTTCTACAAAAATAATAAACTTCCATGACTACTTTGATTCCAATAGACTTACTACCCAAAAAATTGCCATCAATGACACTATGTATTGAATACCTTTTTAATTTTAAAATATTTTGATGTGTTGTATTGTAGGGCACGATTTAAACAACCATTGCTATTGTTCCCTCCCACTTCCCATATTAAGTCCTCTAATCCTAGCTATCTACCAAAAAAAGGATATCAACTGTCCATCCAACCTTATATATTGTACATCTAGGTCTACACAAACTTGATTCTCTGTAAAATGCAATAGAGTTTTTTATGATGAATGTTGACATTTCAAATGTTTTCGTAACGGAAAATACTAATATGATAGCTCTCTATATAAGAATTTCATTAGCAACAATGCTTTGGACATGCACATGTTCTAGATTTTCTTGATTTGAAGTGATAGAGATCACTAAATTTTTGAAATATAGGTTATTCAAGTAGTCGTTTTTCAAGTTGTTTAATACTAGTTCATTAAAAACAATTTGGCAATTTGAATTTTTCTTACTATACTCCAGAAAGCACCCCCTAAGCTTTCATGGCTTCATAGAAAACAAAAATTGAAATCGATTCTTGGTATTCTTGACATCTTCAATGGCAACCTCAAAAATTCTAATAATAACTATAGGTAAATGATGAATACACTAATATCATAAATTGTAATCACACTACATCATTACTACATGTACATTTAAACAAAAAAATTGGCTTTCAATTTTCACACATAGAATAAACTCATATAAGATTAAAAACGTTATTTTTGAAATATTACTGTACCTCTATAAAACTATTCACCCTTTCATGGCAAGATTGTATTTTTTATCATTCATGTAACTATAAAGGAAATTTCAATTATTTTCAAATTGTCACACAAAACACATTTTGGAATTAGCTTAATTTTTCAAGTATTAAGGTCTTCTTTGCTTCGAAAACTACTAAAAACTACCATTCCTACACCACAGTTACAAAAAAATACCAATGTTTCCTTGGATTGCCTAACTATAGGATCATGTATTTGACAATTTTAAAAACGTATGGAAACAATATTAAAAAAATTGACCACATACATTCCAAGATATTTGCATTCAAACAAAAGAAGTTCATTTGCATATACCTGAATTACATTTATTGACTTTCAACCTTCTCATATTTTCAATATATGAGATCTTCTATTGAAATTTGTGCCTTGAAATGATGTAGAACTGAATTGATAGTCTATGAAATTTTTAAAGAATGAGAACTCTTTTTCTTGCACTAAAAATTTGTTAATTTGAAGTACCTTCATAATAGAAGTTTGAATTAACTTGTTCATAGATGTAAAACGGAATTGAAACGCACTCATTGCAACGGAAACATTGTTCTAACAAGATATCTTAACCTTATGGAACTTATTTTTTAAGAATGTGCAAATTCATATCTTAAACTAATTACTTCATTTCTCTAAAAATGTAGGTTTAAGTGGACTCTGAACAACACTAGCATCTCTAAACCCCTAAATGATTTCGACTATGTTTTCATCATAAACGCTCATAAAATGCCATTTCTATAATAAATAACAGATTTTTGAAGGAAAAAATTAGGTTCAATATAACCATAGGATCTTTTATTATGTTGGTTTGAGGAAATTAAAAAGAAATTTTAGAAATTTTAGAAATTTCCACCATGTATATTGTAAGGGTTTAGGCTTTGATGTGACAGAAATCCTTTTCTAACCCTATGAAAAACCAGGCATGTGCACTTCATAAGGTCACATATGTATGAACCAAATTTCTAAATTGTGGTTACTCTTTCAATTCAATCTTCAGAGCAAGTTTGCTAACTGCTTCACAAATTTCAGATCACTTGGATTTGTACAACATATAGGAAAAAAATAGTATGTAGGAAGAAGTACAGAAAGATTCAAACTACCAAATTGTTAGCAATTTCCTTATGGAATTGAAAAATGCCAATCCCTACGGTTGTAATGCTGTAATAAAAAATTTACAATTACTGTTTCATTTGTTTTGCAGAAAACATTGAAAATTTAATTAAATGAAGGACTATATAGTTTCTCTTCAAGGATACATTCTATAACTAACCGAAAACTCTACCTAAATGAAACTCAACATAACTTTCATCTCCTACATCAAAATCGAATGATTAAAAGCTTCATATGTAAATATAAAGGTACAGAACCAATATGGAATTTTCATTTCTGAATTTATAAGATTTCTATAGAAGTTTAGGTTTACTACTTCTGTTGTCCGTTGAGCAATGAAAACTATATATCATAAAATAACTTTTTAACCATATAGTCAAAAGTTATGACCACTATTGGGCATTTTAAGCTATTCTTCGTGCACATATTGTGTGAAATTTTTAAATAAAATATAAAATTCCATTCATAAAACAAGTAAACATTGAAATTAATTTAAATTATAGAGATCCAAAACAATTCTAAAAGAAATTACTAAGATGGAACAAAGAAATAAAAACTTCCTAACAAGCATAAGCTATATCAACCTAATTGAAGTTCAAAGAGTATAAAGTAATTGAACTACTACTTAGAAGAACATACCTTTGAAATTTCCACCAACATAAAACGTAACTTTCGTATTCATACACTGCAAAAAAATACCTTCAAAAATTTAGAAATATTGTTTTTTCAACAAAATGAGGACTTGTAGAAACACATAAAGAAAATTCATGTGCAAAGACTCAAAAAAAAAATCTCATAAAAAGTTATAGTTCTGTACAATATGAATAATTTTCTACACTTCATTTTTTTTCTAAATATAACTCAAATAAATCTTACTTCACACAACTCTTTCATATTCCATAGGATTTTCTCTAATTTTCAAACAATACAGGAACTACACAATTAAAATTAAAGTTTCTTCTGTCTTCAATAACATTGAAGAAGATATAATATTCATGGATAGAAAGTAATTTGAATTAATAAAAATTAATAAAGTTGACTCATGAATCTTATACATGTGTACATTATTCAATTCATGCAGTATGTCATATACACTTCAAATTCAATTGTTATGACATTTTTAAAATTCAATGAAGAGTACAAACATTATGGAACTGTGTCTCTCATAAGTATTTATGTACAGTTTAGACATAAATACTCATAATTTTGTAATGAATTGTTCAAAAGACTTTTAGAAATCTATACGTATAAATATGCCACATTTAAGTACTTCTAGACTTTTCAGGGAATTCGGGACAAAACGTTCAAAAAACTCCAACTTTCATAGTCTATTCAATGACATTCTCATGACTTACATATTACTACCTTATTTTTGGTTAATTGGAAATTTGGAATAATTATAGACTAATAATCTATAGGAAGACATTCAAGTAACCTACGAACATTGTTTATTTGTCTACCAACATTTTTCCAAAGTGCTTACCATTTCATAGGTTAATTATAGAAAACAAGAAAAACACTAGTCCTATTTTTGCCCATAATGTTCTACTCAAACAACCACAACATTATCAAAATTTATCTTAACCCCTAAAAGTCCCATTGTCCCTACAAGGGACAAAATACAATTTTGGTAGGCTTCTATGATTTCAATTTTTACTGAAACTTTTTTAAACTTTCTCATAAGATAGATAAATTTGTGAGCTTTTTGGGAATATAATTTTTATTCCAATCAGTGCCTTGGAGCAAAAGTTATGCCACAATAACCTCAAAATGGAGGAGACTGGACAACAAAAAAATTCACAGAAAATTTAAATAAAAATAGAAATATTTTTGTACTTGTACATTATATTTTCTTCTAAATGGAAAGCTTCAATTCATTCCATTTGGATTAGTGATGTGAAAGTTATGGAGTTCTTGTTTTGCGGGCAATCCTAGCTACTTTTTAAAAGAATTTTTTTTCTTCCACTTTGAATTCTAATATCTTTCAATCTATACAGTCAAACATTACAAAATTTATATCACATGATCTAAGACAAGTGTAGAACAAGATCCTATGGTTACATTCTAAAAAATATCAAAAAAAATTATTTCATAGGTGAACGTAGGAAAACTGGTAGTTTTGAGTGGTTTTGGCACAAAAATGGCTTTGGGACTTTAGGGGTTAAAATTATTTTGAATAACATTGTCATTGCATCTAATACTAATTCTTAAATACATGCACTTCCATTCAATACTTTTGGAGAATGAATACATCTAACTTCAATACAAACAATAATTCAAGATCATATTATCTTCAATATGCTAAACACAAAATTTTCATAATCTTCGAATACACAATTTGCATCTAGTAACATCAAATGTAACAATCATTATTAAAGTACAACAATAGTTTATGTTCACATAAAGTTCATATTGCATTCTACATATATTTGTTCGAATTCTATATCTTCAAAGATTGGGACGTTCAATTTCTTAGCAAAAAACAATTGAATACTTTTTTAATTTCTAATTATTGGTTGGGTGAAAGCCATCCCAATTTGTGTTAACACTTTTACTAGTTTATGTCCAATGTAATGGTTGAATTTGAAAACCCTTGAGTACATACTTCTTTAAATTTCAAATTTGGAGCTATGCCTTCTTATTCATGAAGTCAAAATTGCATTGACTCTAATGTAGAATTGTAGGTGCAAATATGTGGACATACTTTGCAATAACTCAACAATTTAGTTAAATCACAACATCAACAAAAGCTAATTTGAAAACCATACCCAAATTTGTTTTTTATCCAAGAATCTCGATACTTTGTTTTTACTTGAAATTAATAATATCTTCAAAATATTTGGTTCTAATTATTATATGAATAATCTATTTTTAAGCATAAATTAATGTAACCACATAGATGGACTATGGCACTGTGCACTTTAAGTCCTAATTTTTTTAATCCGAAATATTATTACAATTAAATTATTATTTTTATCTTGTCCAAATAGAAAACTCTGGATAAAATTATGTATCTTCAAGGGCGATGTTGAATTATTAAGTTTCCAATGAAGTAGCAATATTTCAATACTTGTATGATATTTGTGAGATATTTGGTGATACTTGGTGTTATCTAAATGAAAATTAGGTGATACCTATATATAATATTTTATATGGAATCAAAATAAAAAATAAAAATGGCTATTTTTAACCAATTAAATGAAAATTTTATGTATAGAAAAAAATAATACTTTATGGTTCATGCCAAATGGTGGAAAATCATGCCTAAGAAATTCCTGCTACAGAGGTCAACATTCTGTTCCCATTCATCCTTTAACGGTCTAGGAAATGGCTACCTGTTTAAAAATACACAAAACTTCCGCGGCCGCGGACGCTCCATGCGCTCTGATGATTCTCCTACGCTCATTTCGGCCCGCTTTATTGTTGTCCTCCGTTGCCGCCTTCTCCTCTTTTCTTCGTGCCAGCTTCACTTTGTCCCGCCCTCGTTCCTGCCTTCCGTTGCCTTGGTCACCGTGCTCTTTCGCTCCCTACGTCGTCGATTTGTCTTCGTGGATGTACCGCTTCATGTGTAGCTAGTTCTCTCTATTGCTGCGTTGCTGGCTACGTCAAGGCCAGTTTCTCCTTCATTCTGTCGCTGTCTACGTTGCTGCGCTATTGGCTATGTTGTTGATTTTTCTCCGATGCTGCATCGCTAGCTACGTTGTTGATTTCTCTCCGTCGTTGCGCCCCTCCCTCAAATCTGTCGCATCAGTTCTATCTCTTTTTTTTTTCCCCTTTGTCCCTCCCTCTTTACGTTACTAATGTCTCCCCGTCGCTGAGCTTCTTCCTTAGGTTTTTCAAAGTAGATCTAACTCCATCTTCCTACTATTGCTGAAATTGTCGTTGTTGTCACGACTATCTTCCACTCTCTATCACTGTTGTCTCCTTCTGTGCACTCTCCATCTTAGCGCTCTTCAATTTCCTCTAGACTCTGAGTATTTTCTCTACCTTTACTTACTATCTCTCTGTACCACCGTGCGCGTTGTGAAGTTCGACTTCTGTTTTGGCATGTGACCTCCCTCCCGCGCCTAATCGTTGTCGCCTTGGTGAAGATATATCGGCACTCGCTGACCTACTTCAACGTGGTCCCCTTTAGCTGTGGTACTACTCTTCTAGAAAATCTGTTTGTCTATTCCTGCAAAAGTAGCTGGCTGAACGATTGCGGTGAGTAAAGTGTTTATTTAGGGTTCACATTAAATTTCTGCGACCATTCTTAGTAGCCCAGTTTAGAAACGTACATGACGTCCACAGAATGAGACAGAAGATGAAAAGATGCCTTATTTTAATTAGGGTTCTGAAAAGTCAATGAGATTCTATTATTAACATTTGTTTAGGTGTCTATGTAAACATTCCTAGTTGTTGATCTTTACAATTTTCTGTGGATTTGGGTGATCTTGGCAAGCAATTGCCATTAATTCAAACAACTGGACGACAAATAGAAAAAGTATTCGAACCAAAAAAAGATCATTTATTAATTGCTATTGACGTCATTACTACAGTTATTTTTGCTATTGCAGATATTGAAACAAAAAATTCGGATAGCCTCCATTCCCTGGATTCTCGTTTCCTTACAACAGCATGGCAAAAAATTTGGACAGCTAAAAAAGGCAGGTATTGCTCTGTCAACTCCTCAGCTTCTCAGCTCTTGCTTATTTTTTCATTTCAGAATTAGATGTAGTAACTTAATATGGTAATGTGTTGCCTTGAATCTTTCAATCAGTTGACAATTACATTCTTTCCTTTGCTACTGTCATTGTGTACATGTTTGTTTTTCCTTAAGCTCATTCTTCTCTGTAACGTTAAATTTTAGGTATTCGATTTACAGAAATTTGGAGGAACTTAGTGAAATTGTGCAATTACATTTCTTTAAGGGAATAATTTCTTAAAATCAATGTAAGTTTAAATCTGGTGCCTTCAATCTTTGGATTAGCCCAGAATGATCAATTGCTCCTCGACTTAGATTTTTTGTGAAATCTGTCTACTGATGGTGGTACTTGTTATGTGTCCTGTACCTTGTGTTGTAGGAATTTTCCATCATTTAATGGAAGGATTTGACGCTACACTAGAATCTAAGCCTCAGTGTTAGTTTTTGAAGGTTAGACAATTCTCCACAATTTCACTGCTTTCATTGTTCATTGTTTGGAAGTGGGGTGGAAGCCACCTGTAGTTGTGAGTATTAAAGGGTTTCAAAATTGTACCAAAGTTCAAGTAGATAATGTTGGTGATTCGAAAGTTGGTAGAATCTCCCTTTGCTGTACACCATGAATGGATTTAAAATTAACAGCCAACATGTTCATGTCTTAAAATTCAATAGAATTTCCCTTTCTTGTTTATAGTGTCAGGTCTTCCGGTTTGAATAGTGCCGAGGGTGATGCGGTGGGTAGCTAGTTTTGATGACTAGAGCTGAACTAATTTTGCTATCATTAGAGATAATGTTCTATAGTTCTTTGGTTTTGTCTGAGGGTCTATTCTCTAAACATTTTTTAACTTGTCCTCTTAGGGTTACAGGTAGTATTGGGATAAAGTCGACGCTTTGTCAAAGCATTATTTCTAAAATACTGGCAACTTCAATTCAACGTTGAGCTGAGCGTATAGGCTACTAGGTCTGCTGTTATTCAACAGCTGTGACTACCGTCTACATCCCTCAGGTCATTTGGAACCTTTTTTCACCTGTAGTGCTATTTTTTGGGAGTAGAATATTGGCATTGCTATTATAGCAACCATCATTCCCTTTCTGAAAACAGATGAATATATTGCATTGGATGTGTGGAGCTATAATTTGTTTTCAGTGATTGAGAGATGGCCTTTGTGAAGCACCCAATAATGAGATTTGTGTTGAGCAGCACGAATTTACACATAGTTTTTTTGTATGCAGAAGATATTAAATAATAGAAGTCTAATTTCAAGGTTCAATGGGTCATTATGTGTTCTGCAGGTGTATTCTCTTTTATTTAAGGAAGAGTTCCATGATTTGATGAAACACACAGCATTTGTGTTTCCATTGTTGCGAGTGTATGCTGATGTATGGTGGTCATTCGGCGGCAACACATAAGGGTGATTCAATACGTGGGGCAGGTGCAAGCCGTGCATCTTTCTTTCTTACTCTGCATCTGTTTTGGTTATGTTTCTTTAATTTAGGGTTGTAAGTAATTGCCGTTTTGCTTCTGCTTCTTTAATTTAGGGTCTTCAGTTATTACTGGTTCTTCAATTGTATTGTAGAGTATACCTTCAACATTTCAATATTAAAAGTATCAATCATTGATGCTCACTTGGCATGGTGTAAATCAACATAGGCAGTAAAAGTCAATGCCCAAGGCTAATGAAAATGTACAAGTTATTGCACTGCTTTGTTCACTGGAAGAGTTGGGTGACTTAATAAAGAAATTATCTGATGTAGTCACTAATCAATCATGCTTGGAGATCCTAGGATTTTTAATAATTTACAGCATTTTCCCTTAATACGGTGATGTAAACACCTTCATAACTTAATGCACTTGACTATAATTTACTTGAAAGGGTCTCAAGGCCTATGACAGTGGATTTGGATTTCTGAACCACAAAAACTCATCCTCAAATTAGAAGAAACATGTAAATATATTAAGTACTACAACAAAGATTATATTGTATTATAAAAAATAAAAATAAATAAAAAAACAAACTATTTAGGCTTTATACTAACAAAAACTTTTTGCAGTAATGGATAGAATAGAACAGAAAAATATTATTATATTTTTAATTTTTATTTTAAAAAAAAAAAAGCCACCTTCAGACCTTCCGCGGCCGCGGAAGGTCTGAAGTCTTTGCTTTAACAGAAAGAATTCACTAAAAAAATGTTGTAATTTTAAAAAATGTTTTAACTAAAAAAAATATTTCAATTAAACAAAATGATTTACTTTTTAAATATGTATCAATTAAACAAAAAAATGTTTTAATTAAACAAAATGTTTCAGTTAAAGAAAATGTTTTAATTTTTAAAAATTTATCAATTAAACAAATTAATTTAATTAAAAAAACTGTTTTAATTTTAAAAATGTTCAAATTAACAAACTGTTGTAATTAATAAAACTATTTTAATTAGTTTTTTTCAAATTAAAAAAAAATTCAGAAAAAAATAAAAGTTTAATTATAAATTTTTTAATAAAAAATACATTGTAATTAAAAAATATATTATAATTATAATTAATAATTTAATTTAATAAACTTTTTATTTGAAAATAATAATTTAATTTAAAAAATTGGCAGCCTTCAAACCTTCCGCGGCCGCGGAAGGTCTAAGCTTCTGGCAGTACAGTGAATTCCCCCAAAAGAAATTTAATTAATTATTTAATATTTAATATTTAATATTTAAAAATAAAATAAAGAAAATCCAGAATGTGTAATCCTTCCTTGGCTGTGGAGGGGCAATCATTTTAATTGCTTGACTTGCTTAATAGGGCTGGGGTGAAATGACCCCCTCGCTCTTCTCCAAAGGAAAACCATGTAATTTTTTATATCCCACAGATGATGAAATTTGCAATTTTTGAATTCATATTTGCAATCAAAGGCCCGAAATTAATTAAGAGAGATGTAGAGCAGACATTTTCTGGGCACAAAATAGTGGATCTTTTTTTTACTTGCACCCCTGGACTGACTTGGGGATGAGTGAGGGGGGCAGTTCACCTTGACCCTTAGTAGCAAGCATAGTTGCATGCTAAGACATGATTGTTGTAGTAAAAAATGTCCAAGTTCCCTTAAATCCATGTAAGGAAACATGAAATGATGTTGTATTGTTTTATTTAAGACTTTGTTGAAGTTTTTGATAAATTTAAAGAAATAATTATCATTCTTCTTCAAATGAGATGAACAAAAGCAATTGAGGAAAAAGTACATGTAAGGTACAAGTACCTATTTGTAATAAATAGAACATTTTAGCATGTACCATATATTTCAATATGTGGAAATAGAATGATGAAGAAGACTGCAAATAAGTTTTTTTTAATCTTTAAAGAATGAATACGTTATTCAATATGAATTTGGATTTTTCATTCCGATCCATGCCATTTATATAGACTCACCTATTATGGTTAGCTTGAATGTGTACTTTTTTTTAGAAACATAGTGAAGTGAGAATGTGAGATAAGTGATGATTAGTTCGAAAGGGAGAATTTTTGTCAATGAATAGCAAAGCAAGTTTTGTCCACAATTGATCTCTCTATGAAGCCAAGATTGGGGAGATGTCTAGAATACATTCTTATATCTTATATTTAATATTGCTAGTTTGGGGGATTTTGTTTGTTCATATGTTTTTTTCACATGCTTAGATTCAAGAAAGTTTCAATTTTCCTTGTCACGTGCTTGGTATTAGAGGAAGGTGCAATGGGAGTGAGGGGTGCACATATTTTATTGTATGATGTTTGGACCTTTGATGAAGAAGTTTTCTAATTTTTGAAGTAAATGTAAAATAAAATTAGTATGTCATTATCTTTCATTTTAGAGAGAGCACAATTTATACATACAATATTCAAACACCATATAAGGAAGTCCTAGCAATTTCTATTGCATGAAGTTCTTTAATTTTTTTAGAAATGCTATCTATCACATTAAAACCCAATAGGGGTGCATTGACTTTGTTATATGGCCTATGATTTAATTATGGCAGATTTTCTTTTATAAAACTTCTTATTATAAATACTTTTATTGTTGGATTGGTTTGGATATAAACAAATGAATGCAGTGAGAAATAAATATTTATAACCATGATGATGTTTTAATATTTTGCAGGCTTTAAAGGTTAGCGCATCAGTGAGGATTTCTTTGACAAATACATCACCGCTATAAACTTTGAAGAGGTACGTTATTTTTGAAGTCATTTTTGCATAGTCACTGATTGAATAAGAAATACATATTATGGTTATATATGTAAGTAACATTCATGTATGAGATTATTGAGGAATGCGGGATTTCATAATATACATTGTATATGAACAAAACAAATAACACGATGCAATATAAATTTTTGGTTTTGAGTGATAGCTATGTTGGTTTTCAGCATGTGTTTGTATTAACCCCTAGAGTACCAAAGTTCCCTTGGGGGACACTTGTGATTTCGGGCAGGCTTGTGTGACTTCAAATTTTGACATGATTTTTTTAATTTTTTTTTAAAGATAGGGAATCAGATCAGCTTTCTAAAAATACAATTCTTTTTCCAATTGGTACTTGGGAGCAGAAGATATTAACAATTTAGAATTTTGTTCAATTTTGGACCTACTTCTAGTTAACAATTTTTTTATATGTGAAAATTAAGTTTTGACATTCTGAAATTGTAATCCCCAACCCTCAACTCAAATACTCAATATAAATTTTTTTAACTTTATAGTGTGTAGTGCAAAAAAAATCCACAAATGGCAGTCAAAGACATCTGAAATTGCAGGCCAACATTCAAAAAAAACTTCTTTTTCCAACTTCAAATGCTAATATCTTCTAATCCTTACGGTCGAACTTCATGAAATTTTTACCACATTATACAAGACAAGTTAATTAAAAGATCCTATGGTTAGATCCTAAAAAAACTTTTTTTTTTGGTTTCTTGGGTGATCGCTGTAGAAATGGCAGTTTTCAGTGGTTTCGGAGCCAGAAAATGCCTTGATATTTTAGGGGTTAATCCATAATTAAAAGTTGAAAGATAGTTTTAAGAATGGTGTAGGGATATAGTCCCATGGTCATAGTATATTAATTTTGTTCCATATATTTATAGATTAGTGTCCTAGAATAATACAAATTTCCTATATTTGAACTACCGAAGAAAAAGAATAATTTTTAGTTTTCTTTTATCTGTAATATAATTCAAAAGTTTTTATTGTTTTATGATATGAATAACACCTTTTCCCGCAAGGGCTGTAGCATTACTAAAGTTCTATATTTTTGGGAGTTTGTAGGTAAGGGGTCAAATTAAATTGATCATAGAATTTCATCCTCAGAATGTAACAAACATGAATTAAGTAACTTATTAAATGAACTACATACAATTTACACGTAGATATGAATATGGTGTGTCGCCTACAGTGTTTTAAATGAGGGGATATATTGAAAAAAATTCAATATGGCATTCCACCTTTTTAGTGTAATGTCTTCAATCACAATGAAAGTGTTCTATATTTATACAATTCAATGTAACTTTGAATGAATGTTTAAGGATATTCTTCAAGGCTTGTTGAACATACATTTCGTGCACTGTCCGTTTTGATAGTTGTTTCTGAAGTTTAATAAAGAATGTGGAATAATTAGTTTTGTTTATGGAAGTCAAGATTTTATAGTCATATGCCAAGATGCCATGAACTTAATGAGTATCCTTGTTGTATTTAATTTAGTGCAAATGAGAGGATAAATTGTTTTCAAACTTTTCTTTGAAATGGATCATGAACAAAGAATGAAAAGAGAGTATATATTTTTCTATAATGAGTTTGCATAAATTCAACTTCTATCTAATTGCAAAGGACCATAGTAATTATTTTTAATTTTGCTTGTATTCATTCCTTCAATAATTTAAGAAAGAAAATATGTTGTTTAAAATATTGAGTTTAAAATATGTTGTTCCGTTACGCTCACTTAATTACATAGAGTACAAATTAGAGAAGAGGTACTATGGAAGAGACTTTTTTTGGATTGTCAATGACATATTCACTGATTATGGAGCGTAATAGTAGGGACTATGAAATGTACTTATTCTTGTATTTTGTTATATATGTTCTATTGTACTTTGTGTTTGTACATAATATCTTATGAAATTAGTTTTATTTTTTGTTCCTTGTATGTTTTTGTTCCTTGTATTTTATGTTCAATTTGAATTATTACTTAAAGTACTGGTTGCGGTTAAATTTTTTGGTTTTCGTTGCATTGAATACTACTACCTGTGTTCCAAAATGATCTTTATGTTGAACAAAATGTTCTATGTTAAGGCTAAAAATAACATTTAAAAAAAATTGCAGTATAAGTAGAATTTGGTACACTTCAAGCATTCTATGAAATTTGAATTTTGGAGACATTTTCGAAGTGTAGTTTTGTAATATTATAAATGAGATATCGGGGTGTATTTTAAGGAAGGAACATTGTTCAAGTAATTATTCAGTGCGAGGTCATCATTTTGTAGGGTGTTTGCTTCGTGGAACTTAGTCCCCTTGAATCAAGCAATATTCAAAGAAATTTTAAAAATGAGAATGAACAATTTTGATTGACTCTTTCAATCATTTCATTTGTCTTGTGATTGATGATTGCATGGATGGAGGGGGAACTATTACTTGAAATATTTTTGTTGCTTCAAAATATTAATCATGAAAGAAATATGACCAATTCGCAACATTACAAAGTGCAATTAGAAGTTGATTTTGGGGCCAAAAATTGAAGCCAATAGTATGATAATTTTGGGACGGAGGAAATATCAAAGTTTTATATTTTATGTCATATATGGATTATATATACAAACATGAGCTCTTCATATCAAAATTTATCATATACAAATCCCATTTTGTATTTGTAGAATAGTAGAGTTCAACATCTTTTATATCAAAAAGCATTGTGCTGGAACTCATTTAGAAAGTTCACATTCAGGTAATTAGAGATGTTTTTTCTTGTGTTACATTGTTTTCATTATAGAAAATGCAATTTTCATCACATTTTCTATAAATGAAATCCAAAATTACTTTATAGTAGTTCAAACAACAAACTAATACATTCTCAAGTAATGAATTATAAATACGTAATATTGTGCAGCACAGTATGGCACTGAAAGTGCACTCAAATTGGTTGGAGCATGGATGGTGGATTGCACTTGATGATACGGGGAATCCCATTTTGTGGACTACAGAATTTGCAATTGAGGAGGGCCGTCAATGGTCACCATTGGGATCTTCAAATGGGATCGTTATGGGATCGTTATGGCCCTAGCAGGCACTGCTGATGCAGGGGTAAATGTGACTGTCAGTACCACTGGTGAAGACCTCACGAAATACAAGTTGAAGAAACATCTTATGTTGGCACCAATTCCTCAAGAGTTTTTAGAAGTTGTTCCTAGAATGCACGGGTTGAAACCGTTGAGTGATTTCTGGAAGAGCATGCCCAAGGAATTGCAGGCTGCAAGGGAGGCATTGGTTACAAAATTCAAGGCATTAACCCCTCCACAAACTCTTCAAGCACGTAAGAACTATATGGAGCATTGAAAATATGAGGATTTGGCAAAGAGTAATCCGACTGTGACCCAAGAACGAGCTCATCCAAGGGAGCCTGAGGACGAAGATGAAGTTTACCGGATTCTTGCTGCACCTTTAACCATGAATTGGGTTCTAGTGCAAGAACGTATTCGGAAGCGTGTGGGTATGGAAGCAAGGAGTGCACCTGATATGGAGGAGGGGGCTATTTCACGAAGGCAGAGAACAGTTCGTGAACATGGTTCTTCTTCAGTAGCAGGAGTTGTAGGTGAGTCTTCTTCTTTGAACGAAGGTGGAAGACAAGAAGAACAATTAGTACCAGGTGGTACTCTGACAATGGAAGAAACAATGGAGTTGGTGTTTGGAACGGAAGAATTTGAAGCAGATGACCTTCATGGGAGAACAGGGGAAGCAGTATTTGAAGAAGAACATGTGGTACGTACCGCATGTGGTCATGAAGGTGAAAGGTCTCCAACAAATACCATCGAAGTCGGAAGCGGATCAAGGCATCCACTTGGTGGGTCAAGAAGTAGAGGTAGTGGACGATCTACATATTTTACACCATTATCAGGGCGTGAAATTGCGGCAAATCGTGGTGGTGAAAGGCGTTCCACGACAGAAGCATTGACAGATGAACAAAGAAATATTCGCACTCGTTCTGCAGTGCAAAGACATCGACAAAGAGTATCTATGCAAGGACCTCCTACACAGAGCAATGATGGAGAGGATGGAGATGACGATATGGATTTTTCTGAGGAGGAACCTGAGCCGAGACGTACAAGTGCAGTGGCTAGAAGTATCAATAAACCACCAGTGGTTTTTCCAAGTGAAGCGGAATACAAGGCAGGGTACATTTGGGGAAGAGAATTGGTGTTTCAAGCCAAAAGTAACAACATCCGAAGTGTCATGAATGCTGACACAAACCACCGGATTTTATTGCAATCTCGAGTGAATGAGATTTATGATCGCTTGAGAGGATCAGAGGCAGATGCTGTAAGTGCAATTACTCTTCGTCCTCTAGCATATCTTCGTGAAGATACCAATGAAAATGGAGAGGTGCAAGTGGTGGAGGTACCTTTCAGTAGTGAAGGCGCAGCACGTGAACTAGAGATTGCATTTTTAAATCATCGTCCAAGTATAGCAATAGGAGATTCCAGTATGGCAAGGATTCCTTGGTTGGAGAAAAATATTATTTGGGAGCCAGTGGACGGGCAACATATTGTTGCAGCTTGTAAAAGAGCTGAACAAGAGAATCAAGAAGGAAAGATGTCAAATGAAGAGTACCGTAATCGCTTTGCAGAACGGAAGGCAAAGTTTGTGGTGTATAACAATCCATTGTTTTACATTGAAGCGTCGGTCAAAATTAATGCAAGGGAGTTTGAGCGGACCTTCATCACCACATATTATGAAAATATCATGAAGCTTCGTGAAATTTGGAAAGCGTGTGGAAGTCCTAGTGTAGCTGCTCGACATGACGATGCGAACAGAGCAAAGGCATTAACAATGTCAGCGAGTGCATTGCATTGGAGTAAGGACCTACCGAAGCAAATGACTCTTCGTGAATTGGCCAAGAAAATGATAGATTACACCCGACATGCATGGAATGAAGATGAGGAGTCTTATGAGGCAGTCTTGCAAGTGTGTAAAGATTATGAAGAAGGTAAATTGTTCTTCAGCAAGGAAACGGAGAACAAATGGAAGAAGGTGGCGAGGGCAACAAATTTGGATGAAACAATGGATGGAAGTCACAAACGAAAGCAAATGGTTCATACATGGTTGCGACCGTTGACTAGAGTGTCAAAGGAGAGTTATCTACGACTGGCAAAACAAATGGCTGCCAAAGATGTAGTGGAAGGCCGACGAGAATCACAGAGATACTACTTCAACAGTGCTACCTCTCCAAATCCTCCGAAGGGTACAGTGGCATATGCAGTGGATCGCTTGCAAAGGAAGGATGCAGTTAGAAACCAAATTCGGTTTCTCATGGTGAAAGTCGGGGATGAGAACCCATCATCTATGGATGAATTTTTTACTATAGACGCAAGTCGGTATGGAGATGCACGTGGAAGACAGTTCACTATGATGGGACAAACATTGGGGAGTGATTCTAAAACATTCTGGAGTGCGCCTATTGTGAAAACAATTCCAGCGCTGAGTAGTTTTGAGGGTTTAATTCCAGCCTTTGTAAGGCAACATTTGGAAGATATCCGAGCTGGTCGTAGAGGTTATGTAGGATACAATCGAGATGTTGAAGATGTGGGAAATGCTCGATGGGACTGGCAAGTGGCATTATCAACAGTGCAAAATGAAGGCAATCAGAAGTCTTTGCACGTGAGGTGTAGAGGAGGGTTTTTTGAAGAAGGGTATGTTGAGTTGGGGAAGCCATGTCTATGGATTTTTGATTGTAGGCGTGGAGGTTCGGAAGGAGAAGAAAAAGAGTGGTCAAGTGAAGACTACAACAAGGTATTTCAGAAGTTGCAGAGGTGGATGTCTTTAGTTTTACGATGGAACGCAATTTTTTTGTTTCCGCCAGGCGTGTACTTTGATGATTCCATGAAAACGAAGATGGCATTGCCAGAAGGCAGCACGTTTTTGCGCGGTACGTGGACTTTCGAACTACAAACTGTTTCTGTATATATGCATGATATTCGTCATGGTGAGCAAAGAGAAATCAAGGTGCAACCAGTGGGAGATGTAGCTATCATCATGCAATGTCCAAATGAGTGTTCAACAATTGATAATTTTCCGAGGATCTTCGAAAATTTGCAAGTGATGTTCAAAGACTCTTGGTGCATGGATTTGTTGCCACGAGTTGAGGACAAGTTGGAGAGGACTCCAACAGAGTTGAAGAAGATGGTTGATATGTATTTGCCACCAAATTGGGGATTGGTGACATTGGGTATAACAATGGCAGTGCCTACGATTATAGAAAGTGGTTTTGTAGGTAGTGATATCATTATAATGGAAGGTGCATCAGCCAAAACGCAGTTTGTATACAATACATTACGGGTGACATATGGGGATAAGATGGTGATGGTGAACAGTACAGATAGGTCAGCCGAATGTCGGAGTTCTCAAGACTTGAACGTAGGAGAAAATTCGCTTGATGTTAGTCGTTTCCAGACAGAGGTGGGCTTACCACGTGGTAGGCTAGAAAGGGTCGTGCAATCATCAAGTGAGTCTTCAGAGGATGAGGCAAGATTTCAAGTGACGCAACGTGAAAAACAGAAGGGGAAGAAGAAACAGACAGCAATAGACTCAGGAGCATCCCTATCGAGTAATGATAATAGTGGCTCTATGCATCGAGGCTCTGATGAGTTACATAGTGGTGGTAGAAGTTTAGGTTCTTCTGATACCTATTCAGAAGGTCATTCTCGTAGAGCACGAAAAAGATCAGACGAAATGGAAACAGATCCTGATTTTGTTCCTTTCGAAGTCATTGATGATGAAGTAAATATAGAAGTAGACGGGGTTGAAGTTGATATCGAAATCATTGAAGGTGGAACAATCTCAATGGAACCCATGTCGGCGTTCACCACACTAGAGTCTCAGAGTTTGACAGAAAGTGAAGATGGATTTTTCTATAATAGGAAGAACATACGATATCAAAGGACTGGAGAAGAAGGACGATACAAATACTATCCGGTTACAGGAATCTTGAAACCAACTTCTTTATCTCCAACAGCATCAGAGGAAATAGGAACACCGATCACAAATGCCATGGAGGGTACAATGATGGTTTCCACCTTTGGAACTTCAATGACTTCAACTATTTCTCCAAAAGTGCGGGTAGATACAAATGTAGTGGGTGGAGAAATTGGAAGCACATCAGCATCAGTACAACCTATGTCGGCATTCTCAGCATTTACCATGTTGGAGTCTTTGAATTTGATGGAAGGTGACGATGGTTATTTCTATGATAGGGAACATATACGATATGAACGGATTGGTGAGGAAGGACGGTACACGTATAAAACGATGACATCAATTTTGGAAACAACTCCTCTATCTCCAACTATATCTGAGGGAATGTTTAGGCCAATAGCGAATGCCACAGTAGACAAAACAAAGGATTCTACCTTTCTACCATCACAGTCTCCAATTATTGTTCCGAGCTTGGATGAAGATACAGATGCAACCATTGGAATAGAAATAGAAGAGCAGACACAATCATTTGTACAAGTGGTAGAGACACCAGAGGAAGAAGTGCCATAAAAAAATAGGCACATGTTGGTATAGAGTAATAAGTATGATAGTGTTGGCTTTGTGTGGTGTGTATGTGTTAGAAGGTGTGTACGTGTTAGTAGGTCTGTATGTGTTACAATGCACTCTATAATGCATAATTTATGTGTTGTACATTCATAGAATAAAAAATGATGAGTTAATAAACTTGTCACCTACTTTATATTCTATTCATGAATGATACCCTCTTGGTTGCATTTATTGTTGTTGAACAATTTAAATCAATTAAAAAATTGTACACTAATCACATTATGTTACTATAGAAAAGTAGAAAATGAAAATATACAAGGAACCAAAGTTTATTTGATGAAGAAAGTAGTAGTAATTCATGTTTTGTTTAGACGAAGATGAATAGGAACCCCCATGAAATAAGTGGCATGTGCAAAAGTAGGAGAACTCAATGGAATGGAGAATATGCATTTTTGAAAAATTTGGGGATACCAAATCTTACAGAAAACTCATTTTTAGCATGCAATAGTGCATACAATGAATGCACTTGGCCAAGTGCAAAAATGTCTAATTCCTACTTCTAAGTGAAAATAGAAGATTTGGACAAACATTGCGTAGATTACAAGCTTTGAACAAGGATAATTATGCGTTCACTTCTTCGGGCAACTCCATGACCCTGGTGTTTGGTGCTCATGGCACTAAGGCACTTACTGAAAGGGTGACAGGAATGTTTTTTTAAATGCTCATTGCCATTAGAAGGGAAGTGACTACAACCTGAAATGTTCTCAAACAAAAAGCTCTGCCAAAAGTTTTCAGCTTTTCACCTTGCAATGAAGAGCACTCTGCGAAGAACTCAAAACAAGACCCTCAAATGCCAACATAGCACTCTTCCCGTGAAGAACAATGAGAAATTGAACCTCATTACATGCCCGTAACCTAAAGTGCATTGCTCGACCAGCACACAAGTGCTAAGTTACATTGTGACGGAGAATCATAGGTAGTGCCCCTACTTGCTCTTGACTGATTCCAAAATATAGTATAAAATGTTCATTGTCATTGCTCCGGGCATGCAAAGTTTTTAGCAAATGTTGATATTCTTCACTTCTACAATTTTTCGTATATTGCTTGCAGCCGGCCACATACTACTCTGGAATGCTTCACAACTCAACAAACGTACTCCCTGGAAATTGGAGGAATGAAAGTCGTTCATCGTTTGTGAGATATTTGCATTATACTCTGTACATCATTCACTTTCTGAACGTTGGAGTTAAAGTGATGCAAATCCTGAGCCAAAAATTGTGACATATATGTGCATGAAAGTCTCAAATTTATGAAACAAATCATAGCATTTTATAACTAGGCAATGATCCTCCCTATGTTGGGGAAGCATTATGTTCATTGTAGGGGGTCCTTTTGCATCCTTGAAAAGGGACCCAATCTCATTGGTAAACAATGTTATGATATATGGATTCATGTTCACTAGAAGAAATCCATGTTTTTCTTGACGCATTTTTTTAGATACACACTTGATTTTATGTTATGTTTTATGTTACAACTAACATCAAGTTGTTATGTTTGATGTCATTGTTGACATGAAACAAATGGAAGTCACAAAAAATGTGTCATGAAAAACATGGGGTTCTTTTAGTGTGTTTCAAAGAAGGTGTTATGAGATGTACCAAAGTATTGGAAAATTGACAATAAATTTTTTAAATGATCTTGCACTAGACATGAGTGGAAAAGCATTTTAAGGCTAATTGATGAACCAATGGCAATTTTCCATATTGGCAAATTGTAAATCACAAACTAGAAATAATCTCCGAAGTCAATCCTAAGTTCTATCCTTAGGGCCTCCTTACATCCTTGCCTCGTGGGCAAGTTTACAATTGATTCAAGAAAAAAGAAAAAAGTAGCTCCACCGATTGTCTTGCAAAGGTGGGCAACTAGGAAAGGAGGAATTGAAGTTTCACCAATATCGGTAGACAACCTCATTCATTTGGTGGAGACTAGTGTATCTAATACGTGGGGATTTTTTTATTGTATCCATCTCCACGCACCTACTAGGTTCACATGAAAGTGCAATGGTTATATATTTCTCCCTATAGCACCTATTGTGCAATTTTCCTAACAACCTATACATGTGGGTGGGTAGAAATGGATCAGGGTGGATTGACCCCTCGCTTGGCCTTACTAGGAGTGCATGTAAAAAAAAAGCCCCCTATTTTGGGACGTTCAAGGGTGTACTCTTGACCTCTCTTAACTAATTTGGGGTCTCTGATTGCAAAAATGAATTAAAAAATTTACAAAAAAATTCATGTGCGTAAAATAAATAATTCCAGGGTTTGCCCAGAGGGCTGAGCGAGGGGGTCAATCCACCCGGCCCGCAGAAATGCCACTACAGTTCAAACTGCATTCTAACCCACCGCCATGTAAGGTGGGCTAGTATTTTGCACTAGTCCATCATCAAAATTGGCTACGGTAGAGAAAAGAACTAGGTCTCCACTGCTATTGGTAAAGTCTTTTCATTGGACAGAGAAGGTGTAGAGAGCCAATTGAAACTATTTAAGAGAGCTTTTGGGAATTCCCGCTGTGACCATACATGCCTGACTTGACCGTGGGCCCTCACATAAAAGTGCAAACTGGCTTGATCTTTCCTACCGAGTCTGGGCAAAGTGCGACAACAGTGCATTTGCATGCCCTCCCACCCAGCATGTGAGGAGGCTCTTACTTAGGCGGGCACAGTTCTATCTCCCCCAGACTTACGTCCCAAGTCTCTCTTCGATGTTTCCCTGGTAATTCCTCTTCGAATTTCTGCTTTTGATTCATTTTCCATTGCCGCACTTGCTCCATTCCTTTCATTGCCAAAACATGCTCATGAGTTCATTGAAGAAAGAGCTTCACAAGATTGCTCAGGCTGTTGGGGTAAGCCTGAGCAAAGGGACAGCATGTATATATGTACACCGACAATCATTTATTGCCGAGCTCACCTTCTCTTCATGTAGAAACTCTAGTGCATCTGACACATTTAATCGTAGAGAGTTCAATGTCAAGTGGGGTTGCTTATAAGTGACACAGATCAAACGAGCCTGGAATCTTGACCCAGTTTGCGTTTCTAGTCAAACATAAAACAGCGCCGCAGCCTTTTTTTGTTTCTTTCAATCTCTTCTGTATTAATTCCTTTTGTGAGCCTGAGGTTCGTGATACTACACAAAATGGACCTGTCCACTAGATTCCTCATTCTAGTTCTGTTGGGTCTGGTTCTGGGAGGGAGTGCTCAAGTATCACAGAAGGCGGATCTTCTTCTCAACCAAACAGAAGCCAGCCTTCTAGAGCTTGTGAACCAAGTGCAAGCGAATGATCTCCATTCTTGTGGTATGAATGTTCCACCCAAACATTGTTGTCTTGCGATCTCACGGCGAACTCTTTGGTGCTAGGACTGTGGATTTCAGTTGCTGCATGAAGTCATCCTTTCGTTTGTGCAAACTGCAGATTTATTGAGTACTTGTGCTGAGTCAAACTGTAGCCGGCTCTCATGCCCCCTGACGAGTGCCAATAAAGCCGGCTATGCATGCCAAGAAGTTCTCCAGAACACCAACTGCAAAGACAACTGCCCGTTGAGATACTTCGACTTCTCCAGAAGCTTTCTAAGGTCCGTCGGTGACTTGGTTTCCACCCTGAATCCTTTTTAAGCATCTGGGTCTGTTGAAAAGCTTCGTGAGGAGATCCTCTGAGTAAATCTACTGACAATATTCAGTAGATATGCCAGGCCATTGATTTCACAATTGCCCAGCAGTGTGGGGCAAACTCCTAGTATTAGGGGAACACTGCACAGTGCACTGTACATGGTGCACCCTGCAGTTTAATTTGTCGGTTGTAGTGCCGTGCATCCAACGGGCTGAACCCGCGTGCTGTACCGGGCATTCTCCATACTAGTTGCAGGAAGAAAGCATTTATCTTGTAATAAAGTTGGTTCGCTTCATGGGAAATATAGCAACATAGTCATCAATCGTTGCGTTCACTTGCAAGAAAGTATATCATTTAGGCAAGCGAAAATTACTTTGTGCACCTTTGTGGATGTGCAGTGAATAGGAAACGCTTGTCTTTAATATAATTTTAGATACTTACTACTAAGTACCTCATAAATCAGAAGATGTACTTGAATCTTAAACCCTTTATCTCGACTCCATTAACAGTTGTTGTAAGATGCGTCAAATCACTTATCACGATTTGAAATTTGCTAAACCTTTTGAAAACTTGCCGTGGGGTATGTGGTCAATGGCAAGTTTCACATATTAATCATTGTGATTTGCAATCTTGATGACAGAATGCCAGGAGTGCAAGCTGTGACGGAGGAGTATATTACTCAGAGACAACTTCTAGGAATTTGTGCTCAGAGAAACTTGGACAGTTTGTTCCAAAAACATTCGAACAGCACCAACTTCTTTCGGCTGTATTTCGGCTCCGTTGATGGCACCTTTCGGATCTTTCCAGGAATGGTAATAATTATAGCAGTTTTGAAAAAATTCAAAGTGCTCCTGATGGTATTTTGCAATAGATTAGAACGAAGGTTTAAGCAATGGTGACGCAGGTGATTGTTTCTTCTAGTTTTCAGTGTATCAGGGCACCTGTATTACTCAGTAATGGAAGAATTGCACAATGTTATTTGCAGGATGAAGCAAACTGCACCAACTACGATCCTCGGACAAGATTATGGTAAGCCAATTTTCATGAATCAACACTGAGTAAGACATGCATGATCCTCGACATCTTTGAAATTGTTCACAAACTAGAGATTCCTGTGGACACAATCATCACAATTTCTGGCGCCAAGGATCGTGCCATTGATTGAATGTGTTTTTCGTAGGTACCTTACATCAGCGACAAACGTGAATAAGGCTGTAATGGTACTGATTGACAGTGGATCTTCAATGGCCGAGACTATCCCGTCCACAAGGAGTGATAGCAACTTGGTAACAGCCTTCAAAATCACCGAGTCTTTCTTGAATACTACCACCCAAGGCGACCAAGTGAACATCTTCACGTTCGATGAAGAAAAAGTGGAGCCCATCTCTGCTCAACCTGTAAGTCATAATATCCTTGAAATTCTCCATGCCAAGTTTTTTTTCTAATATATAGAGAAAGCAAGTCTTCTGGCAGCTGAAGAGAGCAAGAAAACATGAATTCAATGGTGGATCTAGGTTGCCACTGTAGATTGGATTTCAGGCTCACGAATCTTATGGTCTGATATATAGTTACAATGCAGAATGTCGTTGGTTGGGTCAACGGAAACCATTGAAAGGAATTTACTTTATTTGAGTTTGAACTCAAGTGGGGCTTCTTGGTACATTTTGATTTCTGCAGGTGCCGGTGACTGACACTTCCTTACACCCTGACTTTGGAATTTTCACCGCAACGCTTTCCTCACCAAACCAAAGCTCTGTTCCTCCTGGCAACATCACGGACGCAATTAGCCAAGTTATCACAACTTCTGCAGGCTTTGGTAGTACAGAAATCCCAAGCGACTTTCTGAAGGTCTGCACTTCTCTACCCCTACTCAGTGAACCCAAAGTCCCTCCTCATTGATTATCGGCTAATTTAGCGATGCTTCAATTAATTGATGAGATTGATATTTAAGTAGCATTGTGTCACTGCAATTTCAATATTTGTTAGTAATTTTTCGTATTTTATTCAATTTTAATCTTTATTCATTCTAAAATGGTACTAAAAGTTACTCCAAATTTTCAAAGGCCCAAATGAATGGCAATGTCATTTTTGGTATTAATCCATCAGTAATTGAAGCAACACTTAAACTAATGATAATCACTCAGCAGGAAGGGATTTTTGTGATATAGTCACTATGCATAGTTATAAACCTTTGAATAGCACCATAAAATTTCTGATACCACAAACTATGCATGTTTGAAATTTCATCGCTTCTCATCCGACCTTGGCTGAAATATATGTGTACTTAACTGTCAAAGTGTCAGAAGTTCACTGTGAAGTCACTTTATATCCATGTGAAGAATTGGACATGTTAGGTTTCCATATGTTGGACCTGGGTTAACCCCTAACTGCATTGACGTCCAGAAAGTGGACGATGAACGATGAACAGAGGGCTTGAAGGCGCTGTTTTGTCCAACTAATTTTTCATTCATCCAATATAACATTTGAATCTTGAAAAGGCAAACTTCCTTAATGATCAATTTCATGAAATTGCGATAAATGATATTTGTGTAGAAAGATATAAGCAAAAATGTGTCAAAATTAGAAAAAAGGATCGAGGCATTAAGGGGTTAACATTTTCCACCTGCTTTGATGTTCAATTTCACTTAGAGATTTCACGGTTTCAAAATGACTAATTCGATTGCTCCCATGGTGAGGAATATAATGCAGATTTTGCTAATTTTAAATCACTAGAATCAAAGACGAGCGTAGCAAATGTTGGGACTCACAAAGTAAATGAAAGTGAAGAAAAGAAAGTCTCTACATGAGGCACTCAAAAGCGGTGTAAAATGTGAATGATGCCCATTGGAGCATTTGAGGTGCTTAGGGTTTTAACACTGTTAAACCCCAACAGGTGATAATATTGATTACGGACAGCAACGCCGTGGACGCCATAAGCAATGCCGCATTACCATGGGACTTGATCAAGAACAACAGCATCAGCGTGTTCTTGTACATGTTCCCTACCAGTAATGCAGTCACCGATTACACCTCCCTTACGAACCAATTGTGCGCTGCTCGAGGGTCTTTTCAGAAACTGGACGACGGCCCTCTTGTCCAGAATCCATTGCTTGATTTGGAAGCGTACTATTCCTTCGTGGCCAAGGTGCATGCGGCTTACGTGAACAATGCAATCGACTACAGCATCGAGTACCAGGACTACTCCGACGTGGATAGCAAAACCTTCACCCTCAGTAAGGCAGGTATGGGATTCACATTGCACATCATGTTCAACTCTCAACTGGAACATGCTGAATTCTAGGGCACACGTGGTAAATCTTTCTCATCATTAACACGTTTTGTTAAGTATGTAAAAGATCATAACAGCCAAAGTTCAAAAGTTCAATATTCAATAAGGTAGAGCCACACATTGATTTCCCAATCGGGGCCCAATAACCAACCTATAGATTGACTTATTTCCAACCATAGCTCGAATGTTTTCTTTTTCTTCTTTTTGAAATTGGGACTAATAGATTCATGACACATGTCCCAAGGTAGTAAGTAAGAAAGTAGAAAGCATTGAGTAAGAGTGTAAGACTATAGTTTTTGAATGATTGGAATTGGAAGAGTCTAGAGATTGGCAATGAGTCTAGAGCACTTTTTGCCTTTCAACATTCATAGTAATTACAATTCAAGTGATAACATTACCAAAGTTTTTGCAATCCCCATCATTTTTATCCTTCCACCTCCGAAAATATTTGCTTTGCCCTACACTACTCCAGATCATATCCATAATTGCTTATTTGATCGGTTATAGGTGGCTTCAACTTACTTGTCAGCTATATTCGAGGGCCAAGGGAAGTTGAATTTTTGTATTGATTGCATATCTTCTTAATCATACTTTGTAAGTGTCATTGACAAGGGTTGGTATGGTTGATAAGGTAGAAGTACCTATTTTGATAACTTAAGCATTTCAAAATGAATATTTTATTCAATATAGATGTGGGTTTTCATTTGAATTCATTCCGTTCTCATAAACTCACATATTATAATTAGCTTTGGTATTTCTCCCTAAGCAAGGGGGGAAGAGAGGTGAATGGACGAGAAGGTACAAATAAAAAATCTTTTTCAATGAAAAGTGCATCCAATTGTTGTCTACAATAAGTCACCCAATATAGCTATTTTAGGAGGGCTATCCAAAATAGATTCTTCTACCTTATCAACCATTGAAACATTATCTCTAAGGCTTCAAATTCTTGCATTGGAATTTATGGAGAAGTAAGGCATGAGAGCTAGAAGGCTTGAGAGCATTACTAAACGCAATGTCCGGTCAATCTTTCTTTGTCATAACGTCTAGACCTTTAATCCTTAAAGAATAGTATGAAAATTTAAACAAAAATAGAGATCATAGTGACAAATATCATGGCGTAAATAATATACCCCTATGCTCACACCAAGAGAAATTCTATAGAAAAAGTTCAAAAGTGGTGTGTTTTAAGTTTTCAAGATGCTTCCTTCAAAGTTTCACATTTTCTACAATTTTAACAATTTTCAAAAAAAAAAGATAGAATAAAAAGTAGACTATTAGAGCTACATTTCCAAGAGAAGGTTTTTAACATTTAAAATCAAGAACTATGTGAAAATTGTGGTTTGACTTTCAAAATGCCCCCCCAAGCTTGTAAGGTCTTTTAAGGCTTAATTAAAGAAGGCATGAAGTGAGTAGGACTATTGGTATGATCACTTGCATTGATTTTATGAGGTGTTGTGTGAAATTTCAGTTTTTAGCAACAATGGAGAGCTTTTGGGAGTTGTGGCCATCAACATCTTCAAGACCAAGTTGTTAAATGTATATGGGATTGATGGAAACACAATTGAAGAAGCTGTAAGAAATAGAACAATTAGCAGTAGCAATTTCAATACATCAACAACAATTAATACAACAACGTGCTTCAATCAGGTATATTGAGACTATATTACAACCAAAACCCTTCCTCATGGATAATCAATTGTTTTAGTGTAAATTGCTTCAATCAATTAATAGGCTATTTATTATTTTTGTTTTGGACCAATTAGCAGGAACTTAGCTTTACATTGAAACTAACAACTTGTAAGAAAGTTTGAGGAGAGCATCACTTGAAAAACGAACTAGTACTAGAAAGACAAAGCCTCTTGTAGCAAAGCGCATTTGTTTGATTTTGAACGTATTTAATCATCATAATTATGGTATCATTCTCATATTGATAAAGGACCTTCAATTGAACTAACAAATTGAGAGTAAAAAACTCCCAACTCTTTGGATTGGTGTATCAAAAGGGTATGTTCATTGTAGGTCCCACGTCAATATCCTAGAATAAAGTATCAATGCCCCTTTACTGCATACCTTTATTACCTATGTTCATTAGAAGAAAGACTCACATAACCACATTCTTGAATAGAAAGGCTAGGGCATCCTTCTACAATATCACTATAACAAGAATAATTTATGTTATAGTGGCTCACAATTCATGGGCTAGCTTGCATTCAAGATTTCCGTAGGTGGAAGGAGCCTTGATTCATAAAACCTTGATTCAAGGGAAGCAAATTGTCTCTTCCATGAAGGCCAAGAGTGTTATAAATATTGGACTCACTAATTAAGAAAGGGTCAGAGTTGTTCTCTCTTTCTGTTAGAGATCAAGCTTTGAAAAAAACAAGTTTTCGTTGTTGACACTGATTTGTGACGAAACTGCAGACATCGAATCAGACGTGCAATATTAATCAAGCCGTGCTGCAAGTATCAAATATCATCTGTTCAAGTAACTTGAACGCGGACAACGCCACACTCCGAAAGTTGAGCTGCTGCGGTACATGTGCTGATAAGCCACCGAATTTGCCTCTCGCATTAGGCTTAGGCTTTGGTCTGGGTACTGCAGCACTAGCAACGTTGGCTATCATTGCTTGCTTTTGTTTGAGAAATCGAAGTCAAGCACCTCCTGTGTTCTCTGGAGATGATGACGACGTGAAATAGTGAACGACAGAGCCCACTGATCATAGTAGCAGGAGGAGATTGTGCATACTGGAGTTGAAATGGAATTGCAACAGCGTCAGTTTAATAGTGTGAACTTGTCATTGACAAGCCATTGGAGTAGCAAATTGAACGGGCACATATGGGCAATTTCGTCAAAATGGTGCCATTCCTCTACTTCGGTAGCTTTTACGGTTCAGATCGAGTGGTTTGAAATGTACAATCATCTTAGATGTTTGAAATTTATATCTTTCCTAAATGTCTGAAATCTACATATATCCTAAATGTCACTTTTATAGTTCAAACTATATAGTCTTGAATCTATACCTATTTTAGATTTTTGAAATCTATATAAATTGAAGATTTTGAAAATCTATACGAATTCTAGATGTTAATTTCATAGTTTAGATCAAGCAGTCTGAAAGTGGCACATAAGTGTCTGATGTCGGTCCATTGTGCCTTCCAAGCAATGGATCTTTGCTAATCTCCCATGTTTGTCTCTCTAATTGTGATCTTTAGGGGACCAAAATTGGCTATTTCCTATGCTAATTGTTATGCTATGAGATTCTATGATTAAGGCTTTCAAGTCTAATCTATCCCTCTAAGGTTAAATTTCATCTCATGCCATTTTTAAAAACCTAAAACTCGTCTAATTTAGAGACCCTGGTGAAAAGTTATGAGTGGATGAAGTTTTGTCTAATTAGTCCTCTAAACTTCATCCAAAATTTCCTAAGGGTTCAGAATTTCAAATGAAGATGAACTTTGACCTACGGGCCTGACTTCTTAGATTCTAGCTGAGAATTAATTTCTGGCTTGGATGGATGAAGTCTTTGAGAATTCATCCATTCTTGGCTCGAAACTTCATCCGTCCATATCTTTTGCGTTATAACTCTGATTCCTAGGTGTCTTATGTTTTTGAAAACCTTCTGATATCTACCCTAATTTTACTCACTCAAATCCAACCTGACCTATGTCCTACTAGTACCTAGCTCTCGGCCCTACCTAGTAATTGACGCCTATTGGCTTGGTACAAGGAGAAAGGTTTAAATTCTTAAAGGTCCATAATTAATCTAGTCAAATCTCCCTCTTCTACCATTGTGAGTCGTATGGAAGGTCTAACCGGGTGGTTAAGTATCCATCGGTAACAATCTTTGTGGTTATAAAAGAAAAGTCAATCTTTCCCCTTAGTTTTTCTTCTTTTCTTTCCGCCTCATCTTGCATGCCCCATTAATTGCAGTAGTTGAGCACTACCAACTTCTTTATGTAGTTTTAAATCTAGACTAACTACCTCTTATGTTTCAACCCCCTTCTTACGCATAAGTTTATCCTAATGGTGGAGGGGGATTCTCAAGATTTCTCCCTATCTTTCTAACCCTCACTATCTAAGTCTCCTTTCCCTCTCTCACTTCATCTTTTGGGCTTTCAAGGTTGCCCTTACGGAGTTGTTGTTGTTATATGGAGAGTTGAGAGAGGATGAGGGTACTATGACTTAGCGGGTGGTGTACTACAAGCGTTCTATTGCGTTGTTCACTTGTCTATGGTTTTCTATTTCTACTTCTTTTGGGGCTATCTTCTCTTATGCTACTCTATCTTCTAATTCTATATTCCTCTATTCTACCTTCCTACTCTTGTCTATCATATTTCTAGCCCTTAGATCTTCTTCCTTTCTCTCCCTTTCCTTTTTAATTTATGTAGTATACAGAGAGCCATGATGTTTCTAAAGAAAAAAATCCAAAAAAATGAAATCTAAAAAAACAAGGAACCGCAAGGGTTGGCCGAATGGTTTGCGGTAAGCCCGAACTGGCATGTTGTGAGCTAGAACAGTTGGTGGACCTACTAGCTGGCAACCTCCCTAGCTGACGGGTTTCTCTACTGGCTGGTGGATTTGCTCGATTGGCTAGGCTGCCCGTTTGGGTAAAAATAATAAGGATGAGGAAAAAATGATAGTAGTTATTGGAGAAGAGAGAGAAAAAACCCCTAAAATGTACTCCAACACGCAAAAGAAGAGGATTGGAAAAAAGACAAGGCCGGCCTCCATTCACCCCACTCTTGGTATTTACTATCTTTTTGGACACTAAACTTTGACTTGTCTCCAACACGTTTTGGAGACTAAACTTTGGAGTGAACCCTTTAGGTAATTCCAAGACAAGTTGTTAGATTGGTTATAACATCAAATCTAGGATTGCCCTAGACTTTTAGTGTTCAAAGCTCTACCATCTGAGAGTTTTACATACAATCTAGGATTTGGACCGATTAAAGAAGGTAGAGTCTTGTTACTCCAAGAGGAACCACCCCACTTTTTTCCTAACTAAGATGGGGAGGACTAGACCTGATATGCTGTACAAGACTTGGGTTAGTAATAAGGATGATAGCGACAAGGTGGTTAGTAGCAAGTAGTTAGTACAAGAGTTGGAAAGACAATCAAGGACTAAAGGCCCTCTAAAGCGGCATCGCCAATGTACGGTGAAAGGTGAGTTCTAGGGTTAGTACATGTGAAGACTTGAACGAGCAAGACACTTATAACAATACTTGTAAGTAAGAAAAAACCCATGGACACTCAATCAAGAAGTCAATAAGGTGTAGAGGGACTCCCAAAAACCTCTACACTTCTCAAAAAACACCGACAATGGCTCGAAAAAGAGCCCAAAGAAACACCGCTCAAAGGTGTTGGCCAAAAGGCCAAAATCTTGACACAAGGCGGAACCAATGGTCCCAAGTACAAGAAAAGGGGTGTTTTGAGAGGAAGAAGGGTGCCCTTTTATACTCTTCCAAGGCACCCTCCTCCCTTCTTTCTAACCTAGGTAATCCTATCACTTTAGATTTTCATCCTTATCTTTAGGATTTTTACCTCATTAGGGTTTTTACGGTGGTCCTAAATTCTAACTTTTGGAGTTCAACTTCAAATTGCAAACGGATTGTGCCATTGGCTTCAAAAGGTCATTTTAGTTTGTGGAATATCCTACCCCATGTTTCTCTCTCAAAAAATTCATCATCAACCAGTGCCAACTAAGATCAATAAAAGGGTAAAAATCTAACTTTTGGGGTTTACCTTTTTTTAACTAGAATGGCAAGCTAGGATTTTGGGGAGGGATCTAGGATTTTGGGAAGGGATCTAGGGAGTAAGAAAAGAATCCTTGATGACTTCATTCCTACTTTGTGTACTCCTAGGACGCCAGTCAACTCTACAAAAATCTTGCCGTATGTGACATTTGGAGGAATGTTTGGTGATTCGGCCACCTCCTGCTATCAGGATACTTTGAAACTTGTCAAAGCACTTTATTAACATAAACCAAGATAATCTAATTTTTAGTGAGATTTTATCGCAACCAAAAAGTTTGTCATGAATTTCCGCTCTTGGATTTAAACAGTTGATCGTCCGGAAAGGGTATCTTTGTGAGTCTAAAAATTCCAAAACTTTTTGGAGAACCTCTCATGGATTTCCCAAGGGGTGAGCCAAGTCTTGAGTTAGTTTTGCGCACAATTAGTAGAAAGGTAAAATCAGCCTTTCTTGAATTACTAGCAATCATGGAATCTTTTACATGCGAGGGAATCTTGGCAAATGAATTTCGTTGTTGACTTCCTGACATGCTTCCAATCTTAGAGTACCATCTAGTGGCCATAGATTCCTTTGTTGGGCCTATCTTGAAAAAGTGACATCTGCATGCTAATAATTGAGATTTTTAATACTTCATCAATGGAATGGGAAAACTGAAACCTATCTTTGGAGATTTACGTAGGGATCTCTCTATCTCTCCTGGGCCAATTTAGCCAAGCATGATCACATACACTAGATTTTAGGCTATTTCGGGTAAACTCCCTACAAGCTTGTTGACTCCCACTACTTCGTGGTTCTAACCTATATACAAGTGAGTTTTGGAGATATTCTAAGGATAAAAGTCTATTTATGACCAAAAGCTATATTGTCATGTGACATGCCTATTTTTGTTCTATACTCTTTTTGAGGCTTTTTGTGTAATATTATGACTTTAATTGCAATAATCTAAAAACAAACAAACTATGAGTCCCAAGTGACGAATTGGGAGCTTATACCTTTCTATTGCATATCTTCTAATATTTTATCCTAAATCTGCTTTTCTTGTGTGATCCGAATTCTATATCTTTAAACCCTTATTAGTGATTTAGTGCTCTATTATGGGATTGCAGTCAAACTATAAACACTTTGTTCATTTTGTTTTAATGCGCTGCAAATGAGGCATTCACACGTTGAAGGTATTCTTTAACCCTTAAAGGACCATCACTATACTTTCACCAAAAACGCTCCAAAACTGCCATTTCTAGTACAAGTACCAAAATTTTGAATATTTTTTTTTGACATATCTAACCATTGGATCTTGTATTATATAGTATCAAAAACATGTGGTAAAAAATTCAGACATTTCCATCGGGTGGATTGCAAGATATAAGCATTCAAATTAACTAAAATCATGTTTTTTACCCTGAGAAAAGCAGGGCAGCTGCATTTCACAAGCTCACATTTCTATGAAAAAATGACCTAAATAGTGGTGATTTTTTGGATTTGTTTTTTAAGACAAGTTGGCCACATGCTTGAAAAATTTCAGATCATTTGGAATAGTACAACATATAGGAAAAAAAATAGTAAGTAGGTAGTAGTAGAGAATGATTAAAAATACTAAATTATTTACAATTTAAATATGAAATTGAAAATTTCCAATCCCAATGGTTGAAATGTTATAATAATGTATCTACATCCTACGATTTTATTTTTGTCCAAAAATATTGAAAATTGGGTAAGATAAAGGATTTCAAAGTTTATTTTAGAGTAGAAAATCCAAAATTGCCCGCAAACAAAAAGTCCTCATAACTTTTGACTCATTGATCAAAATGGAATGATTCAAAGCTTTTTGTGTACATAAAACTCTAGAAAATCAATCCCAAATTTTTGTTTCTGAAAAAGTGATTTTTTTTATCTGCCCAAATTGCCCAGTTGGGAAAAAAGGTAACATATTAGGCTATAACTTTTGACTCGTATTTCCAAATGTCATGAAATTTGGTGTATATGAAAGATCTTCCTTGCCCCCACATTCTATTAAAATTTCAGCCCCAAATATAAAAACCTTTGCTCGTAGGTACCTGCCCAAAATTTCTATATAACCAAAAAACACAGTCCGATCCTTTAGGGGTTAACTCAACAAGTGTTTTAGGTAAACAATTAAATTGTTATACTTATTTCTCCTCCAATCTCACTATGAGTAGGGACCCTTTTCTCTCTTTACATTTTTGTGTGCTCAATCTTTTCAGAAGGCGGTGCTCTTCATATTAACAGGGGATCTATGCATTCATGGCAGTGTGACAGATCTTCCACAAAATATCAAAATTAAAATTGGCTTCCACGGTCTTTTTTGACATCTCATTCAAGAAACTCACTGTGGCTTGTAGTCATCAATGTAGTCTTCAACATTAGCCGTACTTCTTCGAGGTATTCTACCACATGAGATTTTGCCATTTGGGCTAGGTTTATTTTTAGTGATGAATCTGAGAATCTATGGATGAACCAACCGTATTCTGATCGTTGTTGTATACTTTGGACGCTCTTAAATAATCTTTGGACGCAGAAAGTACTCTTAAATGACATTGTTGTTATGCTTGTTGTAGATCCTTTCAATTGGAAACCACCTTGAGTTCACAAAGTCCGGAATTCCCCATAAAGTCTAGAAGTAGTTAAATATGGCATAACATCATTAAGTCATTACACTAAAAAGGATATTTAGTGTTGGATTACATTTAGTGTAATTACCACCCTACTTGACCCTACACTAAATGTCAATTATAGGACAATTAGTGTAGTGCTAAACTTCAATGCTTAGATTTAGATTTACCAGATTTTAGATTTTAGATTTTAGATTTGTCATAGAGTACAAATTTCAGATTTCAGATTTGCCATAGAGTACAAATTTCAAATTTACTATAGAGTACTTTTAGTGTTAGAAATTACATTTAGTGTTACTTACTTTAGTAGGGTAAATGATATTTAGTGTCATGGTTCGCAAATAGTGTTGCCAACACTAAATATCCTTTTTAGTGTAGTGGCAACCTTCATGTCTAATTCAAACAATGATGCATCCTTTGTTGAAGGCAAGGACTAGTTTGTAGATTTGTTGGTAAATTTTTGTTTTAGAAAGTAACTAAAGTTGAATGTGGTTTTGCATTAAGATGTTTGCATATGCTTGATGTGTTGTTTCTACCATGATATGGTGGCTATACAATGTTGATTTCTATTAATAGCATTAATTTTTGGACCTTTTTATAGAATTTTCATGTAATACATATAAATTTCTGTACCAATTTTCCTTTAATTTCAGTGTATTTCAGTGTATTTCATGCAAAATGTTTGATATAAAAAATTTGTAGATTACTTTTAGATACAAGCAAGTATCAATAAAAAAAATGTCTAAATTAATTACTTCTTAGTCTGTTATATTTATATATTTTTAATACAATAAAAAAAAATTAAATGTTGCTTGTATTTTTTTAAAGAAAACCGGAATGCCTAAAATCATATTTCAACATTTTAGAGTCTTAATTTAATAAAGGGTCTCAATTTAAAGAACACTAATTTCACTCTAAATAAAGATTGTATTAAAATGAGACTCAAAGTTGTCTCATTTTAATGAATAAGGCCTTTTTTTTGTGTTTACAAAGAGTCAATGCTTGAATTGTACCTCCATGGTGGTTGCTCCAATTGGTTGTTGTGATTTATTCTTAGATCTCATTGTTGAGAGTTTGAAGACTATTATGTCTACAAGATAGTCAACTTCCAACTCCCATTGAGCAATTGTAGTCTTTGTAAGGATTATGAAATTCCTCTACTTTTATAGTAGAAGTTGTTCTAAAGAGCTAAAGTCAATAGTAGAAAATGCACCCTGAATCAATAGGCTTTAGTTACCTTTAGACAAGTTGATTTGTACAAAATCAACAAAATTTTGATAAACCCTAAACCTAAGTCCTTCCAATCCCATTAGACTATCATCATTGCATCAAAAAGTCCCTAACACTAATTCAGTATTGATTCAATAGTTTCAATTGTTTTTAGTATGATCACAATTAATTGAAAGATACATACTAGAAAATCAATGTAATACATCCAATTTGCATTTCGGATTTCTTTAGTGCTAAAATTGTAGAAGTGTAACTACAATATTTTTCTTAGTGCTATTTTGGCATTGATATAATGACACTTTCACTTTCAATGTACCATCGTGTTGTTAGTTATTACGTCACTTACACTTTTGACTAGATTAGAATAAAAACAAGTGCAATTGGAAAGCCCACTAAATTCCGATTGAGAGGGTGACCACAACGGATATATCTTCTACCTTACATATGTTCCTAAAGGCTGTAGACCTTGTTATACCGTATTAAGGTCTGTTTGCATGGGGGACCCAATCTTGACCTTCGTGGTCCTGTGGGGGGTTTGCATGCTTTTGTTTTGAGCCCCAAACCCGATGATGAGGTCAGGTTCCTCCCTCTCTCCTCCCTCCTTGATTGTAGGGCATGCAAGTCCGCTCTCCATTCCATCAACCCGACTTACTATTTATCTAAAGTATTTTCCTATTCCAAGAATTGTCTCCCCTATTTCAAGACTTATCTTTGTGGCTTGCCTCATTCATTGGTTGTCACATGCCACTTAATTCCAAATATTAAGAAAAAGGTGGATACTTTATTGGGAGGTCCGGTCCATATCCGGAAGCACGATATGAACCGGACCGGACCTCACAGCTCGGTGCCCGGAGCTCCACCTCCGGTCGGGTCCATGCATGCGAACTTGCCCTTAGAAGATGTGTATCAAAGAGGGCCGAGTGCACCAACACCCGCACAATGATCTGTTTCGATTGATGTTCGGGGCCCAGATAAGGCGAGCAGCGTCAAGGGTATCAGGCGTTGGCGAGGAGAAGAACTACCGTTTCCGCAGAGGAGGGAGTCCAGAGCAAGCGTCCAGCAGGAATGGACACGGGGAGAGAGGTTGGGGACTCCTTGATCCCAAGCTCGCGAACTTTGGCAGAGCAAGGGTGCTGCATGCTGCAGTCTGTTGCGGGTGCACGTATGGCTGTTGTGGTGAATTGAGGGAGATTTCTCGTACTGTTGTGTGTTAGGATGACTGAATGTGGGTAGTACCCGACTGCAATGCCCGCTTGTGCAGGATTTGTAGAGGGATTCTGACTTGTTTCTCTGCTCTGGCAGTTGGTTTGGAGCCATTTTAATTGGAGCTCGTGGGAGTGTGATGGAAATTGTAGGATGGAGGTGAGATGCCAGCTGTTGTAGGAGAAACGTTGTATCGACCTTTCCTGCTCTTACTACAGGAGAGTAGACTAGCGCTTGTTCCTTCGGAGCTTGTGGAGCGCGAGTAATTAATTTGCTGATTGATGATATATTGCTGCGCAATTAGTGCAGTGCAATTCAAATAGCAGGTCCTCTAATTCATCCCGTTTTTTTTTGGCTTAGGAGCTGGTATGGGAGTTTCACAGACTGAGCAAGAAGAAATGAGCCGTTTCGCGAACTAGGGTTTAGGGTTTTCGCTTGAGGAAATTTATTCATCTTGGAATTGGGAACTCGTGATATACTGCGGTCCGTGGCAATCAGCATAGCTATAAGTTATTCAATGCTGATGACTGCGTGATTCCCAGTCTTCGAACCTTGAAAGAAGCTTGGGCCTGCAAGAGAAGAACACTTATTCATGTCTTTCCGGATTAGTACTTAATCCCGGCAAAGCTAGAAAGAACTGCTCAAAGTGTGTACTATAGATGTGGTGTGAGCTGCAACAGAGTTCAAGTGGCAGCAGCCTGGATTCAGGGCCGGTAAGATGTACCGAACCGATTGAGAACTCACGTTTGTGTTGCAGAGTCGAAAGCGACTTTGCTATCACCTTTGTTTGCTTCACATTTGAACGATGTGCTGGAAATGGCCAAATCGGTGCCACATATGCTGATTCCTGTCATATTCACCCACCCAATACGAGGTATCGTCATATGTCAGAATAGGGGTGTGCACGTGTGCACCATGGGGCAGGAGATTGGGCAGCGTGAACAGCAGGGAGGAAGTCAAAGTTGTGCCAGAATGGAAGGGAACGAGACAAGTCGAAACACATTCCGGGAACTGGATTGAGCGATCTGGCTGGGCTGGGGATTGGGTTCTGACCCCTGTTGCGGTTCGTGGATGTGTTATGATCAATTCTGGTAGGTTTTCATGCATATTTCTATATATGTCATTCAAACAATCTAAATTTAATTAGTCTTGTCATTCGTATCAAAGGAGAACTGTAATTTAGATTGAACCTAAGTTTTTGATGACCCTCTTTGAAGCGATGGTAATTTTCAATAGTCAAGTCAGTTGGCTGGGGTTGTATGCTAATCAATGAGTGTATGTTGGATTCTTGCCTCAGCAAATTGATTGATCCCGTAGACGGAGCTGCTCCTCGTGAAGCTTCAGTGGAGGTTTGCCGTCCTTGGGCAGCTTGTCTTGCTTCATTTGGCCGCCAGAAGCGTCAGGTATGCGGTTTTGTTTGTGGACTTTATTTAATGTGTTCGGGTTTTCAGGATTGGAGGTAGTAGCAGATTTTTCGCACATGTAGTTTCTTCTCAATTTGATGTGTTTCTGTGCACAGGTTCAATTCTGAGGTCCATTCCGGCGTTGTTCTGTGTGATGTTCTTCTTAGTAACAGTTGGTGTGAATTGGTTTCTGTAATGCAGGCAGATAGTGATGGGACTGCCACCTCAATTGGTGTCGTGGGATTTAGATTGTAGACAACAATTGCAGTGCAGGAGAGAACAGAGAAGCTTTTTGTCGGTGCGTGGATTAGGTGGTGCACAGGTGAGTGAATTAAGCGGTTGGATGACTTGTGACATGGGTTGGACTAGTGTGGTCATGCTGACAACAAATGTGTCGAAGTATGAGGTCTCCTTTACAGCAATGTTTGATAAAGAGGTTGTCACATTTTTCCAACGTAACCGGATATGAACATGGTTGACCTAACCCTAAACCCCGGTATTGATGGGAAGAG
The DNA here is from genome assembly GCA_947034895.1 of Rhytidiadelphus loreus. Taxonomy (NCBI): domain Eukaryota; kingdom Viridiplantae; phylum Streptophyta; class Bryopsida; order Hypnales; family Hylocomiaceae; genus Rhytidiadelphus; species Rhytidiadelphus loreus. Next base: position 19,641,329 of record OX344764.1, read on the forward strand.
CGCTTTGAATGGTACGAAGTTGCTTATTAGCAGAGTGTTGACGTTTGTGTACCCAGGATATCTGTGCAATCTCAGTCTTCAGGTCTCCATGGCCTATCTACCCTTCTTTATCCCTGCCCTTGTCCTCTCACATACGAGGCTGTGGACCAATCCGGTGTTCACCATTTTCATCAGTTTGGAAGAGATCACCTTCGAATCCCTATGCTTCAGGTATGTATCATATGCCCGTCGTCACAGAAAGAGTTTGCCTCTCCTGGTGAGAATGTGACTGACATGGGTAAAGCATATTGCGGTGGATTCAGGTGAACTACAGTCGGTTGAAGAACTTTGGAAAGAGTACTTCGCGGATCCTACGCAGTGGTGGGACAACAGAGCTGACAAGGTATGACTAGATAAAAGAAAGCGGATACAATACTCGGCTCAACAAGTGACGGGACGTTTCTTGCTTGTACAAGGCCATGGGCACTTGTGGGCACTTCATAAAGCAACAAGTATGAAATTGCGTTGTTTGCTGTCATTGAGTGGAGTGAACACTGCTCAGATCATTGCAGTGTCTTCCACAAATATTCCTGGAATATTGATTGTTAGATGCAAAATGAATATGAGACAGCTTTGTAGGATCTGATCATGGGTTGTGGTGCCTACAGAGGAATCCTAGATCACCTGACTTTAGGCATAAGGTGGCAAGGAAAGCACTTTGGATATATGGCTGGTCAACTCCACCATGGGTAAAGGCAATGCTCCACTTGACAACTGAAGGGAGAATGCAACCTCCTGTTGATTATCGCTCCAAAGATTCTCAAGACACAACACAAGGAGATAGGTAACTTTGGGAATTGAGTTGGCTACCTTGTCTAGTGACTAGAGTAGGTGCATCTAGAAATATGTGATTTTGGGTGAGTTTAAGGATTTTTGTGTGTGCAATATGCTTTGTTCTTCCTTTTGGTTATTGGGTGCACTTAAAGTGGAATGATTTGCAACGAATTGCTATGTATGTGAGAGATATTAAGAATTCAAATGGATGGATGCAAATTTGTGGATGTTGAAATATGTGAGTACTGGGCATTAGTGGTCTTGCACCCTTTCACTGTGTATCAATGTTCTTCTTTCAAAGGGGATTCTATTGAAGAATCTATTGATGAATCAGGCTATCTGAGGGCTACAATGGAAGAGGATGCATTGTGCCGAGTACTGCAAGAGAGTCGAGGCATATTGTACCGGGTGGTGGCGGTAGTATGTCCTTGAAAACTGCAAGAAGCACGACTGAAGCAATTGGTAATTTGAAGAAAGGACTAGAACAAGGCATGGCCATCGACTCGTTTATGTATGTTGAAGTTTTGAGACGGTGCTTGAAGGAGGAAAACCTTAATGTTAATGTCGCGAAGCAGGTTCACGACTACATCAACCAGAGTGGAATGGAGCAGAATAGATATGTGGCAAACAACCTAGTGAGCGTGTATATCAGGTGTGGAGAATTGGAGGATGCACGTGGAGTGTTTGATAAACTTGTGAACAAGAACGTGTTCAGTTGGACCATTATGATTGGAGGTTATGCAAAGCACAATCATGCTGACAAAGCAATGGAACTCTTCAATCAAATGTGCCAAAAAGGGGTCCAGCCAGATGCATTTACTTTCTCGAGCATCCTGAAGGCATGTGCCGATCCATCAGCTTTGCAGTGGGGCAAAGAGGTTCATGCGTATGTAAGACATGCTGGGCTTGAATCAGATGTGCGTATGGGCAGTGCGCTTGTCCACATGTACGCAAATTGTGGCAGTATCGATGATGCCCGAGTAGTTTTTTGGCGAATGGAGAAACACGACGTGATCTCATGGAACATAATGATCGGTGGACTTGCAGAGCATGGATTGGGGCAGGAGGCATATGGACTGCTTCTCCAAATGAAACAGGAAGGCGTCGAACCCAATGCAATCACGTTTGCGAGCATTCTGAATCCATGTTCAAGCGCAGGGGCTTTGGGGTGGGTGAAGGAGGTTCACAGGCATATCCTCAAAGCGGGACTTGAGTCGGATATGCGTGTGTGCACTGCGCTTTTCCACATGTATGGAAAGTGTGGCAGTTTGGATGATGCCCGACTAGTATTTGATAGGATGCACGATCGAAATGTGATAACGTGGAACGTGATGATTGGTGGTCTTGCCGAGCACGGATGTGGGCAAGAAGCATATGGACTGCTTCTCCAAATGAAACAGGAAGGCCTCGAACCCAATGCAATCACGTTTGCGAGCATTCTGAATCCATGTTCAAGCGCAGGGGCTTTGGAGTGGGTGAAGGAAGTTCACAGGCATATCCTCAAAGCGGGACTTGAGTCGGATATGCGTGTGGGCAATGCGCTTGTGCACATGTATGGAAAGTGTGGCAGTTTGGATGATGCCCGACTAGTTTTTGACCGGATGGAGGATCGTGATGTGATCACATGGACCGTGATGATTGGTGGACTTGCCGAACACGGATGTGGGAGTGAAGCATATGGACTGCTTCTCCAAATGAAACAGGAAGGCCTCGAACCCAATGCAATCACGTTTGCGAGCATTCTGAATCCATGTTCAAGCGCAGGGGCTTTGGAGTGGGTGAAGGAAGTTCACAGGCATATCCTCAAAGCGGGACTTGAGTCGGATATGCGTGTGGGCACTGCGCTTGTCCACATGTATGGAAAGTGTGGCAGTTTGGATGATGCTCGGCTAGTTTTTGACCGGATGGAGGATCGTGATGTGATCACGTGGAACGTGATGATTGGTGGACTTGCCGAGCACGGATGTGGACAAGAAGCATATGAACTGTTTATGCAAATGCAATGGGTAGGCTTGAAACCCGATGCATTCACGTTTGCGAGCATACTGAATCCATGTTCATGTTCAAGCACAGGGGCTTTGCAATGGGTGAAGGAGGTTCACAGGCATATCCTCAAAGCGGGACTTGAGTCGGATATGCGTGTGGGCACTGCGCTTTTCCACATGTATGGAAAGTGTGGCAGTTTGGATGATTCTCGGCTAGTGTTTGATAGGATGCATGATCGAAATGTGATAACGTGGAACATGATGATTGGTGGACTTGCCGAGCACGGATGTGGGCAAGAAGCATATGAACTGTTTATGCAAATGCAAAGGGAAGGTTTGGAACCCGATGCATTCACGTTTGCGAACATTCTGAATCCATGTTCAAGCGCAGGGGCTTTGGAGTGGGTGAAGGAAGTTCACAGGCATATCCTCAAAGCGGGACTTGAGTCGGATATGCGTGTGGGCAATGCGCTTGTGCACATGTATGGAAAGTGTGGCAGTTTGGATGATGCCCGACTAGTTTTTGACCGGATGGAGGATCGTGATGTGATCACATGGACCGTGATGATTGGTGGACTTGCCGAACACGGATGTGGGAGTGAAGCATATGGACTGCTTCTCCAAATGAAACAGGAAGGCCTCGAACCCAATGCAATCACGTTTGCGAGCATTCTGAATCCATGTTCAAGCGCAGGGGCTTTGGAGTGGGTGAAGGAAGTTCACAAGCATATCCTTAAAGCGGGACTTGAGTCGGATATGCGTGTGGGCACTGCGCTTGTCCACATGTATGGAAAGTGTGGCAGTTTGGATGATGCTCGGCTAGTTTTTGACCGGATGGAGGATCGTGATGTGATCACGTGGAACGTGATGATTGGTGGACTGGCAGACCATGGATGTGGGTACGAAGCCCTTGAAGTGTTCAAAAATATGATTGCAGGCGGTGTGAAGCCTAATGTGATCTCCTTGGCTGCAGTGTTGTCGGCCTGTAGTCATGCTGGCCTTGTGGATGAAGGCCGTAGACTTTTTCTGGATATGACACAAGATTATGGCATCGAACCTAATGTAGTGCTTTGTACCTGCATGGTGGATGTTCTTGGCCGAGCAGGACACTTGGAGGAAGCAAAGCTCTTGATTGACAGCATGCCAGTGGAACCGGATGCTGCAACTTGGGGAGCCTTGCTTGGTGCTTGTAGAACGTACGGTAATGTGGATTTGGGCAAACTTGCCGCTAATGAGCGTCTCAAGTTGGAACCGATGGATGCTTCTGCATACGTGCTTCTCTCGAATATCTATGCTGCAGCTGGCAAGTGGGAGGAGGTGTTGTGGGTGCGCGCTATGATGCAGGAGAGAGGTATACGCAAGGAGCCAGGGCGTAGCTGGATTGAAGTTGATAACAAGGTCCATGACTTCGTCGTAGGGGATACTTCTCACTCAGAAGCGAAGGAGATCTATGCTGAGCTGAGGAGATTGAGTGAGAAAATTAAGGCCGAAGGCTACATTCCTGATACCCGGCTAGTGTTGCGGAACATTGAGGAGAAGGAGAAAGAACTTGCTCTTTGCTCCCATAGTGAGAAGCTGGCTATTGCTTACGGACTCATGCGGACATCCCCTGGAGAGCCAATCCGGGTGTTCAAGAACCTTCGAGTGTGTTCAGACTGCCATACAGCAACCAAGTTTATCTCAAAGGCAACTGAACGAGAGATTGTTGTTAGGGATGCTAATCGCTTTCACCACTTCCAAAATGGTGTGTGTTCTTGTGGTGATTATTGGTGACGAGGTTGGCAATCCTGACCAATTGTGGCGTATGTTGTTTGGAGCTCTTCATTGGAATTTGTCATCATTTGTGAATATGTTATAGTGTTGATCATTGATTGAAAACTATTGTATTGGTTGGAAATGACTTAAGGAACATGTTCATAGAGTTTGTAACCTCCTACATTTTCTTCACTTTTTTTTGTGAAGAATACAAAATCAAAGGTTGGCAAATTTAGCTATAGAAATGATTGTAGCACTATCATTCATCTTTCATCCTTCTATTGGCAACATCAAAATCAAAGGATTCTTAATGAGAAGACTCTTCATGTGAAAATTTCAATTGATTATTTTGAAGTCCTAGAAGAAGACCATATAAACTTTTATTTTTTTTCCAATAGTGAGTTTATTTTGGTTGCTTTAGCTATTGTGCTTATAATTAGGTAATTTGATTTTTGATATTTCCCTTGGTATTAGTTTTGGAAGTTAATCCCTCCATGTTTGATACTCCAAATTGGAGTTACGCCCTTGTAATTAGACCTGTCACCTTAATGGCCTCTTGATTGGATTGGATGCCTAGTGATTAGACCCCAACAACTAGTATCTAGACTGGATATGTGGGCCTTATTTTTGAACTTGCCATCCCAATGGCCCTTTGATCAAATCCGATGCTCTAGTGGTTGGCCATTGATGTCTAGTAGCTAGATCTTGACATTCCAACTTTCTAGTGGTTGAACTGGATTCTTTCATGAGCTGGTCTTAATGCTCGGAGAATTGGACTTGATACCCGACCCTATGGTTGAACTCGACCTCCGTGAGTTGGACTTGATACCCAGATCTTGGGATTGAACTTGATGTCTAATAGCTAGATCCCGACACCCTAACGCCCTAGTAGCTGAACCCCAACCCTCATGGGCTGGACTTGAAACTCGGGCTTCATGATTGAACCCAACGCCCAGTGGTTGGACCCTAATGCTGACAATGAGTAGCTAGACCCCGACTCCCTAGTAGCTGAATCTGACTTTTTCGTGAGTTGGACTTAGAGTTGATAGGGCGTTTGAACGTGACGTTAGATGTCTAGTGTTTGCGGGCGCTGACTCCAAGACGTCTTTTGACATACCTGATGGTGAATGGCATTCGACCGCTGAACGGGCGGATGGACAATTCTTCCGACGGCAAAGGAGTAGACAGCCCAATGAAACAAGAGTGGATACCCCGACGGAACAAAAGCGGACGGCCCAACGAAGACGGAGCAAATGGCTTGACGGAACAAGAACGGATGGATGACCGAATTAGACTAGATCTCCGTCCGCGCACTGTGGGCTCGTTCGCCTTTGATGGTGACCGTGCGATGTGACGGACAACGATTTTCCACTGTTGGATTTTGCCGTCTGACTGTGTGCCATCCGATGCTCTCGTACGCATCTGCATGGGCGTCACGTCGTCCGACTGTATAAATATGGGTTGGACGGCTTATTTTGCCACAATCGTTTTCCTTGCGGAGTGGGTGATTTAGTGCCTACTACTCTACACGCCTCTTTCGTTTTGGTGTGCGAATAATTGTGATCGAATCCTAAATTGCTTCAAGTGTAAGTGCGAATCATTAATCATTTAATCAAGCTTACGATGCCTTGCGATAATAAATCGAAATCAAGTAAGAAGGGCAAATCCCAAGACATGAATTGGGAAAATTGGGAAAATCAAATGTGCGTAGCAGAACCGGGATGAGAAAAAGAGCCCAAGAAATCTTGGGACTGCACAACGTGCAAGAAGTATATCAAAATGACGCACCTCTCCAAAATGTGGTCAAGAGAACGTATAGAGGTGCAAGTTTGCTGTTGGAAAGGACAAATTTTCACGTAACTACTACAAAGATGTAGATTGGCACATAATTTATGGGAAAGATATTAACCACATGAATCGCAATGATGCAATAATTTACACCAATTGGACTGGACCGAGCGATTGCATGTGAGAGTGGTCTAATCGAGATCAGTTTGGATTTCCACCGGTTGTATTGTCGGATGTAGAAGATGAATGGACTGATGATGATGAGAAAGTTCCAACATCTGTGAGAATTGGAGATAGGCACAAGTGTACAAAAGATCGGGAGGACATTCAATGCCAACAAGAAATGCGAGATGCAATGCAAAGATTTCTAGAGGACCGTGGTCGACAATATGGGCATCATGAGTCATACTGACCCGATCGTGGTGCATATAGCTCACAAGATGGCTGAAGTATTTCACACTACAATAATGACCCTCAAAAGGCTATCGCAGCTTAGGGACAAATCACGGAACCACGCACAATTTTGATTGTAACCAAGGAGGCTCTTAATACAATTTTACGTCTACTGCAGGTGGTTCTTATGGGCACCAAGGAGGCCCATCTTATGGCAGTTCAACTCAAGGAGGGCCTAACCATAGTGATTCAATTCCTCCTCCAACTTTTGGACGTCCATACTCTAGAAATTATGGACAAGGAGGTGGGTGAAGTGGATATGGAGATGACTACTATAGCGGAAGACTATATCTCAGTGTTTATAGGTCTAATTCTACAAGCCCAAGCCAAAAAGTTGACACCGATTTAGAATCTGAGTGAAGTTGATTGGACTATTGTACATTTGTAGGATTGTAGTGGTTGTCTCACAATACAATCGAGTGATTGTAATCTCTTGGCACGTGATATAGAAAGTGACAAGCACGATACAAAGATGTTGGCGTCTTAATGAATAGTACTTTTTTATTTATAAATTATGAATAAAATATATTTTAATTAATCCCTAAAGTCCTATGGATGTTTTTAGAAAAAAAGATTCATCCAGACCACTTCTACTGCATTTACTGTAGAAAAGCATAAACATCAATTTTTATTAGAATCTAACCATAGGATGTTGTACCTAACTTATTTGAGAGCATGTTGCAAAAATTTCAAGAATTTTGACCGCATGGATTGGAAGATATGGCATTCTAAGCGGTGCATTTGAACATTTTTAATCTTAGACAAAATCTACTAAAAGAATTTTTTACAAATTAAAATCTGTAATTTTTTATTGAATTTAGAAGACCACACCCCAATTTCACTTTGGATTTTGAATTTCAATTAGGATTCTACGCTAATTTACTAAAAATTGATTTAAGGAGTTAAGCTTCCCCTAAAGGTCAATCAACTTCTCAAAACAACATATTGTATACTTGTATTATTTCAATCCAAATGGTGTTGTTATTTTGCAAGGCTCCTATGAAAACTTGTTTGTTCTCTTGCATGTGCCATGTACATTTATATGATAGATCATACAATTTAGCACACAACCTTGTCAACCTAGGTGGCTAGGTACCCAACAATCCAAGTTATCCAACATCAATGATCCATCAAGAAGAAGAACTCTAAGTCTACATTTCTCATCCACCCAAAAAATATGTTTAATATATAAATAGTTTGTAATCATTAGAGGCTCCAAAAAATACAAAAAGTTCAAAATGTAAAGCCAATTTCACATATATTGGCATACATTGATGGTGCATATATACTATATAGTCAGCACACATACTAACGTACATCCTTGCCGATACATTTATCAAATACTTCTATAATCTATAGTTCTATGTAAAACACTCATATACTAATATGAATGACGGAAGTGTTCATCTAGAATAGGTCAATTGTAAGAAGTAGTAAATCGTTGGATGATTTCGAAAAAACTTCCGCGCTCCGCAATCAGTGGATTGCAAAGGCGATCCAAGTAGAGGTGAAATACCCTTGCCAAATCATGGTGGCTAAACCTCATATGTCCTTCATTTTCACGATGAAGTGATGTATAGGCCTCCAACATGCATCATTTGTTGATCCGTTGAGCTATTTGACCAACCACATATTCCTCCAATTTACGTGACAAAGTCGGAATCATTTCCACATCTGCATCTTTACTATGCAAGTATGCAATTGAAGGGTCCACCCACCACCTTCGGTTTAAAGCTGCATTCCGGTCATTTGCAGATGTGAACGTATACAAGGACTTCATTGGTTCAGTATGTACGGTAGATATGTTCCAATTGCAAACTCCAATGTAAACACGTGATTCATCCTCGAGAAAGTGAAACATGATATTATTTGGGGAAATATCATTGTGCATCAACAAAAATTTGTTGATGATCAACGTGACCAAAACAACAAATTGGACAAGATTTTCTACTAGTGAGATGATCAGCATTGTGCACCGCATTCATAATGTGCACTAATGCCCATGCCAACTCGGTGTGCTTCTTTTTTCATTGACCAAAACGGAAAGCTTCAGTCACCTCTTCGGGCGTTGGTTTTGAATAAGACAATTGAATGGCAATGTTGTATGGATAATCATTATCAAGGACCAACATTTGCCGCAATGTTCTACCATTCCACTAATACGCATACCCTTCATTGTTTGTTGCATGGACAGCAGCAAACCAAAGAATTTTGTCATGTAGAATCTTTACCGCCACTGATTCATTTTGGTGCTCCAACTTTGCAAGTTGAAGACGAATTTGTTGTTGATGAGATATCTTTGCAGCAAACTTCTAGAATGCCGGAATCTCATAACATCCTTTAGTTGGAACCCTTTGAATTGTTGCATACCTACCCTTCAAGATTTTGTCATCTTGTAGAATCACCCTTGTTGTGTTTGGAAGCGCTATGAGATGCCGTTATCCATGTTACAATTCTACAGCTCCTTCATCTATAGTCCACCAACCCAATGACCCTCGCCTATTCCGTCTCTTTGCAAACGGAGCGCAACGACGAACAAACAAGTCAGCTTTGAGAATGACTTGTTAAAAACTTTTGTTACTTGTATGGTGTTCCCTTCCATATTTTTCTAAGATCGCCTTTGCATTCCACAATGCATCTTGCACCCTGTTCTTTAAAAATTGTTGGAAGCCCTTCTTTTTTATTTCATAAATCCATTTTGGAACATTTAGAACATCTATGAACTTTTGTGTCATATCCATCTTGAATTTGTTTGGGCACTCCTCTTGGAATCTCACATATTTGTTGTCGAGAGACACAGTGGTTTCCACTTCATAAAACTTGACGATGTATTCAATGAGGAATGCTTTGCAAGCATTGGAGGGAATTTCCCGGACTGACTCAATGTTGAGCATCACATTCTTCCTTTTTGCCGCCTTCTTCAATCTCGACATCATAATAAAATATGAATTACAAGTTCTGGTTTAGTTTATAAAAAATTACAATGCACCAAGTACACCAAAATTGGAAAAAAAGGACAAAATATAGGTCCCTAAAACCAAACTCCTACCTTCCCTACGAAAGGAGTCAATGGAGGATAAACCACAAAGCTCTCCACTCTCTCTTGGAAGGCACTAGGGGGAAGGCAAAAAAAAGATTGGACGGGCCGTTCAACAAACTTATATGCTTTGGACGACCTCAGGCTCCGCTCGAGCGGATGGGCCCTCCACAGCAGACAACCGATCGTTTGCTTCACATCCGCCATCTGATTGAGTGTCCGGATCAACAATTCGCTTCATCGAACGGCCAAGGTAGTTCTAAAAGGAAGACCTACAAACAGGGCACTCCGATAGGCAAATGGCGGCTCTAAGACGCGGACGGGGGGCTCCGACAGGCGAACGACGGTGTCGGAATGGCAAATGGGGGGATCTGCCTAAACGGACGGCTTTTGGATTTTCAATAGACTCGCAATATTTGGTCATTAGGAACTTAGGGGTCGTTCATGTCACCTCATGTGCCAAAACTTGAATATATTTTCTAATTTGGTTTCTTTGTGCAATAGAATTCCATTTGTTTCAAAAAAATAAAAATAAGGAAACTTGTATATGCGAATTCGGGAATTAATGTGACTTTTTGGGAACCATGTAATATTATCATAAAACCTTGAGTTGGGTGTCTCTAATATCCAAAGGAGTCCTAAATTATTGCATGGTGTTCTTACATGGATGGATTGAGTATATAAAATTTTCTTATTTTCTAGAGATGGAATTTAATTTAATGTAAATTTACTCCAAAAAACAAATCCCCTTTACCGCATGGTAATTTAAATTCCAAGAAATAACTTAAAGTTTCTTATTGGCTAAACTAAGCCACAATGTCTTTTTCTTGTATGTCAAAACCTCATAAAATTGCCATTTCAAGAGCAAAGAGCAAAGAGCAAAGAACTTTAAAATGGTATTTTGGGCGTGCATAACATTAGGGGCTTGCAAAAGTTTAAATAGACTAGCATGAGAATGTGTGGAAGTAGATTTCAAGAACTCTAACTCCTTAGATTAAGATGTATTTATTTATTTATTTATTTATTTTAAATAACGTGATTTTCATTCGTTAAAGAATTATAATGTACAAAAATTGATTCAAGCAAAAAATATCAATTTAAAGTAATTCTACTATGGAATTATAACTTTCTCAATCACTAGGGAGGGGTAACATGCTAAAAAAATATTGCATATACTTCTCTTGGTATAATCTCACAAGTCCGAAGTCATTTCACTCTCCAAATTGATATGCACCCTATTAAGCATTTAAGCAAACTTTTTAAAGTCTAAACATCTACATGGTTAGGTGTTGGAAGGTCAAATCTTTCTTTCATTGGGGATACTAGAAGCCCATGCTCTTTTTTCATACAAAAAACACGCTTTGAATGGCTTAGGCACTCAAAACCCTAAAGGATTTGGTCCATTGGAAAATGGTCAAACTTCTTATATTACATGAATTTGACCTTTGGAATTGTATCCAAACTAAAAATTTATTTTCATTTTATTATTAGATCTACTTGAATTGCATATTTGTCTATCAAAAATTCACGATGAGGGTTTTAATTGCCACCTCAAATTGACCCCTAAAGGCCTAAACCCTATACCTTAAACCCTAACAAGGGATTAGAAATATTAAACTACTCAAAATATTACCTTTAAGTCGGTTGGATTGCCTTGACATTTATTAAAACACTCAAGGTCAATGCATTGAATATTAGAACATTGCATCATCAATGAGCACTTTTTACTAGCACATCTCTACATTCCAAAATTACAGAATCCTATGCTTCCTAAAATCATGAGAGAACTATAGGACTGAAAAAGGTGATACCACAGCCCTAAGGTCCCTAAGCTGCGCTTAGGCGGACGGCACCGTTGGAAATTTGGATGGGAGGCTCCAGCAATCAACAAGTAGATGGACCTGCTTCAAGGACTCGTGCTAAGAAGAAACTCGTTGTTGGAGAGTCCAATGATTACAAACATGGTACAACGAGTGGTTCTCTGAACAATCCAATGGACTTGAATTAAACATTTCTATGAGATACTTACTTCAACGGCGGTTCTAGTTAATCGTAGTAGTATACAAAATATAAGGCCCATAGTGTAAAGGTCGTAGCATATCCATACTCGCACAGTGTAGTACTCTAGCAAGGGTTAGGATTTAGATGTTGGCTTCTAAAACTATACCGCCTTGGCTATGTATTGTACTACTTTGCTTATCTACAACAACCTTATGTTGCTTTGGTTTTGAAGGTTTAGGCATACTTGTACGTTTGTAGCCTAAAATGCAATTGTTGAAATGCAAATACATTTGTTGTAGTTCCCCGCACAATGATTCTATATACGGTCCCCCCAAACTTGCAATCTTCAAATATTTTAATGAATTTTTTCCTTTTGGATTTTTGTCTCATAGATTATATTTTTGTATACATGGAAAAATTTGATTAATTCCATTCAGATTTTTTATGAGAAAGTTATGGACCATCTTGTTTTGCGGGCAACTAGAGTCCACTGTAGAGCTTTTTCTTTAAATAGTTGCTTGTAGGATTTGTTTCTCCATGCAATTTCTACAATCTAAAAAAAATTAGTTCTAGTCACATAGTTAACTTCACATGCTAGTACACTCTCACCATTTTCATTCCATTTTAGAGAAATTCATAATTTAAATTTTACAACTATTTTGTACCTACTTCTACTCAACAATTTTTTTAAGTATAAAAGCTAATTTTTGGGGAATATTTCCTAGACTTTCAACTCAAATTCTCCACTAGAAAAATTTAAAGCTCAAGACCTTGTAGTGTAAAAAATTAAAGTTAAGAAGGGTCAAACTTCAAAGTCAAATATAGTAGTCCCGTAAATCTATAATGTGCTTAACCCCTAAAGGATAAAGGCCTCTTCTCTGTCAAAAGACTCAGAACTGCCATTTCTACAGCAAAGAGTAAAAAAAAATTGAAAATTGTTTTTTTCCCCCACATATAACCATAGGATCTACACCTTACTAGTATGAAAATATGTGGAAAAAATTTCAAAATTTTTCACTGTACAGATTGCAAGATATCTGCGTTTAAAGTGAAAAACAATTTTTTCAGCACATTGCAGGACTAGATTATTTGACTTTGAACATTTTTAACTTAAATTTGTTGCACTACAAAGTTTTGAGCTTTAAATCATTATAGTGGAAAATTGAGTTGAGAGTCTAGGAAAAATAAAGGTTTTAAAAAAAACTTAATTTTCATTCTTAAAAAAATTGTAGAATAGAAGTACATATGAGGTTGAATGAAAATCTATTTTATTAATATATCTAAGATAGAATTAAAATGCACTAATCCCCACAGTGAGATTGTTCTAGCAAGCAAACTAAACTATGTGGAACTTCTTTTTTTGAAAAATTGCCAAAATTGCATTCCGAAATTAATCCTACAAGGTATTTTTTCAAGAAGATGCTCTAATTGCCCAATAAACAAGATTGTCCATAACTTTCTCATAAAAAATCCAAATGAAATGAATCAAAGCTTTCCAGATAGACAAAAATATAATCTATAAGGAAAAAAAATTTAGCAAAAAAATTCAAATTTTTGCCAATTATTTTTTGCTGCCTGGTCTCCCTGTTTTGAGCTATATGGGCATAACTTTTGTTCCCGGGCACCGATTGGAAAAAAAATTATATTCCCATAAAGGTAATCAGATTTTCTATCTTCAAAAAAAGTTTTGAAAAATCAGTCCAAAAATTCAGCCCGTAGGTACCTACCCGAAATCCATTTGTCCCCCAAAGGGAGACTTGGTCCTTTAGGGGTTAAAGTTTAAACTCATATATCTTGTAGTCTATTTGGTCAAAATTGGTGAAATTTATTCCACACTCTCTCATACTAGTTGGAGGCAAAATCCTACAATTAGATGTGCAAAAGAAAGAATTTTCAAAATTTATCACGAATTTGCATTTTGAATGTTTTAACTTTTAAAGCAAAAGAAAGATTTGGGTCCTTTAGGGGTTAAAGGATCATGGATTTTTTTCATCTTCTTTAATTGAATAAGTTGACTCGTTATTTCAAACAATTAGAAAACATTCAAAATTTAGGGCAATCATGGCAATCTCTGACATTCATTCTTGCAAAAACACCAAATTGTTGCAAAGACACCAAATTCATAGCCCACGTATTCAAAATATAATAAAGAACATATGTAATTTTCAAGGACAAAGGGACGAATTTTTGTATTCCACTAAACCTTTGGAAAATCAAAAATTGGAAGGCCAAAATGTTTTGTTTCCACCAAACTAGATCCAACCCCTAAGCACTTTTTCCACTACTCACAAAGTCACTTTCTTTGGGTTCCGGTCCCATTCTTTGAAGTTCCGCACAGGTGGCACCTATGGCTTTCACATTCCACTTCTGCCATTCCTTAAAAAAACGGATTAAGCACTCTAAGTCCAATATGCCCTTGTGCAACAAGTCTTGTTTCTTCTTGAGTAGCTTCACCAAATAAAAAAGCGTTGCTCTTTTTTCTGTATTGCTACCATATTCAGGAGCTAAAGCCAACATGCCCTCTTTTTTGGCTTGTTCTAATACATTTCATTATTTGGTGATTTTGTTCAAGTGTTTTTGATGGGCTTGGTTGATTGAACTTGTCTTGTAGCCATGAGAAAGAAGAAAAGTGGAGAGGTATGACTCCTTTGAAGGTCGACATACATCACGGAGTGCATGCTATGATCTCTCCATTTCAAGAAGCCTTAAGAGGGGCTACTCACGTAGAAGTCCTACAGAAGACTATCAAAGCCAGAGACGTAGTTTTTCCCGTAGTCCAGGACGTTGGATAGAAGGTTGTGAATAAAGTGTCCATAAGTTCATGGAGTTTTTCAAAGATTCTGTAGTAGTGGACTATGATGATCCTGGTAAGTTCATAACAAACTTCACTATTTACAGGGACGTTGCTTGTATTTCCTGATACAGTTTGTATACTGTGGACAACGTATAGTGTGTATAGTTGAAGGAAAGAGCATTCTATTTTCTACAAGGAGAAACAACGTCATTGTCAATTAATTATTTAAATTTTTTGTCATATAATGTGGGCATCACGTGACTATAGGGAGCATTTAGTGAATGCTAGTTTTCTGAAATGCACTTACTCTGAGTTTGTTTTTATGCAATGTCATGTTGGGAATTAGCATTGTGGTTTATGTTTGATGTAAGGTTAAATTTGAAGGTAAGCCATACAAATCAATGAACAGTCTTATGGTACTTATTATACTTCCAAATGATGACAGCAGGGGGCTGTGAGCCCCAAATTCGTCACTTGGGACTCATTGTTTTCTTTTTTTTAGTTTATTACAAATTAAGACATAAAGTAGTACAAAAAGCCCAAAAAAGAGTGTAGAACCAAAATAGGTATGTCACGTACCAGTATAGCATTTGGTCATAAATAGCCTTTTATCCATAGATTACCCATAAAACCCACTTGTATATAGGTTAGAACCCGTAATTAGTGGGAATCAATAGGGCTACTGGGAACTTACCCAAAATAGCCCAAACCCTAGTGCATGTGACCATGATAGGCTAAATTAAGTCTTAGAAGAGTGGGGTAGGTCCCCACGTAAATCTCCAAAGATAGGTTCTAGTTTCCCCATTCCACCGACGAAACATTAGAAATCCACATTGTTAGCTTGCAGGTGTTACTTGTCCCAAGACAGGCCGCATGGAGGAATCCACAGTCGCCGGATAGTGTTCTCGGATCTGGAACATGTCGGGACATCCACGGCAAAACCCATTCGCCAAGATTCCCTCACATGTGAAAGATTTCCTGACTGCCGGTGATTCAACCGAAGTCAGTTTTCACCTCGCCACCAACTGTGTGCCAGAATAGCCTAGGACTTGGCACGTGGCTTGGGGGACTCCATGAGAGGTTCCCCAAAAAGTCTCGGTTTTTTCTGATCTCCAAAGGATCTTTTTCCGAGCGGTCAACCGCCAAAGGCCACGTTGGGAAATTCATGGAAAATACCCAGGCCGCAGTAAAATCTCACTAAAAATTAGACTAGCATCTTTTATGTTAATAACGCGCCCCGACAAAATTCATGGAGTTCCAATAGCGGGAAGCGGCCGAAATTGACAACATCCCCCCAATTAATATTTACGGCAAGATCTTTGCGGGGTTGATTGGCGTCCCGGGAGCGTACGAAGTCGGAACGAAGACATCAAGGAGCCTTTTCTTACTCCCTAGAGCCTCCCCAACAACCCTAGCTAGTTACCCAAGCCAAAAGAGGTAAACCCCAAAAGTTAGGTTTTTACCCTTTTAATTGGCTCCAGTTGGCACTAGTTTCCGATGGTTTTTTGTGATAGAAATAGGGGGTGAGGGGTTCCTTAGGCTAAAAATGGCATTCTGAAGCCATTGGCGCAATCCATTTGCAATTCCGAGCTAAACTCCAAAAGTTAGAGACTAGGGCCAACGTAAAACCCAAAATTAGGTGAAAATCTCAAATTTGGATGAAAATCCGGATGGATGAGGTTACTCGTCGAAGGGGGGAGTGGGCCCTTGGAAACCTATAAAAGGGGGCCCTTCTCTCTCCCAAAACACCCCCAATACTTGTTTTGGGTCCGTGGGTCCAACCTCTCATGGTTTTGGCAACTTTTGGCCAAAACTCCCTACAGTGTTTTTGAGCACTTTTGCTCCTCTTTGTGGTTACAATTTTTGTGTTGAAGGTCCGTGGGGGGCCTTCTCCTTGTCTTTCAACTCGTGTGAAGTTTTCTTTTAACGTTCTTACCATCCAAGTCGGGTTGGGAGTCTTGTCCGCGTTTTGTACTAACCCTGGAACTACCCTCCACCGTACCTTGGCGATGCCGCTTTGGGGGGCTTCCAGTTCATGTTGTGTCATTTATGTCGCACTAACCTCCTTTTACTAACCACGTTCTTTTCCATATTACGTTACTAACCCAGTTATTACCTTTGCATTGGAGTCGAGTCATTGTGTCCATATTGGAAAAGAGTGGGATAGTTCCCTTAGGGGTAACCAGACCCCACCGTTCCTTGTCCAAGTTTAGTCCTAAATTGTGTGTTAAAGGGTCCACCACACGGCGGAGCTTTGAACCTCTAGGGGGTGGCAAAAGTCCTAAATTTGGTGTTAAAACCAAATTGACGGCGGAGCCTTGAACCCCCCACGTGGTTGGTTCCAAAGTTTAGTTTCCAAAACGCTTGGAAACTATTCAAAGTTTAGCCTCCAAAAGTAGAGAGTCAATCGTGAAAACCACCCCGGTCGTATCTTGTCATAACCCCCACGGGAGTAGGGGTCCCCCAGTCGGTTGAAGGGTGTGGACGTCTTTTTTGGTTTGCCCGACAGCTCAACCCAGCAGCTTGCCCAACAGCCAGCCCGCTCGCACAGGTAGCCAGCCCGCTTGCACAGGCAGTCAGTCCGCTCGCACAGGCAGCTTGCCCGACAGCCAGCTCGGCAGCTCGCCCGGCAGCTTGCACATGCAGCTTGCCCGCAGCCAGCCCGGCAGCTTGCCCGCAACTCGCATAGGCAGCTTGCCCACAACTCGGCCCAATCGGGGTCGGGCTCCCGTAGTTGTTCATTTTTTTCCTTTTTTTGGGAAAAATTAGGAAGTAGATAGAGTAGGAGACTAAGAAAACTTAGGGAGTAGATAGAATAGGAGACTAAGAAAACTTAGTGACTAGATAAAATAAGAGACTAGGGAAGGTTAGTGAGTAGATAGAATAGGAGACTAGGGGGAAAACTAGCACATAGAGAAAATAGGAAACGAGGGTAGGACCTCGCTATACCCGCTAAAGACGGAGAAATCAAATACAAGAGACGTTTCCATCTCACCTCACCAACTCTCCCCTCCAACACCCCACATCACCACCATCAAATGCAAGGAGGAGAAGTGGGGGAAAGAGTTTAGATAGAATTGGGGCACCATCGAGAGGGTAGGAAGGAAATCTTCTCCACCATTAGAGTGAGACGAGTGTAAGAGGTAGTTAGGCCATATTTGACTTTTAGATTCCTTACGCATTAGGATAAAATGACGCGTAAGGGGTAGTTAGGACGTAGGTTGACCTTCTAAGTAGGTAGGTGTCCAACCCACTCCCCTTCATCAATGGGGCACGTGGGTTGAGGAGAAGGGGAAAGGAGAAAGAAGTGGCATGCACGGGAAAGAAGTGTTCTTTTTGTTGGAAATTACGAATACGACGGGATTAACTAAATACGTGCCTCACGACCTACACTTTACCATGATAGAAGAAGGTGAATTGACCGCCCTCCTCGCGGAACACCATGCCGGAGTAAGAACCTAACTTCCTCCCTCATCATTGTCTCACTAGGGGGAAGAGGCCATCTAGGCCGAGAGCTAGGCACCACTAGAGTCCAAGTCAGGTCATGTGTGATTAGGAAATCTTAGAGTAGGTTTTGGGGGGTTTCCAAAAACATAAGACACGTAGGAATCAAAGTTAGGATGACTGAGATACTGATGGATGAAGTTTAGAGCCCAAAACGGATGAAACTTGGATGTAGCCGTCCAACCAAGTTGGGACTTAGGATTTAGATAGAGAGTAGGGAGTAAGGTCCGCAAGACAAATTTCGCCCCCAACCAAATTTGGAAACCTATAGGAAACCATGGATGAAGTTGACAGCCTTGTGGTCAAAACTTCATCCGTCCGTAGCGGGTGATTAGGAAGTCCAAACTGAGTAAGTCTTAGGTTTTTAGAAACGGCAAAAAATAATCTTTGACCCTAGAACATTAGAGTAGGATTTGGAGATAGGAAACACAAAAAACACAGCATAGCGGGATGGTCAACTTAGGGGTTATTAGAACCTCAATTAGGGAGTCACGATTAGGAACTTAGCAAAAAAGATCCATTGCTTGGAAGGCACAATGGATTGACGCTTAGACACCCCTTAGAATAGGACACTATCGTAGAACTAGAACCTGGTTGTGTTCGCCGATTTACCAAGGGTGGGTAAATAAGCGCCCACAGGGGCTCTTTGTACAATCATTGTATGTGAAATTCTTGGAGTAAGTGTGCAAAACCAAAGTGTTCATTCTATCAAACTTGTAGAGGGAAAAAATAGAGGGTTATTACGATGATAATTAGAAATAAAGAATTACAAAAAATACATAATCATCCTAAGTAAATGATTACATATGAATATATTGGGTATGTATTCAATGTGAACATCATGTTTATTAAAATGGGAGATTGGGAGCCTCCCAAAATGATGTTGTCTATTTTGAGGCTTGACAATTCAAGTCGAGTTGAAGTGAATTTAAGTTGATGGGAACTCAATTCTTTAGTTGTAAGTTGTAGTTTTCATTAAAATGGGAGTTCAAAGTCTTTGAGTACAATTTATAGTAGAAAGAGAGAAAAATGATTTTTCATATAAGTGCCTATTGTTTCTAGTGTTGAACACCAAGTCATGAGCTGAACGGTTGGTTGGAAGAGGCTATTTATCTCATTTAGGCAATCCGAGACTCTAAATTCGATTCTCATTGAACTCGTATGAGCAATTTGAAGAAATACATGACTTAGTACTGCTAAGTGAGCTTTGTAGGCAGGAAAGTTGTAACAACCAACCGGCCTCCTATCCAAAATTGTGACAAGTGCTTTACACGTTAACAAGATAAAAAGTGGTCTTATCCACTATCACCTTTTTCAATTCTAATTCTTTTTCAAATGACATGTATAAAGT
This sequence comes from Rhytidiadelphus loreus, assembly GCA_947034895.1. Classification (NCBI taxonomy): domain Eukaryota; kingdom Viridiplantae; phylum Streptophyta; class Bryopsida; order Hypnales; family Hylocomiaceae; genus Rhytidiadelphus; species Rhytidiadelphus loreus. The sequence continues at coordinate 19,660,810 of OX344764.1, forward strand.
CAATAAATATGGAAATTGAATTGAAACATAGAGACAACTTTATAAATAAAGTAATAAAAAATATATTGAATACAATGTAAAAGGACACTTGTTGCACAAGTGACATTATACTACAAAATCAAATTATAAAACTCCAATCTATATATCTAATCTAGATCAAGTAAAATAGAATTAGACAAAATCCTTCTTAGTTATGCAAGAACAAAACAAAACAATACCATATCTAATAAAAATAGTGAATACAATATTAAATGATATGAATGTTGTCTATGCCAAGTCGTCTATCTTCAATCGGAATTGTACGCAGACAAACTTCCATTGATAACGTCGACTTGAGTAGATGGTATTTTAAGGATACATTCAATTGTGTCCTTCTTCACCCTAGACTTCCAAGTTGTCACTAGTGAATTTGTTTCTTCCCAAATTGGTTTCTGGGTCTCATCTACTTTCCAACACAATCCTTTAGTGGAATCCCACCTAGTATAGTATTCCTAAACAGTTCGCTCACGTGACGTGGGCCGAAAGTATTGAATCAATACACAATTAGGATGATCTAGATTCGCAAAAAAATCAGACAAGGCTCGCGCAATCCATATGGGCTTGGCATCCCCATCCGCTGGTCGAATGGCCACAATTAAAGTACCCTTCAAAAACATCACGGGCTACACGAAAAGATGGTAATGGACGATTGCGGGGTTGCCCTACAAAGGCATCATCTTCAACAAACTCCTCACACACCTCACCATCGTCATTAAGTTCGTCCTCCTCTGTTGTTTCTACGCGAGTAGAAGGCCAAAGCCGTCCTTCAATACACCTAACGATTCAATTGGTTCTTTTAAGGCCGCATTCACCGCCTGCCAATAGAACACTAAGTGTTTGAACCTTCTCTGGTATTCTCCACTTCCATCTTCATTGCACAATGCCTCCCAATACTTGATGAAGCTTGATAACCCTTTGTAGATGTCATCCACACTTTGCATTGGGAGATGGACAACAGGCACCGGCTCTCCTCGCGGCCAAAGACTACGTCCTTCAATGTCCTCTCGCCATAACTTGATCACTCTACCTTCCTCAAGGAGCCAATCACTATCAGTGCAATAGTGCTTGTACTTCATAATTGGAACACTTATTGAATTTAGATAAAACTTAGATAAAACTTGAATTGTTACGCCTTCGTATGGCCAACAAGTGCCTCCTCTCCATCCAAAATGGAACCTTCTATGAAGGCTTTAAAATCTGGCACCTCCTCAATAAGATGAGGAATTGTAGGTATAGAATCCACTTCCATAAAGTACTTCATGAGAGATGGGATGGTAGGGAAGTTTTCTTTTTTCAACTGCATACTCCTCCTCCCAAACAAGATGTCTATGTCATCATGCGTGTGCCCAACCAACATGAAACTAACACAAACCTCACAGAAGATCTTTTTAGCAACAAGAAGGGACCAAAACACAAATACAAATTTGTTCTTATTGTCTCCCGTAGTGTTGTCCATTTGCACATTTAGAACCGGAGGAAGAGAAGTCAGACGAATTGCAACTTTGGGTTGTAGACGAAGTGAAAATTTGCAAACATCCGATCCTTGAAGCACAACACGGATTAGGAGAGCGGAGCCCGATCCAGCAAACAATTCCCGTGAGGAATACTTTGTTGGAAGCTCAAGATCTCGAAACAATTTTGCTAACACCCCCATCGTGTAAGAAAATGTCTAAACTATAATGAGCATAACGCACGTCACCATGTCCATGGGCAATCATACCTATCACAGAAACCGGTAGCTTCATGAGCCGGTCAAGTTGTTTACTTTTGTGAGAGAATATAGGGGATGCCGTTTTTGCATGATCCATTTTGTCATGCATGATTGTCAAGCATTCGTGAAGATATGCGTTGGGCTTGTAGCAATTTGCGTAATACTGATCTCGATGTGCTCGAGTCGTTGCCAGATGTTTGTCTAATAGATGAGTCAATTTCCATTGTAAACCAAGAACAGTGGTCCTCCTCAAAGTTTGTAGTTGATCACATTTGGAGAACCTAGCAAAATTGTCCCCTGACTTTTTGGCACTGAATTCAGGGAAGTTCAGTTTTTTAATCTTATTGACATTAGAAGCTGAGACTTTTTTAAGCCCAAACATAGCATTTGACCTCAGGAATAGTTTCCTTCCACGTGAAAGTAGCCGGCAAAATCATGGACACTTTCTTTTCTCCAAATGGAAGAGTGTACGTGCGATGAGGCATGTGATCCACCGACTTATCAAGTAGGCACTTCCATGTCGCGATGGCTTGCAAAGTATGTTTCTTAGGCTTCTATGTACCCAAGTTTCCATAACGATGAGCTTGATCACCTCTTATAGCGAATCCTTGGAAACAATGAAATATTGTCTCTGAGACACCAGCAATATGTCGCCATGCCTCCATGCAAACATCAATTCCTTCAATAGTGACCACCCTCTTTCCTTGAGCATCCTGATGGACTTGATGATGCACATCTAGTTTCATGTGGTATTGGAACTCGAACGTTGAGTTGTGATACATACGTTCACGGAAAGCCCAAATCTTCTCCCTTGGAAATGGTTGAATGCAATTGCTGGAACAACAAGTTTTGCTCGACGCCGAATTGATAGATTCCTGAGTGAGCAAATCCTTGGCTTTCACACATGTTTTAGGACGAGGATTTCTGACAAAGGATGTATATGGTCTTGACCTTGAAGAAGAAGTTTGTGTGCGACTAGCTTCCCGACAATTGTAATTGTCACGAAGCTCATGATCGCAAAGACTTGATCTATTCAAGAACACATGTTCGATAGGCCAAGCGCGGAGAGAATACCTCCAATCCATTGGAACATCTTCAATACGCAACGATTTAGAGATGTGAACCGCGATAAGAGAATCTCCAAGGGGGCCTTCAGAACCAAGGATAAGGTCGGAGTTCACACTGTGACATTTGAAGCCCCTCCGCTACAAGCAAACCATCAACATTGTGAAGGATGACCACTTGCGTCATCCAAAGCCGTCGAGGGATGCCTTCACAGTTATGAATGTTGACAGTCTCTTCAGGATCATTGTGAATCTCGCCTTCACTGGAAGAGTATTCTGGCACCACTAGCATTCCGTGCTCCATTACGTCTGTACAAGAACCACAAACAAATGAGTGGACCAGAAGATGACATACAACAACGCATTTGGGAGTAGAAAGGCACCAAAGTATCCATAATTCAACTTGGCTTGAGTTGAATGCCAAGACCATAATCAAACTACATACAACACTGAATTAGAGAATTACAACCACAACATGTCGTATAGAAGAAGAAGACATCAAACAAGACATTTTGCTAAATAAAAAATAACCTAACAACAAACAAAAAATACATCCAAGCTAGATTTCCATATAGATAAAAACACCAATAATGTCTAACATTTAAATTGTAGCCATTCATGCTTGTTCAGCTAAAGTTTAAATGTCCTCGTTGATTATTTTAATATTAAAAGTTTCCGGGGATAATAATTAAGAATTCAAGGTTCAACTCACATCGAGTTAGAAATTCTTCTAATATGAAGAAATTAATCATAGGCTTACATATCTGTAACTGTAAAGTTACAATTAACATTTATGTGGAAGTACGCAACATCTACATAAACAGAAATAATAGACAATAGTAATTATATAGAGTAGAAATTTTCAAATTTTCCATAATAGGTAGGGAATAGGGAGCCCAAAACCAGAAATAGGAATTAGAGCCTTTACGGAAAACCTTAAACTGTAATTAGGGTTACAGTCGGATCCGGAAACCCTATCCGGAAACCCTAACCCTAATCCGGAAACCGGAAAGTTCCGGCCGAGTAGGCCCTAGGGCCTAGTCCGGCTAGGGAACTTACGGGAACGCCAGGCCGAAAACTACTTAACCCCCGCTATCTCCTTCATTCTTCCTCTTTCTCCGCGTGATTATCGCGATGGCGCTTAGTGAGTGAAAGTGTGGTGAGATAGGAACGCGTTAGGGAGAGAAGGGGAGGCCGGTGCCGATCGCACCGGAAAGTAGGACGGAAGATTAGCGGAAGGTCAGCGGAAACTTAGTGGAACTGGTGACGGAAGGTTAGCGGAAGTAAGGACGGAACATGTCGGTAGTAATGGCAGGACCTAGTATGCTGCGGAAGTCAGGGATTACCGCCTGGATGATTAGTCCGGAAATCCCTGAAAATCCGGAACACCACCGACAGCTGAAGGATGACTTGATGGATATGGGGTGTCTCGGGTTTCTGAAAAGACCCTGGAACATCTGGAGCGAGGATATGATAGACGAGATAGTCTACGGCACTCCCAATCAGTACCACCTAACCATCAGGGGTCGTCCAAAGTCCTGGATAGCAGAAATATGGGCCGGAGTCTACTTCGCGTCCACTAGGGGATCCGGATGGGCCGGCCGACCAGAGAAATTCGCCGCGGATAGGTTCCGGAACCCGGTGGATCCAAAGGAGGGTTACACCGCGTCCGATTGCCGGAACCCTAGAGACCAGAGACTGTTAGAGTTTCTGAGCCCCATCATGTATCTGGAAAAGCCCAGCCGGATTACAGTAACCTTGGCAAACACGGTATTTGGAGCCTTAGGGGAAAGAGGGAAACCGGACCCTAGACCAGTTAGCTGGGGGCTCATTATCCACTCGATTGTGGATAAACTTTCCGGAAACTTGGTGGGGAAGAAATCGAGTCCCATCAGTCCGTACCTCCTCCACTTGTACCACAAGCAGGAGATACTTAGCAGTCCGGAAGACATCATCTACCGGCAGGGAGATAGTCTGCTGCGGTACGGTCTTCCTCCGGATCCGGATCCGACGGATGATGAGCCAGAAGAGGAGGAGAAGCCGGAACTAGAGCAAGACTCGCCAGACAAGCACGACTCCCGCTGGAAGAGCACGGATCCGGATTCAAGAGGGAAGAGCCAACTTCCAGACCCTGTTCCATTCCGGAACACTGAGCCGGATCTGGACATATTCGAGTCCACGATCTCCTGGTTGCGGAGTCAAAAGGCATCAAACGACCGGATGGCCACTCTGATCCGGAGAGTCTGCACGACGTGGAAGGTAGCGGACGAGACGGAGATTGTGGAGGCAATCAAGAGCAGACCGGATCCGGAGATGGTTCACCTGCTGGAGGGCCGGATCCGGGCAGTGGAGGCGGAACGTGATCATCTTCAAAACCGCGCAACCTGGGCGGAAAGGGAGATGAACACCGCCAATAAACAGGCGACGGATGCGACAGAGCTGGTCCGGAAACTGAGGGACCTCATCGACCCGCCAGCGGATATCATCACCAGATCCGCGCTCTGGAACAACCAGATGACCCGGGAAGGTCATATTTCCGGAACCAAGGTTGTCAAAATCTTGGTTGAATTCGAGGCGCGGATCAAGATCGCATTGAAGGAGATGCGCCAGTTGGTCGGCCACTTCAATCCGCTCAGCGGATTGGACGCCTCGTTGTTTCCGGAAATACCCAGAGGGGAGTTCTAGGAGACGACTCAGCTCAACCTTGGAGCACGATCGTCGGCCCAGCCAGCACCCGGAAGATCCTCGGTGCAGAAGGAGATTACGGATGGGAGGAAGATTCCGGATCCGATCCTGACGCCCCGGAACACTTCGGTAAATCTCTTCCCACCCATTCCGGATTCCGCTGCAGAAGTAACTGCGATGACGGAGATTCCGGTTGGGATTCAGAATCCGGCTAGGACCCATTCGGAGGAGTTCACCCACATGCAGCAGCAGACTCCTCCGCGGCCACCTTCGACGACCCCCATTGAGGTCATTGACCTGGAGAAGAAGAAGGCCACCAGACGGAAGGTTACCAACGATCCGGAGGAGGTTCTCGAGTCGGATGAAGATGAAGCGGTAACGAACTCCTCTTCCGAGTCGGAGTATGCGGAGACGGATCCGGGTCCGCCAAGGACTCGATCCGCAACAAAGTCCACCCCACTGAAGCAGATCCGGCAGAAAGCACCAACCCGAATTTCGAAGGGCGGAACATCAACTAAGAAGGCCCGGAAGGGCAAATGACTAGGTAGCGCAATTGGGTTGTTAGTTTTAGTGTTTTGTTTTCATCGCGGGTTTTCCGGATGTGGGACCCACTGATCCGGAATGATAGGTAGTTCCGGATTTCTAGGAAGTTAACGGCTTTTCGTTTTTCTCGGAACAGTCACTTGGCCGTTGTCCGGATTTTCAGCTGGCCGTTGGCCGCTTTTTCTTTGAACCGTTTTGGTCGTGTTGTTTTGGTTTTTAAGGGCGGGCCGGCTTGTGGCCTGTCATTCCATTTTGTGTCATTCAATCTGAGCACCCAAGAATAAGCACCTTGGGAATCATTATCTTGCGTATTGCGTCTTGATTACTTGTGGGTGGGTGTATCCGGGAGAGTGTGCAAAGTAGGAATTCGGATTGGTTGGTATCCGGATCCAGGCTAAGGGTGTATTGTAGATGAGTTTAGAATGTAAATGAGAAGCTGTGCGCGGTGCCTTTAAATCGCTGGAACGGTGATCCGGTGGGATCCGGTAGTGGTCAGGGAGCTAGTCCGGAACTCTTGAGTAGTTCTGTGCGGAAGTCAGCAACCGCCGAGAGGAACATTCCCAAACCATCGAAAGGTCTGCCAACTTCAAGAACAGTTGACATCTAGAAAACAAGTCCCCTAGTTCCGGAATCCAACCCTCCGCGGTTGTTTTGTGGTTGAGTCTAGTTTACAAGTGAGGAGCTGTGCGTGGTGCCTTTAAATCGCTGGAACGGTGATCCGGTGGGATCCGGTAGTGGTCAGGGAGCTAGTTCGGGAACTCGAGAGTAATCCCGTGCGGAAGTCGGCAACCGCCTAGTGGAATATTCCCAAACCACCGGAAGGTCTGCCAAACTCAGGAGTAGGCGACAGCTTGATCCGGAAAATAGCTGAGTGTCGTTGTAGTAAGGGCGAGTGAGGGTGTATCTCTGCGTGACCTACCTTCCGGGTGGCCACCCGGAATGTTGTGAGAGGGACCATCTTTCCTCCTTACCGGACTGAGAACTTTGAGGACGGATAGTTGTTTGTTGTTTAGGAGTTGATACGTGTGTTACTTGAGTGGTGATGTTCCCCACCCCTCGGAAAGAGCAAGTGAGGACCCTCTGAGGGTAAAACAGAGGTACCCAAAACCGGTGTGACGGATAGTGAGAGTAGGAATCTGGATCAAGGTGGATCCGGATTTGAATCCGGAAGACAACATTTCCGGAACTTGGTGTTTGTGTTGTGCCGGATCCTACTGCGGATTGTCATTTCCGGGTAGATCCGTAGTTCCGGAAACTTATCTATTGCGACAACATCTGGAATTCCCTAAGACGATAACTCGTGTCATCTTAACGCTTTTGTGGTGTTAAAGATACCTACGCCTAGACTGCGCGTACGACAATTTACATGATCACCATGACTTCCATTGAATATAAATTAATTTACAGGTGTCAAGAGTTCATTCCAGAGAAACTTCATTAAATAAGGAAGATACAAAAATTCCAATCACCATTGAACTTCAAGGCATCTCACTATACAAGTTAGTCTTTTAACTCAAGTCGAGTTAAATTATTGTAGCACAAGAAAGCAAAATCCCTCAAGGAGACGTTCAAACGTGTTTAAAATGCCTTTAAGATGACTCGTGTATCGTTCCCATAGAGATCGTGTTTGTACATTCTTAGTGATGACCGGAACAAGATGCAGATGAACTTACAAGAGGCAGTGCACTGTGGAATCCATTTTCAGCATTTACATTATGGTCCCAAATTCCACAAAAAAAGCATCTAGATTACACCAACAATTTTCACAAAGAAAGCATGTACATTACAAAACCAAAATTTACGACCAAAATTGACTTTTCCTTACACAGTATAAAACTTTTTGCCGACATAGCATGGACTACGATTGCAAGGTCGCCACTAAATCACGAAATTTAGAGAACATACCATATACAATCAAATCCCCATCAGTTTACCAAAAAAGAAGGACAAAAACTAGTGCTCACAAAAAACTAAGGCTTGGATTTTGTAGCAACATGTCTTATTGTCCTTGCTATAGACACTTGCTCTGAAACTAGGGTCTTTCCCTTTTTTCCACTCATTCTTGCCTTGTCGTCACCTTCATTAGATGTTGCCGGCCTATTCTCTTTTTGATTCTGGTTGGAGGTGCTTGTTCTTTGCTCTGACAAAGTTGCCGGCCCGTGTAATTGCTGATCTTTGTCTGAAGGGCCTATCTTTTGCTCCAATGAAGTAGCACGGCTTTTCTTCTTGTTTGACGTTCTACGATTCTCATGTCTACTAGAACCGCCCATGGACTTGTCTTTCCCTGATCAAGGGTCTTTCAAGCTTGGGGATATTTGGTCAAGCTCATCCTCTGATGATTCCTCATCAAAGCTCCCCTCTAAAGAGCCCTCCTCTGATTCGGGCACATCAACCTCTATTGTCGGTGAAAGACATTTCTTGACAGCAACTTTTCTTTTCCTGTCAATTGAGGGGACTATTGCACCTACATGATCTGATCTACCTTCTACATTCCCAACCTCTTAGAGCTTCTTATTTGGAGAAGTAGGATTTATAAGACCAAGCGAGCTGGTCTTCACATCCAGCACCCTACTGCCCACTGAAAGACTCAGCGTCCTAGATTGTGGCCACCTTAGAGTTTGTTGCATGGACACAGATGTTGATGGCGTGACGGATCTAAACATATACAAGAACCACCAAAGAAACCCTTAATTAGGAAAATTGGGTGTACAAAATAGAAAAGCAACATTCATTGGGAGGAATACATCAAAGTTCAAAGGAAGTACATATGTGAGACCTAAAAGAGAACTCACACTATCCTAAAGTCACCTCCCAAAATTACAACGTCTATCTAATTCACATGAACTCCCTTCTACTTTCTTAGACTCACCTAAAAAATCTGAGTGTCAATCTAATTCACATGCACTTACTAGCACACCCTTAGAGTCACTAGAAGCCATTAGAGAATCTAACACAATCACCAAAAATGCTACCAGAACGCCCTGAGATTCACTTGAATCCGTTAGAGAACTCCTATAGTCACCCAAAATGCTACTAGTACACCCTTAGAGTCACTTCAACCCATTAGAGAATCAACTAAAGTCATCCAAAATGCTACATAATTCTCAAAAGTCACCCATCACCGTTACAAAATTCCAACTAGTTATATAGAAGTCCTTGTACTCTGAGGAGTCGCAGAAAACCATTATAGAGATCACAGTTGCCCTTGAAGTGCTTGGGGGACTTGAGAGTCACCAACAACTTGGAGATTAGTTCATAGTACTCACCCTCAAGTGCCTGTGTCACCAAAAATTAAACCCTAAACCCATTTCAAGCAACTGCAAAGTACATTGGACAATTTCAATGACTCTCAATAACTCGTGGTGTACTCTCAATTGCAACATGTTACATGAAGGTCCAACAGAAGAAATTGAGGTCACCACGTAAGGGACTTTTTCCAATTTCCTGAACTTCTATTGTAATTAAAGGTAGTGAAGGAATTTTCAAAAATGCAATAACACTTTTAGCCAAACAAAATCACCATAAGAGAACTCACGATATCTTGGCAGAGGAAAATCCAACTCACGACGCAAGAGAACTTTAACAAAAAATGGGCACCTCTGTTTCAAACTGAATCTTCATAAGAGAACTCACCATGTCCATCGAGGATTCCTTCAAGCAATTTGCTTTCTTCTTCCGTTGAAGGAGGCTTTGGAAGTCCAAAAAGCGCCCACCAAGCAGGGTGCATTTCCTCCCCACAGCCCGCAAAACAACATTTTCTGTTGTTCCCAAACCATGGGTTTACACACCAAAAATGGTAACCATGTGTAAACAAAGAAATTGTACAATCCCATGCAGGTGCAAAAGGGCCTAAGCAATCACTACAACAATGGCAGTATTTTATGACTACAAAAATATGACTGAGGATGACTGGCGATTACTCGCAGTCATATTCTTGGAGGTCAATACCTTGGGGAGAAATATGATTGCTAGTCGTTTTTAGGCCTTGTACTTCACGGGCGTATATTATACGTCCGTTGGGAACACCAAAGTATTTCATAGGGAATGATAGGGAACTTGTTTGAGAACATTGAGTTATATTATTAGTCATATTTTCATGGTAGTAACATTTTTTTGTTTTTGGGCAATCTAAGAAAAACATGAACAATCCAAAAAAATATAGACAAGCCATTGTTTAAAATTTTGAAACCTAATCACCACTTTTAAAGGGTTTTGAAACCCTAGCCACCACTTTTTAGGGTTTTGAAACCCTAGCCGTCATTTTTTTAGGGTTTTGAAACCCTAGCTGTCATTTTTTTAGGGTTTTGAAACCTTAGACACCACTTTTTAGGATTTTGAAACCCTAGGCACTACTTCTTTTGACTCTTCTTCCTTACCTTTTGTTGTCTTTTGTCTCTTGTCTCTTTGAGTTCACTCTTGTTTCTTAGTTGTTGTGTTTTGTTGCATTTTGAGTTGACTCTTGTTTTTTAATTGTTGTATTTTGTTGCATCTTGAGTTACTCTTACTTCTTAGAGTTGTTGTCTTTTGTTGCATCTTCACTCTTGCTTCTTGTTTTTTTCTTTTGCATCTTAATTCTTTCTTCTTCTTATTTCTTATTTCTTACTTTTTGTTCTCTCTTTTTGTTTCTTGTTTCTTTTTGTTGCATCTTAACTCTTTTTTGTTGTTTCTTGTTACCTCTTAGTAGTTGCTCCTTATTGTTTCTTGTGCATCTTAACTTGTATTTGTTGTTGTGTTTTAGCACTTGTTGCCTTTTTTCTTCTTGTTCCTTGCATCACCATTGTTTTTCTTCTTACCCTAAAGTTGTATTACATATTTTCTATTGTTGTAAACTTTTGAAAATTGAGCTTTGTTGTATGTTCATTAAAAATTAACCTCCTATTTCTTTAATTGTATATGCAGGCAACAATTTTAGAACAAAGTCGTTGGAGGCTACTTGCAACTCACTTCATATTATTGTAAGAAATATAGTCTCTATTGACTTGTGTAAATAATTCATTGTAATATACATATTTTGTATTTGTGACTAATAGATTATAAATGTCATTGCAAGGAGTCACATTCTTTCTTATATATTCCCTCTCCAATATAATTGTATCTTGTATATCTTTAAAATCATATGTATTTATTTTTGACTACTTGAAATCTTTTATTCAATTGTTAAATCATTTTAATGTATGATTGCAAATATGCTTAGGTATCCTACATCCGTTGTATGATTTGTTCAATTCATAGTTCAAAATACATATCAATAAAAAAATGACTACTTGGAGTCACAAAATGATTATAATAATTTCCAAAAAATGACTAGGTGCTCTCAATATGACTGAAAAATATGATTGAGAAGAGTCGTTTTACAAATCATCAAAAAATATGACTCACCACAGTCATATTTCACATAACTGCAAAATATGACTCACCGCAGTCATATTCTATAATAACAAAAAATATGACTTACCACAGTCATATTCCACGTCATCAAAAAATACGACTGAACGCAGTCATATTCCACGTAGGATTTTTTCGTTTACCCAAGCAGCTCAAGAAAAAGTCAAAGAAAATCAAAATATACGCTGTCGTGTAGAAAGCGTTTGCCTCGGATTCTCGGAAAATCACGAGGATTCTGGCTGCGACCAGAAATGGATCGGGAATGATAGAAATCGTAAGATGATATAAACCAACAAATGAATTGGTAACTTGTAAAAAAATTCGAATCTTCAAGTCTTCGAATCTTCGAGTCTTCAAATCTTCAAACTACTACTCGTTGTCCTATCCTGTTGTGTTTCTAAATAAGTCAAGGGTTAAGGTAGGGTGATAAGAAACCACGGGCTTCGGACGTGTAAAACGGGACGGCTAGACCACGAGCTGAGCCGTCCGAGGGATTGGATCCTAAATTTCAAACCCATGGTGACCAGCAAACTTGCCTCACTAGTGGGAACAACATAAAAGTCTCGACCATGTGGGCAATTAACCCCACTTCGTCACATCCACAACACCAAATGAGGCTAGTATTGGTGTGAACCAAACCGCCCGCAACAATAAAATGAAATTTACAAAGCCACAAGCCACACACACAAATACACAAGTCTTCAAAAGTCCTTCAACTTCAACTCCAACTTCAACTCCAACTCCAATTTCCAAACTGAACTTTGGATGAGTGTCTCTGTTGATCTACAACTCCAAATGAACTAAATGATAGCTTTTTGGAAAACTAAAACAATCATCTACTTCTCCAAATTTCAAACAATTCTAAAACTCTGTCCAACTTCTATGGCCATCCAAAGTTTCAGCTTTGAGAAGGGAAAGGCAACAGACCTTCCTTCGCTTCTACACTCACAACTTTCTCATACAAACTACAAATAGAACGTATAATAGCTTCATGAAAAGCTAACACACTTTACTACACTCCCTTTAAATTTCATTGCAAAACAAGAACCTGTCCGTCTTTTATGGTCGGTCGAAGTCTCTGCTTCTTAATTTTAAAGGCAACAAACCTCACTCCACTCAAATTAGTACAACTTTTGCTTCACAACTCTAAATCAAGCAAGTGAGATCAATTTGAAAACTACACACCATGATACACAACACCTCTAAATTTCATTTCAAGATACTCCAAACTCACAATACAATGGGCCTCCAAACATCCGGGCCTTCCTAAACTCACAACGGGAGAGAAGATGAATAGTGTCCACCTCTTCCTCCACCTTATCTCTACTCTAACCACACAAACAAGTGGGGTCAGCCCCTAACTCACTCCCAAAGCTCTCACATCAATAATTGAGCCCTTATTTGACCCCACAACTATCTCTTTATCTTTATCTTAGAAAGAAAATTCACTTCAAGTTCACCTAGAAGGAAAACTATTTCACTAATTCCTTTCTATCTTTTCTTTCTCTATTTTCAACACCCAAAATGGAATCCACAAACAACTAACATAAAATAAATGTCTTCTCAAAGGTAAAAAACTAAAGTCTTCAAAGAAACTTCACTCCATCTTCAAGAACTTGAGAATTCACTTGATGGTAGTAGCAATAAACTCAATACGATCTGCCTTTGTCAAGGGATTGACCGGCCCCTCTAACCATCATTGGTGACCGCGACTCCCTTTAATAGGCCTGACCATACAATAGTATTGATTGTCGTTAGGACCTTCAAAACTCCCTTCGAATGTCACTTTTTGGGTACCAGGTTCAACACATCCAACCTGCAACAAAATCACTAGTGCTCGAGCTCCACGTTGTAGGTTCCCGTGCCATCGTTGCTCCACGCGGGGTTGCTTTGGCGGTCAAGAAGGCCCAGATTCATCTTGAGGACGCTTGTGCGATAATAAAAGACCTAGTGGCTGAAGAGGTTGAGCCGGTAGTTGAGATAACGAAAACTCAAACTCCGATTCTGGTAGAGGCTCCTCATTCTGAGACTCAGAAAAAACCCTCCAATTCGACATACTGAAATCTATAACAAACAATAAAGAAAACTACTTCAAGTTTGGTGGCATTCTAAGATGGTAACCTATTCTTATATAGATGGCTCATGTCATCATGAGAAGGCGTCATCTTGAAGCTACCAAGGATGATGTCATCTTTATTTTTATATTATTAAAACCAAATCTATGGAAATAATGTATCACCATGCATTTTTACACTATGTATGCATCTACAATGCGACAACGCCTTGTTGGCATACTATGGCTAATTATGGGTATTTATACCCCTCAACTTATATGACTGCCAATATGACTGATGTTTGAAGCGATTGCTTCTAAACGACTGCAGTCAGTCATATTCCGAGTCATGTATAGTGATTTTTGCGCAAATCATATTTTTTGATTTTATGACTCACTGCAGTCGTTTTTTGCAGTCATAAAACACTGCTTTTGTTGTAGTGAATATAAACAAGGGTGGGAAATCACACAACAATCGTCAAAGTCGGCACTCCCTGATCTTGCAAAACGTGGTGGCCATGGATGCAACCTTGGTAGCTCATATCCCAACTTCAACAATCACAGTTGTTATTGAACCTCTATCTTCTGCCTTGCAAGAACTTTGTTTTTTTGTCTAGCGGCATCTTATTCTATCTCCATTGTATTGTTCTCATCTGTTGCCTTGGATTGGTCCTGTTGACCTTTTTCAAACATCTCCGTGAAGGTCTGCACTCTGCACCATATCTACATGCAAGTGGAAGCTTCGCAGCAGTGGGACAACGCTTGGCAAGCTTTTGAAACAAACTTCTGGAGTATCAACCATCTGAGCTCTTAACATTGCCAGATTTGCTTCAATTTGTGCGAGTTTAGCAGAGGCACCGTCACGCAGCTGCTGTCAATCCGTCAGCTGGGTAGTACATTGTAGGAGCTCTTGGCCACAGCGTTCTCTTTTCTTGGAGTGTGTCTTCATTCCAACATCAAAAGCGGCCAAGTCATTTTCCAATTCAACGAACAAGTCAATCCAATCCAAAATCAGGTCGTTGGTAGTTGCTCTATCTCTAACGGCAGTAGAGGGCATTTCAACGAGTGGCAACTTATCGTCCAAATTGCCGACCTCCTGCTTGCAAGGATCAATTGTGTCCAAAGTCTGTTCTCTCCCACTTTCACTAACCCCACCCCTTAAAGATTTCTTGGCTTCTACTCTCTGTCACTAGAAGAAACTTGCGTTTTTTCTAACATGCAAATGAACATGGTTATGTGTTTAGTTTAACGTCAAGCATATCTACTGTGGATGTCTAGGAAAATCCGTCAAGATTGACAGGACAAAAACACAAAGAATTTGAAAAAACATGCCGTGTTTTTAAAGCGACGTCACAACAAACATGGTCAAAAAAGGAGATGGAAGTGTGCCATGTGGCAGCCACGTAAGCACCACGTATGCAGGCGGGCAGTGCCCCATGGAATTTCTTAAACCTAACCTGATAATGATGTGGCACCTGACGTCATACCGTTTGAAAAAATTAATATTGTTTTCAACAACGTCAATGTAGATGTCAAAGAATTTGAATGGGTTTTTTTGCGATGTCCACTTAGACATCTAAACATTTTTTTAAACGTTAGCTTAGACATACACTATACACAATACAAAAAAAGATATATAAAATACACCATATAGAATACATTGTACATCATACACAATACAAAATAGGCCATACACAATATATTATACACTATATACAATACTTTACATCATACATTATATACCATACATAATATGCAATATACTATACATCATACACAATATGTCATACCAGGGTTGTCATACCGGACGGACGTCCGGTTTGCCCGTCCGTCCGGTTCGCCCGTCCGATGTGGTCAACACTAAAGTTGACTTTTTTTAACCCTTAAAGGACCGTCACTATGTTTTCACCAAAAACTCTCTAAAACTGTCATTTCTAGTACAACTACCAAAATTTTGATTAAAATTTTTTTGACGTATCTAACCGTAGGATGTTGTATTATATAGTATCAAAAACTTGTGGTAAAAATTTCAGACATTTCCACCGGGTGGATTGCAAGATATAAGCATTCAAAATTTGAAATTAACAAAAATCATTTTTTTGACCCTGCGAAAAGCAGGGCAGCTGCACTTCACAAGCTCACATTTCTATGAAAAAATGACCTAAATGGTGGTGCTTCTTTGGATTTGTTTTCCTAGACAAGTTGGCCACATGCTTGAAAAATTTCAGATCATTTGGAATAGTACAACATATAGGAAAAAAATAGTATGTAGGTAGTACTAGAGAATGATTAAAAATACTAAATTATTTACAATTTAAATATGGAATTGAAAATTTACAATTACAATGGTCGAAATGTTGTAATAATGTATGTACATCCTATAATTTTATTTTTGTCCAAAAATATTGAAAATTGGATAAGATAAAGGATGTCAAAGTTTATTTTAGAGCATGAAATCCAAAACTGCCCGCAAACAGAAAATCCTCATAATTTTGACTCATTGATCAAAACGGAATGATTCTAAGCTTTTTGTGTATATCAAACTCTAGAAAATCAATTCAAACATAATTAGTTGTTTGCTACTTTGTTTACTACACATTCATAAATTCACAGAAGTCATACAATATTACAATTGTCATGATGGAAGAAAGACCAAATTGCATATTACAAGATTTTCACCATATGTCCGTATCTTTATGTATGAAATTTGTAGCAACCGTGAAATACACATGCTTGATGCTCTTCTAAGCAAAAATGTGTCATCATGTCATCATGTATCTAAGCAATAATGTATCATCATGTTTTGCATTTGAGAGTAGAAATGGGAGTTCATTATATATTTATATGCTTATGAGGTGGTACTGTGGTAGGATCACTAGGATGTACAACAACGCACATGAGAATGATGAGGTATATAAATTAAAATTAGTACTCAAGAGTTCCATTCCCGAGGGGAACACTTACGATTTTTAGAAAACTACGTGAGTTAAAAGATAGGGTTCATTTAATTCAAAGGGGGCAAATTTTATATAATTTGTAGAGCTACTATAAGGTTCATGAAATGCTACACACTCTAATATATATAAATTAGGGTATGTAAAAACATCATATAATAGGAATTTTTATTAATAAGTTAGCCTTGACAAATAGAAGTCATGCAAATTTTCATAATATGATGAGTATAGATGTAGACAAATAATTTCATATGGGTGATAAAATGGACATATTCAAGAAAATCTATGATGAAAGGCGGTCCACTAAAATTGTGCCATGGTACTTGTAGTGTTATATAAAAACAAACTAAATGTAAATGTAAGACATCAACTAAAAGTGAAAAAATTGTCACATTGTATGAATAGGAAGATTTACCTTTGTGGGTTCAACAAACTGAAAATTGTACAATATGAAGATAGAATTTATAGTTCATTTAACTCTAAGCTTTGAAGCCATAAGGTAGCAACGCCCATAACCATTAGTGTACCCATACTTCGATAGTAGAGTTCCCTTAAAGTGTCTCCAAATGTACTTTGAAACCGTGCCAATTCTTAATTGTCGTTGGTAGGCTCTGATTTTTTTAGATTTTGGAACTACAATCAAGGCAACTTTAGTAGAGTGTGGTTTAGGGTGCCTTAGTGAGTTCTACTTTGAAAATTCACAGAAATTAGATGCCTTATCCAAAAATTCTAATTCTTTTTTTGAAAATTCATGATTTTCAGTTGCTAATACTAAAAAAATATTTTTTCTAAGAAAAAGTGCCTCCAACTATGTTGAATTGCTTAATTTGACGGTTATGGGTGTTGCTACCTTATGTGTTAATCACACTCATATTGAATGAGATTTTCATGGAATAGTTTCATTAGGAATTCTAAAGTGTTCAATGTTATTAACCCCTAAAGACTACAGGGTGTTTTGGAAGAGGAAGAATCCAAAATTGCTAATTTTGATGCATTGTCTAAAATAAAAAATTATTTGAAAAAAATCCAATTGTATAAAAGTGTATTATGTAGTTATAACAACGTGTAGAAACAATTTCAGCCCATTTGACCATGTGGAATTGTGGATTGAAAGATTATAATGTTTGAAGTTAGAAAAAAAATCTTTATTTTCATTCTTGCAAACTAGGATCAACAAACTTCAAGCCCTCTTAGAGTAAAATATTTGGTCTACACAAAAATGAGGATTTTGACTATTCATAAATATATGATGTTGGATTCACTCATAAAAAATCTGAATCAACTTGCAATGCAAAGAGGTTAAATGCATTGGCAATACACTAGTCTTTTTTTGATGATTTCTTGTGCAAAGAGATATTTTTTAATTTGGAATCCAAATGGTTAAAAATTAGAGACAAATATTTAGAATATTTGGGAAAAATTTCAAAAACTTTGACTTCACATATTGCAAGATAATAGGGCTTGAGGTTAGAAGAAAAGGTTATTTTTCTTGAAGCCACCCTAACATAGCTAATAAAGTTTGACTCCTTTGAGAATGTGATTTGAGAACTAAATTACTTTTGATAATTGTATGCCATATTTTATTAGTAACGTAAATGCCAAATTTCAATAGTTGATGAGATTTTTTGCAAAAGACGCCCCAAAGATGTTCAAATTGCAAGGCTACCAAAAAAATTTAGGGCAAAAAGAAATTGTATTTCCACTAAGAAGATACATGTTCACATCTTGTGTCCAAATTTTATGAACATTTGACCAAAATTGACTTCATAGGGACCTACCTAAAGTTTCAATTGTTCATTCAATGGACAATTGGCCTTTATGGGTTAAAAATTGCCACTTGAATTCAATTGATTATTGTTAATTTCACAATGTCTACCCCATATATAGTTGCAGTAGATGGAAGAGAAAATTTGTGAAGAAAGGTGGGGGTGGGAGAAAATTGGACATTTAAATTTTATATGTAAGATAGATCCATTTAAAAACTTGCATGAATGAATTTATAAAAACTATAAGGTATTGGAAATATGCCCTTTTTAGCTTTTTATGTAAAAATACGGTCATCTTAAATGCAATAATTAAGGTAAATAGCCCCACATAAAATACCCTCTTAACTCATGTGTATACCTTAAATTACAAGGAGTGATCCCCCCAAATTTCAAAACTTTGTTTCCTTTCCAAATCCTTGTAGCCTCTATTTTCAAAAATAACCCTTAAACTACATTTGAATACATTGTAATACATTAATGATGTGAATTCAAAACCCTTGTAGATCCAATTATCAAAAGTAATTGAGAAGTATTAGAACTCTACAAAATATAACTTGTGTTTCATTTTCTTAGGGAACTCCAAACCGTTTTAGTTTCTATTTGGAGAACTCTAAAATTCATCCTTTAAGTCTTCAACTTGAATTTTAAAAAATGTGTACCTTGTTTTCCGTTACGAATCCAAAAACTTCTAGCATCTAATTATATTTGTTTTCTTGAAAGTGTGCAAGTTAGTTTTAATTTTCTAGAAATCTCATTTTTTGGGTGTGGGGACTATTTCTCAAGTCCTTGGAGAAGCGAAGAAGGACAAGGGCGACACATGAAAGGAGACACATCCTTCCATGAATTGTCTTTCAACTCAAAAAGTGGTTGGACCTCTTAATACAACCATTGACTTCAAGATATTCCCCGGGCTCAAATTAATGGTTGACTACATTAATTGGTTTCCCACTTTCCCTCTCTCCATGGGAAGGAAGAATCCCATGCCAATTTCAAATCTGAAGGTCAATTTCACTCCCCCCATCGTTGGTGGACGGAATTCTTGCATATTTTTTCCTCCAAGGGTCAGGGCGCGGACGTGTGGATAGGGGCGTGGACGTGTGGCAAGGGCATGGACGTCCCGACAGGGCGTGGACACCTAAGCGGGGACGTCCGGGCGCGGACATCCACTCAAAATTCCAATTTTAAAGCAAGTCTTCAACTCCCTCCTTCAACTCCCTCCAAGCCAATTTTGAACTCTCTCCAAGCCAATTTTGAACTCCCTCCAAGCCAAATTTGAACTCCCTCCAAAGGTTTGAAGATTCCATGCCCAAAATAATTAAATAAACCGTTGACCATGAATTAAAAAATCACTTAATTAGTATTTCATTTCAATATTATCCACTCCTAAGTCCTAGACTTTAGAGTTTAGAGTTCTAGGATCCCATTACACAAATTAAAGGGTGGAGTCCAATGATTGAATATTTGAAATCGTAAACAATTTGAGTAATGCTTCATTTCATTCCCAAAGACCCAAACCGCTTTGCTATCCTCATACGCAAAATAAACCATTGCCCTTGAATTAAAAAATCACTTAACTAGTATTTCATTTCAATATTATCCCTTCCTAAGTCTTAGACTTTAGAGTTTAGAGTTTTAGGATCCCATTACACAAATTAAAGGGTGGAGTCCAATGATTGAATATTTGAAATCGTAAACAATTTGAGTAATGCTTCATTTCATTCCCAAAGACCCAAACCACTTTGCTATCCTCATACGCAAAATAAACCATTGCCCTTGAATTAAAAAATCACTTAACTAGTATTTCATTTCAATATTATCCCTTCCTAAGTCTTAGACTTTAGAGTTTAGAGTTTTAGGATCCCATTACACAAATTAAAGGGTGGAGTCCAATGATTGAATATTTGAAATCGTAAACAATTTGAGTAATGCTTCATTTCATTCCCAAAGACCCAAACCACTTTGCTATCCCCATAAGCAAAATAAACCATTGCCCTTGAATTAAAAAATCACTTAACTAGTATTTCATTTTAATATTATCCACTCCTAAGTCCTAGACTATAGAGTTTAGAGTTCTAGGATCCCATTACACAAATTAAAGGGTGGAGTCCAATGATTGAATATTTGAAATCGTAAACAATTTGAGTAACGCTTCATTTCATTCCCAAAGACCCAAACCGCTTTGCTATCCTCATACGCAAAATAAACCATTGCCCTTGAATTAAAAAATCACTTAACTAGTATTTCATTTCAATATTATCCCCTCCTAAGTCTTAGACTTTAGAGTTTAGAGTTTTAGGATCCCATTACACAAATTAAAGGATGGAGTCCAATGATTGAATATTTGAAATCGTAAACAATTTGGGTAATGTTTCATTTCATTCCCAAAGACCTAAACCACTTTGCTATCCTCATACGCAAAATAAACCATTGCCCTTGAATTAAAAAATCACTTAACTAGTATTTCATTTCAATATTATCCCCTCCTAAGTCTTAGACTTTAGAGTTTAGAGTTTTAGGATCCTATTACACAAATTAAAGGGTGGAGTCCAATGATTGAATATTTGAAATCGTAAACAATTTGGGTAATGTTTCATTTCATTCCCAAAGACCCAAACCGCTTTGCTATCCCCATATACAAAATAAACCATTGCCCTTGAATTAAAAAATCACTTAACTTGTATTTCATTTCAATACCGACCCCTTTTATTTTTCCCATGACAAGAATTTGTTGTTAAAGTCTTCAAGACCTAAATCCTTGTAGCCTTTTTTTCCAGAAAAAAACCCTTCAAGCATATTTAAAAGCATTATAATTTGTATTTGATTTAAATCTGAAAGCTTGTAGCTTCGTATTGAAAAAATGAAGACTTAAACCAAAAGCTTGAAAAGTATACGTTGGTAATGGTTTGATTTGTAAACTTTGAATCCAAAATCACAAATACCTTTTCTTTAGAAGCATAAAATATAAACCCTTAAACTCAAATTTAAACAAATATGTACCTTGACTTTCATTAGGACTCCAAACCCTTTGGGATTTTTTTCACACAAATTTTGTACTTCTTGTTTAGAAGTTCAATTTCATTTTCTAATTTTTTTTTGGTTTCCAACTTTACATGGGTCCTACTTCTCAAGTGCTTGATGAAGGCAAGAACTTGAAGTCCGGCCTCAAGAAGGGAGTGACATGCTTCAATACGTTGTCTTTGAACTCAAAAAGTGGTTGGACCTCTTAATGTAGCCATTGACTTGAAGATATTCCCCGTGCTCAAATTAAAGGCTGACTACATTAATTGGTTCTCCTTCCTCTATGGGAAGGAAGAATCCCATGACTAAATTCATACCAAAGTTTAGTGTGGGACCTTCGTTCCCTGCCGTCCGGGAACGTGACAAGGTCGGGGCGGGGACGCAAAGGGGCCAGGCAGGGACGCGAAGGGGCCGGGCGGGGACGCGAAGGGGCGGGCGGGGACGTGAAGGGGACGGGTGGGGACGTGTAGGAATGATGTGACGTTTGCGCCTTGCCGTCCGCGCCCCGGTAGACTAAAACTGCCCTTTGTTGATGTCCCCACCCTTGACGGAAACGTTCGCACTTTGATTTCAGTGTTGGAAAATTTCAAAAATGAAAGGTGTCCGAAGCGTCCGGACCGTCCGTCCGTCCGGTCCGATCACTCCGACCCGTCCGGTATGACAACCCTGTGTCATACATTATACACCATATATAATACGCAATATATTATACAACATACACAATATACCGTATTGGCAATTATGTCAAATGGCCTAATAAGCCACTTATTATAAGTATATTGACATGACAAGACAAGATACTTATACAAGTGTGGTGATAGGAGCAAAGACAAAGCATTTGGGATATGTGAAACTTAGAGATTGTATTTTATGAGAAAACATTGGACATTTCAATTGACGCATTAGTTGACATTGCAAAAAATATGTAGACATCCTCTAAGACGTCTCAGTTGATGTGCCAGTTGACATCGCAAAAAACATCTAGATGTTTTAGAAGATGTCTTAGTTGACGTTTTAGTTGATGTCTTCAAAAATAGTATTAATCTAAATTTTTTTAAGTATGCTTTCACCAAAAATGCTCCAAAACTGCCATTTCTAGGACAAGTACTAAAGTTTAGAGAAAAAACACATTTGTATACATGTAACCTTAGGATCTTGCAATACACTAATTTGAGAAGATGATGAAAATTCAAAAAATTTCATTGTGTAGATTGTAAGATATTAGTGTTTGAATTGACAGAAATTCTTTAATTGACTTTCCAAAAAAATAGGAAGCTACACTTCACAAGGCGACATTTATATACAAAAATGCCCATATTGATGGTACTTCTTTGGATTCATTCTTCAAGGCAAGTTGGCTAGCTACATGCTTGAAAAATTTATGATCCTTTGGAATTGTACAACATATAAGAAAAAAATAGTAAATAGAAAAAAAATAATGATTGAAAATACTAAACTGTCAAGAATTTAGTTATAGAATTGAAAAATGTCAATTCCAATGATTGCAATGTTGCAATAAATAATCTACATCCTACAATTTTATTTTTTTACAAAAAAATTGAAAATTGAGTTAAATAATAGACTTCAAAGTTTATTTTAGAGTAACAAATCCATAATTGCTTGTAAACTAAAACTCCTCATAACTTTCAACTCATTGATCAAAATGAAATGATTAAAAGCTTTTTACGCATATATAAATCCAGAAAACCAATTTCAAATTTTTATTTTAGAAATTAAGAATTTTTTAAGAATTTTTTGAGTAGCCTGTTAAGCAATGAAAATTACATACCGTGTAGTCAAAAGTTATGAAAATTATTGTGCCTTAAAAGTACCCTTTGGCACATATTGTGTGAAAATTTCAAAGAAAATAAAAATAAAAATTCAATTCATAGTGAAGTGCCCAAAATCACAAAAATAGTGTTTGGGCATTTAGGGGTTAAAATTTTTGGACGGCATCAACGTGTACTAAAGTGGCATGCCACTTCAGCTTCATTGGATGCCATATTATTGAAATGCCACATCAGATACCATTTTCTTAAAACCATGCCATGTGGCTGCCCTTCCCATGTCTTTTTCATATGTAGTCAACATTTCACCTCAGCCCTCAATGGGATCACTCTTTGTAATTTAAGGTATACACTTGAGTTAAGAGGGTATTTTATGTGGGGCTATTTACCTTAATTATTGCATTTAAAATGACCGTATTTTTACATAAAAAGCTAAAAAGGGTATATTTTCAATACCCTATAGTTTTTATAAATTCATTCATGCAAGTTTTTGAATGGGTGTATCTTACATATAAAATTTAAGTGTCCAATTTTCTCCCACCCCCAACTTTCTTCACAAATTTTCTCTTCCATCTACTGCATCTATGTATGGGGTAGACATTGTGAAATCAACAATAATCAATTGAATTCAACTGGCAATTTTTAACCCATAAAGGCCAATTGTCCATTGAATGAACAATTGAAACTTTGGGTAGGTCCCTATGAAGTCAATTTTGGTCAAATGTTTATAAAATTTTGACACAAGATGTGAACATGTATTCTTTTAGTGGAAGTATAATTTTTTTCTACCCTAAATTGTTTTGGTAGCCCTTGCAATTTGGGCATCTTTGGGGCATCTTTTGCAAAAAATCTCATCAACTATTGAAATTTGGCATTTATGTTACTAATAATATATGGCATACAATTATCAAAAACAATTTAGTTCTCATTCTCAAAGGAGTCAAACTTTATTAGCTATATTAGGGTGGCTTCAAGAAAAAAACCTTTTCTTCTAACCTCAAGACCTATTATCTTGCAATATGTGAAGTCAAAGTTCTTGAATTTTTTTCCAAATATTCTAAATATTTGTCTCTAATTTTTAACCATTTGGATTCTAAATTAAAAAATATCTCATTGCACAAGAAATCATCAAAAAAAGACTAGTGTATTGCCAATGCATATAACCTTTTTGCATTACAAGTTGATTCAAATTTTTTATGAGTGAATCCAACAATCATCATAAATTTATGAATAGTCAAAATTTTCATTTTTGTGTAGACCAAATATTTTACTCTAAGAGGGTCTGAAGTCTATTGATCCTAGTTCGCAAGAATGAAAATAAAGATTTTCTTCTCACTTCAAACATTATAGTCTTTCAATCCACATGGTCAAACGGTCTGAAATTGTTTCTACATGTTGTTATAACTACATAATATACTTTTATACAATTGGATTTTTATAAAATAATTTTTTATTTTAGACAATGCATCAAAGTTAGCAATTTTGGATTCTTCCTCTTCTAAAACACCCTTTAGTCTTTAGTGGTTAATAACATTGAACACTTTAGAATTCCTAATGAAACTATCCCATGAAAATCTCATTCAATATGAGTGTGATTAACACATATGGCTTCAAAGCTTAGAGTTAAATGAACTATAAATTCTATCTTCATATTGTACAATTTTCAGTTTGTTGAACCCACTAAGGTAAACCTTCCTATTCATACAATGTGACAATTTTTCCATTTTTAGTTGATGTCTTATATTTACATTTAGTTTGTTTTTATATATACACTACAAGTACCATGGCACAATCTTAGTCGACCGCCTTTCATCGTAGATTTTCTTGAATATGTTCATTTTATCGTCTATATGAAATTATTTGTCCACATCTATACTCATCATATTACGAAAAATTTGAATGGCTTCTATTTGTCAAGGCTAACTTATTAATAAAAATTCCTATTATATGATGTTTTTACATACCCTAATTTATATATATTAGAGTATATAGCATTTCATAAATCCTATAGTAGCTCTACAAATTATATAAAATTTTCCCCTTTTGAATTAAATGAACCCTATCTTTTAACTCACATAGTTTTCTAAAAATTGTGAGTGTTCCCCCCGGGCCTCAGCCCCCAATAATTTTTAGAAACTTACCCACAGTCAAATTGTAAGCCCATGCGGCCATGCAAATCATTTCTACTCTATAAAATATAAATCTTATAAAAACAAATATCTATTGTGATTTTTCCTCTAAGGTGTATTGTTCTTGATGCTAATTTTGAAGAACCCTCAACAATAGAAAATGAAGATTTGCAGTGGACACCCTTGCACAAAATGTTGAATTGGAAAATCATAATCATTCATTATAAAAATCAAATGTCTGATGCTAAAACTACACTTCAAGAAGACATCATTCTTAAGAAAAAATTAATTAGAATGATGAGTAGTTTTAATAAGGATTTCATTCACTTCTAAGTTCTATCAATACCAAAATGTAGTGCCTTTTGCCGTTCTGCATTTCTGGTTTAAATGTTGTTAAAGTAATAGTAGAAGGTTAATACCTACTTTTACAATTGCCAACATGTATAGTGCAAGACATTGCAATCATTGTATGTCTGGCAAGACATTGACTGTCTGATTGTATGTCTAGCAAGACAATGTCTAATTGAACATATGAAGATTGTATGTCTAGCAGGACATTGCAATCATTGCATAGCGCAAAGTCATCATTTTGTTTCCAATATTCTTTGTTGTTTGGGAGAAGATATTAATAATAAATTTAGCAAAAAAAGAATTTTATTTGCAATGCAGTCAAAAAATGAATCTTCAAAAATTGACAATAAATTATGTTTTATTATGAAGTATTTGGGAATATAAAGACAAAGATTTACATATGAGTATATATACTATAATGCATTATACTAATTTTTTAGGATTTGTTAATACAATTTGTGTTATATTGGAAGTACAACAGAAAATGAAGTCATTATGCAGCTTTCCCATCTATGCATGCAAGGTTTTTGAGAAAAAATGCCAAAAAGATGCCCCTTCTTTGTATTTTTTACATGTGGTCAGCGTTTTACCTCAGCCCATAGTAAGTTTCAGTAACTTATCTGTAGTCAAACCGAAATCCTTTACCAACGTGGCAATTACTTGTTTCTCAAGACGTCAGGAGAAATGTGACTATATTTTTTGTGATGTTCTCTGAAATATGGACATCAGACAGGACAAAAGCTTGTTATGACCCTAATGTTGACGTGTTTCTTGCAACATCCAACTGAATTAAGCCTCCCATGGCCAAAGTCCCATTTCTTTGCTCATGTTTTAAAAAACATTCTTGTTTCATGCTAACATCCAAAAAAATAGGGGCTCTGATTACATGTAATTGCCTAAGCCGATCCCTCACAATTTACTCAGCAAAAACGCACCAATTGACTAGTACGTTGGGTTCCCTCTTCCACAATGCGAAACCACGAGCCTCAGCCTTGTTGATGGTGCAATTGTATGGGACCACTATTTGTTGGTGGCAAATCATCCACAACTGCTCCACCTCCTTGATAATTGCCTCGTCCTTGTGGTAGTTGTAGCAATAAAAGTTTTAAAAACTACAAAAAAAACTATACTACAAAAAAACAGGGCTTAGCGTGACAGCAGAGATTTTGCGACTGCATCATGACTTTACCTCCCTAATTGCACCATTGGGCTAATTCAAGCAGCGTTGCAGTCATTCTACAGTCGTGGTTTCCACTACCAGATGAACAGGGAATGCGTGATACACTTCATCCACAACGTTTCGTTCACAGGGGCGACGATGACGTGACGTGGCTGACTAAAACATGATTGGAGAAGGCGGAGTCGCGGATGAGTCGTGTGCATTCCATTTTTGCGACTTCAAGTGACTTTAAAGTGACTGCAAAATGACTTGAACAATTGCCAAGAATCATAGAGTTATCGTTTTCTTTTACTTCGAGATAAAGAAAAAGATGAACCTGTCTTTGCCATCTAGGGAGGACAGGGTAAGACCTGTTTTGGGTATGTTAGTGGCATATGACTGTAGTGCGACTAGCATGTTCTTTTTGCATATTACTAGAGGGGATGCAATAGGGGTATTTTTTGAATATGATATGGTTGTGTACCATGCTGCAAATAGATGATGGTCTGTCTTAGATGTGATGCGACTCCACCTTAAATGAATTAATTTAAAGAGAAAGAGAGTTGCGGGAACATCATTGTTCAAATAAAACACATTGATATTCAATTGACAAATAAACCAATACTCATTGATTTAGGATTTGATGAAGACCTGTACACCCTGTCAAATTTGCGGTTCGGCTGTTTACACACCTGATGTCAAGGTTTGCATTCATGAATTTGAGCTAAGGGTTTGTAGAAATGTGCCAATGTCTGAATGAATGCAAGTTACTTAAGATGTAGTGCTATCCTATTTTTAATTAATTAATTTTAAGGAGATTAAGGTATGCAAGCCTCATTGTTCAGATTCTAGACATTGAACATTAGTGGGAGAATGAAATAATTATCCTAGTCAACCTGGAATGGCGTGACTTGGACGCATTGCAATCGGACTCTCTTTGAATAACATGTGCTATGACTGTTGGGTTTAGTGTTTAAGGTGTTTCTACACCTTTTGTCCAGACTTACATTTTGCATTAGAGTGCAAGGTTTAGGAAAATGTGGCTGACATTGAGTCCAGAACTTCTAGCAATTGAATTGAGCATGAATGAAAAGAATTGAAGATGGCTCCTCTGATAATCCAATAAACGGAAAGACATTGAGGAGACAAGAGGTTGATGTTGCAATTGAAGGCGTAACTGTGGCTTGTCTGTGACTGTGGCTTATCTGTGACTACAATACAACTGTGAAGTAACTATTGAATGACTAGTACATGACTACACATTGGAGGGTGATTTGGATTGAACTACTATCATTTTGACGTCCTCTACTTTGGCAACCTGCCTGAACTCTACATGCACTTTTGGTTCTATTCCGTTCCACTTCTATAGACACAATGACTAGGGTCAGCAAACTATATGGTTACCATGACAAGGCATCGCGGCCCTTACAAGAAGTGTGTACCTAATACGTCCCCTGTGCAAATAAATTCTCTTCCATAGATAATTCAATGGCTCCGACTAGATTAGAAGTAGAGCTTAAACTAGATAGTCTTCGGGGAGCACTGAGCCCTACGGCCTCCCCAATAGTGGTGATGAAGGCATCTGTGCGGTTGACTACTTCCCACTTGGAATGGGTTTCTTTATGTAAGACCGATTTCCATCCAAATCTATATGCTGCATCATCCTTTGTATAAGTAGGGTTACTTTGTGTATCTTGTAGCTTCACTCTACTACTTTTTTGTGCTAACAAGTTTTTTTTACAAACAATTCAATTACACCTACTAAATTTATCAACTCCACCAAAATTGGCAATGTTTAAAGAAAAATCAACCTTATAGGCTCTAGAATGGATGGATTTGCACATTTGTTGGATTTTAACTCCCTATGCATGCATACAATTCCATTGTTAAGCCTACCCTTAAGAACCACATTGCAAAAAAAACTAGAAGAACATTACTAACAGTGATAGTGACCTTCTATAATTCTAATTCACTTGGAGCCAGTCACTACAAGGAAATGGGGGTAAATGTAACCATAGAAGAATGACTACTTGTTCGGAACGACTTGAATATGACTCGTGTTCCCTAATTGCACCAAGGGTTTGGAGTTGTCATCGTTAAAGTCAATTCAGAGTCACATTCGCGACTACAGGATGACGACTTAGCGGCAGGGAGTCTTCATCCACATTTTTACATCCAGAACGTGTTGTCTTTATCTAGTCCCGCAATGTGCTGAAAAACTTGTTTTTTCCACTTTAAATGCAAATATCTTGCAATCTATGCAATCAAAAAATCTGAAATTTTTTCCACACTTTTAAATACTAGTTGGGTGTAAGATCCTACAGTTAGATGTCAAAGAAAAAGGCCTTGCTCTTGTAGGGGTTAAAATGATGCACTCTTGGAGACTTATTTTTCTTTTGATTTTTTTCTCTATTTACTAATGTTTTTTTCAAAACAAACTAAAAAAATAAAGTTAGATTGACAATGCAAAGGCCTAAAACTAAAATTTAGGTGACATGTAGCACCTCTAAGAGATAGAAAAACAATTTTTGGTTCTAATTTTTATAGAACTAGGTTGATAACTTTCACAATGTCTATGTTTCATTCATTGGTTTTTGTTCACAACATTGTTAAACTTCCAAGTTGGACTTAATCAATTCCATTGTGAAGGCCATAGTCAAAAGTGAGTAAACTGTGTGATTGTATTTTGACTACAATTTACTCTAAGGTGACTACATAATGACTTCCGTGTCACTACTCTACTATTTTGATTGTGATTTACTCTAACACAACTACATAATGACTTCCACATCACTACTCTACTATTGCATCAACATTTTATAAATCTCACATGGTTTGTCTTGCCTCCTACCACCCCACTTGTATAAAAGGCTTGTTATTTGAATTCTTTGTATTCACACACTAAATGGCTTGAAAATCCATTTGACACATATGTAAAATATAGTGTATTGTGTATCATGTATTTGTATATGGTATATGATGTATGAATCATGTATATGGTGAATGATGTATGAATCATGTATTTGTATATGGTGTATGATGTATGGTGTTCGGTATATGGTGTACTCATTTTGTACATTTCACCACAACTCGAAAATAATCTTCAAACCTTTTAGATATTAGAAAATAATATTTACATTTTCTAGATTTTAGAATACAATCCTAGATTTTAAAAGAAAAATATTTAAATTTCCTAGATTTTAGAATATAATTTCTAGATTTCAAAAAATAATATTTACATTTCTTAGACTTTAGAATACAATCCTAGATTTTAGAAGAAAAATATTCACATTTCCTAGATTTCAGAATATAATCCTAGATTTCAAAAAATAATATTCAAATTTCCTAGATTTTAAAATATAATCCTAGATTTCAAAAAAGGATTAAAAAAAGGGATCATTTGTGACTATGAGATGACTTCAGAATGATTGGCCACGTGGCAACATAGGAGTCATTTCCTTAAACTTCTTTTTTCTTTACCACTTTGGAAGTTTCATCCAAAACCCCATCTAAGCTCACAATGGATGGTGATAATACTATGGCAGTCATTTATAAAAATGACTAGTCCACTATGACTCCAGGGGCTAAAATCACAATGCAGTCATTTTTGTCCACAATGACTCCTATGCAGTCATTCTTTGCAGTCATTTATACAGTGTTTTACTTGTAGTGAGTTATGACTTCTATGTGACTGCAACTAGTCAAGTGGAAGTTATGTTATAGTACTGCAATCAAATAACATGGAAATGACTACATTACATCTTCTACACTACTAGAGTAAAAAAAAATATTAAGAGAACATCCTCTTCAATCTTCTTCTCAAATTTGTCCACAACTTTTGATTTGAGGTTCAAAATCCAAAACAGATTTTTGGAGATGAAAGTGAGATTCATTTTTCAACTTTTATTAGTTCAAAGTTTTTTGAAAACAATTAATCTACTATTCCTAAATGATATCTAAAATATTACTAATAACACAATTTTTGTGTTTTACATGTCCCACATGGTTTGTCTTTCTTTCTATCACTCCACTTGTATAAAAGGTTTGTCATTTCAACTCTTCATATTCACACACTATGTGGCTTTGAAAGTCATGTGACATATTTGCCAAATATTATATATATATGGTATATTTTATATTGAGTATGGTGTATTGTATATGGTATATGATGTATTGTATATGGTATATATTGTATTGTATATGGTGTATAATGTATTGTATATGGTGTATATTGTGTTGTATATGGTGTATGATGTATTGTTGCAATATTTAAAATGTATTCATATGTGATTGTAGATTCATGCAATTGTCAATACATTTTTTTTGTACACATTGCCACAATTCCCAAACCCTAAATTTCAAACCTTAAATCCATATCACTTTAAAATGACTACATAATGACTTCTGATTTGCCTCTCCACGTCAGATTTGTAAAAGGCTATTGTAACTTTGAAATGATTGGTAAATGATTGCCTATGTGGAAGTCCATGTCAGATTATAGAGGGGTGCCTCGCAACTGTAGAATGACTGTGACGCGACTCTATTCAGAAAGTCCACGTCAGATTAGAAGGGGTCAAATGCAACTCAAAAATGACTTCAGCGCGACCGCATGTGCAATGTCCACATCAGATTTTGGAGGGTCAAGTGCTTGTCCACCTAGGTCAAAAAAGCACGCACTTTCCACATGGCAGCTGCCCTCCATCTTTCTGAAGGCGGTCTTTCTTTCTTTAACTCAACAAAGTCTCTTCTCATCCAAAGTTACATCCGTCCACATTCCTTTGGGTGATAATAAATCTGCAGTCATTCTTGTAAATGACTTGTCCAAAATGACCGCAGCGCCGCGGAGTCACATTTTCGTTTTGCGACTGCAACATGACTGTTTTGTAGTCATTTGGCGCAGTCATGCTAAGCCCTGTTTTTTGTAGTGAATTTTTGCCATTGCATGGCCCAAAGAACTTCTCCACCTCTGCCTCTGTAATGTCACGACCTATCTTCAGCCACTTCAGGGATGGACGTCTATTGCACAAGCCATAGAATTCCTCAAATTGCTTGTGAGTAATCAAGGTTGCATTCTCCAAATCAAGCAACACCATCGGTTCTTCTGCATACAACGGCGGTGCCCATTGACTGTCTACTTTCTTTGATTTTACTCTAACACCTTCTTCTTTGCCTTCATTCCACTCCACACACTCGTCCTCTCTACCACTCATAGCTGAAATTGCAATGAAATCAAACTGTGCACTACACTACTCAGTTGCCGAGCTCCAGAACCGCAATCATGAAAACCAATTCGTAACAAGTGTGCCCACCAGACAGGGAAGCCAAGCACGGCTGGGATTAAGCGCCTCATCCCTCCCGCGCCCCACTTTGAATCAATTCGTAAACCCGCTCATCCATCATTTTGAAAATCCATCAAGCCAGTTCATCCAAGTTTTCATTCATGAATAGGCATCGGGGGACATTTTGGACTTTTACTTTTGCCAAAAATGAGCCGTCCAATTGTGCATCTACCCTCTTGGAATGTTTGTCGAACATGTCATATTGTGACTAAGGTTTGTTGTGTCCAATGTTTTTTTGTCCACACACAAAGGTGATACTGTGAGTGAGGTTTGTCGCATCCAATATTTTTTTGTCCACACACAACCAGTCATCCTTGGAGAAGTGGCAATGGAGATCTAAGCCTCTGGAGACCTGAAGTATTAGGTGGTATACTACATCAGTGTTAGCAAAAGCCAAAATGAGGTGGTGGCAGAGTATGCCATGGACAACAAGTGAGACATGGTATGTGTTTTGATGTTCCGTGTGCATTCTACCAATATTTACTTTCAATGGTGGTATTCCATAGACTATGCTCTTTTTAATTTCAGCAGTCTCCGTTGAAATTCTTTGAAATGTGTATGAGCTATAGACGTTTTGGTAGTATAAGGAAATGAAATGACAAATGGGGGATTTCATATGCCTTTGTTATCAAATTTTCTAATGATTGTGGGAGCAATGAAGTTGCAAGTAGCCATAATGTGCACCTACGGAGCTAAAAATGAGCAATGTCAAAAAATTGACAGTAACTTCAGTGTGTGTATCACAACCCAAATGACACTTCACAGTACCAAACTATCTTTGGCAAACCTTCAGAACTTCACTTGGGTCACAAACTGCCTAACACTGTACATGCCAAGCACATACAGACACTAGAAGAAACCTACGTTTTTTGTGATGGCAACAAAAAACATGACATGTTTTTGCGGATAGGATGGCGTCACAAAGTTTGAACCAATGGGTGGCAAATTTCGATGGACATTGCAAAAAACATGTACATGTCCATGAAAAAACATGGGCATTATACAAAAAATAAATATGTTTTGCAAGACATCCAAAAAAATGTTGTCATATTTTTTGCGACATCCAAAACAATATGACAATGCCATGTTGGCAAAGTCAAACAATTTCACTACAAGTAAATTTCCAGGAGTTATTGGACATCCATGTAAAATGTTAACCCGATCTAAAAATCATAGGAGAAGGGTAGCTGCTTGGGAGTCTTCTAAAAAACCCTTCCATAAATGGATGATAAAGCTATTATTCACTATTTTTTAGTTAGGATTTCATGAAGCACAAAATCTGTTGGCATCTTTTCTATAAGCATATGTGTACATAAACATAATTATTGGAAATATGTCTAAATCCTTTAGAATTTCAAATGCCAAGTACGATGTACTACGCTTCACTTCCGATCTTGCGATTCCTGTGTATATGTTCTACTAGAAGCTTCAAAGTATGTGCAGACTTTTCAAATTATGTTCATATACATCAACAACTTATAGGAAGAAATGAACTCTTATTTTCATTGTATTCAAATTGTTTACAACAATTCCTCTATCCCTAATACAATACTACAATATTGATAGTTCATAAATGTATCATAGAAGTAATTTTTGTTAGAACATGTGATGCTCATCCAAACAAAAAGTCAAGCTCCACCTTCCACACAAGACATCCATTTACAAAAATGAAAGATTCCACTATATTTTTTAATTAGAAAGTGCAAAAAAATAATTCCTAGCATTTGTTTTTATTTCTATTCAATGGGGGGATTTTATTGCTCTACATCTACAAGAAGGGCTTCCATTGTCGTCACTTCTAGTGTTGGTCATTGATTGAATAAAGAATTTTTTTTCGAAAAAGCAACTATGTCATTTTTTCTTAAGAAAAACTATCCACAAATCAAGTCGAATATTAAGTATGTTTGAGCATAATCAATATCCATTTCATACCACAAGGGGACTATACAACCCATTTCACACCTAGATAAGCAACTCCCGTATTATATACCATTCATTATAAGTACTTATAATGCATTTTTCTTCAATCTCAATGAATGTAATTTGCTATAATGTAAAAATTGCTTGTAGCCCTTCCAACAAAAAATCCAAAATCGTATTCATATACATGAAAGATATATTCTTCAAAGACAATAGTAGTATAAA
The DNA here is from genome assembly GCA_947034895.1 of Rhytidiadelphus loreus. Taxonomy (NCBI): domain Eukaryota; kingdom Viridiplantae; phylum Streptophyta; class Bryopsida; order Hypnales; family Hylocomiaceae; genus Rhytidiadelphus; species Rhytidiadelphus loreus. The sequence goes on from OX344764.1 coordinate 19,694,938, forward strand.
AAAACTTATTACATGAATTTTTTTAATGCATGCATCATACCAAAATCTACCCAACTATTTGGTGTTCTCAAATAATTTAAAAAAGAAATAGAACATTACAAACAAATGTTAATTTCAATTGGAGGGAACTCCTTCCATGGATTTTTAAAAACTCCACATACTTCTTTTTATTCTTCATACATATATATATATTTTTAATATTTTTAATTTTTAATTTTAATTTTAATTTTAATTTTAAATATATAAGTCTATTTTTTCTACATTTCATCTTTTTTCTAATTGGTCCTCATGTACCTTCTTGATCAATCTAATTTCATATACTTTTCTATAGAAGTTGTCTTGTAATCCGTTCTAATGCCATTGACCCTTGCATATCATACAAGAGTTGCATCTCTAGAACTTTACATTCTTCTGTAAGACAAATTAGAAGTTTTTTCATACATTAAATGTCACAATTTTAGTACATTTTAGGTTCAATTACTTTTGTATAATACTTGCACTATCAATTGACATTGATGACTTCCATTTCATGTGCTCTTGCTATCTTTTAAAAAATTTCAAAGTATACAAAATCTCTTAAAAGAAATACATTTTTTCTCATTTGCTTTATACTCATAGATGGAGTTTGATACATAATACGAACAAAGGTGCAGACAGACTTTGGGGACATTGCAAGAAAAAAAAACTTATTTTTGTAGCATTTGCACAGTTCTCATAATTCTTTTGCTGAAATACTTCTTTACTAAGAAAACAATTTCAAAGAAACATGAGAAATATGTCTAATGTATACACCTTTACAAAAAAGATACCCTAGGAAGGAATAGCATAAAATAAAATTGTGAGTGGAAAAACTAAAAAAGTGCAAAATCTCATGAAGATAGATACTTTGACATTTTAATTTGTAAAAAGTAGAAAAAACAATTTTCAAGAATACTAAAAATAGGACATTTGAAAATAGTTCATGTTTTAGGGATTTTATAATTCAAATTGTATTAGAATCTTTTAAAATCTTCCAAAATCTATCAAAATCATTTGGAGTTTTCTATAGAGTATAAATTCAAAGTTTGAATTTTAATCAATTGAAATTTTTAATAGGTATAATTTGATTTTGAATGTGATTCAAATTCCAATGAAATTCAATATCTATGATGAAAGCTTAAAATTTCATCAAAATTTTAATAAAGTTCAACTCTAATTCAAAGTTAGGTTGAAATAACTTAACCCCTAAAGTTCCTTGACTATATTATCACCAAAAATGCTCAAAAACTATCATTTTTTATATAAGTACCAAATTTTTGAAAAAAAAATTCTTGACACATATAACTATATGATCTTGTAGTACGCTAGTTTGAGAAGATGTGCAAAAAATTTCAAAAATTTCAACCTTGTAGATTGCAAGATATAAGAGTTTGAAGTGATGAAATTCTTTTTTTTGCCCCTGCAAAAATCTGGGCAGATGCACTTCACAAGGTCAGATCATTATGAAAAAATGTCTAAAATGGTTGCAACTTCGTGGACTCATTCTTCAAGTTAAGTTGGCTACATACTTTAAGAAATTCAGATTTTTTGGAATTGTAAAACATATAGGAAAAAAATAGTAAGTAGAAAGATGTAGGGAATGATTCAAAATACTAAATTGTTAACAATTTATTTATGGAATTGAAAAAATGAAAATCCAATGGTTGTAATGTTGTAATTAAAAATCTACAACATTTGAGAAATTATGAAAAAGTTTATATATACTTCTACAACATTTGAGAATTTTTATTCTATTTTTTGAGACATTGACTAAGATGTCTACATGTTTTTTGAGATGTTTTCTTGGGACATCAAATCAAATGTCTCTAGAGACATTTTTGCAATGTCTATTGAGACATCCAAATGTTTTCATATACATCAAATGAGGCATTGCCGTGTTCATCTCATGTTCATCTTTGAAATTTTACTTTTAATACAAACTACACGTTCTACATATCCCACATGGTTTGTCATACTTCCTACCACCCCACTTCTATATAAGCTTGTGTTTTCATTTCAATATACTTACAATAAATTTCCAAATACAATGTATTTTGTATGGTGTATTGTATATGTTGTATAAATAATGTATGTTGTATAATGTATGTTATATTAGTAATGTATGTTTTATTTTGTATTGTGCAAGAAATATGGTGTATTGTGTATGAATGTAGTTGGTTATTTCAATTGATGTCTTAGAAAACATGCACATGTGGATGTTGTAGATTATGTCTTAAAAAACATGTGGATGTCTTGGTGGACATCCATTTAGAAAGGACATGCCATAGCATAAGGCACAATGTAAATGATTTAATTGTAAACATCAAAGGAAACATGTGCATGTCACAGAAGATGTCTTTTTGGACTTCAGATTGGACACAATACAATGAACACATCAAAATTTTGAACTACTACAAAGTTGACATGTGGTAGTGATGTCATGGCTAACGTCATCCAAAGAATGGATGAAAAAATAGCTTATGTGACATTCTCTGCCCTGTCATTGTTGAGGTGGCGCACATGTGGTAGCCATGTGGCAACTTCTTAATATTTTAAAAGACCATGTTTTCTAAGACATCTTCCTAAATCTTCTTAAAATCTTATCACGTTTTCTGTAATTTTGCATGTTTTTGGGCTTGTCAATCTTGACACATTTTTTTTTATATCCAAGTGGACACGGCTAATGTCTAAAAGAACATAAGTACCATGTTATAGGCTTGTCACAAAAAACATGGGGTTCTTCTAGTGAGAGTTAGTCTTCATTTCCAATTCATTTTGTTAAGTCCCAATCACCAGGACTACTAACATGGACTCCACTCGTGACACCCGGCATGTCACTTGGTAACATGGGGCGGAACTTTCATCTCAATGTATAAGGACTCATGGTGGCACTACTCACCACGGTCCTAACCGCCCTTGAGTGTCACCCCACTCCATGCTAGCCCATCTTGCATTTGCTAATTTTCCCCAATAAGGCTAACCGGGACTTACAACTCAGGACACATCAAGTGTGGCCTAGCAAGGTGTGGGACTCCATCCAACCGGTGCCCCAAGACACCCTCAAGTGTCCCATGGTGCCTTGGACCGGTGGTGAAGTCACATTACCAACCTTGAGTTTACCGGAACTTACGAAGGCTCCAAGCGAGAGTGAGGAGGGAGACCAACCCCTCCTATAGTACTTTCTGTGGCATTTGGCAGACCCCCCCCCTTGTGGGTCGAAGGTACACCCCAAACCCACTTGGGCTTTGAAAGACCACCCATTTCTAACTCGAAATGGCCAAGTTTCATCACCGTTTGGAGTCCCGAACTTTCAAACGGCGTAAATTTGCGGTTAGAGCTCTAAACATCACATACAAGACATTTTAGATATCTACAAGATGAGTAGATGCCAATGGACTCTTCAATCGTCCCATTTGGACAAATTCTCACAAAGTTATGGCCTTCCAAAGATTTGGGTTCATTGGGGGAGGCGTCACCCTTTCACCACGGCCCTTCTCTTGGCCATAACTTTTGGCTCATAGCTTAGAACCTCGTAATGCTAGTCATTCTAGCTTCCTTGTGTTCATAACTTTCCAATGATATGCTACATGCCATACTTCCTTGAGGGAATCATTGAAAACCCTCACTCCTAGCCCGTAAGTGTCCCGGTCGCCACCGGGACATAGTCAACTTTGAACGTCCATAACTTCTAGCTCACAACTCCAAATCATGCGTTCTAAAGACGGTTGGATGCGTATTCTCAAGGGCTTTCCAAGAATGTAAGACACTCTACCATATCTTACAAATCCAGGGCGTTATTTCTCTGTTAGATCAGGAGTCTTTCAAAACTCCCTTTTTAGTCTATTACAAGGCTTGGAGAGTCACCCCAAGGTCCTCCTTGCTCACCAAGACACTTTGGGCACCCCAAGGAGAGATAGGGGCATGACAGTGTGCCAATGAGGTACTTGCTTTCAATTGGCGGCTTCCATGTAGTTGGGGTGAAGTGTACAGAGTATGGGGATGTGTGGAAGCCCTCTTCAGGAAGGACGGAAGGAAAGCATGCAAACAATGCAAATTAGTCTACAAATGAATGCATGTATTGCATGTCTAATACCTTCTTTTAAGCTTGCTCCAGTGAAATAGTGTTAATCATTAATGTTTTTTTCTCCCTTAACAAATGACATAGAAGCGTTGATTTGAGTAACAACATTGAGCTCCAATGCAGTGTCAACAAATGATATTTCCCTATGCAATTGGATTGAGTCTGTAATTTCTTTTAGTGCGCACAATGCGAAGGAGAAGTGGAACAACTCAGCTAATGAGGATGAGTCCATCACGTCACGTGCTAATGTCGTGTAATTGAAGATGTCATTGACGTAGATTGGAGTAGTACATTATGTTGTTGTAGAGCAGTTTAGCACTTCCAACAAGTATGGAATATGGTACATTGTCAATGAATGTGACATGAAGTAAAGTAGCCTTATAGTTGAATCCAACAGTTCCAATATATTCTACTTCTTTTTGCACCAAGAGTGTCCAATGGGATAGACGCATTGTCATTCCTTGGAATTGAAGAAATAAATGGAATTCGCTCATTTGGAATTATGAATGTTCTGGATTTTCTGTAGCTTTTGATTCCATGTCACAATGTTTACAGATGTAAGTGCCAATGTAGAAGAAGCTTTGTTTTTTTATAATCGGGATATAAGGCAGCGTAGCCTTCATCATATATGAATGCATCCAAAACTTTTGTCATTGTAAGAATGCTATGAACTTTGTAGGCATTTTCTACACTATATTTCCGTATTGGAAAACTAGTGTTGAGCACTAAGGTACTCTGAGGAGGATGTCCGCACTATAGGAAGGGAGTTGGAAACTGATGAATAGTTACAAATTTCAAGATCTTATGTACTAGAAGTCTTCCGTGTAAATGGATGCATGATAACATGGCCACACTTAGCCACAGCATAACACATGTTACACTCCCATTTTCAGATGCCATGCAAATTCACATGCCGTCAAGTAAAAAGTATACAAATCAATACAATTATAACAACTAATCCCTATTGTCAACTACCTTGGACAACGCGACCAAATCAACAAAACAAACCAACTGTTTCCAGTTGGATTTTTGTTGATTTGGTACTCGATTTTTCTTGTAGTGTACTAGAGGTCATAGTAGTGGTGCTAAGGTGAAAGGAGATAGTGACTACTAGCCTTAGAAATTAAAGGGATGTAAAATTAGTTATTCAAGTGTTCATGAGACATTGGTATATGAAAGCATGTAATGGCAATTGATTATTTGAACCTTTCATTGTAATACAAGTGAACTTAATGATGTTAATAATACCATCAAGGTTTTTTGTTTTTCAATACTCAAGCACTATCCACTAAAATTACATTGTGTGTATCATTTTTTGCATGAAGCAGTACATACTAAAATGTAATAATATAATGCAACAAATTTGGCTTCATGTATTGTATTTTTTTATAATTTTGAAAATGAAGAGAGTAACGACTAATGAGGTTGAGTGTGCATTTTACACCGTTTTCAAGGAGAATTAGCAAAAGTCGATTACAACTTTAGAGGTTCCTAAAGAAAAAGCCCAAAAGCCAAAAATCACTCAAAAAAATTCCTACAGGGCTACAAGGGGTTGCATTTCCGTCTACCCGCTCCCGCCCGTCCGTGCCACCCGTCCGTCCACCCGTCCACCCGTCCAACGGATGCCATCCGATGGACGCCGTCCACATCGTTTGTGCGTCTCAAAAATTTGAACGTCTGGACATCCAAACATCCGAATTTGGGACGTGATTTGCCCTTGGACGTTGAAATTCGTCAACCTTGCTTGTAGTTATCAACTAGAAAGGTTTGCAAGTTTGGTGGTGAAGCGCCACATGAGCTTGGAGTAGATCTCATATTGTTTGACTGCCAAGAGAATTTTCCCGTTCTAGGGGTGTTTTCTTTAGGAACACATGTGCCTAAATGGAATGTAGACAAGGAATACGAGGCTATTCAATAGGCTTTTTATTTTGCAAAGTTGCATTTAAAAGATCATAGGTGTATTGTGGTATTTCATTTATGGAGCACAAACGCAAAAGGTGTCATTGCTGGGCTATGTGAAGTGTATTCTATTGTGAAGAAAAAGGAGTGGTTGGAAATCAACTGTATGCACTTAACTTCAGGCATAGACCCTTCAAACACAGTAGGTTTCTGTCATGAATTTTATATTTTATAAGGATTTTGCAGTGTATATAGTATTATTCATTTTTTATGTGTTTTTTATTCAATGTTGGCAGACAATGAAGTTTCAGATTACACTCTTGGTGAAAGACCTCGGTAAGGGAGTGAAATCGGGCTTTTCTTTTAAGCAAACACAATCCATGAGGAAGGCTAAAGTGGATCTTCAACGTGGCGACACATTGATAAACTATACCATTGAAAATACAATGTTGATTAATGATCAAATTCCATGGCGTGGGCCGCAAGAGAAGGATGCAAAAATTTTCTAGTTCTTCATTGAAGAGACAACCATTGAAGGGGATGTAATTCTTGACTGCACAGCAGCTACTAGTGAGTTTTCAATTATATTATTCTATATATGGTCAATTTTGTTAAAATGGCAGTATTCCACATGCCATTTTAATGGAATATCTTCTACAAATGGAGAATAAGTGTGCCATGATAGGGTCATACATGTGCCAATTTTATGCCTAGCACATTCAAATCACTCCTAGTTCACGCATTTCCACTCCCCTCGGATAATCTTTCCATTGTTTTCATTCTTTTAGTGGTTTCATTTTGTACCATTTTAATGGAATACCGCCATTTTAACAAAATTGATCATATATACAAATTGTATTCAGATATAAATCATGTACTTCATCAATTGTATGTTGTTTGTAATAGGTGCATCAATAACAGCTTGTCGCGGAACAGGGCATCATATAATGGCTTTGGAGGAAGACAAAAACATCTTTAACGTTGTTTTGTTATCCATGAAAAAGACCACTCCGGTCATGGTAACGACAGAACCGCATGTGGGAGCTGCATCATCTCAAGATCCAGATTGACATGAACATCGTAGTTCACAAATTTCTCGGAAGACTAAACCTTGTAAGTAAGTTTCCATACATTTCAATTTATATTCGTATACAATTATATATGTTTCATAATTTTAACATACTTTCATGTGTTTGTGTAGCCATCAGAAGTTGATGTTGGCATATGCTACACGACAGAAACAAAGGCTTCTTTTGAGTCCAGACAAGTCTTTTGATTTGCCAATTTATGTAGAGCAGTTGACATCAACTTTTGTAGAGTTTGGTTCCTCTAAGCCAAAAAAACGTAGACCTAATTATGCTTTGAATGTTTCAGAGTTCGTAGATGTTAGTGCATCTAAAAGTAGAGACACTACAAGAAAAACACTATATAAATGACTGCAAAGAATGACTGCATAGGAGTCATTGTGGACAAAAATGACTGCACTGTGATTTTAGCCCCTGGAGTCATAGTGGACTAGTCATTTTTATAAATGACTGCCATAGTATTATCACCATCCATTGTGAGCTTAGATGGGGTTTTGGATGAAACTTCCAAAGTGGTAAAGAAAAAAGAAGTTTAAGGAAATGACTCCTATGTTGCCACGTGGCCAGTCATTCTGAAGTCATCTCATAGTCACAAATGATCCCTTTTTTTAATCCTTTTTTGAAATCTAGGATTATATTTTAAAATCTAGGAAATTTGAATATTATTTTTTGAAATCTAGGATTATATTCTGAAATCTAGGAAATGTGAATATTTTTCTTCTAAAATCTAGGATTGTATTCTAAAGTCTAAGAAATGTAAATATTATTTTTTGAAATCTAGAATTATATTCTAAAATCTAGGAAATTTAAATATTTTTCTTCTGAAATCTAGGATTGTATTCTAAAATCTAGAAAATGTGAATATTATTTTCTAATATCTAAAAGGTTTGAAGATTGTTTTTGAGTTGTGGTGAAATGTGCAAAATGAGTACACCATATACAAAATACCATATACAAATACATGATACACAATACACTATATTTTGCATATGTGTCAAATGGATTTTCAAGCCATTTAGTGTGTGAATACAAAGAGTTCAAATAACAAGCCTTTTATACAAATGAGGTAGTAGGAGGCAAGACAAACCATGTGGGATTTGTAAAATGTTGATGCAATAGTAGAGTAGTGATGTGGAAGTCATTATGTAGTTGTATTAGAGTAAATCACAATCAAAATAGTAGAGTAGTGACACGGAAGTCATTATGTAGTCACCTTAGAGTAAATTGTAGTTAAAATACAATCACATAGTTTACTCACTTTTGACTATGGCCTTCACAATGGAATTGAATAAGTCCAAATTGGAAGTTTAACAATGTTGTGAACAAAAACCAATGGATAAAACATAGACATTGTGAAAGTTATCAACCTAGTTCTATAAAAATTAGAACCAAAAATTGTTTTTCTATCTCTTAGAAGTGCTAAATGTCATCTAAATTTTAGTTTTAGGCCTATGCATTGTCAATCTAACTTTATTTTTTTAGTTTGTTTTGAAAAAAACATTAGTAAATAGAGAAAAAAATCAAAAGAAAAATAAGTCTCCAAGAATGTATCATTTTAACCCCTACAGGAGCAAGGCCTTTTTTCTACCAAAGAAACACTGAAAACTGTCATTTCTGTAGCAAAGAGTAAAAAGAATTTAAAATGTTTTTCTTTGACATCTAACCGAAGGATCTTACACCCAACTAGTATTTAAAAGTGTGGAAAAAATTTCAGAATTTTTGATCGCATAGATTGCAAGATATTTGCATTTAAAGTGGAAAAAACAAGTTTTTCAGCACATTGCGGGACTAGATAAAGACAACACGTTCTGGATGTAAAAATGTGGATGAAGACTCCTTGCCACTAAGTCGTCATCATGTAGTCGCGAATGTGACTCTGAATTGACTGTAACGATGACAACCCCAAACCCTTGGTGCAATTAGGGAACACGAGTCATATTCAAGTCGTTCCGGACAAGTAGTCATTCTTCTATGGTTACATTTACCCCCATTTCCTTGTAGTGAGAGACTTCAGAGTCCTCTACCAATGACAATTCCGCGACTAAGTCTACTACAATTTAAACTCACAAGATTGACATATCTCGTGAGTTATTGTATTATGTGTTGATTTTTAGTATGAGTGGATTTGTGTGTTTTATGGCTAATTTGTTGGCTTCATTTGTCTCCCTTTACACTTTTCATTTATGTGATATTAATTATGAATGAACACAATTGGTTGTTGCCATGACAATTTAAAAAATGATTTGTAAATGACCCTAATTTGTTAAAAAAATGCAAAATCAAAGTTTACTAAAAGCATGGTCATAGTTCCTTCATATTATTTTAAGAAAAAAAATTCCCGCTCAAAAGCTCACAGGCTCACGTACTGTAAACCTTGGCTCAAAGTAGAATGATATATTCAAATTTTGACAAGGGAGATTACAAAGATGAAGACATGTACCATTGTTCAAAAACAATGTGTGGAGATGAAAAAAGTTAGTAGTTTGTCATTGTATTCAAAATTTCAACCTATGCGGCATTGACAAACAATCTTGATTTAAACTTTCATACCCTTCACCCGGACATCTTGTTTTCGGTCAAATAAATAAATAATTTTTTTTTTTTTTTTGTACCAAAAATAGGGGTAGCACCAAGTACTCCAAAAAACTCATTTGTACCTGACTTAGTTTCTGAAGGTACCACCCAGAACCCCTATTTTCAATTATAAATAAATAAAAATAAAAATAAAAAAATTTCAATTTTCTTTTTGTTGGCTACCCAAAACGAAGGTGCCACCAAGTATTCTCCAAACCTTAGTTGGACCCAACTGGGGTTCTAGAGGTACCAATCAGACCCCCCCATTTTGGTATTTGATCGAAAAAGAAATAATAAACACTAAGAAATGTCTTTTTTCAATTCCAAGTTTCAGAGGGGTATTTTGAGTAATGCAAAGATTATGATGTTTCCAATATAAGTGTGATAATGCATTTCATGTTTTCTTTCTTAATTAAACCCAAATTTGACCTGATTTCACAAGGTTGAATTGAGATTTCTGGAAGGTTGGTTGGATCTAATTGACCGTGAAGATTCTATGTTGTATCTCTTGAAATTGGGTTAAGGTCTGGTATTTTTGTTATAGACCTCCAAGATGTGGTTGAGAGAATAAATAATACAAATGCTTCTTTGTTTTGCTTCAAGGCTAGTGGAATTTGACTTCCTAGTTTCAAATTTAGTTCAAATTAGTGATTTGGATTTGGATTGAAGAGCATGAAGCTTGGCAGTTTTGGAGTAAAGTTTTATTAGTGATTGTGATCTAAACACTACAACCATGGCACTTTTCAAGTTTGCTTAGAAGTCAAAATTTTGAAAATAAACAAGCAATTTTTCATATCCATTTTTTCATGTCAAAATTTAAGTTTTGCAAGTTTAACATTGTTTTACATTTGTTTGTAACCATATAGAATTGATGTTTGTAGATGGAATGATCAAAGCATAAAGTCTTTTCTTCAATTTAGAGAAGAATTTTTGTCTTCTTGTGTCTGTTGAGCAGATGGCATCAACATTTGCGGACTTTGGCTATTCTAAACCAAAACGCCATAAAGATACTTATGCTTTGAAAATTTTGAATTTATAGATGGCAGTGCCTCTGAGGGTAGAGAGACTTCAAAGCCATCAACAACTGAGGGTTCTACAACCAAGTCCACTACGACTTAGACTCTAGAGATTGACATATCTCTTGAGTCAAACTATAATGTGTGGATTTTAGAATTATGAGTAGATTTATGTGTTTTATGGCTACATCTTGGACATTTGCAATTTTCACTTGGATTTTGTATATCATGATGTCTATCAAAAATGACTACATTTGTTTGTGGCAAAAAAAATCTTCAAAATACATTTGCAAGTGCATCAAATTTCATTAGAATGACTTCACATTTCTTGAAATTTATAATGTAATAAACCTATGGTCATAGGTCTCAACTCTCAACTTGTTTATGCTACAAAAAAAATTCTCACTCACAAGCTTAGGCTCACAGGCTCACATGCTAGCAATCTTGAAACTACGACTTCTTAGAATCTTAGATTATTTTGTTCAAAAATGGACTTCAAATATACAGTATTGTAAATACTTTAAAATATAATTCTAAACACATTTAAATAACGCTAGTACCTTCTGTAAATTGAAGTTTCATAATTGAGCTATCTTTAGCATGTATTTTCAAAAATGCAAAAGAATATTTTGTTGACTTTTTTGGTGCTAAATGAACTTCATAAACTTCTCACAATTCCATTAGATGGAAAAAAACTCTAATTAAAATCAAAGCCCAAATAATTGGGTGTTAGAGTGATTTGATCTTACACCCCAAAAAATAATAGAACGTGAATGTGAGGTTGGAGTAAAAAAATCTATTAGGTGTCAGAGGAGTAAAAACAAACTTTCAAACTTTCCATTTTAGGATTTAAAGTATATAGTTAATTACTGTAACACCTAATTCAAATTCAAAATCATACTCAAGTAAAATTTAGTTGTCCCGGTTCACCACTCTTTCAAAATAATTAGTCACCATAAATAGTCATTCACTCTCATAATTGTCATTCATGATTGTACTAGGTATTAAAAGTGTGTCACCATGCACAATGATTTCTGACTTATGATTGGCATCCTTGATAGTGGTCTCCTAGTCTCTTTGAATGCTTCAAGTTTTCAAAACTTCTATTTTTTTAAATTTCTACGCTCCTTCAATCCTTCTTCATGACATTTGACATTTCATGCACCCAAAATACAATGGAATTCACCAAATTTGGAGTATATAATGAATAAAAAAAGTAGCTTGAATTCAATGTATTCATGATTATTTTCTAAATAAATTTACAACTTCAACATTTAGAACCTTAAACCTTTAATGAGTTTTTATAGTTTGGGAAATTATACATACATTAAGAATTATTGTGAAAAAAAAATTCATACTACTTCTAGAGATTTTTGTACGCCAAGTAACTTTTTTCTTGATGAGCCATGAGCTGTAGTTTACAAGTACTAGAGCCCAAAAGCCATGGGATAAATTCCAAAAATGGAATCAAAAAAATATGTACAAGATCAAAATTAATTGAACATTTAGAATTCATGAGAGAGAAAAATTTATGGTACTTTTACGCATTTTTGTACGCAAAAGAACTTTTCTTTAGATGAGCCATGTAGTGTAGTTTACAAATACTAGAGCTCAAAAGCCATGGGATAAATTCCGAAAATGGAATCCAAAAAATATGAAGAAGTTCAAAATTAGTTGAACATTTAGAATTCATAAAATAAATTTATGGTACTTTTATGCATTTTTGTACGCAAAAGAACTTTTCTTTAAATGAGCCATGTGTTGTAGTTAACAAATACTAAAGCCCAAAAGCCATGGGATAAATTACAAAAATAGAATAAAAAAAATATGTACATGTTCAAAAGTAGTTGAACATTTGGAATTCAATCATGAGAAAATTGAATTCATGCTACTTTTATGCATTTTTGTACGCAAAGCAACTTTTCTTTTAATGAGCCATGTGTTGTAGTTTAGAAGTCCTAAAGCCCTAATTTAAAGCCATGAAGTGTATATATTTTTTTCTTTCATTCTTTTAATTTATTTTATTTTATTTTAACTTTATGATTTTTAAACTGCAACACATGGCATACAAAAGTAGAATTGGGGGGGAGGGGGGGGGGGGGTAGACAATTGCATTTAAGTAGCATAAAATTAGTTTTCTCATCAATTTTTAATTTTCTTGTACTTTACAACTTCTACATATTTCTTTCCTTTTCTTCTTTTCAATTTCTCTTATATTTTTTGGGCTTTCATTTCTTAAACTACAACACATGGCTTATTGAAAATACTACAAGTTCTCTTGCGTAGAAAAATGGCCACTCTTGTTTAATTTTCATTTTTGATGTCTGAAAAAGGAATGAGTCATGTCCTATATTTAAGAAATTATAATCAAACTCTATTTCCCATGAAATGCACATATAAAAGATGAAAAATGCTTTGTATAAATTACTAATACTTAAAAGATGTTGGATTCATGACCACATAAATTTTTGGCCACTCATATTTTATATTTTTGATGTCTAAAAAGGGCATGAGTCATTTTTTGTATTTAAAATAACACAATATAGAAAATGAATGTAATTTATAATTTTGTGATCCAAAAGTAAAATGAATTATTTATTAATTTTTATTTATGTGTACTAATGACCAAGAAAAGGGGATATTAAAATCCATGTCAATACTTAACCCATTTAACAAATGAATGTGAAGATTATTTAATATTTTAAGGAGGGTAAAAAAAATACATGCAAGTTGTAAACACAATGAACATGTAGGATTCATGACAAAATTTAATTTCACTTCCTATTTTTTTTCATTTGCAATGTAGTGCATGCAAACCCCGAGACCAACATCAATATTTCAATTGAATTTCAATTTCTTTGGAATTGGCGTGGAAATGGAGGGTGGAAAAAATACATGCAATTTGTGAACACAAAAAACATGTAGGATTCATGACAAAATTTAATTTCACTTCCTATCTTTTTCATTTGCAATGTAGTGCATGCAAACCCCGAGACCAACGTCAATATTTCAACTCAATTTCAATTTCCTTGGAATTGGTGTGGAAATGGAGGGTGAAAAAAATACATGCAATTTGTGAACACAAAAAACATGTAGGATTCATGACAAAATTTAATTTCACTTCCTATTTTTTTCATTTGCAATGTAGTGCATGCAAACCCCGAGACCAACGTCAATATTTCAACTAAATTTCAATTTCCTTGGAATTGGCATGGAAATGGAGGGTGGAAAAAATAAATGCAATTTGTGAACACAATGAACATGTAGGATTCATGACAAAATTTAATTTCACTTCCTATTTTTTTCATTTGCAACGTAGTGCATGCAAACCCCGAGACCAACGTCAATATTTCAACTCAATTTCAATTTCCTTGGAATTGGCATGGAAATGGAATTTGTAGTTGTGCTTTTTAATTGGTGTAGTAAGATAAATGTTTGTAATGAAGTTGGACTACCCTAAATCTCTTAGACATGTATATTTGTGTTGTGCATAATTTGGTATCTCTCTAAATGTTAATGAAAATTTGAAGTTCAATTAACATAATGATTGTCATCGCTTTTCAAAATACATTCCTTATTAATATATTCTTGTAATGAAATTGGATTTCACTTTCAAGCAATTTCTTTTGTAAGATTATAGTGCAAATCTAAATTATTTTTGTACTTATATTCCAGAAAATTTATGTATATAATTTACAATGAATTGTAAGTGTACTATTCATCACCAAAGAACTATTAAAAGTGTTCATTTTATTCTACAAGAATTATAAAAAAACATTCATTTATTTATATTCATATGAAAATAATGAGTATTTTAATGACATGAACTCAGGAGTCAAGACATATCTTTTCACTTTGAATGTACATGTACTTTCCAACTTCTACATTTTTTGAACTTTCAAGCTTTGCGTGTACTTCAAACTTGAAAGTACAATTCATGAACAATCACTTCCAATTTTTGTTTGCATGTGATAAATTTGACCTCATTTTTAATAATGTCATGGATTATTAGTATTCTAAATCCTAAACCCTAACCCTGACTATAAACTTCCAAAAACCTAAACCTTAAATATCATGACGGTAAAGTGGAATTCCAGTACTATAAAAAATAATAATTCAGAGTCATATTTTGTACCATAAAATATTTCTTCACTATAAAAAGAAAAATAATTTCTTTAATTGTATACACTATAAAATGGAAAACAAAATTGGACTTCGAAAAGAGCCCAATGACATTTCAACAAAGCGGGAATCCTCTTAATATAAGCAGAAGTATGTATTGTGTTCTAATTAAATATTCTAGAAAAAAGTGAGGAAAAGGCAAATAAATTAGGATAAGGCTATAAATAAAAAATTTGCTTGGCATTCGTGACACTTTTCCAATTGCAAGAAGACACGTCAGTGGACGAAAGTCAACAAGCTTTAATAAAGGAAATCCTTGAAAAGCTACTCATCCCATAAAATCCGTGAAGATTGTGGATTATTCTAGAATTAGATGGTGCTTCATAGTTTACAGCTGCCCAAGTGATGAGGAATCCCGGGGCTTTTGAAATTAGAAGTTGTAGACTGTGTGAAATTGTCATTGGGATTTTGTAATGTTTAATTGCCTAGTTGGAGTGTGAAGTGTAGGATTTTAGCCTATTGGATGTGAATTTAGGTGTCAATCGGATGAATTAGGTTGTCAGTTTGGGAATTGACTTTGGTAGTTAGGTAGGTAACTAGTTGGTAGGAATTTTTGAAGTGAGCTCGGATGGCAAGGGGTGTGAGTTTTGGCTTCCAAGTTGGATTTGGAAAGGTGTCTCTCAAAGTTGGGTATCTAAGTGTTGAGCAATTCGGATATGGGACACACTGTTGAGAATGCCGAATGCGAGTCTGGCCTCCTATTAGGCTATTTTATGTGATTTTGTTTGTAATTAATATGTAATCGGAGTTTATGTTGCCTAATTGTGATTTTAGTGTATAATGTATTATGAGAATTGTGTGTGTTGTGGAATAATTGTTGTGTGTAATATTGTTATTGGAGTAATCAAATGTGATAAGATCATGTGTTAAATTGGAATTTATAGAATTATTGGAATTGAATTGGGAGTGTGTGATTGATGTGTGTGTGTTTAGAAACTGTTGTGTTGTATACATTTGCCAAATTGGAGTGGTTGTTATTGGTTGTCATTGTAGTTCAAGTGAGAGTATTATGAATATAAAATCAAAATTGAAAAAATATTCTTTGTTGTGGTTGTATTGGTTTGATTGGCTTAGTAGAAGCAATCCTATTTTAAATTGCCTCCCTTGGAACGAACTTATTATACTATTAGAATAATTTCTAAATTGGTTATTATTCTATTTCTATAGAAGCAAGGTTTTCAAAATCATGGAATGGGTTGGCGCAATTTTGTTCCCGCTAAGAATTCCTGTGTGCATTGTCAACCAAGATGCAGCCATCTCCTTCCACCTTTCTCTTCAACCAAGTCGATTTTTGTGCACCTTGCTCTCTTTGTGTGCGTCTTGTACTTGCATTGTTATTTTTTGTGGAGAATTCAAGAGTTTCGTTTTGGGATTGCATAACAACCGAGTAGTTTTTGTTTGCTTCCTTCTTTGAGAAGGTACTTCATCGCATCCCGTTGCTGTTAATGTACGTGTATCTTCTCAATCAGTATTGAAACTTGAATCACCAACTTGGAGGAAGTCAAGTCAATTTATTTCATTTTCTTCACAAGGGCAATTGAATACATACGTATTCACTTGCCAAAATAATATGCATTTCATGTTGCGTCTCTTCCAATGCATTGGATTTTCATTACGTAAGGTTGTTACACAAATTCTAATGACCAACATATGATATTGTTTGATAGTGTTGCCTTAAATTTTGGAATTACTAAAAATAGTATTTTTTTTCTATTGGAAAATGAGTGAGTTCTGTAAAACACGTGGTTGTTGAGCACATGTAGAGTTCATTCTAGAATGTTGTGACTTAGACATCTTGTATTTAGAGACACCCAATGTCACTTTAGCGCTAGTTGCTATGCAAAATGTCTCAATTTCACTTTAGCACTAGTTGTGCTACTATGCAAATGTACTCTATAGAAATCACCCAAATGCACTTTAGCACTAGTCATGCTGAAGTGCATACTTTCTCTATGGAATGTCACCCGATTGCACTTTAGCGCTAGTCGCACTAAAATGAATATTTCCTTCATAGAAAATCACTAAATTGCACTTTAGCGCTAGTCACGCTAAGATGCATATGTCCTTCTTATGTCCTACATTTGAATTGCAATCTATGACTTTTGATATTTCAATATCAAACATGATGAACATGCCATCAACAACATTTAAGAACTAATTGAGCAGAAATGTATTGATTATGCTATTTAATAGCCTCAAAACTTCATTTGTTGATTGTATTGTGCAGGTGCCATGAATTCTATAATGAACCTAGCCACTGACATGGACTTATCGGACAATGAGTTCCAAGTTCTTCAGCAAATGAATATTGGCGTTCCCGAGTGTGAAGGGATTCCGCGTCAGATGTGGAATACGAAGAGTGTTAAACTGTATAATGCTAAGGGCATACTTGTTGGTGAAGGTACTTGCCATAGCGTAAACTCCGATCTTGTTCTTGGTGCCAGTGGTCCTTTTGGTGACATTCATGTATCAATGCATATTTCAAAGTTTCATTTTGAAGTAGACCTTCTTGAGGAATTTTTTTACTCATTGGTAGCTTGACCTATTCAACTGGTTCATTATCGTAGAGCAAGTCTACATGATCATGAAACTAGGGACAATTTCAACCGTCTGCAATCATCTCTTCTAAAACCGTCTTTTGCAACATCTTCAAGACCATATGCAAGTGCCATCATAAAATCCACCTCAGGAGACTGCTGTCAAAACAAAAGAGCTCCTAACATAGGAGTCAATTAACTTGGTGTCCAACAAAGTGTGTTACAACAAGAATTATGTCCAGCCTTTTCTTAGGGAGAAAATTCGAGTTTTTCGAGAACCCATGTATTGAATTCAACTTTTAATCACAGAGCTTTCATGAAAATTGATGTGCACAGACATATTCATGAAGGTGCACGCCAAAGAA
The DNA here is from genome assembly GCA_947034895.1 of Rhytidiadelphus loreus. Lineage (NCBI taxonomy): Eukaryota > Viridiplantae > Streptophyta > Bryopsida > Hypnales > Hylocomiaceae > Rhytidiadelphus > Rhytidiadelphus loreus. Next base: position 19,712,695 of record OX344764.1, read on the forward strand.
AGATGGTGACAATACGTATGTTTGCGCGCATGGATGCATATTGCGAAGGTTACTGAGTCTACATTCTATCGCTACTTGAAATACATGAAGGATGATCGAGAAGCAAGGGATCACGGTAATACAAGATTGTTGAAGCCTAGAGAACATACCCAACAAGCTAGAGCTTCTTTGAAGTGCATTCTAGACAAGGAGGCTAATCACATGCCACATCGTATTCGGATTTTGAAGGCAGGTGAGAAGGTTGTGTCCAAGATTCTTCTGGCATCATTCCAATGGAGGGACCAGTTACAGAAACTCAATGAAACCAATGCGGCTTTTGATTTCAACTTCAAGCTTGAGCAAGATAAGGTCCAAAAAAAATTTAGAGTTTGATGTGTAGAAGCTAGGGGATAATTTTGCTTGGTGTGCTACTTGTGACAAATATAATGAGCTCATCAAGGGTGCTATCAGTGGCTCCCAAACTGCTATGAAGTGGTCAAAGAGGTTGAATAAGCATCTCACCATTGCTTGCGCACACAGGGATGTGTATGACATTAATCATGACTTGTCGTTCAATTCTCCGCATTAATGTATTACCATCATACACAACAAGATGGATCATGCAAAAACCACTTGTCCGGTCTTCTCTCACAAGAGTAAAGAACTTGATGGGATGGCCTCATGAAGCTACTTGTTTATCTGACGGGCATGATTGTGCATGGTCATGTAGATGTGCGCTACGCGCATTTTGGCTTGGATGTCTTTTTGCATGACTCTAACTATATCATTGGTTCAATGGCAAAGTTGTTGCAAGATTTAGAGTTAGCACTGAAGTCGTCTTCTCGGGAGTTGTTCACGAATTCAAAGTCCACGAATTTGTTTAAGGCCGTGCTAGAGGGTGCAAACATGTGCTACGCGTCGTTACCACCGCCACCAAATACCTTAATTCTAGCCACGCGGCTACCACCCATTTTAAACATGCAAATGGACAATGCCACTGGAGACAATAAGAATAGATATGTTTTCTATTTTTGGTCTCTACTTGTTGCAAACAAGATCTTTCAGAAAGTCTATGTGAACTTCATGATTGTGGGTCATATGCATGACAACATTGATGCGCTATTTGGAAGATGGAGCATAGATTTGAAGGAGACTTCCTGACAGTACCAACACTAATGAAGTCATTCATGGATGTGGATTCCGTCCCCACTAGGCAGAAGAGGCATTAAGTTGTGGAAAGAAGATGTTGAAGGGCAAAGTTTGTGACCATGTGGTTCACCATTGCCTGTTTTGCTTAAGCCTATGAAAGGCTTAGAAGCCATCATCAAAGGTGTGTCAGGGTTTGTGAAGTATTGGGACAATTTATACAATGCAAATATCACCAAGGATTATTGAAGACGTTATGAGCATTTGGTGAAGTATTGGCGTGGCTTGAAAGTAGTGTTGATAGAACCATTACCTACCTTTCATTTTTTGAAGGACGATTTATGGCCAACTAAATGTGTTCAAGTAAGTCGAGTAGATGAATTAGACGATGACAGTGAGGAGCGTGAAGAGTTTAGGGAAGATGACCCGTACGTTGGGCCATTGAGTGGTTGCCCAAATCCATCTTTCCGAGTGGCTGAAGATTTGTTCGAAGGCTATTTTGTTGCAATTTGGCCTGCAAATGGTGACTCTCAACCAGTTTGGATTGCAAGGGCATTGTATGATCCAAACTCCAACCTAGAGAATCCGAATTTTATTCTTATTTAATACTTCCATCCAACATCAAAGAATCAGGATGTTCAAGATTCTTACACCAGATGGGACAGCGAAAGAGGTCTATGTTGGAGGATTGATGAAACCAAACTTCTGGTTTGGCAACACACGTATGCTCTTATGACAATGTGGAAGTCGAGGATCGAGAAAGACATTGTGGAGTGTATGATCAAGATCCCTGCTATACAAATTGAAGTCATCAACCAAAGTTTGACTTCGTGTAACTGAAAAGTGATATCAACATATGTGTATATGTGACATGTTTTGTTTTGTATTTAACATCCTTATATTGTGTGTAATGGATGGAGTTTATATATTGCAATAGATGGCATAGGTTTGAATTTAAACCTATGACCATTAAAATTGAAAGTGTGAGGCAATCGAAAAAAAATGGGTAGTGGGTATAGCCACTTTGTTTTTGATAACCATATTAAACACTTGTATTATTCCAAATAGGGGGCTAGTTGGTTGTTACAACATTCCTGCCTGCATAAGGCACTAGCAGCACCAAGTCATGCATGTCTCTTAGCCACTCATACGAATTCATTGGGAATCAAATCCGGACCGCCTGAATGAAATAAACAACCCCTTACAACCAACCGTAGAGCTCATGACTTAGTGTTCAATATGGCATGATCTTATGTATTTTAATGAAAACATTGATGACTCAAAAATCTAACTCATGTTCATTAAGGACTTTGTATGTCACTACACTCTCATTTTAATAGAAATTGCACTCAAAAACTAATAATTATATTATTTGTCAACCTAAATTATCTACAGAAAATCCATTTGTATTAGTATCAAAATCGACAATATTATTTTGGGAGGGTCCAAAACTCCCAAAATTTTGAAAAAAACATTTTAGTGGAGGGCCGGCATTAGAGCCTACCACCGACTAACAACAAACTTGGTTGTAGGCAATTTTAAAACCTTATAGAGATATTTGAAATTAGAAACATTTTGAAACAAGTATTAGTCCTACAATGTACATCACAAACAAAAAGATTCCTTACTACACAAACAATGATACAATTGTTTAAATTTCCAAGAACTTAAAGTTATTTCTTAGTCAACTAGTATATTCTCACTTTAGTAGTAAACAATGTTCCTAGACATTCTCCAATTACACACTCTAGTCGTTTGAAATTCTAGGAATCTATAGATATTTCTTGCTTGGCAAATTATAATTTTAATAGGAATCAGTAATTTCAACCCTCTCTATTGATACATTTTGTAATTGGAAATTCCCAATGTATCTTGAGAATTTGACATGTTGTATATACATTTGATTTAATAAGTTCCAAATGTGAAGTTGTAAATGCATGCAACTTCATTTAGAAGCCCATTTCTCCTCAAAAACAATGTCATTCGAGAGGATCAAGTGTATTGTTAGCTCTAGTTTAAGCTACATAAATTTATCCAATTAGGAAAGGCAAAATATTAGTGTCTTTGCAAAAATAGAATAGGTTATAGATTTGCCAATTTTTTATTTTTATTTTTTAGAACTAAAATGCTAAAGGTTATAAATTTGCTAGACACTACCCCAACAACAATAGATTGTAGAGATTATAGATTTGCTAAGCACTAGTTTTATTCTGTGAAAATTAATAAAGTACACTAAAGATTTCAATGTAAACCAATGTATATTACAAATAGTGCGTCATTTGTAAATTGGTGTCACATACTAGTTACTAGTAGAATACATTATTGACTTAGCAAACTAATTATAATTCCTAAAAATGGATCACTTATCACAATTGAAAAGTCTAAAATTCATGCAAAATCACTCAACAAATGGCTTCAAAACTAGAGTGTAAATAGAACACCTATGGCAACAAAGACCATTCAAACCAATAAACATATAGAAGAACAAGAAATGGAAGAAAAAATAGTACCATGAAAATAATCCTAAATTACAATAAAAGTACATTCTAGAACAATGATTTTTTATTATTCTTGAATTTATAGTGCCACTGATATACATCGCACACACTTGAATCACCTAGCTTCAACATTTACCCCTAAAAGTCCATTGTTCCTCAAAGAGACAACATGAAGTTCAGATTAGTATTGTAAAAGTCATTTTAGAAAGGATGTTTGTAAAATTTTGAAATCAAATGCGGACTTACATGAACTTCATCAAAATACATATTTATTTATTTATCAAGTGCCCAAATAAAAAGTTATGTTACTTGAAGTTTCTTGGTCAAAAAGGGCAACTTTAAACAATTGGTGAAAAAAAAATCATCTTTCTTAAATTTAGCATATATATATAGCTACCATGGTATAATAGGCAATGGTAAAAAAAACCATATGTAGACAACGCAAAAATCACATTTAATGAGAAGTTAAAAGATTTTCGACCCTATCAAGCAAGGTCCAAAAAAATTCTTTTCTTCTATAAGCTTGTAATTTAGACAATCAAATGGACTGAAATTTTCCACATTCTCATAGTAGCACTAATACACTTTCAAACAACCAAAATTTTAGAAAAGAAACTTTTTCTACTATATTTTGTTTCAATGCACTTAATCATGACAATTTTTGACAACTTGTTAAATGTACTCTCAATCCTGGAGGGATTAACTTCCAAAATTGACACCAAAGAAAAGATAAAAAATCAAGTTACCTAATTATAAGCACAATAGCTAAAGCAACCAAAGTAAACTCACAATTGAAAGAAAAAAAATAAAAGCTTGCAAGGTCTTCTTCTTGAAGGACTTCAAAATAATCAATTGCAATTTTCATGTGAAGAGTCTTCTCATTAAGAGTCCTTTGATTTTGATGTTGCCAATAGAAGGATGTAAGATGAATGATAGTGCTACAATCATTTCTATAGCTAAATTTGCCAACCTTTGATTTTGTATTCTTCACAAAAACAAATGAAGAAAATGCAGGAGGTCACAAACTCTATAAACATGTTCCACAAGTCATTTCCAACCAATACAATAGTTTTCAATCAATGATCAACACTATAACATATTCACAAATGATGACAAATTCCAATGAAGAGCTCCAAACAACATACGCCACAATTGGTCAGGATTGCCAACCTCGTCACCAATAATCACCACAAGAACACACACCATTTTGGAAGTGGTGAAAGCGATTAGCATCCCTAACAACAATCTCTCGTTCAGTCGCCTTTGAGATAAACTTGGTTGCTGTATGGCAGTCTGAACACACTCGAAGGTTCTTGAACACCCGGATTGGCTCTCCAGGGGATGTCCGCATGAGTCCGTAAGCAATAGCCAGCTTCTCACTATGGGAGCAAAGAGCAAGTTCTTTCTCCTTCTCCTCAATGTTCCGCAACACTAGCCGGGTATCAGGAATGTAGCCTTCGGCCTTAATTTTCTCACTCAATCTCCTCAGCTCAGCATAGATCTCCTTCGCTTCTGAGTGAGAAGTATCCCCTACGACGAAGTCATGGACCTTGTTATCAACTTCAATCCAGCTACGCCCTGGCTCCTTGCGTATACCTCTCTCCTGCATCATAGCGCGCACCCACAACACCTCCTCCCACTTGCCAGCTGCAGCATAGATATTCGAGAGAAGCACGTATGCAGAAGCATCCATCGGTTCCAACTTGAGACGCTCATTAGCGGCAAGTTTGCCCAAATCCACATTACCGTACGTTCTACAAGCACCAAGCAAGGCTCCCCAAGTTGCAGCATCCGGTTCCACTGGCATGCTGTCAATCAAGAGCTTTGCTTCCTCCAAGTGTCCTGCTCGGCCAAGAACATCCACCATGCATGTACAAAGCACTACATTAGGTTCGATGCCATAGTGTTGTGTCATATCCAGAAAAAGTCTACGGCCCTCATCCACAAGGCCAGCATGACTACAGGCCGACAACACTGCAGCCAAGGAGATCACATTAGGCTTCACACCGCCTGCAATCATATTTTGAAACACTTCAAGGGCTTCGTGCCCACATCCATAGTCTGCAAGTCCACCAATCATCACGGTCCACGTGATCACATCACGATCCTCCATCCGGTCAAAAACTAGTCGGGCATCGTCCAAACTGCCATACTTTCCATACATGTGGACAAGCGCAGTGCCCACACGCATATCCAACTCAAGTCCCGCTTTGAGGATATGCCTGTGAACCTCCTTCACCCACTCCAAAGCCCCTGCGCTTGAACATGGATTCAGAATGCTCGCAAACGTGATTGCATTGGGTTCGAGGCCTTCCTGTTTCATTTGGAGAAGCAGTCCATATGCTTCACTCCCACATCCGTGTTCGGCAAGTCCACCAATCATCACGGTCCATGTGATCACATCACGATCCTCCATCCGGTCAAAAACTAGTCGGGCATCATCCAAACTGCCACACTTTCCATACATGTGCACAAGCGCATTGCCCACACGCATATCCGACTCAAGTCCCGCTTTGAGGATATGCCTGTGAACCTCCTTCACCCACTCCAAAGCCCCTGTGCTTGAACATGGATTCAGAATGTTCGCAAACGTGATTGCATTGGGTTCGAGGCCTTCCTGTTTCATTTGGAGAAGCAGTCCATATGCTTCTTGCCCACATCCGTGCTCGGCAAGTCCACCAATCATCACGTTCCACGTTATCACATCACGATCGTGCATCCTATCAAACACTAGTCGGGCATCATCCAAACTGCCACACTTTCCATACATGTGGAAAAGCGCAGTGCACACACGCATATCCGACTCAAGTCCCGCTTTGAGGATATGCCTGTGAACCTCCTTCACCCACTCCAAAGCCCCTACGCTTGAACAAGGATTCAGGATGTTCACAAACGTGAATGCATCGGGTTTCAAGCCTTCCCTTTGCATTTGCAAAAACAGTTCATATGCTTCTTGCCCACATCCATGCTCTGCAAGTCCACCGATCATTATGTTCCATGAGATCACGTCGTGTTTCTCCATTCGCCAAAAAACTACTCGGACATCATCGATACTGCCACAATTTGCGTACATGTGGACAAGCGCATTGCCCATACGCACATCTGATTCAAGCCCAGCATGTCTTACATACGCATGAACCTCTTTGCCCCACTGCAAAGCTGATGGATCGGCACATGCCTTCAGGATGCTCGAGAAAGTAAATGCATCTGGCTGGACCCCTTTTTGGCACATTTGATTGAAGAGTTCCATTGCTTTGTCAGCATGATTGTGCTTTGCATAACCTCCAATCATAATGGTCCAACTGAACACGTTCTTGTTCACAAGTTTATCAAACACTCCACGTGCATCCTCCAATTCTCCACACCTGATATACACGCTCACTAGGTTGTTTGCCACATATCTATTCTGCTCCATTCCACTCTGGTTGATGTAGTCGTGAACCTGCTTCGCGACATTAACATTAAGGTTTTCCTCCTTCAAGCACCGTCTCAAAACTTCAACATACATAAACGAGTCGATGGCCATGCCTTGTTCTAGTCCTTTCTTCAAATTACCAATTGCTTCAGTCGTGCTTCTTGCAGTTTTCAAGGACATACTACCGCCACCACCCGGTACAATATGCCTCGACTCTCTTGCAGTACTCGGCACAATGCATCCTCTTCCATTGTAGCCCTCAGATAGCCTGATTCATCAATAGATTCTTCAATAGAATCCCCTTTGAAAGAAGAACATTGATACACAGTGAAAGGGTGCAAGACCACTAATGCCCAGTACTCACATATTTCAACATCCACAAATTTGCATCCATCCATTTGAATTCTTAATATCTCTCACATACATAGCAATTCGTTGCAAATCATTCCACTTTAAGTGCACCCAATAACCAAAAGGAAGAACAAAGCATATTGCACACACAAAAATCCTTAAACTCACCCAAAATCACATATTTCTAGATGCACCTACTCTAGTCACTAGACAAGGTAGCCAACTCAATTCCCAAAGTTACCTATCTCCTTGTGTTGTGTCTTGAGAATCTTTGGAGCGATAATCAACAGGAGGTTGCATTCTCCCTTCAGTTGTCAAGTGGAGCATTGCCTTTACCCATGGTGGAGTTGACCAGCCATATATCCAAAGTGCTTTCCTTGCCACCTTATGCCTAAAGTCAGGTGATCTAGGATTCCTCTGTAGGCACCACAACCCATGATCAGATCCTACAAAGCTGTCTCATATTCATTTTGCATCTAACAATCAATATTCCAGGAATATTTGTGGAAGACACTGCAATGATCTGAGCAGTGTTCACTCCACTCAATGACAGCAAACAACGCAATTTCATACTTGTTGCTTTATGAAGTGCCCACAAGTGCCCATGGCCTTGTACAAGCAAGAAACGTCCCGTCACTTGTTGAGCCGAGTATTGTATCCGCTTTCTTTTATCTAGTCATACCTTGTCAGCTCTGTTGTCCCACCACTGCGTAGGATCCGCGAAGTACTCTTTCCAAAGTTCTTCAACCGACTGTAGTTCACCTGAATCCACCGCAATATGCTTTACCCATGTCAGTCACATTCTCACCAGGAGAGGCAAACTCTTTCTGTGACGACGGGCATATGATACATACCTGAAGCATAGGGATTCGAAGGTGATCTCTTCCAAACTGATGAAAATGGTGAACACCGGATTGGTCCACAGCCTCGTATGTGAGAGGACAAGGGCAGGGATAAAGAAGGGTAGATAGGCCATGGAGACCTGAAGACTGAGATTGCACAGATATCCTGGGTACACAAACGTCAACACTCTGCTAATAAGCAACTTCGTACCATTCAAAGCGCTCTTCCCATCAATACCGGGGTTTAGGGTTAGGTCAACCATGTTCATATCCGGTTACGTTGGAAAAATGTGACAACCTCTTTATCAAACATTGCTGTAAAGGAGACCTCATACTTCGACACATTTGTTGTCAGCATGACCACACTAGTCCAACCCATGTCACAAGTCATCCAACCGCTTAATTCACTCACCTGTGCACCACCTAATCCACGCACCGACAAAAAGCTTCTCTGTTCTCTCCTGCACTGCAATTGTTGTCTACAATCTAAATCCCACGACACCAATTGAGGTGGCAGTCCCATCACTATCTGCCTGCATTACAGAAACCAATTCACACCAACTGTTACTAAGAAGAACATCACACAGAACAACGCCGGAATGGACCTCAGAATTGAACCTGTGCACAGAAACACATCAAATTGAGAAGAAACTACATGTGCGAAAAATCTGCTACTACCTCCAATCCTGAAAACCCGAACACATTAAATAAAGTCCACAAACAAAACCGCATACCTGACGCTTCTGGCGGCCAAATGAAGCAAGACAAGCTGCCCAAGGACGGCAAACCTCCACTGAAGCTTCACGAGGAGCAGCTCCGTCTACGGGATCAATCAATTTGCTGAGGCAAGAATCCAACATACACTCATTGATTAGCATACAACCCCAGCCAACTGACTTGACTATTGAAAATTACCATCGCTTCAAAGAGGGTCATCAAAAACTTAGGTTCAATCTAAATTACAGTTCTCCTTTGATACGAATGACAAGACTAATTAAATTTAGATTGTTTGAATGACATATATAGAAATATGCATGAAAACCTACCAGAATTGATCATAACACATCCACGAACCGCAACAGGGGTCAGAACCCAATCCCCAGCCCAGCCAGATCGCTCAATCCAGTTCCCGGAATGTGTTTCGACTTGTCTCGTTCCCTTCCATTCTGGCACAACTTTGACTTCCTCCCTGCTGTTCACGCTGCCCAATCTCCTGCCCCATGGTGCACACGTGCACACCCCTATTCTGACATATGACGATACCTCGTATTGGGTGGGTGAATATGACAGGAATCAGCATATGTGGCACCGATTTGGCCATTTCCAGCACATCGTTCAAATGTGAAGCAAACAAAGGTGATAGCAAAGTCGCTTTCGACTCTGCAACACAAACGTGAGTTCTCAATCGGTTCGGTACATCTTACCGGCCCTGAATCCAGGCTGCTGCCACTTGAACTCTGTTGCAGCTCACACCACATCTATAGTACACACTTTGAGCAGTTCTTTCTAGCTTTGCCGGGATTAAGTACTAATCCGGAAAGACATGAATAAGTGTTCTTCTCTTGCAGGCCCAAGCTTCTTTCAAGGTTCGAAGACTGGGAATCACGCAGTCATCAGCATTGAATAACTTATAGCTATGCTGATTGCCACGGACCGCAGTATATCACGAGTTCCCAATTCCAAGATGAATAAATTTCCTCAAGCGAAAACCCTAAACCCTAGTTCGCGAAACGGCTCATTTCTTCTTGCTCAGTCTGTGAAACTCCCATACCAGCTCCTAAGCCAAAAAAAAACGGGATGAATTAGAGGACCTGCTATTTGAATTGCACTGCACTAATTGCGCAGCAATATATCATCAATCAGCAAATTAATTACTCGCGCTCCACAAGCTCCGAAGGAACAAGCGCTAGTCTACTCTCCTGTAGTAAGAGCAGGAAAGGTCGATACAACGTTTCTCCTACAACAGCTGGCATCTCACCTCCATCCTACAATTTCCATCACACTCCCACGAGCTCCAATTAAAATGGCTCCAAACCAACTGCCAGAGCAGAGAAACAAGTCAGAATCCCTCTACAAATCCTGCACAAGCGGGCATTGCAGTCGGGTACTACCCACATTCAGTCATCCTAACACACAACAGTACGAGAAATCTCCCTCAATTCACCACAACAGCCATACGTGCACCCGCAACAGACTGCAGCATGCAGCACCCTTGCTCTGCCAAAGTTCGCGAGCTTGGGATCAAGGAGTCCCCAACCTCTCTCCCCGTGTCCATTCCTGCTGGACGCTTGCTCTGGACTCCCTCCTCTGCGGAAACGGTAGTTCTTCTCCTCGCCAACGCCTGATACCCTTGACGCTGCTCGCCTTATCTGGGCCCCGAACATCAATCGAAACAGATCATTGTGCGGGTGTTGGTGCACTCTTTGATACCACAGTGAGGCGCTCCCATTCAATTCGGGTAATGTTGCAGTCACTGCCGGAGAGGGAGAGGTTCGAGTCGAGGTTCATATGGTGTTGAAGAGCTGTGGTGGTCCCTTCTCTGATGAAATGATTATGGATATGCTTAATTTAGGATTGGCGTTTCATCGGTAAATGATCCCTGAACCTTCTCTAATTTATATCCTTTGTATAGAGTGTTTATATTTTCACACCTATTTTTACAACTGATTGGATATGTCCAAATGTGAAGGTAACATTCTTTGAAGATATTTGATGTGTGTCTTTTGGGAATGTGTGAACGATTCTAACTCCACTCTTGAGCTAGAACCTTACACACAGGTTTTGATGGCAATTTTAATAGAAAAATGTTAGGGTGATCAAAATAAACGCCTTCTAAGTAATGGACATTATAAATGATGTGTTTTGTACGTCAAAGTCTAAAAAATCACTAAATTCTAGTTAAAAGTTTGTACGTTTGGTTGGTTTGGTAATTATGCTAGTTTTAGGGTTTTATGATTCTAAATCAATTATTATCTAATTCTATCTCTCAATCTTATTTTTAGGCTGCTAAAATGGTGAAATAGGTGAGATTTGGAAAGTCCCTTCAAAAGTTCTTAAATAACTTCATTTGTTGATAAAAAAATAACAAATTAAGTCAAATTTTTATCCAAATTTTACTCCTAGCCTTCTAGTTAAGTTTACTTCCTAATACTAAATTATTACCTATTTTTATTTAATTTTGAAATAGTTCTTCCAAATGGGTTCCAAACTTCATCCACCGTTATTTCATCCAAAAATGAATGAATTTTTAAATGAAAAATAGTTTTGGAATCCTAATTAAATTTTCTAATGATACTTAGAAAGGATATTCTTTAAGTAATTCCAAGAAATTTCAATTAATGGTTGGTCTATTCGAATCTATTGATGGATTTTAATCTAGATTATTATTTTTTGGATGTTTAAAAGCTTTTATGGACAAACCAAGAATAAACCCTTCTACCAAGGTAATATAATTAAGTTTTGTCCTCCTAGCAAAAAAGTTATTAATGGATGAAATTATTGAGTGAGAATTATATGGCTAATTTCAGCCAATAATTCCTTTTGGTTAAAAACTATCTTTTTAATCTAAAATTTTGATTAATTATAATTTTCTAATTGTTTACTCCTAATTCTAAGACTACAACTTAATTGGTTAATTTTTGTTAAAATAATTAAAAGAAATAAAAAATAAAGCCAAATTATACTCACCTCTCCAATGAAGTTCTTGATCATTCCGTCTTCGAGAATTACCAAGTGGATGGTTTTGTATGGTCCGTCGATCTCCATGTCTACTAGTCCATTTAATTTCACTTGTTAGATTGTTGTCGTTGTTGTAATTTCCTATTTTCAATGTTTTGAGAGTATTTTGGATAATTCCTAATTCTTTATAAATTATTTAAATACCAAAACAATGATAATTCACTAAATCCAATCCAATCCAAACAAATTGTAAATAATTTTAAATCTCCTAATTAGTTTTGGATTATTAGTTGGCGGCTTTGTCTTTTCCTATTGTCTTTTTTGGCCTAATAAAACAAATGCCCGCTACAATCCAAATCCCCTAAATTCCCTCCGGAATCTAATTAATAATTGACCAACAAAGAATAGAATCATCAAAGCATTTGGTTCAATAGTGAGATTTTCTAACAATTAGTTTTTTAATATTAATTCCCTCACATGTGCAAATTCTCTCTTATTCTAAATTCCTTTTATTCTTCTTCCTTCCTAATTCTCTCTCATTTGTTTTGTGAGATCTTGGTATTAGGAGATGGAGCTATAGAGAGAATGTGGAAATTGAAAGTTGTGGAGAATAAGAGAATATCAAATTTTAGTTAAAAACCTCAAAATTGTTGGTGTGGCAAGCAACAAACGACCTTTGAGTTTATATGGAATTTCAAGGTTTAGTGCAAGAGGAATTTGTATCATGAGTTTTGAGTTTGGATTACTTACTGAATTTTGCACTAGATCACCAGAAAGGATTATGGAAGTCTGACCTGACATTGGCTTGTTGATACTAAGCTAGGGTGCGCTTTGGAGTTGCAAACCTCCTCCCTTTCTCCTTCGTCCTCCCGACTTGCCACGTGTCGCGGCGTGGATGGCCGTTCCATTCCCGTTCAATTTGTTGGTCCCGTCCCCGTTCAGTTGTTGGTCCCATCCCCATTCAGTTCGTTGGTCTCGTCCATATTCAGTTCATTGGTCCCGTCCCCGTTCAGTTTGCTGGTCCTGTCCCCGTTCAGTTCACTGATCTTATCCCTGTGTAGTTGTTGGTCCCATCCCTGTTCAGTTGAAGTGAATGGTTTTTAACTGTTGATTTTAAATTGGTTTTAGTTTTGGGGCTAATTTCTAAATTCTGTAGAATAACAACTCACTAATCAAAGCTTAATGATGTGTAATCTAAATTTCTAAATTTTGTAGAATAATAATCCACTAATCAAAGCTTAATGATGTATAATCTAAATTTTAAGCACTTAGGTTTACTTTCTAACTAAGTACCAAGGAAAGCTAATTTTTGGGTTTTGACAATAAATTCTAACTAAGCAACTAGTCTATTGGTCAAGAAACTCTAAGATAAATTCTAAATAAGTAATCTAACTAACAACTAAAGATCTAATCTAATTTTTAGGATTTTTGTGGAATAAGGTTCAAGCAAGCAAATTTTAAAGGAAAATCATCTATTCTCAAGCAAATTTCCACGACTTTCTCATGGAATTAAGCACCAAAATTCTATCACATGCAAAGGCAACTTTCAAGTATGGAAAGAAAGGAAAATTCTAATGGGACCAAATGCTCTAAGACTTGATGCTTACCAAAAGGTATCAATTTCAAATATCCTAGGGTCAAAGCTTTGCCGTGCAGGAGTAATTCCAAGTTTAATAGGTTCCAAAGACAATTTTTTTGACTATTATAAGCCAAAGTTTTGCCATGCAAGGGCAACCCCAAGTTTAATAGGTTCCAAAGATGATTTTTTTACTATTATAAGCCAAAATTTTGCTGTGCAGGGGCAACCCCAAGTACAAACGGTATCCCCAAACAAAGTAGTATTATTTTGAAAGTTCAATTTTTTAAAAAGATACACATGACAGTGTTTAACTGAACATTAAAAACTAAACTTCCGAAATTTCAATCAAAGTTCCAAATTAATCACTAAAGGAGGTACACATGATAATGTTTAACCGAACATTAACAATTATTTAAGTCAAACATCCATTATACAACAAATTTTGGCACGTGGTGATACATGTCGTTCGCGTAATCTAAGTATCCTTAATACAAAACTGTGGTAAGATGATACGAAATATCGTCCCTAGGAATTCCAGATGGTTGTTGTAAGCTTAGGAGTATCTGGATCACTTCCAAAACACGTCCTAACAACATAATACTTCTTTATGTTCACCACACCATTCGATGTAGAAATCACACCGTGAAGCTCAACCCTCGGCTCAACCTCCGTGTGAGCTTCATCTTCCATCACGTGAAGATTGGTTGAACTTTGCAATGTGGAGAATTGTCGTAGGCAGATTTCAAAGAGTCATTGAAGAACTATCAAGAGCAAAGCAAGCATCAAAATCTCCACCTACAAGGGAACCACACCTCCAAATTATTAATCGCATGAATTGTCTTTGAATCTTGACAACTTGATACACGTTCCTAGAAAACTCACCATATTTATATTTGCGGTTTGCGCCTGTTATTGCATGTACCTCTCACCTCAACGCAAGACATTTAACTGTAGGTCATACTTTTAGAAATACCACCTTTGAATCTTGTTATCTCGGTGAAGGGGATGTTAAAGAATATCAACTGGTACACCTCGATATAACTTCCATACATTACACATTCATCCATAGTTGTAGTACCTACACTACAAAAAAACATGGGTAAACATGACTTGTCGACATTGACTAAAAGCACAACAATGACTACAAAATGATTGTTTTGTAGTCATTGTGGACAAGAAATGACTTCTACAATCATTGTAGACAAGTCACGTTTACCCTTGTTTTTTTGTAGTGCTAAATATAAGGTTTCTTCACTGACCTGATGTACCTTTTGAGATTATCTATGTATGTATTGACATGCTTGCTTCGTTGTAATGTCATTCTCTTTTGATTCTATATGTTTGTTGTCATTATATGATTTGATTTAACATATTCATCTTGCTTAAAATGCTTAAAATGTAACGCTTGCAGGTACTGTAGTACATTGACTTTTTTGGAACCAAAAATTGGACTTAAATTTCCCTTTCTCTTTTGAAAAACCTATTCAAATGACAACATTCACAATAGATAAAATAAAAAACACCTCTAATTTGTGTTGACACAATAATAGTGTTCTCTTGTCTATTTCATTCCAACAAGTTTAAGCAACTCAATTGACTATTAGTTCTCCCTCAGCCACTCTCCGAAATCATGTTTGTGCCAATATAAGATGAGACATGAATACAGACATTATTGTAACGCAAATATGAAACCACTGTAAGCTAAGACCTCAATCATAATTGATGACCCATAGTAGATTAAAGAGAAGTCATCTGATAGAATGGAGAGAACGCATCAAAAACAATAGTTGATTCCATGATAACTGAGTACAAATTACTTTAGAAACCCTTCTAATGCACATGAGCAACCAAGAGTTGCATGCAATGGTAGACATAGCAAATGGGTCAGAATAACTGAGTACAAAATTGTACAAAGAGTATTAAACTCTACAAAATGTATGTAACTGTATAAAAATTATCTCTTAGTATCCAAAGTCTTGTTCCTTTCTAAACTGATGTAAGCCGACACTAATAGTAGCTAGGTTGTCCTCACTTATGTCATAGGTAACCTCCCTACCTTTATGCCTTTCTAGCTTTGGAATCATAACAAATTTACCATGTACCACAAGATGTGCATTAATATGGGTTGGTTGAGAGTTGCCTAGATATGCATACCCATTGTTCCACTTCTAATAGTATGTACCTTGTATGACAAAGTCACCAACTTCAAACTCCAGGCACCAAGCACATTTGAACTTGTCACAAACCTCATACTTTCTCCTAGAGCACTGGACAACATAAAACTCCACTCCTTCAATGTTGCCCTCTACAGCAGGGACAACAAAGTTGTCACCTTGCCTAATGAGATCGCCAAGTTCCTTGCCTTCCACGGCCTCCTCCTAGTCTTTGTCATCTGGAATGCCGTAGTCTACCATGTGGTCAAAAACTTTTTGGAGATCATATGGCTTCAGCTTGACCAAATCCCAACTCTCAACATGGAACTTGTTCACGCAGTTGACGAAATTACCGTCAAGGTAATAGGCAAAGAAGTACGATAATTTGCGAACAAATAGTTGCGTTGGGTCTGCTACAACAAAAGAGTAGATTGAATGGAAGGATTGAGAACCTTGGACAATCTCACAATGGTAATTACGCTTCCTCGTAATATCCTTCGGTACTTCCCAAAAGTATCTTTGAACTTCTTTGATGCCAGTCTTCTCAAAGTTTGTTTCAACAGTCCCTCCCATTGTCTCGTTCAAGAAAGATACCGCATCATGAGCATTTTGCATCCTCCTCCACGTGTTGTGTAGTTGGGACTGCCTTAGAGCACGCTTCACGACAACACCAGCTCCATTCCACTCTCTCTTTCTGTGACTTGTTCTAAAAAAATTCCAATTCATAGTACAACCATTTGTCAAGCCGGGATATTTGGCCACAAAATAAAAAGGTCAAGAACCCTTGAACTGACCCGCACATCCGTCGAATCACACTACGTGGTCCTTTGGTCAAATCCCTGTACAATAATATATGTACAAAAATCAATACATTCTTTATCATTTTCCAATTCAATACAAAATCAATATATTTGGAGCAATGTCAAATCGTACCTTTGGACTCTAACCATTTCCAGTATTGCATCAAGCAATGTTGTACAAAAAAAGAATCATGAACCAAGTCATCAATGATGTAGAAATGAGATTCTTTCATTATCATTCCATTTGGCTTAAACCGATACGTGATGTGGACAAGAATATTGATTTGTATGGAGCACCAATACATGCTCTGGATTTGGTTTTGAATCTAGAAATTGTAGTTCTCAGCAAAATCAATGTGTGATAAAATCACATCTTTGCCCAAGAACTACATGGAATGCTTGCATTGGTCGTCACCACGCAACAAAGTTGTGCCTTACAAACTGGGGTAGTTTAGACTTAAAATATTTGCAAAAATACTTGCGGAGAAGTCTCTTTGTATACCTTGACAATCTTTTTCTGGGGCTTCCCTTCTCGTGTGGTGCCAATTATCTCATTCTCAAAGCATTTCCAAGTGACAATTGAAATCAATGATAACTCAAAAGGGCAAATTTTAAGCTTCGAAATACCATAGTCAGAACATGTACGCATAACACATTGCAGTGCATGCCATTCTTCATTCTTCAGCTTAGGGCAAACAATTTGTTGCCACAAAACTGTTGTACCTATAAACGTCTGCAAATGTTCCTTACACTTTGCCTCTTCTTCTTTTAGTCGAAAGAGGCACACGCACTGGCATATTTCTGAAAAGTGCAAACCCTTTGCGCCATCCCGAATCCGATTGAAGCCCTCCCTCAATATGTCAATCTCCACATGGTATTTGCAGCAACAAATGTTCCGCTCGTTGCACGCTCTAACAAAATAAGGCTTCAGTTTCTCAAACGCTCTCTGTTTGATTGTCACATGTGGATGCGCCTCTGTAAACCGATTGTAGAATACGACCTATAGGGATAAAAAAAATAGTGAAAAAGTACTCGACGCTATGAGGCATATTATTATTTTTGTGCACAATGTATAGTTATTAGTACAAAATGTACCAAAATTGTTGTAATGAGCATTCAAACCATCGCTATCTACAATCAGAGCCGTACCTAACTTTCTAGTAAGTATTGGGTGCAATGTTTGTCATATATATTTGGACTCGTCCATTTTTGGACGATTTCCTTTCTGTTGGGGCTGACACAAGTCTCCTCTATCCACTACTTTGCAACAAGGTCTTTGATCTCGGTAGGCAGCTCCGGTCTCTTTTTTAGTTGTGCAAACTGTGCAAAAGATTTTGCAAGCAAATGCGCACTACTGCGGCAAATTATAGCCATCCTCAAATTAGCTGAATGAACTTTGAGAACCCGCGACAAAGCTCTGGTGTTGGTCACACTAGTAAAAAATAGCGGCATCTAAGAATACATACTTTCTAGTTAGCATATTTGCTGATTGAATCCCCTTCACAGTGTCCAACTCCAACCGATAATTTTTGAGGAATTCAAATTGAGTTTTTGCATCATCTCTACGAGGATAATATTCAGGAAGAAATGGAGAGACCCGTTCATCCTCAAAAAAACGTTCCATAATCTTCAACATAGAAGATGCATGTGGACAACCTTGCATCTTTAAAATGAAGAAATCCACAATTTTGGACAAAATAAATGACTGCTCCCATAGAGACATCTCCCTTCCTACCTCCAATTCCTCATCCTGGTCAACAAGCAAACGAGCTGCTACTTCTCACCCTCACCAACTAACGATGTCGACATTGCAGGATTGACGAATTGCAACGTCCAACCCAAAATCACGTCCAGAATGCAGACGTCCGGACGTGAGTACGTCCAGACATGGTAGACGTTGGGGACGTTGGGTGAAATGGAGCCGTCCGTCCGATTTACCTCGGGGTGAATTTAGGCGTCCAATTTTCGACGTAGTCGCGGCCGTCCGAATTCCGACGCAGATGCCTACGTCCGATTTCTAACGCAGTTTTCCGCCGTCAAATTTTGGACACAGTTTTTTGGTCGTCTGAAATTGAACGCAGTCGCTACCGTCCAAAATCGGACGCAGTTGCAGTTGTCTTCCTAAATTGAAATGTTTGTTGAAACAGATCATAATCCTCTTGCTTTTCAAAAGCATTTAAATTACAACAAGCATGAAGTCAAAGTTTTTTATTTATTTCATCATCTTACAATATATCATGCTTCATTGAAGAAAAGTAGCACACAAATGACACAATCAATTGATATTTTGTATTGAATTCATCTTTAGTTAATGCCCCCTCCAAAAATAATGGTATTACCACCATCAATAAGTTTAGGAGTATTACAATCAAAGTCTCAAACAATCAATTGTCATTACGACAATCTGTGCTTTATGTAATATGAGCACATGAACATCTAAGCCTATGTCCTTTCTATTTCTAAGGATTGTAATGAACATCTCCTTTCACCTCTGCCCCACTACTCTCACACCCATTTTTCAATCTTGCGTCTTCGTCGTCGGATGTGTCTTCTATATCATCTGATGAAGAGCCTAGACATGTCACTCCTCCCTCTCGTACTTGCGTGGATAGAAGAAATCTTGTTTGTGTGTCCTTTTTTAGTTATTTTTTTACTCTTAGTAAGGACTTCCCATTTTGTTCCTTAATGCCAATGGCCTTTTCATTTTCCTCTTTGAAACATGTGTACGTGCATCAAGAGGGTTTCCAATGACTTTTGATTTTTTCATTAGGAATATTGCAAAAGGTTGCATAACTCTCTTTTTATTAGCTCTAGGTGACCCTTTGCCCTCTAATTTTACTGTTGAAGGCCCTCCACTGCCTCCATGAATGATTATCTTCGGTGCGTTTGAAGATGGTGGTGTAAGCATTGACATTTTTGTGGGGCGTCGTGGTGGTGCATGACAAGAATGCCGAATGAACATTGCAGCCAATGTCTCATCCTTATCATTATCAGTGGATGATAAAATGCTTTGACTTGGAGTGACACTAGGCCACCTTTCTTTTGAAATATTTGCAATCTATTTTCCAAGCCCTAAGCTCCCAATGCCATCCCAAGGTTGACTGGGGGTTTTCAATTGTGCACATGGAGATAGTGCTAGATAGTGGTACTTCAAGATCTTGCATGAGTTGCTTCTTGCCTTCTCCATTGTTGCAAGAAATTGGACTTCTAAACCCCCACTCACCTATATTTTAGAGGTGAGTTAATTAATAGATCTTTAGAATGGATTTAAATACTTGCTGGGGAGTTAAGTACTCCACATTGTAATCTTATACACATCTTGTGACTTGTGGATAGCAAATCCAAGGGGCCTATAGTCAATTAATAGGTTTGACAAAAAATAATTCAAAAAAGTCAAGTTGATTTCTTTTGGAAATTAATGGTTGCCATTAGTCAAAATCAAGTGAATTATAGTTGTATACCATAGCTTCCTAGCTGCTTGGTCAAAAAACAAATAATAAAAGTTAGAGATGCCTAAGTTTTTGAAAAATTATTAACACAGTTTTCTTCCTCTCCAAAAGAAAAATATATATTTATAAAAGAGATTAATTTGTGTATGTATAAAGATTATAACAATCAACTAATTCATAGAAATTCAACTTGCTCTACATAATTTTGCATCTCTTCTTTGTCAATAGTTGAAAACATACATTGCAAATTTTTTGACCTTGTCATTTTGACCATTCTAAAGTACAATCTCTCACAAACAAATTACATCTCACATGCAACTAACCTTGACACTTAATAGAACCTTAACACACAAGCTAGAGAGTTTAGGGTTTGGAGGTCAAGACAAGGATTTGGGTTAATGCAACCACTTTAGATGAAGAAGCACTAACTTCAATGCCTCAATGTGAGAGCGGGAAAGAGAGGTCCTTATAGTGAAGTTCATTGTTTTTCATCAATCCTCAAAGGATGTGGGATAATTTGAAGCACTATAGGGACTTGACTACTCAAAAGAAAATAAAAACCATTGGATTTAGAACAACACTTCAGCCTTCTTTTATATATTGTAAACCAGATTTTTTCATAAAATAATCAATTTAGAAAGTGTGGGCAATCAAGTTAAATTTCACCTCTGAAAATTTGTTTGTGATTTGGAGTCTCCAATAGAAAGTTATGAACAAGTATAAAGATGATACATGACAACCTTCCTTACTTCCTTGCTCTAAACATTGTCCATAACTTTCTATTGTAGACTTCAAATCACAAACGAATTTTTGGACTTGAAAGTTAAATAATTTGATTATCTACGTTTCATTAGTTGATGATATTTTGCAAAAAAGTTGGTTTGCAATGCTTAAATGAGATCTTAAGTGTTGTTGTGAAAACCATTATTAGTGTATTATTTTGACTTGACAATGAATGGTTGAGCTTTTAGAAGTCCTAATTTTCCTATCCCATAGCCATGGATCATTGTACCCACTATTGCCCCATTTCTATAAAGCACTTGCCTTCTCTACTCAACTTCCATAGTAAGGGACTTGTAGATTTTTGTGAGAGACATATTGCATATGTAGACAAAATGACTTGTAGAATTCCACATGATACATTAAGTACATAATTGTTGAAATTTTACTAAACTGAAAATTGGGTATGGAATTGCCTTTTATTTTTACTTTAATTAAATATTTGATAAAGATGTGTCATTCATGCTATGCACCTATGATATGCCTACATTCTCATCCTTGTATTTTGTGAATATCATCAAATGTAGGTGGCAACAATTCCAAGACAAGGTATTGACAAGGAGGATATTAACTTAGTAATGTGTAGAGGATCCTTGTTCTTCTACCTTGCATGTTCCCATGTGATGTTTACTATGCCATAGTCTATTATAAGTCCATTATATTGATGCTTTGAGATTATATATATTTGAATAACCTCATATGAATGTGAGGGAAGTTATATTGCTGCATAAATGAGAAATCCATCAGAAATGAAGCTTCGGCATGCGAGGACAGAGTGTAACTTACATTGGAGTCTCCACGTTGTAATTTTACTTGCACCGCATGTGCTGCACACATGGACGTTGTACGAGAGACCTGGACTCCTGGAGTGACCTCGATCTGCTGTGCTCTTATTAGACGTCCACCCGAGAGGTGTGGGAGGTGCTGGAGCTGCGAGGAGAGTGGGCTGCGAGAGCTGCAGGTTCACCTCCGGTATAATTTAGGCCCACCTCCGGTACTC
This sequence comes from Rhytidiadelphus loreus, assembly GCA_947034895.1. Classification (NCBI taxonomy): domain Eukaryota; kingdom Viridiplantae; phylum Streptophyta; class Bryopsida; order Hypnales; family Hylocomiaceae; genus Rhytidiadelphus; species Rhytidiadelphus loreus. Next base: position 19,734,365 of record OX344764.1, read on the forward strand.
TAAACCAGTAGACCCCATACGAAATCATTTCTTTGGGGGGTTGATGTCCTTTCATTAACTCGATTTAGAATTTTTGGAATTTCATTTCACAAGATTTGCTTCAATCTTTCATGACCTTTAGTAGTAGGGTCCTCCCAACTTCATAAGCTAGCACAAGGACTAGTTGCATTTCAATCCCTTTCAATAAACACAATCTCACTTTGAGGGAGAAAAAGGACTCAACTTAGCAAGCTTACATATTCCGTGGATTTTTTACATTTACAAAACAATCACCTTCGTATGTGTATTATTTTTCATTTTTCATCGGGTTTTTTTTAAAGGATACAAATTATTTTTATTAATATTTTCTACACTATTCAATTATGCCACGTTATAATTTCTGAAAACTTCATTACATGATATATATGTATATGTAATTATATTTTGAATCATTTTTTAACTAATCTGACCCTAGTGTAGGGTATTCTGTATAGTAGAAGCCGTATTGACGGTTGTATCTACAGGTTATTGGTGGTGGCAGGTGAGCACATCCCCGAAGTTGATTAGTGTTTGTTTTGTTATCATTCAAATAGAGCACACGGCAACGATCTGCCTCAACCCTGAAATATTATTTTTGTATCAGCTAAGTTGTTTCGATCTCCCTTTTCACGGTTAATGGTAGTGCCAGGTGCACACGTACCCCAAGTTGACTATTGTGTTGGCGTGTTTTCATTGAAAGAGAGCACATGTCAACTAACTTAACTGTCTGTAAGTTAGTATTATTGACAAAAGGAGACTATGGTAATTTTCCTCCTCTTTGTTTAGAGCATCCCCACCAATGAGTTCCGTATCCTTAAAGATTCAGGGAGAGGACCTCAAATGCAGACATATATATAGAAACTTCACCGCACCAATTTTTTTTCCAAACTCTGTATCTCTAAAATATACACAAATCTGTAAAATTCTGCCCCAATTAGAGAACTGGTGAGGTCTCATCCCTGAACAATGAAGCTTGGGACATCAATTGCAGTAAATAGATAGGGATACATAATAGCTGGTGGGGATGCTCTTAGAAGGGGCCAGGTTTTTTGCAAAGGCACTTGTTGCATTTAGGATTTTTTTTTTCATTTTATATGAAGTGTCAAAGTGGTGATATAAAATGTTATGGTGGTGCTCCAAATTTTAGCATTCATTCACATATCAGATAGAAAATATCACATTTGTATATATCACATGTCTCTAATTCTATTTTCATTCACAATTTGGTGATTTCATCCAAGATTTTTTTTTAATTTGAAGTTTTATGGCAAAAAACTTCATGATTTTCTGACATTTTTTAGCCAAATTTATTTATTTTGGTGCAATTTGGTAATAAAAAGTAAAAAAAAAAAGCCTTGGTTGAATCCTCTCTTTATCAAAATCTCCCAGTTCATTTCCTCCAATATTAAATTCTCATTGGCCAATTTCCTTCAACTTCAAATTTGTAAAGGCTACATCCTCCATATAAATTGGAAGTAATCCTCTTTTCATGGTAGTTAGGTTCAAAACAATTGTGGTTGTTACTTAAGTATGTATTGTTTTCACATGTCTCAAATTTATCAACTCTTTTATGATCAAAGCACTTGTAACTTGATGTCAATGAGCAACATTTCTTGCTAGATTTCTTGGTTGTTGCAACAACTTGATTCGGCATAGCTTGAACATTGATATGCAAGTTTTGCAAGGACTACTTGTACAACTTGCATATCATTGATGTTATTTGTCATGGTATCAAAATCCAACTTGGATATCAACACTCAAACACCATCACTAATTGTAGTGTGGTAAGCAAGCAACTAGCAATAGTGCAAAGCAACCCTAAATCCAACTTGATAACTACTACAATTTTAAGTAATAAGCACAAACATGCAACAATTTGTAATACTACATAGAATCAATGAAAGTCTTCATCTTCAAGAGATTTAGCTCCTACAAGAAAACTTGACAACTTCTTTATGATTACTCCAAAAACTATGTAATACTCCCACTCTAAAACTGAGCTACTTCCACAATAAGAGAGTTTTGAATACTAGACAAAGCCACAATCCTTGCATACATCTTGAAATTTGGTTTAAAAAGAAGTGATATCCACTTGTCCAAGAAGATACCCTCTTCTAGTAACCTAGGTATTAGCCTTGGATTCTAAATTGCAAGCAGTTGAATCTGACAATTTCATAAAAGCAACAACTAAATAGTCCCCATTTACTTTTGCACACCAATTGGTTGCTAGTCCTATCAATGTTTTGATTGGTTTTCAATCCTCCATTTTCACACTCCAACCAGTTATTTTCCCCAAGGCACTGGCTAACAATGAACTAACTATTGGTTCTTCACAAACATTGATTTGAGTTTCCAAATCCTATCTACAACCGTATTCACACTACACAACATGGTTGTAGAAGAGATGTTGGGTCTACCTATGACACAACCTCACGGTAACATTGTTCTTGTTTTTGAAGAAAAGTAGAAAAATAAACAAGAACAAACATTCATTTGTTGCATTCAAGCTATTTCCAAACCTAGCTGGGTCCTAGCTTGGATTTTGCAATCTTTTCTTTAGCAAATAATCAAGTGCACTCATGTGGAAAATCATGGAATCCTGCTCTAACAAACGAGTAGACAGAAACATCCAAATACTTACATCTACAATATAATAGGGGTAGTCACACCTTCTTTGAAAATGAGATTTTTATGAAGAATGAGAAGTTGTGGAGAGGAAAGAGGAGCCAATTAGGAGCCAAAAACCATGAAGAAGGTGATACACCCCTTCTATAGGTGAGGAAGATATGAATGGAGAATTGGATATCGAGATTTGCACTATGGAATCCTACTCCAACAAGCAAGCAGACAAAAACACCAAAATACTTGCATTTGCAATATAATAGGGGTAGTCTTACCTTCTTTGAAAATTCGAAATTCTTATGAAGAATGAGAAGTTGTGGAGAGAAAAGAGGAGCCAATTGGGAGCCAGAAACTATGAAGGTATGACACCCCTTCTATAGATGAAGAGAATATGAATGGAGAGTTGGATACCAAGATTTACCAAAGCAAATCTCAAACACGCAAAACTAGGGATCCATAACTCAATGAACAATGAATGCACATTGAAAAATGATAAATCAATGAACATTGAATGTGCACATCACATAGACCACACAAAACATGCAAAAGGCAGGATGTAGGAAAACCAACATGCAACATAAGGAATGAAAGTGAGCTCTAAATAGTGAAAAAAATCTTCAAGAAATTTTCTTCAACCCATTTCTTCACCTCTAGAGGAGAAGAAATGCCATTTTTTTCTCAGTGAATGGGACAACCACATAGAGAGCGTTACATCCCCATTCTCCAAAGATTGAGAATGGGGTGAAAAAGGTGTGACTACCCCTAATGCAAGGTCCCAATTTTCTTCCTACTCTTCTTTCGTTCTTCCTTTGAATTTGTCATCACACTCCCTCCCTAAGTCTCTCGATCAGCCGAGGAGAAAACTAAAGACCATGATAGCTTCGACCAACAACAAAGCGTGACAGACGGGCGGGAAGAACAGCCAGTTCAGACTTTTCTGTGGGCCGTAAGAGCATGCCCACCCGTCCTGCATTTTGCAGGCGGGTTTGGGCCTATTTTTTTAAAGGCCGAGTGGTTTAGAGGCCGAGCGCCTCACTCATGCGAGGTGAAAGCAACAAGCTGCGAGGTGAAAACAGGAAGCCGGTTGGAGGAGGGGAAAGCGCGTTTTGTCTCTTTATGTTTTGCAAAGCAGGAACCGGCCTGCAAAAGGACCTCGTTTTGAAGGCCAGAGACCCTTTGGAGGCCGCTCCTCTTAAGAGACCATCTGTTTTGCAGGATGGGTGGGGATGCTCTAAGACAACGAAGAAGATGCCAACTTGTGCAGGTTCAAGCGCAGTCTGGGCAGATGGAGTTGGGCAGCCTGGAAGCTCGTCAGAGCTCGGAACGGGATCCTTGGCCCCCTTTCACTGATTCGAAGCTTGGAAACGACAGTAGAAGAACAAACGCTTATTACGAACACCACAAGAAGAGTAAATTTTTATACCATAAGTTATTTGCAGGGGGATGATAAATTTGAGATTTTGAATTTATATTCGGCATCACGGAACCTGAATTACGTAGTGGCAGTCAGAAATACAAATTTGGACTGCCCAAAAATAGGAGGCAGGATTTTACATCCGTGATAAGTGTACGGGTGGGGACAAAATGAAAAAGCCTCACCCCTGCTGGAAAGGCGCGTACAACCACTTCAGGCAAATCCAGTGACCTTAGAGCATTCCCACGGCAGACTCGCGAAATGAGCATTTGGCGAGTGTAACTGCTTGTCATGTGCCGTGCGGGGACACGCCTTGATGGGACGCCAAGTGGAGATGCAATTGTCAGGTAGATTCCTAGGTTAGAAAAATCAGATTATATAAAATTGTTTTCAGTTAAATAAGAGAATTCAAATCCATCACGCATATGACGTTTGATGAAATATATCTCCATCTTATCTTCAGTCTTCCAGTGAGTAGAAAAACTCCTTATATACACATAAGGTGGTAGTAGATAGAACAACTCATGTGGGATAATGTAAATTAAAATTAGTAGGAGCTCAACCGCTCATAATTAAGTTAAATGTAGATTTTGTTTTTAAATAGAATTTCAAATCTCATTTAGACATAGTAAATTTTTTTTTTCAAAACACTTTGAACTAAGAAAAGTTGGTAAATGAAGATAAATTTAATCTCCCAAAATCCGTTTGAGATTTAGAATCTCCAATCAAAATTTGTGGACAAACTTGAGAGACGAAGTTTGAAATTGTAAAAAAATTTCCTTCCAACCCCTCTCTCAAAATTGTCTATAACTTTTGATTGGAGATTCTAAATCTCAAACCAATTTTGGGAGATTAAATTTGTCTTCATTTACCAACTTCTCTTAGTTCAAAGTGTTTTAAAATTTTTTTTTCTACTATGCCTAAATGAGGTTTGAAATTCTATTAAAAAACAAAACCTATATTTGACTTAATTATGAGCGGTTGAGCTCTTACTAATTCTCTTACATTCTTCCACATGGGTTGTTCTACCTACTACCACCTCATGTGTATATAATGAACTCTTCCTATTGCTTAACACTCAATGTAAGTTGAAAATGGGACAAAGTTTCCAGAGCGGGCCCACCCAGGCAAGACAATTGGTGAAGCCATTTTGTCTTCTTCCTTCAATTAGTGGAAAACTTGCCCACCGGCCGAGCATATAAGCTGACCCTAAAGTTATTGTCCCAAGTCTGTCTTCGACATCTTCCTGATGATGCTTCTTCCTGTTTTGGGCCCAATTTTCATTGCCGCACTTGCTCCATTCCTTTGCCAGACATGCTGATGAGTCCGTTGAAGAGAGCGCGTCACAAGATTGCTTAGGCTTACCGTGCGATAGTGACAGCATGTATACCGACATCTATTGCCGAGTTGCTATACTCTTCATGTAGAAACTCTAGTGCATCTTACGCTTTAAACCATAGATCGAGAGCTCGACAAGTGGGGTTGCTTGCAAGTGACAGAGATCAAGCGAGTCTAGAATCTGACCCAGTTTGTGTCCTCTACTGCGATGGGCTTGTAGTGATTGAAATGAAAAACATGACTGCAGTTTATCTTGGATGTTTTCGATCTCTTTAGTACAGACTGCTATGAGCCTGAGGTTGGTGACACTACACAAAATGGACCTGTCCATTCGATTCCTCATTTTCGTTCTGTTAGGCCTGGTTCTGGGAGGGAGTGCTCAAGTAACGGTGGATCAGTTTCTCAACGATACAGAAGCCAACCTTCAAGAGCTTGTGAACCGAGTGCAAGAGAATGATCTCAATTCTTGTGGTATGAACGTTCCACCTAACTCTTGCTCTCTTGTCTTTCGATCTCTCGGCGAGCTCTTTGGTGCAAATACGGAGTATTTCAGTGACTGCAAAGAAGTCATCCTTTCGTTTGTGCAAATTGCAGATTTATTGAGTACTTGCAGTGCTGAGTCAACCTGTAGCCGGCTCACATGCCCTCTAACGAATGCCAACCGTACCGGCTACGAATGCCAAGGAGTTCTCCAGAACACCAATTGTAAAGACAACTGCCCGTGGAGAAACGTCGACTTCTCCAGAAGCTTTCTAAGGTCTGTCGGTAACTTGGTTTCCACCCTGAATCCTTTCTATCTGGGTCTGAGTGTTGAAAAGTTTAGTGAGGAGATTCTCTGAGTAAATCTACTGACTAAGAAAACAGTAGATTTGCCATTGATTGCACAATCCTCCAGTAGTGTGGGGGTAAAATCCTACCTAGTACGAGGGGAAGACTGCAAAGTGCACCGTACAATTTCTTGGTTGCAGCGCCGTGCATCCAACGGGATGTACCGTGTGCTGTACCGGGCTTTCCCCATACTAGTTGCGAGAATTTTTTTATTCATCTTGTAAGAAAGTTGGTTCGCTTCATGGGAAATATATCATCATAGTCATCGATCATTGCAATACAAGAAAGTACTCCCTCTGTCCCAAAATTATCTTCTAGTTGCTCAGAAATGACGATTTTTGCTCTTGAAGATTTAGCGAACTTTGCTTGAAATGTTGAGAAACGGGCTAAAATAAAGTTATTTTCAGCCTTCATTCAGAACATTTTGTCCAACCACAAGATCATTTTGGGATGAAGGGAGTATATAATTTGACCAACTACTTCGTCTCTTTTGGCAATCAAAAAATTACTATAGGCACCTTTGTGAATGTGCCGTGTAGAGGAATCACTTGTCTTTCATATAATTTTAGATACTTATCACTAAGTACATTATAAATCAAAACTTGAATCTTAAACCCTTTTTCTTGACTTCATTATCAGTGGTTGTAAGATGCGTCAAATCACTTAACACGATTTGAAATTTGCTAAACCTTTAAAAAACTTGCCGTGGAGGTATGCGGTCAATGGCAAGTTTCAGTTCATCATAATTGTGATTTGCATTCTTGATGACAGAGTGCCAGGAGTGCAAGCTGTGACGGAGGAGTATATTACTCAGAGACAACTTCTAGGAATTTGTGCTCAGAGGAACTTGGACAATTTGTTCCAAAAACATTCGAACAACACCAACTTCTTTTCGCTGTATTTCGGCTCCGTTGATGGCACTTTCAGGATCTTTCCAGGAATGGTAATAATTGTACCAGTGTAGAATAACATTCAATGGGCTGCTGAAGGTGTCTTGCAATAGATCAAAACAACGGTTTTCGCGATCGTATCGTAGATGATTGTTTCTTCTAGTTTTCAATGCATAAGAACATCTGTATTCCGCATTGACCGACAAATTGCACAATGTTATTTGCAGGATGAATCAGACTGTGGTAGCTACGATCCTCGTACGAGATTATGGTAAACTAATTTTCTTTAATCCACACCGATTCAGATTTGCATGGTCCTCAACATCTTTGAAATTGAGATTCCATCCGACACAATTGGCACAATTTCTGGCGCTTAGAATCGTGCAATTGTGCGTTTCACAGGTACCTTACATCAACGACAAACGTGAAGAAGGCTGTGATGGTAATGATTGACAGTGGGTCTTCAATGGCCGAGATTATCCCATCCTCAAGTAATAGCAACTTGGCAACAGCCTTCAGAGTCACCGAGTCTTTCTTGAATACTACCACCAAGGCCGACTATGTGAACATCTTCACATTCGATAAAAACAATGTGAAATTCTCCTCTGCTCAACCAGTAAGTCATAATATCCCTGAAATCCTGCATGCCAAGTTCTTTTTCTACTATAGAGAATGCAAGTCTTGTAGCAGCTGAAGAGAGCAAGAAAACATAATTCAATGCTGGATATACTGTAGACTGGCTAGCTGGCTCATGAATCTTATGCTCTGATATACAGTTACAATGCAGAATGTTGTTGGTTTGGTCAACGAAAACCATTGAAAGGAATTTACTTTATTTGAGTTTGAACTCAAGTGGGGCTTCTTGGTACATTTTGATTTCTGCAGGTGCAGGTGACGAACACGTCCACCCACCCTGACTTTGAAATTTTCACCGCAACGCTTTCCTCACCAATCCAAAGCTCTGTTCCTCCTGGCAACATCACGGACGCAATTAGCCAAGTTATCACAACTTCTGCAGGCTTTGGTAGTACAGAAATCCCAATCGAATATCTGAAGGTCTGCACTTCTCTACCCGTACTCAGTCAACCCAAAGTCCCTCCGCATTCATTATCGGCTATTTAAGCGATGTTTCAATTGATTGATGAGGTTAATACTAAAGTGACATTGTTTCACTTCCATTTCAATGTTTTCAAATGATTTTTCTTACTTTTCTAAGTTATGATTTTAAACATTCCAGAATGTTAATAAAAGTACCTACTTAACCCCTAAAAGCCCAAGGGGTTCGGACAAAACACAAATGTGTTATAAAATATAGGTTCTATTAATTTTTTGAAGTTTGCATCAAAGAAGATAATGTGAAGCATGAGGCATTCAAAAGCAGTGTAAAATGTGATGCCCATTGGTGCATTTGAGTTGTGTAGGGTTTAACACTGTAAAACCCCAACAGGTGATAATATTGATCACGGACAGCAACGCCGTGGACGCCATAAGCAATGCCGCATTACCATGGGACTTGATCAAGAACAACAGCATCAGCGTGTTCTTGTACATGTTCCCTACCAGTAATGCAGTCACCGATTACACCTCCCTTAAAAACCAATTGTGCGCTGCTCGAGGGTCTTTTCAGAAACTGGACGACGGCCCTCTTGTCCAGAATCCGTTGCTTGCTTTGGAAGCGTACTATTCCTTCATGGCCAACGTCCATTCGACTTACGTGAACAATAGCATCGACTACAGCATCGAGTACCACGACTTCTCCGACGTGGATAACAGGACCTTCACCCTCAGTAAGGCAGGTATGGGATCCACACTTGCAACATGCCGAGTAGGACGCATGTAGAAAATCTTGCTAATTTTTAATACATTGTGTTAAATAGTCCTCCGCTCAATTGTTGATTCTAAGTATGCTAACAGATCGTAACTGTCAAAGTTCAAAACTTCAAGATTCAATATTATTGATCGAGAGGGGAAGTTAGTTCACTTGAATGTTTTCGGTTGCATATCTTCTTAGTCAGAATTCGTAGTGGGTTGTAAGTGCCATAGAGAGGGGCTAGCTATGTGGATTCTATCCTTCCTAGTATCAACCATTTGAGACACTATCTCTCAGCTTCAAATTCTTGCATTGGCATTATGGAGAAGGTTACAATGCTTGGAGAAGGTTACAATGCTTGAGTGTCAGGAGGCTTGAGAGCATTATCAAATGTAATTCTATGTCTTTCTTTGCAATGAAGAATGTCTAGATCTTTGATCAAAGAGGGCATAGAATGAGGAGGACTGCTATGCCTATTAATCTTCTTTTTCTTAAACAGTGAGGCAATGACACAATTGCCTTAAGTATCATAATTGGACTTGGCACTATGTGATGCAAATTTTGCTTTGTGACTTGTCTTGATATATTCAATCTAATACACATGTGATCATACTTCCTGTTTATATCTTTAAAGCTCTTTGATTACTTGCATTGATTTCATGTGGTGTTGTGTTATTTTTCAGTATTTAGTACTAGCAATAGAAAGCTCTTGGGGGTTGTGGCCATTGACATCTTCAAGACCAAGTTGCAAGAAGTCTATGGGATTGATGGAGTGGCAATTGAAAGTTCTGTAGGCAATAGAATAACTAGTAGTATTGATTTTAATTCATCAAGAATTAATACAATATCTTGCTTCGATCAGGTATGTTGACATTATATCACAACCAAAATCCTTCCTCATGGATAATCAATTGTTTGAGTGTTGCTTCAATCAATTAATAGGTTATTTCTAATTTTTGTTTTGGATCAATTGAGAGGAGGCTAGCTTTGCATTGAAACTAGAAACTTGTGAGAAAATCTGCTAAGTAGAACTTTAGTTGAAAAGCAAATTAGTGCTAGAAAGACAAAGCTTCTTGTAGCATAAAATAAGCTTCTTATAGCTTATTTTATTCTAGTGTGTTCAATAATCATATAGTGTCACTCTCACAACCATGTGGAACCTTGAACTAAAAGAAAGAACAAACTAAAAGAAATAACTTCAACTCCATTTTGGGTTGGCACAATGGAAGCCGGTACTATGTTCATTGTAGATCCAACATCAACATTCAAGAATGTGGCACGATTGACACCACGACTACATACCTTTATTAAAAGAGAAACTTGCATAACATTCTTGAATGGAAAAGCAAGGGAGTCCTCATACAATATCACGATAACAAGAATAGTGTGTGAATGGCTCATAATTCATGGGCTAACTTGCATTCTAGATATTCTAAGTAGAAAGAGCCTTGTTTCATAAAACATTGATTCATGGAAAGCAAAGGATCCCTCAAAGTTCAGAAATGTTATAAGCAAGACTCCCTAATTAAGAAAAACCGCAAAACGGTCAAAGTTGTTTCTCTTTCTCGCTGTTAGAGATCAAGTTATGAGAAAGCAAATTTTCACCTGTTTGACACTGATTTTGGTGGAACTGTAGACATCGGATAAGACGTGCAATCAAGTCGTGCCGCAAGCATCAAATATCGTCTGTTCAAGTAACTTGAACGCGGACAACACCACACTCCGAAAGCTGAGCTGCTGCGGTACATGTGCCGATAAGCCACGGAATTTGCCTCTCGCATTAGGCTTAGGCTTTGGTCTGGGCATTGCAGCGTTAGCAACATTGGGTGTTATTGCTTGCTTATGTTTGAGAAATCGACGTCTAAAACCTGATGAGTTTCCAGGAGATGACGACGACTTGAAATTGTGAATGACAGATGACAGCAGGAGGAGAAGATCATACTGCCTGGTGTTGAAACATGATTGCAACAGTGTCAGTTTAATAGTGGAAGCCTGTCAACTGAAGCCATTGCAGTAGCAAGCACAGATGATAGATTGAAGAACCAACATGGATCGTTTGGGTGATTCTGATCAATGCTTGAAGATTGATCACCCTCAAAGGCATTATATATTTACCCTAGGTTCTGAAATATTCACCACTTGTGCTAGAGAATCCACGATTGTAATTTGATCTGCGTAGTGCGGATGTCTCTACCTAATGAATTTTCGAGGTTGGGAGGAAGGTTCACTTTTTCTCTACAGGAAGGTGCACTTATTATACCACAATCTCAATGCAATGCAAGAGAGCTTTGCCGTAGTAGCATGTTTTGATTGGTTAAGGAGAGGCAAATTAAGATTGATAACGTTTGTTGCTTGCTTGTGCAAATTTTCAATAGGGTGGTATGAAGTAGAAATTTCACTAGTCTTAGAGAAATCTCAACTACTACCAATTGGTATTAACTTAGTGAGTGCAGATCGACTTAACTTCATATAGTGAATTTATAAGACTGTTGAACTCACATATCTTTTCACCAAACTATTGATAAATTTAATCCCCAAAAAACTTATGGAAGACATATACTAACAAACCATATAATCTCACTACTAATTTACTTTTCGCAATCACTCATAATTAGTGTACTTTTGACAAATGTAATGCCCATTAGAAACCAAGGTTGTACTTAGGTCAAATATTCTATTTTTAGTAACTTCATCTAAAATTTGGATTGCAATATAACAACTATGCGTATTGATGAGAACAATCATGTCGTTAGTTAATATTACAATCTTGAGCAATCAAAGGTCATCAAAAATAATCATAGGCTAGTACCAACTTCAATAGGTCCTAACCAACAATTATCTTTTATAACATGGCTTACTTTGCAAACACCTAGTTCATATCCTATACAATGCCATACCTTCAACATTTGGTGGACCACTAGCTCCTCAAGTGCCAATCAAAACATGCCCAATCAACATAAATATCCACTTGCAATTCATATTCCAACAAATATCTACAACACCCCATGCCAAATTCCGCTTGGAATTGTTGTCCACGTTCACCTCCACACACCCACTATTACAAAACAATGAAGCTCCACCATCTAGAAAAGGAGAAACAACTAAGCTAAATGAACCTGTTGAGGACACAGATGGGAGGAGTCTATCAATGTAGACAAAATTGTAATGGTGGTGGACATTCAAGTTTTATGAAATGTACACCACTAATAAAATTTTGCCCTCAATAGGCTCACTTATCTTAAATTAGAGTAGATTGTCTAGAATCACACTAGATTAATTCTAAGTGGAAAGCTCGTTTGCAAAAATAGTAGAAATGCACACATTGGGGTTGAAAATGATTGAAATAGGGGCATCCCAGGGGAAAATAGATGGAGAATTCATAAGAAGAAAATCGTATCTTTGTCAATTTAACATCTTCAAGGTGAAATTAGCCCAATCCAAATCAGCTTGAGCAAATTTGCTCACTTCATCTTGATCCAAAGACTTCTTGCTGCAACTGCCAATACCCGCTTTATGATCAATGGATAGGGCCAGGTTGTCACACCTTCTCATTTCCAATCTTTAGAAAATGAGGACATGGCACTTTCTCCTTCAGTTGTAGAGGACCCATTCTTTAAAGAATGAGAAGTTTTTTGTATCTCCTTTGGAGGTGAAGAATGGGTGTGAAAATTAAGAAGTTGTAGAGAAGATTAACAAATTGTGTCCATTCTCATTCTTCACATGGTGGAAAGGAGAGTCACATCTCCTTCATGGAGAAAGATTCCTATTAACTAATCTTTTCACTCCATACCTTCTCATTTTTCATAGAGGTTTCATTCTCAAATAAGATTTGACAACCCCTAATAGCTACAAGCAATCTAATATAGAGGACACTAAAGCCATTAGGGACCTAATCTAGTCTCCTATTCGGTCCTTGTTACAAACAATAATTAATGCATCTCCTCCAATACACTCAGTTGGCCTTCTATTCACACTTTGGGTATAAATGTGACTTAAAAAAATGTGAAAGACTATTAATCTTTAAATGAAATGGTGATGTCTAAAGTAGTCTACTCTAAAAAAGGGTTGGTCTGTCTTTTTCATGGGCTTCCGTGGACTGGAATATTTTTAGCTCATTTTTTAGACAAAGAAAAATAGATGTGGCCTATAACACAAGTCATTTCATTTTTTTTCAAGCATTTTTGAATTACTTATGAATTTTCAAAGATTTTTGTCCTAGGTACCTATTTCTAACAATAGGTTTGACAAAATGCATACACATGTAGCTGATAAAGAGAGATGGAGAAACCAAGAAAAAGCATGGGAACTTGCAATAAATAACAAGAAAGGGTCCTAAATGCAATCATGTTTGTGTCAAATTAATTTCATAGATTTTTCATTCTCTATAATAAAGTAGTTGGCATACCAACTTCCAATATAAATACAATGTCCATGTGTCACTACATTTCACCAATCATGCATACTTAAACCTTAAAACAATATCTAACGGATTTTACTATGCCCTTACTTTATTCTTAGCCCATTCAATGTCTATCACATATCCATTTTAGGAACACCTCATCTCTGTTTAATACGTAATTGTATGGTCGATTTCAAGATGATGAGCACTTTTACAACATATTACTAGTATACTAGCCCTTTGCACTACCCAAAGTATTATCTTCAGTGAATTCTAATGACATATTTTCCAATGAAAGCACATCCCTATATATTAGTTAAAGTAATGGAAAGAGTATCCTCGACTGTACTCTTGATCCTCCATTCAACAAATCTTAGTTACACAAACAGTCACCAACAACGACAAACAAACAATCTCCAATTTCAATCACATATACAAAACCTACAAATTTCAACACCCACAAAAGAAAATGAGTATCAAATTCACAACAAGAATGGAAAGAATTATTACGAATGTGAGGATGCCCCCAAATTGGCAGCCATCTCCCAAAATCATCCCCACCTTGAAATATTTATTAGGGTAGATTAGAAGACACTTTTTAGAACAACTGCAGTTAAAGCACCCCTTCACTTTAATTTAACCTTTATCCTTGAAGGGCTAAAAGAGCCCACTTTGGATCATTTGGGAATTTGGATAAGCTCTATTGATTTTGAATTTTTGAATTTTTACATGAATTTTTTAGAATGGATGCTAATCATCTACATGTGAAGCTTTGTTTTACACCATTTCAATAACTATGTATTGCAAAGTTATACAATTTTTTTTGATTCAATGTCAAAGTGAGCAGCTAAAAATGTATTCCAAAAAATATTAATTAATTTTATTTGGTTTTATAGATTAAGGCCTTCACAAAAGATTTGAACCATTTAGTTTTGAATTATGAGATCAAAGTTATGAGGAGTTTTAATTTGTTGGCAATGAAGGTAGAAAAAACTTATGAAGTTTTTTTGTTTCAATTTTGAAAATTTTCAATTAAAAAGATTGACATAAAATATGTATTCTTTTCTTGAACATTCTCACCGTTAAGAGTGAAAGTTCTCAATTTCTTATAAAAGTTACTAGCGGTTTAGTTTTTTCATTTATAAAATACCATCTTTCACTTTATAATTTTTCTAAAGATGAATATAAAAGTTTTTTTGGTTAAATTTTTCCATGCATTTTCAATCCATTTTTCAACATACAAAATAAAATTTACAAGTTATGAGACATGTGTGTCTTTTTATAAAAATGTTGGAATACAAAAGTTCAGCTTTAGGAAGGGCTAGTTATAGAACCTATATTTTGAAGTTTAGGTACTATAAACTTGCAATTGGTAGAGATGTTCACTCTAAAATATTAGAAAGATGTACTTGTAATGAGCAAGTTAACTAAAAGTCCTATGCTTGGATTTGTTACAAAATAAATAGAGATAGAGATTTTAGCCTTGCTTTGAGGACAAGTACTTTGGAGTAGTTTTTGGCCTTTAAACATTAATGAACTAGTTAGCTGTTAATTATCATGGGTATTGAAAATACTCTAAAATATGTACGATTGAAGAATTGTTTGTGTTTTTGATAATCCTTAAAAATCAAACTCAATATGAGGGGCTTGATTTTCAAAGAATCTTAATGACACCATCTCCAATATTCAAATACAATTTAGCATTATGATATCAATTTGTCATTTTTGCTCTTAGTTAAGTGCATTGATTGTACAACTAAAAAGGTGAAAATTTTGGACATCTAGTGTAATCAAAATTTGGATTTTTATGTTGTCTTTTAGTCCAAATGCAAGTGTCACATTTTAGGCAAAGTTGAATATGGATGCACGACGGTGTAATGATTATTAGGACATTGTTTGTACTTAAGGCATGGCCTTTATATGATCTAATTAGGTAGACAAGCCTATTACCACCTTGATTAGCAATTTGAATATAGTGGGGCCAATTCCAAGAGAGGCACATATTTTTCAGAAATGAACGCTTGTTTCACAAATCAAAACCAAGTAAAATTATACTTTTCGATTAAGATTGTAAGTTTTGTGAATTTCTAAAGTGGTCTACCCTAAAATTACAAAACCGCTCATAGAGTGGAGTTATAAATGTCATAGAAACAAGTTTTTGGGTGGAATTGGGGGCAAACATCCTATCATTCAATGCAATTACTCAGGTACATGCATATGTTGCTCCTCTACATTTAATTCTAAAAATGGATCTTAGTAGTGGAAAAAATATAAAAATATATGAATGCATCTGAATGAAAAATTGCTGGAAGATGTTCATTTAACTATATTTAATATAATGATTCTAAATTTTTTGTTTTTGTTAAAGCAATTGATTTTTCACATGTTTTGTTTTGTAGTATCAATGAAAAATTATCTTTTAGTGCTTTATGAAAAAAATTTAACCTCTAATTGTCTAAAACACAAAACAGAAATCCTAACCCGAAATCAGTAATAAAACATGAATCATCACATTCAGAAATCGTTACAAATCGAACAACAATCACCAAACAACAAACACAGAAACACTGAACACCAATCAAACAGAAACAGAAATCTACCTAAACCCTGAACCACAAAGCAGGTGGCCAAGACAGGGTACATATTCTGCACACCAACAGAAACCTCTAAGCACAAATGCTAAACACCAAGCTGAAACAGAAATCCTAGACACCAAACAGCAAACTAAACACGGATCGCGGAATACCAACTCATGAATCGATCCCAACCTGCAGCACCGCGCAGGATGGGAGTGCAAGCGGGAGCAGCAGCAATTAAGGGCGCGCGTTCTTCAGCAATGGCGACCCCGTGATGGCGATGGAGAGACCTGGAGTGACCTCGATTTGCTGCGCTCTTATATATTAGACGTCTACCCAAGAGGTGTGGGAGGTACTGGAGCTGCGAGAAGAGCGGGCTATAAGAGAGCTGCAGGTTCACCTCCGGGATGAAGCTGCGGGATCCTCCGACGGGCCTGCGTACGTGAGCGAAGGTGAGCTTCCAGCCGGCTTGCGATGACGACGTCGAGCAGATGGTGATGGCGGCGAGCTCCTTTAACGATGGCGCGACGTAGAGCACTGCGATGGCGGGATTGAATGAAGCATGGGAAGCGGTAACGTAACCAGCTGTGCAGCTTGTCTTGGGCTGCTGGACCATGATTCATGGCCCGAACCAAGTGGGACGAAGCTTCCAACAGAATCCACCGGCTTGGTAGGTGCGCTGCCCATTACTTTAATGGTACTTTAATGGTGCGCTGTACGGGTTATTGGTACTTTGGTAGTGACAGGTGAGCACGTATCCGAAGTTGACTGGTGTTTGTCGTGTTTTCATTTTTCAGTAAAGACCACCCTACTTGGGTTTCACCTGGGAAATAGAGCACAACTAGTACGGAGTAAGTTATTATGTTTGTAGCAGCTATGGAGCTCGATGGCATGCACTTTTGGCTGGCCCCAGCTCTGACGCGCTTCCGGGCTGCCCAGCTCCATCTGCACGGAGCGCTCCAACCTGCACGGAGTTGTCACCTTAGCTTCTCCGTTGTCTACGAAGCACAAGAATCTCTTTTCCCTCTCCTGTCTGTTGCACGAGCTTGCTCCTCCTCGCACGTCTCTGCGAACTACTCTCCTTCATATGGACAAGAGCGCTTGCACTTACGTTACATTGTTTGCTTGGTCGGACGAGCCTGCAGCTATTCTAGTTCATCTCAATCCCCAAGCTAGTCAACCTCCTTTCATTTGAAAAACAACGCACTAAAGTACCTCAAGGGGAGAAAATGAAGAAGACCGGATTGAATCTAAGCTCGTTGACAGGACCCAGCTGGAGCTTTGCCATCTGTTGTTTAGCTAGAATAAAAAGTTCCGAGCGCATTGCTGTTCTCTTTTGGAAAAATTTGTTGCCCTCAAGCTATTTCCAAACCTAGCTGGGTCCTAGCTTTGACAAGCTCATTCTCAGGCAACCCTCAACCCCACATGGCCACATCTGTCTAAGAAATGGCACGTCTTGGTCCCGGGAGGCCATGATTGCTTCTCACGCAATTGATTGTTGACTGATTCCTGTGCCATGGTGGATTCGTTCTCTGAGCTTGAATGCAAAGTTTGTTAGTATTCCAGCTTGTACTTGGGTGCCGACTACATCTACGGGGTTGTGGATTCAGCATGTTTCCCCTTAGAGCTTGCAATAGGAGCTTTTAGTCAATATATGAAGAAGTCATCATTCAAGCATGTTCAGTCTTCATTCATCAGGCAATTTTGAATTGCAAGGATTGAAGACCACGAGAAAAAAAAAAATTCACCTCGGAATGAAGTTGAGGCAAGTAAGCCCAGGCGGGAGGCTAGGACATGCAATCTTTTCTTTAGCCGATAATCAAGATGCACTCATGTGGAAAATCCTGCTCCTAGAAACAAGCAGACAGAAACACCCAAATACTTGCATCTGCAATGCAAGGCCCCAATCTCCTTCATACTCTTCCTTGGTTCTTACTTTGAATTTGTCATCACAATCTCTCCCCAGTTCTCTCAATCTCGGCCGAGAAGAAAACTAAAGATCATCATAACTTAAAGACCATCATAACAACAAAGCGTGCGAGCATGACAGGTGAGGAAGGGCGGGAAGAGTAGGTTTGTGGCCCATAGACAACGGAGAAGATGCCAACTCTGGGTCCAGCGCTCTTGGCAGATGGAGTTGGGCAGCCCGGAAGCACGTCAGATTCTAGGGCCGCGCACATGGAGCCTTACGGGCCCGTGCGGGACCAGATGTGAGGGCCGGAAAGGGCGGGTTGGGGCTCCCCAGCCCAAAGCGGTTTCCTCCACCTTCCCCGTCAGGGCCAACCCGTACGGGCCCAAAGTTACCTCAAATTTATCTCAAGCTTGCAAGGCAGTAAGGCCAGGGAGAACTGACCCCCTCGCTCGGCCCTGCGGGCAAACCCTGGAATTATTTATTTTTTACACATGAATTTTTTTGAAAATTTTGAATTCATTTCTGCAATCAGAGACCCCGAATTAGCTAGGTGAGGTCAAGATTATACTCTAGAATGGCCCGAAATAGGGGGCATTTTTTTTACTTGCACCCTTGGTAAGGACGAGCGAGGGGGTCAATCCACCCTGATCGGCAGTAAGGGGCTCACAACCTTTTCCACTCTAACTTAGCTCAAAGTTAACCCCTAAGCGCTCCGACGTCCATTTTTTGGACGATGTACAGAATGAAAGTCAATTTTCTTTCTCATTACACCTTGGATGAAAGTCATCTAATTTGTGGTGATACTTCATCAAGTTTTTGTCCTATCTAATGGTTGGATTTGGTGTTACTAGAATTCATATTTTTCTAGAATTACAAATGTGGAAGTTAGTCAAGCCAAAAATTGCATGGATTTTAGTTCAAAATTGGGTTTGCAAAAATTAGGTCATAGATTTTTTTTTTTTTTAATTTCAAAAAATCACCATATGAAGAGAACCTCATTTCAAATTCATTCCAACAAGTTTCACTCAAAAAATGACAATATTTTGCTTGTAATTGAATTTAGAAGATATTCTGAATATTTCTTTTCAAAATTAAAAAAAAAAATTGATAATAGCTTTGGTGAATCTAGCCATACTAATTGAATCTGAAATTCGTAATCGACAACTTTTATTTGTACACCAAGTCCTAAATATTGAAATAAATAAATAATGACCTAAACATCATAATTTAATTATAAAAACATCATGATTTAAAATAAAAAAATAGTAAATCCTTCATAAAAAAATAAACTGCAAACAATAAATAAATAATAAATCACTATCATTTAATAAAAAATAAACCCTAAATTGTAAACAATAAATAAATTATTAAAAATACCTAATCCAAAAAGAATTTAACCACAGCCCAAAATCTCACAGGACCGTCAGAAAACAATGATTCAGCAAAACAATGAGCCAGACCGTGTTAATACTTTTCCCCCAAACCCAAAGTAAATTCAGTGGGAGTTAAACTCCCAGTCCAAGCAAGGTGCTTTTCATTTTGAAGGTGGGGGCCCGCCCTGGTCTGTCAGGGACCTTACGCAGCCCTCAGCACAGCACATGTGCGCGGCCCTAGAGCTGCCAGCCAAAACGGTATGCCATCTGGCCCTGGCTCCCTTTCACAGATTCCAAGATTGGAAACGACAGTAGAAGAATCAATACTTATTTTGAATATCCTCCTAAGAGAAGAAGAGTAAAGTTATTTACCACAAGTTGTTCACTGTCGATCATAAATTTGAAATTTTGAATTTATATTTGGCATCACAGACCCTAGTGTCGGTCATGAAGTACAAAATTGACTGCCCAAAATAGGGGACAGGAAGTTACATCCGTCACAAACGTGGAAAAAAATTAAAAAGTCTGGGCCCTCCTTAAAAGGCTCGTAGCACTATTTAAGGCAAATCCAAAGGTCACTTGGGTACAGTTCTTCCCCAGGCCATCGTCCCAAGTCTTTCTTCGATGTTTCCTGGTGATGCTCCTTCGAATTCCTGCTATTGTTCCATTTTCCATTGCTCCACTTGCTCCGTTCCTTCCCCAAAACATGATGAGTTCATTGAAGAAAGTGCTTCACAAGATTGCTTAGGCTTACCCTACGATAGTGACAGCATATACACCGACATCTATTGCCGAGTTCCCATTTTTCTTCATGTAGAAACTCCAGCGCATCTTACGATTTAAACCATAGAGAGGTCAACGAGTAGGGTTGCTTGCAAGTGACACAGATCAAGCGGGCCTGGAATCTCACCCAGTTTGTGTCCTCCACTGCGATGGGTTTGTAGTGAAATGAAAGGCATGGCTGCAATATATATTCTTTAGTACAGACTGTTGTGTGAAGGGGTGATACTACACAAATGGATTTGTCCATTCGTTTCCTCATTCTGGTTCTGTTCGGCCTGGTTCTGGGAGGGAGTGCGCAAGTATCGCAGAAGGCAGATCTTCTTCTCAACCAAACAGAAACCAACGTTCTGGAGCTTGTGACGCAAGTGCAAGCTAATGCTCTCAATTCTTGTGGTATGAATCTTCCGCCCAAACATTGTTGTCTTTCGATCTCACGGCGAACTCTTTGGTGCCAGTACTGAGTACTTCAGTGACTGCAAAGAAGTCATCCTTTCGTTTGTGCAAATTGCAGATTTATTGAGTACTTGCAGTGCTGAGTCAACCTGTAGCCGGCTCACATGCCCTCTAACGAATGCCAACCGTACCGGCTACGAATGCCAAGGAGTTCTCCAGAACACCAATTGTAAAGACAACTGCCCGTGGAGAAACGTCGACTTCTCCAGAAGCTTTCTAAGGTCTGTCGGTAACTTGGTTTCCACCCTGAATCCTTTCTATCTGGGTCTGAGTGTTGAAAAGTTTAGTGAGGAGATTCTCTGAGTAAATCTACTGACTAAGAAAACAGTAGATATGCCATTGATTGCACAATCCTCCAGTAGTGTGGGGGTAAAATCCTTTCTAGTACGAGGGGAACACTGCAAAGTGCACTGTACACTGTACACAGTGCACATTGCACACAGTTCAATTTGTCGGTTGCAGTGCCGTGCATCCACGGGATGTACCGTGTTCTGTACCAGGCATTCCCTAGTTGCAAGAAAATTAGTTCATCTTGTAAGAAAGTTGGTTGGCTTCATGGGAAATATATCATCATAGTCATCAATCGTTGCATTACAAGAGAGTATATAATATGACCAACTTCGACTCTTTTGGCAAGCGGAAACAATTTTGTGCAGTGGATGTGCAGTGAATGGTAAACACTTGTCTTAAATATGATTTAGATACTCACCACTAAACTCATCATAAACCACAACTGAAGGTATATATATTAATTTTTGAACCATTTCTCTCAACTCCATTATTTGTCTTGACAAGAAGTCAGTTGACACGATTTAAAATTTGCTAAGCCGTTTAAAAAACTTGGGGTGGTGCAGTCAATGGCATGTTTAATATAAATATTGTCATTTGCAATCTTGATGACAGAGTGCCAGGAGTGTCTGCGACCGATGATATGACCCAGAGACAACTTCAAGGAATTTGTGCTCAGAGGAACTTGGACAGTTTCTTCCAGAAACATTCGAACAACACCAACTTCTTTTCGCTGTATTTCGGCTCCGTTGATGGCACTTTCAGGATCTTTCCAGGAATGGTAATAATCGTACCATTGTGGAATAACATTCAATGGGCTGCTGATGGTATTTTGCAATTGTAGATTGAAACAAAGGTTTTAACGACGGTGTCGTAGATGATTGTTTCTTCTAGTTTTCAGTGCATAAGAACGCTTGTATTCCGCATTAATGACAAATTGCACAATGTTATTTGCAGGATGAATCAGATTGTGGCAGCTACGATCCTCGTCGAAGATTATGGTAAGCCAGTTTTTTTGAAGCAACACTGAGTCAAACATGCATGATCCTCGACATCTTTGAAATTGTTCACAAACTAGAGATTCCATCCGACGCAATTCGCACAATTTCTGGCGCCAAGGATCGTGCCATTGATTGAATGTGTTTTTCGTAGGTACCTTGCATCAACGTCAAACGTGAAGAAGGCTGTAGTGGTACTGATTGACAGTGGGTCTTCAATGACCGAGATTATCCCGTCCACAAGGAGTGATAGTAACTTCGCAACAGCCTTCAGAGTCACCGAGGCTTTCTTGAATACAACCTCCAAAGACGACTATGTGAACATCTTCACGTTCGATCAAGAAAACGTGGAGCCCTTCTCTGCTCAACCTGTAAGTCATAATATCCTTGAAATCCTCCATGCCAAGTTTTTTTTCTGCTATGTAGATAATGCAAGTCTTGTGGCAGCTGAAGAGAGCAAGAAAACATGAATCTATTGGTGGATCTAGGTTGCCACTGTAGATTGGATTGCAGGCTCATGAATCTTATGGTCTGATTTACAGTTACAATGCAGAATGTTGTTGGTTTGGTCAACGAAAACCATTGAAAGGAATTTACTTTATTTGAGTTTGAACTCAAGTGGGGCTTCTTGGTACATTTGGATTTCTGCAGGTGCAGGTGACGAACACTTCTTCTCACCCTGACTTTGGAATTTTCACCGCAATGCTTTCCTCACCAAACCAAAGCTCTGTTCCTCCTGGCAACATCACGGACGCAATTAGCAAAGTTATCACAACTTCTGCAGGCTTTGGTAGTACAGAAATCCCAATCGAATATCTGAAGGTCTGCACTTCTCTACCCGTACTCAGTCAACCCAAAGTCCCTCCGCATTCATTATCGGCTATTTAAGCGATGTTTCAATTGATTGATGAGGTTAATACTAAAGTGGCATTGTTTCACTGCCATTTCAATGTTTTCAAATGATTTTTCTTACTCTTCGAAGTTATGATTTTAAACATTCTAGAACGATTCTAAAAGTTTTACTTTAAGACACTAACTGAACAATGTCCTTAGGGTATTAATCCACCAGTCAATTGAAGCACCACTGAATTAATTGTAGTCGGCAGGAAGGGACTTTTGAGATATAGTCACAATGCATTGCTATAAACCTTTGAAAGGCACAGTCAACGAAATTTTTGATATCACAAACTATGCTTGTTTGAAACTTCATCGCTTCTCAATCGAACTTGGTTGAAATAAATGTCCACAAGTTCACTGTCAGAAGTTCACTGTGAAGTCTCTTCAGTCCACG
This sequence comes from Rhytidiadelphus loreus, assembly GCA_947034895.1. Classification (NCBI taxonomy): domain Eukaryota; kingdom Viridiplantae; phylum Streptophyta; class Bryopsida; order Hypnales; family Hylocomiaceae; genus Rhytidiadelphus; species Rhytidiadelphus loreus. The sequence continues at coordinate 19,757,358 of OX344764.1, forward strand.
TGAAAATTTGGACACGTCCAGTGCGCTTGAGGAACGGGTTCTGCATTCCCCAACCTGCTATGATGGTAAACTGAATTCTTGAAGAACAGAGATTTCACAATGTTAGTATGACCAATCCGATCGCTTATACTGTGAAAAGCATAATGCAAATAGGGCTTAAAGCTTAAATACTTCCATAGTGAATGACGAGCATAGCAAATGTTGAGACTCACAAAGTAAATGAAAGTGAAGAAAAGAAAGTCTCTACATGAGGCATTCAAAAGCGGTGTAAAATGTGATGCCCATTGGAGCATTTGAGGTGCTTAGGGTTTAACACTGTAAAACCCCAACAGGTGATAATATTGATCACGGACAACCAGGCTGTGGGTGCCATAAGCAATGCCGCTTTACCGTGGGACTTGATCAAGAAAAACAGCATCAGCGTGTTCTTGTACATGCTCCCTCCCAGTACTGCAGCCATCGATGCCAGCCCTCTTGCGAGTCAATTGTGCGCTGCTCGAGGGTATTTCAAGGTCCTGGACGACGACACTGTTTACCGGAATCCACTGCTTGCTTTGGAAGCGTACTATTCCTTCTTGGCCAACGTCCATTCGACTTACGTGAACAATGGAATTGACTACTCTGATGAATATTCGGATTTCTCCGAGGTGGACAACAGGACCTTCACCCTCAGTAAGGCAGGTATGGGATCCACATTGCGCATCATCAACGTAGAATAGGGCACAATGTAGAAAATCCTGCGAAGAGTTCATGCGTTGTGTTAATTAGTCCTCCGCTCAAGTATGCTGACAGATCATAACAGCCAAAGTTCGAACTTCAAGATTCAATATTGCTCAAGAGAGGAAGTTCGTTCACTTGAATGTTTTCGGTTGCATATCTTCTTAGTCAGAATTCGTAGTGGGTTGTAAGTGCCGTAGAGAGGGGCTAGCTATGTGGATTCTATCCTTCCTAGTATCAACCATTTGAGACACTATCTCTCAGCTTCAAATTCTTGCATTGGCATTATGGAGAAGGTTACAATGCTTGAGTGGCGTGCAGGTTTGAGAACATCATCAAACGTAATTCCATGTCTTTCTTTGTAATGAAGAATGTCTAGATTTTTAATCAAAGAGGGCATAGAATGAGGAGGACTACTAGCCATATGCTTATTGATCTTTTTTTTTCTAAACAGTGAGGCAATGACACAATTGCCTTATTAGTGGACTTGTCATTGCAAGATGCAAAATTTGCTTCTTGAATTGTTAGCTTGACATGTTGAATTTGATATGTGATCATAATACTCCTTGTTTATCTCTTTAAGCTCTATGATCACTTGCATTGATTTCATGAGGTGTTGTGTTATTTTTCAGTTTTTAGCAACTATGGAGAGCTTGTGGGGGTTGCTGACATTGACATCTTTAAGACCAAGCTGCAAGAAGTCTACGGGATCAGTGGAGACGATATTGAAGAAGCTGTAAGAAACAGAGCAAATCGTAGTACCAATTTCAATGCATCAGCCGGAATTAATACAATTACTTGCCTCAATCAGGTATGTGAAGACTAAATCACAACCACAATTACAAGGTACAATTGTAGAAGAGAGACTTGCATACATTCTTGAATGCGAAGGCTAGGGTGCCCAATAATATCACTATAAGAAGAATCATTTGTATTTACATAGGCTCACAATTCAAGAATACCCATATCATGAATTGTTGAATTCATTAATGTTGAATTGTGAGCCACTGTGACATTCAACATTCAATTTTCTAGAGTGGAAGAAACCTTCGGTTTCATAAAACCTTGATTCATGTGAAGCAGAGGGTCCCTGCCTTGAAGTATAAGAAGAATGTTTTGAATAGGACTCCCTAATTAAGAACAAACAGAAAGGGTCGAAGTTGTTTCTCTTTCTGTTCAAGATCAAGTTTTGAAAAAGCAAATTTTCACCAATTGAAGTTGATTGTGGCGGAACTGCAGACATTGAATTGGACGTGCAATCAAGCCGCGCAAGCATCAAATATCGTCTGTTCAAGTAACTTCAACACGGACATCACCACATTCCGAAAGCTGAGCTGCTGCGGTACATGTACTGGTGCCGATAAGCCACGGAATTTGCCTCTCGCATTAGGCTTGGGTCTGGGTCTGGGTCTGGGTATTCTAGCATTAATTGCGGTGGCTATTATTGTTTGTCGCCGCGCGAGAAGGCGTCCTAAACCTCCTCCTCGGTTCCCTGGAGATACAGAGAACGACAGAGCCGGCAATTGATAGCAGGAGGAGAAGATTGTATTGCCTGCCTGGTGTTGAAATGGGATTGCACCAGCGTCAGTTTAGTGTAAGCCTGTCAAGTCATTGGAGTAGCGAATTGTACCAACACAGATGATAGATTGAAGAACCAACATGGATCGTTTGGGTGATTCTGATCAACACAGATGATAGATTGAAGAACCAACATGGATCGTTTGGGTGATTCTGATCAATGCTTGAAGATTGATCACCCTCAAAGGCATTATTTACCCTAGGTTCTGAAATATTCACCACTTGTGCTAGAGAATCTCACGATTGTAATTTGATCCCCGCATTGGGGACGCCTCTACATAATAAATTTTTGAGGTTGGGAGGAAGGTTCACTTTTTCTCTACAGGATTTTTCTCTACGGGAAGGTGCACTTATTATACCGTATCCCATACAGTGTCATACCTTCAACATCCACTGGTGGGTCGCCAGCTCCTCAGCATATATATCCACTCGCAATTCATATTCCAACAAATATCCATAACACCCCCACGCCAAATTCCACATGGAACTGTACTCCACGTCCCACACACAACTGCAAAACAACGAAGCTCCGCCATCGCCTTGTCTGGCCCTTGCAATTCCTTGCCTTGTAACGCCGTCCTCGTCGCTGTTGAGGCCATGGCGGTGATGGCCATCTCTTCTTCCGCTGCTGCCACTTCTCTTCTGGCTCAGCCTTCCCGTTGTTCTCGACTTCCCGGCGCTTCCTCGTGGCGTCGACGTGTTGTTCTGGGCGGAGTCTGCACGCCAAGGAGTTGTAAGTTCGACTCCGCTCAGTTGCTTGCTGGAGCACCGTGGTCGCTTGGTGGTAAGCATCGTGGCTGGTTCTAGTGCGTGAATTTGGATTCGAGCGATTTTGTGTGCGGATGAAGACTAGGAAGGTCACCACACCTACTTGCAAGCATAGTTTCTATGGTTGGGATGGTCGCATTTTAAAATTTTCTTGTTAGCAATTCAAAGAGGATTCCAACGCACCAGAGAGTGCGTTTGGATTCCAAGTGCAAAAGTTATGAAGCTGTAAAGGGTTATTGGTGGATGATCGTCGGAGAATGTGCTCTGTGCTTTCTTGATTTGAGTTCGAGAATGCCACTGCGAATCTTCGAGATTGTTTTTACAGCGCAAGTGGTTCATGAATCGAGAGTTACGAAGAACGTTGTTCGAGAATATTTCTTGCTTTCTAGGTCTGTTTCAACTTGAACTTTTTTCCAACGTTTTTCAATTACGTCTGAGAGTATGTAGCGCAAGAACACAGGATGTTGGCAAAGAACAGAGAAAAACCCAAATTTTTCTGGTAGTGAGCAAAAACTCAGTAGACCTAAAAGACTCGAATCTGGGAATACTCGACCGGTGTCTTCTGAAAATGTGTGATTCGGAAGCTGGACGAATTTTAGTGCACAGAATTCAGTTTTCGCTTTCAGCTCACAGATTTACGTGTCTGTAAACAACCACTTGAAATCGAAGCTTGTTACATGTCTGAGTGTCATACCTCAGCTTCTTTATCATGGGATTCAATGACATTATGTCTCTGTTGCTGATTTTAGTTTGCAAATTCATCACGTTTGTCAAATGTGGACCAAAAACTAGTCCAAAATCTTCAAAATGTATGGAGGGATTTACAGATGGAATTGCATATGGTGGTCCAGGGAACCATGAAATTGCCGAAATACGATTGAGGTCACCTTAGAACTGTATTGGTGACACCGTTGATCGAAAGGAAAAGTTGAGATTTCGTAAAACTTCGTTAAATGCGAGTTTTAGGGGTTCTGTAAGAATTTTCGAATTTTAGGTTTCAATAGTTTCACACCCGTGTTTGGATGCGATCCTGATCTGTCGAGCTGTAGTGCTTCGATGAGATTGTAGGAGCGTGTGAGCACCGTTGTGCAAATTCATCACGACTTCGAAACGTGCAAATGCATGCTCAGCAGGCGGAGGAAACTGCATCTGAGCAGCAGGAGGGTGCAGGAGGCGACGATGAAGTCTGTGAGCTTGTCAATGGCTTCGATGTCGAGATTGGCGATGCGGAGTCTGACGGATTCTCGGGCTACTACATCCAGGCACTCAAAAATAACAACGGTGCAGGAGTGCTTCTCTTGTCGGATGTGTATGGTTACGAGAGCAGTGGAATCCGAGACTTTGTGTACCGATTGGCCTGCGTTGGCTACAAGTACGAATCTTTCACCCCCAAGTTTTCCTCCTTCTACACTGAATCCCCTCACGCTTTTAATCTTCCTTCCAACTTTTCAGAGCCTCTCATAGCTGCACTACGCAAGGGACGAAAGAGACAGAGCCTCCTGCTTGTTCGATTCAAAGCATATATATGTATAAATCATTTGACAATTTTCTATTTATTTGACATTCTTCTCGAATCAGAAATCGCTGCTTTGAGAGTAAGTTCGAACAGAGCTGACCCTTAGCTTCCATTTTCTCATCGAATTCTCACCTCCATGTGGTCCTGCTGCCAGTGTGTTAGTCCCGGACCTCTTCCGAGGTGAGCCCTGGGACGAGCAGACACCTCCAACAGGAGAGGCCTACGAGCGGTGGCGCAGCACCCACACTCCAGAGCGAATAGCCGAAGACATCGACGTCTCCACCGCCTATCTCAGAAATCTGCTCGAAGACCCCGACGAAGAGTCATCCTCACCACCAAGCAGCCCCCCCAAGTATGCTGTGGTGGGATTCTGTATCGGCGGTGGCCAGACCATTCAAACGGTGGCCAGGCAACCCACCACCTTTGCCACAGCTGTGTCGTTCTACGGAACACGGATCGACCCTGAAATCGCTCAGTCTATCCAAGTGCCTCTGCTTCTGATCACGGGAGACTCGGACCCCAAGTCGTCTGTGGAGGTGGTAAAGGAGCTGGAAAGGAGAGTGCCCGGCTCCAAAGCGATTGTGTACGCCGGACGTGGGCATGGGTTTGTTCACCAGCCGGACACACTGGAAGACGATGAGGCCGCGGAGGATGCGTTCACGGCCATGCGTCTGTGGCTCAAGGCTCACTTGCTCGCTCACTCCTCTTGAGGGCAACTTCATTCATGAATTCACGCCATGTATGGCTGGGTTTTGTCAACACTGGGCGAGGCTATTTAGAAAGCTGAATGAGCATACTCTGGAAAGCTATCTCCAGCCCAGAGTTTCTGATGTTGATGTAAGGAATCCATTTTTCTCCGGGCTTTCAACTGTTGACTGTATTTTTCTGTGATTAGAGTCTGTGGGTGATTAGTTTGCGGATCTTTTCCCCATTTTCAAAGAGGACTTGAATGTACCAAAGAATGTATTATTTGGATTATACTGTTATTATAAGAATTTTTTGGATTGTTGTTCTTGAATGTTGCTTCGATCATTAATTCATTTCAAATCGGGCTGACTTTGTCAATACTCGAAGAGGCTGTACAGAAGGGTGAATGAGCTTGCGAGGCTCTGGAAGGGTAAGGTATGTCCATCCTAGAGTTTCTGGTGCTGAGGTACAGTGGAACTTAGTCCTCAAGGCTTTCAGTTATTGCGTGTTTTTTCCTGTGATGAGAGTGGGTGATTGTGGAGCTTGTCCCCATTTTCAAGAGGATTCCAAAGCCCTACGAGAATTGTATGACTTGGATTCTGTTACAATATGAAGTTTTGAAGTTTTTCTTGAAGAATAGGGAGGCTTTTACTATTCTCCTTAGAAAGGATTGTGATAATCATTAAGGTGAATCAACCAATGACCACTCTCATCTCAATTCTGCACAAGTAGAAGTGGGAATTGGGATTTGAGTTGGTAATCGAGTGATCACCTTAAAAATTGGCAATGTCCACATGCAACTTATACACTTAATTTTTCGTGTATGCATTTATTTAAATATAATATGTGATTTTTTAATGATTTATAATAACCATTGAAAACAAACAAATATCATAAAATAGGATTTTTACAATAATTATTATATGTTTTTACAATTTTAATTCTTGATTTTCAAGTTTTATATAATTTATTGAAATGTGAGAAAAAAATCATATTTATGTGTTAATTGAAAAAATTAGAAGCATATGTAATGTAAATGTATAAATTAATCAAATTTAATTATACTTTTGCTTCATATTTAGAATTCATATTGTACAAATATATATTTGCATGTGACAACTATAAAATACATATAAATTTATTCTCTTGAGACACATTATATAAATAACAAGTAATAAATGTATAGTATTGGTAATGAAGTATGATCTATAATTTTTTAAAGACTTTTGTAATAATTAAAAAAATTAATGTACTACTTAGAATTGGATATATTGAACAAGAAATTAACAAAAAAAATTTAGTTAAAGTGATTGAACAAGAAATGACAATGAATTAATGAGATGCAATTTTTTCACAAGCATAAAATTCTAAATAAAACTACATAAATTGATTAAAAAAATTGAAGTAATTCAAGCCATAATTCTCATTTAGGTACACTTTGTACAATTGAATCAAAATATCAACAACACTACATCAAAATTCAAATGTATTTATGAAATCTATGCAATAGAAGTTTCTTGGCGTTTTTGAGCAATAGTATAAGAAGGTGCTGAACGACCAATAGAAGATATGTTGTAAGCGCCTGGTCCAGGACTAGATCCTTTATCACTTTTAAATTTATTTTCACGAGTAGCAATAGAATATGAAGGGCCTTGCCTATTTTTACCTACATCCACATTATATGCACCTGGGCCTGGAGTATTATCTAAATGAGATTGAGATCGTCCACCAAAGCTAAAAGCCGGAGTTGATTTCATTGTTGAATGACCAAATGTACTTCTTGAATTTACTATAGCATTAGATACTCTAGAATTCAAGTGATAAGGAGTTCCAATATTATTTTTAGATGAGTATTCAATATCGTAAGCTCCAGGTCCAGGAGTAGCAGTAGAATCTTTTATTGTATTCCTTCCCCCCATAGAATAAGATGGGGCCGATGCTCTTGTAGATGTTGATTTATCACTATTGTACGTTCCTGGACCAGGTATTGAAGAATTATTATTTGATTTTATTGAATTTCGTATTCCTAATGAAAATGATGGTCCTTGTTTTGGTTCTCCAAAATCATAAGATCTTGACCCCCTCTGCCACATTTCATTATTTTTGGAGGGGAATCGAGAACCCATTGAATATTTGGGTATCGATGTTGATATCTTACATGAATTGTATGAACTAGGTCTTCAAAGTTGATTAGTAGAGTATTGATACATATTCATACCTATATTGATGGTTTTGTTTTCTGAATTAATTTTCTTAAATTTAAAGAAGCTTCATCCAATATTATGAATAAAATTACAAGTATTTTTTATTAAATTATAAAAAAATAATGTTGAGGTTTTATGATGTAATCATCAATATGATTTAATTATTATTTTGTAAACTTGTGATCTTATCATTTACATGTATACTTATTAAATTCATCAAAACATACCTCTTTAGATATTGTATATTTTCAAATTGTGATCATTTCCATGTTTAAGTTTTGTCTTTTTTCTTTAAAATTTGGCAACCTAAGGTATGAAATTTGGTTTTCTTATATGAATATTGAAATAAATTAGATGTAAAATGTAAAGTTCTATTCATGATTACAATTTCTTTAGAATTAAACATCATCTAAAATAATGACATAATAATAACTATGCAATAAATGAAAAATCAATTATAAAATCAATAAATATTTTGTGTGTGCACTTTCTGAGGATACATAATTATTAAAAATTTAATACTTGTTCATATACAAGGTTTTTTCATATATAAAGCAAATGAACCAAAAGAGATCATTCATCATTTTTCTTTAAATTTGATAATGAATTTGATTTCACTACGTTTTGGTATTTAAATTACATAATTTACAAATTGAATAAAGATGTAATTATTCTAAAATAAAAATTATATAATTTAAGAAAAAAATGATTCTTTGATAAATATAGAAGTTTATTGAAGGAGATTCCATTAATGATTTATTTTAAAAAATTGATTCTATTTCAAAATATATAAATAGAATTGAATATCTCAACAACAAAATTACAGTAGAATTTTTTTAATTTAATAAAATTTAATAATTTTTTCTAGGTTTTATTTCAACGTTTCTATTTAGCAATTAATCATGGGATTTTCTAGCTTTGATCTATAGTTGAAAATTTGTTAAGAGTGCAAACCTATGTAAGGATTAAAGAAAAATGTAAATTGAATTGAATTTGTTACATTTTTCCAAATATTTCATTTTTTTCATTTCAATATATACTACAAGAATAAAATCTTAGTTTATTAAAATTTTGACTTATAGAATTAAAAAAAATATCTATTCTTTAATTTATATCAAATATAAAAACAAAGCTAATAAAAAAGCATTTAAAAAATATCATTAAATTGAATGCAAAAAAATTACTATTATATAATAAAATTTCAGTCACTTTATTATTTGAAATTCGAGAATAGATACAACAAGCTTAACTATGTAATTAGTTTGTTGAAAATTTAAAACTACACTAAGCTATATTTTAATAAGTTTGACCTATGTGAAAAATTATACTAACATATCAATTTTTATTCACCTACAAGATTTTTTTGGAGTCACTATAAGTGAAAATGATACAGTAAAAATGAAATCCTAAACTCATTTAGACTTTTAAATGTATATAGACTATAGATGTCCTTAATAATTTAATGATTTTATTTTATAAATTATAAATCAAATAAATAGAATGCATTTCTAGCTATTGCATCACTTCCTTGTAGTCAACTAAAAAATGAGAAGATGATCTTCCATCTCATGTACTAACACTATTTAGAGGTCCAAAGCAATTTCTAAAATCACACCTTAGTGATAAAGAAGATGATAACAAGCTTGAGCTAATTCTAAATTTATTAAGGACTATTGAGTAGGTTAGGCACAAATTATTATTTTTTTAAATGCCAAACTTTTCTACTCATTTTGGGATTAGAAATCTAAATCTACAAACAAATGTAAAGATGGTTAGCCAAAAATCCAAAGAACCCAATATTAATCCATTGAGGCAAATACCAATCGATTTAACCGTCTACCATCAAAAAACTTTTTAATGGCCAATTAAAAGAACTATTTCATTGACATTTAGTGCTAATAAAGGGTGGAGAGGTCATTTTTATAATGAAATCCATTGTCTCTTATGAATCTTTAAAGGGTATGGGGCAATTTGAAGATGAGAACTTGACTGCTCATTATCAAATTAAATGTAAGAATCATGTTCAATGTAGAATTTCAGACTTCATTTTGTCATAGTAGAATAATTTTTTCCAAAGTCCTTTGAATTTTCTAATTTTTAAAAAAATTTAGTGAATTCAATGCTCAATTTTCCAATTTAAAAAAATATATTGAAGTTTATTTTAGGCTTAAATTAAATATTTGGCACTAAAGGGCCAAACCTACAATCTGAGTACAATAGTAGAAAATCTCAATGTTGATTTCAAACACTCTAATAGTTTTGGGACAAGAATTGAAGTCATTGATGTTCAATTACACAACTCTTTAATATTCATTAGATGTTATATGAGGCCTCTAAGAGACTATCTGACCATGGTTCCCCATGTTGTGAATCATGGTCGGACAGTCAGGTTATTTGATAATTAAAAAATTATTTTAAAAAATTATTTAAAAAAATTTTAAAATTAAAAAAAAAAAACAGTCCAATGTGGCAATCTCTCGGCCACATTAGACTACTAGTTCTACGACGTTCCCACAATCCGGAAACGTCCGGGAACTCACAATCTCTCGATGGGTTGAAAAAACATGTAATGACTATTAATAGTAAAAATTTCCAATACATTGCAAAGAGTTGTTACAACTTGCAAATACTACATAATATACTACTTTCAAATTTTAATCCCCAATGACTTCCAACATCTATCCCTTCAAAGACACTAGCTACCCTTCTATTTGAAAAATCCAAGGGTGGTCATTGTTTTTTAAAAATGATTGTTTGGAGTCCATGACATATATACAAATACAAATACATAGATACAAATATGGATAAAAAAAATATGTGGGTATATATTTGGAGATACATACGTATGCAATTGCACGCAAATATCTTTTATCCTTTGTTGTTGTTGCTCACATATATAATTATATGTAGAAAAAAATTGGTCTCAATAAAATCCTAGTAAGCTTAGTCTCAACACTCAAATCTAAGGTAGTGTTTTTGAATGCTTAGCTTCCACAAAACTAGTTCAAAGCATATCACTTGTTTGAATATCTATTATACAAAATTTGGACATGCAATCCTTTGACTTTGAACTCTCAAAAGTGTGAATTTTGAGTTTATTTTGAGATTTTTCCAAAAGGGAAATGTGTTTAAGGATGTTTTTAACATATGTACACAATTGAAGTTAAAACATTCATTACTAATAGTTTCCATTTAATTATCATGTACATTAATGAATTAAAAAAATTCACCAAAAATAAAATTTTGTTTTTCTGAACATTAACCCCTAAAGGACTAGGACTATTCTTCTGTCAAAAACTACTCAAAACTGCCATTTTTGCTGCATTCATCCAAAAAAACAAAAGAAAATGCATTTTTGCGACTTTTTTAGAATCTAACTGTAGGATCTTGTACTTCACTAGTCTAGTATCATGTGGTAAAAATTTCATGGAGTTTGACCGTAAAGATTGGAAGATATTAGCATTCAAAGTCGAAAAAAGAAAGCTTTTTTGAACACTAGCCTGCAATTTCAGATGACTTTGAATGCCATTTGTGGAAAAAATTTACACCATGGACCTTGAATTTAAAAAAAATTGTGTTGAAGAATTGAGTTGAAAATATAGAATTTTTTTTTGAAGAAAAAACGATTGATTTTCATTCTTTAAAAAATTGTTCAGTAGAAGTAGGTCTAAGATTGAAAGAAAAACTAAATCGTTAATAGCTCTAAAATGGGATTGAAACACAATAATCTCAACAATGAGATTGTTTTTAATAGAAAACTTAACCTTGTCTAACAATTTTTGTTGAAAAATTGTGAAAATTGCATTCAGAATTGAATCCTATAAGGGTTTTTTCGAGAAGATGCTCAAATTGCCCAAAAAACAAGATTGTTCATAACTTTCACATTACTAATCCAAATGAAATGAATCAAAGTTTCACATGTAGACAAAATATGATCTTTAAGAAGAAAAAAATTAAAAAATTAATTTCAAATTTTTGTAGATTTATTTTTCTGCCCGAAGACATGAAAATTATGTTTAAGATGCCATAACTTTTGCTTCTGGGCACCAATTGAAATAAAATTTATATTCCCACAAAGCTCATAAGTTTTCCTATCTTATGAGAAAGTTTCAAAAAAATTCACTAAAAATTGAGATTATAGGAACTTGCCCGAAATCCATTTTGTCCCTTGAGGGGACAATGGTCCTTTAGGGGTTAAGGGAGGGGGTGATTTCAACTTCTTGGAAGATTGTTTCAGGGTTGTTCCCATTGCTAGGAACCAATCCTATATAGTCAGAATATAATAATATTAAAAAAAAATTTAAAAATTTAAAAAATTTAAAAAAAAATTAATTAACAATTTTTTTTATAAAAATTATATTTGACATGGCTGTCTCATGGCCTTGTCAGATCAACATTCCCACAACGTTCCCGCAATTCCTGCAGTTTGGGAACTCACAATCTCTTAAAACGTAGAAATCTCCCCTAATGATTGAAATTTGGTGAGATTTTGTAAGAAATAATGGTGTGAGAATTGGATATGAATTGTGTAAAATTGACCTTAAAAATAGAATGTTTTAGTGGGAAACCAAAGGAGTGGTCTTAAATTTTTATTAGACTACTATACATTACAAATTTGCATACTTCTAAAATTACTCTTTTTGTCCCACTAAAAAACATTTGAATCACAAATAATGCATATACTAATAAAATTGCTCTATTTATTGATTTTGATCATTGAGCAAGTAATGTAGAAATTTTGGAATTGATTGAGTAGGAATTGGTTTGAATTCCACTTTGCTTGTTCAATGATTGGAATTAGTAAATAAAATGGTTTAGTGTTATATACACCATGTCTAATTCAGAGTTTTTTTTAGTAGAATGGAAGGAGTACAAGTTATTATTATTTTTGCATGGTACATTACCTTATTTGAATTAACTTGAATACCTTCATTTTTCAATGACTTTTGGTATGGAAATTATTTTACAAATTAAAATTTTTTTAAGCATCCACATGACATTATTTTTAAATATATGAATATGCCACTTATGGAAACATTGATTTTTGAATGACAAGAGGTTCAAGGATGGACACTATAAAAAAAATACACCCACTTTTGCTTGTCTTACAAATGTTGTGAAATAGGATCTTCCAAAGTATTCCAAATGTGATCTTAAATTATCCTAGTGGGAAGTCTCCAACTTTACACATAGCATAACATGGTTGCAATGTAATAGAGCCTTTAGTGAATCATTTGTCTACACCTAAAAATAACTCTTAATTATAATTATAATTTTATGTATGCAACACCCCTTAAGTGAATGATTTTAGGTCTTTCTACCATATATCAAATTGAAAGTAATCTACACCATAACATTGCTAACTTAAAGTCTCTCTTCCAAAAGTCCTCCAAATAACAACTTTTCAAGATACCTACAAGAATATTTATGTTTAATTGTAGATCTAGAATGGATTCATTGTTCTCCAATTTAATAAGTGACCCATAGAGTTGAGAATTGTTTTTACCCATCCCACATTCGAGGAATGCAAAAGGCCCCCTAGAATTGATTAACAATGTTATAATAACTATGAAAATCCACCTCCATTTTCATCTCCATAGCCATCCTCATCTACATTCATAAGTTTTCATAATTCATCCCCAATCCATTCCTACAGTACATAATTAATCCAAAAAATCATGCAACTGACATCCATCATCCACCACTCATCCATACTGCATCCACCATTCATCCACATCCATATCACATCATGTTCCTTAATAGTTCATCCATATCGCATCGCGGATTCATCCAAAGCCTGTCATCGTCATCCCGTTCGTCTTCATCCAGAAAACTCGTCGTCGTCGTTTTTACTCGTCTGCCTGCTGCTTTCCATCCGCAACCCTACCACAGCTCCATTTCCGCTTCCGTTCCCTTCCTCCGTCCTCTGTTCTCTCTTTCTCTTTCAGCCCCCTTCCAAGATTCTGTCTTCACGTCTTTCACACTCCCGATCCCTTCCCTCGCAATCCAATTTTCTATTCACTTCCTCTTCGAACTTTTCTCTTCACTTCCGTCCCGGTTTCCTCCCTTAGTCCATTTTTTAAACTCTGCCGGCGCGCCAGATATAGCTACGAACACAACCATCGCTCGTCATTCTAGTTCCCGGTGAGTGAGCGAGTAAGTAAGTTAACTTAAGTGAGAACACTATGCTCAGTTTTGATTAACTTTAAAGGAGGATTTTAGGTTGAGCTCTTTCGATTTTATTTTTTATGAACAATTTCATGTTCTGGTGGAGTTGGTTGTTTCTGGTGCTTCGTGGTTTCTAAATTGTGTTTTATTGCTTTTGTTTGTATTTTTTCTGGTTGTCGTGGTTTTTTTCGGTTTATGATGTTAGGAGAGCTTTCAGTTTGGGACCTTTGGTGTTAGGTTTTATGTTTAGTTGTTTAGCTCGAGGTGTTAGGGTTTGTAGTAGTGTAGTGCGTTTCTGTGTGAGTTTTAGTGACTGTTGAGCTTTTGTGGTTGATGATCTTGTAGCTTTCGTCTTCATACTGTAGTTTCATTCGTTTTTTTGTTTCGTTTTGTGATGGGGACGTTTTGGTTGAGAAATTGCTCGTTTCTGTACTCTGCATTGCGATTTTCAATTTGCACGATATACCTAGCTAAGGATTCATGCTGCGGTTTTATTTGTATGAGATAGTGCTACTTTTTACGTCGTCCACCTTTTGTTTTCTATTCGTCGGTTCACAAGCCTGTCTCGATCATGAGAGCTTGAATTTGCTGTTGGTAGGTTGTAAATAGGTTTGCCAGGAACGAAAGGTAGTTGTTAGTCTTAATGAGAGTGGATGAGCAAATTTGTCGATCGAGGTTGTAGAACGTAGCCTTATATTGTTGTGAACGTCTACTGAGACCGAAATGCTGGTGCCAGATATGATGAGGACATAGTAAAGGTTCCAAGGGAAAGGGTTGCATTAACGAGATGCTAATTAGATGCTTGAATACGGCTCGTCCATCATGTACTATCCTCTTCGTCATGAAACCAATGCCAACAAAGAGGTATATGTGTTCTCCATCTTTGTCTTGTATCGCTGGGATTATTGTCGTGATTGCTTCATCGTTCTGGTACAGTGCATAGTGTTTTCCAGTATGTCTTGTTTGCCGTGTTTGTTCTGTTTTTTGCCCTATTTAGTCATCAGTCTCCATCAGTCATTCTGGATTGTTATCTTTATTTGGCTGCAGTCTATGCTGAACAGTTCGGCTACCTCATTGCTTGATGGCTCCGGAAGCACAGCTAGACCATTCGGGTCTTCTGCTTTTACGTCACAATCAGGTGCAGCTCCCGGTTTTCACCACGCAGGTATGTGACTTTCACGATTCTCTCAACAATTTCACTTCGCTTGCTTAATTTCTTTTCTTAATACGAATCTTCTACATCTTGATGCCTGGTAACAACTTCGTCACCATCATTTTAGTGGGAGGTCTTAGGGTACTACATTTTCTCCCCCGTGCATTTCTGGGTCTTTGTGATGCTGCGCAATAATTAAAGCATCACATATATGCCGGGCCCTTCAATCGTTCTTTAATGCAGGAAACCTTCAAGGATTGCATAATCAAGGGAGCTACAATATGCAGGCAATGCCTAATGCTTTATCCTCTAGAAACACGGGGTTTGGAGGACCCTCCGGTGTCGCTCATCAGGCTACTGGTAGCGTGGCTTCCGGTCGGTTTTCAACCAACAATCTGGGCGTTGGTCTCTCTCAGGTGATAATTACTGCGTTTTTATGCTTATTCCTTTCGACTTTCTTCTGATTGTTGCCGTGACTGAGGTGAAGCCCTATGTTATTCGCAAAGCAAGTTTGTTTTTTCTTGGAAAGAGTTGATGAAGTGTTAAGAGTGCGCACTAGACTCTGAAGATCAGGGAGCACTCATGATTGTCTGGTTGAGTCGAGGAAATAATTGTGGAAGCTTTTTCCGCAATTGGATGTTCTCTTTGTTACTGCTTCTACTTCATTGGCTGCGCTTGACTTCGATCAGTCGCCTTGGTACACGTCTTCTCGTTTTATTGGCGTGGCAGTATTATATTGCAAGTATGCGGATCAAGTCAATATTTGAGATGAGCCTTATTACTATTTTTGTTACCCTTGTAAATAATAGAGACGTCACTCACAAAAGTAATGAATTGATTCCATCTGGTTCTTCGTTTTTGCGGCTTGCCAGCAGTTGTCGCAAGGAGGGCTTCACGGACATTCGTCAATGACGAATCGCACGGGAACTAGTGTAGGGGGCAATCATTCCTTCAGCAGTAACGTGAACGGAGTTGGGGGATCTGGTGTAGGGTCTTCTGGGTCTAGCTCTATTGCAAACCGTGGCTCTCTGTCAGGCATGGGAGGATCTCCGTCGCAGATGGGGAATGTAGGGCCCCGCATAGCAAGCTCTGTCGGGGGTATTGGAGCCGGGTGTGTGAGTCTCGGTGGAGGGGGTGGTCTTACAAGAGCGTTGAATGCCGGGGGTGGTGTGAATATGCAAAATTTGAGTAGTTCGCGTGTGAATATGGGACAACTTAGTGGTAGCAGTGGGATTGGTGTGCAAGGCCCAGGGAGGCCTGCCAATTCTCTACTGCAGCAAGGTGTAAACATGTCTTCGTCTACTTATAACTCCTCAGGGGATCTTCTGGCAATTCTTAGTCGAGGTATTCTGGTTCCACGTTCATCTATTCCGATGCTTGATACCGTATTTATTACTTGTGTATCCTCCTTTTGATTTTCTATTCCCTAGATCTGTTCGTTTGTTTCCTCCTTCATGCTTTGCTTACTTTCAGTGCTCTTTTTATGCTTGGACTCGGTAATGCGGTCAGACTAGAGAAATTATGTAGGTTTGATATGAAAGGTTCTAGGCGTGCTGCGAAACCTAATTCTATCACGCTTTTTTGCAGCACCACCTCAAGGTGTGTCCTCCTTGTTGGGAAACAATTTTTCAACTTCCCCAAGCTCAGGAATGCAGGGACAACTACATTCTGCGAATGGCCATGTTGGAGGCATGAGCCCTGGTAGTGTTGGAAATGGCAATGATGGCGTGCCTTTTGATATCAACGACTTTCCTCAACTGACAACTCGGCAGTCACCGTCTGGGAATATGCAAGGTACAGTAGCTATGTTGTGTCGGTGTGTTTTATTCTTAGATCTCCATTTTCCTTGCACTTTGGTCTGTTACCGCTTTCTTGACGATTTGCTGTGAATACGGAAATATTCGGGATAATGTTAAGGTTTAGGATTTAGGCTAGTCATACTTTGTATGTTCCTCATCTTGAACGACTGAATTAGACATATACGATGATTTCCCATTTTTTTTTATATAGCATTATTTCTCGAGGACGCAGATCTTATTTAGCTTGTATATTGGTTAAGTAGACTTCTCTTAGTTAGTTTGGGCACCTGGATCGATCGTTCAGCATTGTGTTGTCGTGGCAGGTAGCTTGAGAAAGCAAGGGGTTGGAATCAACGCCATAGTTCAGCAAAACCAGGAGTTCAGCATACAAAATGAAGATTTCCCAGCTTTGCCAGGTTACAAAGGTATGGATCAATATGAGCTGTTTCGTTTGCTTAGGTTTACCAGGTACTTGGTAGTTTAAGCATGATTAGAGTAATTGCACTGGCGGATAGCATTTTGGCTTTCCTACATGCTGAAGAACATCTGTGTGAAAGGTTACAAACTTGAAACGGTTAGAAGTACATTATTGAATGACTAATTGCTACTCCTAACTCGAAGACATGTCCAACGTGCAGGTGGGAGCCATGATCTGGCATCTGAATTGCAGCAACACCATAAGGATCAGCAACACGAAATGGCAGCTATGCAAGCGCAACACCTCTTGGTAAATAAGTTCTTGACCAAGAATTTTCGTCATTCTGAGTATGATATGTTACCGAGAAGGTTTGCTTTAGAATAAACACAATCATTCTAGGAATTTGAGGGAAAGTGTGATCTTAGCACAGGAACGTTTGGACACGGATATGTACAAGAGGTTTTAGTCTGTAGGAATGCCTGACGAGGAGGGCATTGTCGAAATAAATCCCCAACGAGGAGGTCGATGCTCAACGATGGGGATTGTTTTGACGAGTCCCGACGTTAAAGGAAATTGATGAAATGAGTTCGCATGACTGGATGAAGTTGTATATCTGGATTTGTGCGAAATTCCTGGAATTGTACTCCAAACCCTACTCTCGGCATTGAATCTCTCTCAGAAATGAACGGAGGATTTTGCCTTGCAAAATTGTAATTTCCTGGGAGTGCTTTACTTCTAGAATCATGTACCACAAGGGTTCATGTTTATGTTGTTGACAAATGGCATTTCTAAGTTCTAATGGCGGATAACAGATGAAATTTTCTGATGAAAAACACATGAAAAGCACCAGTCACCGTCAAGTAATTGAAAATGCTGCCATGCGTAGGATCATCGTGAAGGGTAAATGCGAAGCTGTTGGTTGCTAAGTTAGTGCTATATCGAAAGTTAGTTGTAAAGTTAGTTGGATATTTCTAAATTAATAGAGCTGCTTTCAAAGCAAATGCAAAGTTGGATTCCATGATCGATCGGGCCTGCTGCTGCCACCGAATGATATTCTTTCGTCGCTCAATAACATAATTGAGCAGCAGTTTGTCTGTAGGTGACTGTTTTCAGGAAGTGAGTGGAACTTTGATTGGTGCTTCAGTTAAGTTTAGTTAGTCACATGGTTTCAGTGCAGATGGGGAGGTCTTCTGGATTTTCGCAGGGAGGGTCCTATGGATCAAACCGTCATTTGTTTCAGCAGCAGCCAACTGGGAATGCCTCCGACTTACATCTACATGCTGGTGTTGGAGATTCGTTCTCTCCAGCTCGTGGTGTCTCTTCTTCTTACCATTCTCCGGTGAGGTCATTTTACATTGTTGTAATATTGGATGCTGCTGATTTATCATTTTAGAATGGGATTGTAGGGTTATGTGTGTCAGGGTATCGTTTGAAATGCCTATTCACCGACCGATGCAGATGTTTCTGCATCCTATTTTACAAAGATTGAACATGATTCACCTCTTTAGTTCTGAAACATATTGATGCTAGTTGGTTTTCAGTTAAGTTTGAGTGTCCATGTTTCCAGCTGGTTAAAGTATGTGACCTATAGGTTAGGGCAAATGTTTCATTTCACAAAAATCAGTCTGAAATTGGGATATTATGAGCTTGTTTCTGCAGACGGTTGGCCCTCCAGGGTCTGGTGCAACGCAAGTGCATCGTTCTGGGGTTGGTGGAGCATTGGGTCAGTATGATCACAGTTTGAACTATCACCACCAGTCACCATCAAGAACAGCGGCAACATTTACTCAGCAACAGCAGCTAGCGGGAATGGCCGGAACACTTCGGGACTCTTCAAAGCCAGGAGGTTCAGCACATCAACCTGACCGTTTTGGTTTACTAGGTTTATTGAGTGTAATAAGGATGAGCGATCCAGACTTAACCACGTTAGCTTTGGGTACGGATCTTACGACCCTGGGACTGAATCTTAACTCAAGGGAGAACTTGTACAAAACATTTGCTTCTCCATGGGCTGACGAACCTGTGCGAGGTGAACCAGAGTTTGTGGTTCCTTCGTGTTACGAACAGAAAGCTCCGCAATTGCAGGTATACCTCTCCCACGTTTCCAGGAAGTCTACTGGAGTTGCAGTTGAATTATACCTGTATGGCTGATGATGTTATGTCAATATGGAAGACAATGTTGGCAGCAGTCTTTTTTGCCGTTCTATTTTCTGGGAATCAATACTCGTACTCTACATTACCTGAGAAATCCCTCCAATGCTTTCATTAAGCTTGGTTTGTTGTCTTCTTGCAGGCAAATCACTACGCCAAGTTCCAAGATAATACTTTGTTTAATATCTTCTACAGGTAAGGGTTTGTAATTTGAGTGGTTTGGGCGTCCTTTTTATGAATCTTTTTGTTCTATTCTTTATCTGACTCTAAGGCATTGTGTTCGTCCAATTTTGAGTGCAGCATGCCAAGAGATGAGGCTCAATTGTATGCGGCTGATGAGTTGTAAGTTATTTACTGTAGCTGAAAACTGGCTACTTGTGTCTTTTTATGACTCTGATTGTTAATTCTCTTTTCGAATTATCTTGGTTGATTTTTTTCATTGTAGATTATTCATCAGGGTGCACTTGTTCATACCAGGTCAAATAGGGGTTGGTTCTTTCACAAGGAACTTAAGAGATGGCTGAAGCGTGCTCCCAACAGTGAGCCATTGGTAAAGAATCCAGGATATGAGCGCGGCACATTTTTCTTTTTGGATCCTACAACTTTGGAGATAGGGTGTAAGGTATGTTTTCTTTTGCCAAATCACTGCATTATTGACCGTAGCAAGTTTAGGTTGAACTAGAAAGAAATGGTTCATGAGAATTGAGAAGATATTGAGGTCTTATCTGTTTGGAAGACGTTCTGTGTTAAGCGTTTGTACAATTTTAGTGTATATATCTGGATTTTGTGGAGGAGTAACTAACGGAATCTGTTGGTTTGTCATCAGGAGAACTTTGTTTTGCACTATGACATGTTGGAGAAATATCTGCAGTTGCCTGTTCAACAATAAGCTAAGCTGGGCAATCTGCAACGACGTGTCCAATCACATGGTCGTTTCTTTTGTGTTCAGATGTTCATACTTGTCCCTTTTATTTAATGAAGCTAGTTGACATTGCAGCTTTCAACTTTTAAGTCAACTGTCTCCAGTTCATTTTGTACTGTGAGCTTCCAATCCTCTCGGTTCGGCAACGCTGGCTGAGTTGTAACAGTTTTTGTGTGAGTTGTAACATTTTTGGGGTAATAGTTGTTGAGTGTTGAATTTTTTCACTTGGACAAGCTCTACATGTTGGTGTGTCCTTTGTGATTGAGAATCAGTGTGCAGCTTGCTTTTGCTGGTAGTTTAAGATTTGAAATACCATGTCGTTTTTCTCAGTTTGTGATTGTGTGAGTGGTTATTGGCTGTTGGTTCTGAAGTACTGGAAACTATGGAACATGAAACATTTAGCACCGTGACCCAAGTTAGCTCAATATCAACGAAATGTCTTAATTAACCCCGAAAGGAATTTGATGTTTTTAGGCCCAAATCTGCCTAAAGGGACTCGTACCAAAAGCAAGGCTAAAATCTTCATTATATTTTTTCATTAAAAAATCGAACTGGAGAATCTTTTTGTTAACTTGTTTCAGAATAACTAGTTGTAAGATTGTGATGCTTGGGTTTCAAAAAGAAGTATTTTCAACTCTTTCCAAATGGTTAGGTTTCATCTCTTAAACTTATTATCCAAAGTGAACAAATCTTACAACTTTCAGTCTACAACTCTCTATGATCTAAGGTACAAGGCTTGAATTGTTACTGGGCATTTTGAACTGAACATGAAATAGAGGTACATTTTGTTTTCTTAAATATGCCAAAATGTACAAACAATGTACATTCTAGGAGGTGGTCACTTTTAGAGCCCTATGGCATTTCAACTTCAAAATTTCATAATTAATTTTACAAAGCTCCAAAAAATATGAAACAACTTGGGTTAGATGTCATTTCCACTTGTCTTTCAAGAAAAATTTACTGAAAAATATTTCAAGATGTTTTACCTCCCAAAAATTCAGTTTCAGTACTTAGATGATAGCTTTTTGGACCTCCTATCGTATTGAAGAAAAAAGTTGGGAATTCAAATAAAAAATTTCATATTCATACATGAAAGAAATAGGAAGTAGAAAGTAGTATGATTTAATTCCTAAAATCCTAAGGCCTTTTTTCCATCAAAACCATTCAAAAATGCCATTTCTATTACAAAGAATGAAAAACTTTAAAAATTGTTTCTTTTGCATATCTAACCTTGGGATCTTGCACTAGATTAGTAAAAGAACGGTTGGAAGAAATTTTATAATCTTTGACTACCTTGATTGTGAAATGTTTGTATATAAAGTAATGAATAAAAGTTGTTTTGCAACTTGCTTGACTAGAATTTTTCAATTGTAAATCTTCTTAGTTTAAAACTTTTATATTCTTAATTTTTTATGTAGAATTATTGAGTCGAGAGTCTAGTACTATTTTCTTTTTAAAAAACATCTATTTTTCACTCATTCAAAAAAATTTTAGTAGAAGTAGGTTCAACATTAAAGGAAAAACTAAACCATTAATAGCTCCAAGATGGATTTGAAACAAACTAATGTCAATAGTAAGATTTTCTTTCTAGCTAGAAATCTTAACTTTATGAAACTTCTCTTTTTCAAAAATTTCAAAAATTGAATTAAAAATGAATCCTAGTACAACTTATTTTTTCAAATAAAATGTTATGATTGCTTGAAAACAAGATTGTCCATAACTTTCAAATCACTAATCCAAATGGAATGAATCAAAGCTTTCTATGTTGATAAAAATACACTCTATGAGGAACAAATTTTTTAAATATTTTATTTCAAGTTTTTGTAGGGTTTTATTTTTGCCCATTGAACTAAAATTTGAGCTTATTATGCCAAACTTTTGCTTGTGGGCATTGATTGAAATAAAAATTATATCTCCACAAAGCTAATGTGTTTACAAAAAGTTTCAAAAAATTACAATGAATATTGAGACTGTAGAAACCTATCTAGAACCCATTTTTTCCCTCAATGGGACTTTAAGGGTTAAAATACTAAATTGTTAAAAATTTAGTTATGGAATTGAAAAATTCAAATCCTAATAGTTGTAATTTTGTAAGGTAGTAATAATCAATGTACATCCTGTGATTTTTTTTCAAAAATATTGAAAATTGAATTAAATAAAGAACTTCAAAGTTTGTTTTAGAATACAATTCCCGTAACTCCCACTACAAGAGAAAGGGGTGTTTTAAGTATAGTCTTACAGATAACATTTTAAGTAATGACCTTTTTAGGAGATTTTCAGTAAGAATTTACAAGATATTTGTGTCTTTCTAATAAAATTTTACTAGTAATTTCCACAGAGTCTGGGACTATCTCTAGGACTATACAGACTCTGTGGAAATCACTCTTTTCCTCCTCCATAGGTTGACACTCTTCCTTGGTGACATAAGATAGATCCATGAATTTTTTTTTCCTTCCAGCTATGTATAGTGAGGAATAGTCATAATCAACTACTTAGTGTGGCTATCATTATTGAGGTGAATGCTTAGAGACAATTGTTGACAAACACCTCAGCAAGATCACAAAGCAAAGCAATTTATGACTCTAAACCTTCCTCTTTTCCAACCGCAATGCGCTTAATGAATATGAAAGCAAAACAAGAGGGTTAAAAAAATACTACCTAAGATAAATATGCTCCAAATCAACAATGCACCTAAAATTGACACAATATGCTATTATACATTGAAAAACTTAAATGTAGGATTCTGGTATGAAGGGGTAAGATTTCTTAAATTTTGGATTGGGGTATACTAACTTTAAGCCTAAATAAAATTTGAGAGACAACAAACATGCGAGTAGTGAATCAAACCGTTGTTGGTTGGGACTGTGATGGGGCAAAGTCTTCCAATGGAGATGGTGCATTGCCTTCTTCTTTACTAGCTAATTGTTTTGATATTTGATAGAGCTAATGTAAACAATGTTGGGCTCTTCGAACCTTTCTTTTAGGAACCCCCAAATCCAAAATAGGAAAGAAAAAAAAAATCTTCATCAATTTGGCTAGTCAATCTAATAGCTAGTGGCCACAAAAAGATTCTCACATTCTTTGAAGAAATGCATAAGAGTATGTGTCATAGTGAGACTTGCAGTTATAGTGCACTCTTAACCCCAACCCCATTCTCTCTTCTTAATGCATGGCAACGTGGCTTCTTCAAAGTCTTCATATTACTACTTTCAACAGTTTAGCTGAAACTCAATTCAATAGTTAGAGTATTGAGATGAATATTCTCGAACATGAAGTATCTACTCCTAATTTCTTTCCCTTTGGGTTGCTAGCTAGTAAGTTAGAAGAAACCTATTCCATGAGTGTCCTCATTCCAACAACCTATAATCTCGGACAACAAGTTACCCATTGACTACAAGAATGTTCAGCATCACCCCCAAAACATCAAATCTTGCGTTAGTTTCAAATCATTTTACCAAGAAACCTTTGCCCTCTCATAACTTCTGCATGCCCTATCCAAACAAGACATACTTAAGTGCTCGAGAATCCTCCTTTGATTTCCATAGAACTGAGGCAAAGGATTCGAATTTTTTTTTTTGATAAGAGAGCCTGTAAATTTACAGCAGAGATATGTGATTGCTACTTACTTGGAGACCATCGAAACTTCCACAAGAACTTCAAAGAATGTCATTCTCAAAGCAACGTTCAGCACAGATAAGGGCTTCTCCTTTGATTGCAACCACTTCAGAATTACAGCAATATCAACAAATATCTGATCAATCCAAAACCGTGTCTGTTTTCGGTTAAAAGCCTAACTTTAATTGCCGTCCTCCACCCAAGCTGTCTGACCTTGTCCGAGACTGTCGATGAGTAGACTGACACATCCCAAGCCCAGGTGCAACATTATTCTCAGTAGACTGAATCGAAGCTCTCGAAGCTTGATCAGCTTCAACACTACAATGCAATGCGCTCATCTCCGCGGCCAGCAATTCGAATGTTGCTTCGAAATCCGTAAACTGAATATTCTCCTCCCCATCGTAAAACCGCAAACTCGGAAGCCTGTTCATTGCGGGCGTCTCGCCCGCGTCCAAATTGCTTTGAACATTCTCTGCGTCCCTAAGAAAACTCGCAACCACGGGCACATAGCTTTCTAAATTCTCTGCATCTCTAAGAAAATTCGCAACCTTAGGCACAGTCTCTTGGAAATTCTCGGCATCCCTACGAAAGCTCTTCTCACCTGCGGGCACAGTCTCACTTTCTATTTTCTCGTTGGTGACGACAACCTCGGATTTTGCATCCCCATCACATCGCGAAAACATGCCACCCGAATGATCATTTGCAATCCAAAGAAGCTTCTGTGCCCGCTTCTGTGCGGAGTCACAACATGACTCCTGCACTAGAATGGTGGAGCCGTAGTCCGCATTTGAGCGAGGTACTACCCATGATTGCGAGCTTGTTCGATTCTCCAGAAAGAATTTCACGTCACAAAACTTCTCCAGTCGCGCAATCGTATCCGCCAGGCTCTTCTTATGCCAGTGATCTGGAAAGAGCTCCTGCTGGCCGAGCGAGGAGCACGATTTCCTGCGAGCCGCGTTGCTCCCTCGTGGCTGCATGGACTGATTGGTGGACTGAATAATGGGTTTAGGATTCTCCATGGACCACCTGAGAGAGGTGGAAGACGTGGAGGAGCGAGCGATGGATCCCGTGTCGGAGCTAGGTAAAGAGAAGAGCTCGCTGCTGTGGGGGATGGTGAGATGGGAACAATCGTCGGCTGGGGGTGTTGTTTGGAGTGGATATTGTGAGAGTTTGTTTGTGGTTTCGGAGGTGATGTCGTTGGTGTCATTGGCCTCGGTGGTCCAGAGGTGGAGGAAGGTGGTGAGGGAAGGGGAGGAGGAAGGAGGGGCGTGGGGGGTTGAGTGGGGGAGTAGTGAGGACTTGGGGTGGGATTCGCCGCTGCAGCAACTCAGACATAAGCCCATGGCTTGGGTCACGGGAAACCAATGGATTCTTCCTTCGAAAACAGTCTCACAATGGTTTTGAAAACAATCTCAGAATATATACATAAACACTCCCGGACACAAGCTGACAATGCTGCCTACAACAAGCTTAGATCGAACAGTGCTGAAAATAAGTTCAGGTGGACACTCTTACAATACACCCGAAAACAATTTCACGATACTACCCAAAACAATTTCACAACACTACCGAGAACGATCTCACAATATTACTATCAACAACAATCTCCCGACAATCTCAACGTACTCCCGACAACACTCACCGCTCGAATGGCCCCGAGCCCCAGGCTGCAAATTCACCCCAATTCTCCCGATCAATTTGGAATCCAAACACTCTAATAACTTGGGTTGCATGCCTCGTGCACTCCGCCGCCCTAGCTTCCAGGACTCCAATTCAAACATATCCATCCACCTCACTCATTCTCTGCATAGTAACTTAATAAGAGAAAACAGCGACCATGCTGCCCGGATGGGATTCTTAAACTTCCCCCGGCGCGGCCTCCCCTGGCCTGCTCTCAATGGATTCAAACTTGCAGGATAGGATATATAGGTTCTAAACATCAAAGAATTACCGCACCGGCCACACGATCTCACTCACCACACAATTTGTAGAAGGAAAAATAGAAGCAAATTGTGGGCACCTAGAATTGAATGCATTAAGCGTTGTTTGCTTTTTTCGGGGTCCAGCCAAGAGGAAAGTTAAAAGAGCTCAAAGCGTGACGGGGAGATCGGCATGTGGAGATATAATAACTTACTGGAAAAAGGTGTCCCGTCTCCTTTGGCGCTTACAGTATCACCCGCCATTGCTCTGCAATTGCTGAGTTCTTAAATGTCATAATTCTTAAAGACACTTGGAATTCAAGGAAGACATTGAATACTGTTGTTGTTTGCGAGGATTTAGGGCGGGTATATACACGGCCTGGGGCTGGATGGAAGGCCGGCCCGATTTGCCTCCAATCCGGCCCACAATCCGGCCCCAAATCACCACTCCGGCCCCAGATAATGTAAAGTGGTTGAGGCCGAATTCTGGGGCCGGATTGCAATTCATCACTCCGGCCCCAAGCAATGTAAAGCCCTTGGGGCCCGATTCTAAGGCCGAATTCTTGATTACTACACTCTTGAATTTTTGAAATGCTCAATTAAAAAAATTTAAGACATGCATCTTTTCCTTTCTCTTATTGTTTTTTATACTTTAGAAAAAAAAAAGTTTTTCTTTTCTATTTATTCTATTTCAAATATAGGAAAAAAAAATTTAGAATTCTTTAGACTTTTCCTTTTTATTCCTACTTTACCTATTTCAAAATGGAAGAGAGAGTTTTTTTATTTTTGTTAACCTTTTCCACTCTCTTCCTTTTTTCTATTTGGAAAAAGGAAGTTCTTTGACTTCTTTTGAAACTTTTTTTTTTTACACTAAAACTAGAGTTGACATTGAAAAAAGATTTGTAGCCCCATAATAGTTGTCATTTATTAAACATACAATTCAAGAAAACATATAATTTTTTTTAATCTCTTTATCAAATCTATATTCTTAGTTTATTTTAAAGAAAAGCATGAAATTTTTTATTATGAAAACTTGAATGAATTCAATGATAAATGTAAATCAAGTTTTACCATACATGTTATTTCTAGTAGCATAATTTTTCCTTACCATATTCTTTTTTCAAGTATTTGTCATCAAAATTGATAAAAACACACATTATCTTGTAGATGTCAAAGTTTCTAGCATAACTTCAACAATGACTTTCATTTATAGATTTGTGTCCGTATAAAAAATTTACTTATTAAGCATGTAATTTATCAAAATTAGTGTCTATAACATAGTATGTAATTTGTCTCTACACCAAAAAAATTAATTATTAATACCTCATGCTAAAACAATTGCAAAGACATTATTGTTACAATTGCAATGGTTAATAACAATAAAATTCATTATTAATAATAAAATTCATTATTAACAATAAAATTCATCATTAATAATAAAATTCATTATTAACAATAAAATTCATCATTAATAATAAAATTCAGTATTAACAATAAAATTCAGTATTAACAAAAATTCAGTATTAACAAAAATTTCAGTATTAACAATAAAATTCATTATTAACTCAGTATCTGTATCACAACCAGATGACTCAACCAGATGACTCAACCAGATGGGATTTACCTCACTGTTAATAAAAAAATGTAATAAAAAAGAAAAGAAAAGCCCTTGCATGGTAGACGGTGGAGATTTGTCCGATCCAACGGAGGAGACGAATGTGACACCAATCCGGCCCTAGATGGGAAATCGGGCCACCAAAAACCTTGGCCCGATTGCTCCCTTGGGGCCGGATGGTTTGGCGCCAAAACCATGCCACCTAAGGCGACACGTAGGATGAGTGGTGGTTCCATCCGGCCCCAAGTATAAAGCCCTTGGGCCGGATTTGGAGAAATTGAGCAATCCCATTGGTTCAAACTTGGAGAGTTCCGGTCGGCCTTCAATCCGGCCCCAAGTGTATACCGGCCCTTAGTTAGTGGAATTTCGCGCTACGTAACAGGATCGGGAAGGGCTTTCCTTCGTGGGAGTTGGCTTTGCTTGCGTGCACCGAATCATTAATGCTCCACAGGATTCAAAGTTTGATTCTTTGGGTTTCAACTGAAGGTGGGGTTCGGTTTCCCAAACACCCACTTTGATTGATTGTCTGAATTTGGTTGATTCTCAAGTTTTTGGCACCATGGAATGATGGCAACGAAGATGGTTTTGACTTATCTGGGGCAATCAGTTAGGGTGTTGACCGTGCAGTAATAAAAAACATTAAAAAAAGTCAGTTTGGTTCTGCTGCGGATATTAGTGTGATTTTAACCCTAGAAGAACAATGGAAGGACAATTGATGCCTTCGTGACACGCACTCACTCAAATATGATTCAATTTTTGACCCAATAACGTAAAGGCACCCAAAAGCATCCATGTACCTATTCTTGTACCTTAAACTGCCTCTTAATGTATCTTTAGACTTTAGTTAATGTGTCCTTCAAATGCTTACCTTTGATTCATTAACGCATTTCAAGGACACATACTTAATTGCAATTTGTTAAGTACTGATTTTTGCAAATTTCAGTTTAGGGTCCACCTATATGACAGTTTTAGTGGTGTAGGGAGCCTGCACTTTGAAAAATCATAGAAATTACATACCACATCCGAAAAATCTAATTTTTCTTTTAATATTTATGATTTTCATTTGCTCATATTAGAAAATATCATTTTTAGGAAAAGGTGTCTCTAGTATATGTTGAATTACTTATATCAATTGTTTTTGGTGCTTTCACCTTAGGTGCATTCTTTGTTTCTACAATAACATAGATAGTCATCATAACTTCGGACACTTTGTGTTTCCATTGTCATTTCAGGATTAATCGTGTTTGACATGACATTTTTCCTAGGTGAAGAATAGGAGTCATGGCTGAGGAACCCCATTTGTGGCTTCACAACATTCAGAATTTGATGAACATGGTCCCTAAAGCACTTTAGAATTTACAATGGCTCACCTAAAGTTTCCAACACTTACAAAGTTGCCATTGGTTATTGAGGAATTAGAGATTTTCAACAAAATTTGGACTTGTTGTGGTACAAGTAACACACTTGAATATACAAAAAAGATGCAAAAAAAATCTAAACAATTTTGGATTAAAATAATTTAAAATTTTAATTAGTGAAAAAAAACATTTAATACAAGAATTTTTTTTTCAATATTTTGTAGTAATTGGAATGAAAATTCTTTTTGCAATTTTGTGGTAAGAATTTTACAAATTTTGAAATTCCATTGAGTGAAATGTTAATGACTAAAATATAACTCCAAATATTTAAATTTTTTATAATTTACTCCAAAAGTCTCCAAAAAATTGTAGAAAATTTGTGAAGCATACAAAATATTTATATATTATTTTTCAAGAAATTTTTGAGATTTTGAAGTGAATTATAAAAATAGAACCTCATATTCAGTCAATAAATTTTTAAAATTTGTGAAATTCTTACCACAAAATTTCCAAAAGAATCTTCATTACATTTATACATAATCTTTTTTAAAATGACTTATATTAAAAAAATTCATTAATAAATTTAAAAAAAATAAAAACTATAACAAAAAAATTAATTTCATACAAATGTATTACTTGTACCTTATATGTCCAAATTTTTGGAGAAAATATTTAATTTTTCAACTAGCTATGACAATTTTCGAAGTTTACGAAAATTTATAAGAGCTACTAAAATGTGTTTTTGTTTTTATTTCTAAATATTCAAATTTGAGTTCAATAAACATCTCAATATGTATTTTCTTGCCCGCAAAATAAAATTCGTCATAATTTTCATTTCATTATTCAGAATTAATGGTTCAAAAGTTTTGTGTAGGAATCAATCTAAAAAGTAAAATTTATTGAATTAATCTTTTTATAGAATATATATTTTTTTCCCACTTAAACATTGAAATCTTAAGAAAACCTTTTTAACTTTTATAGTATGTATTGGATTGATGTGAAAAAAAGGCTTTGGGACTTTAGGGATTAATATTCATTGAAGAGGCTTCAAAGAAAATTGTCGAATAGATCAATGGAAAGAAGAAAGATTATTCTAAATAAATTGATGGTATAAACAAGTTAAAAGAATTGAAATTCCTTATTTTGATTTTTAAGGACCGTCACTATACTTTCACCAAAAACGCTCCAAAACTGCCATTTCTAGTACAAGTACCAAAATTTTGCAAAAAAAACTTTTTTTTGGCATATCTAACCGTAGGATCTTGTATTATATAGTATCAAAAACATGTGGTAAAAATTTCAGACATTTCCACCGGGTGGATTGCAAGATATAAGCATTCAAATTAACTAAAATCATTTTTTTTACCCTGCGAAAAGCAGGGCAGCTGCACTTCACAAGCTCACATTTCTATGAAAAAATGACCTAAATGGTGGTGCTTCTTTGAATTTGTTTTCCTAGACAAGTTGGCCACGTGCTTTAAAAATTTCAGATCATTTGGAATAGTACAACATATAAGAAAAAAATAGTAAGTAGGTAGTAGTAGAGAATGATTAAAAATACTAAATTATTTAGAATTTAAATATGGAATTGAAAATTTCCAATCCCAATAGTCGAAATGTTGTAATAATGTATCTACATCCTAAGATTTTATTTTTGTCCAAAAATATTGAAAATTGGGTAAGATAAAGGATTTCAAAGTTTATTTTAGAGTAGGAAATCCAAAACTGCCCGCAAACAAAAAAATCCTCATAACTTTTGACTCATTGATCAAAATGGAATGATTCAAAGCTTTTTGTGTATATAAAACTCTAGAAAATCAATTCCAAAAAGTGATTTTTTTAATCTGCCCGAACTGCCCAGTTGGGAAAAAAAGTAACATATTAGCCTATAACTTTTTACTCGTATTTCCAAATGTCATGAAATTTGGTGCATATGAAAGATCTTCCTCGCCCCCACATTCTATTAAAATTTCAGCCCCAAATATAAAAATCTCCGCTCGTAGGTACCTGCCCAAAATTTCTATACAGCTAAAAAACATAATCCGGTCCTTTAGGGACTAAAACTGATCACATAGTCTAAGTTTGAGCTCTTAGGAGTTAATTCAAACTAGAACAAAGAAGATTGAATGAAAAAGAGTACAAAATTCATAAATCATGTCAAATAAAACTATTCAATTGAAATCAAAGCCATACAATACAGCTCTATTTTGATCAAAATTCCTTTGTCATTCACATTTAACCCTTTGAGGACCAAGCGTTTAAATTTCAAACAATAGATAAATGTAAACACATCCATCAATTTTTTTTTAAGGTTCTTGTGTTAGTTATTTAATATTTGTATGTAATAGATTTTGAAGACTTTGCTTTGCAAATATCCTATAATTCAAAGGATATTGGTAGGTCTAACTTCAAAAAATAATTTCTTAGTTCAATATGATGATTATGATTCTTCAAAAACAACTTGAATAAAAATTTAAAAATCTTCAAAAATCACTATAATTAGAACTTAACATTTTGAAGTTAAAGAAAAAAAAGTTTGAAAAAATCACAAATATTCAATCTACAAATTGATTTTAGAAGGCCTTTTCTATTTTTGCCTTCTTCTTTTATTGAAAAATATTGGTTTGACTAGTTGATCTAACCATATGGATGCAATTATTTTTTGAGAGTCATGTAATCTAGATTTTGCTCTATCTAACAAAACTCAAGACTACTAGTATAGGGGTCTTTGAATAGGGAAGGTTAAATAGTCTATCATTATATAACTAAAATCACTTTTCAAGTAGATATGTCTTATAATTTGATTCTTATGGGAAATAAAGATACATCAACCCATTGAATATAGTAGTAAAAGACACTCTTTATCCTATTTCTAGTTTTTAATCTAGTTTTTATGGATGCAACAATACAAATATGCAATCACCGTCTTAGATTAGTGTGTTGGATAACAAACAAAGGCAAGCTTTTAGCCCCCAAGGAATACAAAACATATAGCTCATTTGTAAACATTTCCTATTGCAATTGCTCAATGCATAGTCTCACAATAATTGCTTAGAGGATCACCCTTTCATTTCACAAACCACCATTAGTACGTTCAACTTCATCAATCCATTGTAAGCTTCATAATTGTGCTTATAGCAATTCTCTATTATTTTGCTCAAGTTCATTTTGACAATTTGCTCCAAAGGAGTCTATCCAACTCACATCTAGTGCAAACAATTGTTTAAAGCATGATAAGACTACACCACTAATTCCTTAAGGAAATTATGCTTGTAGCTATCAACTCAAGATTACAATACTCCATCAACATACACATTTCAATCTAGTCACTCACTGAGTAATTCCACACATTCAAAAGCAAGTTCATTGCCACAATTAATCTCTTCCAATACAATTTTGAGGCATCTTCTCTTATTACGCACAACCATTGCTAAAAGCACATACAACAACACTAATCACTTCAAAGTTTACTTTCCAATCACATATATTAGTTGCTTTAAGTACATATAATATCACACGTTGCTTCAAGGTTTACACAAACTATTATATCAATTTAATCAATGACAACAATTATACATTATCTTATAGCTACAAGATGCAAATAATTCCTCTCATAGGAAATCACATGCAACATAAAAACACTCAATCACTAGGACTTTAAAGAACAATCTCATATATATTTCACAAAAATAACAGTTTTAAGCTTTTATTGTATAAAATCTTGTATACAGTTTTAAACAAAGAGATGAATTTACTCCAAAAGAGATCAACCAAATACACTATAGCTATACAATATAAGGCAGAAGGAAGCTAGAGGTCAAATTACTTTTGCTACTGCTTTAAGCATAAAAGAAAGAGATAGAGAGCCAAAGGAATTAATTCTTTACTCAACTACCTAGCTTCAAGTACCTCTCCAACTCTACACTAGTTAAAACCTTTCTAACTTTCCAACTACTCCATGCTACTTTTAAAATTCTAATTAAGGTAATTCTTCAAATTGTATAAGAAAGAAGTTTAAGTCCTATTTACACATCAAAACAAAAATTGAATTCAAAGGAAATTGTTTTACATCATTAAATTATTCTTCAAAGTTTCATTTTATATTACATTCTCACAATTTGGAAAATTTGCACTTTTTTATGGGGTTAAGATGGATTAGGAAGGATTCTGATAGTCCAATACCTTAGAAAAACTTTGAAATTGAATAAAACATCTATTTGAATTAGAGAAAACCAACTAGCCAACTACAACATATTTCACATAGCTTCTCATGCAACTTTCAAAGTTAGATGAACATATCATCAATCCCAAATATTAGGGGAGATTTCGGGCCTTTGGAAGATTGTTTCACTGTTGTTTTCCTTGTTGGGAACTGCAATGACGTAGTCATAATAATTAATAATTAAAATAATAATAATAAATTTTAAAATTTTAAAATACTTTATTTCAAAAAATATATCAAAATATTAAAAATTAATTAATTAAATTTTAATATATCTAACGCGGAAGTCTCTTGGTCACGTCAGCAAACAAATTTTGTATTGTTCACAAAGTTCCCACGTCTAAAAACTTAGAGTCTTCCAAATGCCTGAAATCTCCTCTAATGCTTCCAAATATCTTATCCTTTACTCTACTATTTGAGTTGATTAAAACTTTGAATTTGTACGAGTTTTATTAGTCTAAAATGGTAGGATGTATTCTTTTGATTATTAAATAAACTTATTATCATATACAAGTCAAAAGATTTTTTTTGGTGACTTCTAAAGTTAAAAATATTTGTTAAAGGTCAATAAAAATTGTAATTATAATGCTATATTGGATACCTAGAACACAATTCATGTACTAAATATAGTAAAATAAAACACAATTGAACCCATTAAAAAACAGAAGGCGGGTGGGGCCAAATTAATCCAAATTGGAAGTGTCTTGTGTTGTTGGATTTCAAATTCAGAATATCATGTGTCATTGGATCCAACAACATGAGGAAATTTTTGTCACTACACTAAAAAAGGTATTTAGTGTTGGATTACATTTAGTGTAATTACCACCCTACTTGACCCTACACTAAATGTCAATTTTAGGACGATTAGTGTAGTGCTAAACTTCAATGCGCCGCCTTTGTGTTGTCTTCACTTTTGTCATCTCCTTCCTTGGATTTCTTCCCTGAACTTCCTTTGCAATCTGCTTCTGCAACCTTACCTTGTATGTTGCCTTTTGGGCCTCTCTTCCATTTCGACTTGGTTACCTTACCTACAGCTTGGCTTCTTTTCCTCTGTTGCTATCCCGCTTCTCCACACTTACAATTCCTTGAGTGAGTGAATTTTTTTTGTGTGTGTGTGGTTTATACTCCCGCATTCCCGCCTCCCGTGAGCGGTTTGAATCTCC
This sequence comes from Rhytidiadelphus loreus, assembly GCA_947034895.1. NCBI lineage: Eukaryota > Viridiplantae > Streptophyta > Bryopsida > Hypnales > Hylocomiaceae > Rhytidiadelphus > Rhytidiadelphus loreus. The sequence goes on from OX344764.1 coordinate 19,791,331, forward strand.
CGCCTATTCCCGCTCCCGCTTGCTCCATCGCTCCTTGTTGCGGCAATTTCGGCTTCATCCAGGTTTGTTTTTCCCTATTCATTGATCCGTCGACCTTTTTTTTTTACTCATCTTCCCAGCGACCTGTCGACATTTTTGCTAATCTTTTGCTTCCCATTTTAGGAATCCACCATGGTTGATGCCCCACCGAGCAATTCCACACCCCGACGCTTACAACAAGTTTCTACAATTGCTATTCA